>OY728161.1:1300917471-1303417471 GCA_963277665.1 Viscum album
AATCTAACTGACATAGAAAAAGGAAGTAACGGCCTAAAACAGTAGGATCATACCCTATGAATCCCATTTACCAAAGCTTCCAAGGGAGATAGAATCACTGGGATTTTCCCTTGACAAATACCAATCTGAGATCCAACAACTTAAACATAAGTGAAACCATTTACAGGAAAAGTTACAAATCATTGAGATCACAAACCAAACCATGTACATTAAACCACCCCATGAATGTATCGCCATCGTACACCTTACTCTTATGAAGTTTACTAGTGTATTAAAGGGATATATATCAAGATAATAACAATTTGAATATGAATATTTTGTTTTTTTATATAATAATGTTTATTTTTTATTCTTATCATTACATTATAAATGATTTTTATTTTTATACAATAAAATAAAAATGGTATTTTTATTTAGTATTTAATTTCAAATAAGTCATTTATTTTGATGAATTAATGGATTTTTTAAATAAATAATTTTTTAATAAAGTATTATTATTCAATAATGTTTATCAAATATTATGGATCATGTAATTTTTATGAAGTCAAATGTAATTTTTATAAGGGTTTAAAAACTATTATTGTCAAAAAAACTTGGCACTTCTCAATAAATATCAATTATTATTTTAAAATTGAAAATTTACATATTTAGAAACTTATTTTTATAAAATAAATAATTTTTTTGGAATCATAATGTTGAAATTATCTTATGGTGATTTTTTCATAATTTTCTAAGATAGTCAAATGTTCGGGTAAAAATTATATACTATATAAATATACTATGTGTACCATGACATCATAATGACCCAAAATGTCATGACCCGTCCCAGTGGGGCCCATACTGTGACTCCCCAAGCCTGCCTCCAATAGGCCAAGGGCTGGAGACTAGCACCGAGTAGGCATATTACTAACATGGGAGGCATTTCCTAAGCACTTGTACACATGCACACATCTCCAAGCCCACAAATGATAAAATGTAAAATCACTAAGGAACAAAAAAATGCATGCATACGAATAATCCCAACCAATAGAGTACGACAGAAGGTAAAGTACTGAAAGTAAACTGGGCCAGAATACAAGCCCACCAGAACAAGAGTCTGAAACTGCAAATTCCAACCTGTAAACACAAAAGGTATTGGGACTACTGCTCGTAGCCATAGGAACGCCACGGCCTTTAGGGAAATCATAAAGCTTGGTCATGTCCCAATCCACCCTAGACTCTATCAAAAGACTGCTCATATTCCCAAGACACGACATGTGCGGGAAAAGCCCGTGCAGGGGTGAGTATAACAATACTCAGTAGAGGACCCCGAAAACCACAAAGTAGTACACAAAGTAAAGGTACAATCAGTTATGTACAGTATATGTCTACAGAACATATATAAAGAGAAACACAAACCAGATATACTCAAAACCCAAACCCGTAGTCTATAGACAAGTCACACAACCGCATATCCCCGTCTAGGGATTCAGCTCGAAAATTTCCACAAAGCACTCGTTCCGGGAGAACACAATCCATGAGTCTTATGGCTCTGATGACATCCATCTAAGAAGTACTATTCATCGGGAAATGTCACGATATGTAGTTACACTCATTACGGGAGACACACTCTTGAGTTAGAAGGTTAAGATAGATAGATGCACTCATTACGGGAGACACACTCCTGAGTAGGAATGATCTTGATACACAGATGAGGATCACTGCCAGGGCCATGGCGGATACCATGACTCATCTAGAATTAACCTGCTATGTAGATGATCAATGCCTGGTGGAGTTGGTCACGTCGATGTTAGAATCTACCTAGGGTCAAGAATGGATAGAGGATCTTGATCCGGGCCTCTCGGATGGATGCCTGACTCTATCACCAAAAGTTCTACTAAACGGATCATACTCCTATAGAAGGAAATGATGGCTGACTTTCAAGGGAATGAGAAGAAGGGTCACTAACCCAAACGAAATATGTACAAGATATGGTGAACAAGAGGACCATTCCATTTTCTAAAAAGTACACAGTGTGTAGAAAAGTTACACGCCATGCTGTCTGTCCCCGGGTACTGCTCGTGTACAATGGCCCATGTCGTAAGTTCGGTCGTGTATAAAACTGAGTACACGGAGTGTAGTACAGTATACATCTCGTGTCCGAGTAACTGGGGTTGGCTCCGTGTACGCTGGTCATGTGCCCGTACACGGTCATCAACCCGTGTAATTGGTACATGGGGTGACCTGCATTACTGTCCTCGTTTGGCCGTGTGATAGAGTACATAGTCGTGTACTCCATCCTGTGTCTGTGTACCCCCTGGATACACACCGAGTCCCATGTAGTCGCCTCTTCCATTCTGTACACGTCGTGTTCTGAAGCCGTATAGATCATCCTGTGTCTGTGTACTTCCCCAAAATACACACCGAGCTTCGGGGAAATTCCAACACACCGTGTGACTAGGGTCACACACCGTGTGATTCCTCTCTGACCCCCAAAACCCTAGCTACCCCTTCCAATACTACACGGTGTGTTCTTCAGAAGTACACGCCATGTATTCTGGAAATTTTTAGAAACGCGAACCTCTATCGTCGCGCTTCCGGTGATGCTTTTTTCATTGATTCAGATGTCCGATCACTATAAAACTCCCATTTTTTTGTCACCTCGATGCTATGAAGCTACTTCCGGTGTTTCCGGACCTCCGATCGGCCCCGAAAACATGTTTTGATCTTCCTGTACAAAGAACGCTCGAAGAACTTCCTCTTTCGATCTGATCCAATTCATCATCTATCATGGCCTTCACACCTTTGTAGGGTCGTTGTGATGTCGGATCTCCGGTTTAGGATTGTTGCGTTGCAAGATGGGTGTGAAACGATCCATTGTTCATCACCTCGCGAAGAACACGAAGAACGCGAAGAACGCGAAGAACGCGTGAGAAGAAAAGGTGGAAGGAAAACCAATCGAACAAATTGAGGAACGAACCTCCACCGTCATTCTTCATGGCATTGATATGCTCCCATTAATAGGCTTAAATGGAGCAGAAATAAACAACAAAAACCAACATGGATTAATTCCCCCATAATCACCCCAAAGAAAATCCCTCCCGCAAGAGCGTATGAATCCGCGTATCAACTTGTTCGTGGTTGATCTGCGTTCTTCGTTTAAATCAAAAGTGGAGAAAAGAAGATTAAATAACAAACCCCTACCTTTAAGGAAGGATCAATCGTTGACAAAAGGGTCGTGTTTCCGTCGTCGTCGAGATCCTTCAACTTCGTTGGCACCGCGATTTGCAGCTTCGATCTATCGTTGTTCATCGCTGAGAATTTACTCCAACACTCTGTGGATTCTCCAGAGATTTTTCTCAATCGTTGCCAATGAGAAAAATCAATTATGCTATTAAAAAGGTAAAGGTATATGACATCCCATCATGCTATATAATTAATGAGTTAGTGTTGCTGTTTTTGAGTCATTATGGCGTGACATTAATGACTGAAATAGTTGCCCCGTCGCCACGCTGTAGCAGATGCTTCCATAAAAGAAATAAAATAAACTTACGAAATTATTTTATTTTATTTTACTTAAAAATTCTTAAAATTAACTTTTTCCCTTGAACTGCGCTGGTCAAGATTAGGATCGTTCTTAGGAAAATTCATTGCCCCAGACGCAATGGTGCCCTCAGATTTTTAATTCGGGCATCCATTTGGAAACTGCCACTACTGCGCACAAGTGCTGACTCAGTTAACTTAAAAAAGGTTCAAACCACCCTTCTAGGCTCACTGGGCCTCGGAATGATGTTCCGTCTTCGTGCCTAGTCTCGAAATAATTCCATATAATATTAAAAAAATACATGGAAAATCTGAGACATTACACAAAAGTTAGGTAATAAATACTATAAATGTTATAAAAATATAGGTATATGTTTTCCCATTATAAATGTGATTTTATGTTTATTTGAATAATTTTATAAAGCCTTTATAAATTCTCCAAAACCATTAATATATTTTAAGGTTTTTTATCATTTATTTAAGTGTATGACTCACTTTAACATTAGCAAGAATATTATTTTATTATGTTAGGCCCTTCTCCTTATAAAATAATTAAAATCACTCCCATTTGGTTGAAACCATGGGAAAAAACATTGGAAGGTTTGTGGTTTGTATTATTTTATTATATAGATTCCAAAACCTAAGTTTGATAAATAATATACAATTCCCCACTCATTTGATATTTAAAACCACCCAATATCTCATTTCTCAACACTCAAAATCCTTAGATCATGTCATTACTCTTACCTCCCCTCTCTATAGTCTACCCAATGGTCACCCAATCTCTCCATATTCTCCTCCCAATAATTTTGTGTCACACTCTCAAGGTAAGGGATACTCCCATTCTCCTCTTTATTAAAGTTTATTTATTATATTATTTATTACATTTCTAATTCCTAATGTTAGGATATATCTTTACATGTCCCTATTACTTACCATTTTATGTATAAATATTAAGATACATTTTTCTATATCATATCCCATTTTATTAATTTTTATGTGATGTCGTTATGATACTGAAATTTTACCATTATTTTCCACACCAAAAAAATTGTGTAGTGAAAACCATACCCATTCCTATCATGGGTGTTCACCTTTATACACTTATACAAATTTGAATTGAGAATGACATTTATATATTCCATACTCCTTTATTTTGGAATAAAATGTGATGATGAATGAATCCATGTTATATGGTATATGTTTAACACTTAAGCATGATAATGAAATGAAAGTGGCTAGTGTGCCCAGAATTATATAACGCTCCAATGCATTGGGTAATGTTTAGTCTCATGAGACATCATGTTGGGGTAGGGAGTATACCTAATTCCATTATGGTAATTTTTCCATCATGATTTCTTGTAAGTTACCCTTGACCTATGTTTATGATGCATGGTTTTATGTTGTTTCCTCATTTCCCATGATTTCTTTATGTTATCATGATTTATCATGCCACATTGTTCACATTTATAATACCGACCCCTTTTATGTCCCATTGATATGAATATTGTCTAACATGTATTATTATCTTCATGTTATGTCATGTTTATTACCTTACTATGCTTTATAGCTCACCCTTTTATTATACATGTCCCTGGGTTATCCCATACATTTTTAAGTATGTGCATGTTAAATAAGTATTCAATAAAGATGTTTTATTCCCCATTTTAAGTTGTTATGTAATGTACCTAATTTCAAAATACACTATACCTATCAAAATTTTGGGGCTTATTATGTGTAATATTATGTAATAAAACATGAATTATTGTGTAATAAAGAGCAGGGTTGTCATAGTTCGTATCAAAGGAAAAGTTTAGTTATTTTTGGGATTATGATTAAAAAATTCTAGAGTAAGCCTTAGGGATAAGAATAAGAACAAGAAAACATCCCTAAATTTTGGTAAGTATAAATTAAGTGGTTTATTAAGAAATTACATACATGTCTGGATACTAAAAGTGAATGTGGATCTAGAAAAAATGTATATAGGTGTAAAACCTAAAAACACCATGTTGATCTAGACTCCACTATGAACTAGTGCATGATAACATTCCTTTTCGAACACTTGGTTTGACACTCCCGGAGTATATTCTTTGATAAATTCATAATCTCATTACAATCCGTTATTAAGGGAACAAAAAAATATACCCATAAGAATATATGTAATGAAATAAATCATAGATAACATAGATCTAATCCTAGAAACTCTTAAGATAAGGAAACGCATGTAATTTATAAGTTATCTCTTTAATGTCATTGGATTCCTATTTATGTATTTAATAGTTTTAAAATAATAGTCCCTAATATTCCCTTTATCCTAGATAATGTTTAAAAATAGGAGGAATTAGGTAAACAATCAATGTGATGGGAAATTTAATGATTACCCCAATGAGATTCCCAACCCGATATGAGTGGGAATCATGAACTTTATGACGATACTCTTTTAGCTGACTTTGGTTATGAATAGAAACATGGATCAAGAAGATCACCCAAATCCCCCTAATAAAGAACAAGATTTAATTGAGACCTTTATTTGAAAAAGGACTTTGTATTTCAATTGATAATTTGATCCCTTAATCGTGGAACAATGGATCAACTCCATTGAGAAGATATTCTTCATCTTTCAATGTTCTGAGAAAGAGAATATTCTATTGGTTGTTTATCATTTGGAGGGAGAATTTGATCAGTGGTGGACATTGATCAAGAATATGATTCCTTAGGAATATATCAAAGTTATGGGTTGGAAGGAATTCCAAAAAAAAATTTCTTGATAAATATTTTCCATGAACACTCCATATTAAAATTGAAAGTGGATTCCTTACCCTCAAATAAAAAGATGATGATTCTATCAGGGAGTATAAGGAAAAATTTACAATACTTTCATGATACGCCTCCACCTTTTTCATTACCCCCAAGTTCATGGTTGACTTCTTATTTGGTGGGATAAAACCTAGTCTATAAAAATCCCTCACGATTTTATACTTTGATAGTTATAAGGAAATTGTATGGCATGCCCTCAAATTAGAGATGGAGATCGATGAATATCAAGGGTATCATGGGGATAATAAGTGTAATGTGGAGTTTAATTCTGGTGGTTCAATGTATGAATCTAACGATTCTAGGAAATTTATATATCCCACTTAGAAATGGTGTGGAAAGAAGAACCCTAGAAATTTCATAAGGGGGAAGAGGAGATAATTTAGGTGTGGGAAGGAAGGGCACCTAGCTAGAAATTTTAAATAGAAGAAACCCATCAATAAGATAAATGAATGTATTACTCTAGTAAACCCTCAATTCATTATTCATTGATTCAACTGAATAGAACTAGGAAACTTTGAAAACTAATTCACTCAACCAAGGGTTTTCAAAGAAAACCAATAACCTCTAAGGCAGAAAGGGTGATCTTTTTCCATCACAACCACTGAGGTGAATCCTGAAAACAAAGTGGTGATAGGTACTTTAGTTATTAATTCAAGAAAAAACAACATAATTTTTTATTCTAGTTCTACACATTCCTTCATATCATTAGATATTAATATAACTATTCAAACACCACCAAAAATCATGGAAATAGAGTTATCATTGAAAATAAAAAATTGTCCAATTATTGATTCTGAAGTATATAAATCCTCCCCAATCAAAATTTGTTGGCTAAAATTCCTAGTGAACCTTATCATGCTTCCTTTAGTGTAATTTGATGCAACTATGGATTTCTATTGTCTTTATAAATATATAGCCAACATAAATTTCCATTATAAGGAAATCACTCTCTATATCATGGATCGTTATCTAATTTTGTACAAGTGAAAGGAGGAGGATGAATCTTCTTTTTCAACAACATATCAAACATGGATATTATTTCCCTATGAGAAAGCATATCTAGCTCAAATTATTGAGTCTAAGGATTGAATCATACTTGGAGACATTCCCATTATGATGGAATATGATGATATGTTTCCTGAGGAATTTCATGGTATTCCTTCTAACTGAGAGGTTTAATTTTCTATCGAGATTATACCTGGGGAATTTCCATTATCCAAGACTCCATATAGAATGGATATTGTCGAACTTCAGGAGCTGAAGAAATAACTACTAGTGAATTTTTATAAAGGGTTCATGTGCCCAAGTGCATCACCATGGGCTACACCGATCCTCTTCATCATGAATAAGGATAGGTCAATGCACTTTTCCATTGATTATCGTGAGATAAAAAAGATCAAAATAAAGAAAAAGTATACTATTTCATGGATTTATGACTTTTTTTATTAGTTATGTGAAGCGCAATACTTCTCCAAGGTGGATCCGTGGTCAGGATATTACCATGTTGGGGTGAAGAAAGAGGATATCCCTGAGACTACTTTTCATACAATGTACAGGCACTATGAGTTCATAGTAATTCTATTCAGACTCCCTAATTATCTAGAACTATTCATGGACTTGATGAATAGAGTCTTTAGGTATTACTTTGACAATTGTTTGGTAGTATTTATAGATGATATTCTAATATACTCCAATATCAAGTAGGAGAAAGAGGAGTATCTGGGCACTGTTCTAATGACCTTACGAAAGGAGAAGCTTTATTCCACGTAAAAAAATGTGAGTTTTGGTTGAAGGAAGTATCTTTATTGGGGAATATCATCATAAGAAATGTGATATTTATGGTCCCTTTAAAGACATAAGCAATTTAAGAATAGCCAAGGCCATCATCTATGATAGATATTTGTAGTTTCCTTGGATTAGCTGGGTACTGTCATCGAATTTTGAGAAATTTCTTGTGATTTTCAAACCCTCAAACCAAGATACCTTGTAAGGGAGTCATGTTTTCTTAGAATGAATAATGTGAATATAAATTCAAGGATTTTAAAAGGTGGATCATATTTGTAACTTTACTCACACTACCCACAAGTGGATAACCTTTTGTGGTATTCAGTGATGATTCGAAGAAGGGATTAGGTTGTGTGTTAATGAAAAATGACAAATTCATAGACTATACTTCAAGGAAGTTGAAAGTTCATGAATAGAACTACCCAACGCATTATCTAGAGTTATATTTAGTGATATTTTTATTGAAAATCTAGTAGCATTATCTATTTGGGGAGAACTGTGAGACATATACAAATCATAAAAGCCTTATGTATATATTCACATATAAAGAGATGAATATTCTCTAGTTATGATGGTTATATCTGATCAAGGACTATGACTGCTCAATTCACTACCATCCTTGTAAAAAAATAATTTAGAAGATTCTCTAAGTAGAAAGTATCCAACAATTTTATCATTAATGAGAATTGATAGGGATTAGAACTTCATAGACTTGAATAGGATGGGAATGTTAATCATAATTGAAGGAACATCATAAATTCTTTCACAAATGTTTGCTCAACCATCACTTTTAGAATTTATAAATCATTCTTAAATAGATGATGTGAAAATTCATAAAAAAGTTAAAATATATCATAAAATATAAATACATAGAGTTCAAAATTTATGAGGAAGGAGTCATAATATTTTGGTTACTACTATGTGTACCATCCAATCATGAGATAAAGAGAGATATTCTGAAAGATACACATCGATCAACCTTCTCTATTCACCCAGGGAGCACAAATATGTATCGAGATCTCTGAGAGAACTATTGGTGGGAAAATATGAAGAAGGATATCATTAAATATGAATCAATGTTCCTAGTATTTAAATAGGTGAATGCTGAAAGGAAAAAGTCTTAGGGGTGATGTAACCATTACCCATACCAACATGTAAATGGGAAAATATCGCCATGTACATTTTCATAGAACTTACAAAGACATCAAGAGGAAACAATGATATATGTGTTGTTGTGGATCGTCTTACAAATGTAGCTCACTTTATCAAAGTTCAAGAGGAATTCTCACTTGACCAAATTTCACAGATATACATCAAAGAAGTGATGAGGCTTCATGGAGTACCACTATTGATTATGTACAATCAAGATCTGAGATTTACCTCCATGTTTTTGGAAAATTTTCTAACATACATTAAGAACTAAGATGAACTTCAGTATAACCTATCATCCTCAAATTGATGTCCAGTCTGATTAGACTATTCATACATTGGAAGACATGTTGATAGAATATTATGTAGACATAAAAGGAGTATGGGACCATCAACTTTCTCTAGTGGAGTTCTCATATAGAAATATTTTCCAATCAAGCAACCAAATGGATCCATATGAATCCCTTTATGGAAAATGATGACATGCTGGGATGATGTCAGGGAACATAAGTTTCTAGGACATAAAATGTTCAAAGAAGTGGTAGACAAGGTGAAAACTATTAATTATCACATCTCGGTAGCCCAAAGTCGAAAGAATAGCTATATGGATTATCATTGATGAGACCTAGAGTTTGATGTTAGAGACATGATTTCCTATACATATCTCTATTGAAGATTTTCATGAGATTTGGGAAAAAGGAAAGCTTAGTCCAAGATACATCGATCCCCTTGAGATCCTTAATAGAATCGGAGTGGTGTATTATCAAATATCACTCCCACCTAACCTATCTCAAGTTCATGATGTATTATGTGTATCCCTATTGGAGAAGTACATACCAGACCACACACATAAACTGAATCCATAGGTGGTACCTTTGGAGAATGAACTTTCTAATGAAGAGTAGCCGGTGAAGATCTTAGATCATAGAGACAATGTTCTACAGAAAAAGAAAATATTCCTAGTATAAGTGTTGTGGAGAAACCAAAAGTTTGGAGATAAAATGTGGGAACCTGAGGAAGATATGAAAAATAATTACCCTCATCTGTTTTAGTGTGTGTAATGAAAATTTCAAGGGAGAAAATTCTAAATGTGGAAGATTATAACGACCCAAAAATTTATAAATAAAATTCCACTTTCAATTTAAATTAAACATCTTATTATGTAATATGGATATATAAAACATATGAACTTATTTGGTATTATTATTTAATATTAGATTTAAAATATTGTTAAACATATTTACCATTCATAATATAGCTATAGAATATTGATCACAATATTAATATAAATATAGGTTTTTAACAAATCCAATTGACACAGAAAAATAACTGATGGCCTCAACTAGTTGGATCATACCCTATGAAGCCCATTTATCAGAGATTTTGAGGGAGATAACATCACTGGGATTTTACCTTGAAAAATACCAAGCTGAGATCCAAAAAAATAATCATGATCAGATCCATTTACGGGAGAATTTCAATCTCATCAAGATCACGACCCAAACCATGTACGTTGAACCACTCCATTAAAGTCTCATAGTCAGACACTTTACTCTTAGGAAAATTTCTTGGTGTATTAAAGGGAAATATATCAATAACATAGTAATATGAATATATATTATATTTTTCAATATATTAATAATCATATTTTCTACTTATCATTACTTCATAAATGATTTTGATTTTTATACAATAAACCACAAATTCTAGTTTTAATAAGAATTCAATTTCAATTAGGATGTTTATTTTGATTAATTAATGGATTTTCAAAATAAAAAAATTTTCATAAAATATTATTATTAAATATTTGTTATCAGATATTAATGAACATATAATTTCTATTAAGTTAAATGTAATTTTTATATGGGTTCAAAAACTGTTATTTATAAAAAAATATGTATTGTTCAATAAATGTCGATTATTATTTTAAAAGTTATAATTAACATATTTATAAAAATATTTTTATAAAATAAATATTATTTTTTGGAATCAAAACACTAAAATTATCCAACTATGAATTTTTCATAGTTTTCTGAGATAGTTAAATTTTCAGGTATAAACTAAATATTATATAATTATAAAGTGTGTATTATGACATCATAATAACCCAAATGTGGTGTAATAAATACTATAAATCGTATCCAAGAACAAATATATTTTTTTACTTTTTAAATAATGTGATTTTATTTTTATTTGATTAATTTTATAAAGCCTTTATGAATCCTCCAAAAAGAATTAATATATTTTAGGGTTTTAAAATCATTTCTTTAATAGTATGACTCAATTTCACATTAGCAAGTGTGTTATTTTATTAATTTATATCCATTTCATTGTAAAATAATTAAATACATGATCATTTGACAGAAACTAGGGGCAATAACCATGGTATGGATTGTGGTTTTGGTTATTTTATTATATATAGTCCAAAACCTATGTTTGAGAAATAATAAATAATTCCCCACGCATTTCATGTAAAAACCCACTCAAACTCTCATTTTTATGAACTCAAAATCCATTTATCACATCCTAACTATTCCATACCTTCTTTATAGTCATCCTAATGTTCCCTAAAGCTCTCAAGAAGCTCCTCCCAAGAATTTTGAGTCACACACTCAAGGTAAGGTATCCTCCCATTCTCCTCTTTATTAAAGTTTCTTTATTATCTTATGCCTTATATTTCCAATTCATAATCTTAGGATTTGTATTTAAATGTCCCTATTAATTCCCATTTTATTTCCAAATTATAAGAGACCCATTTTTCTCTCATCATCCCATTTTATTAATTTTTAAGTGATGTCGTTTTGCTGCCAAAATTTCACCGTTATTTTATATTGAAAAACAATTATGTATTGAATAACTTATCCATTCATATCAAGGGTGTTAACCATTATAAAATTATACTTATTTTAATTGGTAAATTTATGTATATATTCTACACTCCTTGATATTGTAATAAAATATGAGAATTAATGAATCTATGTTGTATGATCTATGTGGCACACATAAGCATGAGAATGAAATAAAAGTGACAGGTGCACCCAAATTTATATAGTGAACCATTTAATTGGGTAATGTTTAGCCTCATGATATGTCATGTTGGGAAAGGGAGTAAACCTGATTCATTTATGGGAATTTTTCCATAATGATGTATTTTAATTTATCCTTGACCTATGTCTTTGATGTAGTGCTCTATGTTGTTACCACATTTCCTATGTTTTCATTATGCTATCATGATATATCATGCCTCATTATTTATTTCTATGATACTCACCCATTTTATGTCCCATTTATATTTATATTTTCTAATATGTATTATTATATTCATGTTATTCCATGTTTATTCTCTTATTGTGTTTTATAGCTCACCCTATTTTTATGTATGTCCCCAGGTTATCCCATGCAGTTTTAAGTATGAGCATGTTAAAAAAGTTTTTAATGCATATGTTGTATTCCCCATTTAAAGTTATTATGTAATGTACCAAATTATAAAATACACTAGACTTATTGATATTATGGGTTTTATAATGTGTAATATTACTTAATAAATCATGAATTAATGTGTAATAATGAATAGATTTTTCATATGATGTATAGTGTATTTGGTGATAATTTAGTGCACATATTATTCCTAACATATGAAAAATATTATTTTCACTCATACCATAGAGTGTGTTCCTTAAATAAATACAATACTATTAATTATACAATAAAGATTCTCTCTTTTTTATTCTCTCACGAGTATCTCCTTTCTTCTTAACTTCATTCTATTTGTTTTCATTACATTTCATGCTTATTTTCTTATCATGAATTCTAATTTTCAAACACCTATTACATTAAACTTGATTTCATAAAATATACAAATAAACTAAAAAACATATTAATTAATTTAGAAATATTGATTTTTTTACTACAGATTCTCCTCAAGTGAGATGACCATGGTCAGCCATTATGTTTCACAAGGAAAATAAACTATTCATTTTTTCACACCCCACAAAAGATGTATATTAGTGTACCTTGTTATAGATTATTAATCAGTAATTATTTACCTATGATATAATTTAGGATAACATTCAAAATCATTCTCCCTAAATACATTCAAAATAGGGATACAATTGGAGTTTATAGAGCTCTAACAAGGGTGTATATTATTGATGGATTATGTAGTGATATTTGAAGGACTATTGGTTCTTGTATTGAATTTCGGTAGAGATGAGTTCTATAATTCTCACTATCTTGGGATTTTATTTGGACCGGTGATCCATTATTAGGTGAGTTTTTCTCACTTAAAATTTATATATAGGAAGTGGAAAAGGTAATTATTATAGGGAGAGACCTAAGTGGATGTGAAAGGGATATAATGACCTTATAAACATAAGGATCTGGTCATGGATCACATAGAATTGAGATGTGGTGGTTCACAGATAGGCACAAGAGATGAAATCAATAGGGGAGTCATTCTAGTGGATCATTTCCACCTCTTTGTGAGAGATCTAAAATATTAAGTTTCTAACATGTCAAATCTGAGGATATATGAGTGATTTATCAATACAAGAATGGTGGTTTATAATTTGAAGATATTATTGGGTCATTTCAAGGATTCTATTGGGAAAACCCTTTAAAGGATAATGTAATTTTATTAAGCTATAATTAATGTTAATAGTCATGCCATGAAGGATCATTATGGGATCATATACAATGTTTGACAAATAGGTTTGGGGATAGTAGTGGAAAAAACTTCCAAATATTATTGTAGTATAGTTTAATTTAAATTGTAATCAATGGACATTTAATGTTCCTTGTATAATTATATCCTACTGATTTTTAAATGTTATATATGTGCAACTATAACAAGTATGATTTTAGTGATATCTATGTTACCTAGTTTATTTTGTTGATATGGGTGTGTATAGTGAACGAGGCTAGACATGCCTTTATTTTAAAGAATATCCATTTGGTAAACATCATATCTCAAAAATAATCATGCAACCGTTAGTATAGTATCTTTGATTAGTAGCTAAATAAGAAACCTGTTTTACAACCCATGTGAAATTTTCTCCATAATTGAGCCACACTAGACTCCATAAAATAATTCTTATATATTAAACTAATCTTCATAACATGGAGAAATAAATATATAAGAAAGGGATGAGATCATATTCCCATAAGGGTAAACATAAGTGCTAAAAATTGAATATCAAAATTTAACCTAAGATGGCCATATGGGTATAATATAGATATATAATAAAATTCATTCCCAATAAATCATATATAATAATTCATGGAATATGACTAGGCATAGCATAATACTTGATTCAAAATAGTATGGAAACATGGTCCATGAGAGATTAACATAATCATTAGAATAATAATAAAATTGTGAACATCCTTTAACATTGACTCCAACATTAACATAGGTAACATTACTTCCATAAGCTGCACCATTAGTCCCCACTATGATGATAAATTAAAATGTAATAATTAATACTTATATCATGAGATGTAAAATTTAGACCAATTCATTGGAGGGTGATATAGGACCCCACCCATTATCATCTAAACTTATGAGTGCCACTTGAAATTAATCACTTATCACATTATAAAGAACCATGGGAAACAAAATGGGTTTCACAAAAATGTCTAAATGAAAACCATTAACTTTTATAGAATTAATAACTCATGGAAATAAAACAAGTTTCATTAACAATTCATAAATAATGCATTTAAATAAAATGGGTTTCAAATGTATTCACATAAGGAAATTATTAATAATTTCATTTCTAATTATAACGTGTTAAAATAATGGAAAACAAAATGGGTATCAAATGACATATATTGACTTTGTAGGTAAATAGCATTCAATCAAGATAATAAAGAAAATAATAATTAAATAGTGAAGATAAAAGGTATATGATTATATTAATAATTTCCCCAAATCAATAAATGTATGGAATCTATGACAATGTAGTTCAATCAAATGAATCAAAAATTGGGTATTCAAAAAGAAATTCATTGGATTAAAAGTTATCATCATACATAGTGGATGATTAGTTAAGTAAAAGATAGTGATGTATCATTCCAACAAAATAGAATCACATTAAAAATGTAATGCTATGAAATAAGGTGGATGGTTTCATTATAATAATATCCCTGATAAAGAATAATGTATGTCAAAGGATATGGATTTTCATGAAAATCAATTTAAGGAGAATTAGTAAAAATCACTCTGGGAATAGTAAAAATCCATGATCCTTTTGAAAACATTTTATATAGAAATATTTTATAAATAAAGGTGAGTAAAATTTTGTTTTAGAAAACCATTAATGATTAGAAAGGAGTTTTCATAGAAAATGGCAAAGATGAACGAAAAAGGTGTTCACATAGAAAAATTTAAAAAGCGGTTCTTTTTACAGTAGGATGAAAATGAACCATATGTAAAATGTTATAAAAATTAAATATTTTTTAATAATATCAAGCATGTGAAAATTAAATCGATTAATTATTTAGATATTGATTAAGAATTGTGATGTGGTAATAGAGTGGTTCACGGCCAAAAAGAAGAGATAGGGTCAAATCCACTTACAATGAAAACTTCATGAAAAATATGAGTCAATAGGAAATGAAATATTGAGTGGAAATATTAAAAACCATGAATATACAAAGAAAATTATTAGATGTTTTATAAAGAATTTAAATTCACCAGATGTATTATATTTCAAAAATAATATAAATTTCAAAATATGGGTGGAAATGTAACCCTTATGGTTTGAGTATCATTTTGATCAAAACCACTTTCAAGTTTGGTATATTTTGAATCAATTAACATTTGAATAACACACATGATACATATTTGAAAACCCCTTTAATTTTTTAAAATACATTAATTATGGAGTAATAATAGCATATTAATGGTATTATGGTGCACATTATGAATTAAGTCTCGAGAGATTTAATAAGAGATAAAAAATTACCTTGTTTCCACACTCTCTTGAACACACTCTAAGCTCCGTAATAACAAACTTAAATATCTAAATAACATATTCATTAACCTTTTTCATATGCATAACCTCTATAAACTTATTTTATAACTATTCCCTTTATTTATATTAGTCATTTATAGCCCATTTTTGATGATGGATGTGGGTAATCTTGGTCATTTTCAACTAGTTTCATAACAGTGGTGTTGTTATGTATTTTTTTAGGTAAACAAGAATCTATAAGGTCTATATCATAGTGAATAGACCTTATAAAATTTTAGAGTGATTAAAAGTATTCATAGAATTTGGTTGATTAAAATAGTTAATATGTTAATAATAAAAAATTATTATAATGTGTGAAGACTGTATAAATAAATTTAAGAGATTAGAACAATGAATTTTATAGTGGTTTAGTCTAAATTGAACCTATTCCACTCTTCATACCCAAACTGATGGATTATGTCGCTCACTATGAATTAAAGATAGACTTTTACAATGGTATAAATCTTAACCCAAGACATTGTGAGGATTATCCCCAAACTTAACTAGACTTTTTTGGGAGAAGATAGAAAACATAGGATTTTATACAATGATCATCCCTAACCTATATATACTAAATTTTTTATAGGTAATCGTAACTGAGAAACATTACTTTCTTAAGGTAGCAAAACCACTACTTTTTGGTCAAGTAATAGAACTGAAGATGTTATTTTTAAGGTAGTATAAACAAGTGTTGAAATATTAATGTACATACCACTTCCCATAAACAAAAAGGTTGATACAAATAGATATGGTTGGATTGAAGAAGAAATAGTTTTATTAATGAAATGGTTTTTTTATTTCCTTTTAAAATGATACAACGGTGTACTCCATGCATTTTAGAAAATGTACAGTTTGTATCTTCAAGGTGAATGAAGTTGAAGATGATTTTTTCCACCTTGAGAGTTCATAAACAGATGAAATAGGTTGGAATAGGGTCACTTAGTTATTGTATAACTATAAACGATTTTTATCACACTGAACCAAAGGTGTGTATCATCATTTTCTCTCTTCCAAACATCCTTTTATACTTTATATATATAAATAATTGTGTTATAAACTCAAGTAATCTGTTAGAATAATTCAAAATAATAAAAACTGATTCAACAAGTAATCACATAAAAGTAAAATAGATTACATAAATATCAATGGAATTCAAACTAATTTAAATATATCATTTGGGATATTTAAAATAGGTTGATCATATTAAATTAATTGTTCAAATTAAATCCATAATACTTGGTCAAATAATTCCCTGAATATTTAAAAATGGTTGTAAATAGAAACATCAAAATACTTTTGTATTAATGACAAAATATAAAAACAAATTTAACATGAAAATTATAATTTAAAAAAATTATCAATATTAAAATAATAATTTAGAGATAATTAATATATATAATTTTATCAATAATAAATAATTTTAAATCATTTGAAACGTATGTGGTATATTTATACTAATATGATGAATAAATTAAAATAATATTTAAAAAATATTTAAAACATTTCAAAATAATTTTCACTATCTAATTAAAAATTAATCATAAAAAATAAAATAATTAAACTAATTACTATAAACATGGAGTAAATAGGAAATTATAAACACAATAAACTGAGTTTGATAATATTTTGATAGAAACTTGTTTTAGACTTAGGAATGGTAGTAAAAAAAATATAGAACCCAGTATAGTGTAGTATCATGCTATTGAAGATCGTGGTTATAGATCTTAAAACTCATTGTCTTGCAACCTCAAGGTCTTAGATCATGCTACCATAAATAGAGGTCGTGTGCTACCATGAAGCAGTTGTGGTCAAACATTAACATATATAGATTTATATATATATATGAAAAGAATATATACAAAGTTATATATGTATATATACATCTTCATGGAGTCTAAATGATACCATTTTAATTTTAACAACCCAAGATTTCATAGTACATTATTTCTTCAAAGTAATTCAATAACTTGCGTTACACGCAACACCGAGTTCAAGAACACCAAGACATACCAAACTAGTCGTTCAAAAGCGGTTATGAATAGTACTAACTAAATTTTTAATTTTATATACTCAATATAATTTTATAATACATATTATGTGTTTCTTGGACATAATATAAGAACAAATTCATTTTTTTCAGATAAAAGAAGTATTTTTCAAAAAATAAAATTTTACCGCCTTTTAATGGTGAACCCTTTTTAAAACTATTATTTGACACTTTTATATATTAAATTCAATAAAATTAAATACTTATTTATAATTGGGACATAAAAATTTAGTTTGAATAAATTTTTGGTGTTTTTCTGATAACTTTCATATTTTGATCAATAGTAAAAGATACTAAAATTTAATTGAAAACAAATTTTTAATTCAAATAATTTATAGTGTTAAATTATAAATTTGAATGGTTTTGAAGTATAATTATATTATATTTTTATAATTTAATCTAATTTTGTTCATTGTAAGTAATTTCACTTTTAAATTGGATATAAACACATATCAATCTTTTGACAGTTTTTACTTCTCAAAAACTCGCTTTCTGGTTTTGACAACGGGAATTAATTTTAAGTTAATTAACGAAACTTATATGTTTTAAATTTAGTAAAATAGATATAATTTTTGGATTTAGAATATAAAAATTAGATTAGGGTGAATTTTTTGTATTTTTCTGAAAACATTAAACTTTTTGATGAATCGTGAAAAACACAACGTTATTGTTTAAAACCGAATTTTTATTTAAATAATTATTTTTTTATTTAAATTTATTTTAAGTAAAAATAGATACATAATACCTATATAAGTTAAATTTAATTAATTGTATCCATTTTATAATAAGTTTAGATATATAAAATTTTATTGAACTTTTTACCGTCTTTTACCCACCTTCTAGGCACATTTGCAAATTTGCATAAAACGTAATTTTAACACTTCTGTGAATTGAATTTCAAAAATCACAAAGACATGGTTGACATTAGTAAGTAAAATGTGGTTCAATAAGATGAAAATAATTTTTGGTGAATAGTAACTTTTGACTTTTATTTACCATGGTTAAAAGTAAATAGGATAATTAAAGGTAAAAATGATATTATAATTACCCTAACACATGTCCTAATTCTATAAGATAAGTGTATTTCAACCAAAACCAACCTTAAGAAAAAAAATATGAACCTTTTGGTCTACTTGGATTATATTAGGACATTTATTATTATTTTATTTAAATAAGAGTTAAAAGTGTTAAATTTATAGTTTAATAAATAAACCATTTTTAATATAGGGTTATACATAATATAAATTCGACTATAAATATTAATTAGAAATATAAAACGATTTACTACATAATGGTACTTTATTTATAATTTTTATAGATTAAATAATTAAATTTATTTATGACACAATTATGATGCATTAATTACTTTATCAATGAAAGATTAAAATAATTGATATTATAAATATAAAAATAAATGTAAATTGAGGCTTTTGATGCCATAAATGAATTTTATAGGTTAATATGACATTTTAGGGTTGATTAAATAAAATTTTTTTGAAGTGATAAAGTTTTTATGACTTTAACAAAAACAAAATACCAAATAGTGTCAAAATTGACATAAATGACTTCTTAAAACAAATACTATATTGTTAATTGATATAATATTTATAAAAATCTAAGGTTAGGCCAAAGAACTTATATAAGGTTATATATATCAATAATTAACCACTTGGGGTTCTCTTGTCTTTTTATAGTAAGTTTAATAACCATTTATTATAATAATACACGAGGATATGGTAAAAGTTAAACTATTTAATTAAGAGTTAAATCTAAAAGATAGGGTTAATATGGTGACCTAAACTTGTATAAAACCTATTGGTTGAGAGGATTTAGACCCATACCCACCTCAGATTTTAAATAAATCAATTTTGAGCCATTAAAAACCTAAAATGATTTTATAATAAAATAATATTTCAAACTTTTCCTAAAGTGACTCTCACCTCTCTTATAAAAGGGTATTTCCCCTTCTCTTAAAATCACACCTCCAAAGTCATTTGTCTTGGACAAACCCTGACCTAATCTCCTCCCAAATTCCCTAAATTCATCCTAGTGTCCTTAACTTGAGCTTAAATCCAACCTAAGGATCCCTTTTGTTCAAATCAAAAGGAAACATCCAAATAAGAGGTAATTATTTTATCACCTCTTTCAAAGTTCTTTTCTTCATCCCCTTTGTCTTTCTTTGTTATTCACATACCAAAATAATAACTCCAATACCTTCTACATACTGTGATTTTATTATAAATATGGTAAAACCATACTCATTATTATATCCATCCTATGAATTATAATGTCACTATGCGTGTGTGCGTACAGCTTACCGTCTCCACGTTGTGGTGTAATTTGTTATTCAACACTATATTATTTGGATGGATATAATGATGAGTAATGTGTATATAAATAATTAAAATAACATCCTAATTTCTCTTTAAAATTAATATACCATAAAATTCCATACCTTTTAATCATTAAGAAAATGATATCGTCGCTCGTTTGTATGTACGACTTACTGTCTCCACGACGCGGTGAGATTCATTTCCAGGTTCACCATTCAACAATTATTATGAAAAATATATATTATTAAAAATTATGTAATATATGGAATAATAATTATAATATTTATATATATATATATATATTTATTTATTTATGTACTTACATATATCTTATTCACTCACTTCCATTCAATACGATATGAAAACATAAACAGGGTTTATACGTGCGTACGACCTACCGTCTCCATAAACGGTGTTTTCCATTTCATATATCTATCTATTATACATATATATATTATAAATATATATTATATATAAATCATGTTTTATATTCTACAAGTATTTAAATCATGATCTAAATGATACGATCAAGAATAACAAGTTAAAACACATACGATAAAGAAAGCGATTATTACCCGAAATGTTAATTAAACATGGAAACCATTATTAAATGGGTAGTATAAAGTCATAAATGAATAATTTATGATATAATAAATATGAATATAGTTATTTTATAATTTAATAACATACTATGGTCATTATACAGGAGGTTAAACGTACCCTCAACCAAAGGAAAGTGCAAGGTAAGGGTTAATTCCTCAATATCATTTTTATCTGGGATTGTTTATGTGTATTTTTTTACTGGGACATATTTATTATCCATGTCCATTTTTTATAAAAAAAAATTTAAAGGTATTATTTTTAAGTTACTCTTTAACTAAAACATCATTTTAAATGTTTTAAATATTTATTCTTCTAAATCTTTCTCATTAATGTCCATGTTTTAAAAATGGTTTTAAGGATTTATTTATATGGACATGAATGTTTTAGAATGTTAATTTCTTTAAAAAAAATCAAAGTGGTACGGGACACTTTGATTCAACAATAACTTTTAAGTGTCTTCCTTTATAAATTGTGTAACTTTTAAATGATTTCATAAAAAATGGGTATTTCACTCAAAGAGTTTTACTGGTCATTTTCAACTATATCAACATCCTTTACTAGATATTATTCTTGATTGAGGTTGATTTATTATAATACAATCTTCCATATTTTATTGAATGAGTTGTGATATGTTTTACTGTGGATGTGATATTTTTATACCATTCATGGTTTATGGCTAAAGTATTGACATTTCATATGCTTGTTTAAGTACGAATGTTTATGTTATGTTTCAACATTTTCATATGAGGAATTCAATGGACTTAGTAAGTGACAGGTGGGGCCCGTTATAGCCCCTCGATGCATCGGAAGGTCTTATAAGACAAACTAGTGTCTTGGCACAAGGCATTGACAAAAAAATTTATTTGTAGTCTTGGCATGATGCCTTGACTATATCGTAATGATGTTCGGAATTATGCATTCCCTCATTATGAAATTAATTATTACATGTGATTATTTGACTAGTAGAATGTCGATGTGCATTTTTATATTGTAATGTTT
Source organism: Viscum album (assembly GCA_963277665.1). Taxonomy (NCBI): domain Eukaryota; kingdom Viridiplantae; phylum Streptophyta; class Magnoliopsida; order Santalales; family Viscaceae; genus Viscum; species Viscum album. The sequence goes on from OY728161.1 coordinate 1,300,939,743, forward strand.
GATTTATTTTATCTATATTATGTTCAAGTTTATGTTTAAAAGTATTTTGTTTTTATTCCACATCTTGCCTTAAAATTTTATAACTTCCGCTAAATTATTTAACCTTACTGAGCATCTGAGCTCACCCCTTTATTATGTTTTTCTTTCCTAGGATTCTAAGAAGTCTATTATATTTGATATGCAGGGTTAATCTAGGGGAATAATTATATTCTCAACAGATTATTTATATTGTGTTTTATGTTTGAATGTGTAATGTAACATTCATGTATGTAATCTATTTTCCAAGACTACTAAATCAATCGGTCCTTCGAGACTTGATTCCTTGTAATCATGCCAATGTATTAAAATAATGCACTGACTTCGGGATTCTGGGGTCAAGGTGTTACAGTTGGTATCAGAGGAAGTTTAGTACAAATCTTGGAAACTAGATTTAGAAAAAATCTGATTAGAGAACATTTCCCTAAGATAGACTTTGAGGATTATTATAGAAGAACTTCCTAGAATTTTGGTAATGTAGAGATTTCGTGTATTTTCAAAGCAATACATCTCTATCTAGATACGAGTAGGTAGAGGCGGCTCTGGAACAGATTTACCTAGGAGTGAAAACTCTGACATGGAGTTTTGGGCTTGAGCTTGGGTATCCCGGTACACAACAATGGGCCTTGCTGCACTCTTGGTTACGACACTCTCAGGGGACATGCTTAAGATAATTCACATTTTCTTTATAAGCCATTATAAAGAATTTAGGAGTAAATACTTCCTCAAAGAAATTTTTTTATTATTATAGATTATATGCATAATATTTTCAATTTATGTTAGGTATTTTACAAGTTTGGAATTATTCATTGTGATTAATAAACTAACCTAGTGTATGTCATTGTTTAGAAATGGAACCCAGTAGAAGGAATGAGAACTCCAGAAATACGCATGATATAAAGAGTAAGAAGGATCATATCTTTCATGGTATTAAGTCAAAATTTAGAATAGAAATATTCTCCCACGTATTCTCATCATATGAATAAATAGTATCATGTGTTAATAAGATAATTAAAGAATTATTTGAGTCATATGGCTTTGAAGGGGAGCAATAGAAGAAAATTATGGTAGAGAGAAAGATGGATAAAGGGAATAGGGGAAAGAAGGATTTTCCCAAATGTGATAATTGTGGAAAGAATCACCATGGTAAGTTCTTGAAGGGAATGGTAGTTTGTTATAAGTGTGGAGAAAAATGACACCAAGTATGTGATTTCAAGGGTAAGAAAAAGGTTTCAAATTTACAATGCTTCATCTGCAAGGAGTTGGTACACTACACGAATCAATGTCCAAATCATCAGAGTATTCTCCAAATGATGATATTGGATAATAATCAAGTTATGATACTACCACAGATGAAGAGGAATGACTAGTGTTCTTATGCTGTTATTAAATAATTATTTCATTTGAGTGTTGTATCAACTATGTGCTAGTTATATGAATTATGGAAATAAATAAGGATTTTACTGCAGTACTATTTCATTGAGGATATGAAATTATATGGTTATAAGAAAAGTGACTTAATAGCAAGTTAAACTTTTTGGAAAATATATGATTGAAGGAAAGATAAACCTTAACATGGTTCTGATACTGAGGTAGTGATTTTAGAATAAGATATGATTAATTTTGATAAATTATATTCGATATTCTTGACTACTTTGAAACTAATTAATTGTTTTTTTGTTCCATTATTGTTGGAGTTTACATAATTTTTGGATATAAGGAGTGTATCCAATATTCTATAAGGAATAAGGGAGCATGAATATAATAAATATGGTTTTATGATAATTTAGGGTGTTGCTGTGTTTTAAAAGAATACATGATGAAGGTATTCACATGTTATTACGTGGCAAAAAAGATCTTCATTATGTTTACATTCCTTATAAATTTTAGACTGTGAGTTTTGTAACATCCTGTTACATTTTCAGGTACTTTTTGATGTTTCTAAGTACCCCTGTTTTATAGTAAAGACTTGGGTTGCATTTGGGTGACCTTTTAAAGAAAAACTAGAGGATAGTGTGTTGTTCACGGTTTGCACACGGTTTGACAAACCGTGCGACCAAACCGTGCCAGCCTTGAATCCTATACATAAGCTTCTATACGGGCGGTGCACGGTTTGTCTAACCGTGTGTCCAATCCATGCGAGAAGGGTGGTTGAGGCAGTAGCTCACGCATAGTTAGCATACGGTTTGTCAAACCGTGCATCCAAACTGTGCGGTCACTTAAATGAGATCCTTAAATTGTGGATCTTGCTCATTTTTTCCTCTAAGTTCCTCGTTTTTTCTCCTAAGCGGCCCTAACTCGGATTTTGTCTTCTCCTAAGGTCAGATAGGGTTCTATGATCGTTCCGGAGGCAATTAAAAGGATTCTCTTGGTGAATCAAAGATAGATTCTTGAGTTATGTGATCGTTCTTCATCGTTCTTGGTTGGTTTCTTAGATCTACTTAGATCTACTTCTCCTCTTCTCTCGGTTTCTTAGATCTACGCCTGTGATGGGTAGATCTAAGTGTGTGGTACCAAGTTTGATGAGTTTTGGTCTTGATCTTTCTAGGATAATAGATCTAAGGTGGGTTCTTGAAGAAACAACCTGGTTTTCTTGAACGTTCTCGACCGTTGTGGTCTTGGTCAAAACCTTCAAGGTAGGTTGTTTCGTACCGTCTTGTCAAATTGATTATTATTGTATTTTCTTGATTTATTTCAATTATTTATTTAAATTCAATTGCTCAAGTTTCTTTCAATTAAATTGATAAAAACTCGATTCCATTGAATCGAGATATTTGAAATGGTTTTGGCATGGAAATTTGGAAAACCCCAATTCCATTGAATTGGGTATGTTTATGGTAATTGCCTAATTTAAATTGTTTAATTTAAATTTTGAATTTGATGGAAATGATTTTAATTAAACTGTTTAATTTAATTGTGGAAATGAAATGTTTAATGATGGAATTGGTTTTGAATAGATTTTAAACTTATGAAAATGGCTTGAAATGAGTCTCCTTTGGCCATTTTCATAGGGATGTGTGTATACACATCTTGCTGAGTTCACATAGAGAGTGTGTAATACTATAACTGGTTAATACTATCGTATCTTTTGGAAGATGACCATGTTGCTCGCTTGTTTATTTATATTTGAGATATAAATGTATTCCAATGTTTTTGAACTACTTTACATGCCTATTGAATTTATATAAACTGTTTTATATAAGATTTTTGCTTAAGACATTTATTTAGAAATATTCCATCATTTGTAAAGCCTTTGCTTAAAAATATTTATTTCCATCATTTAAAAATGTATACCATGTTTTTGTTAAAATATGATTTTGAATTTCCAAACCTGTTTATTTGAAAATGGAAAGCCTTTATTTGGATAATCTATATTTGACATCTATTATGGAATCTTGGTGGTATCCTACTGGGCTTAGGCTCACAACCTACTTTTTCCTTCGGGTGTTTATAGACTTTATCCTTCTAGGTTCGAGCAAAGGGAAGGGATCTTTTGGAGGTGGATCCAGTTGTTGATCTCTGGACTTGGTGAGTTGTGTCCTTTGGGACATTGGGACTATTTTCCCTTTTTGTACTTGGGTTGTAGTACTTTGACTTTTTGTGCCTATTTGTATTCTGGTACATTACTCCCAGTGGAGTTTATTTTGTTATGCATACTGTTTTGTTTTACTCTTGCTTCCACATTCTTATGGAAAAATCATTCCCACTTGTATGTTGTACGATGCCCAGTGCTAGTCGTCGACCCGTAGGGATCGGGAATGCCCTTCGGGCTATGTCAGGGCCAGCTCGGTTATCGGGTTACCAGGGTACCTGGGTTGGTTCATGACAAGTTTGGACAGAAGTATTTGGGATAAGTCTAAAGGTTGGAATGGATTAAGTTTTACATTGGATATTATTGTTAAGGTTAAATCATTTCTTAAGATTATTTTTGGATTGTTATAAAAAGGAAAACCCGGAGGTCGGGCGACAACCCGTCACATCCGGCAAGGCCGTGAGAATTGAACCCGAAACTGAAGGGTGACAAGGGTGCATCATTTACCACTGGCCTATGTGATGTCATGGTTTGTATAATGTAGTTTTTTTAAATAGTATGAAAAATGAATTAAAAAGTCATTATTTTTGGAACCCTATACGATTAGGATAAATAGAATATTTTTGAGTTCTATTATCTTTTAGAGTAAAAGATGAGTTTGCGGTAGAAATTAGTTAAAGGATGGAACTCTACTTGTCAAGTATATTTTTTTAACTTATTCTATGAAGAAATTAATTCTTAAACTTTAGGTAAGGGATCTTAAAACCAAAAATGTGTTATCCTAATACCTTATGTTTTGTTGAACCGATGATACTTTAAATCATCTTAGATTGATGACTTTGAGGCCCTCAATTTTACACTTGTTTGTGATTGATGACCTCAATCACTCCCTATAAATGTTTACATTTTTCCTACAATTATGTGTCTATAATTTCCACCAATTTTCTCCTATTCGAAACCCTAATTTGGTGGTGACTTTTTCATTTCTTTTTCCCAATTATTAAGAATAAATTATATTAACCCAATTTCCAATGTGGGTTTTCCACAAAGGTATTTTTCTATTTTTAACCATATATTTTCGAAGAATAATTTCAAATTGTGAGGACGCAACTTATTAAAGTATGGGAAAATGTAACACCATAAGATTTCATAGTACGTTATTTCTTCAAAGTAATTCAATAACTTGTGCTACATGCAACACCGAGTTCGAGCACACCGCGACTTACTAAACTAGCCGTTCAAAAAGAAGTTATGAATATTATTAACTAAATTTTGAATTTTATATAATTCATATAATTTTAGAATCCATATTATTTGTTTCTTAGACATAATATAAGAACAACTTTATTTTTTTCAGATAAAAGAAGTATTTTTCAAAAAATACAATTTTACCACCTTTTAATGGAGAACCCTTTTTAAAACCAATATTTGACACTTTTATAAATTCAATTTAATGAAATTAAATTCTTTTTTATAATCATGACATAAAAATTTATTTTGTATAAACTTTTTTTTTCTGATAACTTTCATATTTTGATCAATAGGGAAAGATACTAAATTTTAATTGAAAACAACTTTTTTAATTAAAATAATTTATAGTGTTAAATTATACATTTGAATTGTTTTAAAATATAATTATATTATATTTTTATCATTTAATCCAATGTTGGTCAATGGAAGTAATTTCACTTTTAAATTGGATATAAGCACATATCAAGCTTTTGATAGTTTTTACTTCTCTAAAACCCGCTTTCTAGTTTTGACAATGAGAATTAATTTTAAGTTAATTAATGAAACTTCTATGTTTTTAATTTTGTAAAATACACATCATTTTTGGATTCAGAATAATAAAATTATATTTGGTTAAATTTTTGGTATTTTTCTAAAAACATTTAATTTTTGATGAATAGTGAAAAACACTCTGTTATTGTTTAAAAACGAATTTTTATTTAAATAATTATTTATTTTATTTAAATTTATTTTAAGTCAAAATAGATACATAATACCTATATAATTTAAATTTAATTCATTGGAGTCATTTTATAATAAGTTTAGATATATAAAATTTTATTGAACTTTTTACCGTCTTTTACCCACCTTCTAGGCACATTTGCAAATTTTCATAAAACGTAATTTTACCACTTCAGTGAATTGAATTTCAAAAATCCCAGAGACATGGTTCACATCATTAAGTAAAATTTGGTTCAATAAGATGAAAATAATTTTTGGTGAATAGTAACTTTTGACTTTTATTTACCACGGTTAAAAGTAAATAGGGTAATTAAAGGTAAAAATGATATTATAATTACCCTAACACATGTCCTAATTCTATTGGATAGGTATATTTCGACAAAAACTAACCTTAGTAAAAATTATGATCCTTTTGGTCCACTTGGATTAGTTTAGGAAATTTATTATTATTTTTTCAAAGAAGAGTTAAAAGTGTTAAATTCAATGTTTAATAACTAAACCATTTTTAATATAGGGTTATACATAAGATAACTTCAACTATAAATATTAATTAGAAATATAAAAATATACCCTACATAATGTTATTTTATTTATAATTTTTAAATATTAAATAATTAAATTTATTTATGACACAATGATGATGCAGTAATTACTTTATCAATGAAAGATTAAAAAACTTGATATTATAAATATAAAAATAAATGTAAATTGAGAATTTTTATGCCATACATTAATTTTATAGATTAATAATACATGTTAGGGTTGATTAAATAATTTTTTTTTGAAGTGATAAAGTTGTTATGACTTTAACAAAAACAAAATACCAAATAGTGTCAAAATTGACATAAATGACTTCTTAAAATAAATACTATATTATTAATTGATATAATATTTCTAAAAATCTAAGGTTCGGCCAAATTATTTATATAAGGTTATATATATCAATAATTAACCACTTTGGGTTCTCTTGACTTTTTATAGTAAGTTTATTAACCATTTATTATAATAATACAAGAGGACATGGTAAAAGTTAAACTGTTTAACTAAGAGTTAAATCTAAAATATAGGGTTAATATGGTGATCTAAACTTGTCTAAAACCTATTGGTTGTGATTATTTCAATCCATACCCACCTTATATTTGAAATAAATCAATTTGGATCCATTATAAACCGAAAATTATTTTATAAAAAAATAATATTTCAAACTTTTACTAAAGTGGCACTCACCTCTCTTATAAAAGGGTGCTTCCCCTTCTCTTAAAATCACACCTCCAAAGCCATTTGTCTCAGCTAAAACATTCCCAAATCTCCTACCAACTTCCCTAAATTCATCCTAGAGGCCTTCCCTTGAGTATAAATCTAGTCTAATGAGCCCTTGTGTTCAAATCAAAAGGAAACACCCAAAGAAGAGGTAATTATTTTATCACCTCTTTCAAAGTTCTTTTCTTCTGCCACTTTCTCTTTCTTTGTTATTTCCATACCAAAATAATAAATACAGTACCTCATACATACTATGATTTTATTATAAATATGTTACAACCATAATCATTATTTTATCCATCATATGAACGATAATGTCACCATGCGTGCGTGCGTACGGCTTACCGTCTCAACATCGTGGTGTAATTTGTTATTCAATGCTATATTATTTAGATGGATATAATGATGAGTAATATGTATATAAATAATTAAAATAACATGATAATTTCTCTGTATAATTAATATACCATCAAACTCCACACCTTTTAATCCTTAAGGAAATGATATCGTCGCTCATGTGTACGTACAGCTTACCATCTCCTCAACACAATGAGATTCACTTCCAGGTTTACCATTCAATGATGATTATAAAAAATATATATTATTAATAAGTATGTAATATATGACATAATAATTATACTGGTGATATATATATATTTATTTATTTATGTATGTATGTATGTACTTACATATATCTTATTCACTTGCTTCTGTTCAATATGATATGAAAACAGAAACAGCGTTTATGCGTACGTACGACCTACTGTCTCCATAAACGGTGATTTCCATTTCATATATATATCTATTATACATATTTATATTCTAAATATATATTATATATAAATCATGTTTTATATTCTGGAAGTATTTAAATCATGATCTAAATGATACAATCAAGAATAACAAGTTAAAACACGTACGATAAAGAAAGATATTATTACCTGAAATGTTAATTTAACATGAAAATCGTTATTAAATTGGTAGTATAAAGTCATAAATGAATCATGTATAATATAATAAATATGAATATGGTTATGGTATAATTTAATAACATACTATGGTCATTATACAGGAGTTTAAACATACCCTCGACCAAAGGAAAGTGCAAGGTAAGGGTTAATTCCTCAATCTCATTATTATCTGAGATTGTTTATGTGTATGTTTTTACTGGGACATATATATTATCCATGTCCATATTTCATAAAAGTGTTTTCAAAATGAGTCTTTTGAAGGTACACTTTAACTAAAACATCATTTTAAATTTTTTAAATATTTATTCTTCTAAATCTTTCTCATTAATGTCCATGTTTTCAAAATGGTTTTAAGGATTTATTTATATAGACATGAATTTTTTAAAATGTTAATTCCTTTAAAAAGTTTCAAAGTGGTTTGGGACACTTCGATTCAAAAATATTTTTTAAATGTATTCATTTATAAATTTTGTGACTTTTAAATGATTTTATAAAAAAGGGGTATTTCACTCAAAGAGTTTTACTGATCATTTTAAACTATATCAACATCATTTATTGGATATTATTCTTGATTGTGGTTGATTTATTATAATAGAATCTTCCATATTATATTTAATGATTTATGATATGTTTTACTATATATGTGATATTTTTATACCATTCATGGTTTATGGCTAAAGTATTGACATTTCGTATTCTAGTTTAAATACGAATGTTTATGTTATGTTTCAACATTTTCATATGAGGAATGCAATATACTTAGTAAGTGATGGGTGGGGACTGCTATAGCCCCTCGATGCATTGGTAATTCTCATGAGACAAACTAGTGTCTTGGCACAAGGCCTTGAAAAAAAATTATTTGTATTCTTGGCACGAGGCCTTGACTATGTGGTAATGATGTCTGGTGTTAGGCATTCCCGCATTATGAAATTAATTATTACATGTGATTATTAGACTAATAGAATCTCCATGTGCATGTTTATATGGTAATGTTTGATTTATTTTATCCATATTATTTTCAATTTTATGTTTAAAAGGTTGTTGTTTTTATTACACATCTTGTCTTAAAAGTTTATAGCTTCTGCTAAATTATTTACCCTTACTTAGCATCTGAGCTCACCCCTTTCTTATGTTTTGTTTTCCCAGGATTCCAAGAAGTGTATTATGTTTGATATGCAGGGTTAAGCTAGGGGAATAATGTAGTTCTCAACAGATTATTTATATTGTGTTTTATGTTTGAATGTGTAATGTAACATTCATGTATGTAATCTATTTTCCAAGACTATTAAATTGATCGGTCCTTCGAGACTTGATTCCTTGTAATCATGCCAATGTATTAAAATAATGCACCGGCTCTAGGCTTCTGGGGTTGGTCCATTACATGAATTTTCTTGGAGATTCTCACAATCTAATTTTTATTCTAACATGAAGTTAAAGTTTATAATACCATGAATAAAGTCTAATCATGAAGGGAGAAGTTATTTCCATGCATACTCATGTGTGAGGTCAAGGATATTCTACCTAGGAATGAGGGATAGTGTAAAAGTTGAGTGTGGAGGATCATTGTTGGGATACCATGAATAGGTGATGAGCATGTTTCAAAGTTGAATTATTCAATCATGAGGACTTTAGGTTGGTACTATAGTGAGGAGGTGAATATCGTGATTGAAGAAGATGAATTCTACCATGAATGTTCATGTTCAAAGAGTTGGAATCCATCCATGGAGGAGTTTCACAGTTAGTCTTCATGTTCTACCATGCATGAAGGTTGTGCTTCCCCGAAGTCTATTACAATAGTAGTTATTGTTTCTTACTATAGTAGTCATAACTATTCATCTAACTTGGGCCTTCTGTCCATCGGTTTTGGCCTACGGATCTTAGGGACATAAGGCCACTAAAGGAATTCATGCCATAGGGACTTTGGGCCACAGGGATTTTGGACAAACAATGGCCTTCAGGCCATAGGAATTTTAGGCCATAGAGACCAAGAACCAACCTAGGATGATCACACAGAAGCAAGCCCAGAAGTGGATTCAGTGCAAAGTAGAAACCACTAAAGCAGAACTAACCAAATAGGAAGAATGAGAGGGTATGGAAACTAACCACAGTACCAGGCACTGGGTAGCTCTATAAGAGGAAATGATAGCTTGTTATCCATGTGAGGTGGGGAGATAGGTGCCTTCAAGATGCAAATTATGGGGATGGGCTATTTCAAATGTGTCAGGTCTTAGGCCCGCAAGGTCATGTATTGGGCCTTGTACCTCTGGGCATTCAGGTCATGTATAAGCCTTGTGACTTGGGTGTATGGGTCGTGTAAGGGTTCCCCCATAACCCTTAAAAGGGTTATAGTCCAAAAATAAATTAAAATGTAAGGCCTTCGGGCTTTCGGAGTAAAAAACATAAACATTAATATATGAGACAAAATTAACACATGTGATTTTAGGATAAATATGTAAGGCATATATCAAAATAATTATCTAACACTAAAAACATGTATCACATGTGATATATACGTATATATGTAATTTATATAACACTAATCATTTAAAGTAAATGGTAATATTAATTAACTTAAAGCATGAAAGGAGTTCTAATGAATGTAATTAAACAAAACATACGAATACAACAAAGAAAAAAATATTATTCTCCCAAAGTTCATCATTACATTTTCATTAAAGTTAATATAATGGATGACTTATAATGATTTATGAATTTTAAATTTATTTTCCTAACTACTTTATTCCTTATCCAAGAAGTTGATATCAGTATCCACTATTTTTTAGTGATTTTCAACCTACGTAAGCTGTTTTTTAATTTATTATTTAAATATTGGTGTATCTTTTCAAAACCAAAAAAATCATTTTTTACATATTTATATCATATTATAATTTTTATAATTTTTTCCTAATCATCCATGATAAAATTTCAAAGCATTTCTCAAGTGGTTGGTCAAACCAACCCAAACATAAATATAGAATGATTATTGATTATTATAAGGTGATTTAGTTGAAATATTATTACACCAATAGCATTATGATAATAATTAGTTTTCACTAGTATGATGTATTAGAATTAGTAAGTAGATTAATAAGTAATGGATATTAAAATATTGATTAATTTTAATTAAAATTTTCCCTATAAGAACACTTATTTTAATAAATTGAATTAATGATAATTGTTTATTGACCATATTATTAATAGGTTCTCCAATTTTTCATACAAAAATATTAATTATATCATAAAAAAATATTTATCCACTAAACCCATTCTCATGAACATTAATATAAGGTGTTTAGGAAAATAAAAATGGAATTTAATTTTATGATAGAGGAAATAGTCCAAACGTATGCATGGTTGATGATTTCATTTTCCATAAAACATGAGAAATGAACAATAAATTGAAGTTCCTATTAGATTATTATATCAATATTTGTATATAACGTTAATAGAAATTTGTAAATTCAATGAGGAAAATGAAGGTAAAGGTTCCTTAGGTAAATGTTCCTAATGAATGTTTGTTTGATAGAGATACAGACAATTATCCATGATATTTGGCGATGAAGAAGAAATTACTAGTAGAGAATAATATTGAAGAAGTCGGCTGAAGTAAGGTATTTGGAAAAAGATTAGGAAACATTATTTATGATAGTTAATAAAATTTTCCATATAGAGTGTCGAAGGAGGTTAAGAAATTTTCCTTAACTATGTCAGGAAACATTCCTTATGAAGGTTAGGAATCCTTCCTTATGGGTGTTAATAAATTTTTATTAATGAGATAAATGATTTTGTGTGATTAACTAAGTTCCTAATATCATGAATATTATCATGATTAGATCAAGTTTTTACAAATTGGAAGAAGTCATAGTTTGACTTATGAATCCTTTTTTAGTTTTATAAATTTCAATTTGTTATTGCAACAATAATCGATCAGAAAAGTGTACATTCCAATAGCTCAAGTACATAATATAAAGAAAATCAAAGTTACCAAACATAGATCACCAGAATAAGGTGATCAAATGATGATATTATAGTATGATTTTTAGTGGATCATGATAATAGATAGAACATAGATTATGTTACCAGATAAAGATTTGTATAAAATTGGCATTGTTAAGTTTCTATACTTATGTACAAAGTGATCGAAATTTGTAGAGTTCATTTTGCAAAAAGTTTATGGAGTTATTAGAAAACAAATTGTATGATTTTTTTATATAGATGAAGGTTTTTTTTGCAACCTTCACAAAGTTTGATGTTATGAAGTTAAGGATTGTGTTTCTATTTGGAGGATATCGGATCGAGTCTATTATATGAAGATCCATCAGACCATGTTTTCTAATATATAGATGTTATCCCTCTAATATAATGAATGTTTGTATTGATATTTATGATGATAATCAGTTGAATAGGTGTAATAATTGGATGAATTATCATGATGAAATTAGATGAAGTTTTATTATGTCACTTGCTAGAAAAATATTAAGGTTCTCTAAGTAGAAGAAGTTGTATGAACCCTAAGATGAAGTTATGTTATATAGGTTGGAATATTGTAAAGGACTTATCAATTAGTGAAGTAGAAATTGGATCAGATGAAGAAGTTATTTATCAAAGAATATGTGAGGTTGAGTTTTTTATTTTAGGATGATCATTCAAATATCCAGCAGACAAAAGAACATCGATAGAGGAATGTGATGTCATCAGATAGTAAATGCTCTCAAGATGAACCAAACTTATTTTTTACATCCAAGTATAGTATGATGTTTTTCTTGAGGAAGGTTGACTAGACAGATCCATACCAACTCTTTGTACATACAAATTTGGATGTGAAAATGTGATTACATCATCCAGTGGGAGCGTATGAAGAGTAGTAGTTGAATATTTATTGAGTTCACCAAACTAAAGTAATCGGTTGAAGCAGGTCATGGAGAGGTGAATCACTAGACAGAGAATTATCAAATAAAATTAATAGAGAAATAATACCCAGACAAAATGTTCTTAATTAAGTAATAAGAAAATTAGATGATGGATGGATCATTGAGGAGCATTACAATACTTTGTAAATTCCTTAACCTAATGATGTTGAGTTGATTATTCAATTAATGTTTAACTAGATGAGATTATAAAGTTTTAATAAGTTCCTTAATTTTGAGGTTAAGGATGTTTGAAGAATTTTTTTGGATACTAGATATTTCATTAATCTTCACGAAAATTGTAAAAGAGTTTAGAAGAATCCACAAATTATTATATAATTGGGAATTTTGAATTTTGAATTTGAGTTGAGAAGGAAAACACATTTTTTCTCTAGTTTTTTTTTCAAGAAGTGAACCTATATAAAGGGTTATGGTGGTATGGGAAAATATTGATGATTAATATTGTTCGTATATAAATAAAGGGGAAAAGTGATTAAGATTTCATATCAACAAGAGTTTCTAACCAAGATAGAAATTGGTTGCAGAAAAACTATTCATCTGAGTTATCATAAAAGAAAACAAACATGTATTTATGTGTCATAGGTATACTGAACAAATTATTTCAATATGGTTCATAAGAAAAAGTACCAGATAAGGGAATAGGGTGTTTTTTATCAAACATAGCATCGATCAAAGGTGAAAAGTATCAAGGTGCGCCATATAGAGAAATACCATGTGGTGGTTGAAGTGAAAAGTATTGAGGTATAAAGTTTTGTGGCACAACATATGGATTCATACTGAATGGAAAGTGAGGTTCATTAGATGGATTCATACCATATAAATATAGAGTCACACCAAATAGACACTCTATATGGAGTTATCATAAAGAAATTTTCTCAAATATGTTTCAGGGATCCTCTTATATGTCTATCATGCATTAGATTGAAATGTATAAAAAGTTTTTTATTGGAATGAGTTAGTATAATTTTATATTGGGAGATATGTGGACCATTTTGGAATATATCTCAACTGGAAGGAGTTGGTAAAATATTTTTTAATGGGTGATAGAGGTGGTATAATGGGATTTGTCTCATTGTATTCATTTTTCTATTATATTGAATTTCATGGACTGATGGGAGTTATCATGTAAAGGGTATAGGTTCCTCCACTAAGGTGAACCCTTTTAAAAAAAACATCTAAGTTTTTTTATTTAGATCATCTACATTTCATATATGTGAAATGATGAGGAAGAATTTTAAAAAACCTGTAGATCCTAATAGATAATATAGTTTCAATCATTTTAAATTAAGAGATAGTTTAAGTAGAATATAATCAGAAGATATTTTCTCACTACTGATTCACCCCCCCCCCCTCAGGGTGGATCCATGATCCAGTTGGGAATATGAATTGGTATTAGATGATAAGTTCCCTCTGTTTGGATCTACAACTTTTTATCCCAGTTGTGTTCAACTGATCCATATAAAGTGATTTTTTTTTAATTTGAATATATTTTTTCGCTAAAAGTTAATAAAGTTCATCCTGAGATGAAGATTATAGATGTTATCTCTAATTTTAAAAACATGTAGGTTTAATCCAAATAATTGAAAAATCAGAAGAACAAAGAATCTCAAAAGAAGAGAAAGTTATCCTCTCAAGACCAATAGAAGGAGGATCAACCACCATCCAATATAATGGTGTATGGTAAGAATTGTTTTTAATCTAATAAAATTGATCATCTAAAATAATCTTGATCATGATATGATTTAATTGAAATTTTTGAAGTATTTTTATTTTCAAATCAAAGAATACATGAAATTTTTTCCAATTTAAGTGAATATATATATAATTTCATATATCAAGGGACAACATGATGAAATCTCACGGCTTGAATTTTAACTCTATGACATGGATAATTAAATTGAAAAGATGATCTTAGAGTATACATCTCTCATTAAACATGTTTAAGTAAAGCAAAAATGTGCACTACTATCTCAATAAAAGATTCACCATGAAAAAGAAGCATTAAAAATAAGTTTTTTTGATAATTATATATTTAAGAAACTTCATAAGGAATGATTCCATGAATTTGAATCTACTATTCAAGTCAAAAACTCTTAGTTAGTTGACAAATATAGAATAATTGAAGGGATTGAATAATCACTATAGGAGGAGTGTAAAATGTGTAAAGAGAATTTTTTCAAGAGAAAATTATGTGATACCATAAAAAATAAAATGATCTTATGGGAAAAATCAGCAATATTATATGAATAAAAGTTCATCCTTATGGAAGAATCTTATATATGGAGTTTTTTTGAAGAAGATATGTTGAAAAAAAATTAGGTAAAATATCCATACACTAGAAGATACTCACAAAGAAATTATTTATTCAAGAATACTCAATTGGAGATCAATGAAAATTGAGTAAAGGATCATCATATTTACTTGAAGGTGGATTTTCTTGTGTATGATGGAATGATAAAAAACATAGATATTTTATGTGAAGAAAAATGAGTATTCTTGAAAATAAGAATATTACTTTAATTATAAAGTTTCATGAGAAAGTGGTGAGACTAAGAAACATGGAAGCTACTTAATATAAATCTTCACATAAATATAATATAAAAATATCTACCAAATTTTCCACATAAAGTCTTATATCAATAAACGCTTTATTTAATCTAAGGAAAAATGTGAAAGTATCAGAATTATCCAATTCTAATAAGATCAAGAAAAAGGTAATTAAACACTCTGATGAATATGTTAACACTAAATTTGGTAATATTATTAGATATTATATTTTTAAACAAAAATGGTTGAATAAGTTTGTGAAACCCACCTATTATAATATGATAGAAGTTAGGAAACAAAATTGAAATTTTTACCCTATATATTTTGTGAATAAAAAATGTTTCTACCAATAAAAATGTAATATAATGAAAGAAGACTTAGTTTATTAGTAATTTTTGGTGTTGTGTAATGTTTAGACCCATGGATATTGATTTTTGGAACAATTTTTCAAGGTATAAAGAAACATGAAACCTAAAATTAATAGGGAGAAAAGTATAAATAATGTAAACCCATCTATATTTAACTAACATTCACAAAAGAAAAACATTATAATAATATCCAAAATATGTTGATATCTTTATGATTTTTGTGAAAGTTATGGATGAAATGGACATAAAGAAAAAAATTGGTTTACCTATACCACACACAAAATAGGTACTTATAACGAAAACATACCAAAAAAAATATAATCAAATTAATGGAATGTAGATTTTAATTTTATATAGGGGTGAAAAAAAAGAAGGAAATAATATTCTCATACACGGGAATAATGATTCAGATGATATCACACTCAAGAAAGATATTTTACTTCTATGGAAGGAAAGGTTAATTATTAGATAGTTAAAACTTTATTAAAAATTTGAAGATAATATAATAAATCACAAAAAGAAAATAAATTTAATTTTATAAAGTTATAATTATGTTGGTATGGTGGAAGAATTTTATAATAAAGAAATTTAAGTTCATTAGAAGTCACATCTACTGAAATATAAGAAATTGTGTAAAAGATATAAGTGGGACAAACACCCTCCTAATAATTTCATGATAATGTTACCAAGATAAGAGATGTTGGAAAGAAATAATAGAAGAAAATGGAAAGAAAAAGTGGTTTTGTAAGTAATTTTTATCATGGGGACAAAGTTTATATAGTCCAAAGGTTTTTATGGTTGTTTTTCTAGAACAGATGGAGAAAGAAAGAAAGTTGGAAGGGTGATAAAATAATAAAAATTCATGTTCCTTGTTATATAATGTTAGGAACACTCTACCACATAATTTTGAAAATAAAATTTTGGATAATAAACCTATGCCACCTAAGGATATTACTCCATTGAAAGACAAGGGGGAAATAAAGAAGAATATTGTAGTTACAGAAATGAGAGCTAATGGGATTGGAAAATGTTATCAAAACTAATTTAATTTCAAAGGAATCTAAGAAATATTAAACATATTCTATCATTTTTCACCAATCATACAATTTTAAAGGGTATTGAAGATGATAATGTTTAGGTGGAGCCCTGAACTACAATGATGAAGGTGGTTTTTCTATAGTATTTATAAGGTGTTGTAGAAAGTCACTCCAATCAACCAAAGTGTTCCAAGATAGGATAATAAAAAAATATATGATCATGAGTATATAATGTTTTTTTATCCTTGAGTTATGTTTTCTATAATCCCACTTTAATAACAAAAATTTGGTATAATTATTAAGAGGAAAAATTATGATAATGATTTTATTGTCTATAAAAGGGGGAGAAAACTAACTCATGTTTATTCCTAAACATTTTCGATATGTTTGTTAAGATAGATGGAGGAAAATATGTTGAATAAATAACCTGATAATTTTTTAATAGAATTACATTATTGGAAATGTTTTAATCACATAGAAAAATAACATGGAAGGATTTAATGTCTGAGTTTATCACTCTGGTTTTGAACATTGGTCATGGCTCATGTAGATATAGAGTTGGTTGATTTTATGATTATTACTTTATCAAAAGTGATTTTATCCTTATCTCATGAAGTTCAAAGTTAGTTCCTTAGAAGAAAATAATGGAATAATAAAATTTATGAATAATGTTCCTCCATTACCCTAAAATGTGAATAATAAAAATTCAAAATTCTGATCATTAGGGGGAGAGAAAAATGTTCCCTCACTAAAAGTTATTGAAAATAGTGATCCTTTGAATTAATTATAAATAATGGTAGAAATATATAATTTAATTTATTGAAAACAAATATAAATAGTAATATTGAATTTTCTATCAGATGACGATATTGAAGTGTTGTATATTTTGTAAATAGTTTTTTATAAATTCAATGAATAAATTTAAGGCAATTTTTATATAGGTAAATGTTCTTAAGGACGGTTTTTTTATAGTTCTACATAAACCTATCCTTGATATTATGATATGGAAAAGTATGTTTCAGCAAAGAATAAAATTGAATAAATCTGTTAAAGGAAGGTAGCTGGAGAATCTTAGTAAATTTTCCTTTTGGAAGATAAGAAAGTTTCCATTTGAATTTTTGAAGGAGGTTAAGAATGGTTCATTAACCATATTGGGAAAATTTTCTTACAAATTTTAGGAAACTTTACTTATGGTTGTTAAGAAAGTTTTCTTACTAAGTCAAACAATTTTTTTTCTTAAAGTTCCTAACGTATTAAATATTATCATTATTCAAAAGAGATTTTAGTAGTTTTTACATAGTGTAAGAAGTCCATGTTAGACCTATGAAGCTTTCATTGCAGTTGTAAAATGTTGAAGTTGGTGTTTCAATAGTAATTAGATGAAAAAGTTTGAATGTTAATGGCTTGAATACATCAGATAGAGGATCCTAAATTTACCATACATAGATCACTAGACTAAATTGATGGGTTGAATATGTTCTAGAATGAAATTAAGTGGCTCGAGATACTGGACGAAATGTGGATGATGTTACCAGATGAATATCTTTATAAAATTGGCATTGTGGAGTTCGTATGTTTATATAAAAATTGATTGAAATCAAAGGAAATAATTTTATGATAAGTCTATAAAGTTTCTATACAAACAATTTATGTGAAGTTATCAAGAAGATGAATTTTTTCTTACAACATGTACAAAATTTGATGTTATGAAGACAAGAAGTTTTTTTTGTTTAGAGGATATCAGATCAAGTCCATCAGATGAAGATCCATCAAGAAATTTTCTCAAAGATAGAGATGTTTCCCCTCCAACATAATGAAATTTTATTCAAATACATAGGTATATAATCATATGAACAAGTTTAGTGATCATAAAAAGTTCCATGATGACATCAGATCGAGTTTTACGATTTCATTGGATAGAGAAGAATAAATTCCCTCTTATAAGAATAATTTATATTAACTCTGAGATGAAGTTATGTTATATCAGTTAGAATATTAAAAAAGTACTACCTGTCATTTATATGGTTATTAGATTGGTCAAAGAAGGGATTTATAAAAAATGAGAATAGGTTTTCCATTTTAGGATGATTGGTCGAAGATCAATCAAACAGATGAAAATCGGACAGAGTAATATGTTTCCATCAAATAGGGGATGTTTTAAAGATAAACTAAACTAATTTAACCTATCCTTTTATTAAGTTCTTTATAAGGTAGGGTGATTAGACAGAGTTATAACAGTTATTTGGACCTACAAAACAATGTTACAAATGGTAGTACAACATCTAGTGGAAGTACATAAATAACACCAATCAATGTTAAGATGAGTTCATCAGAGCCAAGAATTAGGTCGTAGCTAGACATGAACAGTTTAATCACTAGACAGAAAATTATCATATAAACCAGATAGAGAAACACTACCCAAATGTAATGTTCTTAATAAAGTCATTAGACAAACATATGTTGGATAGAGTACTGTGGAACTTGACATAAGTTTGTAAATTCCATAATACAATGTTGTTGAGATGATCTTTTAACATATGTTTATCTAGATAAGATAATAAAGTTTTAAGAGTTCCTTAACATTGAGGATAAGTAAGATTGAAGATGTTTTTAGGTGATGGATATTTCATAAAGTTTATAAATATTATAGAAGTGTTGAGAATAATCTTATAATGTTGAGATAAGTGAGAGGATTGAATTTGGAATTTGAGTTTATTGGGAAAACACATTTTTGTTCCTACATTTTTTTTCCGAGCAGTGAACATATATAAAGGGGTGAAATAGGATATGAATAATTTTGTTGATTAAAATTTTTCATATATGTGTGAAGTGGCTATGTGATAATGATTTCATAATAGAAACAATTACCAACCATGAAGTAATTTGGTTTAAGAAACAGTGTTTAGTCAAGTTCTTATTAGAATTAATTGATAGATATTTATCTATCATAAGTATACTCGATAGCGTTTTTTGATTTGGTTAAATGGATAGAGTACTAAAAAGAGGCACGGGGTGTTGTACATTAGACAGAGCATTTATCAGAGTTTTAGAGATTTCAGGAGCAATGAGCTAAGGAATACTAGATAGAGGATGTGGCACAACGTATTAACACACATAGTTTAGTGGTGTATTTGATAGATCACTGATCAGAGTTTTAGTTATATTGTAAATTTAATGACTGGAAATTTTATAAATTAAATTCCCTCTTTTGAAATAAATAAATACATTATTTGGTAATGATTTTAAATAACATATGTGCACTAAATTTTCTATTATAAATAGTTGTATGGTTTTTCAAATATAAAAGAATTTTATTATTAATAAAAATTAATGATATAGACATTGTGAAATGACCATTAAGACTAGTATGTTAAGGGTTATGATAAAATCTAATTGATACAGGAAAAAAAATAGCCTCAACCAGTAGGATCATACCCTATGAAGTCAATTTATCAGATCTTCAGAGGGAGATAACATCACTAGTATTTTACATTGATAAAGACCAGGTTGATATTCAACTTTTAAAGCATGAATGAAACTAGTTATGGGATAAGTTTAAGATCATTGAGATCACAGCCCAAAACATGTACGTTGAACCACCCAAAGGATATATCACCATTTCACACATTACTATAAAGGAATTCACTGGAATAATGAAAGGATATGTATCTGGACCCTAATAGTGTGAATTTTTATATTTTATTTTAATAATACAATGGTTATATTTATCCATTTTTAATATTAATTTTTGATTGATTAAATGATGAGATAGATTCAGATACAATAAACACCAATCATATTTTTGGGGAAAGTATAGTTACAATCAAGAAACTCTATTTTAATGAATTTTTGAAATAAATTATATTATAGAAAATATTATTATTAAATAATATTTATTAAATATAAATGATAAAATAGTTTTATGATGTCAAAAATAATTTTTATAAGGTTCAGAAAACTATTATTGTAAAAAAACTAATATTTTTCAATAAATGTGGATTTTTTATTTAAAACTATCAATTTTCATAATTAGAGAATTTTATGGGTAAAATTAATATTTTTTAAAAAAATAATAATGTTGAAATTATCCAAAAGTGATTTTTTCATAATTTTCAAAGACGGAAAATTTTTATGTCAAAATTGTATACCATATAAATACATTGTGTGTATTATGACATCATAACGACCCAAAAGTGATGTAATATATGCTATTAAAGGTATTTGAGACCAAATACATATTTAAACTTTAAAATAACGTTTATTTTTGAAATTATTTAATTAATTTTATAAACACTTAATGAATCCTCAAAAACTTATATTTTATTTTAATTTTTTTTAATCAATTCTTTGTAAACATGTCTCACTTTCATATCACCAAGGGAATTATTTTAATGAGATCAGTTAATAAGAATGTAAGATAATGAAAAACACTCCACTTTTTTAGTAACCATGGGGTGTTCAGTGTTTTTTTTACATTATCATATCGATTCCAAAACCTATTTTTGGAAATTAAAAAAGAACTTTCCTCCCTATTTCAATATAAACCCACACAACTTGACATTTCTCTACACTCAAAACCCTTATAGCATTAAAAAAATCTTCCCTTGCCTCTATATATCTCTCCCAAGATGTCACATCTTCTTATGAATATTCTCCAACCTTTTCAAAACACCCTCTCAAGGTAAGGTATCCACTCCTTCACATATTTATTTAATCACCTCCTTTATATTATTCCCTTTTTCAAATTATTTGTGTTGGGATATGATTTCACGCATACCTATTAATACCATTATGATTTCCAACTGATTAAAGAAACATTTCACTATAATTAAGAACTTCAATTAACCTTTTAGTGCCCCCATTATGCTTCTAGAATTATCTTATGATTTTTTCCATGCCAAACATTTTTTTTGTGAATACCCATACTTATTTCCACTCAAGAGTATTCACATAGTTGTAGTTATCCTTAATTTATTAAGGATTTACATGTATATAACTTGAACTATTTAATAATGGGGTTAAATTTTATGAAATACATCCTTATTTTGTAGGATCTATGTGGAACACTTATGAATGTACATGATATGAAAATAATGGGTGGACCCAAATAGCGCTCTATAACACCAAGATATTTTTGGAAAAAAATTCAAATCAATTTAATGGTTTTTATTTTTTTCATTACACAAAACAATGAGTTTAGATTATTTTACATGCAACACTAATATTATCTTGTTTTACACATAATATCGAGTTTAGTTTTCATTACATACAATATTGAGTTTTGCTCTTGTTACACATAACACTGAGTTTAAATGAGACATGACACACTATTAAAATATTATTATTTAATATGATAGATATCACCTAGCCTTTCAAATGGTGGTTATGATTAATATTAACTAAATTATTAACATACATGCTTTACACTGGTATATAAAACTATTTCTTTGGTGACTAATTAATTGGACATGAAAATAAGAACCATTTGAAAAGAAATGAAATATTTTTTCTGAACAACTATTTTTATGTGAAAAAGCATATTATAGATAATTAAATTAAAAAATAAAATTTAGTTAATTATTTTAATTAAATTTATTTATTAGATTTTCAATAAAATTTTTAACATTTATCTTATTTTTTTCTATAAAATAGATAATAATAAATCTCATTTGACACTTAAAATTTGTTTTTTCTTAAAAACAGTTTTATCACCTTTTGTTCACTTATTTTAAAACAATTTTTTTTGAAATTTTATAAAAATTATTTCAAAAAAATCATTTTATAAATAATAATTTAAAAATTATCTTAGGGTGAATTTTTTATACTTTTCTGAGAAGACAATTTTTTGATGAATAGTGAAGAATACCAGTTTGAATTAAAAATTTTCATTTATTTTAATGATTTTAAACACATTAAAGTTTTTTTAAGATGTTTTCAAAAAATATTATTCCAATTATATATATATTAATCCAGTTTATCTCATTTGAAACAATTTGAGATTTATTTTTTATATAAAAACCTTTTAAACTTATGAACATTTTCCTTTTGAAAAATCGCTTTCATGTCGCTTTTGTAGGATTAATTTTAAACTAAAGTTTTCTACTTATATGAATGAAATTTGAAAAAATAGATTTCATATTTGGAATCAGAATAATTTATATTATCTAACAATGTTATCTTAATTTTTACCAAAATTAATAGGAAAATGGTAAAAATTATTTACCGTGGTTAAGGTAAATATGGGTTTACTGGGAGGTTAAACTAAATAATAAGGGTTAAAATTGATCCAAAACCCATTTTATTAACATATTTAGTCCTTATATATACTATTATATGTATTTTTCTATTTTGGATCCTTTTTTCATGAGAAATATGTCAGTGTAATTTTTTCTTTTTCAAACATTATAAGTGTGCCACTCACCTCACTTATAAAAGGTCACCCCTTATCCTCTCCTCTTCACACTTAAAAACTCATTTAGTTTAGAAACTCCATGAAAAAATAACTTTCTTAATCCCCTCTCATTATATAATACTTATTATTTTTCATCAATCCAACTTAAGAATCCTTTTGGTGCAATTCAAAAGAAGTAATCTGAAGAAAAGGTAACACCCTTAACTAAGTGATTTATTTAATTTCATCCATCACCTCCTTAAATTATTATTAAACCATAATTATATATTAAACATAGTATATTACATATAATTATATGTTATTATGTTAATTTAATATCCTAAATCCTTCTCCTCTTCCATCAAATTAGTTACGAAATCACCATTCTTGTGTACGGTGGACTACCACCTCATGAACCGATGTCATTTGTTTTTCCATTACTAGATCTCACAGATGGATATAATAATGGATTAAATATTTATATATTATATTTATTGTATTATAAATCTTATTGTTGACCTCACCTATTTTGATAATCCCAATTATGCTTTCACATATTTGATAATCCCAAATAATGTTTATTTATATATTAATTCTTTCACTCTATGACACTCTATTATCAAGCTGATAATAATATTAAAATAATATTTGAAATATGTTAATCAATTTTTATCTATGTTTATATGAATTTTGAAATAATTATAACTCAATCGGATATTTTTTGCATAAAGCAGATAAGTGTTAAGTCACTGATGTGCTTATAACTACTGATACAGATCTACAGGTACTTAGTCTACCGATAGACATAATCACCGATAAGCAAAGGTCACTGATATGCAGAGCTACCGGTATGTATAAGTCCACCGGTAAGCACATGTCACTGATAGATCAAGTCCACCAATATAGACAGCTACTGATAGAATCTGAGCTACTGATAGAACAAGTATGTCGGTATGCATAAGTCTATTGGTACAGAATGAAGCTACCGATATGCACAAGCTACCGATACAAAGTTTACCGATACAGACAGTCACGAATACAAAATGAGTCACCGATACAAGCGAGCTACCGATAGACCAAGAGATACCGATATAAGGAGTTACCGGTACATAGAGTTACTAATACACGGAGTAACAGCTACGAATACAAGGAGCTACCAGTACAAGGACAAAGAGATACCGATATGAGCTCACCGATATACAAAGTCCACCATTACAAGTATACCGACCTAAGGCTACTGATGACTACTTACCAGTCACTGCTATTAAAACTCTATACTCTCAATATTATTTATTTATTAAGCAGCGGTCATATTTTATGATTTTAATGCAATTAATGTTAATTAGTGTGGGTCGTTGGCATGTCAGGGAACCATACCTAGTACCCATGAAAATGGTAATCATTCCCATTGTCGGACCTGAAATCTATAAAAGGAAGGGAAAATTTCATGCAAAAAGGGAAGGAAAAGAGGTGCACAAAAAGGGAAAAAGAATTCTTTAAAGTGGTGCATACAGAAATTATATATCCATACTCGAAGAAAACTGGACATACAAGAAGCCATTCATTCAAGAAGAGAACACAAGCTAAACTTTAGTCAAGGAGTGAAGAACTACAACGAGCACTTCATACACTCAAGCTCATAAAACTGAACTTGAAGAAAAAAACTCTCTATTTTCCAGACAAAAACCAGAGAAGGACTCAGAAGCATTTCTAACAAAGCCAAAGGAGTCCAGATCTACACTTAAAATCACTAGAGAATTCTAAAATCATATCTAATCTCTTAGTAATTCTTTTATTTACATTTTGAGTAGTGTGTATACTCTGAATATTTTATACACACACTGTCTCCTGAGCTAAGCTGGAGGATTTCTAAATCCTCACACAAACCTTCTTTAACTCTCTTGTATCCCACTATGGATAGTGGTAGAGGTCAATTAAGACCTGGACAACCAGTGTGCTGTTGTTTTGTTTTCCCACGTAGAACTGTGGTAGAGGTCTTAGTACTTGGATAGTCTATGTACTTTTGTTTTCCCCGATCCATGGTGTGAATCAAATTTATATAAATTGTTTGAGAGGAATAAGTCTCGGCTTGATACTGAACCTCTTAGTTATATCTGTTGTGCATCTTAGATTAAGTCAAAATTATATTACAAACTTTATTTTCAGCTATTAATTACTTTGAAATACAATTTGTTTTAAAGTTACTTTGATAGTTAATCTAGTAAGTGTTTGTAACTATTGTAACTCAGTAGGTTAGTTCCAAAAGCTAATTTAATCTTCTGATTAAATTAACTGAGATCTAATCAATCTTTTGAGAATCTAATCAAACCCTTACAGTGTTACAAATTCGCTAAATTTTAACTTAGTTTTTAATTGGGTGAATTTAAGAGAAATATTTTAACATAAATTTTAATTGGAACTCAATTCACCCCCCTCTTGAGTGTCCACTCCGACCAACATTTGGTATCAGAGGTTCGTTTTGTTTATCAAGGTTTTCAAAATACTCTGTTTTTCAACTGTGATTTTAGTTATATCTCAAAGATCTTAAATTTATGTTAGTTCTAAATTTTATCTCTTTAAATACATTTGCTAAAATATAATTATGGATAATAGATTAGAAGTTGTTGCTACAAATAGTCCACCCTTCTTTAATGGTACAAATTATGCCTAGTGGAAGCTTAAAATGAAAATTCATTTAGAGAGTATGGGATTTGATATCTGGACTGCTATAGAAACTCAATATAAGATTCCAGACACTAAGAGAACTACTTGGGATGAACCTACTAAAACAGCCTATAATAATAACTGTAAAGTAATGAATTCTTTGTACTGTGCTTTAGGTGATTAGGAATTTAACAGAACCTCTGCTTGTAAAACTCCTTATGAAATTTGGGACACTTTGGCTATTTCCCAGGAGGGAACAACCAATGTTAAGGAAATGATATTGAACACATACACTATTAAATATGATAATTTTAAAATTAAGCCTGATGAACCCATTTATGATATGTATCTCAGGTTCAATGAGATTGTCAACACTATGAGCTCACTTGGTAAAGTTGTTCCTACAAAAGAACAGATCATGAGAATATTATGATGTCTACCAGAAAGATGGAGAGGCACATCTGTTTCTATTAGAGAATCATGCGATATCAACAAACTGCATGTTAAAGAATTAATTGGTAAACTTATGATGTATGAAGAAGAACTGAAGGTAAACAAGGAAGAAGATGATGAACCGAAAAGGAATTCAGTGGATTTTAAGTATACTGCCTCAAAGAGAAAGGATAAATAGAAAGTATACATACCAACTGAAAGCTCAATAAGTGAAAGTTCAGATTCTGACAGTGATGCTGAGATGGCTCAGATAGCCAGAAGGTTCAAGAAGTTCTAAAGGAAGAATAAATTCTTCAGAAAATCAAATTACAAAGGAAAATATGATAACAAAGGTCATTGGAAGAAGGACTGGAATAATCCTGATAATTGTGACGATATTGTCTACTATGAATGCAAAAGGAAAGGATGTGTAAAAGCTGACTGTTCAAAGTTAAAGTTCAAAAAGAAATATGACTACAAGTAAAACAAGTATAAGAAAGCTATGAAGGCAACTTGGGGTGCTTCAGAGGATAGTTCAACTGATTCTGATTCTACTCAGGATGAAAAATCTCAAAAATCCAACATGTGTTTCATGACAAACACATATTAGGTAACACTGGATACTCTTGCTTTAAATTCATATTATTCTTGTCACAAACCAGGCCGGGTCGCCATCCGACCCGGCGCCCGACCCGGCCCGCGACATGGCCTGAAGGGAATTCCCGATCCCCACGGGCTAGCACAAGTGCCTGGGTATTAAAAATAAACTTGGGAACGATTTACCTAGATGAATAATTATAAAACAGACAACAAGCTGATTAAATTGAAACTAAAAACTGAAAACCAAACATGCCCTTACCAAGTTCAGACTTAAGGTTAACAACTTGAAATAAAAACCCAAAAGAAACTAAATCAATAAAAAACTCCACACAAACCTCCGTGCGACACGAGGTGTCACATCCCCAATTCGTCACCACCAAACCAACACGAGGATGCCACTAACAACCCGAACCACCAACGCCAGGCCCGATGCCTCAACCTGGAAAGAGAAATAAACAGAATCTACATACACCCAAGGGTGTATGTAGGGTGTGAGCTAAAATCACAGTAAGATACCACCGAGAAAAGGTTCCACGCACAATTATTAAATGAAAAATACATTTGAAATTTTTAATTAAAGAAAAGAACTAAAAGCTAGAACAACTTTAGAGAAAACAGGTTTAGAGAAAGCAGTTTTAAAAAGAAACAATTTGAATTAAAACACACGAACACATTTACTTTTAAAATAACCAAAGTGTCACACTGATGAGCGTAAATTAACCAATGAGAACTAACATGGGAGAGGCCGCACGGGTGTTATCTAGCTCGGGTTTCTAGATCTTCGTGTCTCGGTGAAACGTGGCTTAGAAGGCCATGACCCTCAGAAAACGTGGCTTAGATGGCCATGACCCTCAGAAAACGTGGCTTAGAAGACCATGACCTTCAGAAAACATGGCTTAGAAGACCACGACCTTCAGAATATCATATGTTTAGTTAGTGTTGAAATCGACAGTCCTGCTAGTGAAACCGGGTCGAGTCACCTCCGGAATACTAGCCCACTAGTCTAGTTCACCCTCCTAGCTACCCGGGATTCCCAGTTTGTGATCAAACCAATTTCAAGTTCATGTCATGTGTCATAACAATATACTCAAACCAGACAAAGTCCTACACACATCAAAACCACCATTTGCACACCCAAAAATCCATTTTAAATAAGCACACAAAAAAATATCACAAAGGTAAATCTACATCAGTTATACAACTAATTAAAATAACTACACAATCAAATAGGTCACTTTCATTATCATACACGGCACTAACAGAATTTATTAAAAAAATTCCACACACGTCGCATGACTTTAAGCACCAAAAATATTCACACGATTTACCCAAAACAATTTTCACCTTTAATAATTATTTAATAAAACAATTCAAATTTTCATAAATAAATTTTTAAGAGCAAAACACTGTTTTACACGCTAGACCGACCCAAACCCCCTCACATAACCACACACACACAATGCCACCTCAAGAACCAAATCTGCATCACACACGTGATTAAAGAAACCACCAGAAAAACTTTCCAACCCATTTGAAAATACACCACACAACCAAAACAGTAAAAAATCCACTCAATTGCTCATTTATGAAAGAACGCATACCAAAGCTACTCCAAAACACCAATTTCACCCCTTGCACATCCTAATAAAGTAACCGCATAATTCATAAAACACTGGAGGATAGTCTGACATTGGTTCTCACAGCGACAACTCACTCATATCACCTAAACACACTAATAAACACATTAAGATATACTAACCTCAAAAAAAAACAAATTACATTAGACAAACTAATTAGTAATCCAGCCTCACAAATAAACAAAAACACACACTAATAGTTAAACATGAATGATATTTCAGCAACAAGCACACATACTATGACAACATGATACTAAACATATTTCAATTCATATTAAACTTCAAAGAGAAATAAGTTTGTGCCACACAAATTAATTAAACAACAATCTAAACTAATTAAAATTACAAATTAATTAATCAAGTAACAATTGAACCTGGAACCACCTACCTCGGTGTAGACCAACTTCACAGTTCGGCGCGAAACTCCTGCGGCATGATAATCGCACTATGAGCAACCTAAATTTGGCTTTAATTAAAAAATATTAACCAGAAACATCAATCTAGACCCCAAAAAAACACTGCAAAATTGCATCAACAATTATACCAAAAGTAACATAAACCCTAACCGCAGCTTAATCGAATTGAACAAACAACACCCGACGTAAAACGAACCTGTGACGACAAGTCTGAGAGGCTGGCCGGCGAGAGAGGTGAAGGAGGAAAGGTGTCGTGCTGACTAGACCTTGCCGGAGGGGGGGGTGTTGGCCGGGTGCGCGCAAGGCGCAGGAGGTAGGTCGGGATGTTGGGCTAGTTGGGTGGAGAGTGGTAGCCGGAGTCGATCCGGCCAAAACAAGGAGGGGAGGTTCGGCTGGCCGGATAAGGGGGATGGCGTGCGCGGCTGGCGAGGGCGGCACGAGGGCGAGGCGCCAAAGCGAGGGGTTGGAGGGGTGGCGTTGGATAGGAGCAGGCCGGGGGAGGCCCAGCGACAGGCGGCACGGCTGGGTAGAGCGGGAGGGAGACGGAGGCGCGCTACGTCGCGGCTCATCGGGAGGGTATGACGGGCAGTTCGGCCGAGAGGGAGGTGACGCGAGGGAGCAGGAGGGCGCGGCTTGAAGGTGGATCGGCCAGGAGGTTGGGCGCGGGAGGGAGGCGGCAGAGCGAGGCAGTTCTCCGGGAGCCGGGGCGCCAGTTGCGGACCAGAGGGGAGGCAGGGCGAAGCACGGCCTATGAGGATGCGGCGGACCCGCTGGACGAGGGTGGTGCGGAAAAGTAGGTGGGTAGGGTTTCGGCCGGAGGGAGCAAGGGGAAAACGGATGTGGCGGCTAGGGTTGCAGGGGGAAAGTGAATCCGAATGGGGAGAGGGTAGCGCAAGAGAGGAGAGAAAGAAGGGGGAAAATAAAGGAAAATAAAACTAAATAAAAATAAAAAGAAAAGGAAAATAAAATAAAAATAAAGATAAATTAAAACTAAAAATAAAACTCCAACTCAACATAAAATAACAATAAGGTTTTTAATAATAATAATAGTATAATTAGGGGGGAAAGAATTCTAGAAATTCTATAATGACAACTTAAAAAAAATTATAACTTAATTAATATTAATACTAATAATAAAAACAACCAAAAATAATAATAAATTTATAAATTTAGGCTGAAAAATGTGCAAGTTTGCGTGCACGGTCGCGCGCAGGGTCGCGCGCACGGGCGTGTTCGCGCGCCTAGTTGCGATTACGTTCAAGCACCCATAAAAGATCCGAATTTCATAAAAAAAAGGAACTTGTTCAAACCACATATCAAAAGAAATACTTAAAATAATTAAATTAAAAAGGAGTGTCAGTCGGGGTGTGACAATTCTCCCCACAATGACACTTTCTGCCCCTAGAAAGTCCCAAAAGACCAGGTCAACCAAGGGTTCCAAGTGAGACCACGAAGACTCCTAAAACAAAACCTCAATCACCCGAAGGTCGAGCATTCAAAATACCCATGACATGAAACTCCAAATACAAATACAACATGGAACACCCCGACTCCTAACTTAGGGATCACTAGGGTCGCTCGAGATCCCCAAGAACGCATGTCAAGCAAACCATTGCCCGAGCTAACCAATTAGCATGGTCGAGGTCGGGCGGAACGGAAGTAAGATGTCGCCCCGCCAAGTGCACTTTCAAGATACAATCTTCCACAAGTACGTCCTATGGTGGTCTCCCCACCATATTAGGTTTCTCGTCAAATATAGGTTCTCCCAATCAAAACGACTCCCAAACCACACAACCTCTAGCACTGGCTTGACCCTCAAAGTCCCCTATGTTTAACCAACACAAGAAAGGACATCGGTGAGACTCGTATAGGGTCTCCCCACCATTTTAAAAGTTCCTAACACCATGAAACCTGCACGGAAATTACTAATTTACTTTGAGCAATACTGTCTGAATCCTTCATTGCGAACCCTCCAACACGGGCCGACCCGCACTGATTATTCCTACAGTGGACAACGCTCTGCCACATGAGATGGCTTTGATAGCAGAAACCCCTAACCTGGAGGTGAACCAGACAAGCGCACGACAAATCCATAAGACATGAGAATCTCTGACCACAAGAAGGTTCACGGAGCACACCCACTAGCTTTACAAGAATACGGATTCTCCGGATCTCTTTAAGGCTCAAGAGGAACTCCCATAAAATAAGACCATGACAAGTAGACAAGGGTTCCATGCCCCTCACAACAAGAATGACGCCTTCAGAGAGGGTACCACCATGGGAAAATTTAAGTTGTCTCTGTCCTGACATTGCAGACGAAAGTCAGACCAAGCTCGTCCCACGTCTGACGAGTTTTGACTGCGCGCAAGCTTCACCCCGAGACCTATGGCTGGGGCACTGGTGTCTGAAGCATCTCCAGCCTCGCAGTCACAAGCTGACCACCTCTAACTGGAACTTCCTCCGCTGGAAAAGCAACCTGCATACTTCTCCTTGTGTCCCGAGTGGACATTTCATCAACATACTAACTAATAATTACAGCGAATGACTTAGGGTGTCCAACTGACCACACTAGAGATAGGGGATTGAGCGGTCTGTCAAACGCGCGACACAAACTGACGAGAGGGGGACACCAAGAACAAGTCCCTTTGGTTCACACTCTTCATTAAATGAGGGACCTGCTCTTACAACAATATAAACAGGACCAACAGCTTGTACGATTTTTAGACCTACGGTTCCACACTACTTCTGGGGAACATAGAACTAGCTCATTAGAAAGGTCAACACACCTCCTTCGCCGCACATTGACTAGTCAAACACCTACGAGATCAACCAATTTCCCTCGACTTTACTTCCTCAGGTACAATCATGGAATGAGTCTTGTCTTGAGGATTGCTCATGACATCCTCATTTGAAACGAAAACGGAACGATCACCATTCACTAGTTTAGTCCCGCTCCACCAGACGTACTCGAGACAATCTTACATCCGCACAACATTTGAAGTTCCTTCAAAACCAGAGACACTTCCAAATTTCCTAAATCACTCAACGACATCCAACTGACATCGACGTCTATGAACAGTCGACACCACCGAGCATAACCTAACTCTGCCACTCCACTGAGAGTCTGGGTCGGGCCAAGAACTGAGAGAGACCTGCTGGAACCCATGGAACGTTTCTAGGGGCACATCCCAAACAAGAAACACAAAACAGTCTTCCAAAAAACCAAACACATCACAAAACAAACACCAACATTCCAGAAACAAATCCAATAATTCCAATTTAAAACATCAATTCATTTTCAAAGAAAAACACTCACTTGAAAAACCAAGCACCGCACAACAAGCCCAAAAGCTATTCTGAAAATCCATCTTTACTCTAAACGAAATGTCATTTTTTTCCGTTTTCAAAACCATTTGTGCACAAAAACCCATTTTAAAAAAAAGGCCCACTTTCTAAGAAACAAGAAGAAAACATAGAGATCAATCAACCACCAATGATATTACATGGTGCCTCGCAAATATGAATTTTCGTGCCACTCTCAACTAGACATTAATCAAGTCCACACGCACATGCGAGCACCCATAGGAAAACCACTAGAAAGAAACAAGTTTACCCCACTTTCAAAACAAAACATTCTCAATATCCGAAAATACTTTTTTTTTTAAACCATTTCAAAAATTCAAGACTCATTTTAAAAATGCTTCCCATTTCAAAAATAACTCACTTCAATTTCAAATAACTCAAAACGTTCTTTTAGAAAATCAACTTCGACAAATCAACACCAAATTTCAAAAACAAGGTCAAAGAGAAACGCACCCCAAAATAAAATAAGAGCAGTAGCAAAGTCTGCTTCCCTTTTTAAAGGAAAAAAATTTCACATCAATCCCAAAATTGAAGCAAGATATCACAAACATTAAACACCTAGGCAGAGGACTAGTGGTCGTGTCTAACCCGGCTACATGGTTTAGCAGACCATGCCCTAGGTAAGCACCAACCACTAGGAGTGTCGGACCACACTCTCAGGCATCACATGGGTCGCTACTCCATGTGAGACAGTGCGCAGTACCAGTTTACTCCTATTGTCATCCCCCATCCACAAAGACCAAAGCCAAAACTTAGATCCCGGACTACCCCTGGTTACTCGAGGATCGGAACAAGCAAGAGTTCGCGATGCTCTTACCGCACCTACCACTCGAGTACCGACAATCCTATCTCCGATCTTCCTGATACCCCAAATAACAAGAACAAAACCTCCCTCTGATACCATTTTGTCACAAACCAGGCCGGGTTGCCATCCGACCCGGCGCCCGGCCCGCGACATGGCCCGAAGGGCGTTCCCGATCCCCACGGGCTGGAACAAGTGCCTGGGTATTAAAAATAAACTTGGGAATGATTTACCCAGATGAATAATTATAAAACAGACAACAAGATGATTAAATTGAAACTAAAAACTGAAAACCAAACATTCCCTTACCAAGTTCAGACTTAAGGTTAAAAACTTGAAATAAAAACCCAAAAGAAACTACATCAATAAAAAAACTCCACACAAACCTCCGTGCGACACGAGGTGTCACATCCCCAATCCGTCACCACAAAACCAACACGATGATGCCACTGACAACCCAAACCACCAATGCCAGGCCCGATGCCTCAACCTGGAAAGAGAAATAAACAGAATCTACATACACCCAAGGGTGTATGTAGGGTGTGAGATAAAAGCCCAGTAAGATACCACCAAGAAAAGGTTCCACACACAATTATTAAATGACAAATACATTTGCAATTTTTAATTAAAGAAAAGAACTAAAATCTATAACAACTTTAGAGAAAACAGGTTTAGAGAAAGCAGTTTTAAAAAGAAACAATTTGAATTAAAACACACGCACACATTTACTTTTAAAATAACCAAAGTGTCACACTGATGAGTGTAAATTAACCAATGAGCACTAACATGGGAGAGGTTTCACGGGTGTTATCTAGCTCGGGTTTCTAGATCTTCGTGTCTTGGTGAAATGTGGCTTAGAAGGCCACGACCCTTAGAAAATGTGGCTTAGATGGCCACGACCCTCAGAAAACGTGGCTTAGAAGACCACGACCCTTAGAAAACGTGGCTTAGAAGACCACGACCCTCAGAATAGCATATGTTTAGTTAGTGTTTAAATCGACAGTCCTGCTAGTGAAACCGGGTCGAGTCACCTCCGGAATACTAGCCCACTAGTCTAGTTCACCCTCCTAGCTACCTGAGCTTCCCAGTTTGTGATCAAACCAATTTCAAGTTCATGTCATGTGTCATAAAAATATACTCAAACCATACAAAGTCCTACACACATCAAAACCACCATTTGAACACCCAAAAATCCATTTTAAATAAGAACGCAAAAAAAATATCACAAAGGTAAATCTACATCAGTTACACAACTAATTAAAATAACTGCACAATCAAATAGGTCACTTTCATTATCATACACGCTACTAACAGAATTTATTAAAAAAAATTCCACACACGTCGCATGACTTTAAGCACCAAAAATATTCACGATTTACCCAAAACAATTTTCACCTTTAATAATTATTTAATAAAACAATTCAAATTTTCATAAATAAATTTTTAAGAGCAAAACACTGTTTTACACGCTAGACCGACCCAAACCCCCTCACATAACCACACACACACAATGCCACCTCAGGAACCAAATCTGCATCACACACGTGATTAAAGAAACCACCAGAAAAACTTGCCAACCCATTTGAAAATATGCCACACAACCAAAACAGTAAAAAATCCACTCAATTTCTCATTTATGAAAGAACGCATACCAACGCTACTACAAAACACCAATTGCACCCCTTGCACATCCTAATAAAGTAACTGCATAATTCATAAAACACTGGCGGATAGTCTGACATTGGTTCTCACAGCGGCAACTCACTCATATCACCTAAACACACTAATAAACACATTAAGATACACTAACCTAAAAAAAAAAATTACATCAGACAAACTAATTAGTAAGCCAGCCTCACAAATAAACAAAAACAAACACTAATAGTTAAACATGAATGATATTTCAGCAACAAGCACACATACTATGACAACATGCTACTAAACATATTTCAATTCATATTAAACTTCATAGAGAAATAAGTTTGTGCCACACAAATTAATTAAACAACAATCTAAACTAATTAAAATTACAAATTAATTAATCAAGTAACAATTGAACCTAGAACCACCTACCTCGGTGTAGACCAACTTCGCAGTTCGGCGCGAAACTCCTGCGGCATGATAATCGCACTACGAGCAACCTAAATTTGGCTCTAATTAAAAAAAATTAACCAGAAACATCAATCTAAACCCAAAAAAACACTGCAAAATTGCATCAACAATTATACCAAAAGTAACATAAACCCTAACCGCAGCTTAATCGAATTGAACAAACAACACCCGACGTAAAACGAACCTGTGACGACAAGTCCGAGAGGCTGGCCGGCGAGAGCGGTGAAGAAGGAAAGGTGTCAGGCCGACTGGACCTTACCAGAGAGGGGGGGTGCTGGTCGGGTGTGTGCAAGGCGCAGGAGGTAGGTCGGGATGCTGGGCTGGTCGGGTGGAGAGTGGTAGCCGGAGTCGATCCGGCCAAAACAAGGAGGGGAGGTTCAGATGGCCGGATAAGGGGGATGGCGTGCGCGGCTGGCGAGGGTGGCACGAGGGCGAGGCGCCGAAGCGAGGGGTTGGAGGGGTGGCGTTGGACAAGAGCAGGTCGGGGGAGGCCTAGCGACAGGCGGCGCGGCTGGGTAGAGCGGGAGGGAGATGGCGGCGCGCTACGTCGCGGCTCATCGGGAGGGTCTGACGGGCGGTTTGGCCGAGAGGGAGGTGACGCGAGGGAGCAGGAGGGTGTGGCTTGAAGGTGGATCGACCGGGAGGTTGGGCGCGGGAGGGAGGCGGCAGAGCGAGGCAGTTCGCTGGGAGGCGGGGCGCCGGTTGCGGACCGGAGGGGAGGCAGGGCGGAGCATGGCCTATGAGGATGCGGCGGACCTATTGGATGAGGGTGGTGCGGCAAAGCAGGTGGGGAGGTTTTCGGCCGGAGGGAGCAAGGGGAAAACGGATGTGGCGGCTAGGGTTGCAGGGGGAAATTGAATCCGAATGGGGAGAGGGTAGCGCAATAGAGGAGAGAAAGAAGGGGTGGGGAATAAATTAAAATAAAACTAAATAAAAATAAAAAGAAAAGGAAAAGAAAATAAAAATAAAGATAAATTAAAACTAAAAATAAAACTCCAACTCAACATAAAATAACAATAAGGTTTTCAATAATAATAATAGTATAATTAGGGGGGAAAGAATTCTAGAAATTCTATAATTATAACTTAAAAAAAATTATAACCTAATTAATATTAATACTAATAATAAAAACAACCAAAAAAATAATAAATTTATAAATTTAGGCTGAACAATGTGCAAGTTTGCGTGCACGGTCGCGCGCAGGGTCGCGCGCACGGGCACGTTCACGCGCCTAATTGCGATTACGTTCAAGCACCCATAAAAGATCCGAATTTCATAAAAAAGGTAACTTTTTCAAACCACATATCAAAAGCAATACTTAAAATAATTAAATTAAAAAGGAGTGTCAGTCGGGGTGTGACAATTCTAGAGTTGATTCTTATTCTGAATCTGAAAATATTTCTAGTGAATAATTATTTGAATATTTCAATATGCTAGAAGATACATGTAATGAATTGAAGGACAAGTATAAATCTTTAAATAAATAGCATGCTCTAACCAGCTCTGTAAAATCTGCACTTGATGTAGAAAAAGAAAAGAATGCTCAATTACCTAAGAAAAATACTGAACTGAAATTGTCTAATGAGAAATTAAGGAATGACTTAGAAAAATTCACAAATGGAAAAGATACACTTACTCAAATTCTAGGAAAACAAGTGGCACCAAAATATACCACTGGTATAGGCTATCAGCCTGGAAAAAGATAGATTGCTAAAACTAGATTTATTCCTAAATATGGACAGATTGCTGCTAGTTCCAGTTCTAGAAATTCATATGCTTCAACTAGTTACTCACATGGTTATAGATCAAATAAAGTTTATATTTCAAATTCTATCGATTCTGTAAACTATATGAGACCCATGAGACAAATCTGGGTACCTAAGGCTTTGCTTGCTAACTTATCTGGACCCAAGAAAATCTAGGTACCAAAATCATTTTCTGTTTAAATCTGCTTTGTAGGAAACTTTCTTGAAGAGTTCTCATAAGAAGTTATGGTACTTGGATAGTGGATCTTCAAGACACATGACTGGAGACTACTCATGCTTCAAAAGCTTAATCAAAGTTTATGGAGGCCATGTCACCTTTGTTGATAACTCTAAAGGAAAGATCATCGGCTTAGGCCAGATTGGTAACACTAATTCAGTTTTAATTTCCAAAGTTTTATTTTTTGATGGACTTAAATATAATCTGTTGATTATTTCTCAGTTATGTGATGATGGTTTCAATGTTAAATTTGAAAATGATTCTTTTAATGTTTTTAACTCTAAAAATGTTTTAGTATTTTCTGCTTTGAGAAATGAAAATTTTTATGCTGTTGATTTGAATTCTTTAGCTAAATAGAACATTACTTTCTTAAATGCTTTTCATAAATAGTCTTGGCTATGGCGCAGAAGATTAGGACACTGCAATGTTTATTCACTTAGAAAACTAACTAGGAAACACTTAGTTAGAGACCTACCTAAACTTGAATTCCCAGCTGA
Organism: Viscum album; assembly: GCA_963277665.1. Taxonomy (NCBI): domain Eukaryota; kingdom Viridiplantae; phylum Streptophyta; class Magnoliopsida; order Santalales; family Viscaceae; genus Viscum; species Viscum album. The sequence goes on from OY728161.1 coordinate 1,300,977,290, forward strand.
TAAAGTTTGTAATCCTTGTCAAAAGGGAAAGCAACATAAAGTTTCTTTTAAATCAAAGAAAGTAGTTTCAACTTCTCAACCTCTCGAGTTGGTTCACATGGACTTGTTTGGACCTTCTAGAGTTTCTAGTTTAAATAGGAAGCACTATGTCTATGTCTTATTAGATGACTATTCTAGGTACACTTTGGTATACTTATTAGATCACAAAAGTGAAGTCTGTTCTTACTTTATTAAATACTCCAAGTCTGTAGAAAACCTTAGTGGATATAATATTAAGACCCTGAGAAGTGACCATGGTCGTGAGTTTGAAAATCATGAGTTTGAATCTTATTGCTCACACAATGGCTATAGTCACAATTTCTCTGCCCCTAGAGCACCTTAGTAGAATGGTGTAGTAGAAGGAAGAAACAGAACCCTTCAAGAGATTGCAAGAACTATGCTTAATGAATATGACCTGCCAATTTACTTTTGGGATGAAGCTGTAAATAAATATTTCTATATTATCAATAGAGTCTTAATTGGACCTTTTCTTAAGAATACCCCTTATGAATTGTGGAATAATATAAATCCTAAAGTTATTTACTTTAGAGTTTTTGGTTGCAAAGTCTTTATTCTCAATACAAAGAATAATATTGAAAAATTTGCATCCAAGAGTGATGAAGGAATCTTTTTAGGATATTATTTAACTAGAAAAGCTTATAGCTTCTTTAATAAAAGAAACAAATGTGTGGAAGAATCTGTTCACATCAAGTTTGATGAAATTGATCCACATGAACCCAAATCTTACATTGAAAATCTTGAAGAAGACTTGTCTGCTCTAGACCTTAATGACAAAAATAGTGACCCTGTTGTAAAGACAACTAGTTCTAGAAACTTTCTATAACCTGATTCTGTTGAAACAGAACCTACAAATGAACCTGAAATTTCTAGTCCTACCTTTTCTAGATCAACTAGGATTCTAAAGAATCATCCTTTAGATGTTGTTGTTGGTAATCTTTATAGAGGGACACAGACTAGAGATTCTATAAGAAATCAAGTTGAACATCAAGCCTTTCTTTCACAGCTAGAATCTAAAAATTTCAATGAGGCAATAAATGATGAATTTTGGGTAATGGAAATGCAAGAATATCTAAATCAATTTGAAAGAAACAAATTCTGGGAATTAGTTGACAGACCTAAGGAAACTTTGACCATAGGCACTAAATGGGTTTTTAGAAAAAAAATTGATGAGTCTAGAAATGTAGTTAGAAACAAATCTAGGTTAGTTGCACAAGGGTATAGTCAAGAGGAAGGAATAGACTATGAGGAAATGTTTTCCCCTATAGCTAGATTAGAAGCTATTAGGATTTTACTTGCCTATGCTGCTCATCTGAATTTCAAGTTATATCAAATGGATGTCAAAAGTGCTTTTCTAAATGGTTTTATAATTGAAGATGTTTTTTTTGAAAAACCACTTGGATTTACAAACCCCCATTTCCAAAATCATGTTTTTAAACTTTATAAAGCATTATATGGTTTAAAACAAGCTCCAAGATCTTGGTATGATAGACTTATCAATTTTCTTATTTCAAAAGGTTTTACTAAAGTGATTGCTGATCCAACCCTTTTTATTAAAAGAATTTATAAAGATGTTTTTATAGTACAAATCTCTGTTGATCATATTATTTTTGGATCTTCTAAACATTCTTTATGTACTGATTTTTCAAAGAGTATGCAAAATGAATTTGAAATGAGTTTAATGGGAGAACTCAAATATTTTCTTGGATTTCAAGTTTTTCAAAATGAAAATGGTAATATTTTGAATCAAAGTAAATATATAAAGGACCTTTTAAGATGTTTTGGTTTGGATAGTATTAAGGAAAGTGATACATCTATGAGTACTGTTTTTAAATTGGACATTGATGAAACTGGGAAACTAGTGGATCAAACAAATTACAGAGGTATGATTGGAAGCTTACTTTACCTTACTACTAGTCGACCAGATATTATGTTTAGTGTGTGCATGTGTGCAAGATTTTAAGCCAATCCTAAAGAATCACATTTTCTTGATGTTAAAATAATTTTTAAGTATCTTAAACATACTGAAAATTTAGTTTTGTTTTATCCAAAAGGAAAATCATTCGATTTAATGAGTTATTCAGATGCTGACTTTGCTGGTTGCAAGTTGGATAGAAAAAGCGCATCTAGAACATGTTATTTATTGGGAAAATCCTTAGTATCTTGGTGTAGTAAGAAATAGAATTTTGTAGCTTAGTCTACTGCTAAAGTAGAGTACATAGCTACTGGTAGTTGTTGTGCACAAATTCTGTAGATGAAACACACTCTTTTGGACTATGGATATGACTTTAAGCATGTTTCAATAAACTGTGATAACACTAGTGCAATTAATATTTCAAAGAACCTTGCATCTCACTCTAGGACCAAACACATTGATGTAAGGCACCATTTCTTGAGAGATCATTACCAAAAAGATGATATTACTCTTGAATTTATAGGTACAGAACATCAATTAGATGACTTTTTCACCAAACCTTTATGTTCAGATAGGTTAAGTTACATTAGACATGAGTTAGGAATGATAGATCACTGATATACCTCACCGGTATGAAACCTCACCGATATACCTCACCAGTATGAAACCTCACCGATATACCTCACTCGTATGAAACCTCACCAATATACCTCACCGGTATGGACCTCACTGATATACCTCACTGATTAGTGGATCTCACCGATAGGAATTCTCACCGGTATACCCTACCGTTAAGTATGCGATGTTTTAAACTTCTGTCTGTCGCCAGAATATGTATCGTTTATACTTTACTTATTATATTTTAGTTATTTATTTTATGATTCCTAAATGATAAAACTAAGTCTTAATTACTTCTCGATCCACCTCGAGCCCTTTACCCTCAAGCCTTAGCTCCCGAACCTCGTGAAAACCCTAATTTCCTTGAACCAGAAATGGAAAAAACCAAAATTCCTACTGTCAGAGATGACATTGATGAGACGAATGTGAAGAATCAGAAGATAGACCAAGAAGGAAGTAGCAGTGTTAGTAGAACATGGTCAGGGAGGCGACCAGTGAACCTGCATTTACAAAATAGAGTTATTGTGATCAAAAAGAGCTATGCGTGGAATGGATATTGTCTAGTAAATCACTAGTTATAGTGGTGCTGGAATATCAGAAGTGGTTAGAATGATTTTCGAACAACAATGGCCCCTACTATCTGAAGCTGGTAAAATAGTTCTATGAGTACGTTCGGTTTGAGAAATCAGAAGTCGGGAGTAGGATGGTATATGTCGTGAATCTAAAGGAGATATCTTTTTCTTCTATTGAGTGGGCTGAATGCCTGAAGGTTCCACACGAAGGTGTTTCTGGATATTTCTCAAAATCAGTACCACCTACAAGTGACATATTTGATTATGGGATTTCCTTAGAGGAGCTCCCCGGTAGTGGAAAGCAAAGACAGGTGGTGGCTGCTGAAATGGATGGAGAGAACAGATTGTTGTTCAAGTTTGTTCAGCATGTTTTAATTCCAAGGTGGGGGGACTTTTTAAATTTGAGATATCAAGATATATATCTGTTACATCTCTTGATACATGGTGTGAAAGTAAATCTGTGTAGGCTGCAAATGATTCAAATGGAGGATATGACCAGGAAAAAATCAAATACCAATGCCTTATTCTTTTCCAAGTTGATCTCAGTAATGATTAAGGTAAAAGGAGTAGCTGAGTCTCAGGATGAGAGAGTAGTGGTAAGAAACAACTTCTGTATCACAAGCACTATATGTAAATACATGAATATAAACTGGAACCCATGGAGAGGAGAATGTGTTACTGATGACAAAAATTTGTATGATAAGTTCAATCCTGTGGATCATCCTTCAAGACCTAAGGATGTGAGGGATCTAGGTATGGGACCTGATGAAGAAGAGCCACAGTATAGTGATGATTCAGAAGAGGAATATTCCTCTACAGCAGATGGAGGCGATCCGGATTTGCCTCCTTGCCCAACTCCTGAAATTGTATCTCAAGAAAAGGAGAGTTCTTCTTTGAACCTACCTTGTACACAAACTATTTTGGGTATAAGAAATAAAGAGGCACCTGTGTATGAGGAAGACCAATAGAAAGCAGATTAGGAAGAGGCTGCTCAAGAAGATGAAGAATAATTTTCTGTAAGTGAAGCATCTGTTTCTGTCAGCTTGAGCCTTAGTCCAATGATTGGACATTCCCTAATGTCTGCCGAGGAATTTGATGAAGTTGATAGACCTTTACCTATTCCTGAGGAACCTCCTGTTTTTGTAGAAATAGAGATGGTTGTGTAAGATTCTTCTGAGGAAGAAATAGTTGCTGAGGATGTCATTGCTATACAGGAGAATGCACCAGTTGAGGGGGAGGATCCAACCAGGTTTGAAAGTGTTTCAGTGGCTGTTGAGTTTGAGGACTGGGCAGAAGACCCAGGTTTTGTAGTTTGTGGATTAGATTATCCAGATTTTGATAATGAGACATCCCTTAGGAGACCAAAAATCAATTATGATATTTAGTCTGAGATATTACTTGAAGATGTGGTAAGAATACATGATCTGGATAAGTTAAAGTTTGATCTCAAAATCAGTTTTGTGGAAGAAATAAGGAAAATGGAATCATCCTTAGTGTCATCCATTCAATCAATTATGAATGACACTGTGGCTAGTATGGTGTCTAAAAGATCACCTATTGTGGTTGCACCTGCTGACATGATCACCGGGGATGACTTAGCATCCTTAAAGAATGATCTGAAAGAGTCTTTGAGTGCTTCTATTGTTGAGTTAAAGAATCACTTTGCTGAAGAGCTGAGCAATTTGGAAAAGTCCTTCAAACTCTCTCTTGGTTGTAATGTGTCAGCCTTTGTGGCAGAGATAGTGGATGAAATCAAAAGTTTCCAGAATCAGGTATCTAGACTGACAGAGGATGTTGAATTTTTAAAGCAATCAGTTATCTCTCTGGAATCCTATATGAGTTCTAAATCTCAAGAAGACAAGGATTTGGCTTATGTGAAGAGTGTTGTGAGCCATATGGTCTCAGTTTTTTAAGATTTTAAGAATTCTATAACAAAGCATGTTAGCACCCAAGATTCTGCAGTGAAAAATCTTATTAATGGGCTAACTAAGAGTTTCAAGGAAACTATGGTTTTCTCTCTTGGTTCTCTTACTTCCAAACCTTTAGTGGATTTGGATTAGATTAGATCTTTCCTTAAGGAGGATCTTGGTTAAGCATCAACCAGTGGCTCTGTGGACTCATCTAATCTGAACAAAGTAGTAACTTCTAGTAGACATACCACTAGAGATATCATGAATATCGTTCAAGACTATATGAGAGAAGCTTCTGCTTCTCAGAAAGAAGTGAAAGACAAGGTAGATTATTATTTCCAAATGGTTTACACCAAGAATCAACTCAATAATCCTTTCAAGCTTATGTTAGAAAACATGAAGCTCCCACCAATCAATCAAGACTTTAGAGAACAAGTTAGCAAGCTCAGAGAGTTGACACCTGCACTGGAAATATTCATGGAAAACAAGGGCGATTTCATTTCTTCCATGGAGAGAGGAGGAGTAATTATTATGGATTTTATAAACCTCTTGTTGTTATTCTTGCATGTCGATGCTAGACCAGTTATTATACCTCCAGCTTTACCTGCATCTACCTCTACTACTTCTCCTCTTCAGATGACTCCAGCCCAAGCCATCCGAATCCTTACTCTGATGATCACTCAGAGAGATACACAGTACAGACCAGGAACAGTTTCAGTAGCTCAGCCACCTCTGATAATCACTGGTGTTCTTAAGCCTCCACCTGCATCCACCACACCTCAATCCTTTTATGATACCAAGGGGAAATCTCATTCTGAGGATGTGGATTGATCAGTGGCTAGGATTTTTGATAGGAATCACCTGTATTTCTTTTTGTCATTTATGTATTTTTTGTATCTGTTTTCTCCAAGAAATATGTATGATCTTACTTTCTTTTACTCTTTGTTACTTCTCTTATCCTATATTTCCTTCTTGTCCCAATTTTTGATTATCACAAAGGGGGAGAAATACTATCTAAGGGAAACATATCTACGGGAGAACTAATATCTTTTATGACAAAGGGGAGTAATACTATCTTTTATGAGCTTACTTCATTTTCCTCTCGTACATTTGTTTTATATTTTATCTTTTCTATATATGTTTTATAATACATTGTTGGTTCTGATATAATTCGATCTAATGCAATATCTTCTGATACATTACTAATTATTTTGGGCATATAATATCATAAGTTGTGATTATCAAAAAGGGGGAGATTTTTGACCTCACCTGTTTTGATAATCCCAATTATGCTTTCACATACTTTGATAATCCCAAATAATGTTTATCTATATATTAATTCTTTCACTTTATGACACTCTATTAATAAGTTGATAATAATATTAAAATAATCTTTGAAATATGTTAATCAATTTTTATCTATGTTTATATGAATTTTGAAATAATTCTAACTCAATTGGATATGTTTTGCATAAAGAAGATAAGTGTTAAGTCACTGATATGATTATAGCTACTGATACAGATCTATAGGTACTTAGTCTACTGATATACATAGTCACTGATAATCAAAGGTCACCGATACGCAGAGCTACCAGTATGTATAAGTCCACCGGTAAGCACATGTCACTGATAGATCAAGTCCACCGATACAGATAGCTACCGATAGAAGTTGAGCTACCAATAGAAGAAGTCTGCCGGTATGCATAAGTCCAATGGTACAGAACGAAGCTACCGATATGCACAAGATATTGATACAAAGTTTACTGATACAGAAATTCACGAATACAAAATGAGCCACCGATACAAGCGAGCTACCGATAGACCAAGATCTACCGACAGAAGGAGTCACCGATACATAGAGTTATTGATACACGGAGTAACAGCTACCAATACAAGGAGCTACCGATACAAGGACAAAGAGCTACCGATAGGAGCCCACCACTATACAAAGTCCACCATTACAAGTCTACTGACCTAAGGCTACTAATGACTACTTACAAGTCGCTACTATTAAAACGCTATACTCTCAATATTATTTATTTATTAAGCAACGGTCATATTTTATGATTTTAATACAATTAATCTTAATTAATGTGGGTTTTTGAAATGTCAAGGAACCATACCTAGTACCCATGAAAAGGGTAATCATTCCAATTATCAGATCTGAAAGATATAAAAGGAAGGAAAAATATCGTGAAAAAAAAGGGAAGGAAAAGAGGTGCACAAAAAGGGAAAAAGAATGATGTAAAGTGGTGCATACAGAAAGACTACATCCATAATCGAAGAACACTAGACATACAAGAAGCCATTCATTCAAGAAGATAACACAAGGTGAACTTTAGTCAAGGAGTGAAGAACTACAACGTGCTCTTCATACACTCAAGCTGATAAAACTGAACTTGAAGAAAACGACTCTCTGTTTTCCAAAAAAAACTAGAGAAGGACTCAGAAGCATTTCTAACAAAGCAAAAGGAGTCCTGAGCTGCACTTCAAATCACTAGAGCATTGTAAACTCATATCTACTCTCTCAGTGATTCTTTTATTTACATTTTGAGCAGTGTGTATACTTTGGATATTTTATACACACACTATCTCCTGAGCTAAGTTGTAGGATTTCTAAATCCTCACACAAACCTTATTTAACTCTCTTATATACCACTGTGGATAGTGGTAGAGGTCAAGTAAGACCAGGACAGCCAGTGTTCTATTGTTTTGTTTTCCCACGTAGAATTGTGGTAGAGGTCTTTGTACCTGGACAGTCTATATACTGTTGTTTACCCCGATCCAGGGTGTGGATCAAATTTATATAAATTGTTTGAGAAGACTAAGTCTCGGCTTGAGACTGAACCTCTTGGTTATATCTGGTGTGCATATTAGATTAAGTCCAAATTATATTACATACTTTATTTTCCGCTGCTAATTACTTTGAAATACAATTTGTTTTAAAGTTACTTTGATAGTTAATCTAGAAAGTGTTTGTAACTATTGTAACTCAGTAGGTTAGTTTCAAAAGCTAATTTAATCTTATGATTAAATTAACTGAGATCTAATAAATCTTTTTAGAATCTAATCGAACCCTTACAGTGTTACAAATTCACTAAAGTTTAACTTAGTTTTTAATTGGGTGAATTTAAGAGAAATATTTTAACAGAAATTTTAATTGGAACTCAATTCACCCCCCTCTTGAGTGTCCACTTCAACCAACATTTGGTATCAGAGGTTTGTTTTTTTTATCATGGTTTTCAAAATACTCTATTTTTCAACTATGATTTTAGTTGTATCTCAAAGATATTAAATTTCTGTTAGTTCTAAATTTTATCTCTCTAAATACATTTGCTAAAATATATTTATGGATAATAGATTAGAAGGTGTTGCTACCAATAGGCCACCCTTCTTTAATGGTACAAATTATGCCCAGTGGAAGCTAAAAATGAAAATTCATTTAGAGAGTATGGGATTTGATATATGGACTGCTATAGAAACTCAATATAAGATTCCAGACACTTAGAGAACTACTTGGGATGAACTTACTAAAACAACTTATAATAATAACTGTAAAGAAATGAATGCTTTGTACTGTGCTTTAGATGATGAGGAATTTAATAGAATCTCTTCTTGTAAAACTGCTTATGAAATTTGGGACACTTTGGCTATTTACCATGAGGGAACAACCAATGTTAAGGAAATGATATTGAACACATACACTATTAAATATGATAATTTTAAAATGAAGCCTGATGAACCCATTTCTGATATGTATCTCAGGTTCAATGATATTTTCAACACTATGAGCTCACTCGGTAAAGTTGTTCCTTCAAAAGAACAGATCATGAGAATATTAAGATGTCTACCAGAAAGATGGAAAGGCACATTTGTTTCTATTATAGAATCGTGTGACATCAGCAAACTATATGTTAAAGAATTAATTGGTAAGCTTATGGTGTATGAAGAAGAACTGAAGGTAAACAAGGAAGAAGATGATGGACCGAAAAGGAAATCAGTGGATTTTAAGTCTACTGCCTCAAAGAGCAAGGATAAGTAGAAAGTAAACATACCAATTGAAATCTCAACAAGTGAAATTTCAGATTCTGACAGTGATGCTGAGATGGCTCAGATAGCCAGAAGGTTCAAGAAGTTCTACAGGAAGAATAAATTCTTCAGAAAATCAAATTACAAAAGAAAATATGATAACAAAGGTCATTGGAAGAAGGACTAGAAGAAGTCTGATAAAAGTGATGAGATTGTCTACTATGAATGCAAAAGTAAAGGACATGTAAAATCAGACTGTCCAAAGTTAAAGTTCAAAAATAAATATGACTACTAGGAAAACAAGTATAAGAAAGCTATGAAGGCAACTTGGGGTGCTTCATAGGATAGTTTAACTGATTCTGATTCTACTCATGATGAAAAATCTCAAAAATCCAACATGTGTTTCATGACAAACACATATGAGGTAACACTGGATACTCCTGCTTTAAATTCATATTATTCTGGAGTTGATTCTTATTCTGAATCTGAAAATATGTCTAGTGAAGAATTATTTGAATATTTCAATATGCTAGAAGAGACATGTAATGAATTGAAGGGCAAGTATAAAGCTTTAAAGAAATAGCATGCTCTAACCAGATCTGTAAAATCTACACTTGATGTAGAAAAAGAAAAGAATGCTCAATTACCTAAGGAAAATACTGAACTAAAATTGTCTAATTAGAAATTAAGGAATAACTTAGAAAAATTCACAAATGGAAAAGATACACTTACTCAAATTCTAGGAAAACAAGTGGCACCAAAATATACCATTGGTATAGTCTATCATCCAGGAAAAAATACAGATTGCTAAAACTAGATTTATTCCTAAAACTGGACAGAATGCTGCTAGTTTCAGTTCTGGAAATTCATATGCTTCAACTAGTTACTCACATGGTTATAGATAAAATAAAGTTTATCTTTCAAAGTCTATCGATTCTGTAAACTATATGAGACCCATGAGACAAATCTGGGTACCTAAGGCTTTTCTTGCTAACCTATCTGGACCCAAGAAAATCTGGGTACCAAAATCATTTTCTGTTTAAATCTGCTTTGTAGGAAACTTGCTTGAAGAGTTATAATAAGAAGGTATGGTACTTGGACAGTGGATGTTCAAGACACATGACTGGAGACTACCCATGCTTCAAAAGATTAATCAAAGTTGATGGAGGCCATGTCACCTTTGGTGATAACTCTAAAGGAAAGATCATCAGCTTAGGCCAGATTGGTAACACTAATTTAGTTTTAATTTCCAAAGTTTTATTTTTTGATGGACTTAAATATAATCTGTTGATTATTTCTCAGTTATGTGATGATGGTTTCAATGTTAAATTTGAAAATGATTCTTGTAATTTTTTTAACTATAAAACTGTTTTAGTATTTTTTTACTTTGAGAAATGAAAATGTTTATACTGTTGATTTGAATTCTTTAGCTAAATAGAACATTACTTGCTTAAATGCTTTTCATAAAAAGTCTTGGCTATGGCATAGAAGATTAGGACACTACAATGTTTATTCACTTAGAAAACTGACTAGGAAACACTTAGTTGGAGACCTAACTAAACTTGAATTCCCAGCTGATAAAGTTTGTAATCCTTGTCAAAAGGGAAAGAAACATAAAGTTTATTTTAAATCAAAGAAAGAAGTTTCAACTTCTCAACCTATTGAGTTGGTTCACATGGACTTGTTTGGACCTTCTAGAGTTTCTAGTTTAAATAGGAAGCACTATGTCTATGTCTTAGTAGATGACTATTCTAGGTACACTTGGGTATACTTCTTAGCTCACAAAAGTGAAGCATGTTCTTACTTTATTAAATACTCAAAGTCTGTAGAAAACCTTAGTGGACTTAAGATTAAGACCCTGAGAAGTGATCATGGTCGTGAGTTTGAAAATCATGAGTTTGAATCTTATTGCTCACACAATGGTTATCGTCACAATTTCTCTACCCCTAGAACACCTCAGCAGAATGGTGTAGTGGAAAGAAGAAACAGAACCCTTCAAGAGATTGCAAGAACTATGCTTAATGAATATGACCTGCCAATTTACTTTTGGGATGAATCTGTAAATAAAGCTTGCTATATTATCAATAGAGTCTTAATTAGACCTATTCTTAAGAAGACCCCTTATGAATTGTGGAATAATAGAAAGCCTAAAGTTAGTTACTTCAGAGTTTTTGGTTGCAATGTCTTTATTCTCAATACAAACAATAATCTTGACAAATTTGCATCCAAGAGTGATGAAGGAATCTTTTTAGGATATTCTTTTACTAGAAAATCCTATAGAGTCTTTAATAAAAGAACCAAATGTGTGGAAGAATTTGTTCACATCAAGTTTGATGAAATTGATCCACATGAACCCAAATCTTCCATTGAAAATCTTGAAGAAGACTTGTCTGCTCTAGACCTTAATGACAAAAATAGTGACCCTATTGTAAAGACAACCAGTTCTGGAAACTTTCCAGAACCTACTTCTATTGAAACAGAACCTACAGATGAACCTGAAATTTCCAGTCCTACCTTTACTAGATCAACTAGGATTCTAAAGAATCATCATTTAGATGTTTTTGTTGGTAATCTTGATAGAGGGACACAGACTAGAGATTCTCTAAGAAATTAGGTTGAACATCAAGCCTTTCTTTCATAGCTAGAACCTAAAAATGTCAATGAGGCAATCAATGATGAATTTTGGGTAATGGAAATGCAAGAAGAGCTAAATCAATTTGAAAGAAACAAAGTCTGATAATTAGTTGACAGAAATAAGGACACTTTGACCATAGGCACTAAATGGGTTTTTAGGAAAAAAAAAGTTTATGAGTCTAGAAATATAGTTAGAAACAAAGCTAGGTTAGTTGCACAATGGTATAGTCAAGAGGAAGGAATAAACTATGAGGAAACTTTTTCCTCTGTAACTAGATTAGAAGCTATTAGGATTTTACTTGCCTATGCTGCTCATCTGAATTTCAAGTTATATCAAATGGATGTCAAAAGTGCTTTTCTAAATGGTTTTATAATTGAAGATGTTTTTGTTGAACAAACACCAAGATTTACAAACCCCCATTTCCAAAATCATGTTTTTAAACTTTCTAAAGCTTTATATGGTTTAAAACAAGCTCCAAGAGCTTGGTATGATAGACTTATCAATTTTCTTATTTCAAAAGGTTTTACTAAAGGGATTGGTGATCCAACCCTTTTTATTAAAAGAATTTCTAAAGATGTTTTGATAGTACAAATCTATATTGATGATATTATTTTTGAATCTTCTAAACATTCTTTATGTACTGATTTTTAAAGAGTATGAAAAATGAATTTGAAATGAGTTTAATGGGAGAACTCAAATATTTTCTTGGATTTCAAGTTTTTCAAAATAAAAATGGTATTATTTTGAATCAAAGTAAATATACAAAGGATCTTTTAAAATGTTTTGGTTTGGATAGTATTAAGGAAAGTGATGCACCTATGAGTACTGTTTGTAAATTGGTCATTGATGAAACTGGGAAACCAGTGGATCAAACAAATTATAGAGGTATGATTGGAATCTTACTTTACCTTACTACTAGTCGGCCAGATATTATGTTTAGTGTGTGCATGTGTGCAAGATTTCAAGATAATCCTAAAGAATCGCATTTTCTTGATGTTAAAATAATTTTTTAAGTATCTTAAACATACTGCAAATTTAGGTTTGTTTTATCCAAAAGGAAAATAATTCAATTTAATGAGTTATTCAGATGCTGACTTTGCTGGTTGCAAGTTGGATAGAAAAAGCACATCTGGAACATGTCATTTATTGGGAAAATCCTTAGTATCTTGGTGTAGTAAGAAAAAGAATTTTGTAGCTTTATCTACTACTGAAGTAGAGTACATAGCTGTTAGTAGTTGTTGTGCACAAATTATGTGGATGAAACACACTCTTTTAGACTATGGATTTGACTTTAAGCATGTTTCAATAAATTGTGATAACACTAGTGCAATTAATATTTCAAAGAACCCTGTATCTCACTCTAGGACCAAACACATTGATGTAAGGCACCATTTCTGGAGATATCATTACCAAAAAGGTGATATTACTCTTCAATTTATAGGTACAGAACATCAATTAGCTGACTTTTTCACCAAACCATTAATTTCGGATAGGTTAAGTTATATTAGACATGAGTTAGGAATGATAGATCACCGATATACCTCACCGGTATGAAACCTCATCGATATACCTCACCGGTATGAAACCCCACCGATATACCTCACTCGTATGAAACCTCACCGGTATGGACCTCACTGATTAGTGGATCTCACTGATAGGAATTCTCACTGGTATACCCTACCGTTAAGTATGTGATGTTTTAAACTTCTGTCTGCTGCCAGAATCTATATCATTTATACTTTACTTATTATATTTTATTTATTTATTTTATGATTCCTAAATGATAAAACTAAGTCTTAATTACTTCTCGATCCACCTCGATCCCTTTTCCCTCAAGCCTTAGCTCCCGAATCTCATGAAAACCCTAAATTCCTTGAACTAGAAATGGCGAAAACCAAAATTCCTACTATTAGAGATGACATTGATGAGCCGAATGCGAAGAAGCATAAGACAGACTAAGAAGGAAGTAGCAGTGTTAGTAGAACAAGGTCAGGGAGGCGACCAGTGAACTCGCATTTACAAAATATAGTTATTGTGATCAAAAAAGATCTCTGCGTGGAATGGATATTGTCTAGTAAATCGCTAGTTGTAGAGGTGTTGGAAGATCATAAGTGGGTAGAATGATTTTCGAACAGCAATGGCCCCTACTATCTAAAGCTGGTAAAATAGTTCTATGAGTACGTTCGGTTTGAGAAATCAGAAGTCGAGAATAGGATGGTATCTATCATGAATGGAAAGTAGATATCTTTTTCTTCTATTGAGTGGGATGAATGCCTAAAGGTTCCACATGAAGGTGTTTCTGGATATTTCTCGAAATCAGTACCACCTACAAGTGACATATTTGATTATGAGACTGCCTTAGAGGAGCTCACCGGTAGTGGCAAGCAAAGACAGGTGGTGGCTACTGAAATGGATGGAGAGAACAGATTGATGTTCAAGTTTTTTTAGCATGTTTTAATTCCAAGGAGGGGGGAATATGAAAATTTGAGATATCAAGATATATATCTGTTACATCTCTTGATACATGGTGTGAAAGTAAATCTGTGCAGGATACAAATGATTCAAATGGAGGATATGAACAGGACAAAATCAAAGACCAATGCCTTATTATTTTCCAAGTTGATCTCAGTAATGATTAAGGTAAAAGGAGTAGCTAAGTATCAGGATGAGACAGTAGTGGTAAGAAACAACTTCTGTATCGCAAGCACTGTATGTAAATACATGAAGATAAACTGGAACCCATGGAGTGGATAATGGGTTACTAATGACAAAAAGTTGTATGATAAGTTCAATCCTGTGGATAATCCTTCAAGACCTAAGGATGTGAGGGATCTAGGTCTGGGACCTGATGAAGAAGAGCCACAATATAGTGATGATTCAGAAGAGGAAGATTCCTCTGCAGCAGATGGAGGAGATTCGGACTTGCCTCCTAGCCCAACTCCTGAAATTATATCACAAGAAAAGGAGAGTGCTTCTTTGAACCTACCTAGTAAAGAAAATATTTTGGGTATAAGCAATAAAGAGGCACCTGTGGATGAGGAAGACCAATAGAAATCAGATCAAGAAGAGGATGCTCGAGAAGATGAATAAGAAGTTCATGCAAGTGAAGCATCTGTTTCTATCAGATTGAGCCTTAGTCCAATGATTGGACATTCCCTAATTCCTGATGAGGAATTTGATGAAGTTGATAGACCTTTACTTATTCCTAAGGAACCTCCTGTTGTTGTAGAAATAGAGATGGTTGTGCAAGATTCTTCTAAGGAAGAACTAGTTGTTGAGGATTTCATTGTTGTACAGGAGAATGCACCAGCTGAGGGGGAGGATCCAACCAGGTTTTGTAATGTTTCAGTGGATGTTGAGTTTGAGGACTGGGTAGAAGACCCAGGTTTTGTAGCTTGTGGAATAGATTATCCATATTCTGATAATGAGACATCCCTTTGGAGGCCAAAAATCAATTATGATATATAGTCTGAGATATTACATGAAGATGTGGTAAGAATACATGATCTGGATAAGTTAAAGTCTGATCTCAAAATCAGTTTTGTGGAAGAAATAAGGAAAATGGAAGCATCCTTAGTGTCATCCATTTAATAAATTATGAATGAATCTATGGCCAGTATGGTGTCTGAAAGAGCACCTGCTGTGGTTGAACCTGCTAACATGATCACTAGGGATGAATTAGAATCCTTAAAGGATGATCTGAAAGAGTCTCTGAGTGCTTCTATTGCTGAGTTAAAGAATCACTTTGTTGAAGAGTTGATCAATTTGGAAAATTCCTTCGAACTCTCTCTTGGTTGTAATGTGTCAGCCTTTGTGGTAGAGATAGTGGATGAAATCACAACTTTCCAGAATCTGGTATCTAGACTGACAGAGGATGTTGAAGTTTTAAAGCAATCAGTTATCTCTCTAGAATCCTATATGAGTTCTAAATATCAATTATACAAGGATTTGGCTTATGTGAAGAGTGTTGTGAGCAAGATGGTCTCAGTTTTTTAAGAGTTTAAGCATTCCATAACAAATCATGTTAGCACCCAAGATTCTGCAGTGAAAAGTCTTATTAATGGGATAACTAAGAGTTTCAAGGAAACTGTGGCTTTCTCTCTTGGTTCTCTTGCTTCCAAACCTTCAGTGGATTTGGATCAAATTAGAGCTTTGCTGAAGGAGGAGCTTGGTTAAGCATTAATCAGTGGCTCTGTGGACTCATCTGATCTGACCAAAGTAGTAACTTCTACTAGAGATACCACTAGAGATATCATGAATATTGTTCAATACTATATGAGAGAAGCTTGTGCTTCTCAGAAAGAAGTGAAAGACAAGGTAGATTATTATTTCCAAAGGGTTTACACCAAGAATCAAATCAATAATCATTTCAAGATTATGTTAGAAAACATGAAGCTCCCACCAGTCAATCAAGGCTTCAGAGAACAAGTCAGCAAGCTCAAAGAGTTGACACCTGCACTGGAAAAATTCATGGAAAATAAGGACGATTTCATTTCTGCCATGGAGAGAGGAGGAGGAATTATTATGGATTTCAGAAACCTCTTGTTTCCATTCTTGCATGTCGATGCAAGACCAGTTATTATACCTCCATCTTTACCTACATCTGCCTCTACAACTTCTCTTGTTCAGATGACTCCATCCCAAGCCATTCGAAGCCTTACTATGATGATCACTCAGAGAGCTACACAGTATAGACCAGGAACAGTTTCAGTAGCTCAGCTACCTCTGATCATCACTAGTGTTCCTAAGCCTCCACCTGCATCCACCACACCTTAATCCTTTTATGATCCCAAGGGGAAATCTCATTATGAGGATGTGGATTGATCAGTGGCTAGGATTTTTGATAGGAATCACCTGTATTTATTTTTGTAATTTATGTATTTTTTTTGTATTTGTTTTCTCCAAGAAATATATATTATCTTACTTTCTTTTACTCTTTGTTACTTCTCTTATCCTATTTTTCCTTCTTATCCCACTTTTTGATTATCAAAAATAGGGAGAAATACTATCTAAGGGAAACATATCTGCGGGAGAACTAATATCCTTTATGACAAAGGGGGAGTAATATTATCTTTTATGAGATTACTTCATTTTCCTCTCGTACATCTGTTTTATATTTTATCTTTGCTATATATGTTTTATAATACATTGTTTTCTCTGATACAATTAGATCTAATGCAATATCTTCTGATACATTACTAATTATTTTGGGCATATAATATCATAAGTTGTGATTATCAAAAAGGGGGAGATTGTTGACCTCACCTGTTTTGATAATACCAATTATGCTTTCACATACTTTGATAATCCCAAATAATTTTTATCTATATATTAATTATGTCACTCTATGACACTCTATTATCAAGATGATAATAATATTAAAATAATCTTTGAAATATTTTAATCAATGTTTATCTATGTTTATATGAATTTTGAAATAATTCTAACTCAATCGGATATGTTTTGCATAAAGAAGATAAGTGTTAAGTCACTGATATGCTTATAGCTACTGATACAGATCTATAGGTACTCAGTATACCGATAGACATAGTCACCGATAAGTAAAGGTCACTGATACGCAGAGCTACCGGTATGTATAAGTCCACCGGTAAGCACATGTCACTGATAGATCAAGTCCACCGATACAGATATCTACCGATAGAAGTTGAGCTACCAATAGAACAAGTCTGCCGGTATGCATAAGTCTACTAGTACAGAACGAAGCTACCGATATGCACAAGCTACCAATACAAATTTTACTGATACAGACAGTCACGAATACAAAATGAGCCACCGATACAAGCGAGCTACCGATAGACCAAGATCTACTGACAGAAGGAGTCACTGATACATAGAGTTACTGATACACGGAATAACAGCTACTGATACAAGGAGCTACCGGTACAAGGACAAAGATCTACCGATAGGATCTCACTGCTAAACAAAGTCCACCGTTACAAGTATACCGACCTAAGGCTGCTGATGACTGCTTACCGGTCACTGGTATTAAAACTCTATACTCTCAATATTATTTATTTATTAAGCAATGGTCATATTTGATGATTTTAATGCAATTAATGTTAATTAATGTGGGTTTTTGGAATGTCAATGAACCATACCTAGTACCCATGAAAAGGGTAATCATTCCAATTATCGGAGATGAAAGCTATAAAAGGAAGGACAATTGTCATGAAAAAAGGGGGAAGAAAAGAGGTGCACAAAAAGGGAAAAAGAATGTTGTAAAGTGGTGCATACAAAAAGACTACATCCATACTCAAATAACACTATACATACAAGAAGCCATTCATTAAATAAGAGAACAAAATCTGAACTTTAGTCAAGGAGTGAAGAACTACAACGATCTCTTCATACACTCAAGCTGATAAAACTGAACTTGAAGAAAAAGACTCTCTGTTTTCCAGAAAAAAACCAGAGAAGGACTCAGAAGCATTTATGACAAAGCAAAAGGAATCCAAAGCTTCACTTCAAATCACTAGAGAATTCTAAACTCATATCTACTCTCTTAGTGATTCTTTTATTTACATTTTGAGCAGTGTGTAGACTCTGAATATTTTATACACACACTATCTCCTGAGCTAAGCTGGAGGATTTATAAATCCTCACACAAACCTTCTTTTACTCTCTTGCATCTCACTTTGGATAGTAGTAGAGGTCTAGTAAGACCTGGACAGCCAGTGTGCTGTTGTTTTGTTTTCCCACGTAGAACTGTGGTAGAGGTCTTAGTACCTGGACAGTCTCTGTACAGTTGTTTACCCCAATCCAGGGTGTGGATCAAATTTATATAAATTGTTTGAGAGGACTAAGTCTCGGCTTGAGATTTAACCTCTTGGTTATATCTTCTGTGCATCTTAGATTAAGTCCAAAGTATATTACATACTTTATTTTCCACTGCTAATTACTTTGAAATACAATTTGTTTTAAAGTTACGTTGATAGTTAATATAGAAAGTGTTTGTAACTATTGTAACTCAGTAGGTTAGTTTCAAAAGATAATTTAATCTTCTGATTAAATTAACTGAGATCTAATCAATCTTTTTAGAATCTAATCGAACCCTTACAGTGTTACAAATTCACTACAGTTTAACTTAGTTTTTAATTCGGTGAATTTAAGAGAAATGTTTTAACAGAATTTTTAATTGGAACTCAATTCACCCCCCCCCCTCTTGAGTGTCCACTCTATCCAACACTTATTAAATCATTATATCACAACTTCCATCTTATGTTCAATTCTTTTGGAATATTATAACTTCGTTCATGTGTACAATGTACAACCACCTCATGAAGCGATGTGATTCGTTCTTCACATACACTTTGCATGGAAGGTAATAAGGATATATTTAAATTAAAATATGTGATATAAATGAAATTAAAATGATTAAATAATTTTAATATATTATTTTCCTTTATTTATTTCAATACTTTAAGAAAATAGAAACAACATTCATACGTACATACGTCTTATCGTCTCCAGGAATAGTGTATTTTATTTTCTATCCCTATATTTTGTGAACTACTATAAATAAATATATAAAATATATATATGATATTTATATCATGGTTAAAATTATTAATATTATTTAACCATGATCAATTTAATTGGAAAAAAATAACAAATCAAAACATACATAAAAAACAAATAAGTTAATGCCCGAAATATGACTTTAACGTGTAATTGTAAGAAACGAGTAATAAAATGTAATATGTAAATCATATATGGAATGATATATACATATATATATAATTATAGTCATATATTTGTAACTAACTTATAGTTATTATACAGTAGGTTTAAAACATGTATGAAGGAAGTCAAGACTTACAGTATGAGGTTTCTATCTCACTTTTACTTCTGTGAGACACATGTCATATTCACCACTTGCTAATTTTATGTGGTGTATATACTTCAGATGAATTTATTTTTTTATTATAATATATAAAATTACTGGTATTAATATATCCATTTTGGGATATCTATTTCATAAGGTTTAAAGTTCAAAAGTTACCAAAGAGGTAATGGATTTTAATCTCAATTTTCCTTCTTTGAGATATATGTTATGCTCTGAACCTATCTTCATTTATGAAGAGTACATACAGAACCTTTTAAATATAATATAATAAATTTATTCATTTTCATGATATTATAATTTTCATTTAACATTGCGCTTTCATGGGTATTTCTATTCAAAGTTACCAGTGGTAAAGATTTTATTTTACAATATCATTGTTTGTCAGGATTGCTCATGATTATGATTCCTATGATGAAATAATATGATATATCTCCCAAAAAACTCATTGATTTTCTTCTCCTATGTTTATATCTAGAAAATACATTTTTTCCCTTCATTTTCCTCTCTTTATGTACTCAAGTGTTCAAATTAATATTTTAAATAAAAATCATCCTTATTTCTCTCTTCGACCAAAAACCCATTTTCCTCCAAAACCATGTTTTATAAAAAAAATAAAAAAAATTCTTAAAATTATTAAAATTATTTATTAAATTACTTTTTACCAACTTCTAACATTTTAAAAAAATTAGAGGATTCTTTCTTCATTTTCCAAATAATGTGCATTTCAATTTTACTGAAAATATGAATGGAATATTTATTTTAACGTGTATGACATTAATGATATTTTCCACCATAATGAACAAATAATTGTTTTAATTATTCCTTTATAATTTTTAGAGTTTGTTTCCAAAGAAAAGTACTTCCAAAATGTTTTATTAATTTTTATTCTTTAAAAATTATTTTCAAATAATGGATATTTTCTTCCAGAAATGTTTTAAATGATTTTTAGAGCTTCCATTATAAGATTCCAATGTTATTTTAAAAGAAATTGATTTTTTTAAAAAATTTATATTTTAAAAATTGTTTTCCAATGTGGAAATTATATATTCCCCATGAAATTTTACAAGTTATCTTTGAAAATTATTTTCCATCAAAGATAACATCCTTTGATGTTACTTATGATTTAATAGGGATAATTTTGAATGATAACGTCCTTATTAATTCTATGGGTGATTAGTATTTATGTTGATTAAATGTTTATAAAACCCATTTATTTTCCATGGGTTATGCTATGGAGAATCGATGAAATGTTTATAAAACCCATTTTCATTACATTGGTTATGATGCGATGATATGATGATTTTTTATGTTATTGTGGCACATATATATATGATTTTAATTATGTAGTGGTGGTTAAATTATAACCAAGGATGGTGGTTATGTTATATCCAAGATGGGTGGGACCTATATTTGCATCCAATACATTGGGTAATGATTAATGTTTCATGAGCTCAAGGGGTACATGGGAGGTTATATCGAGCCCGAAAATGGATACATTAGAGGTTATACCAATCCTGAAAGAGGGCACATGGGAGATTATCACATGATCAAAAGAGGGTATATGGGAGGTTATCTCAATCTCGAATTAGTTACATGGGTGGTTGGCCCAAGACTAACATGTTATGAATTTATTGGTGGGTATCTTCGACATAATAATTTTTATACTTATGTGTATCCCAAAATTCTATGTATTATGCAAATTTTATACTATCATGGCTCATGTTCTATGGATCAATTATGATTTATGTCTTATAAATTTCTAATAATTATGCCATGACTCAAGATTATGATATTTAATATACAAGGTATGTTTTTTCAAATGTTATTCTCATGTTCTCATAACCTTTTTTTCATGTTATGCACACATATCTACATTTTTTACCCTTACTTAGCATTGTATCTCACCCTTTCCTATATTTAATTTCTCAAAGTTATTAATAAAGGTTTTATGTAGGGTATTTCTAAGAAAATTAGTATTTTGGAAGATATTTATGGGAGATATTGAAGATGTTTCATGAAATAAGAAGATTATGTTACAAGTTTCCAAAGGCTCTATGCCATTACGATCCTTAGGTTTGTATTTATGTAATGTAATGAATATTCATATAAAAAGTTGTAATATATTTGTATGAAAATCCTAGGTCACTATATTTGGTATTAGAGAAAATCTTTATGAATTATTTGGAATCTAGGATGAGAAAAATTTAGTGAGATACCTAAGTACATGTCTGAGTATAAGTCTAAGGATGATAAAAAGAATGTGAAAATGTCCTAAAATTTTTGTAAATGGAAAAAGTAAGTGGTTTCCAAGAAATTACATTCATGTATGGAAACTACAAGTGGATGTGGCTTTGTAATATAGGTGATTAGGTGTAATAACTCTGAAAAGGGTATATTAAGATGGACCTAATCATCACCTGGTGCATGACAATGGGTCTTACTACACACATAGTTTGACACTCCTGGGATATATGGTTTGAAAATTCAAAAACACTTTAAAAATTATCATGAAGGATTTAAATAGATCATTACTATAAATGAACTAAGGTAAACCAAAGGTGTCATAGATTAAAAATATGGTATCATGATTTAGACATCCTATATGTGATTTTTAATGATAATTGGTTTCCCACTATGATAAGCGTTAATCAAAATATTCTTTTTGTATTAGTCGATGGCTAGAGCCTAAAGAAATCATGTTAATACTGAATGTGATGGAAAATGAAATGACTATCCTCCTGACTAACCTAATATCAAGGGTGATATAAGTCAAAATCTCATTACTATTCTCACACAACTTTCTCAAGAAATGAATCATGCTAGACTTCCAAATGAGCATAGGAGGGAACAACATTCTCTTTAGTCCTTTATGAGGGAACACCCACATTTTTTAGTGGGTATTCTTATCCAATAGTTTTTTATCAATGGATCATCACCATTAAAAATATATTTCCCATACTATAGTGTTTGGATCATGATAGATTCGTTTTTGGTTGTCTACCATTTGGAGTTGAAGTAGATCAATGATTGACTCTTATCAATAATAGATGGTGAAATGATGAAATTGACTCCATGGATTGGGACGAGTTCAATAAAACATTTTTCAATAAGTAAATACCTTGTATTATTTATACAAATATGTAGAAGGATTTTCATGAGCCAAATAAAAATAATTATGAATTCATTGGTAATTATGAGGAAATTTTTACAAGACTTATGAGTTTTTCTTATAGTATTATCATCCAACCTACGAGTAAGGTTGACCAATTCTTCATTGGCACAAAACCAAGTCACTGAATGTTGTTATCCATAAGATAATTTAATAGTTATGAAGATATTTTTTTGATGTGATATCAAAGTAGAAATTGAGGTTGGATTTACATATCAATCTCATGGTTTTTATAAGAAGAGAAAAATGGAATTCAAAGGAAAATATAAAAACCATGGAGAGAAGAATTTGATGTTTCCTCTATGCCTATAGTGTGGTAAGAAACATGGAGTAAATTTTATTAAGGGAACTAGTTATTGTTTTTGTGTGTGAAAGGGAAGGTCATCGTGAAATATAATGTTCAAGTGATGGTAATAAGTTTGTTGATGATTAAAATAGATAGAAAGTGGCATATAATTGACCACCCACACTCTAGTGTTTCAAACAGTTGGATTATGGGCATTAAGTAAATCAAATCCCCAATTCAAGGGCTAATGTGGATGATAAGACACAATAACCTCTAAAGGAAATGGAAAAGGGTAAATCTTATGAAATCATGGTGGTTTAAGTGAATTGTGGTGATTAGGGAACGCTTATCCTCTACTCCCTAATATGGAATTTTATGTTTGATTTGGTATGAATAATCCCTATAAAATTATTATTGTTCATAAATTAGTGAAATTTCTTCTAATTGTGAGTATTGTTTATCTCCCTATACATGTATTATGGAATAATAAAATATCATTTTATATTCTATTAGTATAAGGTTTAACTCAATCTTCAAATGGAAATGTTTTTGTATAAGATAAGAGCTTATTTAAGGAATAAACAATGAATTATCTTTTGGAATCATATATGTATCTAGGAAATATTAACATAACAGTTATAAATAACATCATGGGTTTATGAGTTTAAGGTTGATAACATGTTCAAAGTCATTGACACCCCATTTTAGGTTTTATATGATTTAATTTTATCATGATTAAGGATATTTGAAGGGATATTTTTTGCAATACAACACTTTGGTTTTGTATATGTTTTAATGAAAAAGTTATTTGAGTTTGAATGCATTTACACTTTGTGTACATATGATTAAAGTTATAGGTAAAATTTAGGGTTTATGTTATCTTTAATGTTGAGGTAATTATGGGTTTTAATGGATAGACGTATAGAATTCCAACATAGTGTAATGGAGTTTCCTAAAGAAATCTATTGAGACCTAAGATAACTAATGAAATAGAAGAGAAGGTTAGATCCATTCAGAAATATATATGGGAAAAGTTGAAAAAAATGTTATACAAAAAATCATCAATTCAATATAGAATTTAGAGATGGTAAGATGATATTTCTATGAATCTCTCCATGGAGAAAGAAGGGAAAAATAAACCCTAGGTATATCATTCACTTCAGAATACTTGATTGTATTGAGATAGTAGTGTATCATTTGGTTCTTCTATAGAAACTCTCTAAGGTTCGTGATCTATTCCATGTATCTCTCCTAAGGAAGTAAATTTCTTATCTATCACATGTACTAAACTCGGAGGTAGTGCAACTGGAGCATGACCTTAAATATAAGTTACAACCGATGGAGATTCTGGATTGAATGGAGAAATGTATACCAAATAAGACCACTCTCTTATACAATGTTTAGTTGCAAAACCACCAGCTTGAGGAAGCTATGTGGGACCTAATGATGCAATGAGGTAGAATTATCTACCTTTTTTATCACCAAAGTGACAAAATTCACTACAAAAAAACATAAATTAGTTTAATTTTTTTAGCATTATCAATGTTTTAAAATGTCACTAATTCACTTACCTATGTTTCTAAAACACATTGGGAAATGAGGTGTGGCTAATTTAGTTACTTTTATAACCAATTACAATTAGAGACACCTAATTTACTGATGTTTTTTAGAAACATCAGAAAAAATCACCTCATTTGCTGACATTTCAAAAAAAACATCTTTATTTTTTAAAACTCATAATTTATTTAGAAATTCATAATTTTTTGATTTTTTTTTAATTCCACCATCCCCATCCTCCCCTATATGCTCCCTCCCTTTCACCTCCACACCATCACCATCCATATCACATTCACTCCACCACCCTCCAAGCCGCCTCCACTCTGTCACCCTCTCTGCACTATCCCTACCAGCTCCACCCCATCATCCCCACTATGCCTTTACCCCATCACCCTCCCTCTCTCCCTACACTGCGCCTCCGCCCTAAAAACTCTCTCCACTTCTACCCCATCACCCTCCATTCACCTCTTCCCTATCACCCTCCCTCCCTCCCTGCACCGTGCCTCTACCCTGCACCCTCCCTGCCACCTACGCCCCATCACCATCCCTCTGCCTCTACCCTTTCACCCTCCTTGTGTCGCACCTCTACCCCTTTACCCTCCCCTCCTCCTTACCTCCCTGGTCTATCATCCACCTCTTCCTCATCACCCTCCCTTCCTCCCTCCACCTCCACCCTATCACCCTTACTCCCTCCCTATGTCACCCTCTACCTTGCAGCCTCCCTATCGCATCTGCCCCCATCATCATCATTGCACCACACATCTATCCAACGTCATGCCTCCGCCCTACTACCCTTCACCCTCCCTGCACCCTCCCTATCACCTCCACCTTGGCAGTCTTCTGCCCTCCCTATGTCTCCCTCCACCTCTGCTTCATCATCCTCCCTCCCTCCCTCCCTCCACCTCCAACCAGTCACCTTCCTCCCATCCCTACATCATGACTACCCTCTGCCTCTACCATTTACCCTACATGCACCCTACCTCAGGCGCCTAGCCGCCCACTGCTATATTCCCAAAAATTTATGGACAGCCAGGTTTGAACCCTACATCTTGAATCTACCATCTCACTATTAGACCATTCATCTGCATCAATTTATGTTTATAATTTTATATTACACTGTATTTATATTTATATATATATATTAATAGATTTGAGTATTAAAAAAATTAATATATTATGTATATATATAATTTTTATAAATTAATATACATATATTAATATATATTTATATGTTTATATATATGTTTATATTTTATAGATATATATTTATATGTATATATATGTGTGTGTGAGTGTGTTTATATATATATATATATATATATATATATTATGATATTTAAATATATGATAATGTCATTGTATATAAATATAAATTTATATATATATATATATAATTATGAAATTTTATATTTATATTTATATGTTTATATTAATATTAATATATATATTTATATATGTATATATATATATATATTAATATATATTTTTATATTTAAATTTTTATATATATGTTTATATTATATATATTTATATTTATATTTTATATTAATATATGTATAAATTTTTATGTGTATGTAAATTAATAGAATTGTGTGTGTGTGTGCGTGCGTGTTTATATTAATATATATATTTATATAAATTAATATAATTAGAAAATTTTATATTAATATATATATATAAGTGTGTGTATACATATGTATAATTATAATTATAAATTTTTAGTTTAATAAATATATATATGTATATAATTAGGAATGTTCTAAAACATTGGAAAAATGTTATTAAAATAGACTTGTTTTCATAAAAACTAGGATAAATTTAAAATATATGTGTGTTTTTATGTATATATATTTGTGTGTGTGTGTGTTTATGTTTAAATATATATATATATATATATATATATATATATATCAAAATTTATATTTACATCGATGTGGGGAAATTGGCTAAAAACATGCAATACACAAATGCATGGAAGAACTCGATGAGGTTTGAACTCGAGACCTTACTACGACCCACAGGGGTGGTTACCATTGAGCTGCACCCTGAAGGATATATATATGTATGTATGTATGTATGTACGTATGTATGTATATGTATATGTATATGTATAAGTATATGTATATGTATATGTATATGTATATGTATATATCTGTGTGTTTATATATATATACACACATATATATATTATGATATTTAAAAATATGTTAATGTATTTGAATATAAATATAGTTATATATATAAATATATTTATAAAATTTTATCTATATATATGTGTGTGTAAATAAAAAAAATTATACATATATATAATTAACAATGTTATAAAATAGGGGTAAAAATGTGACAAATTTATCCATGTTTCAAAACATGTCTATTTTTAAATTTAGTGGCATTTTTTTGAAAAACGGTCCTAATATAGCCATGCTTTCGAAAAAATGACACTAATGTAGCCTCATTTTCTAAAAACATAATTAATTTAGATATTTTTTGGGGGGAAACATCGCTATAAAAATGTATCCAAAATAAATTTTTTGGTGAACAATTAATTATAAATGAAAATAAGAACCATTTGAAAATAAAGGAAATATTTTTCTGAAAAAACTATTTTAATGAAATTTTTTTTATTAAACATCAATAAATTAAAAAAATAACTTTTATTTAATAATTTTAATGAAATTTATGTTTTATATAATCAATCTAATATTTAACATTCATCTTTTTTGTTTTTAATGAAAGAGATTTGATAAAATCCAATTTTACACCTAAAACTGTTCTTTTTCAAAAAAGCAGTTTTCTCTCCTTTATGCACTCATTTTAAAACTAATTTTTGAAAAGTAAAGAAAATTTGTTTTAAAATATAATTTAAATTTTTTAAATAACAATTTCAAAAATATATTATGATTAATTTTTTATAATTTTCTAATAATATAATTTTTCAATGAATAGTAAAAAATACAGTTTTTAATTAAGAATTTTCATTTCTTTTAAAGCTTTTAAAAACAAAAAAAAAATGATTTAAGATGAATTAATAAGAAACATTAGTTTAATTATTTATCTATTAATCAAATTAAATTATTTTAATCAATTTCATATTAAATTTCTATATACAAACTTTTTAAAAATTTAAACATTTTCTCATTGAATACTCGTTTTCTCGTCTTGTCTATGGGGTTTATTTTAAATTTAAAATTTCCACTTATTTGAATTGAATTTTGGAAAAAAATATTAAAGATTTAAAATAATAATAATTTATTTTATCATATAATTTCAACATAATTTTTTACCATAATAAATTTTAATAATAGTTAAAATTATTTACCGTAGTTAATGTAAAAATGGGTTTAGCAAAGGTTTAAACTAAAAAGATAAGGGTAAAAAATGACCCAAAATTTTTTAAATGCAAATTTATTGAATTTTTTAGACCATACCACTTCTAATTTCTATAATGGACCATTTTTTATCCTTATGGAATGATAAAAATGTGGGTAATCCATTTTATATTAAAAAAATAACTAGTGTGCCCCTCACCTCAATTACAAAAGGCCACCCCTTCTGTTCCTCTCTTCGCGCTTCCAAAACTATTTGGTTTACCTAAGACCTAAAAAGATAAATTCCTTAATTCCCTAATTTTGTCCTAGAATCCGCAGTTTTTTTAGATATCCAACCTATAAATCTTTTTGGTTTAAACTAAAAGTAGTCCAAAGAAATGGTAACACCCCTAACCAAGTATTTTATTATATTTCTTCCTCCAAATAATTCAATTATAATTGTACCATGATGATATAATAACTTCAGTATATTAAATATATAAAAATATTATTATTTTAATGGAATTTTAAGAACTTGTTTAATGATATAATAAATCATTTTATTATATTAGATAGTTATATTAGTTAAAAAATATTAAGTAATTTTTAATGAAAAACGAAATTGTTTTAATTAAACACCTTTATTATAAGTTTTTAGTTAAAAAATTAATTTCTAAATTTTGTAATTTAAATTTGATAAAAATTAATATCAGTTTTTAAATCATCATATCAAAATTTACTTTGGGTGAAATTTTGGAATTTTTTGAAAAAAATATTGATTTTCTAGTGAATAGTGAAAATACCGATTTTTATAAAAAAGAATTTGTTTTTAATAAATAAATTAATTTTAAAGTCTCAATATGTTTTTAATGTGTTTTAATGTAACATAAGTATTATTTAGTTATATATCATCTTCATAATTACTTTAGAATCAACTTTAAGGGAGATGGAAGGAAAAATCTCGTTACTATGCTCACACAACATTCTCAAGCTATAAATCATGCTGGACTTCCAAATGAGAAAAGGATGGAAAACATTATATTGAGTAATTCATGAGGGAAAACCCACCTTATTTCAGTGGGTCTTCTTATCCAATATTTTTTAGCAATGAATCATCACCACTGAAAAGATATTTTTCATCCTCTAGTGTTTGAAGTATGAGAAATTCATATTTGGTTGTCTAACTTTAGGATGGTGAAGCAGATAAATGGTGAAATATTATCATGAATACAAGTTGAAAGGATGAATTTGAGTCCATGTATTGGTAAGATTTAAAGAAATTATTTTTGAATAAGTAATTTCATCATATTCTTTGTATAAATATGGAGAAGGATTTCCAGAAGCTAATAAAAATAATTATGAATTTGTTCGTACCTATGAAGAAACTTTTACAAAACTTGTGAGGTATGATTTTGGTATTATCATCCAACCTGAAAGAAATATTGATTAATTCTTTTATGACATAAAACCAAGTCCTTGAAGGGATATAGCCATAAGATACTTCAGTATTTATGAATAGATTTTTCAATGTGTTGTTATAGTAGAAATGGAGTTTGGAGTTATGTATCAATCTCATGGTTTTGATAAGAATAGAAAAATGGGATTTAAAGGAAAATATAAAAATCATTTAGATAAGATGATGATTTTTTTTTATTCTCAAGGTGTGGGAAGAAAAATAGAGTAAATTTTATTAAGGGAACTAGTAACTATTTTTATGTTTGAAAGAGAAGGCCATCATCCAATTGAATGCTTAAGTAATGGTAATAAGTTAGATAATGATTAAAATAGAGATAAAGCTACATAGAATGAACTACCCACACTCTAGTATTTCAAATGCATGGATTATGGGAATTATGTGAATCAATTCCCCAATTAAAGGGATAATGAGGATGATAATCCACAGCAACCTCTGAAGAAAATGGACAAGGGGAAAGATTATACAATCATGGTGGCTAAAGTGAATCATGGTGATTAGGGAACATTTATCCTCCACTCCCTAATAGATAATTTTATGTTTTGTTTTGTATGAATAATCCCATTGAAAATATTATTGTTTATCATTTAGTGAAATTTCATGTGATTTTGAGTATTTATTATCTCCCTCTACGTGGATTATGGAACAATGAAATTACATTAGATATTCTATCAGCACAAGGTTGAACCCAAGATTACAATGTAAATATTTTTGTATAACATAATATATTATTTAAGGAATAAAGGGTGAATTGTATTTTGGAATCATATATGTCTCCAAGAAATATTAAATTAAGAGTTATGGATACCATCATGGGTTTATGAGTTTAAGGTTTATCATAAGTTCAAAGTCATTTACACCCCTTTGAGGTTTTATATGATGAAGTTTTATCAAGATTAATGCTATTTTAAGAGGCATTTATTGCAATACAACACTTTGTTTTTTATATGTTTTAATGAAAAATTTATTTGATTAGGAATTCCTTTATAATTTGTGTACATGTGATTAAAGGTACAGGTATGATTTAGGGTTTATCATATCTTCCATGTTGAGGAAATTATGGGTTGTAGTTGATCACCTTAAGAAGTCAACACACTTCATTTCTTTCATATAGAACTTCTCTCTAGATCCACATACTAGAATATACATTAAGTGTGTTTTAATATTGCATGGAGTGCCACTTTTAATTGTATTTTATCAGTATATGATGTTTAACTTGATGTTTTTGTGATGTCTTCAGTAAAATCTTAATAAAAAATTGAGTTTCATCACTATGTATCATCATCAAATAGATGGTAAGTCTGAGAGAATAATTCAAACCCTGTATGATATTCTAAGATCTTATTCAATGGATTTCAAAGTTAGTTGGGATCAACACCTTCCTCTACTTGAATTTTATTAAAAAAATAGATTTTTCTTGAGCATTCATATGGATCCTTATGAATCCCTTTATGAATAGAAGTATAGAACTCCACATAATTTAATGAAGTTTCATAAATAAATCTATTGGGACCTGATCTGGCTAATAAAATGGAAGTGAGGGTTAGGGACACTCAAAAACATGTTCTGGAAAAGTTTAAAAAATTTATACTGATAATCATCGATGTGATTTAGAATTTAAAGTTGGTAAGAAGATCCTTCTAAGAATTTATCTATGTAAGAAAGAAGGGAAAACTAAACCCTAGGTATATCGATCTCTTTGAAATACTTGATCATATCGAGATGGTACCTTATCATATGGAGATTTTACCAAACCTCTCTCGGGTTCACAATATATTCCATGTATATATCCTAAAGATGTCCATACCTTATTCATCACATGTACTAAACTTATAGTTTGTGCTGCTGGAGCGTGACCTTTCATATAAGGAACAACTGATGCGGATTCTAGATTGAATAGAGAGATTTATATAAAACAAGACCACTCTCTTAGACAATGTTTTGTTATAAACCCACCTACTTGAAGAATCTATGTTGGACCAAATGATGTAATGAAGTAGGTGTATCCTCAGTTTTCAGTACCAAAGTGTCAAATTTCACTACAAAGAGACATAAATTTGTAGCACTCTTTTAACATTAGCGACGTTTTAAAACATTTCTAATTCACTTACTGATGTTTCTGAAAAATGTTGGGAAATGAGGTGTCTCTAATTTATAAATTTTTATAATAAACAATAATTAGAGACACCTAATTTGACAATGTTTTTGAGAAATGTTAGTAAATAATACCTCATTTACCAACATTTTTAAAAAAATAGTAATTTTTTTTAAACTCGTGTTTTTTTTAAATTCATAATTTTTTTAAATGTTTTTAAAAAAATGTTTTTAAAATCTCCCCCGCAACCCTCCTCTATTTTCTACTCCCTCCCTTCTTCCTCCTCCCCATCACCCTCCCTACTTCCTTTTCCCCATCACCCTGCCAACCGCCTCCACCCCATCACACTCCCTACACCATCCCTAAGGCCTCCACCCTATCACCCTGACTCTTCCTCCTCCCCATCATTCTCCTGATCACCCTATGTCTTGCCTCTACCCTACACACTCCCTCCACTTATTCCCCATCACCCTCCCTCTACCTCTGCCCCATCACCCTTCCCCCCGCCCTATGTTTCCCGTTTTCCCTGCACCCTCCCTGGCTACTATTTCTTGTCACCCTTCCTCTTCCTCCGCCCCATCTCCTTAATTATTCTACACCCCTACCCCACCACCCTCCATCCCTCCCTGGGCCACCCTCCACCTCTTCCACATCACCCTCCCTCCCCCCTCCAACTCCACCCCATCACCCTTCCTCTCTATGTCTCCCTCCACCCTACAGCCTCTATGCCACCTCTACCCCATCACCCTCCATGTGCCACACCTCTGTCCTATTCTTCACCTCTTACCTATGCCCTGTCACATTTCTTGCACCCTCCATTCCTTTTCCTCTTTGTCACCATCCCTCCCTCCTCACATCACCCTCTGAATTTGCACCATCATCTTCCCTCACTCTCTACCTCCGTCTCTCCACCTCCCCCTATGTCACCCTCTTCCACTCCCTGCACCCTTCCTACACCGCACCCACCCTCTACCTTTACCCACTACCCTACTTGTGCCATACCTCAAGCGCCTAGCTGCCCACTACTCTCTTGCCAATTTTTTTTGGAAAACCTGTTTTTAACTCTATATCTTAACACTATCAGCTAACAATTAGACCATTCATCTACACCAATTTATGTTTTTAATTTTATACTACGAAGCATATATATACATATATATATATGTATTAATATATTTGAGTATTGAAAAATTAATATATTATGTATATATATAGTTTTATATATTAATATACATAAACTAATATATATATATATGTTTATATTATATATATATATATATATGTTTATATTATATATATGTGTGTGTTTATATATATGTTTGTGTTTGTGTTTATATATATATAAATATTATGATATATAAATATATGTTAATGTCATTGTATATAAATTTAAATTTACGTATGTAATGTCCTCGAATTCCCATATAATTTTTTTTAAAATGGTATGGAATTATTTCAAAACCACATGCTTTGACGACATGTGATTATGAGGCCTAGTGAGCCCAAAATAGAATTTTGAACTTTTTTTATTTGTCTTAAGTAAACGTGTGAGCGGGTTTTTATAACTTTTGAACCGGTTCTCGGATTAGAAATCCAAGGGCACTGTTGAACTCGAAAAATCAGGATTCACTTAAAAATGACTTATCATCAACCTGCAAGGGTCGGGCGGAAAAGTTCATTTTTGGACTTTTCAAAAAAATAATAAAATAACATAGAAAAGGTTATTTTATTTTCTTTTGCACCATTGAGCGGCAGACGGTGGCACTGCGGTGTGGCGATGAGGCGAAGACTAGGCACATTAAATGAGAATCATTAATGGATCGTTTTTGTAAGCGTAACGACGTAACGTTGCAACGTAACAAAAACATTGCAATGTGTTTCCTTTTTATTAAACCAATGCATTGGAGAGTTGAGAATTAAACCCTGGGAATTATCTGATAAACCTACGGTGGAATTAATCTCCAACGAAGAACGAAAAATGTCAATAGAATGTTAACAACTTTGACGCACCTCGAAGAATGAATTTGGGAAGCAACGAACATCTTCGACTCCTTGAACCTTTGCAGGCGGGCTACTTTAATGTCAATCGAGGTAGGGTTTTTTTTGTTTATGTTTTCCCCGTTCTTCATTTTAAATGATGAACTCAGATCAACCCATGAACAGGTTGACCCGTGAATCATCTGTTCTTGTGGGAGGGTGACGTTTCTTGGGTTTTCTTTTCAGGATTGATTTATTGTTGTTCAAATATCATACCCAATCCTCCCCTATTTTAAACTTCTAACGCCAAGAGTGCGGGCCGACACGAATAAGGCCTGACCCACCCCCCCCCCCCCCCTCCGCCTTGTGCATTCTTGGTGGAAAAAATTTCGAAACAGAAGCAAGGCAAGTTCAAAGCCTTCGTAGGGAAGGCAATACCCCACAAAGGTCGTAAGCACAGTCGGTGCAAAGAACGGACCATCGGAGCAGACCCAGTGTTTCGCAGAGTATTCTTCCATCGTGAAAATAGCCGACGGGTGGGTGGCGGTGCACTGGGAGGAACACCGTGGCCATACCGGACCACGGTGAGGCAATAAGGTCGTCAGCTATGCTGGTGGAGGCAGACGCGGCGGGGTGGCCACACTGGTGTAGCGGCCCGCAACCAGGGGCCGCGTTCTTTGGAGTCTCACGGTCAAAGACCGTGTGCGAGAGTCCGACCATCCAGACTAGCCAACCGCGTAGTGCAATCTGCAGTCACTTGATCGTGGTGGAGGAAATAGCCCTGCATAGACTGCGGGGTGAGCGGGGAGTCGGACCCGCTTAGCGGGTCAGGCCAGGTCCAGCGGGCTAAACCCACACCAATGGGCTGGACCGGTGGCCCAAAGGATCGGACCCAGGCGAGGCTGGGTCTAGGTTGGGTCAGAGGACCTGGGTCAGGTCGGTCCGACCAAGTCGGACCGGACCTGAACCCAACTGGCCCCTTTTTGAAAAAATGTCAATATCTTGTAAACCGGGCATCTGATTGATGAGTCATTTGTAGCGTAGGAACCCTCATGACGAGGCGGATCTTTTGAAATTATATATAGAGGATTTAATGGAATTTGAAATTTGACAAATGGCTTGGGGAGCGGTTCTCCCAAGATCAAGTGTGCTACGTGCGGAAACCCTACGGTTGGCTGAGACCTAGAGACTGCTGGCGAGCAACCCTGTATAGATCAAATGCTATGGCCTAGTGGGAAGCGGCTTTTTTGTGACCCTATAGGACCATGGTGGGAAGCATCTTCTGTGTGACCCAGTAGACCCACGATACTCGACAAGAGGAGTACCTCATTATGACCATAGTGGGAAGTGACTTTTGTGTGACCTGACATGCCCATGGTGGGGAGCGACTTCTGTGTGACCCAGCATACCCATGATACTCATCGGGGATGAGTACTAAAATGGTCTTAGGTTAGTGGGAAACGACTTCTGTGTGACCTGACAAGACCACTGTACACATTGAGGAGGATTTCTCCAATAGCCGAGGTGTTCAACGATGTGACTAATGGTTCTACTATCCTACTCTAGAATATATCTGGCATGATTTGTCTTTCTTCTTGATCATGCTTAGTGATTATGTTTTTTGGTTTGGTTTTGGATTTCTTTGTGGTTTTTCTTTTGTTGTTTTGGGGTCCCTACTGAGTATTTTGTTACTCACCCCTGCATGAGCTTCACTCGCACGTGTTGTGTCTGGTGCAGACGATCGTCGCCTTAACAGAGGACTCAGTGGCCCAGGACCCAGTGGTTCCCATTAAGATGAGGCATACATGACTTACTTCTATGACTTTCAGTAGCTACTCTATATCGACCCATCGGGTGTGGTTTTCTAGTGGAAGACTTCCAGTGTTTCTTTTATACTTTCTTGTTTTCCAGTTAGTCTTTTGTTGGGTTTGTATTCTGGACCATTTTACTTTCATTTGTACTTGTACTCAGTGGTTATTTATAGTGACATTCTTGTTTACTTTTCCAGCTTTAGGACGTGATTGTGTGTGTGCATACATGTATTCAGGAAAATTCCTCCCACTTGAAGATTGACACCTTCGGTGCTAGTCTCCAACCCCTAGACTTCGAGAGGTGGGCTTGGGGTATGTCATAGCACGGGCCCCGGGGGATGGGTCATAAAAAAGTGGTATCATAGGAGGTCGGTTCTACCTCAGAGACTGAGATTTTTTTGTTTTATTTTGGAGCAACAGTATTAAATGTTTCAATTTTGACTTTCAGATTCGGGGAGTCCAATGTTGGTGCAGCGATCGACGTATCCATACACCAAGACCCTGAATTCTTCTTTTCAACTCTATACATGAAAACATGGGTTGCATAAGTGTCTCCTTATGATCTTATTGAATAAGCTTCAACTCACTGATTATGACCTTCTGAATGTGAAATATCTTAATCTATTTCAGTATGCATCCATGCAGATAGCCATCTAGGCTTCTAATACATGATTGTATGGACAGCCCGCCTAGCAATGAGGTGTCGGTTTAGGGACCAGTCCTAGATATGTCCATGTCGGGTGGTACACTGGTGTTTCCAACACCCGTTGATTAGCAGTTACTACCATCATTACTAGTAGAGGACGTATGCAGACTCAGTGCCTTGTATGAGTTTCAAAGATAGAGACTTCATAGGTTTAGGGGAGAGACAGTTCCTTAGGTTGCTAAGGACTGGTTGGAGGTAGTGACATGGGTCTTCCACTTGGTGAGGACATCGATTGACCAAACGGTGATCTTAGCTGTGAGCCTTCTTCATGGATCGGCAGGGAGATGGTGTAGCCTGACGATTCAGACTCATGATGAGGTGACCCTATCTTGGGCTAACTTCAAGTGGCTTTTCTGGGAGGAATTTTTTTCCCACGACCTTGCACTCTGTGCACATACAGGAGTTGTTTCACCTGCAATAGGGTAGCATGTTAGTGGCTGAGTACTCTTCAAGATTTACAGACCTCTCTCGTTACTCCACATACATGGTGTGAGACCCTTTCTTCAGGGCTCATACCTTTGATTAGGGACTCAGATGGGAGATCAGGGCATCCGTGGTGTTTCTCAACATCCCCACTCAGGCTGGAGTGTTGGAGTGAGCCCTTCTTGTGGAGATTTTCCTAGTAGAGTAGGCACTGATAGCTAGATCCACCAGCATACCTCAGGTAGTAGAGTCTTCAATGGTGAGAAGTAGGTAGCAAACGAAGGGGCCCAAGTGGGCCAGGTATTTCAGGGGATAACCTCAGGACTCAGAGTCGATAGTGCAGGGCTCCTAGAGCAGAGTGAGTCAGTAGGGGACTAAACTGTGCTTCATGTGTGGTGGGCAGGGACACATGGATCGTGACTTCCTGACCCACCACACAGACAATCAGTAGACAGTCGAGGGACTGCCAAGGTAGAGGTAGTGGTTTGAGCGAGGAGGTCCACATGGCGGCTGACATGGCAAGGGAGCAGGTCAAGTGGTAAGCGGTGGACAACAGTTTGAGGTGTTACCACCACCACCCCAGGTGGTCCACCACAGGCTTAGGGAGCCGGTGGACAGGGGTGAGGCCATCTTTAAGTGATGGAGGCCTATGACCATGGCACTCCAAAGATGATTAGAGGTACGGTCTATGTATTCTCCACCTTAGTTGCAGTTCTTATAGACACAGGTTCTAGTCATTATTTCTTTTCCACATACCTCATTCGAGGCTCAGAGATTCTGGTGGAACCGTTGGATCGATCCTTATGATTAGAGACTCCTACGAGAGTGGATTCGATGATTACACACTAGTTCTGGCAGTGTGATCTTACTCTAGGTGGTGAGAGCTTCGGCTGGGATCTCCTAATAGCAGCGCCGAGGCCTTACGATGTCATCTTGGGTATGGACTGGTTAACCACAGTCTATGCTCAGATTGACTGTTTTAGGCGCAAAGTGCGGTGTGTTCTCAAGGATGGGACCAGGTTTTCCTTCACCGACGAGAAGGAAACCTTTGCAGCACATGATGGACTTTCTCAAAGGAGGCTGCATCCGATCACTCACCAGTTGGCTAACCTTACCCTCAGTGTGGTGGAAGATAGGAGTCCAAGCTTTCCTATATTGGTGGATGAGTATATGGATGTCTTTCCTGAGGATGTTCCAGGACTACCTCCTTGTAGGTAAGTATACTTCTGCATCGATCTATACCTGGGGAAGGCACTGATATCAACGCCGAAATATCAGATGGCTCCCGTAGAGCTTTGTGAATTGAGGGTATGGTTGGAGGACTTGTAGGAGAAGGGGTTCGTAAGGCCCAACGTTTCACCATGGGAAGCCCCGGTGTTGTTTTCTAAGAAGGAAGACGGGTGCTTGAGGTTATGTGTGGACTTAAGTTATTGAACTAGGTGACCATGAAGAACAAGTATCCACTACTGAGGATTGATGAACTCTTCTACCAAATAAAGAGAGTGATGTGGTTCTTGAAGATCGACCTCGGGTTAGGCTATCATCAGCTTCTGGTACAAGATGAGGACGTACTAAAGACAACCTTTAGATGCTGGTATGTCCACTACGAGTTCTTGGTGATGCCCTTCAATGTGAACAATTCCCTAGTAGTGTTCATGGGACTCATGAACAGGATATTCCAACCTTACCTTGATAATTTCATGGTGGTCTTTATTGATGACATCTTGGTGTACTCGGTGTTAGAATAGGAGCACGCTACCACCTGCAGATAGTCCTAAATGCACTCCGAGAGCACCAGATTTATGGTAAGCTCTCGAAGTGCCAATTTTGGATTTGGTAGGTCCACTTTCTAGGACACATCATCTTGGAGGCTATATTTTCAGTAGATTTGGAGAAGATAGAGGTAGTGCTTGCTTGGGAGCCACCCAAGAGCGTGACTGGGGTGCAGAGTTTCTTGGGGATGGATGGATACTATTTTAGGTTTGTGCCCAAATTTTCCAGAGTAGTGACACCTTTATCAGCCATGACATAGAAGTGACAACCCTTTGTGTGGATGGAGAAGTGCCAGTAGAGTTTCCAGGATCTCAGGCAGAGACTGACGAGTGCCCTCATCTTGAGACTACCAAAAGAGGGTGTTGGGTATGAATTTTTCTTCTATACATTAGGAACTAGACTCGGTTGTGTCCTGATGCAGGAGAAAGCGGTGATCACCTAAGGCTCATGACAGTCGCAGCAGTATGAGCAGAACTATGCAAACTGTGACCTGGAGTTAGCAGTAGTGGTCTTTTCCTTGAAGATGTTGCGGCACTACTTGATGGGTGAGCGATTTACTATCTACTCTGACCACAAGATTCTCAGGTATATATTCTCATAGAATGACCTGAACTTGAGACAACGATGATGGTTGGAGTTCCTCCAGAACTATGACTTTGAGATAGTCTATACTCCTGGGAGGGGGAACGTGGTGACAGACACACTCAGCAGGAGTTCTAGTTTACAACTGCTGAGTGAGGCGACGGAGCAACTAACCACGATAAAGATATCCTTTATGGATGATGATGGAGCATCTTACCTTTATTCAATGATTGTCACTCCCCTACTCTTACAACGAGTTAGGGAGGCATAGCTTGAGGATGTTGACTGTGAGTCCCGACGTGCTCAGTTATACTTAGGACAAGCTCCTGATGGATTTTTGATAGGTGGGGAGCATGTCATCCTTTTCAGAGGATGCACCATAGTACCTATGACGTTACAGGAGGAGGTGTTGAGGGAGTTCCATACACCCCTTTTGGCAGTACATCTTGGTGTGGTGATGATGTAACAGGACCTCTGACATCAGTACTGGTGGCCAGGGATGAAGAAAGAGGTGGTAGAGTTCGTTTCACAATGCCTCACTTGTCAACAAGTGAAGGTCGAGCATCAGGTCCCAGTAGGCTTGGTACAACCACTTGTGGTATTGGAGTGGAAATGGGATGGTATCTCCATGGAATTTGTGATGGGGTTACCACGCACGTCCAGGGGCCATGATTCTATTTGGGTGATTATTGACCGACTCATCAAGTCATCTCACTTCCTACCCATCTGGGAGAATGGATCAGTGGAGGGCTTGAGACGCCTCTACATCCCTGAGATAGTGCGGCTTCACGGGGTTCATTCGATGAACATCTCAGACTGTGATGCACGCTTTACATCCCGGTTATGGAAGGGGTTATAGGAGGCGTTCGGGACTCGGTTGTGCTTGAGCACAGCTTTCCATCCCCAGATGGATGGTTAGATGGAGCAGACCATACATACATTGGAGGATATGTTTTGTGCCTGTGTCCTTGATTTTGGTCACAGTTGGGAGGACCACCTACCACTTGTGGAGTTTACATACAACAATAGTTATCACTCCACCATTGTCATGACACCGTTTGAGGCCTTGTATGATCAGCCATGCAGATCACCTCGATACTAGACAGATCCAGGAGATTCAGCACTCATGGGTCCGGAGTTGGTATGGGATTCCACTGAGAAGGTACAGATCATCCAGGAGCAGATGAGGACTGCACATAGTAGGCATAAATCGTATGTCGATCGGAGACGGAGACCCATGGAGTTTGAGGGGGGAGACCATGTGTTCTTTCGGGTCTCACCCTGATGAGGATTGTAGAGATTTGGCTGGGGTGGAAAGTTATCTTCTAGGTTCATCAGACCTTTTCAGATTCATAGTAGAGTTGGCGAGGTGGCGTACCACCTAGCTCTTCCCCCATAGATGAACCGGGTGCACGATGTTTTCCACGTGTCGTAGTTGAGGAGGTGCGTGCATGATTCATCACACATCATCGACTCGAGAAAGCTGTACATTGACGATGGGGTAACGTTTGCTGAGTTCCCAGTAGAGATAGAGGATCGAGTGGAGCGGGTCCTTCGTGAACGGTTGGTTCCTCTGGTGTGCGTTCGGTGGCAGCACGAGAATCTGCAGGAGAGCACATGGGAGTGAGAAGCTCAGATTCGTGCTCAGTACCCCCATTTGTTTGATTAACCCTTGTTTTAGCTTTTGGGGATGTAAATCCCTAAGGTGGAGAGAATGTAATGTCCTTATATTTCCATATAATTTTTTTTAATTTGATGGAATTATTTCGAGATCACACACTTTGACGACATGTGATTCCGAGGCCCAGTGAGCCCGAAATGGAATTTTGAACTTTTTTTAGTTCACTTAAGTAAACGTGCGAGTGGGATTTTCTAACTTTTAAACTGGT
This sequence comes from Viscum album, assembly GCA_963277665.1. Taxonomy (NCBI): domain Eukaryota; kingdom Viridiplantae; phylum Streptophyta; class Magnoliopsida; order Santalales; family Viscaceae; genus Viscum; species Viscum album. The sequence goes on from OY728161.1 coordinate 1,301,017,943, forward strand.
GCTCGGATCGAAAATCTGAGGGCATCGTTGAACTCAAAACGTCAGGATTCTCCTAGAAAGGACTTAACTTCGACTGGCAAGGGTCGGACGGAAAAGTTAATTTTTAGACTTTTCGAAAAATAATAAAATAACTTAGAAAAAGTTATTTTATTTTCTTTTGCACTGTTGATCAGCAGACGGCAGCGCTGTGGTGCGGTGACGAGGTGACAATGAGGCGTATTAAATGAGGATCATTAATGGATCGTTTGTGTAAGCGTAACGACGCAACGTCGCAACGTAACATAAATGGTATGATGTGTTTCCTTTTTATTAAACAAATGCGTTGGAGAGTTGAGAATTAAACCCTGGGAATTCTCTGACAAACCTAGAGCAGAATTCTTCTCCAACGAAAAATGACGAACGCTGGCAAAACGTTAACAACTTCGACGCACCTCGAAGAACGAAGTTGGGAAGTAACGAATGCCTTCTACTCCTTGAACCTTTGTGGGCAGACTGCTTCAACGTTGATTGGGGTAGGGGTTTTGTTTTGGTTTATGTTTTCTCTTATCTTCATTTTAAATGACGAACGCAGATCAACCCACGAACAGGTTGACTCGCGGATCGTCTGTTCTTGCGGGAGGGTGACGTTTCTTGGGTTTTCTTTTTGAGATTGATTTATTGTTGTTAGAACATCATACTCAAGCCTCACTTGTTTTAAACTTCTAACCCGGAGGGCAAAGGCCAACACGAATAAGGCCTGACCCCCTCCCCTCTACCTTGTGCGTGCTTAGCGGATGGATTTTTGAAACGACGGCAAGGAAAGTTCAGGGCCTTCGTAGGGAAGGAAATACCCCACAGAAACTGTAGGCATAGTCGGTGTGAAGAACAAACCACCAAAGCAGACCCGATGGTCCACAGAGTATTCTGTCGGCGCGCCGATTGTGGCGGTCCGCAGCGGCGGCTGCGGGCGGGTGGCAGCGCGCCGGGAGGAGCACCACGACAGAGCGGCCGCGTCGGTGGAGCGGCCTGCAACTGTGGGTCACGTTCTTCGGAGGCACACGGTTGAAGACCACGTGCGGGAGTCCATCCAGCTGAACCGATCAGCCGTGTAGTGCAAGCCGTGGTCGCTTGAGCGCGGTAGAAGAAACAGCCTCGCATCGACCGTGGGGCGATCGGGGAGCCGAACACAGCTTCCAATCGCATCATGACCAGGCGATAAACTAGTCCGCCTCTGGAGGGTCGGGTAGGCCAACGGGTCGGACCCACAACCCAACGGACCGGACCCAGGCTGGTCTAGGTCGGGTCGGGTCGGTCGGACCGGGCCCGGACCCCACCAGCCCCTTTTTGAAAAAACATCAATATCTTGTAAACCAGGCGTCTGATTGATGAGCCGTTTGCGACGTTAGAACCCTCACGGCGAGAATGATCTTTTGGCATGCCCTATAGAGGATTTCATGGAAGTTGAAATTTGATGAATGGCTTGGGGAGCGGTTCTCTCGAAATCAAGTGTGCTACGTGCGGGGAACCCTATAGTTGGCTGAGACCTAGAGACTGCTGGCGAGCGACCTTATGTGGATCGGATACTATGGTCCAGTGGGAAGCGGCTTATGTGTGACCCGGAAGGCCCATGGTGGGGAGCAGCTTCTGTGTGACCCGACAGACCCACGGTACTCGACAGAAGGAGTACCTCAGTATGACCATAGTGGGAATCGACTTTTGTGTGACCCGGCATGCCCACGGTGGGGAGTGGCTTCTGTGTGACCCAACATACTCACGATACTAATCAAGGATGACTACCACAACTATCTTAGGTTAGTGGGAAGTGGCTTCTGTGTAACCTAACAGGCCCACTGTACTCATTGAGGAGAAGTTCTCCAATAGTCGAGGTGTTTGACAATGTGACTAATGGTTCTACTATCCTACTCTAGAATATACCTGGCGTGAGCTATCTTGCTTTGTGATCATGTTTGGTGATCATGATCTGTGGTTTGGTTGTGGATTGCTTTGTGGTCTTTCCTTTGTTGTTTTGGGGTCTCTACTGAGTATTTTGTTACTCACCCCTGCACGGGCTTCGCCCACACGTGTTGTGTGTGATGCAAACGACCACCGCCTTGACAGAGGACTCGGTGACCCAAGACCTGATGGTGCCCAGTGAGACCAGGCAGATGGGATGTACTTCTATGACTTTCAGTAGCTACTATGTACTGACCCATCGGGGGGTTTTCTAGCTGATGACTTCCAATGTTTCTTTTGTACTTTCTTGTTTTCCAAATAGTCTTTTTGTTGAGTTTGTATTCTAGCCCATTTGACTTTCAGTTGTACTTGTACTCAGTGGTTCTTTATAGTGGCATGCTTGTTTACTTTTCTAGCTTTGGGACGTGGTTGTGTGTGTGTACATGTATTTAGGAAAATGTCTCCCACTTGCAGATTGACGCCTTCGGCGCTAGTCGCCAACCCATGGCCCTCGGGAGGCGGGTTTGGGGTATGTCACGGCACGAGTCTCGGGGGACGGGTCGTGACAATGTATATAAATATATTTTAATATATATAAATATATGTAAATATATATTAATATATATATATATATAATTTGGAAATTATATATATATATATGTTTATATTAATAAATATTTTTATCTGTAAATTTTATTATATAGGTTTTTATTATATATATATATACATATGTTTATATTTTATATTAATATATATTTAGATTAATCGATTATATATATTTGTGCATGTGTGTGTGTGTGTGTTTATAAAAATTAAAAGAATTAAAAGAATTATATTAATATATATATATATATATGTTTATATGTGTGTGTGTGTGCATATATATAATTATAAATATAAATGTTATATATATATATGAAAATTAATAGAATTATAATTATATATAAATCTATATATATATATATAATTAGTCATGTCTTAAAACATTGGTAAAAATGTTACTAAAATAGCCTTGCTTTCATAAAAACGGGGCTAAATTTAAAATGTGTGTGTGTCTGTGTCTGTGTGTGTATATGTATATGTATATATATCTGTGTGTGTGAGTGTTTATATATATATATATATATATATATATATATATATATATATATATATTCAAATTTACATCGATGTGAGAAAATATGCTAAAAACATGCAACACACAAATGTAGGGAACAACTCGATGAGGTTCGAACTGTAGACCTCACCGAGACACACAAGGGAATCTACTATTGAGCTACACCCCGAGGGCTATATATATATATATAAACATGCATATATATACATACATCTGTGTGTGTGTGTTTATATATATATATATATACATATATATATCTATATTTAAATATATATTAATGTATATGTACATAAATATAAATATATATAAATATATGTTTAAAATTTTATTTGTATATAATTTAAATAAACAAAATTATACTTATATGTAATTAACAGTATTTTAAAATAGGGGTAAAAATGTGACAAATTAATTCATGTTTAAAAACATGGATATTTTTAAATTTAGCGGCGTTTTTTGAAAAACAATCCTAATGTAGCCACATTTTCTGAAAAAAAACACTATTGTAGCCACGTTTTAAACTCAACGTGACATACTACTAAAATAGTATTATTTAATATGATAGTTATCACCTAGTTGTTGGAATGACATGTATGTACAAGATTAACTAAATTATGAAAATACATTCCTTACACAAATATATAAAATTAATTATTTGGTGACAAATTAATTAGAAATGAAAATAAGAACCGTTTGAAAATAAAGGAAATCTTTTTCTGAAAAACTATTTTTATGCGAAAAAATGTGTTGCATCAAACAATTAAAAAAATAACTTGTAGTTAATAGTTTTAATGAAATATATGTATTATATATTCAATCAAATGTTTAATATTCATATTATGTATATTATATAAAAGAGATATGATAAGATCCAATTTTACGCATAAAAACAGTTTTTCTCTATAAAGTAGTTTTCTTGCCTTTTATGCAATTAATTTAAAAATAATTTTTGAAAATTTATTTTAAAAAATAATGTTCATTTTTAAATTCATAATTTCAAAATTATCTAATAATGATTTTTTAGAATTTTTTGATAAGATACATTTTTCGATGAATAACGAGAAATACAGGTTTTTATTAAGAATTTTCATTTATTTTAATGTTTTTTAAAAAATAAAAATTGTTTCGAGATGGATTAAAAAAAATAATTAAATTATATATCTATTAATCCAATTTAGGTCATTTTATTCAATTACATATTGAATTTTATATACAAACATTTTAAAATATTGAACATTTTCCTGTTAAAAACCCGCTTTCTTATCTCATCTAAATGATTTATTTTTAATTGAAAATTTCCACTTAGGTGAATGGAATTTAGAAAAATAGATTACATATTTAGAATAATCATAATTTATATTATCCGATAAGTTCAACATAATTTATTACCCTAATAAATAGTAAAAACAGTAAAAATTATTTACCGTGGTTTAGGTAAAAATGGGTTCATCGGAGCTTTAAACTAAAAAGATAAGAGTTAAAAATGACCCAAAACTTTTTCAACACCCATTTTATGGAATTATTTCAAACTTCCAAGACCTACATATAACCTCCTTATCTATTTCTATCCTAGAAGCATTAGTTTGGTTAGATATCCATCCTATAAATCTTTTTTTCAAACAAAAAAAAGTTGCTCAAAGAAGATATAACACCCTTAACCGAGAATTTTATTATATTTCTTCCTCCACCTCCTTCAATTTTTTTTAAACCATGGTGATATGAGAACCTCACCATATTAAATATATATAGATAATATTATGTTAATTTCACTATAAAAACCTAGATAATGATGTAATAAATCATTTTATTATATTAGACAGCTATATTTGTATCCATACAATGGAATTAAGGGAGAATGAGCTGCGAGCCTACGCACCTCCGCGATTTCAAAATTTTCCTCCCATTGAGGCGGAGCCGGACACCTAGGGGGATTGGCGATGGATCAGCTCCCTCCCGAGCGGTGGATTCTCATCAGTTCGGGCTTTTGTGCCTGGTTCATCGTGGAATGAACCAGATCTCACAACAAGTGGTGGATCTTCATCCCCACTCATCAGTTCGGGCTTTTGTGCCTGGTTCATCGTGGAATGAACCAGATCTCACAACAAGTGGTGGATCTTCATCCCCATCGGTAAGGGATCCTCATCCATCCGATCGTGCTCCTCTTTCGACCTGTGAGGTTTAGGATATTCCATCAGATCTCTCTCTGGTGTCCCCCTCTCCCTGTCATTTCAGATCTGAGGTGGCCGGCTCCTTCTACCTCTCCTTGAATGGATCTCATCCTGGTACCCTCGGTTCGCCTCTCATCCCCTCTAGACTTCAGGGTCCCACTCCAGTTTTCCTGGGTACTTGGTCTGCTCGTTTGCATCCAACCATCATAATTGGAAGACGACGATATATTTTATGTTCATGAAAACTTGGTTGCTCCCTCGGTTGATGCAGGTGTCCAGAATTCCTCTACATCAGAGTTGGTCGACTCGAAATCTCCACCCAATTCTGCTAGACGGAGGAATGCCAAGAACAGGTTTGGGGATTCTCTGCCTCATCTCGATAATCATATTCCTAAATCCAACTTGAATAAGGTAGTGGCTGTTTCAGAGGTTTCATCTCCACATCTTCCTTTTCGTGAGCCAGTCTCTTTCGATGTTTCTCCAAACCTACTTCAAACAGATTCATCATTCTTCTGCAAGATCACCAGGATTCGAACCAGTGATTATCTGTTTCATCTCCAGCTTCAAGTGGTGTCTATACAAGATCAAGGTTGAGACACGAGGTGTTAGGATTATCTCCTCATGCAATGGGTGCTCTTTCTCCAGGGGCCAAATCAAGACAATAAGTTTCCAAATGATCACTACCATGATATGGAATGCCTGCGGTCGCGGGTCATGGGTTAATACTGACTGTCTATCAAATGAAGTTAGGCGTAGCAAGATATCTCTTCTGGATATCCTTGAGCCAAATCAAAGAAACTCTAGAATTTCGGTTTTCTCTCAAAGGATTGGTTTATGTTCCTACTTACATGGGGACATTATGGTCGGATTTGGAATCCTTCAATGTTGGTGAGTTGGAATGGTTTGTGGGTGGTTATTTTAATACCGTCTTGGATGTTTCGGAGAAGAAAGGAGGAGGTGTTTACCCCTAGAGAGATTGACAAGAATTTACCTCTTTTATGGCCATGGCTGGCCTGTTGGATTTAGGTTACACAGGAGATAAATTTACATGGTGCAATAATAAAAAAAGTATTCATTGAACCCGGTGTCGGTTGGATTGTATTCAAGGAAACCCTCAGGTTGTTTCGTATTTCACTGATTCTGTAGTTCATCACCTGGTTTGAGATATATCTGATCACTCTCCATTACTCTTTCACATGGTTGTTAGCAGGGTAGACAAAGATTGTTTTTTTCTTTTCCAAGCAGTGGGCTGACAATTCGGAGTATCATTCAGTGGCTATGAATTCTTGGAGTATGCACATACATGGAAGCTCTTGTACTGGTTTTTAGAACAAACTCAAACGATTGAAGGTTTATTTACAGAAGTTGTATAAGAAACGACCATCTCGATTTCCAGATCTAGATAATCTGAAAAATGAAATTGAGAGAATTGAAACTGGCCTTGAAGATATTTGGGATGAGGATATGTTTTTAAACCTTGTTAATATGAAGAATCATCTTAATGAAAATCTTATCAAACAAGAAAGGGTTGTTTGGGATAAAGCAGGGACCACCTGGCTTAAAGAAGGAGATAAAAATTAAGCATTCTTTTAGGCCTGCATCAAAGAAAAAAGACATGGAATCATACCAAATATTCATAAGGAAGATGGATGATTCGGTGATAATTGGAGGTATGGATGAAAAATACATTAAATCCTTTCTTGCTGATTTTAATCCCAGTATGCATGGTGGTTATCCAGAAGGTCCAGCTGAGCTCTTTGATCATATTCCTCACGCGGTGTTTAATGATGTTAATGATTTTTGTAAGGGAATACCAGAGGAGTAAGAAAATTTTGAGGCTATTAATTCACTCAACCAGAATAGTTCCCCCAGACCAGATGGATTGCCTGCATCTTTATATGTTGTCTCATGGGATCTTATCAAAGAGGATCAGATTGAATCGATCAAGGACTTTTTTACGGTGGAGCTCTTCCGAGGGTGATATGTGAAACCGTGCTCATGCTGATTCCAAAAGATAAAAATTCATCTTCAATCAATCAATTTCGGCTGATAAGTATGTGTAATGTATCTTAGAGAATTTGTTAGCAGTGCGGGGTCCGGTCCAAGGGGCGTTTCCCCACAGCGTCCACGCCCCCCCATTCTGCACACTTACCAGCGTAGGGGTAAGGTGGGGAATAAAGATTCTGTTAGAGGTGTGGGGCCCAACAGTTAGTTCAGCCAGGGGAATAAAGTTTCTGTTAGTGATGTGGGGTCCAGCAATTAGTTTAGCCAGGGGAATAAAAAGGAAGGCTAGGCCTACGCAGGGGGGGTGTGAATATACTACTTCATATTCTGTTGGAACAGAATTGGCGGGGGCCAGAGGCCTGACTCCCGAAGCTCCTCCCAACAGCAACTGGCAACGCTGGAGGTGGTCTCTCCATCGACAACCTGCTGTATTTTCCCCTATCTCCCTAGCTGTAACACCTGGAAATCGGTATTATCAATCTAATTCTCTCTTCTCAGCTCTTGTTTTGTTAATTTTCGTGACACTCACACACTAGACCCGTAACAATTTTGGCGATTCCGCTGGGGAAACGCGAGCTGAGGACTCAGAACAGAGAAAAACGCACGTTGAGAGCCAGTGCTGTAATTTCTCTTTGGAACTGGGCTGATTGTTTCGTGTTGTATGCAAACTCTAATGGAGCACCGAGTAGCCTCTATTGAATTGTCCATGGATAGTTAAGAATTGCCATGGCTTCTATACAAGAAAACGTGGGAAAAATGATGAGCGAGCAGGATGAGAGCTTGCGAATAGCTCGGAACGAGGTGCAGCAAACGGAGGAACGATTAATGTTGCGAGTTCGGAGTCTGGAAGAACAAACTATGGAGAAACTAAGAGGAATAGAGTCGCATATTGAGCGCAATTCAGAAGTTGGAAAACAGAGCGAAAGCGCGATAGACAGGATGTCCGGCAGGGAGTACGTCGAACGTCTGGGAAAAGTTCCAGCTATGGAAGTAGCAGACCAATCTGAGGAGCTGCGTTCTGTGACACGGAGGATAGAACTGCCTAACTTCACTGGTGATGACCCACTGGGATGGGTCACTAAAGCTGAAACCTACTTTCTCATAAATCGAACTCCTGATGATATGAGATTACATCACGTACAAATCTGCATGGAGGGCACTGCACTGTACTGGTTCCTATCATGGAACAGTGTAACTCCGGAAGCCTCTTGGATCTCTTTTAAACCTGCTTTTCTGGACCGGTTTGGCAGGAACACTGATGGAGACCCGCTAAGGTTTTTAAAGAATCTGAAGCCGACAGGTTCGGTGGATGAATACATCGAGGAATTCGAGCAGGTCGCCTTAAGGCTGCCCAACTTCCCGGAACCATGGTACATGAGCCTTTTCATGGGTGGATTGCGTTCTGAAATAGAAAATCGAGTCTCAACGCATGAACCGACAAACAAATTCCGGATGATAATTCTGGCAAGGAAAGTTGAAAGGGAATTGGTTAGTGAAGGAGTGCTTCGCGGTACACGTACCCGCTCAATTGTACCTCATGTCTCTCGGAATCTCGGAGGTGCGACAAATTTTTCAGTACCCCGACCAACCATTGATCGAAACCGCCGCGACGAAGAATTACGGAAGGCCGTAGGAGATGACCGATGGGGAGGGGTAAGAGCACTTAGTCGGCAAGAACGAGAAGAACGGAAGCAAAAGGGACTGTGCTTCCGATGTGGCCAACCATTCGGACCCATGCATAAATGTCCTGATAGGCATTTGCGGCTGTTGGTCTGGGAGTTTGAGGAACTCGAGGAGCAGCAAGAAACAAAAGATGTGGCAAAGGCAGCCGAGGGGGAAGCAGTGGCTGGGAAAGAAGTTTTGCACGAGTTGCCAACCGACCAGGAAGGGGAGCAGGTAGAGCTGCGTAGCATGGGTGGAATGGGGGTCGATTCGATGATTTTAGCCGGGGAAATAACAGGGGTACCAGTTCTTATTTTAGTGGACAACGGAGCCAACCATAATTTCATCTCCAGGCGGATAGCAAAAATTGCAAATGTAACAGTTATTCCAACTAGACCCTTCGGTATAACACTCGGCAACGGATCCCGGGCTCTTTCACAAGGCTTGTGCAAACAGATACAGATCAATCTGGAGAATTTTGATGTTATAATAGATGCTTATGTCTTCGATACAGGAGGACCAGATGTAATTCTGGGAATGCAATGGTTGAAAGGCTTGGGCAGCGTGTTGACTGACTGGGGGCACAAGACAGTGGAATTTATGTGGCAGGGGGAAGAAATCCGACTGCAGGGAAAAATGGCCGATGAGGTGAGCACATTGCGGCAGCCAAACCATGCTCAGTCCAAGACTTTGGTTGTTGAAGGGTGGGCTTGGTTAGTGCAACTCCAATTTCCAGCAGCAGGTTTGGACAAAGTGCAGACCGAACAACTCCAGTTAGAAGAGATGCTGGAAAAATTTCAGACTCTGTTCGACCAACCTCGAGGTCTCCCACCACAGAGGGTGACAGATCATGCTATAAATTTAGTGTCCGGGGCAGCACCAGTAAGCATCAGACCGTATAAGCTGGCCCATTATCTTAAGGACGAGGTTGAACACCAAATAAATGATATGTTGACTCAGGGGATAGTGCGACACAGCTGCAACCCATTTGCCAGCCCCATAATCCTTGTTAAAAAGAAAGACAGTAGCTGAAGAATGTGTGTAGATTACCGGGCGCTAAATAAACTAACCATACCAGATAAATTTTCCATCCCTGTTATTGATGAGTTGTTGGATGAGTTGCAAGGAGCAACATATTTTTCCAAACTGGATTTGAAATCTGGATTCCATCAGATTCGGGTCCGAACAGCGGATGTTAGTAAAACGGCCTTCCGAACTCACGAAGGACACTGAATTTCTGGTCATGCCGTTTGGACTAATGAATGCCCCGACTACTTTTCAGTCCACTATGAACCAGATGTTTAAGGAGTATCTGAGGAAGATTGTTTTGGTATTTTTTCATGACATTCTGGTTTTTAGTAAAACCTGGGCAGACCATCTTCAACATTTGAGAGTTGTTTTCCAGGTGCTGCAGCGTAATCAGTTTCATCTAAACCAAAAGAAATGTTTTTTGGCACAACAAACCATGGAATACTTGGGCCATATTATTTCAGCTAATGGCGTGTCAGTGGAACCATCAAAAATTGAATGTGTTGTCGGCTGGCCCCGTCCGCAATCTGTTAAAGGAGTCAGGGGATTCTTGGGTTTGACCGGCTACTACAGAAAATTCGTTGAAGGATACGGTAAGATAGCAAAACCCCTCACGGAATTGACAAAAAAAGATAATTTTCGTTGGTCTCCGGAAGCTGAGCAAGCCTTTAACACCCTTAAAGGATGCCTAGTTACAACCCCTCTACTTGCCTTGCCTGACTTCAAACAGCCTTTTATCATTGAGTGTGATGCATCTGGTCTAGGAGTTGGGGCTGTTCTCATGCAAGCTGGACGACCAATTGCCTATTTCAGCAAGGCGTTAGCAGACACTAACCTCACCAAATCGGTTTATGAAAAAGAAGTTATGGCACTTGTCTTAGCTATCCACCATTGGAGACAATATCTGATAGGAAACCATTTTATTGTATACACCGATCACAATGCTCTCAAGCATCTCCTCAGTCAACGTCTCCACACGGCAAATCAGCAGGATTGGCAGGCAAAACTATTGGGGTATGACTTTGAAATCATTTATAAACCCGGACGCCAAAATCAGGCGGCAGATTCCCTCTCCCGTCGAGCTGCGGGCGAACTTGACAGCTCAAAAGAATCTATAACCCTCGGTTCAGCCGTATCCGAACCACTCTGGCTGGAAACAGATGCAATAAAGGCTGAGTATCAGCAGGATTCAGTACTGAAGAGTATCATTTCTGGTGTCCAGCAGCACCCATCAACACAACCCATGTTTACTATCCATCAGGGCTTGCTGTTTTTCCAAGACCGCCTTGTACTGTCCTCCAAGTCCAGCCTCATACCCAAGTTTTTACAGTACTATCATTCCTCGCCAGTAAGAGGCCATGCTGGTTTCCATAAAACCTACAAACGGCTAGCTTCGGGCTTATTTTGGATGGGAATGACTAAACAGGTTCAACAGTTTGTTCGTGAGTGTGATGTTTGCCAACGACATAAAACTTTGGCCCTGTCTCCAGCCGGATTACTCCAACCGCTTCCAATTCCAGCCCAAGTTTGGGAAGACATATCAATGGATTTTTTATCCGGCTTACCCAAGTCGCAAGGCTTTAACATAATCTTGGTAGTTGTGGACCTTTCTCCAAATATGCCCATTTTCTGCTGCTGCGCCATCCCTATACAGCCAAAGATGTTGCTGAACTTTTCATCAAGTTGTACGCCTACATGGCATACCTAGCTCGATACTTAGTGATCGGGACCTTATTTTTGTCAGTAATTTCTGGAAAGAACTATTTCGCCTGGAGGGCACCTCTCTCAAGATGAGTTCTTCTTACCACCCCCAGATGGACGGACAAACAAAAATTGTTAATAAGTGCCTTGGAACATACTTACGTTGCTTTGCTTCCGAAAGGCCACTATCTTGGTCCTGCTCGATACTTTGGGCCGAATACTGTTACAACACGGCGACTCATTCCTCAACTAAGATAACTCCCTTTGAGGCTGTTTACGGGCGGAAACCTCCTACGGTTCAGCGGTTTACTGGACAGTCTACACCAGTGGACACGGTGTCCACTCTTCTGGCAGAGCGGGATTAAATGATTGAGCAGCTCCGACATAACCTCACCCGAGCCCAACAATTGATGGCTCGATCTGCCAACAAGCACCGTCGAGATGTCACTTATGATGTTGGAGAACTTGTCTATGTCAAACTCCGACCAAATATTCAGACTTCCAAGGCCCGCAAACTTACTCCCAAACTAGCAGCCCGCTATTATGGACCATATGCAGTTAAAGCACGCCTGGGAAACACCGCTTATAAGTTGATTTTGCCCCCATCAACACGGATACATCCGGTCTTCCATGTCTCACAGCTAAAACGTGCAGTTGGGAATTCTCCAGTTCAATCTGAGCTCCCGGAAGAGTGGGGTCGTTCTTCATCCACAGGACCTCAGCCAGTGGCAATCTTGGCATCCCGAGCAGCGCCTGGGCATTCACGTGGCAATTGGTTAATTCAGTGGCAAGGTTTACCTGCTGAAGAATCAACATGGGAGGATGCTGAGCTCATCATTTCCCAGTTTCCAGATTTACACCTTGAGGACAAGGTGTCGCTTGCCGAGGGGGAAATTGTTAGCAGTGCGGGGTCCGGTCCAAGGGGTGTTTCCCCACAGCGCCCACGCCCCCCCATTCTGCACACTTACCAGCGTAGGGGTAAGGCGGGGAATAAAGATTCTGTTAGAGGTGTGGGGCCCAGCAATTAGTTCAGCCAGGGGAATAAAGTTTCTGTTAGTGATGTGGGGTCCAGCAGTTAGTTCAGCCAGGGGAATAAAAAGGAAGGCTAGGCCTACGCAGGGGGGGGGTGTGAATATACTACTTCATATTCTGTTGGAACAGAATTGGCGGGGGCCAGAGGCCTGACTCCCGAAGCTCCTCCCAACAGCAGCTGGCAATGCTGGAGGTGGTCTCTCCATCGGCAACCTGCTGTATTTTCCCCTATCTCCCTAGCTGTAACACCTGGAAATCGGTATTATCAATCTAATTCTCTCTTCTGAGCTCTTGTTTTGTTAATTTTCGTGACACTCACACACTAGACCCGTAACAGAATTTTGTTCAGTATTCTTAACAGGAGTGTCAAGATTCCTCAAATATTGGCAGGCCAAGAAACAACATGGTTTAATTAAAGGAAGGTCCCCACAAACAGCCATTGGTATTACACCTGAAATGCTTGTGGACATCACCAAAAGACTCATGGGTTAAATGTGGTTATTAAGATTGATAAGGATAAGGATTATGATAAGATGGAATGGGGTACATTCTCAGGGTTATGGCTTGTATGGGTTTTTCCAGTTCGGTGCGAGATCTATTTTTTAGGTGATTTAGCTCGCCCTAGTTCTTAGTGTCGCTAATGGGTAAGAGAACTGGATTTTTCAAACCAGTTCGAGTCCTCAGACAAGGCGATCCTCTTATCTCCTAGTATTTTTTCATAATGGCGAGGATCATCTCAGTATATTCATTGAAAACAAGACCAGTAATGGAAACATCCAACCATTTAAATGCGGGAATCAGATTAATGGTATCACCCACCTGCTCTACGCGGATTATATGATCTTTTTCATCAATGGAGGATGCAGATCTATTAGAATCCTTAAAACGGTGTTGGAAGATTATAGGAAATAGATCGGGGATAAAATTAATTATGAAAAGTGCAGTCTTTATTTTACACAGCCATGTTCAGATTGGCATATAAAAAAATGGAAGATATGTTGGGTATTATGAGAAGTCAGTTCCCATTGGAATATCTAGGACCTCCTCTTTCTCTAGGGAGACTAAGAATCTGGAATTGTGAAGGGATGGTTGACAAAATCATAAGCATGATCAACAACTAGAAGAACCCTATTCTTTTCTTTGGTGGCAGAATTTCCCTTGTAAACTGTGTTCTATCATCGATACCCATTCACGTCTTATATGTGCTTAAATATCTTAATTTTCTATTGAGAAATATTTAAAAGGCATTGACATTGTTCATCTCGGATTCTCATGGAGAAGGAAGGTACCACTAGGCATCCTGGAGAAAAATGGCTAGGCCGGTGAGTAATGGGGGTATCAATTTTCACATCAAGGAGGGTTCCATGCATTGTCTACAAGAAAAGTTAGTTTGGGAGGTCCTTGAAGGTCGCTCCTTGTGGAGTACTTTTTTTAAAAAGAAATTTGGGTCGAACCTGAATGATCCAAGGGGTAATATATAATGGCATTGGCAATTTCTCCATGAGCACATCTGGATCCTCAATCAGTATTCTTGGTGAATCGTGGAATGTGGTGATATCAACTATTGGTACAATAATTGGGCAGGCACTATCCTCAGCTTTCCTGGATATGCAACACCTGATTTTTCCTTTTCCCAGGCGAGTCAATACCCAGATTTCATTCATGCTTTTCTAGATCAACAGCAGCATGATGTCTTTGATAGAATCGACCTCACTTTTAATGCTGATTGTCTGGTTTTTACTAAATCACCTGAAGGGTCTTCTCGGCCATGAATCATAGACCGGCTCTATCTGATTTCACTAAAGGAAACAATATTCTAGAGGAATATTGGTGTAGAGATCTTCCCACCAAATACAAATTTTTTACTCTGGAGTATTTATAGCAACTATATTCCTAAGGATGAAACGATACGCAGGAAGGGTGTAAATATGGTTTCGAAATGTTGGTGTTGCAAGATCACCAGTGTTGAATCCATGGAGAATTTATTCTTTGCAAGTGATTGGTCTTTGGCGGTATGGAGCTGCTTGGGTAATGTTAATGGTATTGATATTCAGCATGCTACTGGTTTTTATTTCCTTCAAAATGATACTCTTAGTGTTGGCTCGAATGAACAATCGCGTAAGGATCTCTTTGTGCAGATGGCTGCAGGTTGCTCGATGTTATGTAACAATCATATAGCATGACATGAAGGTATACGGATCACCTCACTAGACATGTAGGTGTGGTTCCAAGTGTGCATCCGACACATTCATGATGGTGTGGTTGTCCAATACACATGGCGTGATGGTAATAAAGTTACTGATTTTTCCCCTCCAGGGGTGTTTAGAATGATCTTAGGATTATTTTCTCTAATGTGGGCAATCTTCCACTGAAATGTGTTGGCCTCGTCTGGACGGATGCTCTTGGTTTGCACTATTTTAGACCTCTCTTGTTTCCTTGTTTTTGGGGTTCTTGTTGTCTATTTCCTTTGTGACCTTGCTCTTAGTTTATTAATAATATAAAAATTGTTGTTATAAAAGTACAAATTAATTTTTAATGAAAAGGGAAATAGTTTTAAGTAAACACCATTATTATAAGTTTTTAGTTAAAATATTACTTTCTAAATTTTAGAATTTGAATTTGATAAAATGAATATCATTTTTTGAAATCATATCACAATTTACTTTTGGTGAAATTTTGAGATTTTTCGAAGAATATTGATTTTTCAGTAAATAGTGAAAGTACATATTTTTTTAGAAAAATCTTTTCCTTTTAACAAATTATGTAATTTAAAGGTATTTATATGTTTTTAATATTTTTTTAATGAAACGTAAGTATTATTTAGTTATATTTAATCCACTTAATTACTTTTTAATCAAATTTATATTGGTTTTTAGTATATGTTTGTCTTTTTGTTTAAAAACAGATTTTTTCTAAAAAAACTATTTTAAAATGCATATTGTATAACATTTTTAATTAATTAAAATAATATCTAATGGGGAATTTTTAAAATTAAATTTATATAAATTTACATAATTAAATATTAATTGAGTTTTATATTATGATTATTATTAATCATAGAGTTGATATAGAATCATTTTTTTCTAAAAAACTTCTTTAAAACCTGTTGTCTTCTGTGAGATTAATATTAAATTAATATTTTCCAAATATATGAATTTAATTTGTAAAAATAGATTCCATATTTTTAATAATCAAAGTGCATAACATCTAATAAGTCCAACTTGATTTTTGACCAATTTTATTGGTGAAAACAATGGAAATTAATTACAACGGTTAAGGTAAAAATAACTTTACTTAATGGTTAATGTTAGAATATAAGGTGTAAAAATGACCAAAATTTGTCCAAAACCAATTTTCTAGCCATATTTTGACCTTATCCCTTTTAGGGTTTAGAAGAGACCATTATTGGGTCCTAGTTACCTGAAAAAAGGTGGTTTGAATCCACTCTTTCAAAAAATTACAAGTGCACCACTCACCTCACTTTTAAATGGTCTTCCCTATCCTCCTCTCTCCACACCTTCAAAACAAATTGGTTCGGTCAATCCCTACCCAAATCACTTCTAAAATTCATTATTCTCATCCCAAAATCCTTACTTTGTGCAAAAATACAAACTTGGAAGACCTTTGGTGCAAAACAAAAGGAGATAGCCGAGGGGGAGGTAACGTTCATCAATGAACATTTTTGTTTTATTTCTTTCTCCACCCCTTCAATTCCTCTTATACCATGATGATATAATAATATAGGTATATTACATGTACTGAGATATTTTTATGTTAATGTTTCTTCCTAAAACCACACACACTTCCATCAAATTGGTTGCGAACTCATCATTCGTGTGTACGGTGAACTACCACCTCAAGAAATGATGTCATTCGTTTTTCTATTACCACATCTCACAGTTGGGTATAATTATGGATCTAAATTATATATATGATATTTATAACATAATTATACACCTGGAGTCATTATATCATATATTACCTATTTATATTTCAATACGTAAGGTATACGCTAACATGACACGTGTGTACGACGTACTATCACATCGTGAAGCGATGTGATTCGTTTTTCACCAACGCGTCACCCAAAAGGTAATAATGGTAAATATAATAACTATATGTGATGTACATGACATAATTATGATATTAATGACAAATATATCATTTTTTAAATATAATATATCATTTTCTTTTACCTTTTCACTCATTGGAAAAAAAAATTATAATGTCGTTCGTGAATGTGTGGACTGCCACCTCCTTGAATTGTTGTGATTCATTTTCTTCATCACCATATCAGTAGAATGATATATATAAGTACATATAATTAAACAATATGGTATATATTATATAATTATAATTTGTTAAAGATAAAATATTACTCTACCTTTTTTCTGTAATGATCATTGAAAAATGAAAACATTATTCAGATATACGTATGACCTACCGTCTCCATGATCATAAGATTAGTTCATTTCTTATAACCATGTTTTATGATTGGTTTTAAAAGTATAATTTATGTATAAATATGATAATTATTCTTGATATGTTTAAATAATGACCACTTTGACCCTAATCTACCTACCAAATCTATTTCTGAAACAAAAGCTGAATATGGTCAAAACATTCAATATAAACTTAATTGATTAACTAACTGTATGTAACATGATAATAAGTGAAATAAAAGTAATAATAAACTTGAAAAAGGTTCTCAAGAAAATAAATAATTATCATAAATTTATTATTTGGGAAGAAAAAGATACATGTGGCAATTTGGACTCAAAGTAAGGGACTCCATCACAATTTTCTTTTGTTGAGGGATATCTTGATGTTATGCGCCTATGTTCTTTTAAGAGGTGTATATACAACACATTTGACATGATATATCATGAAGTAATCTATTATCATGATAATCACAGTTTTTAATGGTATTATTTCATAGGGATTATGATTCAAATATTTCTAAAGTGATATGAGACTTTTCTTCAAAATAAATCCTCTTTTAATATTTTCCTTCAAACCTATTTCTATTCCATTTCCATGTTTCAAAAAGATTTTTGAAATGTTTTCTATGGACATAAAATATCTATAATGTTAATTTTTTGTCTCTTTTACTTTATTCCAATGGGTTTCAAAATGAATATTTTTATGTGTTTTAAATAGAACATTTTGACAAATGATAAATGGAATTTCTTATTTTTAAAGTAGGAAGACAACGACCATTCCTGTCACCATGAATTTTATTTCATTTCTAGATTCTTTTCAAAGATTAAATTTTTTCTTAAATGAAAAACCCTCTATCTTTTTATGGTATTTTGGTATTGAAAATGGTTTATTAAAATAAAAGTGTATTGAAAATGGTCTTTTGAAATAAAATGGTATTTTAATATTTGAAAGTGATTTGCATACAATTTTTTTTTCAAATTATGAAATGTTTTATTCATATTTTGGTTATTTGACATTATATACAATGGGTGTGCTCAGATAGCACCAGGTGATCCCATTATATCTTAAACGATTGGTGCACCAAGATAGCACTCTAATGCATTGAGTAATGATTATGAACTCTGGAGAATTATATTGGAGTTTGTCCATATGGTTATTCCAATTCTGTAAGGGGTCTGTAAGGGGTCTGTAAGGGTTCTATGAGATGATGTCCCAAGGTACCTACATGACTTTTCTATGATTGCTAATGAGTTTTCATGGAAATCATTGTTTTCAAATGGTAAAATAAATGATCATTTTAAAGGAATGATATTTCCATTTATGGGTAAAATTTTATGTTTTAGAGAAAATGATTTTCATGGTTTTTCATTTTTTTCACTAGACTAACAATATTATTCTTTTTATGTCCCTTACTGAGTTGTTTGTGCTCATATCACATTTTTAAATTATTTTTCATAGGATTTAAGGATGGGTAAGGGAAAAGAAGAGGTCTAGTTGAATGTCATGAAGAGTTTCCATGAATAGAAACCGCGTTTTGTTTTTAAAATTTTATATGGTAGAAAAATTGATGCTAATTAGAAGATCCCACTTTTTATTATGTAGTTTTGTTAAGTAGGAGTTATGACTTATTTCTCTAAAAATATAAACCTAGAAAGATCCTAAAAGTGAAAGAAAGTAATATTATTGACTAAAAGTCAATATTATGTAATTTTTAAGGTTGAGTCCTTATAGGGATATCCTAAATCCTTCTACTATTCCATCAAATGAGTTATGAAATCATCCTTTATATATTCGGCAGACTACCGCCTCGCGAACCGATGACATTCATTTTTCCATAACCACCTCTCACAGATGGATATAGTGATAGATTAAATCTTTATATATGATATTTATGAAATTATTATGATTATGAAATCATGATATATCATTTTACTTCTTCCTTTACGTCAATGGGAATACGATATTTTCGTTCAAGTGTAAGGCAGACTACTGCCATGCGAAGCGATGTGATTCGTTCTTCACATACGGTTTATATGGAAGGTAATAAGGGTATGTTTATAATAACATATGTGATATATATGAAATAATAATGATCATTTAATGGTAATATATTATTTATATTTCTTTCCTTTAATCCATCAATACAATTAAATGTCATTCATGCGTACATACATTCTACCGTCTCCATGAACAGTGTATTTCATTTTCTATATCTAACTTTTATGGACTAATATATATATATATATATATATGAATAATGAATATATATCATATTTATATCATGATTAACAATATATAGATTATGGAAACATGATCAATGTAATAGGACCAAAAAAATAACAAATCAAAACGTACATGAAAAACAAAGTAGTTACTTTCCGAAACGTGACTTTAACATCGAATTATTAATAAAAGGGTAATAAAGGGTCATAAGTAAATAATATATGGTATGATATATATATGTGTGTATGTGTTTATTTAATATATTTATAATAAACTAATATTAATTATACTGGATGTTTGAACGTGCACAAAGTAAGTCGAGTCATATGGTAACAGACTTCTGTCTCACTTTTTACTTCTGCGAGACACATATCATATTCACCGCTTACTACTTTATGTGGTGTATATACTTCCTAATAATGTATTTTATGATGATTATACTACAAATTATTGTGATTTAAATATTATTTTTAGGACCTCTTTTTTAGGTGGTTTACAGTTCTAAAGTTACCAAAGAAATAAGAGATTTTTTTCTTAATATGCATTCTTTGAGACATTTGTTATGTTATTCACCTATATTATTTTATGAGGTGTATATAGATAACCTTTAATATATAATAACATAAATTTATTTATTCTCATGATATTCTATGTATCATTTATTGTTACTCTTTCAAGGAGATTACGATTCAAAGTTAGCAAATTGGTAAGGGTTTTATGTTACAATTTCTTCATTTATCAGGGTTTATCATGATTATGTTTCCAATTATGAAATCATATGATTTATCTCTCAAAAAAATCATGTGATTTTTTATCCTCTGGTTATTTATAGATAATACATATTTTCCCTTCATTTTACTCTCTTTATGTAATCAAGAGTTCAAAAGAATATTTTTAAGAAAAATCGTCTTTATTTATCTCTTTGATCAAATACCCTTTTTTATATCTAAAACCATGTTTTATAAAAATAATTTCAAAAATGTTTGGAAAATTCTTCAAATGATTTGATAAAGAAAAATTTACCCATGTTTGACTTTTTACATAATGTTTTTGAAAGGAATCTTCATATTTTTTACAAACAATGCATGTTTGTCTTTTAATGAAAATGGAAAGTAGTATTTGTTTTAATGTGTACAAAATGAATTGTATTTTCCACCATTATGAACAAATAATTGTTTTATATTTTTTAGAGTTTATTTTCAAATAAAAGTATTTCCATTTTTTTGAAGTTTTAGTTAACAAGTGATTTTCAAAGAAATGATATTTTCCCCATGAAATGTTTTAAAAGATTTTTAAAGCTTCCTTTATAAGTTTCCAAGGTTATTTTCAAAGAAAAGTATTTTGAAAGTGTTTTATGTTTTTTTTTTCAAAGTGGAAATCTTATATTCCTTGAGATATGTTCCAAGTGATATTTCAAAATAATTTTATATCTAAGATGACATCCATTGATGTTTCTTATTCTTTTGTAGGGATAATATTGAATGATATGATACTTATTTTCCCGAATGGCCCAAAGGCCTCATTTTTTATTGATTTTTTGATAACGCCCTTTTCAAGGGATGAGGGGAACCCTTACAAGGCCCGTAGGCTTAGTGATTACATGTCCCGTAGGCTTAAGAGACATTATATGACCCAAAGGTCTTTAGAGAATTCAACCAGACTATAACTACAAGAAACTGCCCCTCCCCAGCATCTGCATCGTGATGGTAGCTCTTAACCTTCGCATGACCATCTGGCTAAGCATCCCGTGCAAGCACAAGCTGGTCCCGATGGCGTAGCCATACCCTCTTATTCTTTCCCAATCCATTTGGTTCTGCTCTGGTGAGTGTGCCTGCTCTGAATCCTCCTATGGTGTTGCTTCTTATTTTTTAGAGTTTGTTTGGGGCAACTTCATGTGGCTCGAAGGCCTTGAGGTAGCCCGAAGGCCTTAAAGGTGGCCCGAAAGCCCTACTGACCCGAAGGCCTGGGTGGCTCGAAGGCCTTAGGGACTCCAAGCCCAAACCAGTGGCCCAAGGTGAATAGTTTCGGTTGCTACAATACTGAACAATACCTGCTACAATAATTGCTACAACATCCGCACAATGCCTATTATAGTGCCTGCTACAGTATTGCTACAGTCCCGATACAGTACTATTACATTACCCCCGGAAATATGCCTCCTCCTGGTTTCGAACCTGGGTCTTGTGGATGCACTTAAGGATACCTCACCAACTGGGCTGAGCCTCATGTGCGATACGATACTTATTCATTCTCTATATCTTTAATATTTATGTTGATTAAATGATTATGAATCCCATTTATTTTTCATGGGTTATTCTATGGTAAATTGATAAAATGTTTATGAAACTTGTTTTCTTTACATGGGTTATGATGTTCTGATATGATGATTTTTTTATGATATTGTCGCACACATACGTATGATTTTCATTATGTGACGGTGGTTATGTTATAACCAAGATAGGTGGAACCAATATCTCCCTCTAATACATTGGGTAATAATTAATGTTATATGATCTCAAAGGTTAAATGGAAGGTTATCCCTTGCTCGAAAGAGGGTATATGGTAGGTTATATAAAGCTTGAAAGAAGGTACATTGGAGGTTATGCCAAGTTTGAAAGAGGGTAAATGGGAGGTTATCCCAAGCCCGGAGTAGGTACATGGGTGTTAGCCCAATCCTAACATGTTATGAATGTCTTGGTGGGTAGTCTTGGAATTAGATTCTCTATGCTTATTTCTATGCCACAATTCTATGTCTTATGCCAATTTAATGTTCTCATGGCTCATGTTATTTGATTCCCTTATGATTTATTTCCCATGAACTGCCAATATTTATTCCATAACTCAAGATTATGATATTTGATATATAGGGTATGGTTTTCAAATGTTATTATCATGTTTTGATACTCGTATGTTTATGTTATCTTTTTTATATCTCCCTTGTTTACCCTTAATGAGCATCTAAGATCCCCCTTTCTTATGTTTACTTTCCCTAGGTTATGAAGAAAGGTTTTATGTTCTGAATGTCTATGAAGAGTACTACGTGGGAAGATCTTTATGGGATATGTTTAATATCTTTCATGAAATAATAATACTGTGTTTCACATTTCCAAAGGCACTATACCTTTATGATTCTCAAGTGTGTGTTTGAGTAATGTAATTAATATTCATCTAAAAAGATGTAATATCTATATATGAAAATCCTGGGTTGCTATATAATCTAATGAATTGTGTAATGTTTTAGTCTCATGAGACGTCATGTATGTGATTAGAGATTAAACCTAACCCATTATAGGTCTTTTTTCACCATGTTACGATATCTTTGTAGTTATCCTTGTCCTATTTTTTTGATGTTATGTTTAATTTTGTCACCATATTCCCATGTTTACATTATATTATCATGTAATATAATGCCTCATTGTTTAGGATTATGATTCTCACCCCTTTTATGTTACCTTGATATGCCTTTAGGCTCACATGTACTGGTTTACCTTATGTTATGCTTTATTTATTCCCTTACTAGGATTTATAGCTCACCTCTTTCTTATGTATGTCCCAAGGTTATCCCGTGTAGTTTTATAAGATCAACATAATTTTAGGAGAATGTTATGGAAGTTTTCAATAATTTTATTTTCTCCATATATCATGTTTATATTCTATATACCTAATTTCCCAAATACTAGGCTTCACAATCATTTGGGATTGTTTTATGTGAACCTTTATGTAATAAATCATAAAATAAAATGTATTAGATATCTGATTTTTCATAGTTGGTATCAGAGAAAATTCTACTTTTTTTTTGGAATTAGGATTAAAAAATTCTAGTAAAAGCCTTAGGGATAATATTAAACATAGGAAAACATCCCTAAATTTTGGAAAAGTATATATTAGGTGGTTACTAAGAAGATACATCTCTGTATGGACACTACAAGTAGATTTGGATCTAAAACATATGTTCATAGGGGTAATAACCTTGAAAAAGGGTGCAATGAGATAGACTTGATCATTACCTGGTGCACGACAGTGGTCCTTGCTGCACACCAACTTTGATAGTTCTAGTAGATATGCTTTGGTAAAATTTCAATCTCATTATGAATCGTTATTAAGGTGATAAAGATAAATTTAATATTTAATGTCAAAAAATAACTCATGAATAACTTAGCTTGAAACCTATAAATTTATAGGTTAAATAATATATATCATTTATGAGTTATACCATCAATGTTCATCCCTAAGTATTTTATGGTTGAGGTAAATGATTAGAATAAGAATCAAATATTGAAAGGTGGAATTATCATCCATTCCTGAACATCAAATTCCCTATGGGAATATGGTTCTACAAATTTTTTGTATCTATTAATTCTGGTATAACTATTCAAACACCATCGAAAATTGTGGATGTAGAGATATAGGGGAAAATGGAAAATGGGGAAATTATTGCATCCCATGTATATAACTCCTCCCCCATCAAAATTTGTGGTAAAAAATTCCCATAGAACCTTATGATACTTCCATTAGTGGAATTAGATGTAATTTTGGGTATGGATTGACTTTCTTGATTTTGAGCCAACATTAGTTGTTGAGAGAAGGAAATTAGCCTCTGTATCACAAATCACCATCTTATTCTAAAAAAGTGCAAGGGGGAGAATGAATATTCTTTAGTAACAACATCTCAAGCATGAAAATTATTGCCTTTTGAGAAAGCCTATATAGCTCAAAGGATTTAGATTAAATAAAATATCATCCTTGATGAAAAGCTCATTGTAAGGTAATTTGTTGATGTGGTTCCTGAAAAAAATGCTAGGCCCTTCCCCCAGCCGTGATGTTGAGTTCTCTATCTAGATTATACCCAAATCTTTTCCAGTATCCATGACTCTATATAAATTGTTTTTTTGAACATGAGAAGATGAATAAATAATTATGGGAGAATCTTGATAAAAGGTTTATATGTCCATGTGCTTCACCATCAGGTGCATCAGTCCTCTTTATCCTGAAAAAGGATGGGTCATTGCACCTCTAAATTGATTATCGTGAGATCAATAAGATCATAATAAACAACATGAATCCTCTTTTATGGATTTATATCCTTTTTGATTAGCTACATGGATCCCATTATTTTTCTAAGGCGGATATTCGGTCAGGATATTATCAAATAAAGGTAGAGAATGTGGATATCCCTAAGATTGCCATTCATACAAGTTATGAGAACTATGAGTTCATAGTGATGCCATTTGGACTCACCAATACTCTATAAATTTTCTTGGAATTAATTAGTAGAGTAATTAGAGACTACCTTGATAAATTTTTGGCAGGCATTATAGATGATATTCTCATCTTCTCCAAAAGCAATGAGGAACATGACAAGCATTTGAATACTGCATTAAAGAATGTGTGAAAATAAAATATGTAAGTGAAGTATTGTAAATTTGATTTTTTTTGGATCAAGTAACTTTCATGGGACATGTTATCAAAAGTAAAGGTATTTCAGGGGATCCTTCAAAAATTGATCCAACTGATGGATGGATAGTGACAACATATGTGAAGGAATCCAATGTTTCCTTGGATTATCTAGGTACTATTATTGATTTGTGAGAAAATTCTATTGAGTTTCAAGACCAATAACCAAGAATACTCAGAAGGGATTCAAGTTTGTATGGAAGGAAGAATGTGAGGAATGTTTTAAATAGTTGAAGAAGAGGGTTATCACTACACATGTACTCACATTACCCACTAGTGTGGATGGATTTTTGATCTACAGTGATGAATCCAAAAAAGGATTGGGTTATGTATTTATTTAAGATGGCAATGTGATAGCCTATGCCTCCCGCTAGCAAAGGATACATGAGTACAACTATCCAACTCATGATCTATAATTCATTATGGCGATCTTTGCATTAAATATTTTGCGACATTATCTCTATAGGGAGAAGTGTGAAATATATATGGATCATAAAAGACTCAAGTATATATTCACATAAAATAAGATTAATACGTGCCAATGAAGTAAGTTAGATCTGATCATGGATTGTGTTTTATCAATACATTACCATCTAGGAAAATCAAACATAGTGGAAGATGCTTTGAGTATAAAGGAATCCACAACTCAATCCATGATGAGGATTATAAGGTATCCAATATTTTTGAACAGGAAAATGATAGAAATGGAATTAATATGAGGATTTATATCCAAACTTTCTTATAAAACTACTCAACCATCCATTATTGAGAGGGAAAAAGGGGCCCGTAAAGATAATGAGTTGCTACAAAAAAAGGTATAGAATATTCTAGAGTTTAACTTTTTTGAGGATAAAGTTATAAGGTTTGGAACCTGGATATGTGTAACATAAAAACCATAACTAAAGAGTAAACTTATGGGAGATGTAAATAGCTCATACTTCTCTATTCATATAGGAAGCACTAAGATGTACAAAGATTTGAAAAAACTTCTAGTGGGATAACATGAAGAGGGAGATTGTGGAGTTGATATCAAGATGCATGGTATGAAAAAAATCAAGGAGGAATGGATGAAGTTTAAGTGTACGATGAAACCACTTCCCATGCCATTATGGAAATGAGAAAACATAACCATGGATTTCATTGTAGGTCTCCCCAGGATACCTAAAGTAAATAACACCATATGGGTGGTTTTTGATCACAATAAAAAGTTATCACTTTTCATTTCCATCAAGGAAGATTTATCTATTTACCAACTTTCTATGATATACAAAAGGGAAGTGGTAAGATTGTATAATGTTCCACTCTCTATTGTATTTGATTGAGATATGAGTTTTACCTCATGGTTTTAGAGAAACCTTCAATTAACATTGATATATAATTGTGCTTTAGCACTAATTATCACCCTCACATGAATGGTTAGTCTAAAAGAACCATTCAAACTCTAAAGTGTATGTTATGATCATGTTCAATCGATTTAATAGGATATTGATATCATAACCTTCCCCTAGTGAAGATTTCATATAACAAGAGTTTGCATTCTAGCACTCAAATAGACCCTTATAAGGATATTTATGGGAAGAATTTTTGGACTCTGACATGATGGGATAAAGATAGAGAGAGGAAGATTATGGTACCTGATCTTATCCAATAGATTATATAGAATGTTCAAACCATTTGATATCATATGAAATCTACACAAAGTTCGAAGAAAATCTATGCAGACAACTGTGGATGAAACATGGAGTTTTAGGTTAGATATAAATTATTCCTTTATATATTTCCATGTAATAAATTCATATGGTTTGGGAATAATTGAAATATCATCCCTAGATACATTAACCCATTTGAGATCCTTGATTGCATCAGAGCAGTGGCTTATCGATTGGAACTCCCACTAAAATTATCTCATGTACATGATGTGTTCCATATATCCCTCTTGAGGAAGTACATACCAGAACCCTCACTTGTACTCACTCTAGATTTCATACCAATGGAGAGTTATCTTTCATACCAGGAGTAGCTAGTGAAGATCTTAGGTCATAGATACAAAGTTCTATGACACAAGACAACTCACTTAGTCATAGTGTTATGGGTGAACCAGAAGTTTTAGGAAGCGATGTGGGAACTAGAAGAGGTGATGAAACAAAAGTACCATAATCTATTGTAGTGTATAGAATAAAAATTTTGAGGGTGATTTTTTAAGGGAGGAATAATGTAACAACCTGAAATATTATAAATGAAATTACCTCTTTTTGAGTAAATAAATTCATTATTATGCAATGAAGTTATAAAAAAATATGCACTACTTTGGTTATTTTTAGCAGTAATATGCTCTTCCAAATTTAAAATACCATTATTCATCATAACCATTGACAACATAGTAATTTTACAGTTACCATTATGATTAGTATATTAAGGGTTCTGATAAAATAAAATTGATACAAACGAAAGAAGAAATGGTCTCGAACGGTTGGATCATACCCTATGAAGTTAATTTATCAGAGCTCATGAGGGAGATAACATCATTAGGATTTTCCAATGATAAATAAAAAATCCAAGATTCAACAAATTAATCATGAATGAAACCATTTATAGTAGAAGTTCAAGATCATCGAGATAACGACCCAAATGATATACGTCGAACTACCCCAAGAGAATCTCACTATCACACACCTTACCCTTAGAGAATTAACTGGTGTAATAAAGGGTTATGTATCTAGACCCTAACAGTATGAATTTTTATATTTTATTTTAGTAAAATAATCACTATTTTTATCCCTTTTTAATAGTATTTTTTGTATGATTAAATAATGAGTTTGATTCTGATATGATGAAATAAAAGTTGTATTATTGGGAAATGTATAACTTCAATAAAGGAACTCTATTTTAACATGTTTTTGAAATAAATGATATTACAATAAAATATTATTATTAAATATTATTTATTAAATATAAAAGATAATATAATTTTATGAAGTCAAAAATAATTTTTATAAGGGTTAGAAAACTTTTATTGTAAAAAAAACTAGTACTTTTCAGTAAATGTGGATTTTTGATTTGAAATTTTAAATTATAATAATTATAGAATTCTCTAGATAAAATATATATCATTTTAGAAATCATCACATAGAAATATTTCAACAGTGATTTTTTCTTAATTTTTGGAGATAGTCAAATTTTTGGTTCAAAATTAAATATGGTATAAATATATGTTGTGTATTATGACATCATAACGACCCAAAAGTGATGCAATGCATGCTATAAAATGTATTCAAGACTAGATACATATTTCAACTTTAAAATAATGTGTTTTTGAAATTATTATATTAATTTTATAAACCCTTAATGAATCCTCCAAAACCTATATTATATTTTAATGTTTTAATTTCAATTCTTTGTAAGCATGACTCACATCCACATCACCAAGGGTTTTTTATGATATCAGCTCCTAAAAATGTAGAATAATTAAAACTACTCCCATTTTGAAGAAACCATTTCAAAAAACCTTGATATGGTTTTTTGTTTTGATTACTTTATCATATACATTCCAAAACCTATGTTTGGAAATTAATAAAGAACTCCCCTCCCTGTTACTATTTAAACCCACCCAACATCCAATTTATCTCACTAAAAACCCTTGGATCATGACATTACCCTAACCCTACCTCTCTAAAGCCGATTATAGGTTTCCCAAAATCTCAAGAAGCTCCTCTCAGGATTTTGGAAACACCCTCTCAAGGCAAGGGATCATCTCCTTCTCCTATTTATTCAGACACCTACATAATATTATTCTCTTTATTTTACAATTTTTAATTTTGGGATATGATTTCTCACATATCACTTACATACCTTATAATGTCCAAGTGACGATATACCCATTTCACACTCACTAAGAACTTCCATGAACCATTACATACACCTGTTATGCTACCAGAATTATCCTGTGATTGTTTTCCATGCCAAACATTTTTTTGAATACCCATAATTATTTACACTCAATAATATTAACCTAGTTATACTAATCCTTAATTTATTGGGGATTTACACTTATATAACCCACATTCTTTAATTTTGGGGTTAAAATTGATGAAATAAATTCTTACGTTGTATGATCTATGTGACACACTTATACATGTACATGATATGAAAATGATTGGTGCACCCAAATAGCTCTCAAATGCATTGAAAAATATTTTAGTCTCATGAGACATCATTTATGTGTTAGGGAGTAAACCTAATCCATTATGGGATGTTTTACACCAAGTTATGATGCCTTAGTAGTTATCATTATCCTTTGTTTTTGATGTAATGTTTAATATTATATCCACATTCCCATGTTTCCTTTATGTTATCATGTTATGTCATGCCTCATTGTTCAATATCATGATTCTTACCCCTTTTATGTTACCTTGATATGCCTATTGTATCACATGTACTGATTTACCTTTTGTTATGATTTATTGATTCTCTTATTGGTCTTTATAACTCAACCATTTCTTATGTATCTACCCAGGTTATCCTGTGAATTTTTAAAATTGAAATGGGATTTTAGGATCATTTTAAGAAAATTATCTATAATGTTATTATATCAATTTATCAAGTTTATGTTCTATGTACCTAATTTTTCAAAGACACTAGTCTTCACGATCTTTTAGGATTGTATTTTTTGTACCATTATATAATAAATCATAAAATAAAGTGTACTAAAGATATAGGTTGTCATGGTATGAAGGTACACCAGAGAATAAGAGTTACTAAAGATCTAAAAATCATAACATATAATATATTTTTAATCAATATAAAGTAATAAATAGTATATTTTGAATATAATCAGAAAAAATTTAGTCACCCCCAATTCACCCCCTCTCATGGTGACTGCATGATCCACCTAGGAAACTCATATGTATTATCATTTAAAAAATATAAAATATGTTATAAATATCATAATTATTTATTAAATTCAACATTATGACCATCCATGTAAGGTGGGTGAGGAAAACAAGACATTATGTTTTGTGGAGACAACGATCTATGCATTCACAAATGTTGTTTTCGCTTTTCTTAGGAAAAAATGGGAAGGGTGGTTAAAGATTATACCATCATTATAATAACATACAAGTATAATAATGATAGTAATGTTTTCATACTGATATGGTTAAATGAAAATTTTGAAAGAATAAATGCACATATGGAAAAAAGAAGAGTAAGAATTTATTTGAAATCCATACCTCACTATTATGGTTATTTCCTTTGTGAAGGGGGTTAAAAAATTTAAGGATATAATTATAAAAAAGAGTAGATCCTTCATAAGTATTCCAGGATTTTTGAGGATAAGACTAGGTAGGGATTTATATAAACTAATGGAGTTTTTGTGTGAGGGGGATTGAGGTGAGGAGAGACCCTTTTATAAGTAAAATGAGTGGCAATTTTGTAAATACTCAAAACTTTTCAATAATGGAAGGTAACTCTCAATGAAAATGGATCTAGAATTGATAAATACTAGAGAGGATAAATGATATATTTTACCCACACATCTACCACACAATTAAAACATTTTTTTAACATCTTTGTTCCTTTGCCTCTTAGGTTACTCATTTTTACCATTTTATTTTTCATCATAGTAACTACTTTTCACATAGGTAATTTATCTATTTTGCCCAAAAATAAAATAGCATTTGTTATATAATTTGGACTTAATGATTCCAAATTTTTATATCCATTTTTGTTTGATTCAATTTTTAAAATTTATATAAATTAATTTTAAAATAATAAATGTATAATATATTAAAAACAATTTTTTGAAAAACATAACATAAATTCTAAAATGTAAAATATGGTGTTATAGTTTTTTTTAAAAAAAATTAAAAATTAAAATTCACTTATAAAAAAATATTTATTCTTATAGTAATATTTTATTAATTTCTAATTCATACTTATATACATGTAATGTCATAGAAGTTGGAGTATCCTCATATTTTATTATTCACTTAAAAATAAAAAAATGAAAAATATACAATATTCACGATAAGATAATTTTGAAATTATAAATCCAAAAATGAATATATATTTAACTAATTTATATTCTAAAATTTATAAATTTATTTTTTAAATGAAAATACAAAATTTACAGAAAACATGCTTTTATTAAAAAATGACATTTTAAACATTAAGTGCTCTTAATATTATTTCATATAAATTTATAATTTAAAAGATGTTAATATATTAGTTCATATATAATAATATTTTAAAAGTGTTCAATATAATCTATTAGGATAAAATATAAAATACTTACCAAGATGTTAAAAAAAGAGATATTACTTTTATACTAAATAAGCTATAACAAATACAATCAAAATTATTTATTAATATTCTATCATTTATTTTTTAAAATTCAATTGATATTAATATTTTTATTTGAATTTTATCATATCATATTTTAATAATAATATTAAAATCTACATGTAATGTATATATATATATTATTAATATATTAGTATCATATTTTTATTTCTTTGTAAGTTATATTATTTTAAATTTACTACCTATCAATACACAACCATAGTGTACCTATTGGATATAGGACCAAAGATCATATTTTCAATGACCATATTTTCAACGACCAAATTTCATTCTTATATATATATATATATATATATACTTACAAAATCATTCGTTCATTCCACTCTAAGTTTACAAGGCATAGTTCTTATTTCATGATATAATTTTTTCATAACGATTTATCCTTTCATGGTTATATTCATCATTTTAGTTTTTGTTTGGATATTGGTGATTCTCAAGGTTGAAGATTATCTTGGGTATTTCCTAGTTGTGAATATTTTTTTTCTTTTCCATATATTTTCCCTTATTTATTTATGCACTTTTAATGGATCTATTTTATTCATGATGAGTAATAATCCATGGTGTGAAATACTTATATTTATGTACATTTTTTTATAATGTTCCACTTATATATGAATAAATTTTTGATAGTTTTAATTCATATATTGTATCACTTATTTCCTAAAAAAATTTAATTCCTATAAAAAAATAAAAGAAAAATATAGTGTAAAATTATAAACTTATAGTTTATAGAAAGAATATGCTTCTAGAAAACCTGAGGCATTACATTGTCCCCCTTAGATAAATTGCATCCTCACAATTTTAATTATCACATACCAACAGAAATAGATAATATAATATAAATTATAGAGATGAATTAGGACTTAATTTTTAGAGAGATATCAACCTTACAAACACGGGGAACATATCCCTTTCCTTGGAATATTCTTATCCATAAGATTGAGTAACTCTCCAAATACTTGACCCATGATTCAATCATTATTTGGTATCAATACCCACATTATATAAATTTTTTTAGAGGTTGATCATTATTATCCTTTCATAGAATATCATAGGCTAATATGAAATGTGTTTTTCCTTACCCAAGATAATTTTTCCTCTAAGATTCTGGAACCAATCCATCAGTAAAATTGCTTTAAATTTATCTAATGTAAGGATAAACAGATTTCCAAAAAGAACGTTCCTATAAAAATTAAATTGGATTAAAATAATTATAAAAAAGGAATATTTCTTTGACTAACAAATAATTAGGGAGGTGATTTAATGATCTTAGAAAACATCTTTGATATATTATAGTTACTAGAATCAAATTCTAGTAAGACATCTAGAAATCTAGATTGAAGGTTACGAGTGACTTAAATATCAAGACCCACTTCGGGAGTAGTGATTTCATAGATATTCCATTTTACTCTTAGTCTTAGAGGTTCTTGATACACTAAATCTTGTTTAGTCCTTATATTAGGTCATTTACATGGATAATGGCTTAGTTTCACACACATAAGACATTGAATTGTTAATGGCACCTTAGGATAAACTCTATTTTTCAATATTTTTAAAAAAAATCTTTATTTTCCTATGAAAATTTGATGCTCAATTATGCCCTCTTTCTTAAGGAACGAATATTCCAGTTCCCCTGAGGAAATTCCCTTGGCGCTTCGTTCCACATTTTTTTATTTATAGTAAATTTAACATTTTTTCCTTCAAAATATTCATCACTTGATCTTTCATGAGACTTCAACTTTATCTTATTTGGTGTTTTTGGGACATTGACTATGATCACATTGTTTATCATATTTCATGATAGATGGTTTAGAATAATCATATGATTTCTCACCCCAATACACATTTTGATGCGTTGTTCTTTGAGGCAATCTCCACATTATCTCATGCACCCATGGTTCCTTCTAGTTCCAGGCATTACTAAAACCAAAATGGGTGTCATGAGTGAAAAAACATTAACAATATGGGTGAATTATGATAATCCTAAAAGTAATTTCAACCATAAAATTTCTTATTCTTTTATATTATCAAGTTGTCCAATAGTTCTATTATATCAATGTATTTTGATCTTAGTTTAAAAAAGGTTTATTTATATAGGGTTATACTATAATTATAATCATAATACCTTAAAGAAACTAGGAAATCAAACCTTTATAGTGCTTTATAAATAGAATATTATCAACTAAATAATATCCCCTGAGAGTGTCAAGACATGTTCACATTCTTTAGACCCACTCATCATGCATCAATGTGATGATCGAGTCAATTCTCTATCCACCCTTTTGGGGTGATTACCCCTTGGTGATTTTTTTCCATATATTTATCCACTTTTTAGTATAAAAAGTTTTGTTTTTATAGGAAAACTACCTACTCATAACTTTACCAATATTTCATGATATTACACTATTATTAGACTCATATCTTAGGTTTTCATGAATGTTTTCTAACTCTAACACCAAAGGAAACTAAAATAATCCATACAAATATCTAAACCCTACTATAATACCAATTGTAGTGACCCAGGATATATGTTCCTTCATTTTAAAACATTTCAATAAGGTAAACATAACATCTCACAAATAATCAAAGAATTCCAGGAATGGAAGGCTTAATTTCTTTGAGGGCTATCTATATAACAAAATTATTTTAAAAATCTTGTGAACATTTCATTGTAATTGATCCAAACCAGACTCTCTATGACACTTCTTATACATTATACCCATCTTCATAACATGGGGAAATGGGAACATAAGAAAGGGGTGACCATAGATGCTTAGTGAGGGTAAACATAATTGATGAAAATTTAATATTTTATGTGAACATAAGATATACTAATTGGTATAATAATGATCCATAAGAAAATTAATACAAAAAAATCATTGATCATAAATCATAGCATATGACTTGGAATAACATAAGACATGAATAAAAATAGTTTAGAAACATGATTCAAAAATCACAAGACATGATAGATTTATACATTTAGGAGAGTAAGCATAAAACTGTGAAACATATTTCAACTTTAGAGAAAACATTATTATACAGAATATTATGTTCATGAACCTCATAATCAGTGCCACACTTATGAGAAACTAAAATATTATCATGAAAACTTATATTATGAGATATATTCTTTAAAATAATGAATTAGATGGTGATATAGGACCCCACCCATTATCTTCTATACTTATGAGTGCCACTTTAAATCAATCACTTATCACATCATAAATAACCAATGAAAATAAAACAGGTTTTATGAAAAATTCTTTATGAAAATCATTTAATTTTATATATTACTGAACTCATAGAAAGAAAATGAGTTTTATAGAAACCCTAGCCTTTTACACATATTATTACATGATTTCAAGCATAATTAACCCTCAAATTACAATCCAAGGATCATAAGGATTAGTTCCATTGGATGATTAGGTACATAAAACTGAAAACATGGAAATAGAATAAAACATCATTATTTTAATCATCCATAAATAGATCATATCTTACATTGAGCTCCTACATCTGTAGAGGATAATGGTAATACATGAAGAAAAGGGATGAACTAAAAAACCCATTAATGGTATAAACAGAGGAATAAAGAAAAACACATGGGTTAGAAGGCATAACATGATGACATAAAAATGCATGGAACATGAATAATAATAAGTAATCATAACATGTAGAGCATGGGTACATGTAATCATAGAATCATAGGAATGTCACAACAACACACAACATGATATAAGCATGAGTCAAGGCTAACTACCAAGACCACTGCACATGGCGGTTAAAGTCCAATAAAGAAATTAGGTTCACTCCATGTCCCAAAAAAGTATCATGAGACTTAACATTGGCCAATTCATTAGATAACTATCTAGTCTCACCCATCATAACATGTTCATGCATATGTGTTCCATATGAAGAATCAATCATAATAGTTACCCGTAGAATGAATTGGGTATCATAATCATGTCATAAGGAATAAAAAAAGGAAATATCATAATGGTGTCTATGAAAGAATGGATTTAAATAATAAATGGACATTAATAAGTTAAAATAGGCATATATCATGATAACTGATGACAAAATAAAGTAAAAACATGTAAAACGAGTGTTTAATAGACATTAGAAATGAAACATTTTAGTGTGGTTTTAAGAAAATAATAGTGTTTAAAGTGGAAAAAGAATATTATTACCATAAAACTAGAAATAAACCAAGATTGTTTTTCATGATTAAATGAGTGATTTTGGAAAAATAATGGTGGCTTAAAACAGATTATGGATTGCACTTAAAAACAGATAAGAAATCAGGAAGTTCCCTTTAATCAGACTTGCTTATCGGGATGATTTGAGAAGGAAACATTTTTAAAACATGTATTTCCCTATAAAATAAGGATTAAATGATCTTGATACATGATTTTGGAACATATTCATAGATTTTAGAAAAATTATATAAAAATAAATAAGAATTATATTGGGATAAAGAGAGAGAAAGCGTAACCTGATGGAATAATGAAGGTTCGGAAAGAACCCCTTACCTTATGTCTAAAAGTGTTCTACATGTGATCTTAATGTCTTGGATAATCAAATAAAATCCATTAATTAATTAATTAAGAACCTTTTATACATTTATTTTATTTATTATAATTCTATTACATTCATTTATTACCTTTTTTATGAGTTATAAGATTTTATTTCGTCATTCATGAGTGTTCATTTCTTGGTTTTCATGATTTGTTCACTTGTATAAATGTTTGAAAGATCATGTAAAATGGGAATAAATATCTAGAATTGAAGTTATATGTTATTAATGAACATCCATAAGATTAAGTGGTTATATAAGTCATTCGGTTATTTTGGGTGATGAAAAATCATTAGATAAGACGTTAGTGATAATCATTTAGATTATTTTGGTGGCTGTTTTCATCATCACAAACTAGCTTTGCTTCATTATTCATTATTGTGTATAAAAGTTAGTTTTAAAACATAAAAAGGGTTATGACATAAATTTTAATATATTTATCAACTATAATGATGGTTTTATGTCAATCCTTGAAGGCGGTAAAGGAAAATGAAGACTTTTCATCCTCGATGGTGATAAATCAACACCTCACAGACAATATTTTCATTTCTAGAATAAAGGAACTAAAGAAGAGACTTGATGGTTTATTTTACATTAACATAATAAAATTATATTATATATATAAGATACTAGAATTATCATTCATGTTTGGATGGATAAGTTGAGGGGAGTATGATAAATGGAAAGAAAGTAAACATAAAATAAACAAAGCGAAAGATGATTTTACCTCTTGAAATATTCTCCTTGAGAACGTCCTTAGGGAAATTGGTTTTAGTCTTTTGTTGATACCAAAAACTATTATAAATAGGGAAGATACTTGGGAATATTATTGGGAATAAATTGTATAATCTTAAAGGCTTAAGAGGAGTGAGAAGTAGAGATGGCGAGGGGTGGTATTTGTAGTGGAGGAGATGGGCGTTTTTTGATTATTTTATTCATTTGTTTATTATTTTGGATCAAGACAAAAAATAGTGTTGATTATTGTGAATAAGTTTATTAAGTAGTTCATGGAGTTATAACCAATGGTTCTTATATCATTTAAACATCATCCATGACTTAATAATTCTTGTATTTAGCTTATATCGTAAATTATTGTATTTCACTATTCACAAAATTCAACTATTTTAGAAAAATACCAAAACTTCACCATAAAAATTGTTCAATGTTTAAAATTAAAAAATGAACTCCATTTTATGAAAATAATTTTCTAAATATGATAAATTTAATTTTTAAATAAAATCATCACTTATACGAAAAATACCAATTTTAAAATTATAAATGATTTTATAACACTTTGAAAAATCAATTAAGGTCTCATAAAATTATCTTATAATCATAAGACAACAAAATATTAATTTATGAATCCATTTTATGAAAATAATTTTTCTTTTAAATCATTATATTAATTATAAAATTTTAAATAAACATTTCTGTTTCACAAAAAATACCAAAAAATAATTTATCATTTTCAAAACATTTATTTGCTTATACTATGATATAATTATATCATATTTTCATTTAGAAGATACCTAAATATTATTTATAATTTTATTAGTGAGTTTACTATTCTATTGGTTGGTTTACAATTTATAAGGATCATATTACTACTCCAAAGGTAAAGTTACTATTCCATTGGTATAGGTTCCTTAATTTCTAAAAATACATATTATTTCATTACTTATTCATTTATAATGTTTTTTCTATTCTTTATGTGATTTTATATGATTTATACTATGTGACATAATTACAAGCAGGGAATCTTCATTGGTAGAATTCTAGTTCAATACATTCTCCCACCCTTATGAAATTTCTCCCATGAAATTTCATTTTACAAACTATGGGGAAAACATGTGAGCATACTTCTCCTTAATTGCTTCCTACAGTTACCATGTTATCTCGTGATACTTATGGTTTCTCTATAGTACTTTGACTAGGTGAGTAGTCTTGTTGCATATAACTTTTTCTCTATAATCCAATATGTTCACCAGCTGCTCCTCATAAGAGATATCATTTTCCAACTATACCACCTTTGAATTCAGGACATGTGAGGGATTCAATATGTACTTCCTCAAGAGGGATATGTGGAATGCATCATGTACATGAGTCATGGTTGGTTGAAGTTCTATTCGATAGGCTAAATCTCTAATACGATCAAGAATATTGAAGGGGATGATGTATCTTGGACATAGTTTTCATTTCTCCCCAAATATCATGACCCTCTTCCATGTGATGGAATTCCATGTCTCCAATATTAAAATCTAGGTCTCATAGATGATTGTCTTCATAGATCTTCTATCAATTTTGGGATGCCCAGATATGACGATGAATGATTTTCATAGTTTCTACCTTTTCTTAAACCATTTCAGGTCCTAGCTTCTTACGTTCACCGACTTCATCCTATCATGCCAGTGTTCTGCATCCTTTCCCATAAATGGCTTCATATGGATCCATTTGGATGGTCGATTGGAAACTGTTGTTGTATGATAACTCATTAGGAGGAATGTGTTGGTCTCATACTCCATTAAGGTTCATAGAACATGCTCTCAAAATTTCTTCTAGTGTCTGAATAGTCCGTTCATATTTTCCATTAGTTTAAGGATGATAATTAGGGAATGTTGGAGACTTTTCCAGAACATGGAGGTGAATCTTGGTTCTCGATCAAATACAATCAATAGTGGTACTCCATAAAGCCTTAACACTTCTCTGATATATATCCGTTCAAGTTCATCTAGTGATAAGTCCTCTTGAATTGTGATAAAGTGAGCTATCTTTATGATACGATCCACAAAACCCATATAACACTGTTTCCTCTAGATGTTTTCGAAAGTTTGTTGACAAAGTTCATGGTGATGTTTCCATATTCCATGTTGGTATGGGTAATTATTTCATCATCACCTCAGAACTTTTCCTTTTATACTTCACTTGCTGACATTCTAGGCTCTTTGATGTATATTTAGCGATCTCCTTTTTCATACTGTTCAACCAATAATACTCTCGAAGATATTGATACATCTTTCTTCTCCCTGTGTAAATAGAGAATGTTGAGCTATGCACATCATTTAGAATCTCTTTCTTTTCCTCTATATTGGATGGTACATATAGTCATAACCTAAATCTCATGACTCCTTCCTCATCCATTTTGAACTCCAAGTATTTCCCTTTTCTAATAGCTTCCACCTTTTTCTAAATTTCCACATTATTTCTTTAAGAATCCTTTATTTTCACCATGATGGATGGTTGAGAAATAATTTGAGAAATGATTGATGAAGTTTCTCCCTTAATGTTTCCCAGGTCCATCCTTTTCATATCTAATAATATTGGATCCTTTTCAGTTCTCATAATTGATAAAGATGCATGATCCTTTCTACTTGGAGCAACCACCACTTTATTTACTTTACTAGGATGGTAGTGGTTTGAGCAGTTGTAATCTTTGATGACCTCTAACCATCTTTGCTGGTACATATTAAGATCCTTCTGTTTTAATATATATTTGAGGCTCTTATTATGAGTATATATCTCCCACTTCTCCCCATATAGATAATGTTTCAATATTTTCAATGCAAAGATCACAACTTCCAACTCCAGATCATGTGTGGGATAGTTTTTCTCATGAATTTCAACTTTCTTGAGGCATATGATATCACTTTATCATTTTTCATCAGTACACAACCTAATCACTTCTTTGAATATCTTCTATACACCATAAAGAGTTCCCCACTTTGCAGTAGTATGAGAAATGGTGTAGTGATAAGCCTCTTTTTCAGCTCTTTGTATCAGTCTTCACATTCACTACTCTAGACAAACTTCACCCCATTTTGAGTCAGTTTGGTTGTTGTGTTTGAAAATCATGAAAAGTTCTTTACAAATTTTCAGTAATACCCAACTAGACCAAGGAAACTAAATATCTCCCTTATAGATGTTAACCTAGGCCACTCCTCAATTTCCTTTGTCTTTGAAGGGTCCATAAATATTTCTTTTCTGGTGATAACATGCCTTAATAATGATACTTCCTCCATCTATAAATCACATTTAATGAACTTT
Source organism: Viscum album (assembly GCA_963277665.1). Classification (NCBI taxonomy): domain Eukaryota; kingdom Viridiplantae; phylum Streptophyta; class Magnoliopsida; order Santalales; family Viscaceae; genus Viscum; species Viscum album. The sequence goes on from OY728161.1 coordinate 1,301,057,688, forward strand.
TCATAAATTTTCTCCCTTTATAAATTCTTTAAAATACTATTCAAATACTCCTCATATTCTTCCTTGATCTTGGAGTATATTATAATATCACCACAAAATAATACCTCTATTTTTTTCAAGGTAATCTCCAAAGGCTCTATGCATTAAGTCCATAAATATTTTTGGATCCCTAGTGAATCCGAAGAGCGTCACTATGAACTCATAGTGTCTATAACTTATTCGAAATATAGTCTTGGGAATATTTTCCTTATTCACTTTTAATTGGTGATATCTCGACTGGAGGTCCACCTTAGAGAAATACTTGCCCCCACATAGTTTATTGAACAAGTCATATATCCATGGAAGGGGATACTTGTTTTTATTGTGATTTTGTTGAGATCATGATAATAAATACATAGGCACATTGATTCATACTTCTTCTTGATGAATTATACTAGGTAACCCTATGGTGAATCACTCGGGCATATAAAACCCTTATTTAGATTCTCCGATAAATTCTTCTTCAGTTCTTCCAACTCAATAGAGTCCTTTATATAAGGTGTTTTTTATATAGGTAGAGATATAAGAATAAGTTTGATTGAGAAATCAACCTTCAAGTCTAGAGGAGGACTAAAAAATTCTTTAGGGAACATATTAGTGTAGTCCCTCACAATGGTCATGTATTCAAGCATGATTCACTCCTCTGTATCAATCAATTGAGATAGATACACTTGCTCATAAGGAAATAATATCCACAATTGGGATAATGATTCTAAAGGAGATTCATCTTTCTCCTTACACTTGTATAGAATTGGAGGATCCCTTAGGATGTGAAGAGTGATCTCCCTTTCCTGATAGTTGATGTTGGATTTGTATAATGATATCCAATCCATTCCCAATATAGAATCAAACTCCACCAAAGGTAGTAAGACAATATTTTCAGGGAGGTTTAGTCTAAAAAAATTAATCGGGGCAGGGTTATATACATTGGATGCAATAATTTCCCCCATTTGTTGTTCTCATAGATAACTCAAACTCTATATTTTGAGGTGGTGTTTGAATAGTTCTACTAAAGTTTCAAGATATACAATAATGCATAGAACCAGAATCAAATAGTACATTTTCTATTCTTGAATGAATAACTAGTGTACCTGCCACCACATCATTTTCGGGTTCCCCCTTAGTCATAGTGATATAATATTCCCTTCCATGTTTCCTTGGAGGTTGTTGTTGTTGATTTACTCCATCAACCCTTGGATTTGGGAAATGGATTTCATAATTCTCATGTTCCTTGCAGTTTAAGCACTACACTATAGGCTGAGTGTTGATACAAACCTTCCTTTCTTCTTTCAAATTAGTGGGAGTCTTTATATCCCTTCAGCATTTATTAGTAATATACCCTATCTTCCACATTTGAAGAATCTCTTGGTTCACTTTAAAGAGTTTTCAAGATGCTTCATCCAACACTTTTGATTCATGGGATGTTGGGACTTATTTCTATCATGGGATTTATCTATTGATCCACCCATACTAAACTCCATTTTCCCTCTTTTCATCGAGCCCATGAGACCACTTAAGAGTCTTTGATCTCCATTTCAACCTTAATGGAACAATGAAAAATCTCTTCATAACTATCGAAGTATTGAATCACCAATTATTTTCATATACTTAGCTTTAGTTTTCTAAATAAGTGATCCACCTTGCTTTTGGTGTTCATGAAAAAGCCAGAGGTGTATCGTGCAAACCTTGTGAAGTTTTCATCATATGATCCAATAGAATATTCTTCATTTTTCTTCAGTATAAGGAACCCATTTACATCATAAGTAGTGTTCAGGAAAATATTAATTGAAAATTGTTTTCTTGAAATATCCCCATTACATAAAATCAATTCCCTCCGTAGACTTTGTGTTCTAGATCAGTGTCTACCATTGATCAACTTCCCCATCAAAACGATATACCGTCAGCATGATTTTCTCTTCTTCTGAGCACTGGATGATAGAGAATATCTTCTCTATTGAATTAAACTATTGTTCCATGATGATGGGATCAAAATATCTACTAAAAGATAGAAGGCCTTTGACGCATAAAGTATTTGACCACAACTTTCTCTCTCTTATGAGAAGGAGGGTGTTCTATGTGATTCATGTTATTATTCATAACTTGACCCAACTAATAAAGTACTATCATGAATTTTTGATCACCCATTCCCATAATATTTGGCATATAATTAGGGAAATCTTCACATTTCCTATCACATTTATTTTTGGGATGAATTCTTCTATTTCCATCCATTAACTAAGAAAAATAAAGTATAGTTAGGGGGCTTGAATGCTTAGCTAATATTCATATAAAATGAAAAAATTTATCATAGATGGATAAAATTTTAAATGAAAAGTATATCCTAACTTTTGATACCATAAGTTTTAATCTAGGATATCCATGATGATAGAATTATCCAAGGGATTCTTACTAAAGTGCTCTAATACGAATCACCAAAAATAATTTTACCTTTCTATGATACCAACTATAGATACCCTAACCTTTCAAAAAGATTATTACATGATTTTAAGTATAATTAACCATAAAATCACAAGCCAAGTATTGTAAAGTATAGTGTATTTGGATTATTAGGTATATAAAACCAAAAACATGGAAATAGAATAAAAAATATTTATTTTAATCATCCATAAAGAGATCATATCTTCTACTGAGATCCTAAATCTGCATAGGATACCCTGGGGAATACATGAACAAAAGGGATGAGCTAAAAAGCCTAATAAGGGTACATACATAGGATTAAATAAAAGCACATGAGTTAGAAGGCATAACATGATGAAATAAAAAGGCATGGAACATGAATAATAATAAGGAATCCTAACATGTAGAGCATAGATACATGTAATCATGACATCATAAGAATGTGGAAACAACACAAAAGAAGAAATAATCATGAGTCAAGGCTAATTTCCAAGACCATTGCACATGGCGGACAAAGTCCCATAAAGAAATCAGGTTCACTCTCCCAACATGATGTATGATGAGACTAAACATTACCCAATGCATTGGAGTGTGATTTGAGCACACCCATAATAACATGTTCATGAAAATGTGTGACATAAGAAGAATCAATCATAAGGGTTACCCATGAAAATAATTGGGTATCATAATCATTTCATAAGGCATATCAAAAGGAAATATCATAACGGTGTCCATGATAGACTGAAAATTAACTTCTTTTTATCAAAAAATTTTATGGTAAAAGTGAGAAACCATTTGTTTAAATAATAAAGGAAATAACATAACCATTAAAGGAAAATTTAAGTTTACCAGATTTAATCTCCATATATAATTTCTAGGATATAGTGCTAACCTGAGTATCTAGTTAATACTTTAAAAGATATTTGAACCGATACGCCAACTTGTTGAAAGAATGAATGTACACCTCTTGATTTATCTTCCCATCATTGAATCCCCTGATTAGTATCAAATCTTGATTTTCAATCCAGGTACTCTGCTCATCATTGGTAGTCATAATTAATGGCCTTCCCATCATCCAGTTAGCTTCTTATTCAATAAAATTAATCATTATAACCGATTCAACCATTTATTCTTCCGAGTGCACAAGAAAATCCAAATAATGATCAATCACAGCACCAGGCTCTCACTACTAACCAACAAAATCCTTGGGGGGAAGATGAGGATCACTTTCCATCATATTGAATTTCAATTTATTCATTGATTGTGTCTCCATTGGAAGAGGAAAGTATGCGTATTCCTTTATCCCTTTTTGAATACCCATCTGACTCTTACTTCTCCTCAAGATTGAAAGCCTACTACCCTGAATATCATATTCTATATCACCTAATAAATGGTCAGAATACTCACACTAGACTCAATCTTGGGGACCCCCTACTCATCCATTGGAGGTCCGACTAGAGTGATTTCATCCTCCTGAACCAGATCATCATTAGTCAATCCCTCAAACCGGTTTCCCAGTACAATAACAGCCACCTTCTTTATTGGACTAGTCTTGAACAATTCCTCACCCCCTAAATCATGTTCTAGAACATTACAACTAGAAGAATCATCCTCCCTTGGTTCCTTAGGAACCTTTTCCTAACTACTACCAATATTACCATTCCATGAACGCACTACCTCAACATATGAAGCAACCATGGGATTTTTGAGGCCTCCCTCATCCACCATTTGTGGATCCACATCAAAGTTGAGACCATTTCTAGGTCGCATAGATCTAACTTGAGGATCCTAAAGAGAATTAAGAGAATCTAAAACACCAATGTCCTTCCCCACATCAGATCCCACTTTCTCTAAAGGAGTTGGTAGAGAAGGTAGGGGTTTACCCATATCCTTCCTCAAGTGGCCGAAGATGTCTCTCACTATTGGGTTAACTTCCCATGAACTACGCTACACATTCGTTGTAGAATTTATCTTAGTATCCACACCCACAAACCTATATCCAGATGATCCTTCCTCAATACTAGATCCTGGTTCCTTACCACTACCACCTATATCTGCACCCTTCTTCTTATTAATATTCTTAGATCTACACCTAGAGGATACTGTCTAATTCCCATACACTTACATGAAGAATTAAAATCAAACCACAATTCATATAAAACATGCTATCTATAACGAAACTCTTAGCCTAATGTGATCCAAACATATTTGAAAGTTAGTCTTGATTTATCAACTTTCACACAAACTCAAGGGTTAAAAGGATGGCAAACAAATCCAATGTGAATATTAGAACACAAGTATCTACCAACTAGGTTCTCAAGAATTCTAATAACTGATGGGTTTTGAAATGGTAAAAGAAGATTAGGGAAACTAACCCTAATTTCCACTAAATTATAGTCACGCTTAAAGTGAAAATCATAATTCCATCTGAAGAGGTAGAACCAAGATCCATTGAAGTTACAGGGAGAACTAGACCAGGCTCTGATTAAATCTTCCTTCAATGCGAAGCAGATCATAATATGTTTATTGTCAAGAAAACCCACCATTTACCTATCTTGTAAGTCCCAAGACCCAAACACATACCCATCAAATGAGCTAACCAAATTTCATCACTACTTGAACTGAGAAATCAAAGTTAGATTGAGAAGGGTCGAGGCTTTATTAAATTCTGCGATCAAAATTGGGAGGTTAGGGATGCCATTGAACAAATCAGAAACTTTCAGGAACATAGAATCTTAAGGAAATGGGGGAAGGAGATCAGGGTTGGAAAAATGGAAGAAAGAGGAATCTTCTACCTTAAAATATGTTCGAGGTCCCTCCCCCACCAGTGGGGGGGGGGATCGGCTCGTTGGCTGCCACCATCACAAAGCTGGAGCAGACATCACAACTTCCCCCGTGAGAGAACCCCCATGGTGTCCATGATATAATGGATTTAAATCATATATAAACATTAATAAGGTAAAATAGGCATAGTTAATGGTAAGTGATGTCAAAATTGCATGAAATCATGTAAAAAGAGTGTTTAAGAGACATTAGAAATGAAACATTTTAGTGTAGTTTTAGGAAAATATTAAATAGTGTTTAAAGGGTAAAATGGATATTTGTTTTTAGAAAACCAAACACGAACAAAGATAGTTATTCATGATGAAATGGGTGATTTTATAAAAAATTGTGCCTTAATACAGATTATGCAATTCACTTAAAAATGGGTAAAAAATTGGAAGAGTTCTCTTTAATTGGGCTTTCTTATCAGGAAGATTTGAGAAGGGAACCTTTTCAAAACATGTATTTTACCATAAAATAAGGATGAAATGATCTGGATACATGATTTTGGAACATATGAATAGATTTTATAATATTTTAATAAAAATAAATAAGAATTACATTGGGGTAAAGAGAGAGAAATCTTACCCTGAAGGAAAAATGATGGTTGGGAAAGAATCCCTAACCTTATGTATGAAAGTTTTCTTCACTTGATTTTATGTCCTAAATAATAAAATTAAATCTATTCATTAATTAAATCATAAACATTTCTACATTTATTTGATTTATTATAATTTTATTACATTCATTTATGGCCTTTTTGATTAGTTATAAGATTCAATTTTGTCGTTCGAGAGTGTTCATTTCCTTGGTTTTCATGATTGGTTCACTTGTATAAATTTATGAAAGATCATGTAAAATGAGAATAGATATCCATAATTGAAGTTATATGTTATTAATGAACATACAAAAGATTAAATATTTATATAATACATTTGGTTATTTTTCCTGATGATGAATCATTAGATAAGATGTTAGTGATAATCATTTAGATTATTTTGGCTGTTTTTTGATAATCACAAACTAGTTTTGTTTCATTATTCATTATTGCGTATAAAGGTTATTTTAAGAACATAAAAAGGTTTATAACATAAATTTTACAATCTATACCAACCATTATAATGGTTTTATGTCCAGGATTGAAGGAGGTAAAGGAAAATGAAAACTTGTCATCCTTGAAGGCGATAAATCAACACCTCATTGACAATATTTTCATTTTTAGAATAAAAGTAAGAGGAGGAGAGAAATGATGGTGCATTATCCGTTAATATAATAAAATTCTATTAAATAAAATATACTTTGAGTTATTATACATATTTTTATAGAGAAGGTGTGGAGAGTATGAGAAATTAAAAGAAAATGAATAGAAAATAAAGAAAGCAAAAGAGGATTTTACCTCTTGAATTATTGTCCTTGAGAACCTCCTTAGGGAAATTGGTTTTGGTATTTTTTTGAAAGCATAACCTTCTGTATGTGGGGAAGTGACTTTTAAGGCTTATGAGGTGTAAAGAGAAGAGGTGGTATTTATAGTGGAGGAGAGGAGTTTTTTTTATTATTTTATTCATTTGTTTATTATTTTAGCTCAAGAAAAAGAATAGTGTCAATTCTTGTGATTAAGTAAAACAAAGAGTGAATGTGAGTTCAAACCAAAGGTTTGTACATCATCCAAATATCATCTGTGACTCAATAATTTATGTATTTAGCTAATACCATAAATTACCATATTTCATTATTCCCAAAAATTCAACTATTTTAGAAAAATCCAAAAAACTCACCCTCACCATTTTTTGATGTGTATAATTAAAAAATGAACTCCATTATATAAAAATAATTTTTTAACTATGCGAAATTTAATTTTTAATAAAAATAATAATTTCTTCTAAAAATAAAATTTTTAAAATTATAACTGATTTTATAACACTGTGAAAAATTAATTAAGGTCTGATAATATTATCTTATAATCAAAAGACAAAAAATTATTAATATATGAATGTATTTTACGAAAATAATTTTTCTTTTAAATAATTATAATAATCATAAAATTGTAAATAAAAATTTATGTTTCACAAAAATACTAAAACATAATTTATCAGTTTTAAAACATTTATTTACTTATACTATAATATAATAATATCATATTTTCAATTATAAGATACCTAAATTTTATTTATAATTTCATTGGTGAGTTTACTATTCTATTGGTCAATTTACTATTCATAAGGGTCATATTATTACTCCAAAGTTCTAGTTACTATTTCACTGATATAGGTTTCTTAATTTCTAGAAATACCTCTTATTTCATTCATTATTCATTTATAAAGTATTTTTCCTGTTCTTTATGTTATTTTATGTGATTTATACTATATAAAATAATTATAAGAAGGGAAACTTTATTGAAAGAATTCTGCTTCATTACAAGTATCATTCAACACATCATAGATAAGTCATGGAATGAAAATGGGTTTCATATGGATTCACAGAAGGATATCCTTAATAATTAAATAAATAATCATAACATGATAAACCGATGGAAAATAAATGGGTATCCAATGACATCCAGTAAATTTATAGGTAAATACTATTCAATCCAGATAATAAAGCATATGGTTTATACACTATATAGATAAAGGGTATGTGGTTATGTTAATAATTTCAAAAAATAATTCAATTTATGGTATCTAGGTGAACACCCATCAATAAAATTAATCAAAAATAGGGTATTCATAAAGAAAAGTCATTGGGTGAAATTTTAATATCATACATAGTGGATGATTACTCCAAAAGAAGTAACACACCATCACTCCCAAGGATAAGGACATTACATAGGTCAAATAGATAAAGAAGGTGGGTGGTTATATTAGAATAATACCCTTGATCAAGTATAGTTTATTTCATATAATGTATATTTATATGAAACCAATTTTTAGGAGCATTAGGAAAAATAACTTTGGAAATAAGAAACATCCCTGATTTTTTTGAAAACATTTTAGAAATAAATATTTTTTAAATAAAGGATAATAAGATTTTATTTTATAAATAAATTAATTATTATAAATAAAGTATCATGGAAAATGAAAAATAATGAAAACAAAGGTTTTCACATGGAAAACATTTAAAAGGGACTCTTTTTAAACATTGATGAAGACAACCCATCAGGAAAACATTTAAAATTTAATTAAAACTTGTTGGATAATATCACATATAATAAAATTGCCCCAATAAATTATTTACATATTGATAAGAACATCTTAAAATGAATATAATGAATAATGACATAGAAAGGGGTGGTTCCAAATCAAAAAGAAGGAAAATGATTGGTTCAATTTTCAAGAAACGCTATGGGTAAAATATGTGTCAGGGGGAAATGAAATGTTGAGGGGACATATAAAAACCCATGAACATACAATAGAAATTATGAAAGGTTTTATAAATAATTAAAATTCCCAATATTTATTATCATTCAAAGATAATATTTATTTTAAAATAATATTGGCAATGAGACTCTTACAATTTGAGTAACATTTTTTATGAAACCCACTTTCAAGTTGGGTATCATTTGAATCAATGGAAATTTAAAGAAATTAACTTATATATACATTCAAACCACATTAATATGGTAAAATACACTCATTATATAGTAATAAAAATATTTTAATGTTATCTTGGTGCGCATTAATAAATAAGTCTTTAGAAATTAAATATGGGGAAAAAACCCCTTACCTTGTTTCCCCGCTTACTAAAATGCACTCTAAGATATTTTATAGAAGATATAAATATCTTAATCACATATTTTTGAACCTTTTTCATATACATAACCTTTTATAAACATCATTTTCAATTATTCTCTATATTTATATTATTTAGTTATTACCTATTTTGATGTTAAGTGTGGGTTATCACGATTGTTTTGAAATAGTTACATAATAGAGATGTTATTATTCGATCTTCTCACAAATTTCATCAATAAAATTACATTAAATTTAATTTAATGGATTAAATATAATTACTTATCTTGTTTAAATTTCCTTTCAGGATTACTTTAGTGTTTATCCAATAAGATGCAATCAATAATGAGCATTTTTTAGTGATTTTCAACCTATGAAGGGTGTGTTTTTAATTAATAAGTTAAACATCAATATACATTTTCAAAAACCAAAAAATTATTATTTATATATTTCTATAATATTTTATAAATAATTAGTTTTTCATAATCATCCATGATATAATTTTGTACTTTAGTTCAAGTAGGTGGTTAAACTGACCAAAACATGAATATAACATGATTATTAATGATTATGAGGTGATTTAGTTACAATATCATTACACACATAGAGTAATGATAGAATTTAGTGTTTTATTAATGTGATATATTATATTAATAAATCATTTATATGAATAATTAACGGATATAAAAATATTACATAATTTTAATTTAATATTTTCCTCTTAGCACACTTGTTTTAAATAACTGAATTAACGATAGTCTTTTATTGATTGTATCACTAATATGTTCTCAAATTTTTAAAAACATAACCTTAATGATATCATAAACATCATATTTATCCATTAATCACATTATTGTGAATATAAATTTAATGTGGTGATGAATAGAAAAATAGAATTCAATCATCCCATGGAGGCGATAGTCAACACATACGCATGGTTGAAAATATTTTATTATTTCATAATTTAAAATATGTAATAAATATAATAATTATTTCTAAAATTCAATAGTATGAACACTAATTTAATGTGGTTAATTTAAGGAAGACGTGATTTTTTATGAGGTGATAGCCTGTGAACACACAAATGTCATTTTTTTTCTTTTCACAAGGAAAAAATAGAAGTATGGTTAAATATTGCACCATATTTATAATAAAATATGATTATAATATGGATAATTATCAAATAATTTTGATACTATGAAAATAAATCTTATAATGTAGAAATTTACATAAGGAAAAAATAAAATAGAAAGAATTAATTCAAAATCTATACCTCACAATTTGGGTTATCTCCTTTGCGATGGGGCTTAAACCATTTAAGGGTGGTATTTTGAGATTAATATAACCTCCTTATGGTGTCTATCAATGTTGAGGATAGATTTTGGAATATTTTGAGCTGAAATATTAGGGTTTTAGTGTGAGGGTAAGTGAGGAGATCAGAGCCCATTTTATAAGTGAAAAGAAGTGGTATTTTTTTAAATACCCAAAACATTTCAATAATGGAGAGTCATAATCAATAAAAATGGAACCAAAATTTATAAATAATAAATACCAAAAGATTTAATCTTTATAAAAACCTCAAAAACTTAATTAAAATTTGTTTTTAACAATTTTCACCTTTACCTCTATGGTTTCTTATTTTTACCATTTTGGTTTTCACCACGACAACTAGTTTGTACCTAGGAAATTTATCCATTATTTCTTAAAATAAAATAGTAATTTTTATATAATTTTTAAATAATACTTCCTAATTTAAAATAAAAATTTTAATTCTATTTTTGAAAGTGATAAAAATTAATTTTAAAATACTAATTGTATAATGTATTAAAATAATTTTTTTTGAAAAATACAAATTAAAATCTAAAATCTAAAATATGGAATTATAGATTAATATAAACAATTTTAAAATTATAAATTCGATAATAAAATATATATATTAATACTTATTAAAAGTTTTAATTAATTTCCAATTCATAATTATTTACAAATAATGTCATAAAAGTCACAATATTAGTATATTGAATTACTCACCTAAAAATCAAATTTTAAAGAAAAATATCAAAAAATACTAAAAAGGTAATTTTGATAGTATAAATCCAAAAATGAATTTATATTTATATAAATCATATATTAAAATTTATAAACTTATTTTTATAAAAAAATAAAAAATAAAATAAAAAATTAATTTTATTAAAAAATGATGTATTGAAACATTAAGTGTTATTATTATTATTATTTCATATCAATTTCTAATTTAAAATATGTTGATATATTATTTCATATATAATAATATTTTAAATTGATCAATTTAATCAATTAGGATAAAATATACAATAGTTATCAAAATAGTTCTCTGAAAAAATATTACTTTTATACTAAATATGCTTTAAAAAATACCATTAATATTTTTAATCATTATTCTATAAATTATTTTTACTAATCATTTGATATTAAAATAGTTATTTAAATTTTCTTATTTCATGATTTAATAAAATTATTAAAATCTATACATAACACATAAATATATAATTATATGTTAATAATATTTTAATATCATATTTTTTTTTTCTCATTGTGAGTTATATTATTTTAAATTTACTATTTATCAAAACATGACTTCAGTATACCTGTTGGATATATTTCCAATAACCATATTTTCAATGATATTTTTATAACTATTATAGTCAAAATAACTAAATTTTGTTTATATATATATATAATTACTAAATCATTCGTTAATTCCAATATCACTTATCAAGGCATAATTTTTCTTTCATGTTATAGATTTTGTATAATGATTTCTCCTTTCATGGTGGTCTTACTTATTATAGGTTTTGTTTGTCTATTGGTTATCCTTAAGGTTTAAGATCATCTTGGGGATTTCCTATTTATAATGATTTTATTCTTTTATATATCTTGTCCCCTATTGATTTATGAACATTTTATTGATGTATTTTATAAATGGTGAGTAATAATACTTAGTTTTATGTTATTTTATTGTAACTATAACAAACCATGATTTTTATACAAATATATTATATATTTTTAGATGTATATTAATTAAATTATAGAAACACATGATTGAGGATTTTAATGGTTTAATGCCTTTGGAGAAAGGAAACACGATATTCTTATTCTATAAAAGATCTTAAACATCCCCCTAAAATATATTATCATATAGTAATCGTCTTAGTCATACCCTACCTAAACATTTCTTCATAACATGTGTAAGGAAACATAATAATGGGTGAGCTCAGATTTTCTACAATGGTAAATGTATGATATATCAATATATGATCAAATGAAAGAAAAATATAATATTAAGGGTATTTGATCATGTAAATAACATACGAAGTTCATACCCAACCTATTATAGAACATAAACATGAGTCACAACATAAAACTTTATCATTTCCAAAAAACATGGTCCATAAGAGTTGGGAATCATCATAAATCAATCTTGAACCATAAGACCACGTCCTAAAAGTGTGTAAACATCATAAATAGAGAAAAACATTTCATATGTCAAGGTTAACTACCAAGACCATCAATATAGTGGAATAAGGATCATCACCTCCTTCCTATTGTGGATTAGGATTCACCTATTTCCCTTAGTGGATTAGGACCCGCCAGTATCCCATTATGGATCTAGACACACATGTTTCCCTTGGTGGATCAGGACACACCTATTTATCATAGTGGATCAAGACTATAAAATTATTTACCATTGTTATCTCATGATATATAAATCATTAGAAAATTAATTGGACGGAGATATAGGTTACACCATCTCATAATTAAAACCATATTTATGTGTTCCATAGTATCGTAAAACATTCGCCATATCATCACATTATAACTAGTGTAAATAAAATAGGTTTCATTATTATTTCATCAATTCACCATAGCATCTCCCATGAGAAATAAATAGATTTCATAAAAATTTCATTGACATAAACATTAACCATCGATAGAATAAATAAGGATAGTGTCATTAATCTTATCCTCGGTAAAGTATAAATAACAATGAAGGATTTCATCATATATGGAAAATTATTTTAAAAGATCACTTGAAACTTTTCTTGAGGAAAATATCCTTTTCAATTTGAAAAAAACTTTTTAAAACATAAAAAAATTAAAATCCGTTCCTTTTTAAATAGTCATGAAAACTTATAAATGAAGATTAAAATTTATTTAAAATAATTCTTTATAAAAACATCTGTTTTGGAATTGAAAAAAACTTTTTAAAACATTAAAACATTTTGAAAATACTTTTTTAAATAACCTTTAAAACATATAGAGTAATATTTAATTCAAATAAAGGTAATTACTGTGGGAAATTCCAATCATGTGATACATTTTAAAACAAATATTTCTTTCACGTTTTCATTAAAATCAAAACATGCATTATTGGGAAAATGACATGAAGATTTTGTTCAATTTTTTTGTAAAAATTAAAACATAGGAAATAATGACTTTAATAAATAATTTTAAGAATGTTCAAAACATTTTTTAGAAAACATGGTTTTAAAAGAAAAAGGGTGTTCAACCAAAGAGATAAATAAAGAAGTTTTTTTCTTTAACACATTCTTTTAAAATCTTGATACATAAAGAGTGGAAAATGAATGTAAATCATGCATTCTCATGAAATAACCAGAGTGTAAAAAATGTCATGATTTTATTGAGATATATATCATATTATTTAATCATTAGAAGCACATCATAAACAATACTAATAAAGGTTGATATTATAACACAAAAATCTTACCACATTAGTAACATTGAATCATAATCCCCAAAAAGTAATAAAATTAAATGAAACATTAAATATCATGAAAATATGTATATTCATGAAATAAAATGTCAAATGGGAAGTATATACACCTAATAAACGAATATAGGTTAATAACATATCTTATGTCCCAAAGAAGGTAATTTGAGACAAAAAATACCTTACCACATTGGTAACTTTTGAACCATAAACCCCATGAAAGAGATATACTAAAATTGATATGTAAATCCCCAAAAAATTATGGTTAGTAATGATAATAAAAATTTATGGGTATTATATACACCATATAAAAGAAACACCTGGTGAGTATGACATGTGTCTCACAAAGAAATTAAATTGAGCCAAAAATATCTTACCTTAAGTATCAACTTTTTTCATACACGTACAACCCTCCTATATAATAGATATAAGATTATTATACATCTATTATATAACCATAGTAATATATATCATAAAAAATATGATATAATTATTCTCTTTTATTACACTTTTAATAACAATTTCATGTTAAAGTCAATTCCGGGCAATAACTGCTTTGTTTTTCATATATGTTTTGATTTTTTATTTTTTCCTCTTACTTTGAGCATGGTTCCATAATATCAAGAATTTTAACCATGATATTAATATACTATATATTTATTATGTATGTATTTATAGTAATTTATAAAATATATGGATATAAAATGAAATGCACTGTTCATGGAGACGGTAGATAGTACATAAGCATGAATGTTGTTTCCATTTTATTATCATATTAAAAGAAAGAATATTAAATAATATATTAAATTCCATGAATCATTATTATGTCACATATATATAATATATTTTTGTTAAAACAAAACCTTATTACCTTCCATGTAAAGAGTACATGAATAATAAATCACATCGCTTCATGAGGCGGTCATACACCATACATAGGAATGACGTTATCATATTACCATAGAATAGAAAGAAATAAGGAGAGTTTGATATAATTGTAGCATCCCTGACCCAATTAGCCATTAGAAAAGTGATTTTCGGCTGGGTGTCACTAGACTTAGGTTCACCTATCCAAACGAAAAATGATACCGACTAGTAGTGAGGGTGTAAAAAGGGTAAGTGGGTAGGATATACCCTTAAGGAATGATAATATACTGGTTCGAGTACATATATATAACTTTCAGTGGAAATAAATACTTAGCAGACTTGAACCAGACCCACCAATGGTGGAAGCACAATTTAAAACGAGCAATAGTGGAAACAATAATAATAGAGATAATAGAAAAAAATAATAAACATCCAAACATACCACATGTAGCACTAAAATAGAGGATGCATACAATACAGGTCATACATACAATACCTAGAAGGGGTCACCAATGGGTAACCTCAATACAATACATGCATATATCACATGATAGTATAAAAATATAAACAAAATGAAAACTCTAGATGAGGAAATACCGCAGGGTCCCATGCCAACATCACTTACCAGCTACCTACTAAGGTCCATCTTCTGAAGGTAATCACTTACCTGAACACAACAACATAATGTCTACACACATCCCAAAGGGCCCATGTAGAAAGTGAGAATGTGTCTTAGTAGGATACCACCCAAGTGCACATACCCAACATAAGTGTTTAATAAGATGTAAAATATAATTAAATAAAGAAAAACCATGAAATTAAATCAATCAAATGCTTCCCTGGTTCTCAACAGCTACCATGAAGCTATCACCTTCATTAGAAAATGTCGGAATAACTAAATAGGAGAGAATCCTTGTCCCATGGCCCAAGGTATCCCATGATTTCAAAAATCCCAGATAAACCCTCATTGATCCACATCAAATTAAGTAACCTGACACCTCATGCCAACCAACACATCATGTCCTAAGTAAAACCACTGAAGTCCCAAAGTCAAGCCCAAGAAAAACAATCTAGTCCCTCAGGCCCCTACTCGAAATCAATCATTGGCTCAAAGACCGACATTCAGAGGCACAACAATAGCATTCCTCAAATAAAAATCACTATCAGCTCATAGTATAAACTCCCAAGGAACAATGATCCCGATCCTCCCAAAATAGTCCAAACCTAATAGCATCAATATAGAGAGCCTCAACCCCCAACTAATAGCCTTAATACTATCATCTTAAGGTTCCTCACATTCCCTATGGATTTTTACAGCAAACACCCCCAAACCAATTACCTAATCCACACTAATATGGGACTTTACCCATATGAGTGGTCAAAACCACCTCATCACTAAGTCATCCTATGTGCACCCAACTCCAATCGATGCTTTAGGCATCAAGGGTGAATGAAAATCATTAATTCAACACCAAAGAAACATCCAATTGGAACCTCATGCCCCTGAGACCATGTCACTCAAGTCTAATGGTCATTCCATCCAATATCATGATCCACACCCTCAACTTGAAAGTCTCTCCGCCTCAACCGATGTCCAGGATGTCCAATCATATGATCAACATCACTCAAGTAACATGGTCCAAGCCCAACCTATCGACTAACATCGCCTCAACCCTTATGGACATGCCAACTCAATCCCTGGGCTGAGCCTATCATGATCCCATGGATCTCACATCATGAAATTCAAGCATTTCATATATATATTTCAAAAAAATTTTACAATACAATTCTATGTAATTGAATTGTACATCTAAAATTAAATAAAACAATTCAATGTAATTAAATTAAAAATCTCAACTTAAATAACCAATTAAATTAAAAAAACAAATCAAATTAAATCAATACCATACCCTGACCTAACATCCTAAGGTGGCTGACAACCTTTAATCCATCCTATCATAAGTTAACAAGGTGAGGGAATTCCCAACGACATCCCATAAGGTCAAACAATCAATTTAACATCATTCATGAGGGTCTCACTCAATTATCCAAAGGCACTCTAAAATTATCATCCCTAAAACATCTGAAAAAACAAAAATAAAGGTATATACTACCGACCATGGACCCATAGACATAGGAATATCTGGTATTAGCCTCTCTCTCTAAGTAGTTTGAAAGAAATTGATGATTCCATCGAACACCCTAAAAATAAGGTAAAACAACTCAAACATATTTAGCACTCCATGAGGTGAGAGCAAGATAGAATATTAGAATTAGTGTGATAATCTTTACTGATATAGTTCTATCACATCCTATGGCTTGAATAATGGAGAAACGATGTAGTTTGGGGATAAATCGAAGAGGAGGAGGAAAAACATAGGGTTTCCTTCTACTGTGCTCGAACCAAGTGAGAAGGAGGAAAAAGAAGAATAAATTGGAAATAAGAAGAACGGAAAAGGTAATTTCACACATTTAATGACGTTTCATAGTCATCTTTCATGGTTTTACAAACTATGTAGCAACCGTGAAATCTATAGTGTGAGGGTACTACCTAAGTGGCACAACCCATGTGATTTACCGCACGATTTTCTCTAATTATACACAAACCATGTGGAAGCCTCTGAAAAAATTGCATACAAGGCCACATGGTCATTCCTACCAACCCACATGGTTTTACAAACCATGAAGTAGTACAAAATTGGGTCGCATGATTAGCTAGAAGAGACCACATGGTTTACCCCAAACCGTGTGCCTTGACTTGCAACTCCCAAACAGGGTCTTCGGGCCTCCGATGCTCCCAAAACCCTTATAAACACTTGAGGGTTTGGATAAACCCATAAAACCATCCAAATTAAGGATATTGTATTGATGAATCTCTTGAAATTGAGTTTTTATGCCCACTTTTTTTTAGTATACCCACCCATTCAAAAATTCAAAACGATAGTGCTTTTCGACCTGATCCAAAAACTCAGGACGTTAAAATATCCCCACCTTAACATAGCTCATACCCAAGCTATAACAAAACCCTAAGATGGTACTAAATATACCCATCCAATTTAAAACTAACCCAGACTACCCTGGTCTGAAGGGAACAGGTCAACCAACTCAAGGGGGCTCCCCACCTTAGGAGTTTCCTACCCCGATCACATCCCGACCAATACTCAAATCAAAAAAATAGTCCACTAACCATTCCAGGATTAAAATTTCTTCGTGTGACGTATCATAACTTTTTCACCTCATCAGGTGATCTCATGTCATACCAGACACCAAATAGAATCCCTCACAACATCGGTACCCACCTCATGCCCATGTCACACATTGCACCATCGAGGTCCTGCATCTACTCATATTCTAAAATAAGTCCTAGTGCCTCACACCTCAGTAAATTACCACATAGTAATGACACCCATATACTTGGAACCTCAAGTAACCTGCATCTCCTTGATTCCCTAATTCCATTTCATCCCAATAATCCCACATCCAATGATGATCAAATAAATAACCTGGTGCCACACCACACACACACACACATACGATTCACCTGAGTAGGTTCCAAAATACTAACCAACATATGGTTAGTCTATATACATATATTTTTCACCTCGTGCACCCCAAAAAGGCATTCCTCAAAAGGAAATTCCAAAATTAAACAAAAAAGCATGGTTACACCCATGGCGTACCTCTCACTGTCATCGGCTCACTAGTACGTTCAGCCCCTAGAAGCTCCACGTCATGCACTTGTCCTGAATCTTGGATGCCTAAAGCCTATCCTACCAAAGTTTCTACACCATCAACTAGCCACTGACACTAATGTTGGGTCCCTCTATCTCTACTATGCCATCCATGTGCAGCTGAAACTTGGATACCCTCACCTAGTATCAATCCCGTACCAACCTCAGAACCTTGAGTCTCCTGAGTCCCTAAACATTAACTATCCAAGAAGGCTTATTATAGAGCCTCTTAAGATGTCTGACCTGACCACATGCTCGGTACTCCTTTGGAGGCCCCTCACACTAAGTCTTTACATGTACTGACTACACATGGTGAAAGAAAATAGTTGATGATACACAATGTAATGGTCTACTAGAGTCCTTAGCCTGATTTTCCTACTAGAACTCATCTCATCCTCACTTTTGAAATCTTAAGAATAACTACTGAAATCTCTTGAACCCATCACTCAGCTCAAGTAAGATATATCTGTTAGGTTTCCCTCACCTATGAGTGTCTGGTTCACTACCTATGAGAATGAGGCCAACCTAAAGATGTTTACCTGCACCCGAATGTTGTTTCGTAAACCATCCTCAAAGTGATTCAATCTTGATGTGTCATTACTCACCATGTTAGGTGAAAAACGACACAATTCTGTGAACTTCACTAAATAGTCCATGATGGATATGTCACCCTTCTGAAGGCTTAAAAACATCTGATATCTCTTTACTCTCATCATCTTTGGGAAGAAATTCTTGAAGAACGTATCCTTAAAATCCTCATGGCCAGCCCCTCATGTCTATCTTCTTTCACCTGCACATCCCACCAGTACTTATTCAGTCCTCTAAGCACATAGGATTCCAATTTCACCCTACTCCCTAGAGGTTTCTCATGCTGCTCGAAGATCATATACATAGAATCGATCTAATTCTCAACTGCCCATGGATCACTCTCACCCTGAAAAAGTGGTGGGTCCTGTGACTAGAACTCCTATGTAATATATTCCATAGATGAATCTGCTCCATGAACTCCCATTTCGATACCCTGGATCACACATACCCGGTTCGCTCTGAGCTTCTTGTTAAGCCAAGAACCAATAGCTATCAAGTCTAGTGGCTAGCCTTCTTACACTGGATCCCGAACCTTAGCTTGTACCTGTGGATGTACCTTTATCTCATGATTTTCCTAATCCTCATGGGCCTCAACCTTCTCATGCTCCTAAAACACTAATCCATCACCTTCCCGATGCTCCATCCGAGCCATCTAGGATGAAACTTTCTAAATACCATAAAAATGGTCAATGATCCCAATTATATATATATATGAAATGCATATAGAGAAAGCAGTAATAGGAAATGAATCCTCACTACCCTTACTATTTTATATCATATCCATGCCACATAGAATCCCGGCCCCATGGCCTCCTAGGATGCCCTCAAAAGAGATAAGTATCAAAATATACCCCAGTCCTCACCCGTCTTGATGAACCACACTACCTCAATCTGACGACCCCATCACCCATCCTCATGATCAACATCACCCCATTTCATACATGCCTACTCCTATAAGAGCCAGGCCTGAATCACATTGAAAAATCAATATTATATAACAAGAACACATATATGGATATATCACATGAAATATCACATTTAAAAAATCATTTCATATCACGAAACATGCATATTCAATTTTTACATTTTATCATGTGCCTAAATAAATCATAAACATGCATAATAATCACCCCTTAATGTACCGAGCCAAGGGTCTCATTCTCATTCCTTTTTTCACCAGGCCAAGGATCATAAGCCACATGTCATTAAAGATAACAACTCACATTCCAATAATACCACTCAAGATGGAAATCATAGCAACTATAAAATGATAACAATAGAACAGCAAGTCCCACCCATGGTAACTTTGTCCGACCCTTGTACTTGGGGCTGGAGGAACCCAAACACAAGTTATTAACCCTGTTCTAACCACATCCTAATCTCCAATCTACCATGACCCAAATAAAAATAGCAGTAAAAAATAAAAATAAATCTTGATCTCACCATTATCCAGTGAAACACTACTACTAAATCTGTGTCAATAACTTTCATGATACCACTGGTAGCATCCCTGACCTAATTAACCACCTGAATAGCGGTTTCGAGCTGGGTGAAACTGGCCTTAGGTGCACCTCCCCAAATTCCAAAGGCTTTTTACTAGTAGCGATGGTGTAAAGAGGGTAAGTGGGGATGGTATACCCTTAAGGAATGATAATATGTTGTTCTGAGTACATATATATAACATGCAGTGGAAATAAAGATTCAGTAGACTTGAACCAAACCCACCAATGGCTGAAGCACAGTCAATAACAAGCAATTACAAATGTAATAATAATAGAAACAGTGGAAAAAGAATAAATATCCAAACACACCACTTATATGACTAAAGTATATCATGAATACAAAAACGGGTCATACATACAATATCCAGAAGGGGTCTCCAATGGGTAACCTTAATACAATACATACATATATTGAATGCTGATAAAAAAAGATAAAAAAAAGGAAAAATCTAGATGAGGCAAGACCTCAGGGTCTCATGCCAACATCCCCTTCCAAAAAGCTACTAAGGTCCAGCTTCTAAAGCTGATCCCTTACATGAACCCAACTACATAAAGTTTACACACATCCCAAAAGGCCTATGTAGGGTGTGAGAACATGTCTCAGTAGGATATCACCCTACTATGCATACCCAACACAAGTGTTTAAGCAGGTGTAAAAAAGAATTAAATAAAGTAAAACCATGAAATTAAATCAATCAAAATCTATCCTTGTTCTCAACAGCTTCTAGGAAGCTATCACCTACCCCATCCAATATCAAAATCACTGAAGAGGATAGGATCCTTGTCCCATGGACCAAGGTACCCCCTAAGGTCAAAAAGCCCAGGTGAAACCTTATGTTCCACATCAAATGAAGTGACCCAACTACTCATGCCAACAAACACCTCATGTCCCAAGTAAAATCACCAGCATCTTGAAGGAATGCCCAACCAAAAAAATATAGTCCCTCGGACCCCTGATCGATATAATTCATTGGATCGAAGCCCCACATTCAGAGGCACAATGATATCTATCCCCAAATAAACATCTTTTCTAGCTCATAGAAAAAAGTCCCAAGGAATGGAGATCCCCATCTTCCCAAAATAGTTCAAACCCAATGGACTCAATACAATGAGCCTCTTTCCCCAACTGATTGACTCAACGCTATCATTCAAAGGCTCCTCACATTCCCCATGGATTTCTATGTAAGAACCCATAAACCAATTAATTAAGCCATACTACGAGAGGACTCTATGTAATGTCTTGAAAATTTGGTATAATTTTTTTTAATTATATGGAATTATTTTAAGACCGTGAAATTTGACGGTGCATGATTCCGAGGCCCAGAGTGCCCAGAATGGTATGTTGAAGTTTTGTTAAACTTTAAATAGTTCACATAAGCAATTTTCCTGAAAAAGTATAATAACTCTTAAATAGTTACTCGGATCAGAAATCTGAGGGTACCGTTACATTTAGAATGGCGGGTTTACCCTAGGCGCGACCTAAGTTTAGTCACCATGGGCCTCCTGTGAGAAAACCCAAAAATGGTATAACTATAAATAAAATAATTAAATAAATTATTTTATTTTTCAAATGATTATAAATCACAAACGGTAGCTTGGATTGAAAATATGATACCACCTCTGAACTCGTGAGGGAATGATTTATTTAAGCAGATACTAACTTTGGCTGGCACGGGCCACCAGTGAAAGTTAGTTTTTGGCCGTAAATAAAATAATTAAGTGACAATTATTTTATTGTAAAATCCATAACTTTTAAATGGTAAATCAGATTGGAAATCTGAGAGTACTATTGGGTTCATTGGGACGTGTTTCACTTGGACAGAGCCTAACCTTGACTGGCACAGATCTAGGGTGACTGTTAATAATTTTTTGAACTTTTTTTTCAGGTACGTTCAGTAAACATGTGAGCGGGTTTTTATAAATTTTGAACCGATGCTTGAAATTGAAATCCGAGGGCACCGTTGAACTCACAGAGCCAGTATTCGCTTAAAGAGACCTTCACCTCGACCGTAGTAGGTCAAGGGTGGAAGTTAGCTTTTCACATATTCGCGAAAGAATAAAATAAAAAATAAAATTGTGTAGCTTTTATTTTTATTTTATTTGTTAAAACCTTCCACATGTGGATATTGAGAAGTGGGGACCACCAGACCTAAACCTCCCATTAGAGGTTATGGTGGTGGGGACCAACCGAACTAACCTCCCATGAGAGGTTATGATGGTGGGGACCACCCGAGGCTTAAAACCTCTTGAACTCCCCTAATAAGTGTGAGAAACCTCTTGGACTCCCTCCAACCTTAATTGTGCCAACCCAAAAAATAATTAATTATGCCAACCTATGTAATTAATTATCCCAATTTGAAATTATTCCAACATATTCTATAATGGTGGATAATTCTGTTTTGGTGGAATTGGGGGAAACTTTTGGCAAAAGAGAGAAACTTGGAGCCTTGGGAGAAATCTCTCCAACAAAGAATGCCAACGAAGAATGAAAACGAAGAACGCCATCGAAGAAAATTCTTCAGAAATCAAGGAAGAGGATGACGTATGATCCAGTCATCGAAGCATGGTTTCAGAAGCAACAATCGTTGGCACCCCCTACGTCTTCGTCGACTTCTTTATCGCGACCTCCGTCGACAAATAAAACGAGGTAGGGGGTTATTAATAAATTATTGAATTCTATCGATTAATTTCCTCATTCTTGGAAAATATAGAGAACGTGGATCAACCAAAACAAGTTGATCCATGATTTGTATTAAATTTTAGAGTTTGTCGTTCATGAATCCTGATTCTTTTTATTGAGCCCCTAGCTACCGCTCTAACGCGGAGGGTGCGAGCCAAACAACCATGGACCGACCCCTCCACTGTTTTGCTTATTTGATGTGTTCTTCACAATGGATGAAGGCGATGAAGGCAACAACGCCCCCGCCCGTGGCCACCGCGCTTCGCGGTGCTTTGACACCCCGACCGAACCGTCCCATGGCCCGCCGTGCCACCCCACGCCCCACGGCACCGCCGCTGCGGCCCGCTGCACCGCCCCGCCGTCGCGACCCCACCGTGCCGCTCGCGGCCCGCCGCGGCCGTCCGGGCTGAGCCTCTGCCGCTGTCCGGGCCGAGCCGCCGCCCGAGCCTCCGCCACCTTTCGAGATGCCGCCACTGTCTGGGCCTAGCCGCTGTCCAAGCCACGACCTTCCTTCCAGCCGAACCACCCCAGTCGAGCCACTCTATGGCCTCATTCCCTCGTGGCACTCTCCATGACCCTCTGCGGCCTCGCGGCCACCTGCGGCCCTTCGCGACACATCGCGGCCTGTCGGGCTGGACCCAGTGAGCCGAGCTGCCCAGCGGGCTGAGCCGAACCCAACGGGCTGGGCCGGACCCAGCGGGTCAGGCCAGGTCGACCCGAACCGGGTTGGGCTGGGTCAGTTCGACCGGGTCGGACCAGACTCGGGCCCACTATGACCCATTTACATTCTTTTGGCCATAAATTTGGCAAAAGACGTTCGATTGACGAACCGCTAGCGGCAATGGAAACCTAGGTGTGAGACGGTCTCTTTGGTATACCCCACTAGAGTTTTGGATAAAGTTGTATAATGGTCTGGTTGGATCGAGCATGAATCCAACCGAGACCTCGGGACTAAAAGCCTAATAACTTATAGACCGAGCGTCCGAATGACACACCGTCTATTGCGTTGAGACCCCTCTGATGTGGTAGTACTTTGAGATACTTCTTCATGGGACATCGTGGAAGTTGGAGAATCGACCAATGGCTTGGGGAGCAAACTCTCCCAGAGACGAGCAAGCCTAGTGTGGAAACCCAGTAACTGGCTATGACAAGAACAGTGCTCCTAGATATCCTGTGTGGGTCAGCTCCTAGCGATCCTGTGTGGGTCAGATCCTAGCGGTCCTGTGTGGGTTAGCTCCTAGCGATCCTATGTGGGTCAGCTCCAGCGATCCTATGTGGGTCAGCTCTTAGGGATCCTATGTGGGTAATCTCCAACGATCCTGTGTTGGTCAGCTCCTAGCAATCCTGTGTGGGTCAGCTCCAGCGATCCTGTGTGGGTCGGCTCCTAGAGATCCTGTGTGGGTCAACTCTAGTGATCCTCTGTGGGTCAGCTCTTAGTGATCCTGTGTGGGTCAACTCCTAGCGATCCTGTGTGGGTCAACTCCTAGAAATCCTGTGTGGGTCAGCTCCAACGATCCTGTGTGGGTCAGCTCCTAGCAATCCTGTGTGGGTCAGCTCCAGCGATCTTGTATGGGTCAGCTCCTAGCAATTTTGTGTAGGTCAGCAACAGAGCCTCCTAACAGAGTAAGATGATTCATTAGTTATAAATAATCATCTATACTACCGTACCTATGTTATACCTAGTGTGAGCTGAATTCGTACCTGTGTGGTACTTTCCTTTATGGTAATACCTTGGTGGCATTATTCTATGTGACATACCTGTGTGGTACTTGCCTTCGTGGTTATCCTTCATTTGTGGAACAGTTGAGCTTCAGACGTTGATTTGGACTCTGTGTTTTCCCCATGACTGATATGGGTTCACTTGATAACTTAGGTATATGTATGGGCATATACCTAAGTAGGGTTTACAGTTGATTTAATACTTTGTGGTTTATCCTTGGTGGATTTTGTGAGACCTTGAGGGTCTCGGGGTCCCTACCGAGTATTATTATACTCACCCCTGCATGGGCTATGCCCTCACCTTGTTGTGTTGGATGCAGATGATGGACAAAACTGACTGAGGACGAGGGTACCAGGATTGGACGGTGCTCGAAGGTGGACCATACGACATGTTGGTACGCAGAGGAGACGGGTGGACGTGGAGTGCTGAGGAGGCAATCTGTACCTACCCTTTAGGTAGGAACCTCCGAGGAGAATCCAGTAGTTATATTTCTCTTTCTTTAGTTGTATTTCATTTTAGTTGTACTTGTACTTTATAGTTGGGCTTGTATTCTGGACCCTTTTCACTTACTGTACTCACTTGTTTACTATATAGTTGACTTGCATTCGTATCTTACTGTGTGTTTGGTTGCGCGTGTTTACAGGTTATAAAGGAAATGGCTTCCAAGTTTTAGGGAATAAATATTTGGTGCTAGTTTCCAGCCCCTAGCCTATGGAAGGCGGGCTTGGGGTAGTCATGGCACAAGCCCCGGGGGACGTTTCATGACACTCTACCCACACGAGTGGTCAAAACCACTTCATCACTTAGTCAACATGTGTGCACATGACTCCAATGATGCTTTGACCATCATGGGTGAGTGGAAATCACTAATTTAGTACCTAAGCCACATCCAACCTACACCTTGTGCCCATGTGATCATATAGCTCAAGTATGATGGACATTCCATCCAATATCATGGGCCACACCCTCAACCTTATGGTCTCTCCACCTCAAATAACATATAAATTTACTAATTCTATGATCAACATCACTCAAGTAACCTGGGACAAGCCCAACTAGATGACTAACATTGCCTTAACCTTGATGGACATGCCACCACAATCCTTGGGCTGAGCCTGTCACAATCCCATGGATCTCACTTCATGAAATTCAATCATTTCATATATGTACTTAAATTTTTTTTAGAAAACAATTAAATATAATTTAATTGTACATATCAAATAAATTAAAATAATTAAATGTAATTTAATTAAACATATCAAATTAAATAACCAATAAATTAAACAAACAACTCAAATTAAATCAAGAACCCACCCCGATCTAACTACTCAAGGTGGTCAATAGTCTCTATCCTGACCTTGCATAAGTAAACAAGGTAAGGGCATTCCCAAAAACATCCCATAAAGTCATACGGTTAATTTAACATCAATTATGAGTATCTCTCTTAATTACCCAAAAGCACGCTAAAAGAAGCACCCCCAAAATATCCTCAAAAACAAAATGAAAGGTATGAACCACCAAACTTAGAACTATAGACATAGGCATATCCAATATTAGCATCTATCTCCAATTGATTTGGATGAAATTAACAATTCCATCGAATTCCCTAAAAATAAAGAAAACAGATGAAACTAATTTACCACTCTATAAGGTGAGAGAAAGGTAGAATATATGAATGGGTGTGATAAGACTTATTGATATGGTTCTATTTCACTTGATGTATTGAATAATGGAGCACTGAAGAAGGTGGGAGAGAAATCTAAGAGGAGGAAAAATGGAGGGATTCCTCTTATTGTGCATGACCCATAGGAGAAGAAAGAGGAGAAAGAAGAAGAAAGAGGGAATATGAAGAATTGAAAAAAGGTAATTTTACACCTTTAATGAGTCCTCATGGTTATATCACGTGGTTTTCTAAACCATGTAGAAACCGTACGAGCTATAGTGCGAGGGTACTACTTATGTGTCACTACACGTGCGGCTTGCCGCACAGTTTTTTCTAACCACGAGAAAACCATGTGGAATCATCTATAAAAATTGCAGACAAGGACACATGTCTATGAAACCCAACTTGCATGGTTTTCTAAATTATTCAGAAGTACAGAATTAGGCCACACAGTTAGCTGGAAGAGCCTGCATAGTTTACCCCAAATCGTGCGCCATGACCTACAACTCCCAAACAAGGTCTTTAGGCCCTAGAAGATCCCAAAACCCTTAAAAACACCCAATTATAATTATAAAACCCTAAACACATCCAAATTAAGGATATTGGAATGGGGAAACTCTCATAATCGAGTTCCGATGCCTAAATTTTTTTTGGCATACCCACCAATTCAAAAATTCAAAACATGATAGTTTTTCAACCTGATCAAAAAACTTGAGACATTATAATAATGATTCTAGAATAATAATAATAATAATATAATCATATATAAACAATAAATCCATCATTATATCTATCTATGATATCTTTTTTATGGAAAAAAATAACATCAGTTTGTGAGGCTATAGTCCGCCATACACATGAATGATGATTTCATAACCCATTTTATGGAGGTGGATAGTGATTTAGATTATTACATAAAAATAAAAAATATAATTATATAGAATATAATAATTTTATTATATCATAATTTATAAATAATAATTGAAGGAGTTGGAGGAATAAATAAAATAAAATACTCTGTTAGGGCCATCACCGCTTCTTTAGAAAATTTCTTTTGGTTTTCACCAAAAGGCATACTAGGATGTATTTATAACTAAACTAAGGATTACAGGATGAGAATATGGAATTAATGAAGTGATTTTGGTCAATATTTTCTAAACTAATGGGTTTTTTATGTTTGAAGAGGAGATGTGAGGGGGTGACCTTTTATAACTAAGGCGAGTGACACACTTTTAATTTTTGAAAAGGGAAATGTGCACCCACATTTTTCACATTCCAAAAGGCTCCAAAATGGGGAATTATTGATAATAGAAGATATAAGGTCTAAATAGGTCTATAAAATTGGTTTTGGAAATTTTTTTGGTCACTTTTAGCCCTTTTATTTTTAGTTTGACCTCCAGTAAACCTATTTTTACCATAACCATGGTAAATAATTTTTATTATTTTTACAATTCCTTATGGTAAAAAATAAATTTGACCATAATTGATTATATAAATTATTCTTATTTAAAATATTTAATCCATTTTTCTAAATTTAAATAGTATAATTATAAAATTTTATTTTAAAATTATTCCCACATATGTGATGACAAAGTGGTTTTCCAATGAGAAAATATCCAAATTTTTTTAAACAAATTATTACAAAATTCAATATTAAAATGATTCTAATGAACTATATTTTATTAATATTTACAATTGAACTATGTTTTCTTTTAAAACCATCTTAATTTTTTTGATGTTTTTAAAATCTTTATATGAAATAAAAATTCTTTAAAAAACACAATTTTCACTATTCATCGAAAAAATTATCTTCTTAGAAAATTATCAAAAAAATACCCCTAAGATAATATTGACATGATGACTTAAAAAATATATATATTTCAAATATATTTTATAAATTTTTCAAAAATTAGTTTTAAAATAACTACATAAAAGGTGACAAAACTACATTTAAAAACAATATAGTTTTAAGCTTGAAATTGGGTTTATTCTTATATGTTATCTAGAAAACACATAATAATAATTTAAACATTTTATTTAATATATAATATGTAAATTTAATAAAAATCCTTCAACAATTTTTTTTGTTTAATTTATTTAGGTAATTTTTTTTTGTTTACATAAAAATTGGTTTTCATAAAAAAATTTCTGTTATTTTCAATTATAATTAATTGGTCATTGAATAACTAATTTTATTCATATTTAAAACATATATTTTGATAATTTATTTAATAATATTCATACTCTTTATTCCAATAGCTAGGCGATAACTATCACATTAAATAATAACATTTTAATAAAATTTTACTTTTCATTTTAACTTGATGTTGCTTGTAATGAAAGCTAAAATCATTATTACATATGAAACATGCTAAAATCACTATTTCATGTAATGAAAAACATTGAAATTATCAAATTTATTTGAAAAAATGTATTTCAAAAAATCTCAGGTTGTTACATTATACCCCACTTAAAATGAATTTCACCCTCAAATTTCTTTACTTTGGTACCAAAAAACTAAGGATACTTATGCCTTATTACATCCTCAAGTTCCCACATAGCTTCTTCAAGATGGTGGTTTCTACAGAAACAATTGAATATGTGAGTGGTATTTTTTTACATAAATTTATCTATTTGATCTAGAATCTTTACCAGTTTTTCCTCATAAGAAATATCAAACTCCAGTTGTATGACCTCTGAGTTTAGTAAATGGGATGGATCTACCATGTACTTTCTTAGGAGAGATACACAGAACACATCATGAACTAGATAGAGGATTGAAAGAAGTTCCAATCGATAGGATACCATCCCAATACGACCATGAATCTCAAAGGTACTGATATACATAGGGATTAGATTTCTTTTATATCATAAGAACAATATCACCTTTTGGGTGCACTTTGATCAATTTATGCTTCATCTCTTACTCCAATATATGAAGATGATTTTTTTTATTCCTGAAGTAGTAATGGATCACAATATCCATAATTGAATGAGAATTCAACCCTTTTATTACTAGTTATAACAAAATGGTTAGCATTTGTTGTCCAATATGGATGAATATTTATATGGTGAAGTAATATATTAATTTATAAAACCTAATCCTAAGTTTAATGTAAACCATTTCATAAATGGTTAACCTTATGACCCTTCTGAAATATTAAAATCCAAAACTTTAGAAATAATATGAGAAAAATTCAAAAAATAAATTTATCATTAATCCCCCAAACAACCTAAAGTAGATCTTAATTGTCACATACCAAACATGTGAATACCTTCATCATGTATTCTCTTGAAACATGTTTATAACTTGAATTACTATGAAACCTTTTTAAAAACACACATACTTCTTTATTCCTTAAATAAAACTTAGGTTATTGGAAACATTACTTAAATCCAAAAAATTGTAAAATTCATCAATGATATCATAAACTATATTGTCAGCAAATCATTAATCACTTCAAAGGTAATCAATACTAACAAATTTACATTATCCATATCAATCATCTCTTTATCCCAATATCATAATCTCAACATTAGGACCATATTAAGGTTTATATTTCCCTTAATTATGTGTTTTTCATGAAATATAACCTTCCCATTAAGTCACTTTTCTTGGTCACCAGTACCATTCAATACATTCTTTCAAATTATTAATTAAGACCTATATTGAAAAATACTTATATATTTCATAATTATTTAATTCCAATATATAAACACTTAAATCATTCTACTTCATTCTTAATCCATTAACTAGGCTTAATCATCTTATTATTTAATACCTCATTCCTTTAATATTTCAATTTTAGTCACTTTATCATCAATTATAAAACCTTTACATATATCACCTTACTAACCATATTCTTGATTTTTATTCCTAGGACATTGATTTGTATAATTCTCATACACACTACATTTATAACATTAAACCATTGATGATGTCTTAGGGAAGTCATTATTCTCATCCATTGTGTTAACTGAACTTTTTATTTTTCCACAGAAATCCCTTACACTGTGTCCTTCTTCTCCCCACCTAAAATATATTCTCATTCCTTTTAGAAATTCCCTAGAGTGATTTTTCCCACATTCGTGACATATAGAAAACTGAATTGTATTTATCTATAGTCTCCACCACCTAAACTCTCAGTAAAATCTACCCTTCTCTTATTTAGTGAGTTTGAGATTTGGTTAATATGTATACTGTTAATTATATATAATGATAATTGATTCACAATAATAAAAATATTCTTCACTTCGACCATCATCCCATTTGGTTTATCATTGACACATTGTCTATCACATTCAAGGTTAACCCAATTTCTTCTGGTTCCCTCCATTGACTAAAACCAAAAATCATAGTGTGAGAAAAAATATTCATAGTGGAAATCCAAATTATCATTAAACATTATTTATATAATGACTAAATGATGAAATATTACTTTTTAATCTATGAAACCCAAGGTTTATTCTAATAAATTCATAGTCACCATCTATTTAAGTCTTTCATGATGGTTTTTAAAGTGTTTGTGAATTTAAAAAGCATATCCTCAAAGAGTGTCATATTAGGTGTGGATCAAGTACTATTATCATGCACATGGTTCTTATAGAGTGTATCTCAATGTACCCTTTTCGAGTTTATTACTACTGGGTACCTCTGTCCCATGTCCACATCCGCATGTAATATCCTAAAAGGGATGTAATTGAATAGAAACCACTCACTCCATCCTTTATTGAAATTAAAAGGAATTTTCCTATTCTTTTACTCATACTTATAATTATCCTCAGAAAAATCCTCATAAATATCTCTAGGGATATCATTGATGTTTTCTCATCCTAGTATCCAAAGGATAAATAAATCTTTTCTCTGATACCAATTACAATGACCCTATATTTTTATACATAGATATTAGATATTATTATATGAATATTCATTACATTACACAAACACTTGAATGAGGATTATAATGTTTTAGTTCCTTTAAATACTAGAAATACAATCTTCTTATTTAGTAGAAGATCATGAAAATATCCTTCAAATATGTTCTCACATAGTGCTCCTCATATGAATACCCTACCTAAAACATTCTTTATAAACTAGGGAATGAAAGATAATATAGAGAGAGTTAAGATGATCATTAATGGTAAATGTAGGAGATATAAATATATGATCATATTAATGAATAAAATATGAATAAGGGCATGTGACCATTAAAATAACTTAAGAAGTTTATACAGAACTTTTCATTGATAATAAACATGATTCTTGTCACAAAACATTATCATTTCATAAAACATGGGACATATGAGCGAAAAAACATTATAAATAAATCATGAACCATAAGACTATGACATAGAAGTTTGGAACATCCATAAATATAGAAAAAAATTTCATATTTCAAGGTTATATACTAAGGCCATCAACATAGTAGAAGAGGACATATCACTTGTTTCCCCTTGTGGATTAGGAAGCACCTATTTCCCATAGTGGATCGAGGAACACCTATTTCCCAAAGTGGATCAAGATTCACATGTTTCCCATAGTGGATTAGGATTCACCTATTTACCATAGTGGATTAAGGCCATCTATATATTTTTTATTTTTATATCATAAAATATAAATCTTTACCCAATGCATTGGAGGGAGATATAGTTCCTACCCATATTATAATTGAAACCATACATATGTGTACCAAAAAATCATAAAACATTCATAATATTATCACATCATAACCTATGTAAATAAAACGGGTTTAAAAAAATCATCAATTCATCATAGAATAACCCATGCAAAATAAATGTGTTTCATAAACATTTCACCAACATAAACATTAACCATCGAGAGAAAGAATAAAGATGTTATAATTTAATATTATCCCTAGTAAATAATAAGTAACATCAAAGGATGTAATATTAGATGGAAAATGATTTTTAAATAGAACATGGATCTTTTCTTGAGGGTAATATCATTTCCACTTTGAAAGACACATTTTAAAACATAAAAATTTCAAAATCCTTTCCTTTGAAAATAACCTTTAAATCTTATAAAGGAATATTTAAAAATAATTTAAAACATTTCTTGAAAAGGATATAATTTACACTTTGAAAAACACTTTTTAACACATAATTTTTTTTGAAATCCTTTTCTTCAAAAATAAAATTTAAAAATTATAAAAAAATATTTAAATAAATAATGATCAAGATTCCTTTCATGTATTCGGTAAAAGCCAAAAGGACATTTTTTGGAAAATGAAATGAATATTTCTTTAAAAATATTTCATAAAAAGTCAAAATTGGGTAAAAATATCTTTAATAAATAATTTTATGAATGTTAAAAAAATTTTAAATTATTTTTAGAAAACATTGTTTTAGAAGAAAATGGGGTTTCAACCTAAGATAGAAATAAAGATGATTTTTCATAAAAACATTATTTTTAACTCTTGAGCACATTAAGAGAGGAGAGTGAAGGGAAAAAAATGTATTATCATTACTTAAACAGAGTAAAATAAAATTCATGATTTTATTGAGAGATAGATCATAATATTTTTTTATTGGAAGTATAATCATAAACAATCCCAATAAATGATGATATTGTAACATAAATATCTTACCACTTTAATAACATTGAATTGCAATCCCCATGTAAGAATAAAATTAAATGAAAAAAATAATATCATTAAATGAATAATATTAATGATATACAATTTCAAATTAGAAGTTTATATACCTCATAGAAGAAGAAAAGTGGATGAAAAATCTTATATCCCAAATAAGGTAATTTGAGACAAACAAATCCCTTACCAATTTGGTAACTTTTGAACCGAAAACCCCATGAAATATAGAAATTAAAATAGATATGTAAATACAAAAAAATTTATTATAATAATAATAAAATAAATTAATGTTCTTTGAATATAACACATAAAACAAACACATGGTGAATATGACATGTGTCTCACATAAACATAAAGGCATGACATAAATCCCCTACCTTAAGTCTTAACTTCATTTGTATACATGAAACCCTCCTATATAAAAGATTTAAGTTTATTATGAATATATTAAAACCCAATATTCATATATATCATACCATATATTATATACATATACCTTTTTATTACCATTTTATTAATCCATCCAATGGCCCGAAGGCCTTCATTTTTTATTGATTTTTGATAATCCACATTTCAAGGGGTGAGGTGGAACCCTAACAAGGCCTGTAGGTGTAAGTATTACATGTCCCATAGGAATTAGAGGAATTCAGTGCCTGTAGGCTTCAAACATTACATACAACACAAAATAACTACTTTGAACTTCTCCTCCCCAACATCTTCAATGTGAAATTAGCTCTCCACCTTTGCATGGCTGTTCTGGTAGGCTTTACCATGCATGCACAGGCTTGTCCCAATGGTAGGTGCCATACCCTCTCATTCTTGCAATCCGTTTAGCTTCTACACTGGTGAAAGCTCCTTGCTCATCCTCCTTCTGAAGCTTGTTCCTTGTAGGTTGTCTAGTTTGTATCTGCACTTAAGGTGGCACGAAGGCCTTGAGGTAGCCCAAAGACCTTACTAACCCGAAGTCATGGGTGGCCTGAAGGCCTTAAAGTACTTGGGGACCAAATAGGTGGCCCGAAGGCCCAAACGGGGGAATATTCCCGACTGCTATAGTGCCAAACAATGCCTGCTATAGTTCCCGCTATAATACCTACTACAGTACTGCACAGTTCTCGCTACAATAACTGCTACAATACTGCTACAGTACCGAAAATTAGCCTCCATCAAGTTTTTATCCTAGTTCTCTTGGATTAACTTAAGGAGTCCTCACCAACTGGGCAGAGGCTCATGTGCATTGCCATTTTATTAACAATTTCATGTTAAAGTCACGTTTCAGGCAATACCTTCTTTTTTTTCTTGTATGTTTTGATTTGTTATTTTTTGTCCTATTACATTGATCATGATTACATCATATAATTTTTTTTTAAAAAGATACAAGTATAATATATATTCAGTATATATTTATTTATATTAATCCATAAAAGTTACATAGAGAAAATGAAATTTGTTGTTCACGGAGACGGTGGATCGTACGTACACATGAACGTTGATTCCATTTTTTTGACGGATTGAAATAAATAAAGTTAAATAATATATTACCTTCCCAAAATTATTATTATGTCATATATATATATATATAATATTATTATTTAAACCTACCATTATTAACTTCCATGTAATTTTTATGTGAATGATGAATCGCATCGCTTCGCGAGGCGGTAGTTCGCCGTACACACGAATGACATTATCGTATTACTAAAAACTGGAAAGTAAGAAGGCGCATGTGATATCATGATTATAGAGGCATAATATTATCATATATATCATATATAAACAATAAATCCTTCATTATATCTATCCATTAGGGGTAATGATGGAAAACTAATAACATTGGTTCACGAGGCGGTAGTCTGTCATACACACGAATGATGATTTCATAACCAATTTGATGGAAGAGGAGATGGATTTATATTATTAAATTAAAATAATAAATTATAATTATATATAAGATACTTATCTTATTATATTAAAATGGTTAAATAAATATTAAATGAGGTGTATGAAGAAATAAAATAAAATGATTGGTTAGGGGTATTTCCTCTTCTTTGGGAAACTTCTTTTGGTTTGCACCAAAATGATTATTAGGATGAATTTATAACCAAAATATTTCTTATAGGATTATTTAAGGGAAGTAAGGTAGCTATTTTTTAGGACTATTTTGAACCAATTGGTTTTGGAAGTGTGAATAAGAGAGGAGAGGGGGTGATTTTTTATAAGTGAGGTGAGTGGAACGCTTTTAATTTTTGAAAATAAAAAGGTGTTCCCACATTTTTCACATGAAAAAAAGTTAAAAAAATGGTAAATTATAGAAAAAATAATATATAATGTCTAGATATGTCCATAAAATGTTTTTTGGACAATTGTTTATCATTTTTTTAAAATTATATTTTTAGTTTAACCCCCGGTAAACTCATTTTTACCATAACTGGGATAAATATTTTTTATAATTTTTACGATTCATTATCAAAGAAAATTAATTTTATATTTTTAGATAATGTAAATTTTTTTATTCAAAATATGAAATATATTTTTCCAAAATCCATTCACAGAAGTGTAAAATTCTAATTTAAAACTAGTCCCTTAGACACGATAAGAAAGCGGGGTTTCAAAGAGAAAAGTTTCAAAAGTTTTAAATATTTTTATATAAAAATTCAATATAAAAATTATTAAAATGAACTAAATTGGATTAATAGATATATAATTTAACTAATATTACTTTTAAAACCATATTAATTTTTTATAATTTTAAAAGTTCTAAAATAAATGATAATTATTAATAAAAATCAGTATTTTTCACTAAACATCAAAAAATTTATCTTCTTTGAAAATTATCAAAAGTTCAGCCTATGATAATTTTGACATGATGATTTAAAAAATTAACATTATATTTTAAAATAAATTTTCTAAAATTTTCAAAAAAAATCACATTAGTGTGCAAAAGGAAATTAAATAGGTTTTTTTTAGAAAAATATAGCTTTTAAGTATAAAATTTTATTTATTCTTATCTATTTTTTGGAAAACGCATAAGATTAATGTTAAATATTTTATTGATTATATAATATATATATTTTATTAAAATAATTAAAAAAAATCTATTTTTTAATTTACTAATGTAAAACATGTTTGTTTGCATAAAAATAGTTTTTCAGTAAAAGATTCTCTATATTTTCTAATTGATTTTCTTTTCATTTATAATTAATTGGTAAGAAAATAATTAATTTTATATAAATATGTAAACCATATATTTTCATAATTTATTTATTCCTATTTAAACATGTTATTCCAACAGCTAGGTGATAACTATCAAATTAATAATAATATTATAATAGTGTGTCATGTTTCATTTAAACTCGGCATTGTGTGTAACAAAGCTAAAATCAATGTTACATGTAACACAAGCACATATTGATGATGTGTATAATGAGAAATATCAAAAATATTAAATTTATTTGAAAAAAATATTTCAAAATATATTGGGGTATTACAATAACATCACACATATGAAAGAATAAAGTGTTTTTAGTTTCAATTTATATCTTATATGATTTATTTTCTATTAAACTTCAATTACTTTAAAGAAATGTAATAAAACATTTAGTTTTGAATTATAAACATATAGTTTATGGAAAGAATACACTCCCTAAAAACATAAAGCATTACATTGTGTTAAACTCATTTATATATTATTACTAATTTTATAATTTATATTTAAATATAAGGTTATTTCTATGAGTATTATCAATAGAAACTCCTTTAGGAAAGTGGATAGAGAATATCTTGAGGCTTCAAATGTGTGTTATCATATTAGGTTATTATATATATCTATGAGACTTTTTAATTTTGGATATAACTTTTTTAGATGTGATACTTATTATGGAAAGGATAACTCATTTCAAAATACATAAAGATTCCTATAAGAGATATACCATAGTGAGTCATATAAGACCTGATCTTGTAAAATTATAGTCATCATTATGAATGATGTGGATATCTTTTAGGGTTTTATGGATGGGATTTAGCTTCATTTATTTCTTTTGAACGTTGATCAATTTTAATATGTATTTCTGGGAAAATTATTTTTAACACCCTGCCCCTCCTCATTGGCTTGAGAAGGAGGAAGGACATTACTTGGACTTAAGAGACACATCCAAGGCACCAAAGGCTGGAAATAAATGCCAAAGGATTCAATAAAATTGGGGGATGATTTTCCTTTTGAAAATAAAACAACCCAACCAAAAACACCTTACAAAAATAACTACTAAATTATGCATGATAATAATGTAAAACAACTCAAGGAAATACCATTGATATCAAAACCAAACTTTAATAATACTACAGTGGAAGACTAAAATATCAAAGTACATAACGGAAGACTATAAAACCAATATGTAATCGTAGAAAACTAAACACCAAATCTCCAACAATATCCATCCTCCAACTTTACCAAATAGACCAAGTATCACGAGGTAGTGTTAAATATGTGTGATACTTTACCTTTTCTCATATTGTGATAAAAAACATCTGAAAAAGCACCGAAGTGACAAAGCATGGGTGATTAATTAAACTCACTAGATTTTCCCCAATGACTTCCCTACTAAATCCACTAGGATAAAACATATTATCATCATTTATATAAAAACAGTTTATATAAAACAATTTCTAAAATAGTTTATATAAAAATATAAACAAGTTCCAATGAAACCATTTTCTCCAAAAAACATCAAGTTCCAAGTAAAAAAACCAAATAATTATCTAAAATAATTTTACACATTCTATTTTGGCACAACCATTCCACATCACTTATCCACACTTACAACCATGGATGAAAAACCTGGACCTCCCTATGCTCATGAGTGGTGAGTCATCCTTTAACTAATCCATTACCTAGTGAACCATTTTGATGGGGGAGAACCCTTCAAATTATCCATACCACTAATGATTGGGGAGATTCCTTACCCTTATCAATCCTTAAATAAAATGAACACACACAACCATTATGCCAAACCAATTCCAACACAACCATTTAATCCATTTCAATAAAACCATTCTTTTATTGAAAACATTCCAACAAACCAATTCAAATAAACCATTCCAATTAATTTCAATAATACAATCCCTTTTATTGAAATAATTTTGATTAATCCATTTACCACAATCACATAAAATCTCAATTTTAAAACCATCATTTTAAAACCAAGCACCGAATCACTTTCTATAAAAACACCCAATTTCCATGCTTCCACAAAACAACACCCAATAGGGTTTTCAACAAGTATTACATAGAAATTTCAAAATAAATTTTACACAAAATAATCAATTTGAAATCAATCCTTCATATTCTAAATATAGAAGTCAAGAGTAAAGCCACCTACCTCGGGGTTTATGAAAAAAATGAAGAATGATATGAAAAATGTTGACGAAACCAGGATAAATCTCTATGAACCCACCTTAGATAACTTACACTATCATAAACCAAGACAAATATAATTATTTTTTGAATTAAATATCTTAGATCTATCCATATTGAACATAGATCTAATAGAAAAAGTGAGATAGAGAAGAGGATCTAAGAAAAAACACCAAGAATGACCAAGAACAATCACTTACCATGAGGATCCAACTTAAAAACACCAAGGGAAGCCTTCAGATCACCTCCAATTCAATGGAGAGAGGTTCTATAACCTTTAACAGGGAAAAATACCAATTTAGTTTTTTTGGGGAAAATGAGGCATTAAAACACAAGGCTGACCTGGATCTACTTTTTTATGATCTAGTTTTTTAACCATGAATGATTTAGTTACATGGTTAGTCAAACCACTCATAAATCATGCACCAAACACTACCTCTGAGATAAACATCACACAATTACCAAACCATGCACCAAACATTCCAAATATCACTATCTCAACATTTCCACACTTAGCACGGTTTGGTCAAATCATGTGCCACCAGTGCACCATCCATTTAGCCTCTGTCTCACTATGAATGGTTTCCTATAAGTGTTGCATGATTTTCCCAAATTGTTCACCAATGGTGCACCTATAGAAAATCCCAAAAACACTCCAAAAGTTATCAAAAATATCCTAAAATTCACCCATATACCTTATATGCATAAAAATTATAAATTAAGGGTTACTTAATTGAAACCAGGGGTGCTATATTCCCCCAACTATTTGTCTTTATGTCCATGAAAAGTAGAAAACCATCAACTTGATGAAAGAGTTATGGCCATTTCTCTATCATTTCCTTCTCAAGTTCCCAAGTATCTTCCTAAATCTAACCATGTTTCCACAAAACCCTCACTAGACAGATTTTTTTCCATGCAAGACATTCTGTTTCCAATCAACAATCAGCACTGTTATGCGTACCAACAAAGCATCCGACTCTAGGTCAATGTGATCCCATCTGATCATATGGTCTGGATATGGATGATACATTTTCAACTAAGATACATGAAACAAATTTTGCACTGCACTGAACCATCTTGGAAATTCCAAATGATATTCCACCTCACTGACCCACTCCAATATCTCAAAAGGGCCTATGTATCGATGAGATAACTTTCCCTACTTCCCAAAATGGCGATGTCTAAAACTTGGAGAGATCCTCAAGAAAACATGATCACTCACCTTGAATGAAAATGACCATAAATGATGATTCACATATGATTTTTGATGACTCAAGTTCATCTCCATTCATTTCCCAATCAACTGAATCTTCTCCATTGTTACTCAGACAAGGCTAGGTCTAACTAGTGAAGTTTCACCTATTTCTACCCAATAATGTGGATAAAGACAATGAAAACCATAAAAATTTCCAGAAGGATACATATATATATCAAGGCATAATAGATGTTGTTATATGATAAATCCACTAAGGGTATATGATCTTCCCATGAACTGCCAAAATCCATTATACAAGCCTGCTACATGTCTTCTAACATTTGTATCATCCTTTTGGATTGACCATCGGTTTGAGGATGACACGCCGTACTATTTTTCAAATGAATCTAAAGGGATTTCTTTAAGGATCTACAGAAATGAGATGTAAACCTTGGATCTCTGTCCAATACTATAAAAAATTGTATGCCATGCCTCTTTCCCACTTCTCATATATAGATTTTTGAAAAGTCCTCCACTGTAGGAATTTCACGAATTAGAATGAAATTAGCCAACTTTGTGAGTTGATCTACTATCACCCATGTGATGAGTTATCCTTTCACTAAGTCATCACCTAGTGAACCATTGTTATGGGTGAGATAACTTACCCTTATCCATCCCACTAATGATAGGGGAGACTCCTTACCCTTATTCATCCTTAATTCACATGAACACACACAACCATTATGCCAAACCAATTCCAAAACAACCATTTAATCTATTTCAATAAAACCATTATTTTATTGAAAAACTTCCAAAAAAACAATTCAAATCAACCATTCTAATTCATTTTGATAAAACCATACCTTTTAATATAAACATTTTGATTAATCCATTTACCAAAATTCTAGAAAATCCACATTTTAAAATCAACATTTTAAAACCAATACCCAATGAATTTTCTACAAAAAAACAATTTCAATGTTTCCACAAACCATCACTAAATAGGGTTTTCAACAACCATTACATATAAATTTCACAACAAATTTCTCCCAAAATAATCAATTTTAAATCAATCCTTCATATTGTAAATAGATGAGTCAAGTGTGAAGTCACATACCTCAGGTTTTATGACTAGAAATGAAGAAAGACATGAAAAATGTCCATGAAACTAGGATAAATCTCCACAAACCCACCTTAGATATCTTCCCCTATCATAAACTAAGCCAAATATAATCATTTTTTGAATCAAATATCTTAGATCTATCCACAAAGGACATAGATATAAGAAAATGAGATGGATATAGAAGAGGATATAAGAAAAAGTACTAAGAACGAACAAGAATGATCACTTACCATGAGTATACGACTTCAAAACACTAAAGGAAGCCTTCAGATCACCTCCAATTTGATGGGGAGAGATTCTCCAACCTTTAAGAGGGATAAATACCTAGTTAGGGCCATTTTGGGGAAAAAACAAGGCATTAAAACACAAGGATGACCTAGATACACTCTTTTAAGATATAGTTTTTTAACCATACATGATTTAGTAACACAGTTAGTAAAATTGTGCACAAACCATTCTCCAACTACTCCCTCAAAGATGAACCTCACATGGTTAGATCACACGGTTACCAAAAATGCACCAACCATTCCAAATATCACTATCTCAAAATTTCCCCACTTACCATGGTTTGGTCAAACTATGTGCCACCTGTGTGCCTTCTATTTAGCCTCTATCTCGTTATGCATGGTTTCCTATAGTTGTTTATTGGTTTTCTTAAACCCTGCACCAACTGTGAACGTGTATAAAATCCCCCAAAGCACTCCAAAATATCTCAAAACTCCCCCAAATTTCATACACATACTTTACATACTTAAAAATCATAAATAAATGGCTACTTACTTGAAATCAAAGATGCTACATTCTCCCCACCATTGGTCTTTCTGTCCAGGAAAAGTAGAAAACCATCAACTTTCTAAAAGAGTTTTGGACATTTATATTTCATTTCCTTCTCCCGTTCCTAAGTATCTTTATGTATATTACCATGTTACTAAAAAACCCACACTAGATAGATGATTTTCCATGAAATAATTTCTCTTTCCAATCAATAATCTACACTGGCATGTGCACTAATGAAGCATGCAGTTCCAGGTCAATGTGATCCCATCTGATCACATGGTCAGGATTAAGATGATACTTTTTTTCAATTGAGATACGTGAAAAAGATTTTGTATTACACTGAATCATGGTGGAAATTCCAATCGATATACCACCTCACTGACCCATTCCAGTATCTCAAAAGGGCATACATATCAAGGATATAAC
This sequence comes from Viscum album, assembly GCA_963277665.1. Taxonomy (NCBI): domain Eukaryota; kingdom Viridiplantae; phylum Streptophyta; class Magnoliopsida; order Santalales; family Viscaceae; genus Viscum; species Viscum album. The sequence goes on from OY728161.1 coordinate 1,301,099,754, forward strand.
TTTCTTTGCTTCCTAAAATGATGATGTCCAAGCCTCAGAGAGAACCTCAAGAACACATAATCACTCACCTTGAATGTCAATGACTATCAAAGATGATCCTAATATGATTTATAATGATTTAGGGCTGTATCCATTCATTTCCTAATCAACCAAATCTTCTCCATTATTTCTTGTACAAGGCTCAATCCAACTAACAATGTTTCACCAGTTTCCACCAAACAAAGTGGAGAATGATAATGACTCCCATAAAAAGATTCAAAAGGCTCCATATGTATTGAGGCTTGATAACTTTTTTTATATTAGAACTCCATAAAGGGTATGTGATCTTCCCATGAGCCACCAAAATTCAGTACACAACCCTGAAATATGTTTTCTAACGTTTATATCATCCTTTTTTATTGGCCGACCATTTGAGGATGATGCACCATACTCATTGTCAATTGAGTCCCAAGGTATTTCTATAAGGATCTATATAAATGATATGTAAACCTAAAATCTCTATCTAATACTATCGAAACTGGTATGCCATGCCTCTTTACCACTTCTTGGATATAGATTTTTGACAAGTCCTCAACTGTATGATTTTCAAAAATTGGAATGAAATGATATGACTTTGTGAGATGATCCATTATCACCCATATTACATCATGTTTCTGAACCATTCTTGGGAGACCTATTAAAAAATACATAGTTATCTTCTCCCATTTACACACTGGAATAGGTAAAGACTACAACATACCTACTGGTCACTGATGCTCCGCCTTAACATGCTGAAAAATTAATCACCTTGAAACAAACTCAGCCACTTTCATTTTCATACTGATCCACCAAAACTATTCTTCCAATGCCTTATAAATCTTCTTTATTCCAAGTTAAATAGACCCCCCTATGAATGGTGGTAAGAATGAAGAATCTATTCCTGACAAGCCATAGGTGTAACCATCTGATTTAAGAACCACAACACTGAATTCTCATCTAGCTTTCATCCCTCAATGGTCTCCCCACCATTGAGCTTTGACCTCATTTCCATGAATTCTGTTTTGGATGTCTATGCATCTTTAACCATATTTACCAAATCAAGAACCACTAAAACTGAAAAAAAACTGCAAAATCACCCTGGTTTTCACATTCCATGTTCATTTCTTCTATCACTGACATCAACTACCATTGATCGGAAGCCTCTTTTTTTCCATCTAAGTATATGAATTTTTTCTTAATGAATCTACTACCAAATTTACCCTTACCAGTGTATACATAAAGTCCAAGTCAAAAATTTGAAGATACTCCATCCATATTATTTATCTCAATTTAAAATCCATTTGTGAGAAAATATTCTCCAAGATCTTATGATCAGTGAACATAGTAAATATCTCACCAAAGATATAGTAACGCCAAGTCTTCAATGAGTGTACCACTCCAGCTTACTAAAAATCATGAATTGGGTAGTTCCTCTCATGCACTCATAGATACCTTGATCCATAAGAAACAACATGATCTCCTTGCATGAGAATACACCCCAACCCTGATCCCAAAGCATCACAATACACCACATACCCTTTTCCTGATTTTGGAAAAATCAAGATCGGTGAGGATGTAAAGAGAAGATTAAGTTATTGAAAATACATATAGAATTATTTTTCATATTGAAATGGAAAATTATTATTTTTCAAATATGTCATAGGATAAGCTAGTCATGAGAACTCATGCACAAAGCATTGGTAATAACCCACCAGACCAAGGAAGCTCCATATCTCAAAGATGTTATTTGGAAGTTTCCAAGAGATTAAAAATTCTATCTTCTCTAGATCTACTAAAACACCTCTTTTAGAAATTACATGGACAATAAATAATACCTCTTGTATCTAAAAATTTAACATTTTTAATTTGGTATAAAAACGATGATCCCTCAAGATTATCAACACTATCACCAATTGCGACTCATTCTCATCCCTTGTCATTGAATACACCAATATGTAATCCACAAATACCACCAAAAAATAATATAGACACATTTAAAGTATATGATTAATCAATTAAATATTGACTAATGGTTCATTCATAAGACTGAAAGGCATAAACACATAATCATAATGTCTATATATACTTCAGAAAACTATCTTTAGAATACCCTCCTTCTGAACCCACAATTGGTGATATCCTGATTGTATGTCTATCTTAGAGAACCAATGAGGTCCCCTCAATTGATCGAATAGATCATCATTTCATGGTAGTGGATAACTATTCTTTATCGTAACTTGTTTAAGCTTACAATAATATTTTTTTAAAAAGTTTGGGGCCGAAGCCTCATTTATTATTTAAAGCAAAGCAAAGACATCTTTTAATTGGGTAGAGGGAGACCCATTACATAGCCTGAAGGCCCAGAGAGGTGATAAGCTGAATGAAACCTTTTATTTACAACTCTTATAGTCTCACATTCATCTCCATTAATTATGTTGGTGCCATTTGATAATACGGAAGATAAATAGGACTGGTCCCCAAAAGGATATAAATAATAAACTCCACTTCTCTCATCAGTGGGAACCTTGATAAATTATTGGGAAACACATCTAGCAACTGATCGACCACTGTTGTAAAATTGATATCCTCAATCTCTTCCATTGATTCCAAATTCAACGCCACCAACTGGTAAGTGATATTTCATGACCCATATCCCAGGGCCCATGCCGTGACTACCTTAAGCTTTCCTCCCCTAGGCCAGGGGTTGGAGACTAGCGCTGAGTAGGCATATCCAAAAAGTGGGGGGAATTTTCCAAAGTACCTATACACATGCACCCATCTCCAAGAAAAAGTAATAAAACCAAAAACACCAAGAATACATGCATGTATACTACTAAGAAAAACCACACAGAGTAAATAATACAAACTGAAAGTAAAGGGGTCTAGTATACATTCCCAACAAAAGAAAAGTACAAGCTTCTGTAATCCATATACCGAAACCCTAACTGAATGGTAGGTATAGAAGCTATCGAAAGTCACTAAAGTGAACCTTTTTTGTTGTGCCTTCCTCTATGTACCACCTATTTCCATCCCACCAAGGCTCCCATAAAATATTTTGGTCATCTGCACAAGACACGACACGTGTGGGTGAAGCCCGTGTAGGGGTGAGTAAAACCATACTCAGTAGGGACCCCAAACCAAAAAGGTATACCACAAAGAAATACAAAAAGTAGAATACCAAATATGTACATGAAGTGTAGCCTCTAATAAGTATAGTCAATAGATCCACTAGAGTTATCTTACACAAGTATATGTATATGACATACATATACGAAGAAATTCCAGGCATATTCAAATCCAAGGAGACACACTCTAGGTCTTCATAGGAGACACACTCCACATAGGTGTAGGAGACACACTTTGTAGGAGACACACTCCGTGTAGGTGAAGGAGACACACTCCATAGGAGACACACTCCATAGGAGACACACTCCATAGGAGACACACTCCATAGGATACACACTCTGTGTATGTCACAACTAGCCATTGGATTCTGTTCTTAGCACACTCATTCTAGAAGCACCGACTCCTCAAGCCAAAAAGGCCACATGATAACCTCCATGAGAACTCATGTAGAGTATCTCAAAAGGACCTCCTCATTTTGAGGGTCCCAAGACCGCAAATGGCTTATCAAACAAACATACGGTTTGAAAGTTACATGCATTTTAGAGAAAAGGGGCCGGTGGGGTCTGGGTTTGGTCCGACCCGGTCGGACCAACTCGATATGACATAGGGCCCACCAATCCACTTGATCTAGTCTAGCCCACTCGAGTGGGCTAGTTTGGTCCACCCAAACACAGCCGCTACCACATCCCCACCTGGTCAATGCGGTCGCCCACCTCGTTCAATGCAGTCGGCTACCACGTGACCCATCCCGCTATCCCATTGGATTGTGGCTTCTGTCTATGCGACATGGTCTCCCACTGTGTCGCATCTGTAACTACCATCAGCCACACTATCGGTGTCCCTGGTCGCTACTTGCGGCCATATGCCACAAGACCCTTCCGCATGCATGGTCCCACGAGACCACACCCATCGTCGCCGCCCTACCAGTGAGCTGCGCCACTGCACGCTGCTGGTGGACTCTGCTCCGCGGACCACCTCATCTCCTATGGTGCCCCATTTTTATAAATTAGGACACCATTGCAATTCTTGGGTCACCGTCTTCATTGAAATAGGATCTAAATTGTCTTGTTGTCGCTCCGAGGGTCCGACCATGTTCAGAACCTCCCAAAAAATCCTGACATGGCCACGTGGGTCCATCGACGAAGAATGCAAAAATAGGGTAGGAGAAAACACCAAGAACACTCTAAGAAAGAACATTATCTTTTTGTTTTGTTTTAACCTTCATTCTTATTTTTAGAAAAGTGGGAAAAAACAACAAGGATAATCAGTAAGGTTTAATTTCTTTAATCCCATAGTCTAACCATCCCTCAAGAACGATCGAACCATGGATCAACCTGTTCGTGGGTTGGTCCATGTTCATCGTTGAAAACAAGAACATGTAAAGAATTCAAAAGACAACCCCTACCTGGGTTTGAATCAATCATTAACAAAGATCAATCATTGCATCGTTGTCATTGGAAAGATCCTTTAAAGGGGAGGGATTTCTCTCTCGCGATCCGTCATTCATCATCGTTCATTATCTTCCAACAGAAGGGTTCCACCAATTTCTTTTCTATAGAGATTATATGGAATTCGAGAGTTAAGAATTAACCCTAAATTTCTATTTAATTAAGGAGAATGGAAAATGCGTCTTCTTTTCACTGTGTTGCAGCATCGCCACACTGTTCCATTAAGAAATGAAATGGGATGGCTCGTCGCTGCGTCGTATAATATCTGTGTCATTGAAAAACGTTAAAAGAAAACAAAATAAACCTTTTTATGATTATTTTTTTCATCTTTAAAAAAATAAAAAAAACATTTTCCATAGTTGAATTGTGTCGGTCGAAGTTAGGACGTGACCTAAGGTAAAATTGATGTTCTAAACTCAATGGTTCTCTTGGATTTTTGATCTGGGAACCCATTTAGAAGTTACTAAATCCATGAACATGTATTATTTTTAATAAACTTAAAAATAATTTAAACATTTATTTTGGGAAACTAGGGCCTCATAATCATGTGTTGTCTCAGCACCTGGTCTCAAAATAATCCCATATAATTTTCAAAAAAAAGTTACATGGAAATTTCAGGACATTACTTTCTACCCACCTTAGGGATTTATATACCCAAAATCCAAAACAAAGGATAAACAAAAAAATGGGGATACTGAGCATGAATCTGAGCCTCCCAATACCATGTTCTCTCCTAGATATTTCTATGCTGCCACCAAACTTGCACTAGAGGAATCGATCATCCACAAAAGATCCTCTCCTATCGATTCTCAATCTCCATAGGGTACTCTGTGAAAGTTTTCCCATTATAAATCTCCAGATCACCCCGGTCAAAGATGTGTGATGGGTCTTGCATATATCTCCTTAGCTGTGATATGCGGAAGACATCGTGCACCTGCTTTAACTGTAGTGGTAGAGCCAAGCGGTATGCCACCTCGCTGACTCTATGAAGTATCTGTAAGGGTTCAATGAACCTCAGATATAACTTTCTGCCCTGGCCAAATTTCTATATCCCTCATCAAGGAGAGACCTAAAGGAAACCATGGTCTCCCCCCATGAACACCAAGGGTACCTATCTTTTATCAGTATAAGAATTATGATATCTCAGTGTAGTCCTCATCCACTCCTGGATGATCTGAATTTTCTCAGTGGTAGGCTGTACCAACTCTGTACCCATGAGTGCTAAATCCCCTAGGTCTATCTAGCATAGAGGTGACCTGCATGGTCACCCATACAGGGCCTTGAATGGTTCTATACCAATGGTGGAGTGGTAGCTATTGTTGTATGCAAACTCCACCAGAGGTAGACAATCCTCCCAACTATGAGAAAAGTATAGGATGCAAGCACATAGCATGTCCTCTAGAACCTAGATAGTCCTCTCCATCTGGACATCCGTCTAGGGATGAAACTCCATGTTCAAATGTAACTGAGTCCCAAATGCCTCCTGTAATCCCTTCCACAACCAGGATGTGAAGCATGCATCATGATCTGAAATGATCATTGAGGGAACCCCGTGGATCCAAACAATATCTTGCACATAGAGGTGTCCTAAGATCTCTACTGAACTCTGCTCCCATATAGATAGGAAGTGAGAAGACTTGGTGAGTCAGTCAATGACCACCCTGATAGAATCATGTCCCTAGACACGTGTGGAAAAACCTTCACAAATTCCATCGATATGCTATCCCACTTCTACTCCAACACCTCAAGTGATCGAGTCAATCATGTTGGAACCTGGTGCTCTACCTTCAATTTATGATAAGTGAGTCACCAAGAAATGAACTCTTCAACTGCCTTTTTCATCCCTAACCACCATAACTGATATCAGAGATCCTGGTACATATTTTCCACACCTGGATTTACCGCCAAAGGTGATTTGTGAAACTCATTTAGAACCACCTCTTGTAATTCCACTGGTACAATGGTATGGCCTTTGAAAAGGACAATGTGCTCCCCACCTATTAAATATCCATAAGGGGATTTCCCTTTGGATAAATGTGCACGTTGGGTATCATAGTCGAAATATCCTAGCTATGACTCCCTAACTTGCTTTAAGAGTAGAGGGGTGAAAACCATTTATTGAAGGTAATATACTCCATTACTATCCACGAAGGATATATGCATCGTGATTAACTTCTCCAATGCCTCACTCAACAAATACAAACTGGATCTGCTACCGAGTACGTTTTCCACCATGTTCCTCTTTTCAGGAGTATAACAATTATCAAAGTCATAATCCTAGAGGAACTATAGCCACCGCCTATGTCTCAATTTCAAATCATTCCAAGAGAAGATATACTTGAGACTTTTGTGGTCGGAGTAGATGGTAAACCGCTCACCCATCAAGTAGTGTCACCACATCTTCAGTGTGAAGACTATTGCTACTACATTAAGATCATGGGTCATGTAGTTCTTCTCATTCTATCTCAACTATCATGAACCATAGGCAATCACCACTTTCCCCTATATCAATACACAACCTAGTCTGGTCCCTAATGCATCGCAAAACACTACAAATCTGACACCCTCCTCTAGTAGTCTCAAGATAGGGGTGCTTGTCAACCTCCACCTCAGCTCCTAAAAACCATATTTTCATTTCTTTGTCCACACAAAGGGTTGTTCCTTCCATGTCATAGCCATAAAGGGTTCTTCTACTCTTGAAAATTCAGGAAAAAACCTCTAATAGTACCTAGACAAACCCAATAAACTCATCACCTCAGTAACACTCTTGGGTGAATCCCATGCAAGAACTGCCTATATATTTTCTGGATCCATTGGAACCCCAACCTATGAAATGAAATGTCCTAAAAAGTGGACCTCCTGAATCCAGAATTGACACTTTGAAAGATTCCCATAAATCTGGTGCTCTAGAAGTGTATCTAGAACCATCCTCAAGTGTGTCGTGTGCTCCCCCTCAGCCAATGAGTACACCAGGATGTCATCAATGAAGACCATGATGAACTAGTCTAGGTAAGGCTGGAAGATCATGTTCATGAGTTACATTAACACTATTGGGGAATTGGTCACACCAAACAGAATCACCAAGTAATCATAGTGGTCATACTGAAATCTGAAGGCTATATTCAGTACATCCTCATCCCGTACCTGAAGTTGATGATAGCTAGATCTGAAGTCTATCTTTGAGAAACACCTCGCTCCCTTTAGCTGATCGAAGAGGTTTTCAATTCTCAGTAGTGGATACTTGTTCTTCACAGTCACTTGGTTCTGGTTCTGGTAGTCTATACACAGCCTCAAGATCCCTTATTCCTTCTAGGAAACCAAAACTAGGGCCACCCAAAGTGAAATGATGGGTCTCATGAAACCCTTCCTCTGAAAATCTTCCAGTTGTATCCTCAACTCACAAAGATCCATGAGATCCATATGATATGCAGGAGTAGATATCAGTTCCGCCCTAGGGTATAGATAAATGCAGAAGTCAACCTCCCTATGAGGAGGTAATCCTAGAATATTCCCAAGGAATATGTCCTCATACTCATCCACAACCATAGAAAACTAAGGACTCCTCTCATCCACTACACTAAGGGTAAGGCTAGAACACTGGTGAGTAATCGGCTACAACCTCCTCTAAGAAATTCCATCCTATACTACATTTGTTTCATTTTCATCGATAAAGGAAAACCTTGTCTCATATCCACAGACACACCGCACTCTGAACCTAAAACAACCAATCTGAGCATGAACTATAGATAACCAGTCCATACCCAGAATGAATTCGTAAGGCCTCAACATCACTACAAAGAGATTCCAGCCAAAGCTCTTACCTCCAAGAGTAATCTCACACTGCCAACACCAATGTGTTATCAATGAATCCACTCTCATAGGAGTCTCTATATGTAAGGATCAAACTAATATCTCTAATGGAATCTCTAAGCTCCGAACGAGTTCCATGAAAAGGAAGGAGTGACTCACACCCGTGTCTATAAGAACTGTATCTAGGGTAGAGAATACAAATATTGTACCTCTAATAATCTTTGGAGCACCTGGGTTGTAAACCTCCTTCACCTGTAGTTGGCCTTACCCCTTTCCACCAGCTCCTGGAGCCCGTGGTGGACCACCTGGGGGTGGTGGCAGTAGTACCTCGAACCTCTTCCCACCTCCTGATGTTTTTCCTCCTTCTTTACCATGTTTTCTACCTAGCAGACCACCCTATTCTGGCCTCTACCACTACCTCGGTAGTCCCTCGACTGTCTGCAGATCATTTTTATGGCCAGTTGGAAAATATCTAGCCATATGTCCCCGACCGCCGTATGAGTAGAATAACCTATCCATTAGATGAATTTTTCCACCCTGGAAGCCTCGTACTACTGATCCTGAATCATAGGGTCATCTCTTGGATTTTATGGTCCTCTTGGATTCCTATGTCAGCTGTCGGCTACCTGCTACTGATGTCTTAGCTACTTGAAGTCTATTGGTAGCTCCCACCACCATTTCCTACTCCACCAGAAATATATATAAAACTAGAGCTCACTCTAGCACCCCACATGTGTCTTAATGCTAAGGGATATCATCGAAACCCTGATATACCGATGTAGACTCTACTCGACGGTCCAAGCCCTAAAAACAGACCCTACACTATGTATGTCAAGTAGCGAGAAAGATCCTTGAATATCACTGTGTACTCTACTACTGTTTGAATTCCATGATGTAGGTGTATTAGATCCTATATACACACAGAGCATAAACTCACTGGAAAGAACTCCTCCTTGAAGAGGTACTCAAAGTCAGTTTAGGTGAGGGTCGCCTCTTCATTCATCTGGATCTACAAGTTCCACCATCTCCCCACCAAGCCCTGAAGAAGGCTTGCGGATAGGACCACTATCTGGTCGAGAGGCATCCTCACTAGGCAGAAAACTCATGTAACTACCACTATCCAATACTCAAATACCTAAGGATCTATCTCACCTTGGAACATGGGATTTATCTATCTCTGAAACTCATGAAATGCATTGAGCCTACATGTATCCTCTACTGGTAACTCTAGTAGGAACTGATACTCTACGGGTTGTGGTATCGTTGGTACACCACTAGGAGGTTCTATATCTAAAAATGGTCCCTGTACTGATACATCATCACTCGATAAACCATCCTTATGGTCCCACCCCAGAATCCTAGCTGGTCGCCTATGTAGAAGCATCTTGAAATAGAATAAGATGTTCCACAGTCAATAGAGTATACCTGGTGAGATGAATCTGACTCAAGAATGACATAAGAACAAACTCAATTCCTATATGATGCATGAAACTAGTGTTTTCATTTATTGAGTTGAAAAACAGAATTTAGGGTCTTGGTGTACGGATATATTGGCCGCCGCACCAACACTGGAATCCATGGCCTGAAATATGAACTCGAAACACTTAACACTGTTGCCCAAAAACAAATTCACATACTATTGGTACTTAAGATAGAACCACACCCTCCTCTGATACCACTTTTTCATGACCCTTACCCTGGGGACCATGCCATGACTACCCCAATCTCGCCTCCCATAGGCTAGGGGCTGGCGACTAGCGCTGAGTAGACATATCCCACAAGTGAGAGGCATTTTCCCATGTACCTATACACACACACCCATCTCCAAGAAAAAGTGATGAAACCAAAAACACTAAGCAGACATGCATGTATACTACTAAGAAAACCCACATAGAGTAAACATCACAAAATAAAAGTAAATGGCTCTAATATACAAGCCCGAAAAAATAAAAGTACAAGATCCTGGAATCCATCTACTAAAAACCCTACCTGAAGGGTAGGTATAGAAGCTGTCAAAAGTCACTGAAGTGAACCTCTTCTATCTATCCTGCCTATAAGTACCACCTATGTCTATCCCACCATGGCTCCTATCAAAGATGTTAGTCATATGTACAATACATGAAACGTGCGGGAAAATCCTGTATAGGGGTGAGTAAATCCATACTCAGTAGGGACCCCAAACCACAAAGGTATACCATAAAGCAATACACAAAGTAGACTACGAAAGAGGTATATGAAGTGTAGCCTCTATGAATTAAAACAAAGAGATTCATTAGAGTCATCTCCCACCAGTATATGTATATGTCATACATATACTAAGAAAGTCCAGGCATATTCAAATCCAAAGAGACACACTCTAGGCCTTAATAGGAGACACACTCTGTGTAGGTTCAGGAGACACAATCCATAAGAGACACACTCCATGTAGGTGCAGGAGACACACTCCATAGGTGAAAAACTCCGTGTGGGCATAGGAGATACACTTTGTGTAGGTCATAGCCAACCATTGAATTCTGTTATTAGCATGATCGTTCTGGGAGCACCTACACCTTGAGTCAAAAAGGTCATATTACAACCTCCATAAAAGCTACCTAAAATTATTTCAAAAGGCCTTTTCACGAGGGTTCCAACTCCGCAAATAGCTCATCAAACATACATACAGTTTGAAAGTTACATGCCTTTTAGAGAAAAGGGGTCAGTTGGGTCTGGGTCCAGTCCGACCCCACCAGATTAACCCAAACTGACCTGGGGACCACTGACCTAACCTACAGGGTCTCACCCAAACCTCTGGGTCAACCCATCCTACTGGAACCAGTCCTCTCTGGCTGGTCCTGGTCCACTATACCGGCCCAGCCCACCTGCTCTAGCCTGAACCACTTGAGTGGGAGGGTTTGGTGCACTTGGATGCAGTCGTTACTACGTACCTACATGGTCAAAGCAGATGGCTGCTGCGTGACCTGCCCCACAGTGGTTTCTGTGGGGTCCCACAACATCTCAGGCGCGACTGCTACCCAAAGCTATGCTCTGTGGGCCCCTTCTGCCTGTGCGGTCCCACTGGACCACACCCATCATCACCACCCTACCGGTGAGCAGCGCCGACATGCACCGTCATGCACTTCCACCAATTCTGTCCACTGGTGAGATCTACTTCATGGATGCCTTGTCTCCTCCAGTGCCCCATTTTTTGAAACGAGGACACCCTTTCGATCCTCGGGTCACCATCTTCACTAATGCGGGCTCCAAATCATATTATCGTCGCTACAGGGGTCCGACCATGTTTGGAACCTCCCGGAAAATCCCGACGTGACCACGTGGGTCTGTTGATGAAGAATGGGGTAGGAGAAAACACCAAGAACACCTAAATAATGAATTTAGTCTCTATTCATTTCAGCCTTCATTTTTCCTATTAGAAATGGGGGATGAAACAACATGAATAATCACTAAGGTTTAACCCCTTCAAATCCCATAGTCTAACCATCCTATAATAAAAATTGAACTATGGATCAACCTGTTCATGGGTTGGTCTGCGTTCATCATTAAAAACAATAATAGGGAAGGAATTCAAAATACAACCCCTACCTGGGTTTGGATCACTTGCTGATGAAGATCGATCATTGTGTCGTCATTTCCTCAGAAAGATCCTTCAAAGGGGAGGACCTATCTGTGTTGGTGATCCATCGTTAGTCATCATTCGTCATCTTACAATGGGTGTGTTCCAAAAACATCTTTTCTTCAGAGGTTACAGTTAATTCTAGGGATAAATGTTAACCCTAAATTCCTGTTTAATTAAGGAGAATGAAAAATACATCACCCCATCATTATGTTGCAGCATCACCATGATGTTCCATTAAGAAATGAAATGGGCTGCCTCGTTGCTATGTCGGTGTTTCCAATGGGTGGGTTCCGACAATGTATTTTTGATCTAGGAACCCGTTTAGAAGTTACTAAAATTGTGCACACGCTCTATTTTTAATAAACTTAAATATAGTTCAAACATTTATTCTGGGCACCCTGATCCTCAGAATCGCATGTTGTCTCAGCGCCTGGTCTCGTAATAATCCTATATTATTTAAAAAAACATGGAAATTCTGGGATATTACAATATCATTCTAACTACTGGTTCCAACAAGCCCATTGCACCCACCTTTATACTCCGGTCTCCTCAAAAGAGATGCTTGACGCCATCCTCAGTTGTAAAACTAACCATTTTAGTATAATAGTCAATGCGAGCCTTGCAAATTATCAACCAATCCATACCTAGGATTATATAAAATACATCCATCTCAAGTATAGAGAAATACCATTTCTGCTCGAATCCATCAATGGTTATAGAACATGCTCTACACACAAAGGCTTGTCATTCTCTTTTTCCAAGAGGATTTTAAAGTTTTATCATAGAAGGAATAATAAAAAAATTTAAACATAGAAAATAAATAGAATGATAAATAATAAATGAATGAGATTCACCCATATTAAATAACACACGTGTAAGAGTAGAATTCAAAATAATCATACCTTGCACCCTAGATGGTCCAGGATAATCATCCACAATAACCTATTCATCTCCATATAATTGCTTCATCACTACATTTTTCTCTTTATTTCCCTATTGAGATTGCAATACCTGAGGAGTCATTGTATTCCTGGAATCACCATGGATTTCTCTGTTCTATTAATGATATTGATTCTACTACCCTCTCCCCATCAAGGCATATGATTCCTGCAATACCTGAGAAGTGTCCTGAGTACCTAACATCAAATCACTGAGAAAATAGAACTGAATTTTCCCCATTTAATAGAAGTTGTGTCATTATCTAAGTGGTGTCATACACTATATCTTCATGTGGTTGAATAAAACACATTTAAGAAATCCAGGATGAAACTTTGGTTTTGGAAGAAGATTCACCGATCCAAGTGTTTGATTCTAATTGATGCTCCCACTTTGGGAATAGGCGTTACTCTTCCTATTTCTCCTAGAATTAGAGTTCCCACCATTTCTCATGGGTATCAGCATGCTTCCTACTCCCATAGATTCTAAGATATCCTTTTCATCCATCATTTCCCTATTAACCATCTATGTATAGTCCATAGTATAGAGCACAACAATCTTCAAGTGAATCTCTTATCTCATCCCTGATTCAAATATTCATTACCTCAAGGACGAACTAGCAACAAATTTGGGTTAAATCACCCTAAATTAATTAATTTAGCTGCATAATCCATGAAAAAAAATATTTTCTTACTCTAGGATAAATAAATCCGTTTTTCTTTGAATTATGAACATGTGATGATAGAATTTCTTATTGAAAAATTCTTCAAAATTTTCCCATCCAAGGCCTTGATCCACTTTAGCCTAGACATTTTGATCCCACCACTAGCATGAAAGATCCTCCAGTATATAAATTTCCAGTTGGAAATTTAGCTCTGCTAGTGTGCTGATGAAATCGAAGATACGATTCATCTAGTTTAACCACACCTCTTCCTTCTCTGGTTCTAAATCACCCCAAGAAATGGGTAGATTATACTTTAGAATTGGATGAAATGATCCACTTGTCTTGGATAATCCATCTGGTTCCTTGTTTCCATAGTCTAAAATTCTTAGACAATACTCTGAACTAGTTTTTTGGTTCACCTATGGCCCAAGAGCAACCACATTCTCAGCATCTTCTTCCAGTTGGTTTCTACGATGCCTGCTAGGTGCCATTTTCTAGGAACACAAAAAACTACATAAGTATCACTCTCTATTAACTGATGTCTTAGAATTTCAAATTATACCATATCATGCTATCAAACCATAAAAACATCATGTTCTAAATAATGAAACCAAACAATTCTATAAAATCATTTTACACATTCTATTTATTTATAACCATTCCACATTACTTATCCACACATCCAACCATGCATGAAATACCTGGACCTCCCTATACTCTTGAGTGGTGAGTAATCCTTTCACTAAGTCATCACCTAGTAAACAATTTTGATAGGGGAGAGCCCTGCCACTTATCTATCCCACTAATAATGGGGGATACTCCTTACCTTTATCTATCCTGAATGCACATGAACACACACAACCATTATGCCAAACCAATTCCAAAACAACCATTTCATCCATTCAAATAAAATTGTTCTTTTATTGCAAAAATTCCAACAAACCAATTCAAATCAACCATTCCAATTCATTTCAATAAAACCATCCATTTTAAAGATTTTTTTTGGATTAATACATTTACTAAAATTCCAGAAAACCCAAATTTTAATATTGACATTTTAAAAACAAAAACCAAAGAACTTTATACAAAAATACCCAATTTCCATGTTTCCACAAACCATCACTCAAGAGGGATTTCAAAAATCATTACACATCAATTTCAAAATAAATTTCACACAAAATAATCAATTTAAAATCAAGTCTACATATTCTAAATAGAGGAGTCAGGAGTGAATCCACCTACCTTATGTTTTATGATGAAAATGAAGAACAACATGAAAAACATCCATAAAATCGAGGTAAATCTCCACGAACCCATATTAGATATCTTATCTTATCATAATCCAAGACAAATCTAATCATTTTTTTCATCAACTATCTTATATATATCCACAAAACACATATATCTAAGAAAAAAGGGGGATAGAGAAGAGGATCTAAGAAAGATCACCAAGAATAGAAAAGAACAATCACTTACTACAAGGATCCTGTTTCAAAACACCATAGGAAGCCTTTAGATCACCTCCAATTCAATAGTGAGAGGTTATCAAACATTTGAGAGAAAAAAATACTGAATTAGGGCATTTTTGAGGAAAAAACAAGGCATTAAAACATAAGAACAACCTAGATCCACTTTTTTAGGATCTAGTTTTTTAACTGAACATAGTTTAGTCTCACAATTAGTCAAACCGTGAACAAACCATGTTCTAGACACTACCATAAGGATGAAAATTGTATGGTTATCTCACACGGTTACCAAATCATGCACCAACCATGACAAATATCACTGTCACAACATTTTACCACTTAGCATGGTTTGGTCAAACCTTGTGTTGCCCATGTGCTGATTGTGCGTCTTCCCATTAGCCTCTATCTCACTGTGCATGATTTCCTGTAGGTGTTTCATGATTTTCCCAAATTGTGAACCAACCATGCACCTATAAAAAAGCCCCCAAAACACTCCAAAAGTTCTCCAAACTCTCCCAAACTTTACCCATATACATTAAATAATTAAAAATCATAAAGAAAGTGTTATTACATAATTAAAAAGAATAAATAAAGTGTTACTTACTAGAAATCAGGGGTGATAAATTTTCCTCACCATTATTCTTTCTATCCTCAAAAAGTAGAAAAACATAAACTTTTTGAAAGAGTTCTAGCCATTTCTCTTTAATTTCCATCTCCCATTCCCATGTCTCTTCTGGAATCTGATCATGTTTCCACAAAACCTTAACTAGAAAAATGATTTTTCTATGAAAGACTTTCCCTTTCCAATCTACAATCCACACTAGCATGCAAACCAACAAAGAATATAGATCTAGGTCAATGAGATCCCATCTGATCACATGGTAAGAATATTGAGGATAATTTTTCATCTCAAATATGTGGAATACATTGTGCACTACACTAAACCATGGTGGTAATACCAACCAACATGCCACCTCACCGACCTATTCCAGTATCTTAAAAGGGCCTATGTATTAAGGAGATAACTTTCCCTGGTTCCCAAAATAACAATTTCTAAGACTTGGAGAGATACAAAAGAACACATGATCACTCACCTCAAATGACAATGACCATCAATGATGATCCACGTATCATTTCTGATGACTCAAGTCCATATCTATTCATTTTATGACAAACTGAATCTTCTATGTTATTTCTTAGAGAAGGATTAGTCCAACTAGAGAAGTTTTAACTATTTTAACCCAAAAAATAATCAATCGAAAAGGAAACCCATATAAAGCTTAAAAATTTTCCATATGTATCGATGCCTGATAACTTTTGTTATATAAGAAATCCACCAAAGGTATTTGATCTTCCCACGAGCCACCAAAATCCATTACACAATCCCAAAACATGTCTTCAAATGTTTATATCATCCTTTCTGATTGGACGTCCATTTGAGGATGATACTCCGTACTCATTTTCAACTGAGTCCCAAGGGATTTTTGTAAGGATCTCTATAAATGAGATGTAAACCTCAAATCTCTTTCTGATACTATCAAAAGTAGTATTTTATGACTCTTTACCACTTATCAGATATAAATTTTTGACAAGTCCTCCACCGTATGAGTTTCATGAATTTTAATGAAATGAGACAACTTTATGAGGCGATCCACTATCACCCATATGGTATCATGTTTCTGAACCATTCTTGGGAGACTTGTTACAAAATACATAGTCATCTTCTCCCATTTCCACACTAGAATAGGTAAAGACTACAACATACCTATTAGTCACTGATTCTATGCCTTAACCTACTGAAAAGTTATGCATGTTGAAACAAACTCATCCAATTTCTTTTTCATACCAATACCTCAAAATTGTGCTTTCAAAACTTTCTAAATCTTCTTTATTATAGGATGAATAACCCACCATGAATGGTGGTAAGCATGAATAAGATATTCCTAAAAATCCATAGGTGAAACCATCCAATTTCTAAACCACATAACTAAATTCTCATCCAGATTCCATCCCTCAATGATCTCCAACCATTGAGTTTTGACAACATTTCCATGAATTCTATTTCGGATGTCTATGTGTCTTTAACTATCCTTACCAAATCAGGAACCACTAAAACTAAAAAGAAAACTATATCATCACCTCAGTCTTCACATTCCAAGTTCATGTATATTATCACTGACATCAACTACCCCTAATTTGAAGCCTGTTTTATCAACAGAGCATATGAATTTTTTCTTAATGCATCTTCTACCAAATTTATTATTCCCAGTGTATACATAAATTCAAAGAAAAACATTTGGAGATAATCTATCCATCTTTTTTGTCTAAATTTTAAATCTATTTTTGATAAAATATGCTTTAATATCTTATGATCGGTGAACACAATATATTTCTCACCATAGAGATAGTGATGTCAAGTCTTAAAATCATAGAATATGATAGCTAAATCTAAATCATGAATTGGGTAGTTATTCTTATACACTCATAGATACATTGATCCATAAGAAAAAACATAATCTCCTTACATGAGAACACACCCCAACCCTGATCCCAAAGCATCACAATACACCACATAAACTTATCCTGATTATGGAAAAATAAAGATCAGTGCGGATGTAAGGCAAAGATTATGTTCTTGAAAAGAATTATAGAATTATTCATCCCACTGGAATGGAACACTATTATTTTTAAAATCTTTCATAGGAGAATCTAATCATGAGAAGTCACACACTAAGCATCGGTAATAACCCACTAGACCAAGGAAGATTTTTAGCTCAAAGATGTTCTTTGGTGGTTACCAAGATACTATATATCATATCTTATCTAGATCCACTGAAACAAATATTTTAGAAATTACATGGATAATAAATCACACCTCTTGTATCCAAAAACCACACTTTGATAATTTGGAATACAAATGATTATCCCTAAAATTTTCCAACACTATCGCCAAGTGTTTCTCATGATCAAAACTTATCCTCAAATACACCAATATATAATCCACACATAACACCACAAAAGAATACATACAACTCTAAAATATCTGATTCATCAATTCCATAAATATTTCTAGTAAATTAATAATATTGAAAGGCATAAATACATACTCATATTGGCCATATCTACTTTTAAAATATGTATTTACAATATCCTCCTTCTGAACCCACAATTGGTGATATCTTGATCATAAGTCAATCTTAGAGAACCACTGATCTTACCTTATTTTAATGAACATATCATCAATGAATGGTAGTGTAAATATTTTCTTTATCATAACTTAGTTAAGCTTATGATAATCAACATAGATCCGAAGAGTTCTATCTTCCTTCTTGACAAACAAAACGGGTGCTACCCACAGAGACATGTTAGGCTGAATGAAACATTGTCTTTCCAACTCTTATAACTAAAATTTTAGTTCTCTTAATTTTTTTGGTTCCATACAATAATATAGAAGGGAAATAAAACTGGTCTCCAGAAGGAGATCAATCATAAACTCCATTTCTCTTATTGGTGGAAACACTGAGAAATTATTGGGAAACACATCTCAAAACTGATCATCCACAACTGGAAAACTGATATCCTTGATCTCTTCCATAGATTCCAAATTCAATATCACTAACTGTTAAGAGATCACTCAAACTATTGGTGATAACATGCCCATTGAACCTGCCTTTACACTATAGTCTCCTCGAAATAGATGCTCTATACCATCCTAATTTGTAAAACTGACCTCTCTAGTATAACATTTGATGTGATCCTTGAAAATTTCAACCGATCCATACCAAGGATTATATCAAATATATCCATCTTAATCACAAAGAAATCCTATTTTATCTCTGCTCCATCAATATTTATAGATCACACTCTATACATATAGGCTCAAAATCCTCTTTGTCTAAGTAGAGTTTGAAGTTTTATCACAGAAGGAATAATATAAAATTTTAAACATAGAAAGTAAAAAACATGATAATAAATAAAGGAATGAGATGAACCCATATCAAAAAACA
Organism: Viscum album; assembly: GCA_963277665.1. Taxonomy (NCBI): domain Eukaryota; kingdom Viridiplantae; phylum Streptophyta; class Magnoliopsida; order Santalales; family Viscaceae; genus Viscum; species Viscum album. The sequence goes on from OY728161.1 coordinate 1,301,118,842, forward strand.
CTTACATAAGGGTATAATTCAAAATAATCATACCTTGTACCGTAGATAGTCCAGGATGAACATCCATAATAACCTATTCAGCTCTATATAATTGCTTCGTCACTGCACTTTTCTCTTTGGTTCCCTATTGATATTTCACTATCCAAGGAGTCATAGTATTACTAGAATCACTATGGATATATCTGTTCTATTGATGAGATAGATTCTTCATCCCTCTCCCCATCAAAGCATATGATGCCTGTGATACCTGAGAGGTGTCCCATGCACCTAACCTCAGAGCACTACGACAATAGCACTGAAGATGCCCCATATAATTGTAGTTGTGGAATACTCTAGGTGGTATCATACACTGTCTCTTCATGTGTTAGAAAAAACCACCTTGAAAACATCAAGGTTGGCTCTTTGATTTTGGAGGAATATCCACTAATCCAGCCTTTTGATTCTAATTGATGCTCCCACCTTGAAAATAGGCACCCCTCTTCCTATTGCTCCCATCATTAGAGTTCCCACCATTTCCCATGGGTATTTACATTATTCCTCCTCCCATATCTCTTGAGATCTCCATTTCATCCACCATCTCTTTATTTACCATCTCTATATAGTCCTTAATATAGAGAACAATAATCTTTGAGTGAATCTCCTATATCACCAACTGTGCACCGATAGAAAATCCCCCAAAACACTAAAAAAGTTCTCCAAACTCTCCCAAACTTCACCCATATATTTAATATAATTAATAAGTATAAATAAATGTTTATTTAATTAAAACTGAGGGTGATAAATTATTTATTTTACCTCTTTACATGAAGATAAATTTTACCATCTATCTAATTCCAAGAGAAAATTTGATATTAATCTCTTATTATATTATGGATCTAATGATTTAATGGAGTAAAATGTAAGAATATGGTTATATAGTATAAGGTATTTTTTAAGAAGAGAATAACCCTATAGATAGATCCATTGTTACTTAAAAATAAGGAAGATGAAATCTTATAAGTTTTTTTTATTCTCCTAGGATGTATTATACTACCTCTAAGAGGGGGGGGGGGGGGTGAATTAGTCATTACTGGAAGCAAAAAAATCTCAATATTCTTTTTCCATTCATCGAATAATGTTACTTGATCTTGATGGACATGATATGATGATGATTGATAGAGTGATAAAGAACACACCTAGTAGGCATAAAGGAAAATTCAAGGTTCACTAACTCTTATCATCAAGTGGATAATACCTTGTGAATAGTGTTTGTGATCCTATTATTAATATTCCTATCTTATTATCAATGTGAAATAATATAAGAGGAGGAATATGGATCAAAACTTCCATTTATAGGATTGATCAATATGAGAATAAAAATGTTGATTAATTTTTCAAAATTCATGGTCTCAAGTGACACCTGAATTTAGATCATGTGTGAACTATTATTCTTATCCTCAATTATAACTAAAATATCACTAGAATGGGTGACCAGTTATCTCATAGTTCCATATTCTTTTAATCAACAATTTTTTAAATGAATGAAATCATATTTGTAAACCCAGTTAGTGTTACAACATCATGTATTCCACTATGGAACAACACATTTGGGTATGTTGTGAAGATATAATGAACAATTACCATATGAAATATATCAAGATAACCCCATAAATCTCACACTATCATTGACCAATGTTTCAGCTTGGTTAGTTAGATTATGATGTGACAAATTCTAAATCTTCATAACTAATGAAGTTCTTATTTTCTATAGGAAAGTACGTTAGGGAATGGTTCATTAATTTGAAACTACAAGCAGAACAAAAAAACCCCAAGAAGAGTTATAGGTACAACTATCATTGTATGAAATTCTCTTTTATGTAATAAGTACATAGGATGTTGTTTGATGTAGTATATTAAGGAGTGAAACCATTCATCTTCTATGGTAGTGAGACAATATATCCATGAATCTTCCATATCAAGGTGTAACTTATTAACCATAATTCTAGAGGGATTTATTCATGGTGTAATGACTTTTGATATGGCATTAATCTTCTTGTGTAATTGTAATTTGTTGTATTTTCTAAACTCCTTAATGACATAATAAGAATTACTATGTCACTATTCACATACATAAGAGTAACTTCTTCTTACGTACCATCTCCATCACTACATAATAAAATACCTCATGCTATAATGTTCTTAAACTCAAAAAAACACTTTATTCCTTTTCATTTAGCCTGAGATCCAATTTTTCTCCAATTCATCTATAAAGATGTTGTCAATAAATATAGTGCCAAAATACTTCCATAACTCATTAATGAATTGACTCTATATTTAAGTCATATAATTCCTATAATTTAAAAGTTATCTAATTAACAAACCATATAATATAATTGTGTTTGTAATATCTCTCCAATATCTTGATTTAAAGACTCATCAATACCCCCCCATTATGAGGGCTATCTAATTATCTCATTTGAGATACAACTCATATCCCCCATTTTGTCAATTTTTTTCATAAGGGATAATAAATTATCAAGTCTCATAAATATAATCAATCATTATGGTCACTTAAATATCTCTCTTTGTATTTATTTTCAAATTTGGATAAGTACATGAGATCTCCTCTATGCTTCATATACCAAATTCTCATGTCTACTATTGAAAATTAAACTGCTTCTCTTCTATAAATATCTTATATGAACATCACTTGAAAAAGTAACTAGACACTCTTCCCCCATTTAAATGATATATAATTTCATATTCTCCTAAATTTTTAAATAATTCAAAGTATTGATAGAGGGAAAAAAATAATAAAATATACATGGACATTGGGAGACAACACACTCTAATTAACACTCTCATTTGCTAGAAGGCATACTCTTTATAGGGGATTCATCATGATATATGTGATTTTCTCATTTTATGAATAATAATCCAATTTATTATATATAGGTTCCATATTATATTTAATTAAGTGGTATTTGATGTCAAAATCCTACGAACAAGAATGTTGCACCATATTCTTTAACAAGATGATTTCACTTTGGTTATCACACCAAATCATCAAAGGGAATGAAACATTTACCCACATATATTTGAGTTATAACTTTATCCACATTAGGTGTATCATGGATCATGGTTCAATAATATATCTATATTTTTATTCAATATTATGGAATATTTTTTATTTGAGTTCAATGTAACACACCTTCCCCCAATAAATAATTCACCTCAAAAAGTAGACATTTTACCACTAAAATCTACTATCGAATATTCATTAGTATAACCATAAATCTAAAATATATTTTTTCATTACATAACTCAAATAAAAATCTATATTCCCTTTGATATAAAACATTATTCATTTCACTACTACATGATGTCACTCCTTAGGATTACTTTGGAATCATGCACATAGAGTAACATCAAATATTATGCCTGGTCTTGAAATTATAAAATAAAATTTTATAATAATAATCATTTAGAAATTTATTTTATTCAAACTCCATTCTACTTAATCAATGTACAACTTAGTCCTAGTTTATATTGGAGTAGATACCTCTCTCAATTCTTTCGTGACAAACATATTTAACAAATCATGAGTATAATTTTGTAATGAGAGAAAGATATAAACTATTATTTTTATGACCTAAAAACCAAAGAATAATGTTTTCTCGTATATCATATAAATATAAAAATGTTTCCTCATTTGGGTATCAAATTATTCACAAGTCTCCTCTTTGTTTTTGGTAAATGTAATTTCATCAACATACACAATCATAATGAGTAATTTAGTTTTTCTCCCTATATATATAGATTATAACCAACCATTACTTTCACAATTTAATGCTCCTTAAGTTGATTGAAAGTTTCAAATAAAAATCTTAAGGCATATTTTTTATCCCAAAAAAGGACTTATATATCATACAAACTGGAGAAAAATTTCCATTAAGCATGAATCCTTTTGGTTATTTAATGTGTACCTCTTTCTCATGATCACCATTCAGAAAAAATGATTTTACATCCATTTGTATTAACATATAAATTAAAAAAAAACTAATGGAATTTTTTATCAATTCAATACTTATAATATGAGACAAATTATCATCAAAATTAACACCTTAAATTTGAGGGTAACCTTTGTGAACAAAATGAGCTTTGTTTCATGATACTTTAACCTTATCATTGAGTTTATTTTGAAATAAAACACTTCATCACTATCAAATTATTGTCTCTTGGATAAATAAAAAATTACCATGTTTTATCCTTATCAATTGGATTCATATATTCCTCTATCAATATTATCCAATCCTCACGTTTTAATGTTTCTTCAAAATTTTTATTTCAACTTAAGAATGAAATTTGGTATTATTGTAATTCCTAAAAAAGATAAAGGTTTGAACACATTTCCTAACATATCTACAAATGTTCTTAATTTTCTCATGATTTATAAGCCTCATGAACAAAGTTTCTTTATGCCTATTGATTTTATCATCATTGGATAAATTAGAATCATAATTAATGTCTTAAAAATTTCCCTATACATCTAGAATACTCTAATTTTTTCCATTATCTTCCTCAAGAGCTTCCTCAACTTCATCATCAATGGCAAGTGAAGTTTTTAGTGTATTTTTTATTTTTTTATATAATTACATAAAATATATCAATAATATTCCTTATATTCTTATTTCAACACTAGTAACTTATTCCATTATTTTTGTATCCAAAAAATATTACTTCATCAGAACTATTTTCAAAATTTATTTGATGTTTACTTTTTATCTTGATGTAAAAGGGATATAGAATACCTTTAACATAAAGCCCTAGATACATACACTAAAATATAGTGATGAAATCATATAGTTTAAATATTGGGTGTGATACCAAATGTGGAAAATTGAGTATCACATATATTAACATTACATTATTTGGATGAATATTTAATACATCTCACAATTATACAATCCTAATAACCATAAAGTTTTAGTGTCTTTAGAAACTATATAAATAATAAACTTACTTTAAGAATGATATTGAACACATCCCACAATTTTATTCTCATATAGTACCCTTATTATATATATCCTACATGAATCCTTGATTCATAACCTAGGGAAATGAAAACATAAGAAAGGGTAAGCTTAGTTTCTCAGTAAGGTTAACCATGTGAGATATTAATCAATGATCACATGTGATCATAAGATAAACATAAAAGGTATGTGAAAATGGTAATAACTTACAAATACATACCCATTTTAATAAATATGAAAAATTATGATTCATAGAAAATGGATTTGGTATAATAGTGTTGAAATATCATTAATCAATCATGATCTATAAGAGCATAACAATAGTATAATACATAAGTTCTTGGAATAAAAGTGTTACATAAATATAATCATATAAATCATATGTCAGGGATACCCACCAAGACATTCATCACATAATAGGATTGGAATAACCACTTGTATACCAAATTATATTTCATAGCTACCAACCAAGACATTTATAAAAAAACTGGATTTGGTTAACCACATGTGTACCATAATAGGATTGGGCTACCCACCCATGTACACTATTAGGCTTAGAATAAATACCAATATACTGTCGTGGGATGTGTTTAAATACCTATGTACCTTTAAGATCATGTTTTGTGAAACTATACATATTTAAGGGTTATAACGGACCCACCCATGGCATTATCTTAATCCATTCATATTTATGCCATATGAAAATAAGAGAATTCATGATTACTTAATAACTTATTTACCCATGGGAAATAAATGGGTTTCATAGAATCATCTTTAAAACATCATCATCATAAGATATCCATATAATGGATTTATATGGTATCATAAGATCATATCCCTAGTGAATAATAAAAATATTTAAAGTATTTTGACATAGAAGAAAAATAATTTTATAAAATCTTTTGAAGTATTCTTTGAAAAAAAGAAAAAAAACTTTTCTTTTAGTAACATTTAAAAACAAAAAATTTCAATAAGAATAGAAATGGAGTTTTCATGAAAAAATCATGTAAAATTTTATATGAAGATTCATAGTGACAAAAATAAATGACTGTGGGAAAATCCATTCATGTAGTATACTTTAAAAGAAAACATTCCATTCACACATTTTTAAAAAGTATAAAGTGAGTCATATGGAAATAATTTGTGAAGACTTCATTCAATAATTTGAAAAAATAAAATAAAATGGATTATAAAATAACTTTATAAAACATTTATTTATGGATAAAAACTTCCATAATTTTTTTAAGAACATGGATATGGATGAGAAAGATTCTCGATCCAAATAAAAGAAATTAGGTTGGGTTTTCTTAAAAAAAATTTCTCCATCATTTTAAGTACTAAATATAGGAAATGGATAGTAAAATGTGAAAACACCATAAATAGATAGAGTATAAGAATATGAATGTTTTTTAAAATATAAGAATAAAATAATTTCCAATAATAGAAATTTATCATAGACAATTTTAAAAAGAAATGATATTGTAACATAAACCCTTAACTCAAGTCTTGAAACTCTTCGTACGTGCTCTTAACTTAATATATAATAAATGTACATTTATTATGAATCTATAATAGAGAAATATTTATAATCATCTTATAATATACCATCCCCTTATTATTTCCAATTATATATTATTAATAGCTCTTCATTATAATCAACATTCAGGGTATTAACTATTTTGTTTCCCATTCATGTTTCATTTCAATGGTCCTGATCCTTACACCTTGTTCACAATTTAATCATCTACATAATAATAATCATTTAATAAATATCATATATATTAATTATATATATCTTTATAAAAATTCATATATGTTGGTGATGATAAATTAATTACATCACTTCATGGAGGCGGTGGTCTGCACGTACTGATAAGTGATGTTTTTACTTCTCAAGGGATATAAAAAAGAAAGTTAAATTATAATTACACGTTAAAAAATCATAATAAAATTCATATATATCATATATATTCATTAAATATATCATTTTTACCATACATGTAAAGTAGTAATGAAAACTAAATCACATTGTTTTTTGGAGGTGGTAGTCCACACATACGCACAAGTGACATTATAATTTTTCAATAGACGAGAAGGTAAGAAGGCATATAATATTTTGTATTTATATAATCATAATTTCATCATAAAAATCATATATAAACATTAAATACATCTATATATATATCCATCCATAAAAGGTGGTTATGGAAAATTAAATACATCACTTCATAGAGATGGTTGTCCATATGTATGCATGAGTGTTGTTTTTATTTTCCATATGATAATAAAAAGATAGAGAATGGTTGTGAAATTAACATAAAACATTTTAGTATAGTAGATATCCTGATTTAATTATTTTAATATGGTTATATAACTTTTATATTAGATTAAGGAAGAAATAAACATGAAATAGATATGTAAAGGATTTACCTATTCTTTAAGTACCTTTATCTAACATAATAAGCCTTATTTAGATGATTTTTTAGTGATACTACATATAGGGATCTAATATTTTCACCCATAAATATCACATATTTTTATATATATATTCAATAAATTTCACAAATACACACTTGAGGATAGTAATTTTTTAGCCTCTTTGGAGACTAAATACACAATCTTCTTATTTCATGAAAGATCTTTAACTTCTCATTTTAATATCTTCCCATTTAATACTCTTCATAGAAATAACCTAATTAAAACTTTCATCATAACTTAGGGAATGTAAATATAAGAAAGGGTGATATTATATGCTCAATAAGGGTAAATATGGGAGATATTAATCAATGATTATTTCAAAGAATAATATAAGAATGAGTGTATGAGATAATGAATATAAATTAAGCATTTCATACAAAATCTATCATGAATCACAAACATGATTCATGGAATAAAAATTTTCTATTAAAAAAGACATGAATCATAAGATAGAGAAATCATAAAAAATCAATAATGAACCACAATTTTATGTCAAATATGTGTAGAACCATCATAAGTATGGAAACCATTTTATAATGGCCTGGAACTCTCCAGTCCATTACTTTGTGAAAACATGGTGTTTGAGGTGTTCCGAGAGGTCAAGGTGACTTATCCCCATCACTTTTCCAAATTTCCAATTCTGTGAACAGTTCCATCAGTGAACAATTCTATCGGTAACCTCTAACGGTAACCTCTCTTTGCCAAATTTCCAATTATGTGAATAGTTCCATCAGTGAACAGTTCTATCGGTAATCTCTAACAGTAACCTCTCTTTCCTTTTCCAAATTTCCAATTCCGTGAATAGTTCCATCGGTGAACAGTTCTATCGGTAAGCTCTAACGATAACCTCTCTTTGCCAAATTTCCAATTCTGTGAATAGTTCCATCGGTGAACAGTGTTCTAACAGTGAGGTTTATGAACACTATTGTATCAGTGAGGTTCATGAACATTGTTCTATCAGTGAGTTTCTAATGGTGAGGTTCATGAAAAATGTTCTATCGATGAGGTTCATGAACAGTGTTCTATCGGTGAGGTTCATGAACAGTGTTCTATCGGTGAGGTTCTAATAGTGAGGTTCATGAATAGTGTTCTAACAGTGAGGTTTATGAACAATGTTCTAATGGTGAGGTTCATGAACAATGTTCTATCAGTGAGGTTCATGAATAGTGTTCTATCGGTGAGGTTCTAACGGTGTGGTTCATGAACAGTGTTCTAACGGTGAGGTTCATGAACAGTGTTCTAACGGTGAGGTTCATGAACAATGTTCTAATGGTGAGGTTCATGAACAATGTTCTATTGGCGATGTTCATGAACAATGTTATATCAGTGAGGTTATAATGGTGAGGTTCATGAATAGTGTTTTAACGATGAGGTTCATGAATAGTGTTTCCTGCTTCCTACAGTTTCGGCTCTTTAACGTTTTCCTTTGGCGTAAAATGCATTTAAAGCCTCATTTTAAGGACTCTAAGGCCGATTCAAAGGCCATAACTCCTATATTAATTATTCCTATGGATCGTGATGTTTTTACTTGGTCAAACCGCGTGGTTTAATGCGATCCGCTTTTAATGGGGAATTAAGTGTATCTTAAACCGTCGCTCCGTTAAATCTTTAAAAGGGACAAGATATCTTCCTCCCTTATTCTTCTTCCTTGTTCTCGGGTGTGAGGCGCTAGGACATCCCATTCCTTCTCATAGTAGTTACACAATCAAACTTTCCTCCTTGGATTGGTTCCACTCTGTTTTGATGCAACCAATCTATATCGACCAATCTTCAATATAAGGTATGTTTATCATTATTCTTTTGGGGTTCATCTTCTCCTTTTTATCCTTACCATATTATAGCATGAAATATACACACTTCTAATATATTTTTCTTGGGTTTTGGTTGGTGCGGTCGTACCGTGGCATCCTCGGGTGGATACAGTTGTCACGAGAGGAGGATCGTGACCCGTTGTGTGGATAAATAACATCAAGAATTGTTTGAGGTAGGGGATTCGTTACTTCAATCTTATTTTATGTGAAATTGTATCATTAGCATGTTTTATCCCACTAGATTTCAATGAAATTAACATAATAAATATTTGAACCGGATAAATAAATTGATATCGATCGTATGTTATTGCCCCTTGTTTTTCTAGATAGTGTGATATCTATGCTTTATTTGATTAGCTATTCGTTCTTGATGGAAATCGGTAAATAATGTAAATTGGGATTAATTGATAATTGTTTGGATAAAGATAAAGAGGCATGTAAACGAATATGGTTCTTGTTGTTATTTTATGTTAATCAAATTGGCGCAGTAAGTATGTTTAATTATTTTTGATAGATTACTGATTAGGTTTCCTGAATTTAGAACCTATGAATAATAAATCTGTTAATTCAAGATGGATTAAAGAACTGATTGTTTGATAATTACTTAAAGGGTTCTGAGTTACCCTCTTGATTGTTAAAGGGCCAAGAGCCCAATTGATGTGATGTTTGTTTTCCTACTGCTTGTGATGTGATGTGATCCTAGATGGCCGTTGTGATATATGGAGGCCTTTTGGTTGTGGCAGAAGATGATGCCTAGAGTGGAAAGATGCATCGGTTTATGCATGTGGGTGTTGGGGAGGACACCGGGGATGAAGTAATGGGATGGATGTGATTTTTGGATGCTTGCTGTTTCTTATTGGTTGTTTATCTACTTTACTTTTCCCCACTACTCAAGGCATCTGGTCTTACTTACCCTTCTTCCGAAAGAGGCGAAGATAGGCAAGGTATGCCACATGCTTTTCATGTTTAGCTTCTCAAGGTAAGATGGGTATATACTCTTGCTATAAGTGGAAAATACTCGATGGGTAGTACATCTATCACTGCGTTGATCCCCCTTGTTTTTAGTAGCGTAGAATGTTTTTCTAGAATGCTTGGGAATGTGTGAAAGTAATTATATAATGAACAATTGAATAAATGGTGTTAACCCATGGGGATGGAGTTTGCTGGAACATAATGATGAGGTTGTAATTTTGAAGGAACAGTTGACTTTGGGTGTGATGCTAATGAAATTTAATGTGGAATTATTCATGGCTAATTAATGTTTAAAGAATTAATTAAAATAAAGTGTAACTGATAAAACGGGAATGAAGTAATCTAATAAATCTCTTTAAATGGTTGTGTGCTTATAGGATACCTAGTCTTAGAAGTAGCAGCTCGGAGTCTGAGAGATGTTAGCTGCAGTTGTATCTAAGTATAGGTTATTCCAATAGTGTGGTTGTGAGATATAGTATATCCTATACTTTTGGTGTTTCTATATGCTACTCCACCCTTTCAGTAAGGGAAACTGACACCCCGGGGTTTCTGAGCCCTGGGGGGGGGGGGTGTTTTCCCCAACATTCTAGTGGGAGGATGGATGGACGACTACCCCCTTTGGCCCCACTCTCTTCTCTTGGTAGTTACTTGTGATGGAAGGCACATTGGTTAGTTTTCCCCATATTTGTGTATAGAGGGCTATAATGGATTGTGGTTATTCACACACATATATTCTGGATATAGTTTCTATGGACTACTATAGGTGTAACATGTATAGGATGTGATGGCTTGGGGATCCTTACTTGGTGTATGGGTTGTAATGGCTTGAGGTATAATACCCAATGTATGAAACACATTATGTGAGCTGTGGTGGATCCTGGAAACTACCTGGTTACTTTGGTGTGTGGACGTGGTGGTTTTGTTGCACGAGGTGCATATTGTGGTGCTTTACCCAGGTGTCTGTGGGCAAGCCTTTTTGGAGAGAGATTCTTAGGACGTACGACATTGGGGAAAAGTGGAAAACCAGTGGGGAAGTAGTAGAGGGGTACCCTTGATATTATTTATTATATGATATATTCTTGTATTCGTTACTTGGTGAGAGTAGCCATTGTGAGGCTGGGAACTTAGTATACCTATTTAGATGATGAGTTAGTTTCACTTGTTGTTCACTGTGCTTTAGCTTGCTTTCTTTACTTTTTCATGAGAGGATTCGGAGAGGATCCTAATGAGTATACTTTTATACTCACCCTATGTATATATAAACTGTTTTTCAGGTCACTTGGAGAAGGTTGGAGATCAGGCTGGTTACTACTAGCTTATGGTTGTAGGAGCTGTTCGGGCTTGTGGTTGCTGCTGTTTTACTTTCTTTTGGGTACTTGCGGTTTTCCCCTTCCAGTTGTAGTACTTTTGCATGACATTACATATTTTTACTTGGGTTTTATTTTATATTTCAGTTGTGAGTTGGAGTTGTTTGGTGTCTATCTTATCTCTGTATTCCACATGTGTTCTCTTAGAGGGTAATGCCTTCCATTTGTGTGTTTACTATACCCTCGGTGCCAGTCGCAAACCTGGGGCCTACTGGAGGTGGGAATCGGGGGTCATACATTGCCGGCCTAGGAGGGGTACACTTTCTGGGGAGGGGGCCGTGACAGAGTGGTATCAGAGGGAGGTTGAGGGATAAGATGAAGATTGGTGTTAGGCACAAGCAAGGTTGTATGGGTTGGTAGGGAAATAGTGTAATTCATGTTTATCAAGTGATGTAAACACATGAGACCAGCTGAGACATAGGCTTTTAGGGACCTCTATGATATGATGTACGGTACTTTAAGTTTACAATGGCTACTAAACAAGGAGATACTAGTTGTAGGGTAGAGACCAAGGAAAGCATCATGCATCATTCTTCTTTGTTCCTGTGTTTGAATGGGTAGACCATGGGATAGGTTAACCTAAAATCAATGAAAGAAAACAATTAATTAATTAATGATGAGTCTTCCATATTACAAGTTTAGGAACTCTAACAGTTTTTTATTTTATAGGTATGGCTCTAGGTCGACGTCCTCATCAGGTTTGTGCAGAAAATGTTCAACAGGTTGTCCCAACAGATCGCCACAGGGTAGAGGTTGGCGACAACAACACTTGAAGGAAGACACTCTGAGAGTTTCAGCGCCAGAGTCTGCAAAAGTACGAGGGCTATGTTTTAGATGCAGTCATGGAAGAATGGTTAGAGGAGGTCGAGATCAGATTTAGTTAGATCCGTGCTCGAAAGGAGCACTGGGTGTCCTTGGTTGTGATGATGTTTCATGGAGCAGTGAGGTAGTGGTGGTTCTTTTTCCTTGGGGACTGCGAGGAGTCAACGATCTCATGGGAGGAGTTCCGAGACAAGTTTAGAGTCAAGTTTCTTTCTTCGACCGCAAAGGAGTCCAGTCGCCAGGAGCTTCTTACCCTTCGATAGGGGAGCTCCAATGTTAAAGATTTTGGAATCTATTTCAAGAAACATTTATGATATGCTTCAGACCTGTTTCCAGATGAGGAGGCCAGAGCAAGACATTTTGAGGAGTCTTTGCATCCAGAGATCCAGCGCCAAGTCACCCCATTTATGTTGAAGACATATCTTGAGGTACTGGAAAAGGAAGAGGTTGTCGAGATGAATTTGACCAGGACCAAATCATCATGAGAGGGGAGTCATCGTGATTCCTCACGAAGCAGATCTGTGGTTTGGGATTCCTAGTTTTTAGGGCAGAAGAGTTTCTGTTCAGCTGGGGGTAGGTCCCAGCCCTTTATATCTCATTTCTCTAGAGGTAGAAACTCTTAGGCCTATTCCAAGGGATCAAGCACTTTTTTTATTTTGGTGGTCGTGGTCATCAATAGTAGGAGTGCCCGAACTTTCAGAGTAGTCATCGTGCACCAGGTGCTACGCTCCAGGTTCCTCCGTTGAGGCAGTTCCAGCCGAGGCAGTAGCAGCAGTAGGTTGCACTAGCTTTATATCAGTAGAGGGTAGATGGGGTAGGCATAGGACAGCCCCATGACGCTCCCCAACCTCAGAGAGCAGAGCGTGGTCGTGGTGGTGGTCGTCATTAGGGTCAGAGAGGTCGTGGAGGAGGTCGTGGTCAGCTTCATTCTCTAGCATTTCCAGCTCCAGGCGAGCCAGATGTCATTCGAGGTACCCTTTGATTGTTTTATACCTTGGTGTATGCCTTTTTTGATTCAGGAGCGACACACTCCTTCATATCACCTACCCTTGTCTATGCTTTGGGACTTGTGGTAGAGAGGCTTCCAGTTCCCTTGGTGTTGACTACACCAGTTGGAGTTCGAGCTGACTTGTTTGAAGTATGTAGATACTGTGAGATAGTGTTGGGGAAACACCGATATTGGGTAGATTTCCCATGTTTATGAATACAACCATATGATGTCATCCTTGTCATGGATTGGTTGTATTCAGTGCAGGCTATCGTGGATTGATTTAGGAAGAAGGTCATTTTCATTGGTTCGAATAGAGAGCCAGTGGTGTTTGTTGGTGAGTGAGATCCTAGTATGGGTCATAGGCGTGTTCCATCCTCATAATCCATGATGGCTGAGATGATGCTGAGTTCTTCAGAGGTTCACCAGTTGGCGTTTCCTAGGGTCTTAGAGGAGTACCCTGATGTCTTTCCAGATGAGGTTGTAGCAATACCCCCTTGACAAGAGATCGAGATTGGGATCGAGCTATAGCTAGGAGAGTCTTCTATCTCCATGTATCCATATAGGATGGACCCTTCTGAGTTACGAGAGCTATGTATACATCTTGATGGTCTGTTAGAGTGCAGTTTTGTTCGGCCAAGTGTGTCACCATGGGATGCACCGGTTTTGTTCATGAAGAAGGCTAACGGTAGTTTGTGGTTGTGTGTCGATTATCGTCACTTAAAAAAGTGACAATAAATAATTGCTATCCTATTCCATGGATTGATGATTTATTTGATCAACTGAAGGGTTCAAGTTGGTTCTCAAAGATCGACTTGCGGTCAGGATATCATCATATGCGTGTGAAAGATGAGGATATCCCAAAGACTGATTTCTGTTTTCATCATGGGAATTATGAGTTCATTGTAATGCCGTTTGGCATGATGAATGCTCCAGATGTATTCATGGGATTGATAAATGCTGTGTTCTGTGAGTTCTTGGACAAGTTCGTGTTAGTTTTCATCGACGACATCCTTGTGTACTCTACATCTGAGGAGGAGCATGCAGAACATCTACAAGCTATTTTGGGAGTTCTTCGTCAACATCAGCTATTTGGGAAGTTTTCAAAGTGTGATTTTTGGGCTTGATAAGTCCATTTATTGGGGCATGTTGTGTCCCAATAGGGAGTAGCTGTGGATCCATCAAAGATAGAAGCAGTTGTGTCTTGGGAAGCCCCCAAGACAGTGTTAGAGGTGCAAAGTTTTCTTGGTCTCACAGGCTACTACAGGAGGTTCATAGCCAATTTCTCATAAGTTGTGACACCTCTGAAAGCTTTGACCAAGAAGGATCAGACATTCATATGGACTGATCAGTGTTAATAATCTTTTAATTATCTAAAGGAGAAGTTAGTAAGTGCTCCAGTTCTTTGTCTTCTAGCTGAGGGAGTTCATTTTGATGTTTTCTACGATGCCTCACATCTGGGGTTAGGCTGTGGTCTCATACAGCAAAGGTCATTTGTTTCTTATGGGTCTCGGTAGTTGTGTCCCCATGAATATAACTATGCCACCCATGATCTTGAGTTGGCAGCCATGGTGTTTGTTCTGAAGTTGTGGAGACATTACCTCATTGGTGAGCGATTTGTGGTTTTCACTGATCATAAGAGTTTGAGGTATGTTTTCTCCCAGCTTGACTTGAACTTACGACAATGTCGGTGGATGTAGTTCTTACAGGAATTCGACTTCAAAATATCGTATACACCTGGAAAAGGGAATGTTGTAGCTGATGCACTGAGTTGAAAGTCACGTAGTGATATTTTGTGTGAATTCGGTGATTCGTGGAGAGTAATGGAAGAACTATTAGAATTACATCTTAATATGGGAGAAGTTGGGGGTAGAAGTTGTCTTTTTCAGATGATGGTACAGTCATCCCTGATGCAGAAGGAGGAAGAGTCCCAGTTGGGGGATCTAGAGGTGGAGGTATGGAGAGACTGAGTTATTTTTGGTGAGGCCCTTGATGGTTTGACTGAGGATGAACAACACTGAGTGTTGTATCATGGAAGGATTTTTGTTCCTTTGAAGATGCGTGATACGATTCTCATAGAGTTCTATAGTTCTTATTTAGTGGTGCATCCTGGCGCGACAAAGATGTACCGAGCCTTGAGGAGTCAGTTTTGGTGTCCTAGGCTGAAGCGTGCAGTTGCAGAGTTTGTGTCTCTATGTTTGGTCTGCCAGAAGGTGAAGGTCGAACACTGTGTCCCTGGTGGTCTACTCCATCCATTAGAGATTACTCAGTGGAAGTGGGATGACATATCAATGTACTTTGTTACTGGTTTACCTCGAGCTCCGGGAGGAAATTATGCTATTTGGGTGGTAGTGGATCATTTAACAAAATCAGCCCACTTCATAGCGATCAAGGAGGCGAGATCAGTGGAAGTTTTGTCGAGGAAGTATCTAGGGGAGGTGGTAAGAATTAATGGAGTCCCAAGGACGATCATTTCTGATTGAGATCCTCATTTTACCTCCAGGGTGTGGAGAGGTCTCTAACATGCTTTTAGTTCTCAACTATTCCTTAACACTACTTTTCATCCTCAAATGGATGGTCAGACATATTTAACCATCCAGACTCTTGAAGACATGTTACACTCTTGTGTTCTTAATTTTGGGGGTTTGTGGAGGAAGCACTTAACCTTTATGGAGTTATCATACAATAATAGTTTTCACTCCACCATCGGTATGACACCGTTTGAAGCCTTGTATGGCCAGCCTTTCCGTTCTCCGTTGTGCTGAACTGGGGTTAGAGAGTCAGCAATTCTTAGACCGGAACTAGTGCAGA
Organism: Viscum album; assembly: GCA_963277665.1. NCBI lineage: Eukaryota > Viridiplantae > Streptophyta > Magnoliopsida > Santalales > Viscaceae > Viscum > Viscum album. The sequence goes on from OY728161.1 coordinate 1,301,135,103, forward strand.
ATACAACAGAGACGGTTCATGTGATTCATGAGAGGATGAAGATAGCACAGGATCGTCAGAAATCATATGTTGATCAAAGAAGGAGACACTTAGAGATTAAAGTTGGGGATCATGTGTTTCTGAAGGTGACTCCCCATCGTGGGCAGTAAAGGTTTGGTCGTGGGAGTAAGATTTCTCCCTAGTTTGTTGGGCCTTTTGAGGTGTTATCTCGTGTTGGAGCTGTGGCGTATCGAGTAGTAATTCCCCCATAGATGAGTAGGATATATGATGTTTTCCATGTATCACAACTCCTTCGTTATCTTCATGATGACTCTCACATCATTAATTGGGGGAGAGATCAATGTTGGTGATGATGCGACCTTTGAGGAGTGACCTGTGGAGATCCAAGACCGCAAGGAGAAGGTGTTGCATGGGCGTTCTATTCCCTTGGTTTGTGTATTGTGGAGACACGGTGGCATGGAGGAGATTACCTGGGAATGTGAGTCACAGATACATGATCAGTACCCAGAGTTGTTTGATGTTTAACTCTTTTCATGTAATGATGTTCCCTTTGTGGTTATACCTTTCATGTTTTATTTATGAATTTCTTTTCTTTCTTTTGTGGCTTTCTCCCTTTTGAGAGGTATCTCGATGGGTGGTTTTTTGGACCCCATTTCTTTTTCTTTAGGTGAGTTTTGAATTATCGAGGAAGAGAATGTTTTGAGAGGTATCTGATGTAATGGCCCGGACCTCTCCAGTCCATTAATTTGTGAAAATGTGGTGTTTGAGGTGTTCCGAGAGGTCAAGGTGACTTATCCCCAACACTTTTCAAAATTTCCAATTCTGTGAATAGTTCCATTAGTGAAAAGTTATATCAGTAACCTCTAACGGTAACCTCTCTTTCCTTTGAAAAATTTACAATTCTGTGAATAGTTCCATCAGTGAACAGTTCTATCGATAAGCTCTAACGGTAACCTCTCTTTCCTTTGCCAAATTTCCAATTCTGTGAATAGTTCCATCAGTGAATAGTTCTATCGGTAAGCTCTAATGGTAACCTATTTTTCCTTTTCCAAATTACCAATTCTGTGAATAGTTCCATCAGTGAATAGTTTTCTAATGGTGAGGTTCATGAACAGTTTTCTAACAGTGAGGTTCATGAACAATGTTCTATCGGTGAGGTTCATGAACAGTGTTCTATCAGTGAGGTTCATGAACAATGTTCTATCGGTGAGGTTCATGAACAGTGTTCTATCGGTGAGGTTCTAACGGCGAGGTTCATGAATAGTGTTATAACATTGAGGTTCATGAACAATGTTATAACGGCGAGGTTCATAAATAGTGTTCTATCGGTGAGGTTCATGAACAGTGTTCTATCGGTGAGGTTCTAACGGTGAGGTTCATGAACAGTGTTCTAATGGTGAGGTTCATGAACAGTGTTATAACAGTGAGGTTCATGAACAGTGTTCTAACAGTGAGGTTCATGAACAATGTTTTATCAGTGAGGTTCATGAACAGTGTTCTATCGGTGAGGTTCTAACGGTGAGGTTCATGAATAGTGTTCTAACGGTGAGGGTCATGAACAGTGTTTCCAGGTTCCTACAGTTTCACCCCTTTAGCATTTTCCTTTAACGTAAAATGTATTTAAAGCCTCATTTTAAGGACTCTAAGGCCGATTCAAAGGCTATACCTCCTATATTAATTATTCCTAGGGCTCGGGATGTTTTTACTTGGTCAAACCATGTGGTTTAATGCGATCCACTTTTAATGGGAAATTAAGCATATCTTAAACCGTCGCTCCGTTAAATCTTCAAAAGGGACAATATATCTTCCTCCCTTGTTCTTCCTCCTTTTTCTCGGGTGTGAGGTGCTCGAACATCCCATTCCTTCTCATAGTAGTTACACAATCAAACTTTTATCCTCTGACTGGTTCTACTCTGTTTTGATTCAACCAATCCATATCGATCAATCTTCGATATAAGGTATGTTTATCGTCGTTCTTTTGGGGTTCATCTCCTCCTGTTTATCCTTACCATATTATAGCATGAAATATCCATAATTCTAATAGAGTTTTATTGGGTTTTGGTTGGTGTGGTCGTACCGTGGAATCCTCGGGTGGATGTAGTTTTCGCAAGAGGAGGATCATGACCCGTTGTGTGGATAAAGAACATCAAGAACTATTTGAGGTAGGTGATTCATTGCTTATATCTTATTTTACATGCAACTGTATCGTTAGCATGTTTTATCCCACTGGATGACCATATAATTGACATAATAAATATTTAAACTGGATAAATAAATTGATATCGATCGTATGTTATTTCCCCTTGTTTTTCTTGATAGTGTGATATCTATACTTGCTTTGATTAGATGTTTGTTCTTGATTGAAATTTGTAAAGAACGTAAATTGGGATTAATTGATAATTGTTTGTCTAAAGATAAAGAGGAATGTAAACGAATCTGGTTCTTGTTGTAATTAGATGTTAATAAAATTGGCACAGTAAGCATGTTTAATTATTTGTGATAGCTTACTGATTAGGTTTCCTAAATTTGAAACCTATGAATAATAAATCTGTTAATTCAAGATGGATTAAAGAACTGATTGTTTGATAATTCTTTAAAGGGTTCTGAGTTACCCTCCTGATTGTTAAAGGGAAAAGAGCCCAATTGATGTGATGTTTATTTTCATGCTGCTTGTGATGTGATGTTATAGCATCCCGTCTTTTTATAACATAACTTTCATTTCATTACACGGAACTAATGATCTTTAAGGTTTAGTGTCTTGGAAACAAGGAACATAATACACGAAAACAACATAAAACATTATTCTTAAACACTTTAAAGGCTTATCCTTAAGTTCATCCTAGGTTCATTACTGCATCTCATAACCTGGGGACATACATCAAAAGAAAAGGGTGAGCAGAAGGCCCAGTAAGGGAAACAAGAGAAACATTTTACATGTGAACTTGAGATACTTCAATAAGGACATGAAAAGAACTTTAAGGCATGAAAAAGGAATCATGAGATACATTATAATAAAAAATAACATTTTTCATAACTTGAAGATGTGGCTGCAACATTCAATATTGACAATCATTTCGTTTCACCAAGGTCCATCCCCATGGTGTCATTAAAAATTACCAAGGTTATTCACCAAGGTATCAGTCTAAAAAGTCATCTCTAGAGATTAAGTATTTACCCAATGCATTGGAGCGCTATCTGGGTGCACCCTTGACATGTATTTATTATCATGTGATCCACATATACCATCATCAATCATTTCATAAACAACACATATAGAATAAATGAAATGGGTTTCATTTCATAATCATAACGTTTTAAAAACTACTTTAAAGACATGATCTTTATGTCACTTTAAACCCACGGAAAGGGGAAGCGGGTTTCATGTATGTAAATCCCATAATTTAAAATAGAACATTTTTATATATATGTGAATACCCTTGTAGAAATAATATATTTGAGTATTCACTTTATAACATAAAATAATTTTGAGAAAAGAGAGAGGCATTTTGAGACGAAAATTCTGCAGCATAACAACTATGTTACAAGGTTTTAGGAAACATTGAAAGAGAGGGAACATGGGTCACCCACTCATAAATGATCCATAAAACAGTAGGGGGACAGAATATAAGGGATTTAAGAACATGGTAATGAAATTTGAAAGATATACCATATGAAATGAAAAACATAGAAGTGAGACAAATATAAGATTTCTCTTATGAAAATTCGGCAGCCTAACGACGTCACTTAAACTTCAATAAAAAAAAGATTTGACAAGATCAAATAGGGTCTCTCATAATATGATCATAATAGAACAGTATGATAGATATATATATCATACCCCAACATAATAAAAAGGAACTTGAATGACTTGACATGAAAATCGAACTTGAAAAATGAGAAGGGTGAAAGAATCCCTTAAAAATTCGACAGCCTAACGACGTCACTTAAACTTTCATAAAACGAAATGATGAGAGTAAGAGGGGATATCTCATCATATAAACATGAAAAGGGAAGTAATATGAATATAAAATAACATCCTCTCACATAAGAACATGGATCATAAAAGGAATGACATAAAAGAGATTACATGAAAAGAAAGAGAGAGGTCGGATCCCTTACCTTAAAACGTAACTCTTAAAACTCAATGGTTTGGACCTTGAGGGCTTGGGGGAACCTTGGGAGGACTCCTTGGGAGGTAAGGAGACCAGAACTTCGTTGGGGATGGTTTTTGAGTCGAAAGGATGAGAGGAGGGCTTGGTATTTATAGGGAAAGTGAGGGGACAAGGCATTAATGGCCAAGGGACACCTCACAAGTGCTTTTCTCAAAACCATGTGCTCTCCCTTGGAATTTATCATGGAGTTAGGCCACATGGGGCCCCCAAAACAATAATTCATCACCCTTGGCTGGCCAATCCTTAAAATATCTCATGACATCATCATGACACAGTTATGATGTCATTAAACATACCGAAACCCTAAAACTGCATTTTTACTATTCACTGAAAAATTCATCTTACTCAGAAAAATCCCAAAATTTCACCTTAAACAAAAATCGATGCTCTAATTACATTTATGAACTCCATTTTATAAAAATAATTTTCTAAATAATTTTAATTTAATTTTTAAATAAAAGCACTATTCATCGAGAATTCTTTTTTTTTTCCAGAAAAATCCCCAAAAATTACCATAACATAATATCGATGCTTTGAGTTCAAAAATAAAGTCCTTTTTATAAAAATAATTTTCTAATAATTTTTAATTAAATTTTTAATTAAAAAACACTATTCACCCGAAAAAAACTAATACTTGACTAATAATTTATGAAACCGTTATTTACCCATTTTTTTGAATCACATTACTTAATCTAGGTGTCTAAATTATATTAAAACTTTCTTTGAGTGAAATTACTAATCCATTTGGTCACATTACTAATCCTAAGCGTAAAATCACTATTCATAATTTACTATTCATCAAAAATTAAGTTGATCTTATTTGACTCCAAATTTCTTACTGAACACTTTTGTAGAAGACCATTTTTTGAAAATCATTACACATCATTAATTATTTAGGGTTTACATAAATATTTTAAAATATCATTTTTTTAAAATTCATCAACAAAATACATCCTAAAATTATCCGGAAATTTCAAGTTTCACAAACATCACTAAAGGAAGAAATCTTAATTTATTCATCACAAATGATTACACAAAGAAGCTACGGTCTCATCACATAGCCCCTTATAACACCGGCATATGACCTAAGTGTAAGGTGTGCTATGGTGAGAGAATATGAGGGAGGCTTAGATAACATTGCCCTAGTAGTAATCTCTACTAACTTGAACTTCTCCCGCAGGCGTTTCCGTTCAAGCTTGACACGCTGGAGTTCGGCTTGGGCTTGGTCCAAAGCGAAGCCCACAGATGCTACCTCCTTCCCAAGCTCTGATAAGTGGGCTTCATAAGGTTTGAGTCTACTGGATGAAGCCATCGACTCCTCTTTCTACATTAACCATTAACATCTTATTAAATCATTAAGAGTAAGTTAATATACTACTCAAAAATATTGGGTTGTTACATTCTTCTCCCCTTAAGAAATTTCGTTCCCGAAATTTATACTTGAGGCCTAGTCGAAAAGGTGAGGGTACTTTTGCTTCATTGTTTCCTCAGGCTCCCAAGTCGCTTCTTCATATTTATGATTCCTCCACAACACTTTCATAAGGTGGGTAGTCTTGTTTCGTAGAACCTTGTCTCTACGGTCCAAGATCTCCACCGGCTGCTCCTCATAAGAGAGGTCAGGTTCCAGTTGTACCACCTCTGGGTTCAGTACATGCGAAGGGTCGGGTATGTACTTCCTCAAGAGAGATACATGGAAGACATCATGAACTTGAGCTAGGTTCGGTGGAAGTGCTAGACGATAGGACATTGCTCCTATGCGATCAAGGATTTCATAGGGGCCAATGTACCTAGGGCTGAGCTTCCCTTTCTTCCCAAACCGCATGACTCTCTTCCAGGGAGAAATTCGAAGGAAGACTTTGTCACCAACACCAAACTCCAAGTCCCTTTGACGATTGTCAGCATAGCTCTTCTGCCGACTCTGAGCAGCCTTTATGTGTTGTTGGATGGCATGAACCTGTTCTATCATCTCTTGCACGAGATCAGGCCCAAGAAGCTTTCTCTCACCAGTTTCATCCCAACAAGTAGGAGTTCTACATCGCTTTCCATACAGAGCTTCATAGGGTGCCATCTGAATACTCGAATGGAAGTTGTTGTTATAGGAGAACTCAACTAATGGGAGGTGTTGATCCCATCCACCTTTAAATTCCATTGAGCATAATCTCAGCATGTCTTCGAGTGTCTGAATAGTCCTTTCAGATTGGCCATCAGTTTGAGGATGATAGGCCGTACTAAAATTCAATTCAGTACTCAGAGCATGTTGAAGAGTTATCCAGAATTTTGATGTGAATCTTGGATCACGATCAGACACGATGGATAGTGGTACCCCATGCAGCCTTACCACTTCCTTCATGTATATCTTGGCAAGTTGATCCAGAGAGAAATCTTCCCGAATAGAGATAAAATGGGCGGTCTTGGTGATACGGTCCACAATAACCCATATCGCATTGTTTCCTTTGGATGTTTTCGGGAGACCAGTTACAAAGTCCATAGTGATATTATCCCACTTCCATACTAGTATGGGTAGCGGTTGTAATACCCCTTTAGGAAGTTGTCGTTCAACCTTTACTTGCTAACACACCAGGCACCTTGTAGTGTAATCAGCAATCTCCCTCTTCATGTTATCCCACCAATAATGATCATGAAGGTCTCTATACATCTTAGTGCTTCCCAAATGTATAGAGAAAGTAGATCTATGAGCTTCATCCATCAGTTCTTTCTTTATCTCTGGAATAGATGGAACACATAGTCTTGTACGAAATTTCAATACACCTTCTTGATCAATATTAAAATTAGGGAACTTCCCATCCTTTACAGCCTCAAACTTCTCCTGCAGCAAAGGATCTTCTTTTTGAGCCTTCTTGATCTTCTCTAGTAATGAAGGTTGAGAAATCATTTGGGATAGGGTTGATGATGTCCCTTTCCTTATAATTCCCATGTCCAGTTTTACTAGATCTTTAATCAAGGGATCTCCTAGGATCCTCATTGTTGCCAGAACAATAGGATCTTTTCTGCTTAACGCATCCGCGACTTTGTTTTCTTTTCCAGGGTGATAATGAATTGAACAATCATAGTCTTTAATAATCTCCAACCATCTCCTTTGTCTCATGTTCAATTATTTCTGCGTGAAAATATACTTTAAACTTTGGTGGTCGGTGTATATATCACATTTCTCCCCATAAAGATAGTGCCTCCATATCTTTAGAGCAAAAACAACTGCCGCCAGCTCTAGATCATGCGTAGGATAATTCTGCTCATGAATCTTCAACTATCGAGATGCATAAGCAATTACCTTGTCATTTTGCATGAGGATGCACCCAAACCCTTTCAGATATGCATCGCTAAAAATAACGAATCCTTCTCCGATAGAGGGTAGTGTTAACACAGGTGCAGTAACCAATCTCTTCTTCAGCTCTTGGAAACTTTCCTCGCATTCCTTTGTCCAGATGAACTTAACCCCTTTTCGAGTCAACCTGGTTAGTGGATTAGAAAGCCATGAAAAGTTTTTCACAAACCTCCTATAATATCCCACTAAACCAAGGAAACTACGAATCTCAGTTACTGTTGTGGGTTGAGGCCACTCCTCCACAACCATTGTCTTGGCAGGGTCAACCGAGATTCCTTCATTGGTTACAATGTGCCCCAAGAAAGCCACTTGTTGTAACCAAAACTCACACTTGCTGAACTTTCCAAAGAGCCTCTCCTTCCGCAGAGTTTTCAAAACAACACTTAGATGATCTTCATGCTCCTCACGACTTTTTGAATATATCAGAATATCATCAATAAAAACTACCACAAAGTTATCAAGGTAGTCCTTAAAGACTCTATTCATCAAATCCATGAAAATATCAGGAGCATTAGTCAAGCCGAAAGGCATAACAGTAAACTCACAATGCCCATATCTTGATCGGAAGGCAGTCTTTGGAATATCTTCCTTCTTCACCCTCAGTTGATGATAACCAGATCGAAGGTCAATCTTAGAGAAGAATTGAGCCCCATGAAGTTGGTCAAATAAATCATCAATTCTTGGAAGAGGATATCTTTTCTTCACTATGATCCCGTTCAGTTTTCTATAATCAATGCATAGCCACATTGATCCATCCTTCTTCTTCACAAAGAGAACTGGTTCTCCCCAAGGAGACACACTTGGTCGGATAAACCCCTTCTCCAACAAGGCTTGGAGTTGTTTCTTTAACTCTTCTATCTCCACATTTTCCATTCTATACGGAGTCTTTGATATCGATTGAGATCCAGGTACGAGTTTAATGGAGAACTCTACCTCTCTTTCTGGGGGAGGTCCGGGTAACTCCTCAGGAAATACATCCATGTATTCCTGAACAATTGGAACATATTCTATTGGTATGCTCCCTTTTCCTTCTTCATTATCACCGATTAACTCCATAAAGAAAGCTATAGGAGGTGCTTCTAGATAGGGATCAGTTCGGGATATCTCTCCTTGGAAGATAACTGTAGGTTGTTTATTCAAGACTACTAAGATTTCATTACTTTTTCATTTGATCTTAGCATTATACTTTGAGAGCCAGTCCATCCCTAGTATAACATCGAATTCCAACATGGGAATGACTACTAGATTTGCGATAAGATTGTGCTCACTAAAGTAAACACTAGAGTCTCTAAACACTGTTGATGCATGGATAATACCACTTGGAGTCTTGACTGACAACTCTACCTCAAGAAATTCCGGGATTGATTCTATATTCTTTGCAAACTTGGAGGAAATAAAGGAATGCGTAGAACCAGAATCAAACAAAGTAGTTGCTAGTTTTGAGAGGACAAAAAGAGTACCTGCTAGCACGTCATTCGGAGCTTCAACTTCAGTTGTTGTGATAGAAAAAGCACGAACTTGCTCCCCTGGCCTTTGCTGAGGTTGATGGTGATTCCCCTCCACTGCCCTTGGATTTGGATAGAGATTAGCATAGTGCCCAAGCTGTCCACACTTGAAGCAATGGACTTCGGGTAAGGGAAGAACCATCTTTCCTCTGTCGTTAGTGTTGGGGAGTTGAGGCTTCACCTCACTACGACAATTCCGAGCAATATGGCCTCCTCTTCCGCACTTGTAGCACTTTCCACTTCCGACCAAGCAGTTCCCTGGATTCTTCTTCCCACATTTATTACATGTGGTAAGTTGCATTTGCTTTCCACCTCTTCCCTGATCAAAAGTATTCCCTAAACTAGGCTCTAACGATCTCTTCTTTTCATTTGATTTATGAGACCACTGTGTCTCACCAAACTCTAGCGCGACTTTCATTGCACTCCGCATGATCTCCTCGTAGCTATCGTAGTCCCGGTTGGCTAAATTCATCCGCAGATGAGGTCTCAGTCCGCCGAAAAATCTATCAACCTTCCCACTTGGATCCATGACAAAGATAGAGGTATATCGTGAAATTCGGGTGACGTTCATCTCATAGCTTCCGACATATTCGTTCTCCTTCTGCTTCAGCTCGAGAAACTCTTTCTCCATTCTCTTTCTCATGGAACGAGGGAAATACTTGTTAAAGAATATTCCCCGGAATTCTTCCCACTCCATAGCTTCCATCTCTCCTATAGGCTTCATGTTTTTGACCAGTGACCACCACTGGTCAGCTTCTCCCTCTAGGCGATAAACAGCAAGGGTGACTTTTTCTTGTTCCGAACAAAGGAGTACAAAAAAGATCTTTTCAATGGAGCTTATCCATTGTTCCGCAACCAAAGGGTCAGTAGATCCACTGAATGATGGTGGTCTTTGACGCATGAAAAACTCAACAGAGTGTTGTTACCTTCGTGGTGAGGTCGGCCTCTCAGCTTGATTCAAGTTATTACTCATAACTTGAGTCAGTTGGTTCATCATTCATATGAATGTTTCCATTCCAGCTTCCATCGGAGGGCCATCAGCACATGGTGCATTGCGGTCACCATCGGCACGGTTCCTCCTATTGCCTGCCATTTTCTAAAAGAATAAAACCTTAGTGAGAAACTTATTTCATTTATGAATCTTTTAACTAAGACTTCATGCTTAGACAATTACACTTCTCTATAATTCCTTCATAATGATTCATAAAAAGCTTGTGATTAACCAAACATATCCCCCAGGAGTGTCGTAACCAAGAGTGCAGCAAGGCCCGTTATCGTGCACCAGTTCCCGTTCGAGTCTATCTCAAAGCGGTGTTTTTGGGTTTTACCCCTATGTACATCTGTGCCATAGCCGCCTCTACCTACTCATATCCAGACAGGGATGTATTTGTTTGATAAACCACTTACTCAATACTTACCAAAATACCAGGAAGTTTTCCTATATTTAAACTTTTCTATAGGGTTATTACTAAAGTTTTTATATCCTAATTTCCACAAATAACTAAACCATCCTTTGATACCAACTATAGCATCCCGTATTTTTATAACATAACTTTCATTTCATTACACGGAACTGAGGATCTTTAAGGTTTAGTGTCTTGGAAAAAAGGAACATAATACATGAAAACAACATAAAAAATTCTTCTTAAACACTTGAAAGGATTATACTTAAGTTCATCCTAGGTTCATTACTGCATCTCATAACCTGGGGACATACATCAAAAGAAAAGGGTGAGCAGAAGGCCCAGTAAGGGAAACAAGAGAAATATTTTACATGTAAACTTGAGATACTTCAATAAGGACATGAAAAGAACTTTAAGGCATGAAAAAAGAATCATGAGATACATAATAATAGAAAATAACATTTTTCATAACTTGAAGATGTGGCTGCAACATTCAATATTGACAATCATTTCGTTTCACCAAGGTCCATCCCCAAGGTGTCATTAAAAATTACCAAGGTTATTCACCAAGGTATTAGTCTAAAAAGTCATCTCTAGAGATTAAGTCTTTACCCAATGCATTGGAGCGCTATCTGGGTGCACCCTTGACATGTATTTATTATCATGTGAGCCACATATATCATCATAAATCATTTCATAAACAACCCATATAGAATAAAATAAATTGGTTTCATTTCAAAATCATAACGTTTTAAAAACTGCTTTAAAGACATGATCTTTATGTCACTTTAAACCCATGGAAAGGGGAATCGGGTTTCATGTATGTAAATCCCAGAATTTAAAATAGAACATTTTGATATATATGTGAATACCCTTATATAAATAAGAGCTTTGATTATTCACTTTATAACATAAAATAATTTTGAGAAAAGAGAGAGGCATTTTGACACGAAAATTCTGCAGCATAATGGCTATGTTACAAGGTTTTAGAAAACATTGAAAGAGAGGGAACATGGGTCACACACTCATAAATGATCCATAAAACAGTAGGGAGAAAGAATATAAGGGATTTAAGAACATGGTAATGAAATTTGAAAGATATACCATATGAAATGAAAAACATGGAAGTGAGACAAATATAAGATTTCTCTTATGAAAATTCGGCAGCCTAACGGCGTCACTTAAACTTCAATAAAAAAAGATTTGACAAGATCAAATAGGGTATCTCATCATATGATCATAATAGATCAGTATTATATATATATATATCATACCCCAACATAATAAAAAGGAACTTGAATGACTTGACATGAAAATCGAACTTGAAAAATGAGAAGGGTGAAAGAATCCCTTAAAAATTCGGCAGCCTAACGGCGTCACTTAAAATTTCATAAAACGAAATGATGAGAGTAAGAGGGGATCTCTCATCATATAAAGATGAAAAGGAAAGTAAGAGGAATATAAAATAACATCCTATCACATAAGAACATGGAGCATAAAAGGAATGACATAAAAGAGATTACATGAAAAGAAAGAGAGAGGTCAGATCCCTTACCTTAAAACGTAACTCTTAAAACTCAATGGTTTGGACCTTGAGGGCTTGGGGGCACCTTGGGAGGACTCCTTGGGAGGTAAGGAGACCAGAACTTCGTTGGGGATAGTTTTTGAGTCGAAAGGATGAGAGGAGGGCTTGGTATTTATAGGGAAAGTGAGGGGACAAGGCATTAATGGCCAAGGGACACCTCACAAGTGCTTTTCTCAAAACCATGTGCTCTCCCTTGGCATTTACCATGGAGTTAGGCCACATGGGGCCCCCAAAACAATAATTCATCACCCTTGGCCGGCCAAACCTTAAAATATCTCATGACATCATCATGACACAGTTATGATGTCATTAAACATACCGAAACCCTAAAACTGCATTTTTACTATTCACTGAAAAATTCATCTTACTCAGAAAAATCCCAAAATTTCACCTTAACCAAAAATCGATGCTCTAATTACATTTATGAACTCCATTTTATAAAAATAATTTTCTAAATATTTTTAATTTAATTTTTAAATAAAAGCACTATTCATCGAGAATTCATTTTTTTCAGAAAAATCCCCAAAAATTACCATAACATAATATCGATGCTTTGAGTTCAAAAATAAAGTCCTTTTTATAAAAATAATTTTCTAATTATTTTTAATTAAATTTTTAATTAAAAAACACTATTCACCCGAAAAAAACTAATACTTGACTAATAATTTATGAAACCATTATTTACCCATTTTGTTGAATCACATTACTTAATCTAGGTGTCTAAATTATATTAAAACTTTCTTTGAGTAAAATTACTAATCCATTTGGTCACATTACTAATCCTAAGTGTAAAATCACTATTCATAATTTACTATTCATAAGAAATTAAGTTGATCTTATTAGAATCCAAATTCCTTACTGAACACTTTTGTAGAAGACCATTTTTTGAAAATCATTATACATCATTAATTATTTAGGGTTTACATAAATATTTTAAAATATCATTTTTTCAAAATTCATCAACAAAATACATCCTAAAATTATCCGGACATTTGAAGTTTCACAAACATCACTAAAGGAAGAAATATTAATTTATTCATCCCAAAGGATTACACAAAGAAGCTACGGTCTCATCACATAGCCCCTTATAACACCGGCATATGACCTAAGTGTAAGGTGTGCTATGGTGAGAGAATCTGAGGGAGGCTCAGATAAAATTTCCCTAGTAGTAATCTCTACTAACTTAAACTTCTCCCACATGCATTTCCGTTCAAGCTTGACACACTGGAGTTCGGCTTGGGCTTGGTCCAAAGCGAAGCCCACAGATGCTACCTCCTTCCCAAGCTCTGATAAGTGGGCTTCATAAGGTTCGAGTCTACTGGATGAAGCCATCGACTCCTCTTTCTGCATTAACCATTAACATCTTATTAAATCATTAAGAGTAAGTTAATATACTACTCAAAAAGATTGGGTCATTACAGATGTGATCCTGGATAGCCATTGTGATATGTGGGGGCATGGAGGCCTTTTGGTTATGGCAGCATATGACGCCTAGAGTGGCGTGATGCATCGGTTTATGCATGTGGGTGTCGGGGAGGACACCAGGGATGATGGAATGGGATGGATGTGATTGTTGGATGCTTGCTGGTTCTTATTGGTTGTTTATCTACTTTACTTTCCCCACTTCTCAAGGCATATGGTATTACTTACCCTTCTTCCGAAAGAGGCGAAGACACATAGGGTATGCCACGTGCTTTCCGTGTTTAGCTTCTCAAGGGAGGATGAGTATATGACCTTGCTATAAGCGGCAACAACTCGACGAGTAGTACATCTACTCACCGTGTTGATACCCCTTGTGTTTAGTAGCATATAATGTTTTTTCTAGAATGCTTGGGAATATGGAAAATTAATTCTTTAATGAATAATTGAATAAATGGTGTTAACCCATGGGGATGGAGTTTGCTGGAACATACTGATGAGGTTGTAATTTTGAAGGAACAATTGACTTTGGGTGTGATGCTAATGAAATTTAATGTGTAATTATTCATGGATAATTAATGTTTAAAGAATTAATTAATGTAAAGTGGAACTGATAAAAAGGGAATGAAGTAATCTAATAAATCTCTTTAAATGGTTGTGTTCTTATAGGATACCTAGTCTTAGAAGTAGCAGCCCAAAGTCTAAGAGATATTAGCTGCAATTTTGTCTAAGTCTAGGTTATTCTCATAGTGTGGTTGTAAGATATAGTATATCCTATACTTTTTCTATTTCTATACACTACACCACCCTCCCAGTAATGGAAACTGACACCCCGGGGATTCTGAGCCCTGGGAGGGGGGTGTTTACCCCAACATTCTAGTGGGAGGATGAATAGATGACTACCAACTTTGGCCCCACTCTCTTCTCTTGGTAATTACTTGTTCTGGCAGGAACATTGGTTAGTTTTACCCATATATGTGTGTAGAGGGCTGTAATGGCTTTTGGTTATTCACACACACATATTCTGGGTATAGTTTTTTATGGACTACTATAGGTGTAACGTGTATAGGCTGTAATGGCTTGAGGATCCTTACTCGGTGTATGGTCTGTAATGGATTGAGGTATAATACTTGATGTATGATACATGTTATGCAAGATTTGGTGGCTCACAGAAACTACCTGGTTACTTTGGTGTGTGGACGTGGTGGTTTTGTTGCACGAGGTGCATATTATGGTTCTTTGCCCAGGTGTCTATGAGCAAGCCTTTTTGGAGAGAGATGCTTAGGACGTACGATGTTGGGGAAAAGTGGAAAACCAGTGGGGAAGTAGCAGCGGGGTACCCTTGATATTATTTATTATATGATATATTCTTGCATGCATTACTTGGTGAGAGTAGCCATGGTGAGGCTAGAAACTTAGTATACCTGTTTAGGTGATGATTTAGTTTGACTTGTTGTTCACTGTGCTTTAGCATGCTTTCTTTACATTTTCATGAGAGGCTTTGGGGAGGATCCTACTGAGTATACTGTTATACTAACCCTATGCATATATAAACTATTTTTTAGGTCACTTGGAGCAGGTTAGAGATCAGGCTGGTTACTACTAGATTATGGTTGCAGGAGCTGTTCGGGCTTGTGGTTGCTGCTATTTTACTTTCTTTTGGGTACTTGCGGTTTTCCCCTTCCAATTGTAGTACCTTTTCATGAAATTAAATATGTTCAATTGGGTTTTATTTTATATTTCAGTTCTAAGTTGGAGTTGGTTGGTGTCTATCTTATCTCTCTTTTCCACATGTGTTCTTTTAGAGGGTAATGCATCCCATTTGTGTGTTTACTATACCCTCAGTGCTAGTCGCCAACCCAGGGCCTATTAGAGGCATGACTCAGGGGTCATTATCTCCATTCTCACATTGACGGACCAAGAGGGGTACAATTTATTGGGAGGGGGTCGTGATACATTTCATATGTCAATGTTAACTACAGAGCTATCAAATTATAATTGATTAGGTATCAACACTTGTTTCCCATAGTGGATCAAGAACATTAACTTTTTCCATATAATTATCTTTACTATTATAATACATTACCCAATGAATTGTATGGATATATAATTATTATCCCACCCTTCACATTATAAAAACTATACATATGTGTTCCATAAGATCATAAAAAATTCATCATTTCATCATAGTATAACCAATGGAAAGAATACAGGTTTCAAAAATATTTCATCATTTTATCAAAGTATAACCCATCAAATATAAATGGGTTTCATAAATGTATACTCATAATAAAAATAAAACATATATTTAAAGAATAAGTATGGAATCGATGGAACATATCCCTATTAAATAATAATTAACATCAAATGATGTTATCATAGATGTAAATTCCTTTAAAATAACCATTGAAATATTTCTTGAGGAAAATGTACTTTTCACTTTGGAATCACTAATTTAAAATATAAAAATTTTAAAAATATTTTGGAAATGATTTTATTAGAAAAAAACCTTGAAAAATAGTAAAATAAAATTCACTATATTGATCAGTCATGATGGTAGGAAATTCTAGTCATGACATATAAGTTAAAAGAAAACATTCATTTCACATCATTGTAAATGGACAAAAGGTACTTAATTTAGAGAATAAATAGAAGATTAATTTTAATCTATTTTGTATAAAGTCTATAATGGTAAAAAATTAATTTTAAAAAAATAGTATAGTATTTGAAACATTATTGAAAACATTTTTATAAAATATGGAAATGAAAGAAAGAGTATTTTTGACTGAAGAGAGAAATAAAGTTGGTTTTCCTTAAAAACAATATTTTAATATCTTGACTTATTAAAGTAAAAAAATGAGATGAAACATATAATATTCATAAATAAATATAGAATAAGAAAAATTAAAGGTATTTATTAGATAATTATTATATAATTTACTCAATGTAATTTCAAGCATAAACAATCCTGATTAAACATAAGATTGAAAAATAGATCACTTACCAAAAGTCTCATGTTTCTTCATACAAGTTTGAAAATCCTGTAAAATAAAAATAGATTTAATATACATGTATTATATAACCCTAAAAATATCTATAATAACATGTATTGTTTAATTATTTCACATTTTATCTGGTTTATTAACAAATTTTTATTAAAATATCTGTTTCGGGTGATAACTGTTTCATTTTTCATGCATGTTTCGGTTTGGTAGTTTGGATACATGTGATTTTATCATGGTTAAATCATATACATAATTTTAATAATGATATAAATATCAAATATATTTATTAAATATATATTTTTATTCATCCATAAAAGGTAAATATAGAAAAATGAATTACACCATTCTTGGTGATGACAAACTGCACATACACATAAATGTTCCTTTCAATTTTTAATGGATGGAAAAAAATAAAGGGTAATAATAAAAAAACATATTATAATAATGATTAAATAATATAAATTATATATTTCCATAAAATATATCCATATTACTATCCAATTGTAATTGAAACAAATAACAAATCATATCACTTCATGGAAGTGGTAGTCAACACATGCACACGAGCAATGTTACCATTTTCCAATAGACAGTAAAATAATAATTTATATGTGATATTATAATTAAAATAAGTAAAATTATGTAATTAATATCATATATAAACATTTTACCTATCATAATGACCATCCATGAAAGATGGTAATGGAAAATAAATTATATCACATCGTGGAGACGGTAAGCCATACGTATGTAGGAGGGATACATTCACTTCACCATTAATTAAAAAGAGAGAGAATAAAGGTGGTTTCATACTCATAATAACATTTCAGTATATCAAGGATATTTAATTTATTATTTTATGATAAATAACATATATTTAGTGGACATAAAATAGAAAGTACAAAATAAAGTGATCGGTTAAGGCAATTACCTCTTCTTTGAAATAACTATATCAGATCTCCTATTAAGAACCCTAGGGTTTGTATTTTTGAGAGATCAGAACCTATATAAAGTTTATAGGGATGTTTATAAGGTAATTTTACAGGTTTTGGTAAATATATAAGGTTCATGGTTTTGTAAATAAGATAATGGTGGGGTGTCCTTTTATAAGGGAGGGAGAGGACACACTTGGAATTTATTAAAATAATAAATTATAATAAAGTAATTATCAATACAAATTATTTAAAATGGAAATTAATTCAAATAGAATTATTTTAGGGTAAATATAACATCATAAAATGAAATTTTGATAGGTTTTTGGATTATTTTATACCTCATATATTTTTATCAACCCTTCATTAATCATTTTTGACCATAACCATGGTAGAAAACATTTCAATCTTAAAGGGATAATTATGTTATCATAATTGGAAAAAATTAATCATAAATGTACTATGGTTGATATTACCAACCATATTAAATTAAAGTGGTTAAAAATAATATTTTTATGAATTTTAAATCAATAATAAAATAATATTTATTATAAAAAATCATTAATGTCAATTTTGGAACTACTCATTTAATTTTTTTAAAGACACCAAGACTAATATTGAATTAGAATATAATATTTTCATACATCTAAAATATTTTATATGAATTTAATTTTTTTAACACTATAACACACTTAAATTTTATAAATTTTAATATTTTTAAAATAATTTATTTAATTTTTTTATTAATTGAAAAAAGCACTTTTTCGTTGTTGTGTAAGAATTTAAGGTAATTATAAATTTTTTAAAAATTATAAATAAATTAACATAATGAAAATAATTTCATTTTTTTCAAAAAAACCATTGATATTCCCTCACAAAATTTTCCCCCATGCTAACACATATGATATATTTAAACGTAAGAGAGTGGCATTTTTAATTTTTCTTTTCATAAATAAATATAAATGTCATATTCAAATAAATATGGAACCAAGTTGACATATAATGGATAATTGGATTTAAATGGAAAAAATAATATCATCCAATAGAATAAATTCAACTGTTTGATAAATTCTAATACCTTATCCTGGTGTTTTAACCATATTTTATTTGTTTTACCCCCGCCAAAGTGAATTTTTTTTACTATGATTAATATCCATATCGAGCTAAAATAAAAGGGAGATATTTTAAAAATTTGATCCTCATGATTATAAATATTGAAACCATTTTTTATGATTAAATTTATATAATTTCCAGAAATACATTTTAAATTAAGCGCCCCAAACGCGACGAAACATGCTTTTTAGAAAATGTATTTTTAAGAATAAAACTATATTTATTCTTATCCCACAAATAAAAAAAACTATTAGATGAAAGTTAAACCATTTTATTGAATATATAACATAAAAATTTCATTAAAATCATTCACCAATAATGATAAATTTATTTTGTCAATATAAACACACATTGCTCGCATAAAAACAGCTTTTCAGAAAAGCATCTCCTTTATTTTCATTTTATTTTTATTTTCATTTCTAATTAATTGATAACCAATGAATTAATTTTATATATGTGTAAACCATAAATTTTAATAATTAAGTTAGTCTTATTAATATCAACAAATCCAATGGCTGTGTGAGAATTATAACATTAAATAATAACATTTTAATAGTATATCATGGTCCGTTTAAACTCATTATTACATGTAATGCAAGATATCAAAGAAATAAAATTTATTTAAAAAATAATTCCTAAAAAATAACAGCATTATATTTTAACCCACTTAAAAATAAATTCTCCCTAAATTTTTTTTATTCATATATAAAAAATGATAATATCTCTATTTCATTACATCCTCTTATTCCCAAGTATCTTCTTAGATTTTCTGATTCCTCTATAAAATTTTAACTAAGTGAGTAGTCTTGTTCTATAACACTTTATCTCTATGATACAAGATTTATACAAGTTATTATTCCTAGTAAATATCATTATCTTGTGGTACAACCACTAAGTTTAGTAAATGTGATTGATTAGGTATATACTTCCTTCGGAGAGATACATGGAACACATTGTGAACTTAAGAGAGGTTCGGTGGACGCACCATGTGATAAGATACTATACCTATTTGATAAAGAATATCAAAGGGGATAATATACCATGGGATTAGCTTTTATTTATTTTAAAATATTGAAACCTTATTCCTAGGATAAACATAATGAAGTACCTTTTTACCAACTTCAAACTCCAGATTTCACTGATGATTGTCAACATAATTTTTTGTCAAATATAATCTGCTCTTATATGATACTAAATAGTTTTGAATTTCTATACCATTTCATTAGCCAGATTAGGTATCAATATCTTTATTTTTCTATATTCATATGAGTATTTAATATTTCTTCACTTTATACCATAATGATCGCCATAAAGATATGTATGAGTACTTGAGTTAAAGCTATTGTTGTAATAAAATTTGATTAGATGGAGGTGTTTTTCCAAGATACCTTTGAATTACAGAGACCAAGATCTCAAAATATACTCTGTGGTTTTAATAGTTCTCTCAGACTGACCATTTTTATGAGGATGATAAGAAGTGTTGAGACTTAACATTACATTAAGGTTGAACTGGGATAGACTCTTGTTGACAAGGTAATTCTTGAAACTGATGATGATATCATTGAACTAAAGATATATTATGAAAAAAATGCCTAAATTATGAAATGAATGCAATGTTATTGGTCATAAATAATCTACATATAGATGCTACATAGTTTGCAACTTCTGTGATTTGCATTAGAATGACGTGAGCAACTATATCAAGAAGAGAAAAAGTGCTCATGCTCGAAAAGATGATGTTTCTCAGTCGAATCATCAAAAGGATATGAAATAATTTTTAAGAGTTATAATGGACTAGAAATTACTTAGGAAAATGTTGATCAGAGGAATGATGTGTAGAGTGTTGTTCCTAGGGAGGCAATAGAAACAATTGTTGATGGGAAAGGTAATCATCACCTTACCTATGAGAATAATAAGAAGTATTTGGATGAAATATTTTCTGAGGAGTCAAATGATCATAATTATGATACTCTTAAAAAATATAAATGAGTTTTATTGAAGAAATATAATTTTTTTTCCACTCATAAAATATGTGATGATGAATTTATATCTGAACAAGTGATTGGATAGGAAGATCAACTTTCATAGGAAAGGATGGATACTTTAGGTGACTGAAAGGGTAAGTAAATTTTAAAATATATCTCTCCAGTTATATCTAAAATTTTTCATACTTCTTCAAAGTTTTTTGTGGATAATGAGGGATTTTAGCTTATCTCTTACAAGAAGACAAAGTCCCCAGTTTTCACTCCAGTGGTGCTAGTGCAATCGATTTTAGGGAATGATTAGGTTATTAGTGGTGCTACTTTAGACCTGGATGAAGCAATGGTGGTTGAGGGGACAATGACACTAGTGATAAGAGATGATTCTCCGGAAAAATTCAATGGAAAATAAGAGGATAGCTCTGATTATGAAATAACTGATGCTGAGATGCTTTACGAAAGGCTTCAATATATTCCTTCAAATAGGGGGAGATCGAGAGGTCGAGGGTGCGATCATGGAAGGGTTTAATGGGATGAAATTTGAGAAGAAGAAATGAGGTTAAGTGCACGACTATTGAACAAGATAAAAAGTAGTTTTTTTCTTTTGGTTTTTCCTTGTTTTACCATACTCTTCTCAGTTCCTTTCTTTTACTTGATTTTAATAAAAGGGGATAAACCTTCATCTTTCTCTAAAAAGGAATCCATGAAACCTTACCACTTCATTATTTTATACTCTGGAAAGATGATTAAGGGAGAAATATTCTCTGATAGTAATGAAGTGTGGTGAATCTGTATAAATATTGAATAAAACTGAAATATTAGTTTGTACAATTGAAATTATCGGGAGTCTGATGACAAAATCTATGGAGATATTTTCCTGTTACATTATTTTATGGGAAATGGTTGTAACATCCCCTTATAATTTTATCTCTCAACCTTAACTTGATGACATAACAAGAACTGTGATACAAAATTTTCAATATCCCATTACATTTTGTCCCACCTAAAATATTCTTCCAGGCCTCTATACATCTTCATACTTCTAGGATGAATATAGAATAATGGACTATAATCTTCATCCAATAGCTCTTTCTATCTCCTAAAATCATTATTTTATTTTATTTATAGAGTATGAAAGAACAAGATGAACATGGAAAAATGGGGATCCATATAAGACTACGGGGATATAAAAGAGTGAATCCCAATGGAATCCCCTCTAACCATGTTCACTACCTCCAAAGGGAAAAACCAAAGCTAGAGAAGTAGGCATAACACACACCTTTGATAGCCCTGAAAGTAATGAAATTTGAAACTTTTTCCCTATTTTTAGGTGAAATGTAAATCCATGTGGTTATTTCTAAATCCTATAAACCTATAGATGAGGTATGATATTGACCAAGGTATAGAACCAAATCCATGCAAGGAATTATATATAGTAGTGAAATCCATTTCGACCATAGAAAAATTGATATCTTCTTGAATACACATGCATAGGCTAGTTAGCATCGCATTAGCTTCATCTTGGAGAGAGTCATGACTTCCAATGTATGCAGTGAACACAAGAATAACTGATCCCCTAGGGTCATGAAAAACTCCTCCACACTACATAATAACCTTGATTCATAAACCATCAATGTTAATCTTAGGACCAAAATTATGAGGGTACCAGCTGATCCTTCAGCCCTAAGTGAAAATGGGGTAGTGTGATGGGGAGCTCTACTACCCAGAATCAGTTTTAGGGATGGTTCATCTTAATAGTTCATTAATAGATTAGATAGATCTATCATGATGTTCTTGGTTTTAAGAACTAGAGTTTTCCTAGGGAAAATGGTTCCTTCGTGTCAAGCTTTATTCCTTGCCTCCTAGTTGCACAAACAAATTACATGAAAGATTAATGATCTAGAATTCCTCTCAGAAATAGAGTTTCACTAGTGTTTGTGGAAAGTAACACCAAATAGATCTTGATGAGGAAGGCCCGTGAAAGCATTGAAGAAGTTATACACATTTCGATCCCATTCACATTGAATGAAAAAGTGATTTAAGGCATCTTCTTTGGGATCAATATAGTAGGTGCACCTAGAAACTAGGGGAATTCCTAAACGATTTATGTTTTCATCCTTGTTTAGAGAATGGTTATTAACTTTCCATGTAATGAAATTTAATATCACAGGGATCTCCTTACATAAAAATACCTCATCCCATTAGTCCAGTTCATTATATTCCATCATCACTCAACATATTTATTTTACAGAGAAGGTTCCCAATGGAGATCCTATGAAAACACATTTATCTGGATATAAGTTCAACACTATGATATTGAATATTTCACACTTATTCTTACATAGAATAGTTTGGATGAAACCCAGTTATATACTACCTTTCCTAGATTTTATGTTTGGTGTTGGAAAATTAGGAAATTTGATCTTGGTGCCGACCCAGTCATAGTGACAGAAATTTATATTACCCATACCAAAGATCCAATGAGTGTGAAATTGAATATATGGGGCTAAAGAATGATCCATAAAGAGGAAGGAATATCTCATTTTATTCATATATCAATTCTATACTTGTCCACCATGAACCTTCCCCAGAGCATATATACTTCAAGAACCTCCCATGCTAGCTTCACATGTAGACACTGTATCGTGCCTAAGAAACATCTAACATTAATGACACCATTCTTCAAAGGAATTTCCATACTATTCTAGGACTCCTAGTGATTTATTATCTTATAATGGGAATAAAAAATGAATGAATATGTGATTTTTTTATTCTAAAAATGACTCATTTTGGAACTTTGAGGGATGAAATAACATGCATGGGGATATAGAATATGATTCCACCAACCAGATTAATTATAACTCTAAATGAAAATAAGTTGTCTTTTCAATTCATGATGCATTTAGTAATCATGTAAAAAACAGTATCAAAGTGTTCAATAAGGAGTTGGGTCACAGAGATCCGGGCCCCTTATAGTCCATTTAGAAATTTCATTTATGAAAGTCTAGGATGTTATTCAAGGAATTAACATGCCTTTTTGAGAATCCGGTAGAAATATAGAGGCTAATCTTCCATCAATTCACAAGTTTTACACTACCTTTATAATATTTATCCATGATACTATTGATACCATGAATGGAACTCTTATTAGAATTGATAAAAATGAGCATTTAATTAGTAAACATGATCTGTGAGGCACTGCATGAGTGATACCTGAAACGATATGGGAGGTTACAACCCATAGATATTCATTTATATATAAAAAAATGAATTTATATTGAGTAAGTATTAATATTCTTAGATAAAACAGATCTCCTATCATTATCCCAGGAATTTCTTAGAAGAAGCCACAATTTCTTCCCATGAAGGACATTGAAATCCATGAGAAACTAAGACACCTGAACATGAGGTCATAGGACCATACAAAGAATCCCATGCATGCAATAAAATTGAGAATTAAGTTCTATTCAATTATAACATATTATTTATCCATGTATAAATTTATTTCATTATTAGATTCAGTATTCCTTTGATTTATATCACTTATCACTTCTTTGGAAAACTATATTCCACCCTGAATCATTCTCCCCTTAACAAACCTATATCTCTCTTTTGAGATACAACGGGGGAGTTTTAGGGATAATATTTTTCTGATCACACTAGAAAAAAACTTTTAATGTAAATTAAACATACTATTGGTTTTGTAGTTCTAAAAATAAGAAGGATCTGTATTCTTAGGGATGATAACTAGAGAAGTAGCGTAGGCTAGATGAGAAAGGCTAGAACCATGGAATAATTCCTACATTATGTGAACTATATTATTACAACCAAGATCCCATGAGGCCCTATAAAAGGATCCTAGAAAGTCTTTAGGTATTAGTGCACTTTCAGGGTTGGGAGTATACATTGCCTTGTATATATCTATCTCATTGGGAATAGATTCAATGAATGTATTTTCAAGGTCAGAAACTATATGATGGATTCTGTTGAATAGATCTACCTGGACCCTTAAGTATCCTCATTGCATGTGGTGTTTGGTTCCTTCAAGTAGATATTTAAAGTTTATCTCAACCATAACTCCAACCAATTCAAAAATCATTAGTGTAGGTACCATTGTCTAGGAAGATATTGGGTCTGATAACACGTCAATTTTCCTTAATTAAAACCTAGAAAAAATCTATATTATGATCTTATTACCTAGTCAATTTTATTTTGAATTTCTTGTGAGCCAAAATTTAAGGATTTAGGTTCATCTTGGTGAGAATGTTTTTTCTGTAGAAAATCCCACCAAATAGGGTCTCATTCCATTCATTTTCTATAATAGATTCCAGTTGATTAATGTCTATTTTGATATTATCTATGTCCTAAAAATGGGGGGATGGTGTTTGTTCCTATCCCGATGATTTCTTTTAGGAACCTTAGTTTTATGTGCAGGAATATCTATAATCTTTATAATTATGGAATATTCCAGGAATCACTCACTACCATATGTAATCCCAAATTGTTGGCCCATAGGTGGGAGAAATGGAAATGATCAAATTTCTCATTTCTAGTAGACATAGAAAATAGAATTGGGGAATGGTCATAAAGACTATGAACTAGATGCGGAACCTTTGTATCAAGATAGGAAGAAATGAAATGACAATTTTTAAGGAACCAATTGAGGCAGAACTAGGTACATCGTATCCCTTTCTAGATTTTTCACCAGGTGAACCGATCTCCCATGTAACCCATATTCAGGAGGACATTTTGGAAATGTAAGAGGTGAATTCATAGATGGCCTTTTGAGTAATGTCACACAATCATTTATTTTATTTTGGATCCAACATGATATTAAAATCCAATACCCCATGAGCCATGATAAATCCCCTAAATTTAAGGATCCTAGATCTTTCTATAAGTATTCTCTCACTTGAGCATTTCATTTCTTGCAAACAAAGGTGATGAATAGTTAATGAACTCTTGGTCCAATATTAATAGTAATGAACTAATTATAATAATCTATATGATCCAATGTAATTATAGGTTTCATGAATAGAAAAATATGATATTTTTGGAGGTTGGAATGCATTAAATCATACACTTTTATTCTGAACAAATATTCTATTATCATGGAATAACATTATTTTTGTTTGAGAACTACCACTGGAGAGGATTTATTCTTATGAATTTCAGATGAGATGAAATCTATTTTTACTAGAGAACCTAGGCCTCATTCATCCCAGATGATGAAATATATAATCAATATAATCTATTCATGAATTTATACCTAGTAATTATAGAATATTTGATCTAATAATAAGAATGAAACTTGATGTGTTTGGACTAGGATCTAGTGAAAATACCTATGTAGGGAGGAAATGAACAATTTTCTATATATTTTGGGGATTCCAAAGCTATAGTTTTATCCCCTTGAAATTCCCTGCACTTCCCTTGAGAATAATCCTAATATAGAGCACTATAGGGATAAGAGATAGATCAACTAATTTATGTAAAGAAGAAGTAAGGTCTAGTGTCTAAGGTTGGTCCTCTTAATCCTTTGAAAAAAAATACAATAAATGACCAAGAGATCCTAAGAATGAGATAATTAACTATTTAACACTATAGAGTATGCTGATGTGTAACATGAAGGTATAAGATCATGAGGGCATAGACTGAAGGGGGGGGGGGTGTTGATGAAAATGGACTTTTCTTAGATCTAGGGTTTGGAAGGAAATATTGGAAGACCGGAAGACCATTAATC
Organism: Viscum album; assembly: GCA_963277665.1. Lineage (NCBI taxonomy): Eukaryota > Viridiplantae > Streptophyta > Magnoliopsida > Santalales > Viscaceae > Viscum > Viscum album. The sequence continues at coordinate 1,301,161,302 of OY728161.1, forward strand.
AAGACAGCTAGAAGGAGTCATCTATATATAGGGTACCATAACTAGTTAGGTAGGATATGTGAAAATTAAAAGATAGATAGAACTATGAATTGGATCTTGGGGTATAGATATGACCTAGGGATAGAAGAGATACAAGGAATGTACAATAATACCCCAATCCAAATCCACCAGATAATTTATACTCAAGATGGTCAATTTGAAATCTAATTGCTAATATATCTCACTGTACTTCAAAAATACCAACTGACGAGAAACCAAACCTTTAGGAAAATGACTTATGTAGATAGAAGATGAATTCCCTTGGAGTATACAGGTAATTCAGAACCTTGTATCTTAGGGATAGAAGAAATATGGATTCCATCAGATGAATCCTCCACATGAATAAGGAATCATGCTAGAATGGGTTGGGATAAATCTTTATCAAAAAAATATAAGCTAGTGAAGATTACTCAAGGTGATGAGTATGGTTATCCATGCAGATGAACTACCCTAATGAGTTTCTGATTCCTTCTAATAAAGAAACATTTTGGAATTGAAGGGGGAGACCAGTGAGTTTAATCCATACCACCACATATGAATATTCCCTTCCATGGTGGAACTCTATTGACCAATGATAGAGACAGAAGCTCTACTGGCTGACCGATCTGGAAAATTTTCACCAAACATTAACAAAGTCCTTACTAGAGTCCAGAATGATGAAAAACACCTTGTGATTCAACACTGAAACCCTAGTCGAGGATTCCAAGACCCAAGAGCCAGAAAATATACAAAGGAGTTGAAGCAATAGTTTTTCCCCATCGAAACTTACCACTAGCATCCACATGAGGAGAGACAACAATTTATAAATGGAAGAATTATGAACTACAAGAATTGGAGAATATCCTGTTGAGTCTTTTCTAAGAATCTTCAAGGGTATCTTTGGGATGAAAGGGACCCATACCTCTATGGAAGGAGTTAGTCTAAGCATGGTATTTTTAAAGGGACAATCAAAAACTCAGACCAATTTAAGGGGAATGGGTTCTCATCTAATGGAGGTTGAAGGTGTGATCCAAACACCATTGATATGGGAGGAACCTTCATCAGGGAGATAACTAGAGTATGATCAACAGTTATAAGTATTCAAATTCCAGGCGATGCTTATAGTGCATTCTGATGAGGTGGAGGAATAATATCCAATAATTTACACTATAACAGTCCCCTTTTAAAATATCATATATATGAGACACAAACAATGTTCATGAAAATTTTCATTTAGTCAAAATCAAGATTGAAATTATGGATATTTCTCATCTTTTTTTGTAGCTCTATATCTTCCATATGTTCATATTTAATCTTTACATTGATAGATGGTTGAAAATTCACTTGACTAAGATATTATTTACCTCCTTTAAAATTTCCAAATCCATTCTTCTTAAATCCTTAAATAATGGATCCTTTTTATCCTTATCATAGATAATATAACATGATCCTTTTGATTTAGAGCAACTTCCACATTGTTCATGTTCCCAGGGAGGTAATGTTTTGAGAAGTTATAGTCTTTAATCAACTCCAACCATATTATCTACCACTTATTCATCTCTTTTTAGTGAATATATACTTTAAAATTCTATGATCAATATATATATCACATATTTATCCTAAAATACAAGGCCTCAATATCTTTAATGCATAAATTACCATAGTTAACTCCAAATCATGGGTAGGATAATTTTTCTCATAAACTATTAATTTTCATGAGGTGTAAGAAATAACCATATCATACTATATGATAACACATCTTAATCCCTTATTTTATACATAACTATAGATTATAAACCATTCTACATTGTATCATAATATAAGAATAGGTTTTCTAACTAACATTTTCTTTAGTTCCATGAAATTTTCATTAAATTCATCTATCTAGTGGAAATTTTCTCTCTTTCAAGTTAACATGGTGATTGGAATAGAAATGTATGAGAAATTCTCCACAAGGAAAAAATAATATCAATACAATCCATTAAAAATATGGATCTTAGTAACCATGGTTGGTCTGGGCCATTTCTCAAAAACTTTTGACTTTGTAGTATCCATTGAAATACACTCACATGAGATTATATGACCCTATACTGAAATTTTATGAATAAAAAAATCACACTTGGTATATTATTCTAACAAATTCCCCTCTATTAGGGTATTCAATGCAATTCTCAAGTGGTCTTCACACTCTTCCTTACACATTTAATATATAATAATATAATCTATAAATACTACCACAAAATTATTAAGGTATTATCTAAATACTATATTCATCGAATCTATTAATATCGAAGTGGAATTTTTATGAACAAATAGAATCAATAATAATTCATAGTTTCTATGCCTTATATGAAATGTTTTCTTGGGTATATGTTCACTTTTGATCCTTAAATGATAGTACCCAGATCAAATATAAATTGTGGAAAATACTAATCTCATTATAATTGATTAAATAAATTACCTATATGGTTTAGAGAATACTTTTTCTTGATAGTGATATTGTTAAGTTCTCAATAATCAGTGAAAAATTTCATTAATCCATAATTATTCTTAAAAAAAGTTCCAGTACACCCCAAGGCGACACACTGGACTGAATAAATACCTAATAAATATTCTCTTAGAGTTTTTTATTCAATTCCTATAACTAAATTGGGTCCATTTTATATTTATTATTTGAAATTTGTGTATCAACAAGTATCCGTTCTATTGAAACTCAACTTCAAAACTCATAGGAATACTAGAAAATTATTCTGTAAAGTCATCAAAAAACCCTTAAATAATAGGTATATCCTCAATGTTTAGTTTCTCCCAAACCATCTAAGATATATTGATTTCATATATAGAAATTAATAACCACAAGATAGATGAAATTTTCATTGGAAGTTTGTATTCATCCTTATATACATAAATGATCATAGGTTCATTTTGAATACAAAATGCACATCCCTTCCTCATAAATGAATATGGGATCCATATAAATAATGAAAATCTATTCCTAGAATCATATAAAATTTAAGTTAAATAATAATCACATGATTGGGATTTTTTTTTCAACAAAACATCAATTGAAGAGGAACTATAAACTTGAGATGCGATTATCCTAACATTAACTGTTTTCACCACTATCTCAATATCTAATTCTTTAGTATACGAATTAGAATTATATATAATTTTAATGATATACAAGAATAAATATAAATATGATCAAATAAAGTACTATAATATTTTAGATTACCTATTAACATGTCAACTTCATCATTTTATCTTCATTGATTTACTAAAACAAAAATTGTTAGCATGATCATGAATCATATTTAATCAGAGTGATTAATCATGAAAACTATTTGATAGGATTTCTAAATCATTATACCTTATTTTAAATCTATGGAACCATATGTTTAAACCAGGTTATATAGGTTCATTACTAAGTCATTTGGACGTTATCCTATACTTGGACATATCCTCATGGTTTTTACTAATGTTTTAAAACCCTAATCTATAAATATTAACTAAACATGTCCTTTAATACCAAATATAGTGACCCAACATTTTCAAAAAAAACATATTACATATTTTCATATGAATATTCAAAATATTTCAAAAATACACACTTGAGGACAGTAAAGGTTTATTTTCTTTGAATACTAGATGCATAATCTTATTAATTCATGAATGATATTAAAAATATCACATAACGATCTTCCCATTTATTACTCTTTATATACATACCCTATTTATTACATTCTTCATAACATAGGAAATGGGAAAATAAGAAAGGGAAAGCTCAAATGATAAGATAGGGTAAAAATAGGAGATATCAATTGATAAACATATGAAAAAAATATAAGAATAAATGTATGAGATTATAAATATAACATAAAAAGTTTATTCCTAATATATCATGGATTGTAACCATGATTCATGGAATAAAACATTACCATTTAAAAATAAATTAATCCGAAGAGTGAGAAATCATCATAAATCAATCATGAACCAAAATTTCATGTCATAGAAGTGAGACACAATCATAAGTGTAAAAATATTTCATATTTCAAGGTTAACTATTGAGACCATAAATCATAATAGATCAAGAATCAACACCTACTTCCTATAGTGGATCAAGCACATTGACATGTTTACCATATCAGATCAAGCACATCGACTTATTTCCCATAGTGAATTAAGAACATTGAACTATTTACCATAATTATCACATGAGATATAATACTTTACCCAATTCATTTTAGGGATATATAAATCTAGGCCCACCCATCACATTATGAAAACCATATATATGTGTGAAATACTATTATAAAACATTAATCTTATCAATGTAACATAACTCGTGGAAAGAAGGAAAGATTCATTAAAATTTCATAATTTCATCATAGAATAACCCATGGAAAATAAATGGGTCTCATAAGAATATAATTATCATAATAATAAAGCATTAAAAGAAAAATATAGATGGTAACATTGGATTATATCCCTAATAAATCATAATTGACATCAAAGTATGTTTTCATAGATGAAAATTCATTTTAAATATTCACTGAAATATAGCTTGAGGAAAATAAGCCTTTTGTTTAAAAAAAATATTTAAAATCTAAAATATTTCTAAAATTTTATAGATTTTTTTAAAAGAACATTGTAAAATATTAAAATAATCTTTATTAAACTAATCAGTCATGATGGCGGTAAATTTTGTTCATTCCGTATAAGTTAAATGAAGAAATTCCTTTCACACCTTTTTAAAAAGTAAAAAAGAACTTCATTCATAAAATGAAAAGATGATTTATTTTAAACCATTTTTTAAAAATTTAATCATTTTTTATTTAATTATGACATATTATCACCCTTTTACTAACAAATTGTTATTAAATTCAATTCTCCAGGTGATAACTGCATCGTTTTTCATCCATTTTCAAATTGTAAGTCTCAGTACTTGTAATTTGATCACGGTTCCCTCATATCCAAAATTTTCAGCATGATATTAATATCATATATATTTATTAAATATATATCTATATTCATCCATAAAAGGTAGTAATATAAATAAAAATTACACTTTTCATGGAGATGGCAAGCCAAACTTATGCATGAACACTATTTTCACGTTTTGACAGATGAAACGACAGAAAGGTAAATAATAAATCACATTTATATAATCATTATTATATCATATAAATCATTTATTTTCATAAAATCCATCCTTATTATCATAATAGTAAAATGAAAATAAAGAACAAATCACATCGTTTTATAGAGGTGGTAGTCTACATATACGCATGAGCAATGTTATCATTTTCCAACAATTTGGATGGTAATAAGGTATATGTGATATTTTAATTTGAGGGATATAATTATTTAATTAATATATTATATCAATATTATACCCATCATAATGACCATCCATGAAATATGGTGATGAAAAATGAATTATATCGCTACATGAAGATAGTAAGCTGTACATACACACAAGCGATACTTTAAATTACCATTGATGGAAAAGATAGAGAATAAAGGTAGTTTTATAATAATAATAACATTTAAATATATTTAGGATAATTAACTTATTTTTTATGATAAATACCACATATTTAAATGATATAAAATAAAAGTAAAAAAACCAATCTGTTAAGGTGATTACCTCTTCCTTTAATGAACTCCATTGGATATCCTATTAAGGATTCTAGGGTTGGTATTTTAGGGATACCATGACCTATAGTATGTATCTAGGAAGTTTATAAGAGATTTATATATGGTTTGATTGAGCTATAAATCTCAAATTTGTGTAAATAAGATAATTGAGAGGTGTCATTTTAAAAGGGAGTGAGAGGCGACTCTTGGAATTTCTTAAGTGATTGAAATATAATAAATTTATTATAAATAAAAATTCTTAACAATGGAAATTAATTCTAATTAAAAGAGTTCATGTTTGAAATAAAATCATCCAATTAAATTTATATAGGTTTTGGTGTAGTTTTAAGTCTTATATTTTTTATAGCCCCATCATTAATCATTTTTGAGCTTAACTATAGTAACAAACATTTCAACCTTAAAGGATTAAGAATGTAACTAAAAATAGAAAAATGAAACAAGATTAGTCTATGGTTTACATTTTAAACCCAATTACATTCAATTAGATGAATATAATATTTTTATGAATTTTACATCATTTAATAAAATATTATTTATTATTAAATATCATTAATGTCAATTTTAGAACTATTCATTTAATTTAACATTAAAGAACCCAATAAAAATATGAAATTTAAATATAATATTTCCAAACATACAAAATATTTCATATGTATTTAGAAAATTAATGGAACACTATAACTCAACCAAATAATTTTAATTTTAAAATTATTAAAATCAATTATTTTATTTTTTTATTAATTGAATAAATAGTGTGTTGGTATTCCGTAAGAATTTAAGGTAATTATATAGTTACAAAAAATTATAAATAAATTACCATAAAGAGTATAATTTCATTATTATCATATTTAAAGAAATATGACATCAGTTGGCCATATATTAGTGAATTAGATAGAAAAATCTTATCTCTACTCATCTAATATGATAATGTTAATTCTTAGGTAAATTTTAAATCAATATCCCATTTTAACAATATTTTACACATTTTACCCAAACTAATATGATGAAAATTCACTATAATTACTATTCAAATTGAAAAAAATAAAAGAGTAATATTTAAAAAATTTGAGCCCAGTATTCTAAATGCGGAATAAATTTTACAATATCTCTATAATTTTGTTAAATAAATTTTAAAATATGTTTATGAAGCATGATGAAACCCACTTTTTAGAAAAATACATTTTAAGAATAACACTGGATTTATTCTTATTTCATTTCCTAGAATGAAATATTAGAAGAAAGATAAAACATTTGATTCAATATATAATATTAATTTTTTTTGTTAAAATCATTCACCAATAGTGATAAATTTTATTTATTAATTTAAATACACATTACGTGCATAAAAATGGTTTTTTAGATAAACAACTCTAGTATTTTTAATTGATTTTCATTTTCATTTCTAATTAATTCATAACCAATGAATTAATTTTATACATGTATAAACCATAAATTTTCATAATTTATATAGTTATATATTCATACACACAAATACATTGAATAAGGGTTAATTTTAGAATTATATAATAATATTCTAAGAATATATTTTTGTTCATATAAACTCGTTGTTGCGTGTAATGATAACTGTCAAAGAAATTAACTTTATTTGGTGAAAATATTTCATAAAATATCAGGGTACTACAATAGGGACTATTTAAAATGGATAAGATATTTGGGAAGTAATGTTGTCATATAATGGTAAATCTATACTTCTCAAGTGGTGTGGAGAAGGAAAGAGAGGTGGTGAGAGTTTATAAGAGAATTAGCTGGAAATATTTTAAATACTTTAAACTTTATTACATAATATATGTATTACTCATGTCAAATGGACACAAAAAACTCAAATGTGAAATAAAAGGTGAGTTAGGTATTATTTTACTCAAATAATGGGATTTAATAATGTCTTTTGTTTTATCTTGAATCCATATCCCTTTATTTTGTCCCTTTTAATCCATTTTAGCCTCAACCATGGGGATAGTTTTTTATCATGGTACCTATTAATTATCGATAAAAAAATGAATATATAATTTTTTTAATATTATGAATGAAAATATGGAATCAATTTTTCAATATTAACTTTATATAATTGAAATATATTTATTCTACTATAATCAAAAAAATGTTTAAAAATAATTTTTAGAAAAATAGTATTTTTATGTGAAAAAGAACATTTTCACTTATTTAGGACAAATATTATTGAGTAGTGGTGCTTCCCAGTAATTTTTTTATTTATTATTAATTAAATAAATTTTTTGACATTAAAAAAATATGAAAACCTAATTCCATTATTGAACCACATCCTTAAAAGTAAATAATAAAAAATATTTTTATATAAGAATAAAATGTAACATAGGTTCCAAAATTTCAAGAAAGGGTTTAAAAATTCAAAATAATACTTTTAGATGATTTATTTTTCTCTTTAAACATATATATGGTTGAGAAAAAGGTTAAAATATTTTTAATTAATAATTATATTATAATTATGTCATCAATGTTACAATATTCATAAAAGTTACATTTTTTACTGTTCACAAAAACTCAACTACTTCTAAAAAATACCAAAATCACACCCTAAGATAATTTTGATTTTTCTAAATAAAAAATGATATCATATTTACAAAATTTAATTTATGAAATTTGTTAGTTTATATTTTAAATGAAAATACAACATATACAACAAAACCAATTTTATAAAAAAACGACCCTTTCAAACAATAAGTATTTTGACCATATATGATTTCATTCTCATTCAAAATTATGTACTTATTTCAAAGGAAATAATCAATAAATTTATATTAGGAACTTATATATATATATATATATATATATATTTCTTAATGTGGTTAATTCTATTTATACTCACCAATCCAATAGCTTGGTAATAATGGTTATATTTAAGTAATAATATTTTTATATTATATCACAGTTAATTTATTCTTGATGTTGTGTGAATCACATGATATCAAAAAAATTAATAATTTTAAATAGAAAATATTCTAAAATCTCGAGGTGTTTCATTCTTCTCAATTAAATAAATTACTACCTCATAATTTTTATCCCTTGTTTTTATAGATATGGGTTTAAAACATTATAAGGATCAATTCCAAGGAGTAGATGATAAATATACATTAGTGGAAAGAAATATTTTTTAATAAAAATTGATTACATTTCATTTTGAAAATTTATTTAATGTTTTCTGGCTAGGAATAATATCTTTTCTAAAATATTTCATAAATGATGACTGTATCATTAGACTAATACTTTTGACTATTTTTAAAAAAGAACTCTTTGATTACTAAGATCTATTTTCCAAATAGGACTAAATAGACTTGTCTTCAAATTTCTTGAGTTTTAGGAATTGTTTTACCATTGTGATAGAGACTATGGGGAATTATACTTATATAATTTATTCAAAAAATATCATCCATCAGTTATATTTCAATTAGTTTTCCTTCTATGATTCATTTCATATGATAAATAACCCCGATGATTTTTTCATTCCCAAAATGATAAAATTAAATTTTAATGGACCATAAGTTCTAAAAAATAATGAATAGTTATTCTTCTAATCTCTAGAAATTTAAAAAGACCAAAATGTTGAGTATAAGTTAAGTTAATATGAATAAACCTTCATATGTAGAAATAATACATTAATTTCCAAAACCTCAATAATAATGCCCAATGTTAAACATAAATAATTCCACAAATAATTAATCATAAAATTATTCAAAAATATCATTAAGCACATTTAAAATACCATCATATAATTTCACAAAAGGGCATCGATTCCATTGAACTAAGGATCCTTCTTAAAATTATCAACCCATAAATGTCATATTATTTTATCATAACCCTAGAAACATAAATCATTCAAACTTAATCATAAAAATTTAACTAGGATTTTCATTCTTATTCCTTAAAACTTCTTTCCCTTTATATGTTATTTATATTCTATTTATATTTAGAAGTAATAAAATTTGAATATATGAAACATTTATTCATACAATCTTGCTAATCCCTTTCACAAACATTCTTCATTGGGTACTGATTTTCATAATTCCCATAATCCTTATAATTGAGGCATTGAAGATTGGGTGTTTCATTTGGCTAGTCTTTATTTTCACCCATATCTCCATGGAATTAATGTTCTCAATGGAATTCTATTAAAAAATTTAATCATTAACCTATCCCTTAAAGACAATACCCCCTATTTATCTTCCAAATGTTTTAGTATAACGGAACATCAATTTTATTCAATAAATAGGTTTTATTATATTATTCTCCTTGAAAATACATTTTTCTTTTCTTCTCTCTAAAACCATGAGACAAATGAGAGTCTCTACTCTCATTTTCATCCTGCAGAGCACATCGAGTGACTTCCTCATAGCTTCCAAGGTCTCTTATATTCAATTCCATTTTGATAAATAGTTTTAAAACAATATAAAATCAATAAAATTTAATTCAATGTTTGATGATAAAACCATAGTCATATCCTGGATGTCTGGTGAAATTTTATTCACAGGCACTGATGGATTAATTATCCCACTTCTTTAATTATAGTAATTACTTATCTAATTAAGTGTGAACAGTTCAAGGAAAAAACTTATTTAAAAATACCTTCTTAAACTCTTCTCATGTTATGGAGTAAATTTATTCCTATAATATCGTATTATTAATAAGGGCCTAATATTGCTAAGCTTTAACATCCAAATAAAAAATTGCTAAAAAACCTTCACCTGGTTTGGGAACTATAGAACATAAAATATCTTTTGTAAATTATTGATCCATTACTCAACAATATATAAATCCGAGGTAGCACTAAAGGAAGGTGGATCTTTCCACATAAAATACTAAATAGTGAGCTTTTATTTCATTTATAAATTCCTATGTACATCATGATTCGTTTTACTATTATTAGATTAAGAGAGTTGGGTGAGCATAGACACAATAGGTTTTATCCCATATTCTATTCCATTTGGTTTCTCATGAGTATGGATAATACATTATCCATCACATTCATAATTAACATGATTTCCACTTGTTTGATCCATTGACTAAAACCAAAACACTTAGTGTGAGTATCGAACATAAATAATAATAGTAAAAAATCATCTGATAATGGAAATCATTTCCCTGATGTCCTAAATTAAGACACCTTCTCATAAAACCACAACACTTTAGAATTATCCAATATCACTTAGGTTTGTCATAGTCCATCATAGGTCCTATCCTCTCATTTATCATAATGTTTGATAAATATAATGTGAATTAACCAATGAATATCACCCATGAGTTCCAAAATAGGTGTGTAGTTAGGACTATTTATCTTGTACTATGTGAAGATTGAGATAATACCCAACTAGAATTTTCAGGGTTATTATCTCTAGTCATATCTATTATAGATCCAACATGCACTTGTTCATATCTTGACAAGGTTGTTATTTATAGAAACCACCTAATATCTACCTTAACAAAACATTTAGATGTTATCCTATACTTAGACATATAATGAGGTGTTTCACCAAATTATTGTAACTATAACCTATAAAAATAACTAAACCATACTTTGATATCAATCATAACACCCCACATCCATACACTAAAATTAGGTGTTATAATAATACTCTTTACATGTTGGTTATGATACCAACTAGGGTTACCCAAGCACCATATATATAAATATAACATCATTTTATATGAATATTCAGCAAATCTCACAATAATACATGCCTAAGAACTATAAAGGATTAGTGCCTTTGGGGAATAGATACATAATCAAATTATTTCATTAAAGGTCTTGAACATACCACAGAGAGTTATCAAATAGTAAGAGTCTTAGTAATATCCTATATAAAACCATTATTTATAAATTTGGGTAATGAAAACATAATAAAGTGAGAGCATAGATGGTGAGTATAGATAAACATATAAAATATCAATTAATGAACATAAATGAGCACAAGATAAGTATAAAGGTGTGAAAAATATATCATAACTTATAAAAATAAAACCCATTCAATAAATGATCATAAATCATGATTCATGAAATAAGTATTTTGAATAAGATTATTAAAAAATAATTAATCAATCATGATCCTTGAGAGAATAACATAAGCCTAAGATATAATTTTATAGCATAACAGTGTGGAAAAAACAAAATCACAAAATTCATATGTCAACTCTAACCACCAAGACATTCATCAATTAATAGAATTGGGCTAACCACATTTGTATCAAATCATATGTCACAACTACCCATAAAGATACTAATCACATAATAGTATTCAGTTGACCACCCATGTACCTTCTTGGGCATTATACACCTTCCCATGTACCCTCATCGACTTGGGATAAATACTAGTATACCCTATTGGGATTAGGATAAATACCCATGTACCCTTGAAATAATGAGTTATAAAAATTTTACTAATTCATTTGAGGGTTATAATAGAACCACCATCATATAATCATAAACCATTTATATGTATTCCATAAGAACATAATGGTATTCATTATTATTTATAACATAATCAACCTATAGGATAGAAACAAGTTTCATATAATTATCCTTAAAACATAATCATTACATGACATATAGATAAATTAAGTGAATGGTATCATGCTATCATATACTTCGTAAATCAAAAAAAATATTTAAAGTATAATTTCATAGATGAAAAAAAAAATTATAATTTTTTTAAATTATGCATTGAAAACATGAGAAAATATCATTTACTTTTGGTAAAATGTTAAAACTAAAAATTTATAGAATAAAAGATTTATATTTTTCTTTGGAAAGGAATATAAACTTGTAAAGTAATCTTCAAGATAAATTAAATACATGGTTGTAAGAATTTCTATTCATAATGTTTAGGTTAAAAGAAAAAATTCCTTTCACACATTTGTAAAATGTATAAAATGAGTCGTATGAAAAAAATTGAGATGATACATTTTAATCATATATAAATAAAGTAAAAAAATATTATAAAATAACTTTTAAGAACATTTATGCATTGATAAAAACATTGATATTTTATTAATAAAATTAATATGGATGAGCAAGTTTCTCGACCCAAACAGAAGTAATAAGATCATCTTTTCTAAACAAAATTCTCAATTATTTTAATATCTAAAGAGAGAAAGGTTAATTTAAAACTTGAAAACTCATAAATAAATATATAATAATAAAATTTATGGGGTTTAAAATCTAATAATCATATAATTTTCATCAATAAAAATTTAACAGATATAATCATGAAAAAAGAGATGGTAACATAAACCCTTACCTCAAGTCTTGACATTCTTATTACACAATATTAACCTTCTATATTTTAAATTTACATAGATTATAATCCTATAAAAAACTATATTCATAATTTTATTACAATATAACCTTACCTTATTATTTATAATTATCCATTATTAACTATTCATCCTTAAAATCAATATTCGGGGTGCTAACTATTCTATTTCCCATGCATGTTTTTGTTTAAAGGTTCTGGTCCTTACACCTTGTTTATAGTTTCATCAGATACAAAATTTTAATAATATAATAAATATCTTATTTATTTATTATATATAATTTTGAAACCATAAATAATAATTCAATTTTATAGAATAATAATTATTTCATATATATAATGTATATTTATTAAATATATCTTTATGGGAAAATATATTATGCAGATATAAAAAACTAATCACATCACTTCACGGAGGTGGTAGTCCACACATACACACAAGTGACGTTATCATTTTCCAACAGATTAGTGGGTAAGATGGTAGAGAATAATTTATATTTATCTAATCATAATTATGTAATAAAAATAATATATATATATATATATATATATATAACCATCCATGATAGGTACTAATGAAAAATAAAATACATCATAGTATGGAGACTATAGTTCGTACATGTGCATACGAGATGTTATTATTTTTGAATAGACATAATGGAGGTATAAAATGGATTTAAAATTAACATGAAAATATTTTATTTTATTAAATATATTTATTTTATAATTTTATAGTGGTTGTAGAGTATTTTTATGATTCTAAAGAAGAAATAAACTCAAAATAGATCAGTAAAGAGAATTAAATCTTCTTCAGGTATATTATTTTAAATTACACCTTAAAATTTATTGATATAGTATTTTGGTAATAATAAGACCTATATATAATTGGGAGGATATTTGGAAGTGATTTTGGTAAATTATGGTCAAGATAAGGTGCCTAAGTATTGTGGATAAGAGAGGAGAGGTGGTTCCCATTTATAAGATTGGTGGGTGGAAAACTTCTAAATACTTCAAACTTTATTATATAATATATGTATTACTCAATTCAAGTGGATACATAACTCTCAAATTTCTAAGATATTATGGTGGAGGTAAAAACAAAATCTAAAATGTTATTTAATAATTTTTTTAATATTGAATTATAAACCCTTCATTTTTACCCTTTTAACACATTTTAGCCTTCACTGTAGTGATAAATTTTTACCATGGAAACTATTTATTATGGATAAAAATAATTTCAAGATTATAACCAATTTTGAATATGTTGATTCAAAATAAGGAATCTATTTTTCAAGATTTAATAGAAATTAGTGTTAGAAATTAATTTTAATATAAGTGAACAAAACACATAATAACCATTTTTTAAAAAAAATTAATTTTATATGTAAAAATTACTTTATACTTATTTATGCCAAATATTATTAAGTGGTTGTGCATACCGTATATTTATTGGATTATTATTAAATAAATAAAGTTTTTTTACATTATAACCATTCCAAAACTATATTTCATCATTTCACCTTCTCATTAAAGGTAAAGAATCAAAAATATTTTTTTATTAGAATAAAGTATAACTTAGGTTCTAGAAAGTTAAGAATGGGTTTCCAAATTAAAAATAAAGGTTTTAAATTATTTATTTTAATATTTTAAAAAATATTTATAGAGCCAAAATTTACACATATTTTTAATTAATTCTTATATCATAATGATATCATCAATGTTATGGTGTTCATAAAAACATTATTTTTCAATATTAAAAAAAAATCAAAATTTTCTAAAAGATACCAAACATTATCCATAAGATAATTTTAATATTCTATAACAAAAAATGAAATGATTTTTATCAAATTAAATTTATGAAATTTATAAAGTTATTTTTTAAATGAAAATTCAGCTCACCAAAACAGATTTGATATAAAATGACCCTTTTAATCAATAAGTGATTATAATATTATATAATTTCATTATTTTCATTAAAAATTGAGTGATTATTTACTAGAAAAAAATAAATAAATTTTTATAAGAAAAGATTTTCAACATCAATTCTTTAATGTGGTTATTCCTATTCAAATCCAATAATTCAATGGATAGGCTATAATGGATATATTTAAATAATAAAATTTACATTTTATATCATGATTAATTTAAGATCGTTGTTGCATGCATCATAAGATAACAAAAACATCATAACTATTAAAATTAAAATATTCAAAAATCATATAGTGTTATATTTAACTTCCTTATATTTGTATTCTTTTGAAACCAAATCTCATATGATTTTTTGATAGAATAATATTTGAGTAAACATCTACTGAGTATATGGGTAGTTGTTATAGATTATATATTGGGTTTTTAGAAATTATTTAGTGTCATCATAAAAAGATGACTGGAAAAAGATTATCATATTGAGATTATTGGATTGAGGAATTAGTGAAATATGGTGGAAGATTCCATCAAACAAAGTCCATTAGGTAATATTTTTATTTCTATGGGATGAATGCATGGGTAATGACTATTGGATGTTTTTTTGGATGCTTGAACAATGCATCAAAGGTTTCCCAGGTCAATGGAAAGTTTCAACTGTAACGCCCCAACCCCAGAAGCCCAGAGTCAGTGCATTATTACGTATCATTGGAATGATCACAAAAGATCATGTCTTGAATGATCGATTAGTTTAGTAGCCTTGGAAGTACTATATACATTCATAAAGTTTACATTAAATTATAAAATGGAAAACTAGAAGCACATTGTTTCAACAGAAAACAATGAGATCCCATAGACTATCCATGCAGGTCAGTAATAATATACTTCTGCGCATCCTGGAAAAAATAAAACATAGAAAGGGGTGAGATAAGATGCTTATTAAGGATAACAATAAAGATGAAACTTTCATAAATAAGTATAAACATTTAAGGCAATGTATAAGACTAAAACAAAAGCCTTTTAAACTTGAACTTCAGTATAATATGGAAAAGATAAAATCAAATAATGCCATTTACTTTTTCACATGAATATTCTACTAGTCAAATAATCACATGCAATATCAATATCCACTTTCATAATGATGGAATTCATAATGACAGACTTCATAACCACATAGTCAAGGCCTTGTGCCAAGACTACAAATAAGATTATGTCAAAGCCTTGTTCTAAGACACTAGTTTGTCTCATGAGACCTACTGATGCATCAAGGAGCTATAGTAGGCTCCACCCGTCACTTACTAAGTCCAATGCATTCCTCATATGAAAAGTTTAAAACATAACATAAACATTCGTATTAAAACTAGCATACGAAATTTCAATACTTAATCCACAAACCATGAATGGTATAAAAATAATACATCCACAGTCAAACATTACTCATTCAATACAATATGGATGATTGTATTGTAACAGATTAACCTAAATCGAGAATAATGAAGGATATTGACATAGATAAAAATAATCACCAAAACTATTTGAGATAAATATCCCACTTCTTTCTTGAAAACATTTAAAAGTCACACTATTTGTCAAGAAGCCATTTAAAAATAGATTTTTGAATAAAAGTGTCCCATAACACCTTGAAACATTTAAAAGGAATTTTAATTTTAAAACTTTAATTTCCATATAAATAAATCCTTAAAACCATTTTTAAAACATGGACATTAATGAGAAAGATTTAGAATAATAAATCATTAAAACATTTAAAATGATATTTTAGTTAGAGTTCCTAACCAAATTAGAGATACTTAAATACAAATAATTGAGATAATAAAAGCTTTATAATATCATGATAATAAAGGATTTCAAGATATACTATGTCAATGGATAGTATATACACCATATAAAAGTGAATTGGTGCAAAACAACAAAGAAGTATCAATGGAATGTAAATTGAGATAAAGTCCCTTATAAAGACCATATCCTTAGATTAAGAATAAATCAATGACACAATTATGTGTGAAAAATACAAATACACTCAATATGATTGGATATTCAGTGTAAATCAATCATAGTAAATTCACACATATTCTTGTAAAAACAACACCAATGAATTAGATGTTTAACTCAATAAATAGAGATTGAGTTAAAATTACTCTTATCAAGTTCATGTTGATGACTTGAGAATTTATCAATGGAGTGATTATGTGTGTCAAAAGTATATCCACAGAAAGGGAAGTGGAAATTACTACACAAATAATAAATAGTGATTCCACACATAATCATGGAGTAAAATAATCAATGAAGTATACGTAATGCCCAATGAGTGGAAATTGAAAATTGAAATTCCCTTACCGATTTGGTAACTTATGAAACATACACCCCATGAAAGAAGTATCATACAATGAATATGTAAATACACATAAATTAAATTATATTACAAAAATAATACAATCTGGGGTAGTACATACTCTACACAAAAGGAAATACTGACCAATATAGCATGAATCTCAAGGGAATAAAAGTGAGATGAAAAACCCTTACTTCATTGTAATAAATCGAGTTGTATGAAAAAAAGTTAATAAACACCAAATTAATCATAGAATAAAGTTAATATAAAGAGAATTATGATAATATATATCAATTGGTAGTACACAATACACCACATGAAATAAATAAGTGGCGAACAATGGAAATCTCACGGAGTTAAAAGTGTGATAAGAAACCCTTACCTTGTACTTTTACTTGGTCGAGGGTATGTTAATTACCTGTATAATGGTGAAATAATTGTTATTAAATTATAAAATAACCATATACATTAATATGATATCATATATGATCTTCCAATATTGATATTTTAGTATTATCGTCGTTTTAGGTGTTAACTGATTCGTTCTCCTTTATATGCTTGGTTACGTAAGCCATGTTTGTTATGGATGAGATGTATCTTATTAATATTCAAAATGATATTATGTCTTTAAACATTATTTTTAATCATCAAATTAAAATTATTCTTGAATTGATACGATGGGGGAATGAATCTCATCGCGTTCGTGGAGATGGTAATCCGTACGTACGCATGAGCGACAATATCATTCTTTTGATATTAAAATCATATATAATTGGATGTTATATCATATATAAAGAATCATTATCAAGTTATATTTATTATTTACACCAATTATACATCATTATTATACCCATCCAAATAATAATGTATTGAATAACAACTACACCACGATGTGGAGATGGTAAGTCGTACGTACGCATGTATGGTGATATGTCATTAAAAGGATGGATAGAATAATGAATATGGTTGTACCATATTTATAATAACATCATAGTATATAGAATATACTGGAGTTATTATTTTACAATGGAAATAACAAAGAAATAGGAAGTGGAAGAAGAAAGGATCTTGAAAGAGCTGATGAAATATTTACCTCTTCTTAGGGTTCTTCCTTTTGATTTGATGAAAAGGGCTCCTTAGGTTGGATTTCTGACTAAAGTAAGGCCTCTATCATGAAGGTAGGAGAGTTGAGAGGATATTTGGGTAGGGTTTTGTTGAGTAAATAAGGTTTTCCTTATGACTTTTCCATTCCTTCATACTTTGTGGAGATTGTTAAGTCAATAAGGTATCCTTATGACTTTACCATTCTTTCTTGTTTTGAAAATCACAAACACCTTATTTCAAGGAAAAACTCAATTTACCCCTTGTTTTACTTGTATAAGGAAAATTTATTTACCCAAGGAAATTTACCCTTACCTATATTTCATTGTCCATATCAATTGTTTTTCCTAACTGTAAAATTAGGATTGTAACCAAAAACCTCGGAATCTTATATTTACCTAGATATGAAGCATTCTATTTTAGGATCTGAATTATCAGAATTCTAGTTATGAAATTCTACAAGTTCTGACTCCAAATTTTGAATATGAATTCTGGTTACGAACTTCTACAAGTTATAACTCTGAATTCTGAATACGAATTCTGGATACGAACTTCTCCAAGTTCTGACTCCGAATTCTGAATATGAATTCTATATACAAACTTCTCCAAGTTCTGACTCCGAATTCTAATTACAAATTCTGGTTACAAACTTTTCTAAGTTCTGACTCTGAGTTCTTTGAATAATAGACTCTGAACTCTTATGAGTTTTGGCTCCAAATTCTCATGAACTCCAACTCCAAACTCTGTAAGTTTAGGTTCCGAATTCTTGTGAATCCATATTCTGAATTTCCTTGAAATTTAGACTCTGGAATTCTATAGAATTCAGGTTCCGAATTCCTATAAAAATAGAATACTAATATCCTTGTATTATATACTCCGAATTCAATTTTGTTTAGACTCTGAACTTTCATTTTCCTACATTCTGAATATCATATTTTAGTTATACTTACACTTGTTTAGTTATAAAACTATGTCGTGATTTTAGTTACTCACTAACTGTTGTTTGAGTGACACGTGTACAGGTCCCTCCAAAATTCAAGGAAGAATATGACTGTTGGAGGAGGGAGCCGACCGTTAGAGTTGTTCCTATAAATAGGATATCATTTGAAATAGTTCATAACTTTTTACAATTGTGCCTACATGCTGTTGAAGTGATTTCTAGAGAGAGAGGCTCTTATAAAAACTCTTAGGATTTATGCAGAAAGTTTGAATGGCTTGTTCAAACCTTTCCTTGTGAAGATTTTCTTAGTGCGACTCTGATTATTTCTGTTTACAATCGAGGGATTCCAGGTATAAGAAGACAGAGGTTCCGACTACCTTGAAGTTGGGGACTTCCTTGCTGAGGAAGACATAGGTGCCGACTACCTGATAGTTGAGGGCTTGCGGGGATAACATGACAGACTCCGATCTTCGTATCGAGGGCTTACCCTGGTGTGGGTAAGACAGACTTTTTGAAAGTATAAATCAAGGGACCTTTATCCAAGGTTGTTGGATACCCTTCTATTTGGGTTAAAAGATTTACTACTTGTTACTTGTCTTTGTTACAAGTTTTCTGCTGCATTTGTATTGTTCAGGAAAGTATAACTATCTTATACATCATTATGCTTGTACTCTGATTTAGTTAGATTCTATATGCTTTAAGGTAGAATCTTATTTATTGTAAACTTTAGTTAATTTTCATTTTTTGAATCACCTTTTCGGAATCAAGCAAGTTATTTGAACTTTGAGGTTTTGTGAATTATCTTGTTTAACCTTGTTAAACATAATCATCTTTAAAAGTTCCTAAAGAATTTTTAAAGTGTACAATTAACCACCCTCTTGTATTTGAGCATCTCATGTTTACATATTTGATCCTAAATTTGGTATTATAGAGTATATCATACTCACATACCATCCCACAATTGGTATCAGAGGACTTGGTACAATCTAAATTAATCTCACGATTAGGTTCAGAAGAGAATTCTCGGAATTTCATTTTTCAGATTCATCTTTTTCAGAATATATTTTTCGGACTCATATAGTTCGGATTCATTTTTTCTTAGAGATACTCTTGTTCTATATTTTTCTTCCTTAGGATTATTTTCCTTGTTTACAAACTTTTTTTATTAACAAGTTTTTGTGGAAAGACTTTTCTTAATGATGACAGGAATCAATGTTGGTTCCATAGACAATATCAATCCAACTAGACCACCTATCTTTGATGGAAATGATTAAAAATATTAGAGAGATTGCATGAATACTTTTATTATCAATAATGGTGTTGATAATTTCTTTATGCTTACTGGAGGATATAAAATTCCTGACAAAGAAGTTAGTACCTTTACCAATCAAGAAAAGCATGAATATCAACTGAACTATAAGGTACGCAATACTTTGATTTGCTCCATGACTAGAAACATATATAGCCAAATTTCATCTTATGAAGAAGAAAATTGTATATGGAAGAAACTCACAGTTACTCACTATGGAACTTCCAAATTAATTGAAACTAGAAGAGCCATGCTCAGAGCTGAATATCATGGTTTCTTATTTCCTTATGGAGAACCCGTATGTAAGGTGCAACAAAGATTCATGAATATTGTGAATAGTTTACAATCCATGGGTGATAAAGGATTAGATGATGAAGCTCTAGTTGATAAGATCATAGAAATCATTCCAAATGAATGATAATCCAAGAGAACTGCTATTGATGAGAATAGAATGGTTACTCAGATTTCCTTAGTTGAGCTATTTGGAACTCTTCTTCAACATGAGACTAGAATGAAGAGAGATACTGATAATGTAAAGAAGAAGAATGGAAATGGCTATGTTTCTTTTACTATAACTTCTAGTCATATGAAATCCAAGACTCCTGAGAGAGTTACTAGATCCAAATCTAAGAAAGTTGTTATCTAATCCGAATCTAGTGGAAGTGAATCCTAAGAAAATGAAATAGAAAATCTTTCTTGAAGGATGAAAAAGATAAATGGAAAGAGGAACTTTCAATCTAGATATAAGAAAAAGGAAAGGAAAGATAAGAAAGATATAGAAGTCACATGTTATGAATTCAAGAGAGCTAGACACATAAGACCTGATTGTCCCATGCTTAAGAGAAAAGAAAGAAAGGAAAGGCATTCTGAGAGAAATATAAAGAAGTATTACAAGGCTAAAGCTTATAAAGTATTGAAAGATAATGACACCTGGAGTGCTAGTGGTGGGGACTCTTCAAATGAATTTTCGGATTATGAATCTTCTGGACAGAAGAATCTTGGTCTAATAGCTAGACTACCTATTGAAAATCATTGCTTAATGTCTAAGGTACATAATTCTAAATCAATGAGCAATGTTTCTTTGAATTCTAATGATATTAAATATTATAAATCTTCTGATGAAGAATATTTTTCTAATGAAGATAATACTTTACCTTCCTATGAAGAATTTTCTAGGTTTTCCAAACTTCTTGAGATTGAGAATTAAAAACTCATGAAAAAACTTAATAAGGAAAATTCTAGGAATACTATTATTACTAAGGAATTATCAAATATTTTTAAATATCTTGATAATAAAAATGATTATTTTGAAAGTATCTCAAAAAATCTTGAGGAAGTAAATTCTGAGAAGAATAAACTTTATAAAGATCTAGAAAACATAATATCTAAGGAAAATGTTTTCGAGCCTAGATCTAGTTCAAAATAAAATGATTTTGAAGATAATAACTTAGTTATAAAACTCAAATCCGAAATTTTTTCCTTGAGGAAGTGTTTGTCAAACTTTACCTTAGGTAAGGAAAATTTTGATAAAATGTATTCTCAAATCTGACCTCTATGGAATAGTTATGGTTTTGGTTATACTGGTTCTAAACTGATTTTTAGCAACAATTACTTTGTTCCTCAACGTAATCCATTCTGTACTAAATTTCAGTGTGGTGGACATTGGGTAAATAATTGTTCTCTAAACAAAACCCAGTCTTTAGTATTTCATAAAGCCTATTTTTCTAAGAAGATGTGGGTGACCAAAATTTTGCATTCTGAAATTTCTGA
Source organism: Viscum album (assembly GCA_963277665.1). Classification (NCBI taxonomy): domain Eukaryota; kingdom Viridiplantae; phylum Streptophyta; class Magnoliopsida; order Santalales; family Viscaceae; genus Viscum; species Viscum album. The sequence goes on from OY728161.1 coordinate 1,301,183,675, forward strand.
ATCCAAGAATGTTTGGATTCTGAAAGTATAACTCTTTTATTTTTAGGAAAATAGAGAAAGTACCAGCAGTAATACTTGGTACATGGATAGTGTATGTTCCTAGCATATGACTGGTAACAAAAACTACTTTGAAAATATTATCAAGACGAAAGGAGGTAAAGTAACTTTCGGAGATAATGCTCAAGGAGAAATTATTGGTATAGGTAACATCGTTCTTCTTGAAAAAACATTGATTTCAAATGTTTTATTTGTTAAGGGTCTTAAGAACAACATCATTAGAATAAGTCAATTATGTGATGAAGGTTACCTTGTGAATTTTAGGAATAAAAAGTGTTTAGTACACAATTACAAGGAAGAGTTTATTCTTTCTTCCCATAGTAAAAAGAATGTTTACACACTAAATTTAGAATCCCTTAGGATCTAAGACTTACCTTTCATTAGTGAAATGGAAGATCATTCTTGGTTATGACATAGAAGGTTAGGTCACTGTAACCTTAGGAACTTATACAAACTTTCTAAGAAAGGATTAGTTAAGGATCTACCAGAGCTTAGATTTGATTCTTCAAAAGTTTGTGACCCTTGTCAATATGGAAAGAAACATAAATCAAGTTTTAAATCCATTAGTGAATTCACAACCATTGATGCATTACAGCTAGTGCATATGGATCTTTTTGGTCCAACACAAACTAGAAGCATTGAAGGCAAGTACTATGTATTTGTTTTGGTTTATTATTACACTAGATTTACATAGGTCTATTTTCTAGAAAATAATTCTGGAGATTTTTCTTATTTTAAAAGTTTTAGATCCCAAGTTAAAAATGAGAAAAATCTTCCATTGAAAACTATTCATAGTGATCATGGTAGAGAATTTCAAAATTATGATTTTGAAACTTTTTATAGTAGAAAAGGTATTACTCACAACTTCTTTGCACCCAGAACACCTCCACAGAATGGTGTAATTGAAAGAAGAAATAGAATTCTTTAAGAGATAACTAGAACCATTTTGAGTGAGTATTATGTAGCCAAACATTTTTGGGCTGAAGCTATAAGTACTTCTTGTTATACTATAAATCATGTTTTGATTAGAAATTTTCTTAATAAAACTCCTTATGAGTTATGGAATGGTAGAAAACCTAGACTTTCCTACTTTAAGGTTTTTGGTTGCAAGGTATTTATTCTGAATACTAAAGATAATATACATAAATTTGCATGAAAATATGATGAAGGAATTTTCTTAGGATACTCCACAACTTCTAAGGAATATAGAGTTTTTAATAAAAACACTTGTACTGTTGAAGAGACAGTACATGTTAAATTTGATGAAACTGATCCTTTTATTTTTAAACAACCACAACCTACGTCTTTAGATGCGTTTTCAAAAACTGATTATCAACCTTTGATAGAAGATCCTTCTAATAAGGAAAATTTTCAAGGAGATACTAATGGAACATTTAACTAAGAATATTTCCTACCCTATGTTGATGAAAAGGTTTTACAAAACCCAAATCAGTTGTTTCTAAAGAATCATCCCATTGATAGCATCATTGGTGATGTGAATCAACCTGTAAGGACTAGAAGTCCCTTAAGAAATGAATTAGAACATCTAGAATTCCTTTTCCAATTAGAACCAAAAAGCACTGATGAATATTTAGGTGATGATGATTGGATTAAAGCCATGCAAGATGAATTACATGAATTCTAAAGGAATAAAGTCTAGACCTTGGTTGAAAGGCCTAAGGAAACTTCTATTATTGGAGTAAAATGGGTGTTCAGAAATAAGTGTGATGAAAATAGAATCATTTTTAGAAATAAAGCTAGATTAGTTACTAAAGGCTATAATCAACAAGAAGGAATAAACTATGAAGAAACCTATGCTCCAGTAGCTAGACTTGAATATATTCATATTTTAATTTACTTTGCACCATTCTTCAATTTGAAACTTTTTCAAATGGATGTGAAATGTGATTTCCTTAATGGTTATGTTCAAGAGGAAGTTTTTTTTGAACAACCTCCTAGCTTTGAAGATAAAAAACATCCTGATCATGTTTTTAGACTTACTAAAGCTCTGTATGGACTTAAACAAGCCCCTAGAGATTGGTATGATAGTCTTATAAGATTTTTGATTCAAAATAATTATTTTAAGGGAAATGAAGATCCAACCCTTTTTATAAAGAAAGATAAGAATTTTTTTTCATTGTTCAAATATATTTTGATGACATTATATTTCTTTCAACTCAGCAATCCTTGACCAATTCCTCTGCGGATTTAATGAAATCTGAGTTTGAATTGAGTATGATGGGTGAGTTAACATTTTTCCTTGGTTTTCAAATTTCTCAAAAACCAGAAGGAATCTTTATATCCCAATATAGGTATATTAAATATCTTCTTAAAATGTATGGATATGAAAACACTAAAAGTATAAGTACTCCCATTAGTACCTCAAACTCACTTGATCCTGATGAAGCTGAGAAACCAGTAGATCAAACATCTTTTAGAGGTATGATAGGAAGTATACTTTACTTGACAACCAGTCATCCAGACTTAATGTTTTCAGTATGCTTATGTTCAAGATATCAATCTAATCCTAAGAAATCTCATTTAAAGTCAGTGAAGATAATTTTTCTCTACTTAAAGGGAACCATGGATTTAGGACTCTTTTATACTTCTGGAAATGATTTTGTTTTAAAAAGTTTTTCAGATGCTGACTTTGGTGGATGTAGAATGGATAGAAAGAGTACATCCAGAACTTGTCATTTCTTAGGAGATTCATTAGTTTTTTGGTCTTGCAAGAAGCAACACTCAGTAGTACTCTCCACTGCGGAAGTTGAATATATAGCAGCTGGAAGATGCTGTGCTCAAGTGTTGTGGATGCAACACACACTCATAGACTATAGTATGAGTTTTACCAAAACAAAAATTATGTGTGATAATACAAGTTCCATTTCCCTTATTAAAAACCCTGCACATCACTCTCGTGAAAAGCACATAGATATTAGGCATCAATTTCTTAGGTATCACACACAAAAAGGAGATATCATTCTTCAATTTATCGAAATGCAAGATAAACTTGATGATATTTTCACAAAATCTTTACCCTACGATAGATTTGAATACATTAAACATAAGTTAGGAATGATAACCGTAAGGTAATCTTCCATGATCAACTTCCTGCTGAACCAATCTCCTTACAGTAATAAACTCCTTTTCATAGTGGGAGTCCATTTGTTTGTTTTCATAATGAAAATTTTCGTAGTTAGTTTTTCAATATTTTCATAATGAAAATTTTTGTAGTTAGCTTTTCAAAATTTTTCATAATGAAAATTTTTGTAGTTATATTTTCAAAATGTTTCTTAATAAAAATTTTCATAGTTAGTTTTTCAAAATTTTTCGTAATGAAAATTTTCGTAGTTAGCTTTTCAAATTTTTTCGTAATGAAAGTTTTCATAATTAGTTTTTCAAATTTTTTAGTAATGAAAATATTTGTAGTTAGTTTTTCAAATTTTTCATAATGAAAATTTTCGTAGTTATTTTTTCAAAATTTTTCATAATGAAAATTTTCATAGTTATTTTTTCAAATTTTTCGTAATAAAAATTTTCATAGTAAGCTTTTCAAAATTTTTCTTAATGAAAATTTTCAAAGTTATTTTTTCAAAATTTTTCACAATGAAAATTTTCGTAGTTATCTTTTGAAATATTTTCTTAATGAAAATTTTTGTAGTTATTTTTTCAAAATTTTTCATAATGAAAATTTTTGTAGTTAGTTTTTCAAATTTTTTGTAATGAAAATTTTCATAGTTAGTTTTTCAAACTTTTCGTAATAAAAATTTTTGTAGTTAATTTTCAAAACTTTTGTAATAAATATTTTCGTATTGAAATTTTCGCAATGAATATTTTTGTAATGAAATTTTCATAATTAATTTTTCATACTCAAAATTTTCGTAATGAGAATTTTTTGTACTCGAAATTTTCGCAATGAAATTTTTCGTAGTTAGATTTTCAAATTTTTTCTTAATGAAAATTTTCGAAGTTAGTTTTTCAAAATTTTTCGTAATGAAAATTTTCGTAGTTAGTTTTTCAAATTTTTCGTAATGAAAATTTTCGTATTTAGTTTTTCAAAATTTTTGTAATAAAAATTTTTGTAGTTATTTTTCAAAAATTTCATAATAAATATTTTCGTATTGAAATTTTCGCAATGAATATTTTTATAATGAAATTTTCATAATTAATTTTTCATACTCAAAATTTTTGTAATGAGAATTTTTTGTACTCAAAATTTTTATAATGAAAATTTTCGTACTCAAATTTTTGTAGTGGAATTTTGGTAATCAAATTTTTTTGTAATAAAATTTTCAATCTTAGATTTTTTGTAATAATTTTTTTGTAGTCAAATTTGTTTCTTCAAGAAGAATATCACCTATTACTAATAATCTTCCTAGAAATCTGAAAGGTATGATTTCCTTATTAAATTTTCGTAGTCATTATTTCATTGTTGGTATTTTCTTTTGTGTTTTGAATTCTCGGATTCTAGTTTTTATTAAAAAACCTGAAAAGATCGGATCCTACTCAATTTTTTTCTTGCCGCTATCATGTCAACCGTTAGATCAAATTAGAAGGTTTACCTACCATTATATTGGATTTGGAAGATTAAAGGTCACTTCCATAGCCTATATAAAGGACCCCCGAAGGGTTTTCCCACATCAGTTTTCAAGCTCTCGCATGCTGAAGTTCTGCCCCCCTTTCTTAAGGCCATTCCAAATCTCTCTGAGTTCCTCCAATCCAAATGTCTGTAGAAGCCTCTTCTCAAGATATGTCTATCGTGAAGCCAATCTCAAGTTGGAAAGTATACAGGGAAAGGTTGGTCCATCCAAACTTCTTCAAATACAATTCTATCATTTCTAAGAATATCAAGCTCAATGGATGAGAGAGCATGTGCATAGAAAATATAGGAAATCAAGACTTGGTTTATCCGAAATTGATTATAGAATTTTATGAGTCAGTTTCTTTCTTTAAGGAATATGACAGGGAAAATTTCTCATTCAAGAGTTATGAAAAAACTTATAAACTCTCATACACCAAGGCTACTAGCTTGGTGGACTTATCATATGAAGGGGAAGCTGAGTTTTTCTCTCACAAACTACCAGATGTTCAAGGAAGTTTCATTAAGGTGAAATCTTTGGAATGTCTTGGACTATCAAATGTAAAGACTGCAAAGATTTCTCACTTATCTATCAACAATCAAATTCTTCAATTATGGGTTCAAGGATTTTTTGTACCGAGAAAAGGTGATAAGGACACCTTAAAGAAGAGTGACATATATATCTTAGATTTATTGGTAAATATAAGGAAAATCAATTTGATGATGCGCATTCTCATTACAATAGAGAAGATCAAAAATGAGAATTTGAGATCTCAAATTATTATGTATCCTGCCTTACTTTCCAAGCTGATAGTTCGGTGTCTTGAATCATTCAAGATCCCCTGCAGTTCCAAGCAAAGGAATTTTAAAGTTATGATTTTAAGTGATGACACTTTGAAAAAAATGAATATGAGATTTTATAAGGAGTCAAGAGAGTTTTATGAACTGCCAGTGGAAGAGGTAGAGGTCATTTCAGAAAATATTGATAAAGCTGAACCATCAAAGAAGGCCAGAAAGAAAATAAAGTTAAAGGAAGTGAAAGTAGAAGAAAAAATCCTAAGTCTAAGGAAGTCCAATCCACACCTACTAAAACCAAGAAGAAAAAAATCCTACCCAGATGATGTTTTAGAAAAATGGAGGGAGGATAAGAAGAATAGAAAAGTAGGGGAGCCACAGTTTGGTTTGGATCCTGTTGAGGCTAAGGCCTTGAAAGAATCAACTTCTGAAGAGCTTGAGAAGCAAGAAAAAGAGAAGAAACTTAAGAAGAAAATGACTAAGGCCAAGATTGTGCAATATCTCTTGAAGGATACTGAAGTAGAATTCGAAAATATTCCGGTTCCACAATATTTCTTAACAGAGCCTTTACCTGAGACTCCAGGGAAGAATTTCTTCACTCCGACAAAAGCTAAAGAAAAACTTGTTGAAGTAGTGGAAGAAGTGGAATAAGTGCAAGAGATGGAAGAAGAAAAAGAAGCAAGTGATAAAATAGATGATATTTTAAAGAAAGTTGAAGATTACCAAGACAAGGGAACCCCACCTAAAAATTTGTCACTCAGAACTTCTCAAGCTGAATCCTCCAGGATTGTCACTCTAGAGAAGGATGAAGAGAAGGATGAAGAAAAGGGTAAAGAGAAAGGTGAAGAAGAAGAAACTCTAAATCGTGATTTCATTCATCCTAAGGATGCTGAGATGAAAAATCAGAAATAATAGGTAGATAAAGATAGAGTTGTGCAGCTGATTAACAGCGAGAATGAATCCCCGGGTGAGGAAGATGTTCTGAAAATTGATAAGGGTAAAAAAGTGCTTGTTGATACTCCTAGAAAACCAATAGTGAAGAAGAAGAAAGTTGAAGGAACTTCAAAGAGGAAGCTGGTAGAGCTAGAGGAAGAACCATCTCCAAGAAAAATGTCAGATTCAGAGTCATCAGCTTTAGGACATGATTTTGTCATTTAGTCCTTGAAGAAACTTGTGGATACCATTCCGATTTTTCCAAAAATTGATTCCAGATTCCAGATGCTTCAGCACAACATGAATCCGAAATCTGACTCCGTATCCATGGTGATGGATATATGTGTTAAGATTGAGGCCGAACACGAAAATTTCGTTATCAATTATGAAACCCAAAGAAAATCTTTCAAGAAAATGACCAGATGGTCGAAGAAAATCGTTGAAGATTTGAGTGAGCTTGATCAGTTTCAAGAAGATGTCAAAGAAGATTTTGATACCGAAGACATCAAAATAAAGGATCTTACAAACAGATTTAAGGAAAAGCTAAATATAGAACAAAATAATCGGATTCAAGAGGTGAAAGACTTGAATGGGAAGTTGAACTCTGTAGCCCAAAGCTGGAAGAGGGAAAGATATCTCCGGATTGAGTTTGAAGAGAAGCTTGTGAAGCAAGAAGAGTTGCTGAAAGCTCAAGTAGAAGTTCTTATGTCTCAGGAAGAGAGGATCAAAGCTCTAGAGAAGAAATATGAGGAAGATCAAAAAGAATTCAAAAAGCTAAATACTATAGTCAAGAATATAATTCCCAAGGAAAAAGAAGGAAATTAGAGACAAATCTGATATTTTGTTGTATCTGTTTTTTTTCTTGTACCAATTCTTCCAATTGAAATGAAATTATGATTTCTTGTCTTGTTTGGATGTCTATACTAATATTTCAGGTACCATATTTTTTTTCCATTACCTCAAACTCTTTTTGAAAATCACAAAGGGGGAGAAGGAAAAATAATTCTAAAGGGGAGAAGGAAAAAGATTTATAATTATATAAGAAATATCCCTAAGTAAGAAATATACCTAAGTAAGGGGGAGTTTATCTAAGGGGGAGTTTCTCATTATGAATATTTCTATTCCCAAGATAATAAAAATCCCATTCTGGAAATCTAGAATATGATCCTTAGAGTTCCAAATCCTAAGGGGGAGTTAGTCGTATTCATCTTTGCCAATGTGAAAAGGGATATAAGTTTTATTTTCTAAGTCAAGAAAAGTTTTTCTAAAGTCCTTATATTCTTTTTCGTAAGAATGTTTGTGCTTTCCAAAAAGGGAGATATTGTTGATTCAATAAGGTTTTCCTTATTACTTTTCCATTCCTTCATACTTTGGGGAGATTTTTAAGTCAATAAGGTATCCTTATGACTTTACCATTATTTTTCTTGTTTTGAAAATCACAAACACCTTATTTCAAGGAAAAAATCATTTTACCCCTTGTTTTACTTCTATAAGAAAATTTTCTTTACCTAAGGAAATTTACCCTTACCTATATTTCATTGTTCATATCAATTGTTTTTCCTAAGTGTAAAATTCAGATTGTAACCAAAAACCTCGGAATCTTATATTTACCTAGATATGAAGCATTCTGTTTTAGGATCCGAATTCTCAGAATTCTGGTTACGAACTTCTACAAGTTCTGACTCCGAATTCTAAATATGAATTCTGGTTACAAACTTCTACAAGTTCTGAATCCGAATTCTAAATATGAATTCTGGATACAAACTTCTCCAAGTTCTGAATCTTAATTCTGAATATGAATTCTGGATACGAACTTCTCCAAGTTCTGACTCAGAATTCTAATTACGAATTATGGTTACAAACTTTATAAATTATGACTTTGAGTTCTATGAATAACAAACTCTGAACTCTTATGAGTTCTGGCTCTGAATTCTCATGAACTCCAACTCCGAACTTTGTAATTTTAGGTTTCTAATTCTCGTGAATCCGGATTCCAAATTTCCTTTAAATTAAGACTTCAGAATTCTATAGAATTCAGGTTCCGAATTCCTACAAAATAGAATTCGAATATCCTTGTATTATAGACTCTGAATTCAATTTTGGCTAGACTCCGAACTTTCATTTTCCTACATTATGAATATTATATTTTAGTTATACTTACACTTGTTTAGTTATAAAATTATTTCGTTCTTTTAGTTACTCACTAACCATTGTTTGAGTGACACGTATACAGGTCCCTCCGAAATTCAAGGAAGAATATGACCGTTGGAGGAGGGAGCCGACCGTTGGAGCCATGACTATAAATAGGATCTCATTTTAAAGAGTTCATAACTTTTGACAAATGTTCTTACATTTTGTTGAAGTGATTTCTAGAGAGAGAGGCTCTTATAAAAACTCTCAAGATTCGTGCAGAAGGTTTGAACGACTTGTTCAAACTTTTCCTTGTGCAAATTTGCTCAGTGCGACTCTGATTATTGTTGTGTATAATCTAGGGATTCTGGGGATAGGAAGACAGAGGTGCCAACTAACTTGAAGTTGGGGACTTCCTTGCTGAGGAAGACAGAGGTACCGACTACCTGATAGTTGAGGGCTTGCGGGGATAGCAAGACATACTCTGATCTTCGTATCGAGGGCTTACCCTGGTGTGGGTAAGACATACTTTTTGAAAGTATAAATCAAGGTACCTTTATCCAAGGTTATTGGATACCCTTATCTTTGGGTTAAAATATTTACTACTTGTTACTTGTCTTTGTTACAAGTTTTCCGCTGCATTTGTATTATTGAGGAAAGTATAACTATCTTATACTTCCTTATACTTGTACTCTGATTTAGTTAGATTCTATACGCTTTAAGGTAGAATCTTAGTTATTGTAAAATTTAGTTAAGTTTAATTTCCAGAATCACCTTTCCATAATAAAGCATGTTATTAGAACTTAGAGGTTTTGTGAATTATCTTGTTTAACCTTGTTAAACATAATCATCTTTAAAAGTTCCTAAATAATTTTTAAAGTGTACAATTCACCCCCCCTCTTGTATTTTAGCATCACATGTTTACATATTCAATCCTACATTTGGTATTATAAAGTATATCATACTCACATAACATCTCACAGGGTTGGCCGTGCCTAATGGCTTTGAAGGCGTGAATTAGAGAGAAGGTGGAGTGCCCTTTTATAAGAGGGGTGAGGGGCACCTTAGAAAAAACTAGAAATATTATTTTATAATAAAATAATTTTCAGTTTCTAATGGCTCAAAAATGAATTATTTAAAGTATACGGTGGGGATGAGTCAAAAACCACTCAACCAATAGGTTTTAGATAGGTTTGGGTCACTATATTAACCTTATCTTTTAGATTTAACTCTTAGTTAAATAGTTTGACATTTACCATGTCTCTTTGTATTTTTATATTATATGGTTAATAAACTTATTATATAATTATAAGAGAACCCCAATGGTTAATTAATGATACAAATATCATTATATAAGTATTTTGGATGAACCTTAGATTTTTAGTAATATAATATCAATTAATAATATAATATTTGTTTTAAAAACACTTTTATGTAAATTTTGACACTATTTGGTATTTTGTTTTTTCTAAATTCATAACAGCATTATTACTTAGAAAAAAATTCATCTAACCAACCCTAAAATGTCATATTAACCTTTAAAATTAGTGTAATTCATAAAAAGTCTCAAATTACATTTATTTGGATATTTATAATATCAATTATTTTAATATTTCATTAATTAGGTAATTACTACATCATCATTGTGTCATAAATAAATTAAATTATTTAAGTTCTAAAAAATATAAATAAAATACCATTATGTATAAAATCGTTTTATCTTTCTAATTAATATTTATAGTCAAATTTATCTTATGTGCAACTCTATATTAAAAATGGTTTTGTTATTAAACTTTGAATTTAACACTTTTAACTCTTCTTTGAATTAAATAATAATAAATGTCCTAATCTAATACAAGTGGATAAAAAGGATCATATTTTATTCCTAAGGTTTTTTTTGGTCGAATTAAACTTATCCAATAGAATTAGGAAATGTTTTAGGGTAATAATAATATCATTTTTACCCTTAATTACCCTATTTATTTTTAATCGTGGTAAATAAAAGTAAAAAGCTATTATTCTCCAAAAGTTATTTTAATCTTATTAAACCACATTTTACTTACTTATATCAATCATGTCTCTCAAATTTTTGAAATTCAACTCACAGAAGCGGTAAAATTTAGTTTTATGTAAATTTGAAAATGCTCCTATGAGGTGGGTAAAAGATGGTAAAAAGTTCAATAAAATTTTACACTACTAATTTTATTATAAAATGAATCCAATGAATTATATTGAAATTATATAGGTATTATATATCTATTTTTAATTAAAATAAATTAAAATAAAATAAATAATTATGTAAATAAAAAGTCGGTTTTAAACTATAACATAGTGTTTTTCACTATTCATCCAAAATTGAATGTTTTCAGAAAAATACCAAAAATTTACCCTAAGATAATTTTGATATTACAAATTAAAAAATTAATTCTATTTTACCAAATTCAAAACATATAATTTTCATTAATTAATTTAAAATTAATTCCCGTTGTCAAAATTGAAAAGCGGGTTCTTAAAAAGTAAAAACTATCAAAAGATTTACATGTGTTTATGTAAAATTTTAATGTAAAATTACTTATAATCACCTAAATTGTATTAAATGATGAAAATATAATGTAATTATACTTCCAAAACATTCAAATACATAATTTAACACTATAAATTATTTCGATTAAAAAAGTTATTTTCAATTAAAATTTAGTATTTTTCAGTATTCATCAAAATATAAAAGTTATTAGAAAAGTGCCAAAAATTTATCCAAAATAACTTTTTATGTCCCGATTCTAAATAAAAATTTAATTTTATAAAATTGAATATATAAAAGTGTCAAATATTGGTTTTGAAAAGGGCTTTCCATTAAAAGGTAGTAAAATTGATTTTTTTTGAAAAATACTTCGTTTATCTAAAGAAAATAAATTTGTTCTTATATTATGTCTAAGAAACACATAATATGGATTCTAAAATTATATAGAGTATATAAATTCAAAATTCAGTTAATACTATTCATAACTGCTTTTGAACAACTAGTTTGGTAAGCCGTGGCACACTCGAACTCGATATTGCGTGTAGCGCAAGATATTGAATTAAAGAAAATAACTTACTATGAAATATTGGGGTGTTACATTCTTCCTCGCTTTTGAAAATTGCGTCCTCGCAATTTTAAAATTGGGCTTGGGAACTTCATTGAAAGTCCCACATCAGAAAAAGAGTCAATATAACTATCTGTTTAAAAGAAAGAAAGAGAAGTACCAAAGTCACCCGAGATAACCCACACTAGGATACATGTAGGAAAACATGGATATGGAAGATAAAATAAGTTTCAAGGTCTAGTGGAGAGTGATAAAAAACATGATTAGGAAAAAGTTAACAACAATAAAACCACAAACTTGTGATGAGATAAACTTTCATTAGTTTCCTAGTAGCAAAAGTAAACAGATAATGTTTTTTTGTTTTAAGTTCCATTTCATAAAGTTGAGGAATTTATTTATGAGATTGACTAAGAACATAAAGAGATATACTTAATTTTTAAGTAGAGTTTCATACATTAATAAATTTCTACCACTAACTCATCTTTTTTTTTCAAATGATGAGTATTCAAGATGACTTGGTCACACCTGAAGTGATAGAATCAACTTCTAAAGAATCACATAATCCACAAAGGATAAACTATATATATTTACCTTGTCTTTAGAGATTAAAAAAACCAAAATGGTTAGTATAATATCAGATGATCCCCAAAAGGGATAATACTTTATAGAAATAAATACTTATCTTAATTTCTAAAATTAAACCAACAATACCTGAAGTTCAATAAATACCATTAAAAAAAACAATTGTCCTTAAAATCCATCAATATAATCCAAACTAATGTTGAAACCCAAAACATAGAAGAATTTGATTACGCAGTCTTCCATGTTAAATTGTATTTCCAAATAACATCGACTACTCTTAAAGTCACATACTTAAAAGTAATTAACCTAATCACATATTCTCTATGATAGGTTAATTATTTCCATAAATAACCTAAATCTATATAAATACACAATAAAAAAACATAGATAAAAATCCACCATTACTCCTCAAATGAAATCCCATAGTATTCTATTTTCGTTAAGCATATAGTATTCCCAACAGAGCGAATGTCTTCCAAAATAACATTTATCGATTAATCCCCAAATCATTTTCCTATACTAAGGATATCCATTTGATAATACATAAGATCCCAAATCAACTTAATATTGATCAATAAAATCATTTAACTAAAAAGAATTAGTTACACTAACCAGGGACTTCATGTAGTTTAGTGGTAGGCGATAAATCCCAATCACACCATGGTTTTGGGTTCGATTCCTGCATCTTTGTCTGACACGATAGGTTGTCACATGGTCTTCATGTTGTCCTTTCTCAAAAAAATATATTTTATAAAATTCTCAAAATGAGATAAATTCCTCAAAATAACAATAACATAATTTCACCACAAATGTTATCTCATGCCTCTCATTTTCATCCCAAAATTTAATAACATGTAATTGACTCAAATTCAAGGATCATATAAACCCAAATGGTTATTTATAACTATATCAACAATAGAAAACAAAATTCTTTCTAAAGTAACATTTTCACATAATAAACTGTAGGGTTACACATAAGAGAAAGTCTTCCAAAGTAATCCCATAAACAAAGAGCACTAATACTTTTAAACATTTGACCATCCATTTATTTCCACATAGGTTCTTCCTTGACCAAGGGGTTATCCTATAGAATAGGGCATTCACTCGGGTAATTCCTAGGTCCCCTACATTTACGAAAAATGACTATAAATGGATTCTTGGGATCATTTTTTTTCTTCTATAATACTCTTTCATTTTTCCTCGAAAATTCTTTAATTTATGTCTTCATTTACCACACATAAAGCATTTCTTTGTTCCATTAAGACACTTCCCTAGGTGTCTCCTTCCACATTTCCTGCATGATAGAAATTGAGATTTCTTTTCTCCATGGTCTCCAATGCTGTAGCTCTTATCATTCACCGCCTTTCTCTTCTTTTTTGAGTCTAGGAGTTGGTTAATATATATGTTGTGGATCATATTTTTGGAAAAATGATTTGACATGAACATGATATCTTTTACACCTATAAACATTCCATTCCGTTACTCATTTCCTCCACCGTTCCCACCTTGTACATCATGTTCAATGCTATTATGACTTCCTTGGAATCCAGTCATTGACTAACACAAGAAATCATAGTGTGAGTCATAAAATCATTTAGAGAATATCATAATACCTTATTTTAAATCTAAAACACCTTAGGATTAATGACGGTTATTTATTCTCATCTTATATTAAAATCCTTCAAATTGGTTTGTAAATAAAATGTGAATTATCCTAAGCATATCCACAAGGAGTGTCGTAACCAAGAGTAAAACAATACTCATTGTCATGTACCAAGATACCATGGTTCAAGCCCAAAACTCATTGTTGAAGTTTTTACTCCTAGGTACATCTGTGCCGGAGCTGCCTCTACTTGCTCGTATCCAGACAGGGATGTATTATTTAGAAAACCCACATAATCTCTACAAAAACCAAAATTCTAGGAAGTTATTCTATAATAATCCTCAAAGTCTATCTTAGGGTAATGTTCTCTAATTAGAGTTTATCTAAATCTAGATTAAAAGGTTTGTACTAAACTTCTTCTGATACCAACTGTAATGCCCTAAACCAAAAGCCCAGAGTTGGTGCATTATTACATATCATTGGCATGATCATAAAAGATCAAGTCTCGAAATACAAATAGTTTAGTAGCCTTGGAATTACTAGATATATTCATAAGGTTTACATTACATCATAAAATGGAAAACTACAAAAATATTGTTTCCATATACAACACTAAGACCCCATAGACTGTCCCTGCAGGTCAGTCATAATATACTTCTTCGCATCCTGGGAAAAATAAAACATAGAAATGGGTGAGATCAGATGCTCAGTAAGGATAATAATAAAGCAGAAACTTTCATAAATAATCATAAACATTTAAGGCAATGTATAAGACTAAAAAAAATCCTTTTAAACTTGAACTTCATCATAATACGGAAAAGTTAAAATCAAATAATTCCATTTAATTATTCACATGGATATTCTACTAGTTAAATAATCACATGCAATATTAATATCCACTTTCATAATGATGGAATGCATAATTCCAGACTTCATAACCACATAGTCAAGGCCTTGTGACAAGATTAAAAATAAGATTTTTTCAAGGCCTTATGCCAAGACACTAGTTTGTCTCATGAGACCTACCAATGCATCGAGGAGCTATAGCGGGCTCCACCCATCACTTACTAAGTCCAATGCATTCCTCATATGAAAAGTTTGAAACATAACATAAACATTTGTATTAAAACTAGCATATGAAATTTCAATACTTAATCCACAAACCATGAAGGGTATAAAAATAACACATCCATAGTCAAAAATAACTCATTCAATACAATATGAAAGATTTTATTGTAATAGATTAACCTCAATCGAGAATAATTAAGGATATCGACATAGATGAAAATAATCATCAAAACTATTTGAGAGAAATATCCCACTTTTTTCTTGAAAACATTTAAAAGTCACACTATTTGTCAAGAAGCCGTTTAAAAATATATTTTTGAATCAAAGCTTCCCATACAAATTTTAAACTTTTAAAAGGAATTTTAATTTTAAAACTTTAATTTCCATATAAATAAATCCTTAAAACCATTTTTAAAATATGGACATTAATGAGAAATATTTAGAATAATAAATATTTAAAACATTTAAAATGATATTTTAGTTAGAGTTCCTAACAAAATGAGAGATGCTTGAATACAAATAATTGAGATAATAAAAACTTTATAATATAATGATAATAATGTACTTCATGATATAATATGTCAATAGATAGTATATACACCATATAAAAGTTAATTGATGCATAACAACAAAGAAGTATCAATGGAATGTAAATTGAGATAAAGTCCCTCATAAAGACTGTATCCTTAGGTTAAGGATAAATCAATGAAATAATTATGTGTGACAAATATAAATACACTCAATATGACTGGATATTCACTGTAAATCAATCAGAGGACATTCACACATATTCTTGTAAAAACAACACCAATGAATTGGATGTTTAACTCAATAAATGTAGATTGTGTTAAAATTACTCTTATCAAGTTCATGTCGATGACTTGAGAATTTATCAATGGAGTGATTATGTGTGTAAAAAGTATATCCAAAGAAAAGGGAGTGTAAATTACTACACAAATAATAAATAGTGATTCCACACATAATCATGGAGTAAAATAATCAATGAAGTTTGCATAAAACCCAATGAGTGGAAATTGAAATTTGAAATTCCATTACTGATTTGGTAACTTATGAAACATAAACCCCATGAAAGAAATATCATACAATAAAGATGTAAATATCAATACATTAAATTATATTACAAAAATAATACAATCAGGGGCAGTACATACTCCACAAAAAGGAAATATTAGCCAATATAACATGAATCTCACGGGAATAAAAGTGAGATGAAAAACCATTACTTCATTTTAATCAATCGAGTCGTATAAAAAAAAGTTAATAACCACCTAATTAATCACTGAATACCATGAATATAAATAGAATCATGATAATATATATCAAATGGTAGTACACAATACACCACATTCAATAAATAAGTGGCGAACAATGGAAATCTCACAGAGTTAAAAGTGAGATAAGAAACCCCTTACCTTGTACTTTTCCTTGGTCGAGGGTATATTAATATCCTGTATAATGGTGAAATAATAATTATTAAATTATAAAATAACAATATACATTTATATGATATCATATATGATCTTCTAATATTGATATTTTAGTATTATCGTCGTTTCAGGTGTTAACTGATTCATTATCCTTTATATGCTTGGTTACATAAGCCATGTTTGTTATGGATGATATGTATCTTTTTAATATTCATAATGATATTTAGTCTTTAAACATTATTTTTAATCATAAAATGAAAATTATTCTTGAATGGATACGATGGGGAATGAATCTCATCGCGTTCGTGGAGACGGTAATCTATACGTACGCATGAGCGAAAATTTCATTCTTTTGATATTAA
Organism: Viscum album; assembly: GCA_963277665.1. NCBI lineage: Eukaryota > Viridiplantae > Streptophyta > Magnoliopsida > Santalales > Viscaceae > Viscum > Viscum album. The sequence continues at coordinate 1,301,200,318 of OY728161.1, forward strand.
ATCATATATAATTGGATGGTATATCATATATACAGAATCATTATCATGTTATAATTATTATTTACACCAATTATACATCATTATTATAACCATCAAAATAATAATGTTTTGAATAACAACTACACCACGACGTGGAGACGGTAAGCCGTACGTACACACATATGGTGACATGTCATTCAAAGGATGGATAAAATAATGAATATGGTTGTACCATATTTATAATAACATCACAGTATATATAATATACTGGAGTTATTATTTTATAATGAAAACAACAAAGAAAGAGGAAGTGGAAGAAGAATTGAACTTGAAAGAGGTGATGAAATATTTAACTCTTCTTTGGGTTCTTCCTTTTGATTTGATCAAAAGGGCTCTTTAGGTTGGATTTATGACTAAAGTAAGGCCTCTAGGATTAATGGAGGAGAGTTGTGAGGATATTTTGGCAGGGTTTGGTCGAGACTAATGGCTTTGAATTTGTGAATTAAAGATAATAGGGAGTTCCCTTTTATAAGAGGGGTGAAGGGAACCTTATGAAAAGATAGAAATATTATTTTATAATAAAATCATTTTCGGTTTCTAATGGCTCCAAAATGAATTATTTAAAGTCTAAGGTGGTGATGGTTAGAAAACCACTCAACTAATATATTTTATACAAGTTTGGGTCACTATATTATCCTTATCTTTTACATTTAACTCTTAGTTAAATAGTTTGACATTTACAATGTCTCTTTGTATTTTTATATTATATGGTTAATAAAATTACTATATACTTTCAAGCAAACCCAAGTTGTCCATTAATGATACAAATATAATTATATAAGTCTTTTGGCTGAACCTTAGATTTTATGGAATAAAATATCAATTAATAATATAATATTTGTTTTAAAAACACTTTTATGTCAATTTTGACACTATTTGGTATTTTGTTTTTTCTAAATTCATAAACGCATTATTACTTAGAAAAAAAATCATATAAACAACCCTAAAATTTCATATTAACCTATAAAATTAGTGTAATTCATAAAAAGTCTCAAATTACATTTATTTGGATATTTATAATATCAATTATTTTAATATTTCATTAATTAGGTAATTACTATATCATCATTATGTCATAAGTAGATTAAATTATTTAATGTCTAAAAAATATAAATAAAATACCATTATATAGGAAATATTTTTATCTTTCTAATTAATATTTATATTTGAATTTATCTTATGTGTAACCCTATATTAAAAATGGTTTAGTTATTAAACTTTGAATTTAACACTTTTAACTCTTCTTTGAATTAAATAATAATAAAAGTCCTAATCTAATCCAAGTGGACCAAAAGGATCATATTTTATTCCTAAGGTTGTTTTTGGCCGAATTAAACCTATCCAATAGAATTATGACATGTGTTAGGGTAATAATAATATCATTTTTACCCTTAATTACCCTATTTACTTTTAACTGTGGTAAATAAAAGTAAAAAGTTACTATTCACCAAAAATTATTTTCATCTTATTGAACCAAATTTTAATTACTTATATCAACCATTTCACTTGGATTTTAAAAATTCAACTCACAGAAGCGGTAAAATTATGTTTTATGTGAATTTGCAAACGCTCCTAGTAGATGGGTAAAAGACAGTAAAAAGTTCAATAATATTTTATACATCTAATTTTATTATAAAATGACTCCAATGAATTATATTAAACATATATAGGTATTATATATCTATTTTGACTTAAAATAAATTTAAATAAAATAAATAATTATTTAAATAAAAAGTCGGTTTTAAACTATAACGCAGTGTTTTTCACTATTCATCAAAAAATTGAATGTTTTTAGAAAAATACCAAAAATTTACCCTAAGATAATTTTTATATTCTGAATTAAAAAATTAATTCTATTTTATTAAATTAAAAACATATAAGTTTCATTAATTAATTTAAAATTAATTCCTATTGTCAAAACTTAAAAGCGGGTTTTTAAAAAGTAAAAACTATCAAAAGATTGACACGTGTACACGTAAAATTTTAATGTGAAATTGCTTATAATAACATAAATTTTATTAAATGATGAAAATATAATATAATTATACTTCCAAACCATTCAAATACATAATTTAATACTATAAATTATTTCGATTAAAAAAGTTGTTTTCAATTAAAATTTAGTATTTTTCAGTTTCATCAAAATATAAAAGTTATTATAAAAGTACCAAAAATTTATCCAAAATAAATTTTTATGTCTCGATTCTAAATAAGAATTTAATTTCATTAAATTGAATATATAAAAGTGTCAAATATTGGTTTTAAAAAGGGTTTTCCATTAAAAGGTGGTAAAATTTCATTTTTTTTGAAAAATACTTCTTTTATCTGAAAAAAATGAATTTGTTCTTATATTATGTATAAGAAACACATAATATGGATTCTAAAATTATATGGAGTATATAAAATTCAAAATTAAGTTAATATTATTCATAACTACTTTTGAATGGCTAGTTTGGTAAGTCGTGGTATGCTCAAACTCGGTGTTGCGTGTAGCGCAAGCTATTGAATTGAAGAAAATAACTTACTATGAAATATTTGGGTGTTACAACAACTAAATATTAAAGGTTGGTGTAACAAGTTCATTATATAAATACCTATATAAGGAGATGTTGTGGTCTAGATCCAATTGGTAGTGATTTAAAAAAAATTAAATTGTTAAGTGTTTTTTACTTATTTGTCTGAGACATTTTAATGTGGATAGGAAGTGAGATTGTTTTGTATTCTCTTATATATCCTTAAGTAAAAAGTTTTAAATGTTCTCTCATGGATGTAGTTAATTTTTAAAACCACAAAAATATTTTTTTAATGTCTTTTTTCTATATTTTTAAAGTGTGTTTGATAGATTTTTATTATAATTATGTGGACATTTAACCAAGATTCAATGAATAGACATAGAGGAGGTGGTTATCAGAAAAGTATTTTTCTAATTTTTTGGCGATTTTTTTTATTTCATAGTCCAAAGAATTTGGGTGGACATCTCTATCCGGTATAAAAACTTCTTTTCATGTCTATATATTGGATCAAACAAAGTGATCCTTGATCACCTCTTTATCCAAACATGTGGTATTAGATCATTGGTTCTACATCACTCATAGTATTCAGGTTACTTATCTCATTGGATTGTAAGTTATTTTTATTTTAGTTTGTTTTAATGTTATCAAGAGGAATGAAATCTGAGGAAGGTGTGGTTTGTATCAGTTTGTTTTAAAGGATGGAATTTTTCTTTTTTATAATTAAACTATAGAGATCTAGATTCTCCATTAACCAATAAATGTCAAAAAATGAAGGAAAATATAGAATGAGAGTGGTTTAACAGGAAGGATTCATCATTGATCATGATTCTAATTACGTAGAATATTTTATTTAACATTATATATAAGAAAACTATTTAAGAGGTTATGAAATATTTTTTTAACATGTATTTTAATGTAATATCTATGTCAGACCATGTGAAAGACTTCAATATGATCTAAGGGAAGATAAAATAGGTGAAGGTAAATTTCATAAACGATGTTTGGGATTTGATTCATATTTCCTCACATATAAAAAGACAACATTCCATGGTGATAGTAGTGAGAAACTCTAGTGGGTTGATAGATCATGTGTTTGATGAAATTCAAAACGTGATCTTGAATGAGTAATTGAAGAAATAAGGAATTCCAAGATCCTTTCGTAGGTTCTCTTAATTCAACCAGGTGGGGAGGGTCACCTCAACGAAAGGAATATTAGAAGAATAAATATTTATATGATAATTCTCATATAATAAGTTGAGGAAAATTGACTAGTCCTTTTCGTACATATAGGCTTTGTGGGAAGAAGGTTCATATCAAGAAGCGTTGTAAGAATTGAAAAAAATACCTACACTTATGGATAGTTGAACCCAGTAAGTAAAATGAACGGATTCCATAGTTAGATACTAGACATGATTATTCTAGAAGTGTCATAGGTTATTGAATAAGGTGAAAATTTTCATTAAACTAGTGAGAGTGTATGCATCATATATTATGTACTTGGAAAGTTGGGTAGAGTGTATCTAGTAGAATAAAAATCTTTGAATATAGTTGGGAAAGGTGTTGTTGAAATTCTATTGAAAAATTGAAGTGTATTTGGATTGAAAGATGTTTTTCATATTAAATGTCCTTATAAGACCCTCATATCAATTTTAAAACATGATGATGTTGGTTTTAGAATGATTTTTTTGAATGGATCATGGAATATGAATACAAAATTTTTGGGGATTTATCATGGAGTAAATAATGAAACCATTTACATAAATAGGTGAAAGGATGAAGTTTTAGTGATTAGAATAATTTCATCAGATGGTTTAGAAATTTGGAACTATAGGTTTTGTCACCTAAGTGAGAAGAATATGAAAGTTCTTATAGATAAGGTAAAATATACACTTAGTCACATAGATGTTGGAAGATGTGAGAGTTTTATTCTAGGGAAATATAAGAGTATTTCCTTAAACATTTATATTAGAAATCTATGGAATTGAAAGATTAAACCAGTTCATTCCAATATTTTAGGACTATCCCATACTCAATAAAATGGAGGATCATTTTATTTTTTAACTTTAATGGATGATTCTACTCAAGAGGGCTTGGTTTTCTTCATGAAGAATAAATCTAACTCATTTCAAGAATTTATCCAGTATGATATATTGTACGAAAATGATTGTGAATGAAATTTAATGTGTCTCTAGATAGAAAATAGTGGGAAGTACACTCAAAACAACTTTCATAACTTTGATCAAATGAAGGGAATCATTCATGAGAAGATTGTTCCAAAAAATTCATAATAAAATAGATTATCTAAAAGGATTAATCAGTCTCTACCAGAGAAATCTTGGAGTATAAGTCTTTAATTTTTAATTCCTATAGTAATTTTAGAAAAATCTATAAATAAATTAATGTATTTTATGAATATAATCCTATCTTAAGTTGTGGGAAAAGATCCCCTAGAGGAAGTTTTGTCTATTTATAGACTAGAGGTGAACCATATCAAAATATTTGAATGTATTTTCTATGTTCATATCGATTATAATGAAAGAGATAAGTTAAAGGTGAAATACAAGGTGCGATTATAATTGGATATGGTGAAGACAACATTGGATATCATCTATGGGATGATGAAGATAAACAAATCATCTAGATTTTTTAATGAAGGAATTTAGTGTAAAGATTAGAACTTGGATAAGAAGGAAGTTGAGTTTATATCTACTATTGAAATTCATGGAGATTGAATATAGGTTTTATGATGTAATCTCTATCCAAAATCTTTAGAGTAAACATAATATACTCAATATCTAATAGTCACTCCAATAGATAAAAAATTATCATATATTTCATTACTAGATAGAGAATATTCAGATAGATCATTATTAGATAGAGAAGGTTTATATATCCCATTACTGGGTGGAGTGATATAGGATGGAAGAAGATAAAAAATAAAGGTTTTATCAAATAAAACTAAGGTTATTTTTGAGAATATCCACTCATATATGAAAAATAGTTCTATGTTTGGAGCTGATTTAAACATTTAACTTCTAATGGGTGTAGGGAACCAGAATGTAAAAAAGAGTAAGATACTCACAATGATTTAAAAATGTGGGATTCATTAATAGAGGAATAAATAAATTCCTTAAATCTAAAAAATACATGGGATTTGGTTAAATAAATGAATGTAAAATGAACTTTGGAAAATAAATGGGTTTTTATTTGAATGAGAAAACTTATGAAAGTAGTACAAAGAATGATGGGTGGTAAATAACTTTCAAAAAATGGAAGGGATTGTATTTTTTGAAATTTTATCCCCTTTGGTGAAGAAAACATCCATTACATTAGTTATCAACATTGTCATATTGGATGATATACACCTAGAGTAGATGGATGTAAATAAATACTTTCATTATATTGATTTAGGTGAATAAATTTAAAGGTTTCATCCAAAGGATTATGAAGTTAATTAGAAGGAGTATATTATTTATAATTTTAAAAAAAGTCTTTATGGTTTGAATCAATCTTCAAGTCAATGGAATTGGACATTTGGAACTGTCATGATTTAATAAAGTTTTAGTTATTGTGATTCCGATCAGGTTTTTATAAGAATAAATGGGATGATGAAACATATATCTTGTCATTATTATATATAGATGATATATTGATTTCTAGTTAGGAGTTCCATAGAATTGAGGAACTTAAGAGGATGTTTTATAAATGGTTTGAAATGAAGAACTTTAGAAAATACAATAGGATATTGGGGATGAGAATTTAGAGGAATAGAAAAATAAACTCTTTGGTTTTATCCCAAAAGAAATATATGAGGAATGTTTTTGAAAGGTTTGGAATTATCATTCATAAATTGATCTCAATCCCTCTAGTTATACAATTAAAACTTTTTAAATAATATTCACTATAAATGGACATATAATTTCATGTCATAAGGAAGGTTCATTTTTTCCTTAGTTTTTGGAAGTTATATGTATGGAATGGTTTTCACATGATAAGATATTACTTTTGTAGTGGAATTTGTTAGTAATTTAATTTAAAATCCTAAAAGGAACCATTGGGAAGCTATGAAATGGATCATTTGACACTTGAAGGGGTTGTAGGATACAATTGTATGTTCTGATGACGATAATTAGTTGACTGGTTTTTTATATGCATATTTTTCTAGAGTCTTGGAATAATTGAAAATTATGATAGGTTTTGTGTTTACCTTTTCTAGGATAGTAATGAGTTATATGTATTAGTTATAACCATTTTTTAATTTATATATAAATATATTAGAGCATGTTTATACCACTAAAGTGGGGAAAGATATGATATGGTTTATGTGAATACTAAAGAAACTCAAAAAGTGATCAAATTGATGAAATTTATTTTGTTATATTTATACTGTTATCCATATTTCCTGTAATATACTGTTCCATGCAAGGATAAAACACATTTAACTAAATTATCAATTTTTAGAATAATTATAGAAGATAAAGTGTTGGATATGTATAAGGTTATTGGGAAACAAAATCTTGTGGATATGTTTACAAAGGTTACGATCTCAAAAAATATGAGGAAAAATTATGCCTCAATTTGAATTGGATGATCAGATGGGTAGGAGAATGTTACAAGAATTAGATCAAGGATAGGATCATGTGATTGGTTAGAGAAGAAAAAAAATTTAAAATTATTTTAAAAGTGGTAGATTATTAGGTTTTGTGAAAATTATTCAGTTTCACCGAACATAGTTGACCAGAAAAATATCTTCTCACGAACATGATTAGATTGAGGTTTCAATGAAATTGGGTGGAAGATTCCCTGGGAAGAAGTCCATTAGTCTAACTTCTTATTTGTATGGGTTGATTACATTTGTATTTGTTTTTATATATTTAATTGGTTAGTTTATATAGAGATCCAAAATTTTATTTAGTGTGTATTACATCATTTCTAAGATAAAAAACATAATAGTAATACATTTCAGGATCCAAAGGTTTAGTATCATGAGAAAATTTGACTCACATATCAATTGTATATAATAAAATTAAAACATTATTTAAATCCTTATTATTTATACTATAAAAATATATCAATTTCCCCTTATAACCTGTAATCACCTAAGGATATACATCATTGTAATGTGTGAGCTAAAATCCCAGTAATGGGAGTAATATCCTGGGATGAATAAGGGACATGAATCAATAGTACATGGGTGAGCATAATCAACATCATCACATCATAATAATATAATAATCATTATAATCAATATAGAATCATTTTAAAAATCCATGTAACAAGGAATATGAATAGTAATGAAATATCATAACATAGTCATTAAATACCACACATATTTTTGGACAAATCTAGCATCATGTTCACATATAACATTATGAATAAATCATAACATCAAAATTGTAAGAAAAGATAGCATAATGTTTATACATAATACACATAATATCATGAGATATATCACATTAACCAATGAATTTGAGGGATATATAATTTTGGTCCCACCCTTCATATCAATAAATGCTCATAATAAAGCATACCATATGAAAAGAGAAGATATAATAATCATATTCATGAAATAATCCCATGGAATGCAATCAGTTTAATAAGGGTGTTATAAATTCTAAATAAAAGAATAACCTTTGGGTTTATCATAATAATAAGGGAGGTCATTTTTTGGTATAAAATATAATCTTCCTTGAATAAGAAACAACTCAATATGAGACAAATAGATGTTTGCAAAAAATAATTTCCTTTTTTGGAAACATTATAATTATCCTAGAAGTCCTTTAGAAAAAGTAAAAACATGTATATCCTATGAAATAAATGGAAAATAATTGTGATAGTATACTTTAAGTATAATATAGGAACACCCATACTGATAATTATGTGAGAGAGATGATAACCAAAAAATATAGAATTGGGTTTGACATTCCCCTTACCCTAAATCTAGCTTTATTTCCACACTTTTATTCCATCAGAATAAAAAATAGAGATTTATTAAAGTAAGGAACTAAAATTGAATTATGTTATTTTTTTTAACCTTTTTAAATTATAATAAATGGATTATATTCCTTAATTACCTTTATTAAATATATATTTTTTGATTTTATATTTTTTTTAAAATGTCCCATATTGCTTCAATTTAATGGTATTTCTTAATTGTTATTTAAAAATTTTAAGATTAAACCCTGGAACTTATAATTACTAATATTTGAACATTTTTTGAATATTTTTTGTTATCATCCATAATAATTGTGATAAATAGAGAGTTGTAAATGTTCTCATGAGCAGTTAACCGGCTGTTGATGAGACAATATTATATAAGGAGAAAGATAAGTATAAAATATAAATATGTCATAAAAATAAAAATTATGGTAGGTGAACATAACTAATATGATTTTATCATTATAATAAATTAATATTATAATATTTGGTTTGAATTAAATAGAGATGAAGAGGATGATATGAGGAAAATGAGAAGAAAATTTGATGAAAACTTACCCTCTTCTTAGTGTTTCTTCTTTTTTACGAAACTAAGATCATTTAATGCTCAAATTTTGTTACTTAAAAAATCCCATAAGGATACTAAGATTCTTGGGAGAGGGGATTCTGGTAGATAATTTTATTTGGTATGTGAGTGGGGAGTTGTTTACCCAGGGAGGGGTGAGGGGTTATTTATACATGAGGATATGGGGAATTTGAAGAAAAAATGTTGAATAAATTATTATATCCATGGTAAACCTTTTGATAGAAATATTTTTTACATTATGGAATATAATTGTATAATACAACATGATTTGAGAACTTTTAATAACTTTATAATTTAAATCTAGTAGTTTAATCAAATTTAAAGGAGAACAATGAAAAAAGAAATTTTTATTTAATGAGACACTTTAGAATTTTAGGATAGGAAACTACTTTTTAGGTTTGGAGATTATGAATATTGTTTTTAAATGACCCATTTATATTATTAACTTTATTCTGGGATGAAATAACAAATTTTACATTTATTAAGCCATTATTATATCATAAATATGCCATAAAACAAACTGTACTTGGAATTTTTTTACTATTAATATAAAAAATAAAGTTTCTTAGAAAATTATCAAAAATTCACCATTAGAAAATTTCAACATGATTATTCAAAAAATTACATTAATTTTTTAGAAATAATTTTATACCATAGCTAATTAAAACTATTAGCCTAAAAATTATGTTTTTTACAAAATAATTAAAATAAAATTTATTAAAAAGTGTGTATAATTAATTTTATTTTTTAATATTATTATTTATTTATAGTATTATAAGATTTATATTTTATTAAATTAATAATTATAAATATTATTTATATAATATTTTATTATTTTAAGGTCAAATTATTATTCCAATGGTCATGTTACTATTACCAATAGTCTTGTTATTATTCCAAATGGTCTGATTACTATTCTGATGACCACGTTACTTCTTAAAAATACCTCTTCATTCCTTCACATATTATTTTTTAAAATTCCTACATAGTTTCAATATTTCCCTTTTCTAAAATTTCGATTGGTTTACTAATTCTTTGTTTATTTTATATAGTATTGTTTATAGGGGTGATAATTCTACTAGATTATAATGATCCATGTTTTCTAATTCTACTTTTTTATTTAATATTTCCCCTATTTTAATATTTATAATTTTAATGGGATTATCTACTATCTAATGTAACTATCTCCATTAAAGAAATATAGTGTTTTTTGTTTCACTATATATTGTTTGTGTATAATTTTATATAATATGATGCACATTTATTCAGGAAATAAAGAATTTTTATAATTTCCATGTTGTTACATTCTTCCCCCATTTATAAATTTAATCCTTGAAATTTCAACTCATATTATTTTCTAAGAATAGATAATGTTACATTTGTTTCAGTAGTTAATTTTCTTCCCACATCACCTTTTTATATGTATGGATTCTCTATAACACTTTACAAGGTGTGATGTCTTTTTATGCAGAACTTTTTCTATAAAATTAAGGATATTCACCAAATTATCATCATAAGAGAGGTCATTCTTCAGTTGTACCACCTCCAGATTCAGTACATGTGATAGATCAAGTATGTACTTCTTTATTAGAGATATATGGAACACATCATGAATTTGATCTATGTTTAGTGGACAATCTATCTGATAGGCCACTGCTCCTATGAGATAAATGATATCATTGGGGATAATTTAGTGAGGGATAAGCTTACCTTTATTTAAAAACCTCATGAATCTCTTCCATGGTGATATTATAAGAAAAAGCATACCTCAAACATCAAACTAAAAGTCCCTTCGATAGTTGTTAGTGTAGCTATTCTGCTGAATCTGAGAAAATTTTATATGTTATTGAATGTCTTAAACCTTATCTATTATCTCTTATACAAGATATTTCCAAAATAGATTTCATTTTATAAGTTTAACCAAATAAGTAGGAGTTGTACATTTCTTCCCATACAAAGCTTTATATGGATCCATTTGAATACTTGAGTGAAATATATTATTGTATGAGAAATCAACTAATTGGATATATTGATCCCATGAACCTTTGAATTTCATTTATAAGGATATCATCATGTAATAAAGTTTCTAAATTTTCCTTTTAGATTAGAAATTAGTTAGGGGTGATAGGTTATAGTGAAATTCAATTTAGTATTCAGATCAAGTTGAATACTTCACCAGAATTTGGAAATGAACCTTTGATCATGATCATAGATGGTTTAAATTGGTTCCCCATACATCCTCACTACTTACTTTACATATATCTTAGATTTTTTTTTCAATCAATAAATATTCCAAAATAGTGATGAAGTGGTAATTCTTAGCAAGTTGATCCACCACAAACCATATCGTACAACTTCCTTTGGATGCCTTTGGGAGATGAGTGACAAAATTCATGGTAATGTTCCCCCATTTTCATGTGGGTATGGGAAATGGTTTCATCATCCCCTTATATTTTTTTTCTCTAATTTAACTTACATACATTCCATGAACTTTGATATATACTTATAAATATTCTTCTTCATATTGTCCCCCCAAAAGTTCTCTCAAAGACCAGGGTATATCTTGGTACTTCCATGATGTATAGATATCGATAAGATATGTGTCTTATCTAATAGATCATTCTTTATCTTATTTGATATAGAAAACTAGAGTCTAGTTCCAAACTGAATGATTCTATCTCTATTGATGTGTAATTCATGGGGCTTCCCCTAATTTTCTACTTACAACTTTTTTTGAATCTCTAAATAATCCTTTTTTCCATACTTAATCATCTTGTAGATAGATAGTTAGTAAATAGTTTGGGCAAGGTAGGATGTATTCTCTACCATTCTTATTCCTAGATTCATCTCTTCTATTTACATGAATATATGGTCTTTCTCAATATACATCATGGATATAGTAGAATGTTCTTATAAATAAGAGCATAAAATACATTTTTTGGATTTCCAGGATAGTAGAGAATAGAGAAATAATAGTCCTTGATCACCTCTAACTATATTTGTTGATGCATGTTCAACTCTTTCAGTTTAAATATATACTTTAGACTCTTATGATCTGTATATATTTCACAATTATCACCATAGAGTTAGTACAACTAAATCTTCAAATAAAAAAAAATCATAGCTTCCAACTCCTTATCATACATCACATGGTTTTTCTATTGGAACATTAACTATCATGGTTTATATTCTATCACATTATCATTCCACATGAGTACAAAACCTAATAATTTTTTTGAAACATTAATGTATATCATAAACCATTCTCAACTTGATGGTAGTGTGATTAAAGATGTAGATATTATCCTATTCTTGAGATATGAAAATCTTTCCTCACATTATTCCATCCATACATACATTACCCTCTTTTATGTTGACTTAGTTAGTGGTCTAGAAAATGATGAAAAATTTCTCAAAAAAATTCAGTAGTACCCAACTAATACAAGAAAACTTTGTATTTCTACGACACTTTAGGTCTGGTTCATTACTCAATAACCTTTATATTTAAATGGTCTATCAAAATTCACTTTCTTGTGATCATGTTCCCCATGAATGTGACTTTATGCATCCAAAATTCACACACTCTGAACCTATTACACATTTTCTTCTTTATTAGTATCACCAGTACAATACTTATATTCTCTTCATACTTCTCCTTGATCTTTTAATTTATAAAAATACCATTAATAAATACTACCAAAAAAAATTTATGGTAGTCTCTAAATACTCTATTCATAAAATCCATAAATATTATTAGGGAATTAGTATGTCTTAAGGGAATCACTATGAAATCATAGTGTCCATTTCCCTGTATGGAAGGGTTTCTTCTAAATATCATCACTCTTTACCTTTAGTTGATGATATCTAGAATTAAGATCTTTATTTAAAGAGTATTGAGATCTTCATATTTGAACAGACAAGTCATCAATCCTAGTAATAAGATACTTTTTCTTTATAATGATCTTCTTAAGATCTAGGTAATTGATACACAACCACATTGATCCAACCTTTTTTGAAAAAGATCACTATAGCACCCCAAGGAGATATACTAGGGAATATGAACCCTTTTTCCAAATGTTCTTACATATTATTATTTAACTCCACCAGTTCTATCTAGGCTAACAAATAATGAAATTTTTAGATAATAGTTGATATAGTTATATTCACATTTAAGTACTTTACCTCATGATCTAGGTGAAGGATGAGTGACTCTTAAGGTAATACATCATTATAATACCTTCAAATGGGAATTTCCTCAATGTTGATACTTTCCTTTGACTCTACCATTTAGGTAGGTATGATTCTTCATTGGGTATCAATATCCACATCGTTGAGATATTTTACAATGGAGATTCATGATCTTCTTTAAATGTTTATAGGGTAATATTATGGTTCATAATGTTGAAAGAAATTTCTTTTTTAGGAGAGTTTATGTGAGCTCTATATAATGAGATCTTATCCCTACCCAGTATGCCATCAAATTCCTCCAATAGTTAATTAGATTCAATAGAATAATATTCCCAAAAATTCTAATAGGAGAAAAGTACATCACTTGGGTTTCATTGATCACACCACTAGGTGTTTTTATAGTTATCTATAAATCAGGGTATCAATTTTTTGATTGAAATATTCTAGAAAACTTTGAGGATATAAATAAATTACTTTGATCCAGAATCATGTAAAACATTTTCCATTCTTTAGTGAATAGTAAGTGTACCTTGTATGACTTCATTTTAATGTTCAACCATAGTAGTAGTGATTGAATAGTCTTTCCCTTACGACTTTGGTTTTTATGGTTTTAAACATTGATTAATCTTAAAGGACCATGGTTTAGTGCACTAGATTTAATAGATCCATTGATCTTAATAATTGAAGCATTGTACCATGGATGATGTATTGGGTGATTACTTCCTTACCTCCATCACAAGTTTTTTTTTTCTTTATGTCTCTTCAATATTCATTAGCCTGGTGGTCTTCTCTCCCACACTTAAATATTTTTTTTCCATTTGTGAAAATTACCGTAATTCTTCTTCCCATATTTTTTACATGTCGGTGGTTGGATATTATTTCTACATTTTCCATTTTATTTGATAGCTTGAAAGTCCATTATGATATTCTTATCTCCATGTACATGGTTCCATTATCCAAAATCCATATCTACTTTGAGTTCACGTCAAACTAATTTTTCATAACTGCAAAATTCACAGATGGATAGATCCTTTCAGAGGGGTTGTTTTAAATAACTAAATAATCTATCAATTTTTTTCATCATTATTGATAATAAAACATGAGTAATATATTTCAATCCTTGTAAAATTTTCCTCATACATCATGACATATTCTCCCTCATTTTTATTAAGATCTAGGAATCCAATCCATATTTGTTTGATGTGTTCAAGGGAAATAACTATTATGAAAAAAATTCTTAAATTCATACCATTTAATTTCTTCAATTTCATACTTCATTAGGGTATTCATTATCAATGCACACCATTGATCAGCCTCTCCATCTAAATGATATATATCTATAGTAACTCTCTCCTTATTAAAAAAAGAGATTATAGAAAATTTATTATCCATTGAGTCTACCCGTTATTCTATGATAGGTGGATCAAAATATATACTAAATGTTGGTGGTTTTTGATTAATAAAGGAATCAATGGATAATCTCTCCTTCTTCATAGAAAGAAGATATTACACATGGTTCAAGATATTTTTCATAACCTGAAATAGCTAAGTATTAATCTCCATGAAGTTTTAACCTCCACCTATATTTTCATTGGGAATTTTTTCGAACAGTCATTGCATTGTACCTCATACGATTGTTGGTCTAGTTTCTCCTATATTACACTATTTTCTAAAATAGAAAATGTTTTAACAAAATATAAGTCAATAAAGCATGAGTAAATAATCTATCCTTAGGTGCTAATTAATTCTAAATTAATATCTTATAGTATCCCTTTGTTTATACTTTTTATTAAATAATTATTCTAGGATCATTTAATTTAATAATTTTATAATATTAAAATAATTAATTACATTATCTATATATTCTTCATAATTTATTGTATATAGTTTTTTATTAATTAATGTATATACCCCAAGAGTGTAAAATCGGGTGTGTAGAAAGTCATCTTTTACAAGCACTAAACGACGATTGAGTTAATACCCTATCCACCATGTTGGGGTTATTACCCTTAAGTACATCTGTTCTAGGTCCACATCAACTTGTAGTATCAAGACAATGATTTCATTTCTCAAAAACCATGTGCTCTTATACTTCACTATATCCTAGGATGTTTACTGATAAATAGACTTATACTTATGGTTTTTAAGAAATGTTTCAAATCTGAATTCCCAAATTAACTAGACTATACCCCTAATACACACTATAATGACCAAGATTTTTCTAACATGAATATTACAACATTATTATGACAAATAACATAACAGTTATACAATCGAGGATACAAAGGTTTTGTATCTTGGAAAAACTAGGATCATACATCACCAATAAATAATAAAATGTAAACATTATTTAAATCATTAATATTTATCCCCTTAATATGTATTGAATTATTTATAATATATATAATAACCAAATAATTTACATCAAAGAAAGGGGTGTTCTAAAATTCTAGTAAGTTGAGGAATATCATGGGAGGAATAAGGGACATGAATCAATAATGAATGGATGAGGATAATCAACTTCATCATGTCATAAGAATAGGATCACCATCATAATCATGATGGAAACATTTTAAAAAGGAATGAAATGTCGCATATTCATAATATGAAACCTCATAACATAGTGGAAAAATACCACACATAGTTGTGATTAAATCTACCATCATGTTCTTGCATAATTTTTTTTCTAAATCATAACATCATAATTATGAAAAAATATAGCATCATATTCATTAATAATAAACATAATATCATGATATATATCAAATTAACCATTTCATTGGATGTATATATAATTCTAGAGCCATCTCTCAAATCATAAAACTATCATAACCATGCATGACACATGGAAAGAGAATATATAAAAATCATAGTCATGAAATAAACCAATGTAAATGAATAGGTTTCATAATGGTGTCCAAAATAATATTTAAATGAATATACTTTGTGGTTTAAAAAATATTATGGATATCATATTTTTTTATAAAATATTATTTTTAGTGAAAAAGGAACAACTCAATAAGTGTCAAAATATGTCTGCAAAAAGAAAAGTCCATTTTTAAAAATCATTGTAATTGGTTTAGAAGTACTTTTGACAATATAAAAACATGTACATCCACAAAAAGAAAAGGGAAAGAATTTTGAAATTACACTTTGAGGATAATAGTGGAGCATCTATATTGAGAATGATGTGAAAGAGAAGACAACCCAAAAAAAGAAGGAATTAGTTTTGATAATACCCTAACCATAAATCCCACTTAATTTCATCTCATTTCCATCTCCTGAATAATAAAAATAGGTTTTCAAAACATGATAGTAATATTTAATTATGTTCATTTTTCAATGTTTATCAATTACAATCATTTCATTATAATCCTTATTTTCCTTTGTTAAAGGTGAAACTTTGTGATGTCATATTTGCCTTAAAATATCTCATCTTCCATCGATTTAATGATCTTTATTAATTTATATTTATAAATTATTAAGATTAACTATAAAATAATAGAAATAATAATATTTATATATTCATATAAATAATTTATTATGATCATCCATAATTGTTGTGATAATTAGAGAGTTGGTAATTTCCTCATAGGTGGTTAACCGACTATTGATGGGACAATGTCAAAACAGAAGGAATATAAGTATAAAATATAAATATATTATAAAAATAACCATTATAGTACATTAAAATCATTAATGTAATGTTAAATTAATTCTAAATTAATTTTTTAATATTTGGTTTTGAAAAGAATATAGACAAATAGGAAGAAAATAGGAAAATGAGAAGAAATGTTTATGAAATATTAGCCTCTTCTAAGTGTTTCTTCTTCACTTTGGCATGAGACCACTTGATTGATTTTAGTTTGTTACTTGAAAATTTATATGATGATTTTAAGGGTCTTTATAGAGGGAATTTGGGTAGATAATTTCCTTTAGTAATTTTGGGAGGAGTGGTTTTCCAAGGGAGGTATGAGGGATAATTTATACGTGAGGAGAGAGAATCTTTTGTATAAAATATTGAATACATTATTATATCCAAGGTAAACCATTAAATAGAAATATAATTTTATGTATGGAATATATTTTAATAAAAACAATTTTTTAGTACATTTAATCCATTTATATTTCTAATTTATTATTTTAATAAAAAGGAAAGGATAAAATGAAAAAAATTATTTAAAGGGACACTTTTGACTTTTAGGATTTGGAAAGTACTTTTTAGGTTTTATAATTAAGTTTATTATTTTTAAATATCCCATTAATATTATTAAATATATTTTTGGAAAAAAATCACCAATTTATGTTTATTAATCTATTATTACATCATCATTATGTCATAAAACATACAGTATTTGAAAACACGATATTTTTACTCTTCATGTAAAAATGGAAGATTGTCTGAATATTATAAAAAATTAACTAATGGTAAATTTCTACATGTTTATTCAAAATGAGAAATTAATTTTATAAAATTAATTTTTTTATCATAACTTATAGTAATTATTTACATAAAAATTATTTTTTTACAAAATTTCTTAAAATAAAATTTATTAAAAAGCGTGTATAATTTATTTGAGTTTTTTAATCATGCTATTAATTTTATGTTATTATAATATTTATATTTTATTAAATTAGTCATTATAAATATTATTTATATTACATTTATTTTATTTTGAGGTCAAATTACAATTCCAGTTGTCATGTTACTATTCCAAATGGTTATGTTACTGTTCCTAATCAGAAGGTTACCATTCCAACATTCATGTTACTTTTTATAAATACATATTCATTCCATAATTAATTATTTACTATAGTTCCTCCTAAGGTTCTATGTTTTTTTGTTTCTAAGATGTTTAGTTTTTTACTAATATTATGTTTATTTTTTATAGTATTGTTCATGGGGGTGATAATTCTAGCTGATTGGAATGATCCATGTTTTCCCATTCTAATAATTCTATATAATATTTTTCTATAATATAATAATTTAAATCTTCTTGGCTTTAGTTACTAACTAATATAAAAGTATCCATTAATGAAATAATGTGGTTTTAGTTTCTCTCTATGTTTTATGTGTATAATGGTATATAATATGAAACACGTATATTCACCAAAAAAATATAATTTATAAAATTGTGGTTGTTATAGTTCAATAGTGTATCAAAGGATACCTATGTCAATAGGAAGTTGATCATGAGTCTCATAGTTCATCACTACCTATTTTCTAGATGAAGTCCTTTATAAATTGCGGTGGTGTCCCAACTCTAATTTTTAGTGATCCTACAAAAACATTGAATATTTAAGAGTTTTTCACTTAATTATTAGAGTCTTTTTATAGTGTAGAAGAAGTGAGAAATGTATTTTTTACTCACTTATACCTCAAAGAAAATGTTTGTAGTGTTTTCCCATGGATGTACGACATTAGTCTGAACCAAATAAATCTTTTTTAAGATTTCTTTGATGTTTGTGTGAGAATTGTGTTCTAGGGGTTTTTGTGGTGATAATGTGGGTGTTTTACATAGTTCTAATTCATATACTTGAAGAAGGATATAATGGGATACAACTTTTTCTAATAGTTTTTATGAATTATTCTACTATTTAAGACAACATGATCAGATATAAATCTCCATCTGGTTCAAAAATTGCTTGTCATGTCTAACTATTGAACTGGACAGAGTTCTCCTTGCTCCTCCCTTTATCCCAATATTCTCTCAAAAAGAAATTTTAGGCACTATAATATAATAATATGGTTCCACCTATATCCAATAGAATCTAGTTCTTTTACTAAACTATTTTAATTTATTGGGGTGTGTTTTGTGTACTATATTCATTCCTAATTTCTTGCTTCTCAATGTATACATCAAAATATCCATTCAGTATTTGGATCCATTATTAGAAAAATGTATTTTGGATTCACATCCCTTTTGGCTTCCAATACCCATATAAATGTGTATAAATCTCCCAAGATCATCTTATTTACTCAACATCAAGTAGATATTATTTATAAAATAAAAACCATTAATAATTTTAATTAAATACCTATCTCCATTAGTTAACATCAAGATCATTGGGATGCACATATTTTAGTGTATCAACTTAAGAGGAATCTTGATCTTAATATACACAATCTTGTTATTATTATTCACTATTTTTTATTAGGGAAATGTATCACATGAATCGAGAATTTCATGATTCACCTTAGAATAATTATGATAGTGTTACAAGAATAGATTCTCTGATAGGGGTGTGAATCAGGGTGATGATAGAATTAAACTTTTTTTAACCCGATTATCTTTAATTTAGGATCATGATCCTATATTTTTAGGAATTGTGTTCAAACAATATTAATTGATACCCAACCACCAATATAGTAACAATTATTTAGGAATGTAAATCATACACAAAACACATAGATTTTACATGGTTCTTTACAAAGAACTATATTTAAGGATAGCACACTAATGATGTGTCGACCAATGAATATCTCCTGATCTTCACTAGTTTTTTTGGATAAAATGTTTTGACCATGGTCACTTCATGAAAGGAACATTTAACTTACAATGTTTAGGGTTCTTTCACTCCCCACCGAAGGCACACTACCTCTATTTCTCTTCCACACACTGATTCAGTGAAGTTTCTTTAATAGTTTATAGATTTGTAGAGATCTTCACTTGATAAATATCATGTTATTCTATCTCCATTCATTATGAGACTCTTCTTTCATCATCATGCCTAATTTATTTTCCATTGGTCTTATTTTCATTCTATCTATTCCACTATTCTAGTTGATATTAACTTCAAAATGAGATATTTAATTCTTATCCTTCCAAAACATAATATCAATAATGCTTATTCTCTATATGGTGATAAAAATACACTATAATTCACTAGTTTCCCTCTATCTACTTTAGATTAATATAATTACATGATGTAATTTTATTGTGGTTATCTTATTTTTCAACCACGGTGTGGAACTAAAATCCCTTCCTTCTTCTTCTTTATAATTCAAAAATTCTAATGGTCTTTTTCACTAGGTTACCCCTCAAGCACATAACTTTCAGTTTCATAACCATTGGTTTCATTACAGTATGTGTATAAACATTGGACCTGTATCATCTTATATGTGAAAACATATCTTAATCACATTCATGAGACTTCTAGTGAAAGAAATCAAGCTCAAGATTCCTTGGGTTCTAAACTCATTAATCATAACTATTACATGTTTCTTCTATATATGCCCATATCGTGTATCCCTAGATCACATAACCCTGAGTAAAATACCCATTTTTTTTATATTTCTAGTGAAAAATCACTCGGGTGTGTAACCTCAAGCACATGTCTCCTAGTGTGTATCTCTTTGAGCGAGACTAATTATGAAAAAACCACTTTCAACATCATTCGTGAGTCCTAGCACCCATTATTCAACCTATTTTGATAATTTATCTAGAAAAAAATAACATAAACACTTAATCATTGTTTCTGATGATTTCATCGGGGCGCGCGCATACATCTCTTTTGGGGGGACGACGGCGCTGTCTGTTGACCTGCATTCCCGCTATCCAAAGGCAGGCGACATCCACTCCTTATTCAGGTATGTTTTTTCATTGATCAAAACGGGATGATGGGATGTCAGTTCTTCCTTTCGTGGATTCCTCCTCGGAACTCATCACCTAGTCCGGGTCTCCCTCATAGATTTAATACATTGTTTGTGAAACTCTTTCTAACTCCACATCTTCATGGACACCAGTTAATTACACTGCTTCTATTGGGACATTCCAAGGGGTCCATTAAGGGCAGCAACCTTCGATCAGGGGAGTAGTCACGTTGGGCATCACTGGCGCATCTGGACGCTGGGGTATTGGCCTATCTGGATTCTGTCCCTTATTCTAGGGCTTCTCGAGGGTGCAGAGGCCCAAGGAATCCCACATCGAATGTGGGGAATCATATGTCATGGGCATGTATCTGAGGTTTTCCTCAACTTCCCATGTTTAACACGGGGTACGTCGTAAGTTTAACGTCTGGCAGAGACGGATCGAGCTGATCAGAACACTGACTAGATTGGACCTGATAGGTGCAACCCCTGGAGGGAACACCGATATTGGGGCCAATGCGTGGTTGACTTCCCGGTTACCGGTTAGGGGAATGGGGTATGAGGTGGCATGATCCCACCGGGATGTGGCGGCCCGGGTAAGAATCGGGATGGATGATGGAGAGGTTGAATGAAGCAGATGACGAATGGTATGGAACTTCCATGAGGATGATGATGGTTTTGGGATTGATCCTTGAAGAGGATTTCTACGTATCCCTGTGGTAGGGAATCAAAGTCCACATAGTTCATCTGGCGACAGATTACCACCGATTGGGGTTCAACGGCTTGTTGCTGGATGGGGTCGTAATGGATTACCACTGGATAAGAATGTCAACGACTTACCGCTGAATAGGATCACAATGGATTACCACCGACTGAGGCCCATAGTTTAACATCATGCAGGACGGGGGTGGACCGACGTGAAAGCGGTCGGAACTACTGGGTGTTGGGCTTAAACCTCATGGAGGCTTCCTACATACCTTACCTTAGAAAGAATCAAATTCCTCATAGTTCCTGGATATAGGGGAAATTTTATGCTCTGAGGCAGCCCAAGGCATTGGTGAATTGACAAAAAGGGGCCGTAGTGACCAATGGGTGGTGGGATTGAACCTTATGGAGGCTTCATATGTACCTTGCCTTGGAAAGTATCAAAGACCTCGTAGTTTAGGTGGTGGGGGCTTGGTGCACCGACGTGAAGATGTTCGGGACCAATGGATAGTGGTGGGATTGAACCTCAGGGAGGATTTCTACGTATGCTTGGCAAGGATCAAAGTCCTCATAGTTTGGATGGGTGGGAACTGACGTGAAGGTGGACCTGGGGTCCAATGGTTATTGGGATTGAACCTCGTGGAGGCTTCCTACGTACCCTGCCTTGGCAAGGATCAAAGACCTCGTAGTTCAGATGGGTGGGAACTGATATGAAGGTGGACCTGGGGTCTAATGGTTTTTGGGATTTAACCTCGTGGAGGCTTCCTACGTACCCTTCCTTGGAAAGGATCAAAGACCTCATAGTTCAGGTGGTGGGGGCTTGGCGCACCGACTTGAATATGGTCAGGACCAATGGATAGTGGTGGGATTGAACCTCAGAGAGGCTTCCTACATACCCTGCCTTAGTAAGGATCAAAGACCACATAGTTAAAGTGGTGGGGGTTTGGTGCACCGATGTGAAGATGGTTAGGACCAATGGATAGGGTTGGGATTGATCCTCATGTAGGCTTCCTACATACCCTTCCTTGGAAAGGATCAAAGTCCTCATAGTTCGGATGGGTGGGAACCGACGTGAATGTGGACCTGGGGTCCAATGGTTGTTGGGATTGAACCACATGGAGGATTTCTACGTACCCTACCTTGGAAAGTATCAAAAAACACGTAGTTTAGGTGGGTGGGAACCGAAGTGAAGGTGGACCTGGGGTCCAATGGTTGTTGGGCTTGAACCTCGTGGAGGCTTCCTACATACCCTACCTTGGAAAGGATTAAAGACCTCATAGTTCAGGTGGTTGGTAACCGACGTGAAGGTGGTCCTGGGGTCCAATGGTTGTTGGGCTTCAACCTCATGGAGGATTCCTATATACCTTGCCTTGGAAAGGATCAAAGACCTCATAGTTCAGGTGGTTGGGAACTAACGTGAAGGTGGACCTGGGGTCCAATGGTTGTTGGGCTTGAACCTCGTGGAGGCTTCCTACATACCCTGCCTTGGAAAAGATCAAAGACCATGTAGTTCAGGTGGCGGCATTTGAGGATTAAGCTCTGAGGAGTCCCAAGGAAGATGTCATGGTCGATGCTCACTCTAATCCCATGTGATTCATTCTTTGTGTGAGAAATAAGAGATAGAAGAGACCCGACGATCACGTCGTGAAAGGTGTGTCCATGGGAAGTGTAGTGGGGATTACACGTGATCGCAACCCAAATAGGAAATAGGGGCTTATGCATGGTTATTAGTCTGAAAAGGTTGGGAATTACTCCAGGAGGGAGGCCCGAGCGGCGACAAATCCAAGTGGAAGAGGGTTTTGGTACCGAATAAAGGAGGGGCAGAGATACTGCCTCCTGCAAGAAAAATCTAGGGGCTTACACCAAGGTGGTTTTCCTTTTCCCATGGACAAAATCCACTCTGATAAGGAGGATATCATCCCCTGTGAGGGAATATCTCATATTTGTGGAGACCAGTGGGCATGGAGAATGTCCAAGGTGTGGGCACCCCGCGTGCGAGGCACAGGGCGAGGTCACAGTTTAACATCATGTGCTAAGGACGATGGTGATTGACAGTTTAACGTCCTTCAGCTCAGACGAGGTGGGTTTTCTCCGCACCCCTAGGACTTAAATAACTGGTACCTTCTGCTCCTTAGTGAAGATAAGGGACATGAAACACCGTGTATAGGGAGTGTCATGGAGTGAACCATCGAGGGGTCCACATTAGTGTGGCTATGCAAAGAAGCAATAGCCGTTAGCATGCCTATTCGAAGAAGCATGAGGCGAAGAAACACAATGGGAAATATCGTCCAAGGGAATTTAAAATCACATCCTGAAAACATGGAGGGTCGCACGGGAAATGGAATTGCAAAGCAGAGGGGTTCATTGGCAGGGGCCTTGTGAAGCTCTGCTGCTCTGCCTGGTGGAGGGTACTTGCAAAGGGGTGTACTTCGCAAAGTGGGGTGCCTCAGACTAAGCATAGGGTAGAGGTGAATATGGGAGCTACTTCGCGAAGTGTAAAGGCATTCACGGACCACTTCCTTACGGTGCAAAGATGCCTCGTGAAGCAAGGTATTGTGAAGCAATGTGCTTCATGAAGTATAGTGACCCAGCCTTGGCATGTGGATCATGTGTACATGAAGGGTGTTTCACGAAGAATAAACACTCCACGATGACCCGGGTCCCCTTGGAGATCACCTTACTTCGTGGAGGCCCTTTGGCTCCATGAAAGGCATCCCTCTTGAAAGAGGGGATCAAAACTAGGAAAAGGGGAGGCACTTCGCAGAGCAGAAGTATCTCACATAGCTCATAGTTCATAGAGTAGAAGATGTTTTGCAATTCGGGAGTTGGGAAGTTGAAAGGTTGGATTTTCTGCGGTTGGGACTTAGGGGGAGGCCGGTATTTATAGGGGAGAGATGTTGTGAAGCAGCGCACGCTCGGTGCAAAGACGGAGCTTACTCCGCGGTGGGCTCGCGAACATCAAATGTGTTCATGGAGCATTACCGCCTCCTTTCTACGCAGTGGCTCGTGAATGTCAAATGTGTTCGTGGAGTGTTACTGCCTCCTTGCTCTGCGGCAACCCACTAAAGTCAAATGCGTTCGCAGAGCGTTACTTCCTCCTTTCTCCATGGTGGCCCACGAACGTCAAATGCGGTCGCTGAGTGTTACCGCCTCCTTGCTCTGCGATAGCCCATGAACGTCAAATGCGGTCGTGGAGCGTTAATGCCTCCTTGCTCCGTGGAGGCCCACAGTGCAATGGGGGCTCTGCAAAAGGTCTTCACGAGGTAGCCCCTTGAGGCTCTCCATTTCTTCATCTTCTTCTCCCATTTTGGAGCTAACAAATGCCCCCCTCAGACTTGGAGCCGCGGAGAAATCAAGGGTATAATTATGAGGGTCAATTTCCAAAATCCTCGGTCATTCATAAATCTATATTGCGAAGAGGGTGTGCGAGGTGGATAGGTGATGTGCAGGCTGAGCGTGCCGCGAAGATCTATGTGAAATGGATGCGCCACGAAGCTCCAAAGGGTGTCACCAATATAAAGGGGAACTGACCCCTCTTTTTTCCTTTCCCCTCTCTCCGAAATTTTCTTTTTTTTCTCTTGATTCGTGAAGCTCCACGATTTCTCTCCACGAATCTGGTCTTCACTTCACGGTGCATAGCAAGTCTTTGACTCCACGACAGTGCTTCACGATCTTCCACTTGAGGCGTAGGTAGGACTCCACGAACAGGATTTGCGAACATTCTCCGCGAACGTCCTCTACGAACTAGCTTCGTGAACTAACCCGAAAATCTCCCAAATTTCAAAACTGAATGGCTCGCCAAGAAGCAGCCCGGGGGGTCCTTGCGGATGCTGCTCGGAGGGACAAGATGGCGAATAGTCTGGGTCTGGGGGAGTTGGTACGGAGCCACTCCGACCATGATTCGCTGGTGCAACTACTATTAGAGAGCTAGAAGAACTACCTTATGTGTAAGAGGTTTCCTTTGTATGGATTCGAGCTAAGGGATGACGTCTTAATCCTAGAAGGAAGTCGGTACGAACCAGCTTACTGGTTCAGGAGTACGCCGTGCCAGCGCCGATGGTTCAGGGCGGCTGATGGCCATGCCCAGGAGGATTTCACACCCATCAATGATGATTTATTATACAACCACCTGAATAATGTCAACGGGAGGGAATTATTTCTAGATACGTCTCCCCCTCTATACCAGACTATTTCAAAGGCAGATTTGAGGAACTCGAGGAAGGGGTGGTCCGAGGAATGGGACCTGCGCCAGGGCGGAAACTTCACCGATAATTGGGTCTGGGCCTACTGTGTAGGCACCTCGTGTGAGGAGTTTGGGGCTGAGTTGATGAGAGTGGGTTTGTATGAGGTGGCTCAGGCCTCCCAATTCCACATATATCAACCGAAACAACTAATTCTAGAGCTATTGAGCAGATGGTCGTCAAGGACCAATACCTTCCACTTACACCATGGGGAGATCGATATCAGCTTGTGGGATGTCCAACAGATCTAGGGGGTCCCAATACTGGGGGATATGTACGATGAATTCCTCCCTATAATGAGTGTGTGGGAGGATCTAGAAAAAATGCCATGGCTGGAAATGGCATTGATGGAACTTGTTCCCGAGGAGGATAAGGAAGCAGTAAGAGATGTCCACTTTAAGCGGTGGTTTAAGCAGTTCCTGAATTTCCTGAAAAACAGGCAGTTTTCGGCGAGGCCTCGGACTTTCCCAAAGGGGGCACGAAGTAAGGAGCACTCATACTAGCGACTCTTGGAGAACATCCATTGGAAGATGTGGGGATTCAGTGTTAGCACTAAGCAACAACCAATAGTCAGGCTGGCAGTGTTCATCGCAGCTCTTATCTGTGGTTGGATCCTACCAGTGAGGGATACCAACATGGGAGTACGCCCAAGCACATTTATCATGGCGTCCACATTGGCGACAGGAGGGTGGGTCAACCTAGGAATCACGATGATCGCTAAGCTATATAAGGTGTTGTGACATATATATAAGGGAAAAAGGCCGTAGAGGGTATATAGGCCATTCCACCTCCTATACAGGTGGATAAAGGAACATATCAGGGGGGTTTATGAATACCTGAACCCTATCTCTCCTCTGGGATTGAACTTCCACTAATCGATCCTGAATGCTGCGGGGATCTTTTTGGCCAAGCTGACCACACCGTTGGTTCTGAACTGGGTGTGGAGGGTGGAGGAATTTAATTTCCACCTGTTTCCATTACTGACAGGGGTATTCACTGATGAAGGTTGGGGGACGGAAGTGTACCGGTCCCATCTCTTGGCCTTTCGAGGTGGAGTCCTAGTGGCGAGTGTGGACCGTGAGCCCCTCTGCGAGCCGTATACCCCACACCGGTTTGCAAGGAAATTTCAGTGTTTACAGTGACTAACCCCATAGGTCTATCTGGAGGTGCTCCATGAAGAAAACCCGTGCGTGATGAGGCATATGTGGCTCATGTTCATTCGGGAATATGGGAAAATGTGGAATGAGTTGCCTCCGACGACCTCCATCATTGGGCTTGTAAATGAAGATGCCTAGAGCTGGGAGGAAGCCTACCGAGGGGATATGCTGAAGCAGCCAACCATTCAAGTTGATGATGGTGAGCTTTCCTGACCTCAGGGCTGGGGATAGAAGGCAGAAAGGGCATCCCATGATGGTGGAGCTACCGTGGTGGCGAGGCCTGCACTAGTTGAGGGGGAAGAATTGGTAGCGGATCCAATAGAGGTAGCTGACCCGGTGATTCCAGAAGAGCTGAGTTATCCAGAGGGGAGGCCACTGAGTGGATTCTGCAGGATACCCACCCAGGATCCGGGGAAGCGGCTATGCCATATCGACATGCCAGAGGATGCTATTTTCCTGGAGGCCTGCGACATCTGGGAAGTCAATAGGCAATTCCTCATCCCCGCCAAGTTGTGGCAGAACTTGAATCATTTAGGGATGGATTTACCGGGAATAAACCCCATCAGGTCCGGATTTACGGTGTCCCAATCTGAAGGGGAACAATATCTGACTGAGATAGAGGAATTCATTCACTTCTGGGGTGCTTCTCGTCTAATGAAAGATCGAGTCAAGGTGTTTCTCGATCACACTACTCCCCTGTAGTTTTCGGCTGCTGATTTGAGAGAGCACTTCCCTCTGCCAAAAAGATCAGAAGAGTCCTCCTGTGGAGACAAGGCTGGGAGAGGGAGCTCTTTGGAGGAGGGAGAAGTTGGAGATCAAGACTCAGATCTTGAAGAGTTTGCAGAGGCCCTTGAGGTAACAATATGAAACCCCCTTCTCTGAGACTTGCTTTGAGGACATTATAGACTCCTTGCTAACATATGAACCGTGTAGAAGAGTCCTATATACAGAACTCGTTCTCGTCCCTCAGTGGATGCAGATGCGGGACCCTCAGGATCTATGCCTTTCGCCGCATCTATTGCTGTGTCTAGTAGGGCTAGGACACGTGAGGCTAACCATCTGGAGTTTTTAGACCTTTCGACCATATATGGGGGGCCACGCTTTGGGGTCCCGATGACATCAACCCAAGAATGAGTTCAGGAATTCGATCTTTGTAAGTCCCCTCTACCAATTTTATGACTGTCATCCTCTAACCATATTTACTGACGTCCATGTCCTTTTTTGGCACATACAGTTCTTTGAATGGCGTGGGTCACCTTGGCGAGGTTGGTCGGGGCTTCTTACGGCGTCCTTCCCAAGGTAATGCCGATGATCATGGAGGCAGAGCACCAAACCGACCGAGCAGCAGTGCTCCCAATCACTGGTGGGACCATCAGTGGGGCTGAACCCAAGATCATCGAGGCGGGATCTGATGATAAGGATCAATCAGATAGTCTAGGTCCCACCATGATCGATCAAACACCAGATGTGGAACCTGCTAAAGAGTTCCTGGGGGCGTTCCCAGTGTATAAGCCTGTCAATTGTGCTGACTGGGATGAGACGACCTCCGATGAAGAGGACAACAGAATAGTCCATCACCGATCATAGAAGCGGATCAAGCGCTTCATTGATGACACCCCCAAGCACTATGGTTGGATGCGATGGAAAAACTTTGCTCGCAACTATGTGAACTATGTTCTAGGGGAGTGGATACCCAGAGACCCCACATGATCATCCAAGATCTTATGGTGGAAAAGATTAAAGAGTATGATTGTGGCCTCGGTTTGGGATGGCAACAAAGGAAAGCGGTAAAAATAAAGAGGCTTCAGGAGGTTGAAGATGAGGTTCAGTGGCTGTAGGCCTGGGCGGATGAGCATTCTGGTTCCCTTGACGCACAATCAGAGCTCATATCAAGGTTGAAAGCCTAGCTAGCGGTGGTCGAAGAGGGAATGAAGTGAGATTTTGAGGTGATGACTGTCATTTGGACTGACATAGAGTTGGCCTAGATTGCAGCCGATGAATTGCACCCCATTGCTTCCAAGGAGGAGAGGTAGGTGAATAGGTGGCAGTAATTCCTGGATTCCACCAGCCAGAGGGTGGAGGAGCTGCTATGCTCTTTTTATGAGGTTAACCCGTCCATGGGGGGAAATGACCCTCGAGTACTGTAATGATTACTAACCCTCAAACTCACTTTCATGCTTTGATTGTTTGATTCCATAGTATGCATGAGTCATGTTGTTTACATTGGTTTATTGCATTCTCGTGATATTCGTGGAGTATCCAGCGATCATTCCCTAAGCTCACGTGGGTCAGGCCTGATGTGAGAAACAAGGTATGAACACCTTATCATCCTAATTAAAATGTAGGAGTGAAAACCAAGATTCCAGCATACGGGGTTTGAAAAACTGGCCCTGATTTTCGGGAGGAAATGGGAGAGACCTGACTGGAGAATGAAGCTCTCAGAATAGATGAATTACTATTTTCCTAGTGTGCTCTTGTGCACAAATGGGGTAACGCTGAGGGAGCTGGAATCAATCCAAACAGATGGGATTAGAAGGTGTGAATCACGATACTGAGGATTCAGAACACTATGGGGGTGGCGTGACAATAAAGAATAACTGTTGACCGCATTTGAAACATAGTAACCTTATTGTATTAGCCTAGAATGGGGATAGAAAATGAGGGCTGACCACTGACCATGTTTGAAACATGGGGCCTGACTCAAAATGTCATTCATTATTCTTTCGGAACGTTGGCCCAGAACAATAGGTGGGATATAGGCCGAGCTTCCATACTATTAGGGGGTTCCCTTAGACATGAAAGAGGACAAGGGTCCGAATAAGGGGAACACAAAGCGTGGAATTTGGAGTGATGATTTGTTCAAATGGAATCCAACACTCTCGAAATTACGACACCATGGTGGAAGCACATTATATGGGCGCATTAGTCTGATCATGGATCATTCCTACTTTTAGACAGGACCTCTTGGACGAGGGAGCTATCGCTTCCCAATGTCATCGTGGGGAATCCCGAACTTGTTCATGGAAAATTTGTAGTTACATGGATCCCCACAAGGGGTTAAGACAGGGGGTCGGAAATGAGTAGGAATAGGATTTATGATTCTTGGGGCTGGACCCAAGGCGAAATTCCTAGGTGTCTCTACGTATCCAATGAGGATGGGAATCAAGCCATACATAATTCTGGAAGATGGGTCTTAGTTTATGGTCTTAGAACTCAGACCAAGGATTGGTAAGGTATGATGGGGACACATGGTAAGGTGATTATGAAACCCGACGTGAATGAGGACATAAGTCCATATCACCATGTGGTCCTTGGGGGAAGTTTTTAGGTCAAGGGATTGAACAAAAAAGTTAGGCTGGGCTCATGGGGAAGTGCTCGGGAGTTCCTATATATCTATTTAGGATGAGAATCAAGCCTTATGTAGTTATAAAAGAGATATTAGTTTATGTTCTTAGATCTCAGACCATGGAGAAGGGAAGTCAGTGTGGAGCCTCGAATGAAGCCTTTATCGCAGCTTTGTCCTCCTAACGTGCAAATGCGCACTGAGGGATAGTGTTAGGAGTGTCAAAATTCGACTTGGACATGATGGGGTGGACAATGATGTGAATCATTTAACCAACATTCAAGGCTTAAAGGGGATGGTGTGACGATGGAGGGTGACTATTGACCGTGTTCGAAACACAACATCTATATGGCATTAGCCTGTAATGAGGACAAAAAAATGAGCGTCGGCCGCTGACCATATTCGCAACGTGGGAATTGTATCTATTTTCTATCTGAAACACTTGAGGACGTTGGCTCGTGATGGTAGGAGATCTCTTAATCCTAGAATCCATGCCATTTGGGGGTCCCTTCAGGTGTGGAAGATTATGGAAGCCCAAATGAAGGGGAACATGAAGCCTGAAAAATGGGTGAAAGCATGTCCACATAAAATCCAACACTCCAAACACTGAACCAGAGTACTCTTAAACAAATTGGCGCATCACCAATGAGGTTTTAGGAGAGTGCTCAACTTGAGAGTAATTAATTTGAAGGGATGAGTACAAAATACAAGGATAGAGAATTCCCGGGAGGGAGAGGTGCGTGGCGTGGTCGTTACAAACCTGACGTGAATGAGGACATAGTCCCATACCACACCATATACTCCCCTCCCCAGGAAAGGGTAGGCCAAAAGGCCAAGGTGAAAGGTAGATTTCTAATAGATGGGATTGGACTCGAAGCCTAGACATTTAGGCGGTCTTACGTATCCCATGAGGATGGTAATCAAGCCATACATAGTTTTGGACTCACACATAGGGGTAAGATACCCTAACGAGGGGGGTGTACGACACGACGAGTAACCCGATGTGAATGAGGACATAATCCCATACCACTCCGTACAACCCTAAATAGGAACTTGGTCTGGGGGCTTGAAAAGTCCAAGGGGCCTGAGGCTGGACCTCAAATGGGAAGACCCGTTCAATTCACAGTTTAACATCTTATAGTGAGGACGAAGAGAGGGATGAGATACGCCAAACAAGGGAGGTGTACGATTCAGTGAATAACCTGACAGGAATGAGGACATAATCCCATACCACACTGTACAACCCTAAATAAGAACTTGGGTTGGGGGCCTGAAAAGGCCCGGGGGCCTGAAAGGGCCAAGGGGCCTGAGGCCGGGCGTCTCGACCAACAGTATCCATACAACCTCTTGTGCGATTACCACCTCATCACAGCTCCAAATCCCACATGAGCAATGCTCGGTATGGGAAACAAGGAGCCGGTCTTGGCTCTCCCCATCATATGGGGGTCTAATAGCTGGCTTTTCCCGAAGGAAGTTTGTCGCTTGGAGATACAACAAGGCAGAATGAACCACTGCATTCAATGTTTGGGACATCTTGGGGTGGTTCTAACGATGTAGGATAGTTGTTGACCATGTTTAAAACACAACGTCCCTATAGTGACCTAAAATGGGAACAAAAAAAGAGCATCGACCGCTAACCATATTCGCAATGCGGAACTTGTATCAG
Organism: Viscum album; assembly: GCA_963277665.1. Classification (NCBI taxonomy): domain Eukaryota; kingdom Viridiplantae; phylum Streptophyta; class Magnoliopsida; order Santalales; family Viscaceae; genus Viscum; species Viscum album. The sequence goes on from OY728161.1 coordinate 1,301,232,284, forward strand.
ATTGTTGCTCAACATCCTTGAGGGTGTTGGCCCGAAGCGGTAGGAGATCCCTTAGGCCTAGAATCCATAACATTCGGGGGGCCCTTCTAGATGGTAAAGATGATGGAGTCCCAATCAAAGGAGTGGGTGAAGCATAGCTGTACCCATCTATGAGAGAGGCGAACGTCTCCAGGGATCGGGACATATGGCTGGATCGAGATTAGCTCGACGTGAATTGGGGAAAAAGTCTGCACCCCACCATATGTCTTGACCCGAGGGGAAGATCTGGCATTTGGGATGGGCTAATAGACGAAATGTTCGGGCGTTCCTACGTATCCCATAAGGATGGGAATCAATCCATACGTAGTTCTTGAAGACCATGTAGTTTAATGTCATGCGATAAGAACATGGGAGGATAGAAGAATGGGGAGTGGGAACATGGTGTGAGCATTATAATCCTGGTATGAGTGGGGCTAATGAATCCTACACCATATCATGTAAGGATCCCCTGAGAGAACTATACCCAGGGGGTATAGTCAAAGAGAAGAGTTTGGGGCTGGGCTCAAGATGAAATGCTTGAGCGTTCCTACGTATCCCATGCGAATGAGAATCAAGCCACACATAGTTCTAAGGGATTAGTTTAACGTCTTATGGGACAATTCACAATTTAACATCATGGAAGACATTTTACAGTTTACAGTCATGTAGGACCAAATAGTTTAAGGTCATGCTAGACCATCATGTAGTTTAGGGTTATGCGGGACCATCCAATTTAAGGTCGTGCAGGACCTGTCGGCTCAGGAAAAGTATTTCTTGAGGAACTTGGCATTGGTGGGAGGATTTATACGCTCACCATCCATGGTCACTAGGGAGTATGCACTATTGGGGTAAACCCTATGAATTATGTAAGGTCCTTCCCATTTGGGCTCCAAATTGGGTGGTTTCCTGCCAGGGATCATTGGAACCCGGAGGGCCAATACCAAGTCGCCTTGCAAGAAAGAGCGGAGGTGAACCTTTTTGTTGAAGGCTCTAGCTATCTTATTCGGATGCCTTTCTAGATTGTGCAGGGCATGAAGCCTATTATCATCAAGAACTTCCAATTTAGCCAGATAAATTTCAGCTACCTTATCTGGCACCTGCTGGTCATAGACCGCCGTGCGTAACGAAGGTAGTTGGATCTCGATGGGTGGGATGACCTCAGCTCCGTACACCAGGGAATAGGGGGTCGCCTAGGTGGAATTACGAGCAGTTTTTTCTGATAGGCCCAGAGGGTGTTGGGGAGATTGTCTGGCCAACTCTTCTTATTCTGACCAACCATTTTCTACAAAATGTTAGAGAGGGTTTTGTTGAATGCCTTGATCTGTCCATTCGACTGCGTGTGGTAGCGGGAGGTATGGTTTGAACAGATTTTGTACTTGGTGTACAACTTCTTCAACTCCGCTGCACATAAGTTAGTGTCGTTATCAGTGAGGACGGCATGAGGGACTCCAAACTGGTAGATGATATTAGAGCTCACAAAGTCAACAATATAAAGGGCATTGACCTCCTTGAGCATAACTGCTTCTTCCCACTTTGAAAAGAAATCCGTGGTGGTCAGGATGAACCTGCACTGGAAAGCTATCGTTGGTGGGTATGGTCCCACAACATCGAGTCTCCACACCAAAAATGGCCAAGAGTACTTGGTGGAGTGGAGAGGTTCTGGCGGCCGATGCATGAAGTTAGTGTAAATTTGGAACGCATGACAAATCTTGGTGAACTCGATTCAATCATCGATCATGGAAGGATAGAAGTACCCTAGTCTCCAGATCTAATGGGACAACTTCGACCCAGCCTGGTGAGCCCCACAGAAACTGGCATGAACCTCCTGCATGACCTGAGAAATCTTGAATCCTTGGATGCAATGGAGGAGAACACCATCCAACCCGTTCTTGTAGAGGATCTACTCAAGACTGGGACCACTCTGGAGGGTAAACTGCAGCGCGTGGCGTCGGATTCGCTCACGCTCGGCCCGATCAGCCGAGTGGTAACCATTTTGGAGATACTCGACAAAGGGGGATCTCCAGTTAGGGGTCACTTAAACCACTGCATCTGAGTAACCTGGGGGTCCTGAAGTGGAGGCTCTGGTGGTAAGATGGATTACTCGTAGGCCATCATCATCATCTGGGGTGACAGGAGCGATGACACTCCGATGTGCCATGTGTATAATCAGATCATCCTGCTTGGGTTCTGCAAGTGATGTAGCCAGGCTGTCCAGGGCATCAGCTCGGCCATTCTAAGATCGAGGGACATGAGTAACTTCTGGCCGATATGGAAACTGGGCCATTAGCTGGAGGGTGCGCTCCAATAATGGTATGAGCTCTAGTTTCCTGACAACATTGCCACCATTGATTTTCTTGATGACTAGTTTGGAATCCCCCTTCACATGAAAATGGGGCACATTGATCTCAAGGGCCAGCTCGAGGCCAGTAATGAGGGCCTAATACTCTGCTTCATTAATGGTGGAACCTTCCAAAATAGAAATGAATATGGAAGAACGACTTGTTCCAGAGTAAAAAGAAAATACCCAGGCCTACTCTGTTGGGTCTGGGATCTTTGAGCCTCCTACCAGTGGGGCTCAGGGAGGCACCATCAAAGTGCATCTTCCAACATGGGATGACAAGATCTACCAAGAGGATTGCCTTTTCAGGAAAATCCAAGTCCAGGGGATGGTCCACCAGGGTTAGATGGGTAGCTAGAAAATCCGCCAATGATTGTCCCTTGATAGCCTTCTGAGGCACGAACTTGATATCGAACTACTGGAGGATTACTGCCCATTGAGCTAGATGACCGGTCAACATGGGGCGATTCAGAATGTACTTCAGAGGGTCTACCCAAGACACCAGCTATACCTTGTGGTGCTGCAGGTAATGTCGCAACTTCTACACAATAAATACGAGTGCAAGGCAGCTTATTTTGATGAGGGAGTATCTGGTCTCTGTATCGATGAGCATACGACTGAGATAGTAGAGGCTGTTTTCTATCCCCTCATTGTTCTTCTGGGTGAGAAGGGCGCCAAGAGATCATTCCATGGCAGTCACGTACAGGATCAGTGGTTTTCCAAAGACGGGTGGCATCAAGACCAGAGGCTGGAGTAGATACTTCTTGATTTCCTCGAACGCGGTCTGACACTCTTTGTCCCATTCATAAGAAAAGACTTTCTTCATGAGCCAAGAAAAGGGCTTACACTTGCCAGCCAGATTCATAATGAATTGGCGTATGTAGGCTAAGTGGCCTTGGAAACCTCTAAGGTCCCGAATATTGTTTGGGGGAGGCATCTGGCTGATGACCTTGATCTTCTCTGGGTCGATCTCGATGCCCCGGTACCTGACAACAAAGCCAAGGAACTTCCCAGAGGTGACCCCGAAGGCACATTTCAATGGGTTCATCTTCAGGTGGCGGGAACGGAGGAAACCAAATACTTTTTGAAGGTCCTTGAGATGGTCCTGGAGTTAGCGATATTTGACCACCAGATCGTCTACATAGCATTCCACCAATGTCCCGAGGATTGGATTAAATATTCAATGCATGGCCCACTGATAGTGGCACCTGCATTCTTCAGGCCGAAGGGCATAACCTAGTAACAGAAAGTACCTTGGGCATCCTAAAATTTGTGGACTCCTTGTCCTCAGGGGCCATTCAGATCTGGTTGTATTTGGAGTAACCATCCATGAAGGAGAGGTCTTGGAACCCTGTTGTAGCATCGATCAACAATTCTGTCACTAGAAGGGGAAAATCATCCTTCGGACATTGACGATTGAGGTCTCGGAAGTCGATAAAAACTCTGATCTATCTGTTATTTTTCCTGACTGGCATAATGTTGGATATCCACTTGGGGTACTAGACCTCCTTGATGAAGTTGGATCTGATGATTTTTTCAACTTCGGCCTCGACCATGGAACTATGAGAAGGGTGCATCTTTCTGGGAGGCTTCTTGAACCCGTGATGATTTTCTGGAAGACCGAGGCGGTGGATGGATACCTGAGGATCTAGTCCTAGAATATGGTCATTTATCTAGGTGAATAATTCATGATGTTGATTTAGGAAATCTATATACCACTTATGCTTCTCAAGGGACATGGCGGCATTGATCAAGGTGGGTCTCGGATCTTCCTCGCTATCGAGGTTCACCTGTACCAGTTCATCAGCCGTGGTGGAGATGCCCTCTTCAAAGGCGGGGGGAGCATCCTCCAGATCCTCTTATTCACTTGTGGAGGAGGGGAATCTAGTGGGGGAAGCTTCCTCTGGGTCGGTAGATCCTGACGTGAGGTTGGTACCATCCTGGACAACAATGTACAACATATCGGGAGATTCACATGTTGCTGAAACCATAACAATGAAGGCAGTCGATCCGATCCCATCTGGTCTTCGGCCTAAGGGGCCATGCTTGATGATATCAAAGCAATAGTGGTGCATCGGCTTGATCCAGTTAATCTCATCCTGGAGAAACAAGCACGTATGATGTACTGTCATTGCCATGGGGTGGACATCTCGATACCGTATGGGGGTATGAGGTTCTGGGATCACATGAGCCTGGTTTGTGTAAGAGTACGAGGTGATTTTCCACCATCACTTGGACTTGGGAATATGATTCCCTCTTATACCAGAGACAACAAAAAATTACCCCATGTTGGGGGTTGTGGCCTCCAATTGATGGATCGTAAAGATGTAGGTGTCATCCAGACCTTCCCAGGGGTCATTTGCGACCATGGTGGGCTCTACCTCACTCGCCTGTATCTGTTTGTACTTTCTCTTGTAATAGTCAAAATCTAGGTAGCGGGCTTCACAAGAGGCAGAATGAAATGAATCACCTTGGAGTATGCCTACTCGACCATTAAGGGAGTACTTGAGGCACTGGTGATACTACGAGGGGACCTCCATATATAGGTGGAGCTATGGCCTGCCCATCAACACATTGTATGCGGTGTCCTGGGAGACAACCATAAACTCAGTACTAGAAACTAGGCCACCGAACTGGGTCTTCAAATGGATCTTGAAAACCAGGGTTTTCTCGGTCCTGTTGTATCCTTGGATTCTTAAATCGGAGGGATTCAATTCATCTCCAAATAACCCTGTTTTCTATAGTGTCCGTGTGAGGATATGGTTGATCCCAGAGTCGGTGTCAACGAGACAGCGGCGAACCTCCACACTATTAAATTGGACAGTGATTTACAATGGGAAGATGTTCCCCTTTATGAGAGATACTTTATCCTCTCCAGAGAATGAAATGATGGCCTAAAATTCGGCATTATCAACTGCTTCAACATGAAAGGATTCCGCAACTACTACCTCTGTCTCAAACTTGAGGGGGCTTCTTAAAGCCTTAGCGAGGGCCTCACACATATCTGATGACAAGAGAAGGTCCTAAAATATGTAAAGCATCACTAGGATACCAGAAAGGTTCTTGAGGACATCATATTTCTATTCCAGGCACAAACTTTTTCTTGCAGGAAACCGCTCTTTGATAGGAGGCATAACGGGCTCTACCGGCTGGGCCGACGGTTGACTGGTGCTGGGTATATCCCAATGCTTTCTAGTTGATACCCAAAGAGTAGCTGCTGGATGGGGACCATACGACTGAGATAGGAATGTAGTAGGGCAAGGCTGGTCGCAACATGGTCGAGGTAGTTTTGCCTGATCCAATAGCACAAATGGTGGTGGAGGCGGGCCAAAAGACACTGGATGAAGAGGCTTCGCGTGCTGAGTTCTGCACTAGGCCTGTTTTCTGGTCTCAGTGGTATGCACAACTTAGCTGGAGGTGCCAAATAATGTTCCCTGACGACCCATGTGGCCGCGACTCCGCTGACGTTGGCATCAGCTGGGGACGTTTGGGAGGTTTTCCTGGCGCTCTTCATTGTCAGGAGTCATATAGGTATTTACCAACTCCACGGTGTTGACTGAAGCATACCCTTGAATATCACTAAAGAGTCATATACTACTAGGAGGATTCTGGGAGGGATCCTCATCTTTGGGGGCATGAAGTCGCTGAGAGTGCGGGATGAAGATGGCATTGGCGGGGCGCGTTGCTTTCCCTTGCGCCGCCGATGCTTTCTCTTCTGGGAAGAGGCCAGCTGAGATGATGATTCAGAAGTGGTGGCTATAGATTCTGAAGTATCTAGCTGATTCAAGTGTGCACGGATGATACCATGAGCATGGGAAACCGTTTTGTGAGCCATCCAGTCATCATACTTCTACGACTCGTGGTTGGAAACCTACTGCCACTCGCCTTCGCTGTCGCTTTCACTATTCGGCCTTACGAAGACACCACCCACTTGTGTCGGGGCCGAGCCAAGGCCGACTGTATTGTTATCAACCTGGTCTTATATCTAGTCTTTAAACACATAGGAATTCTTGAGGGTGTGACTCAGGATCTAATGATAGGGGCAGTAGTTGGGGTGATCAGTGAGGTTCGCCTCTTCTGGACTTCTGCACTTAGGAAAGTGCACAATCCCATGCTCTAAGGTGATACAAAAGTAACCAGGGACCTGATTCTTGTTGAAAGAGTAGGTCCAATTTATTCTTTTCAGAAAGGGGGCCCTTGGAGCCTGGCCCTAGCAAGGAGCTGGTGGGGCCTATCGAGGAGGCGGAGCCTGGTTGTCCCACCTAGGTGGTGGCAGTGCATTCCACGGGGGAACCTGCCAATTATGAGGCAGACGCTATTGAGCAGCAGGCTATGCCTGAGGTGGAGGTCCTTTGCGAGGCTACAGGTCTGGTACCACTAGTATCGATTCTAGTTGCCTGGGGGCTTCTATTTGGGCCACTGCAGCGGGCTCAGATCTGACATCCCTCCTTTCTGGAATTACAGGGGGCAACGGACGTGCCTAGATGGCATGTTGCAGGGCTTCCTCCAGGTGTTGTGCCTTATCAAAGAAGTCTCAGAATCCTCCAGGGTAGTTCTGGGTGATCAGATATGGAATCAGTTCCATCCTGACATTTCCCACACACATCGTCAGTAATTTCTCCTGAGTCAGTGGCATTTCGAGGGAATATGTAATCCCTTTACACTAGGCGATAAAGTCCGAAACTCACTCATAAGGCCTTTGTTTTCACTTGAAGAGGTCGACATTGCTGGTCTTCCATGTGGTGGAACTGAACTGGAAGAGGAATTGCCTGTGAAGGTCCTCCCAGCTGGTTACAGATCCGACGGGGAGCTGGCTGTACCAGATGAATGCCGACCCCTCTAATGTCTGAAAAAACAGCATATCTTGGCAGCCTCCTGCTACTCTGGAGTCCCTAACATGGGCCCAAACCTTGAGTTGAAGTGGGACAGGTTCTACGGTGGGTCCCTATTCCGGTTAAAGGGGGAGAAGGTGGGATTCCCGAAACCCGGAGGTGCCAGTATATCATCCACCCATGCCAGATATAGCTTACCATCATGTGGGATTGCCACCTATCGTGTTTCCAATGCCTCAAGGTGGGATTTGAGCACTGCCATAGGATCATCTAGGTGAGGGTCCCTGTCTTGATGGGGATCCCTAACTATGAGCACGTTGACGGGTTCTTCAACACGGTAAATAGGATCAGCGACTCATGGAGCGGCTGGTGGAGCGACTTGCGGGGTGACTGGGGGAACTCGGGCCGAATTCCTTAGATTGTTGCACCATTCAGAAGGGTTTGGAGAGACATACCATGCCCTCTTTCTGTAAGATCCGGCTTCAACCCTTTCCATGGGAGCAGCATGATCAGGGTTTCCTAGAGCCATCTCGTCGAGGAGAAGTTGTTCCTGCCCCAACTGTACTAGCCTAGGATTTCCATAGTCGGGCTATCGCTCTGCAACACATTCAGCCAAAAGTTCATCGACCAACTTCTTCTACTCAGAAAGTTGTTGGCGCAACATGGCCTTCTCGGGGTCCTCCTTCATCTTTTACACTGAGGCGGACGGGTCAGAGTGTTTGGAAGCTCTGATGTGATCTTTACCCTTACTAAAATTCCAGCCAGATAACAATTATTCAATGGGCTTAGGGAGACTTAGTAGGTTCCTATACTAATGAGTAATCCTCCCCAATGGGTCCAACAGTGGTGGCATGCCCTCACGGGGTAAGTCTCCATTGAGAATTTCCAGCTCGTCCTCCTCATCCAGTAGGTTGTCCATGTTGACCATGCCCCTTCCTAGGGGCATGTCCTCGATATCGCCTAGCGAGTCAGGCTGCCGTTGGATAGGACTGAAGATGAGGGAAGCATAATGCCCCAACCACGAATTTGCATGTGGGGGGTAGCCTCATTGATAATTTTGCAGAGTATCTTGATACTCTAAACGCATTGCTACTGGAGGGCCTTACGATGACCTGGTGAATCGGGGCGCTAGGCCACAGGGAGTGCGGCCAGATCAACTAGATGACATTGCTTACTGATATCATCAAAATGCACTTGGATCCTAGGGTAAACCACTCGCTGATGACGAAGACTAAAATGTGTCATCCAGAGGGTGTAGTGGAAACACTCAACTTTCTCTAGGGTGAGGGATTCTAGTATGTAGAAATTCTGTGCTGCCATGGTCCAGAACTTCTCGAAGAAGTGGTACGCTGAGAGGATGTTACAGAATCTCCTCGACTCAGATTCAGGGTACGAACATTAATTTCCCCATTTTTCAACTGGAGGTGGCTGAGGAACTAGCAGCGATACTGAGGCAGATCGCTGAGATGACAGGTTGGCCAATGGAGAGTACGACGAGCAGGCTGACTGGCCGCTGAATCTCGGGCTGCCCTCCGAAGAGTGTAGTGACCTAGCCACTATGTCGCGATCAGACAAGCTGATGGCTGCGGTTCCCAGCTCAGGGGCTAGGGCTACTGTTGATAGGCCGTGATGCTGCTCGCCTGCCATTGGTCCCCAGAATAACTCTCTGTGATCTCTTGTGGAGGTAGAGAGCACTTCTGGTGACGATAGTGGTTATTACATGACTGTAACCTGTGGGGTCGCCATATATTCATCCTCCTAGATATACCTATGGAGGGTGGTGGTAATCTGATGGACCTCACATTTCGGGAGCACCATGCACCTCATCCCTGCCCCAACCCTTGACCCGGACGAGCGAGAGGAGGGTTCCCGCACTGAGTCGTATTCTACCTCGGAGTATGAGAAGTGGACTGGTCTGATCTCTGTCTGGAACTTATCATAATTTCTTTTATGGTGGAGACGAACCACCTTCCTACCCCTGGGTGGCTCCTCAGGGCAAGGCAGATTTCTAACACATGGTCCTTTGGCAGCACTGGTGCTAGGGCGGAGAGGGTTTCCACCCGAGAAAGCCAGGGTGCAAGGAGCACTAGGACATATGTCAAAGGGGACATGGGGAGGACCTCCATGGGTAGCACTGGAGTGGGGAAAACCTCCACTGGAACTAGAAATAGCATGGGGAGGACCTCCATGGGCAGCACTTGAGCAGGAAAAACTTCCACTGGAACTGGCAGGAGCATGGGGAGGACCTCCACGCTTGTTTTCCCTAGAAACCTCAGTACAAGGAGGGTCCTTGTACCGGTCTAGCTGAACACGAGTAGGACCTCTGTGCTGGGTGCAGGTGGAGCGAGGCTGGCCCTCACCCCTCTGGTTGCTGAGGCGAGGGGGACCTTCACCAGCTACTGAGAGGACATGGGGAGGATCCCCATGTTGAATAGAGACCGAATGGGCAATGTCCCTACACCGGAAGTCAGGGGTAGGAGAAATGACTCTATACCCAGTGTAAGGGGCACGTGAGAGGCTTCTGTGCCGAGTATCACTGCCGTAGGGAAGACCTTCATTCGGATTGAGGGTGGTATGGGGCGGACCTCCACGCCGAGCCTCAAAGCCGAGAAGGCCCGCACTTTCCATGGTAGTGGTACGGGGAGGTCCTCCGTACTAGGTGGCATCGTTACGGGTTGGCTCGCGGTGGCCACTGCTTGGGCAGGTGACCAAGAGAGTCGACCCAGCCTGCCCATGGGGCAGTTGGGGCCTCGATCCTGGATGGGCGTATAAGTTCCCCTATTCAGTGTATGTAGGGGACTGATGATATGCGTCGGCGGTGGCTTGGGCCACAGTAGCTGCTGACGTTGACACCCCTTGGTGGGCGTCCTCCTCAGCTTGTGCCCGACGATGGCATTGGGTTGGATGAACTAGGGCCGGTGGTGCAGGTACGTAGCTTACCTACTCCTCTTCCAGCAAGACCGGGCAGCGGCGCTAATGTGGATGGGTGAGAGCCCTTGCTGGGAGCCCCTAGAATGGGACTCTGACCGGGCTGGGCCAGAAGTCACCTACCTCGTCAGCGTAAGGCATGGAGTCATCAAAGCATTCTGGGGACAGGCTCCTGAAATGGTTGTATGTCGGGGTGGGGAGCAATAGCTCCTTGTGCGGCTCTCAGGGGCGGCATTGGTGACGAGGCACAAACGCCTCCAGATCCAGGCAGGCCGTATCCTGAGTTAGGATTATTCCCTCCTCCTCGTGCACACGCATCTGTCTCTTTTGAGGGGATGACAACACTGTCTGTTGCCCCACATTTCTGCTTTCCAAAGGTGGGCGACATCCGCTCCTTATTCAAGGACGTTTTATCATTGATCGAAACGGGATGATGGGATGTCAGTTCTTCCTTCCATGGATTCCTCCTCGGAACTCGTCACCTAGTCCGTGTATCCCACATAGATTTAAAACGTTGTTCGTGAAACTCTTCCTAGCGCCATATCTTTATGGACACTACTTAATTACACTGCTTCTGTTGGGACATTCCAAGGGGTCCAGTCAGGGCAGCAACCTCCGGTCAAAGGAGTAGTCACGTTGGGCATCACTGGCGCATCTGGACGCTGGGGGATTGGCGTGTCTGGATTCTATCCCTTATTATAGGGATTCTCGAGGGTGTGGAGCCCCGAGAAATCCCATATAGAACGCGGGGAATCATATTCCATGAGAATGTATCTATGTTTTTCCTCAGATTCCCATGTTTAACATGGGGTATGTCGAATGTTTAACAGCATGTGGAGATGGATCAGGCTGATCGGAACACTGAATAACACCATATCTTCATGGACACCAGTTAATTACACTGCTTTTGTCAGGACATTCCAAGGGGTCCAGTCAGGGCAACAACCTTCGGTCAGGGGAGTAGTCACATTGGGCATCACTGGCGTGTCTGGATGCTGGGGGATTGGCGTGTCTGGCTTCTATCCCTTATTATATGGATTCTCGAGGGCGCATAGGCATGAGGCATCCCACATCAAACATTGGGAATCATATTCCATGGGCATGTAGATGAGGTTTTCCTCAAATTCCCATGTTTAACATGGGGTATGCCGCATGTTTAACGTCTTATGGAGATAGATCAGGCTGATCAGAACACTGACTAGAGTGAATCAGATGGGTGAAACCCTTGGAGGGGACACCGATATTGGGGCCAATGCGTGGTTGAATTCCTAGTTACTGGTGAGGGGAATGGGGTATTAGGTGGCATGATCCCACCGGGATGTGGTAGCCCGAGTAAGAATCAAGATGGATGATGGAGCGGTTCAATGAAGAAGATGGAGAATGGGATGGAACTGCAATGAGTATGATGATGGTTTTGGGCTTGAGCCTTAAAGAGGCTTCCTACGTATCCCTATTGCAGGGAATAAAAGTCCACATAGTTCATCTGACGATGGATTAATGCCGATTGGGGTTCAACGGATTGTCGCTGGATGGGGTCGCAACGACTTACTGTTGGATAAGAATGTCAACGACTTACCGCTGAATATGATCACAACGTCTTACCACTGACTAAGGCCCATAGTTTAACTTCATACAGGACGGGGGTAGATTGACGTGAAGGGGGTCAGAACCACTTAGTTTTTGGATTGAAACTCATGGAGGCTTCCTACGTACCTTAACATAGAAAGAATCAAAGTCCTCGTAGTTCCTGGATATGGGGGGCATTTTACGCTCTAAGGCAACCGAAGTCATTAGTGAACCGATGAAAATGGGTCGGAGCGACCAATGGTTGGTGGTATTGAACCTCGTGGAGGCTTCCTACGTACCTTTCCTTGGAAAGGATCAAATACCTCATAGTTTAGGTGGTGGGGGATTGGTGCACCGACGTGAAGATGGTCAGGACCGATGGATAGTGGTGGGCTTGAACCTCAGGGAGGCTTCCTACATACCCTTCCTTGGAAAGGATCAAAGTCATCATAGTTCAGATGGGTGGGAACCGACGTGAAGGTGGACCTAGGGTCCAATGGTTGTTGGGATTGAACCTCGTGGAGGCTTCCTACGTACCCTGCCTTGGAAAGGATCAAAGAACTCATAGTTCTGGTGGGTGGGAATCGACGTGAAGGTGGAGCTGGGGTCCAATGGTTGTTGGTCTTGAACCTCATGGAGGCTTCTTACATACCCTACCTTGGAAAGGATCAAAGACCTCTTAGTTTAGGTGGAAGGGGCTTGGTGCACCAACATGAAGATGGTCGGGACCAATGGATAGTGGTGGTCTTGAACCTCATGGAGGCTTCCTACATACCCTACCTTGGAAAGGATCAAATTCCTCATAGTTCGGATGGGTGGGAACCGATGTGAAGGTGGACCTGGGGTCCAATGGTTGTTGGGATTGAACCTCATGAAGGATTCCTACGTACCCTACCTTGGCAAGGATCAAAGACCACGTAGTTCAGGTGGGTGGGAACCAACGTGAATGTGGACTTGGGGTCCAATGGTTGTTGGGATTGAACCTCGTGGAGGCTTACTACATACCCTGCCTTGGAAAGGATCAAAGACCTCGTAGTTCAGGTGGTTGAGAACCGATGTGAAGGTGGACCTGGGGTCCAATGATTGTTGGGCTTGAACCTTGTGGAGACTTCCTACATACCCTTCCTTGGAAAGGATCAATGACCTCGTAGTTTATGTGGTTAGGAACCGACGTGAAGGTGTACCTGGGGTCCAATGGTTGTTGGGATTGAACCTCATGAAGGCTTCCTACATACCTTTCCTTAGCAAGGATCAAAGACCATGTAGTTCAGGTGGAGGCATTTGGAGATTACGCTTTGAGGTGGCCCAAGGAAGATGTCATGGTTGGTGCTCACTCTAAGCCCATGTGAGTCATGATCTGTTTAAGAAACAAGAGATAGTAGAGACCCAATGATCACGTCGTGAAAGGTGCGTCCATGGGAAGTGGAGTGGGTCTTACACGTGATCGCGACCCAAAGAGGAAACAGGGGCTTATGCGTGGTTTGCAGCCCAAAGAGGTTGGGACTTACTCCAGGAGGGAGGCCTGAGCAATGACAAAACCCAGCGAAAGAGGATTTTGGTACTAAATAAAGGAGGGCCAAGGATGCTGCCTCCTGCAAGAAAAGCTAGGGGCTTACGCTAAGGTGGTTTCCCTTTTCCCACAGACAAACACCAATCTGATAAGGAGGATATCATCCTCTGTGATGGAAGATCTCACCCTCTTGGATACCAGTGGGCGTGGAGAATGTCCAAGGTGGGGCACCCCATATGCGAGGCACAGGGTGAGGTCACATTTTAACGTTATGTGCTGAGGATGATGGTTCTTGGCAGTTTAACGTCATGCAGGTCTGATGAGGTGGGTTTGCTCCACACCCCCAGGACTTACATAACTGGTACCCTCTGCTCCTTGGTGAAGATAAGGGACAGGAAATGCCGTGGATAGGGGGTTTCATGGAGCGAACCATTGAGGGGTCTATGTTAGTGTAGCTATGAAAAGAAGTAATATCCATTAGCCTACCTATGCATAGAAGAATGAGCCAAAGAAATGCAACCGGCAGTATCATCCAAGGGACTTTGAAATCAAATCATGTAAACCTGGTAGGTCGCACGGGAAAAGGAATTGAAAAGCAGAGGGGTTCATAGGTAGGGGCCTTGTGAAGCTCTACTACTTCACCTGGTGAAGGGTACTTGCGAAGGGGTGTGCTTCACGAAGTGGGGTTCCTCAGCCTAAGAATAGGACATAGGTTCATATGGGAGGTTCTTTATGAAGTGGAAAGGCATTCGCAGAGCACTTCCTTGCGGAGAAAAGGTGCCTCACGAAGCAAGGTATCATGAAGCAATGTACTTCACGAATTACATTGACCCTGCCGTGGCATGTGGATCATGTGTACATGAAGGGTGTTTCACAAAGCATAAACACTCTGCGACAACCCAAGTTCCCTTGGGGATCCCCTTAATTCACGGAGGCCCTTATGCTTTGCGAAAGGCATCCCTCTTGAAATAGGGGATCAAAACGAGGCAAAGGGGAGGAACTTCAAAGAGCATAAGTAACTCGCACAACACATAGTTCACCGAGCATAAGTTGCTTCGTGATTCGGGAGTTGGGAAGTTGAAAGGTCAGATTGTCCATGCCTGGGACTTGGGGGGAGGCTGGTATTTATATGGGAGAGGCACCACGAAGCAGCGTGTTCTCTGTGCGAAGATGGATCTTGCTCCGTGACGGGCTCGCGAACGTCAAATGCGTTCGCGGAGCGTTACCGCCTCCTTGCTCCGCGGCGGCCTGCGAATGTCAAATGCATTCGTAGAGTGTTACCGCCTCCTTGCTCCACAACAGCCTGAGAATGTCAAATGCGGTCACGAAGCGTTAACGCCTCCTTGCTCCACGGAATCTCGCGAACGTCAAATGCGGTCGCAGAGCGTTACCTCCTCCTTGCTCCATGGTGGCCCGCGGTGCGATGGGTGCTTTGTGAAAGGTCTTCGCGAGGCAACCCCTTGAGGCTCTCCATTTCTTCATCTTCTTCTCCCATTTTGGCACCAACAATCATATTCTATTATCCAAATAACAAACTAAAGGGGTATTTATAGGATATTCTTCCCAAATGTGACAATATAAAGTATGGTACTCCTTTCATTCAACTACCTAACAAATGTTTTGTGCATCACCTAATAAATCAGTTTGTGATCACATGACTATCTTTACATGGGCACATGACATCCTTCACATAAAATAATTTTTGAGTTCCTCTTGCATAAATCTTTCATCACATAACTACCCGATATTAATATCTTAGGGTGGCCTAAAGTCACTATCTTTTCCAATGTAACTGATTTACATGATTATTGAAACTCAATATCAATATTTATTTCATCTAATTCACATGAACCCATTAGATTATATCTTCAAGAGTTTACACTCATAAAAACTTACATAAATCACAAGACCTCTCTATCTAAGATAGAATCTATTCTCTTATACATTTTGTATGATCACATATACTATGTAAACATCTATAGTTTCTGATGATCTTAATTCATGTGATTCATTCACAACTTAAGAGATTTTATGATCTAACAAACCTTATAGGATCATTTTATCCTTCAATGTTTACATGATGTTCCTAACTTCATCATGCTTAGGCACTCCTATTAACATCATTGTGTGACTGGTTCATACTCATGCAGTCAAATTTACTTTTCCACTTGAAAAAATCAATCTTAAGTGTGTCACCCATTATAATGATTAATCCAATGTTTATTACCAATAAGTGTATTTTCCCAACTTAGGAACAACTAAAATGGTGCTTCGATCTGATCGATCATATGGCCTCAAGCATACCTCCCCATACACCATATACTGGCGACTAGAAATAAGGGTCTGAGGTGGTACAATGGGGAGAATATAACCTCTAGATAAATAAATAAATACATTGCTAAAATTTATAAATAAATGTATTAAAAAATAGTAACAACTAACAATTAATAATAAATTAATAAATATCATTCATGAACATGCTACAATCCACAAGCAATATACATAATGAAGGTAATAAATCAATAGGATAAGATTAACATTCAAAAATAAGTAAAAGACTCCAACTATAGAAGGAATATTAATTACATGATCAATATATACTCACAAGATCACATATATATTCCTAGTCCAAAAAGAATGACAATAAGTAAGCACGCATAGCCCATGATCTTAATCCTTTAACCAAGAGGTATGTCTGAGTACCCAACACCAGCCTGAACGGGTTGTGAGATATGCTCATTAGGCTACAAACAACAATGTTTATTTATATCAAGTACATGAATATAAAGTAAATTAGTGTGAATTTAAAATAAATAAATTATTTTATAAATAAATTTAATCTAGCCGGGTTCAGGTTCCTCAAGGATACCTGTTTGACCACACCTCCATTGTCCTCAGCCAGAATATCTATGAACATATGTCATCATATATATAAATATGTATGTTTATGTAAATATATATAAGTATATATACATGTGTATTTATATATATGTGTAATATATATGTAGTAACATATGTATTCATATATATATATATACATAGTGCTAGCTAGGACACAAGGCATTACTCAGGAATCCCTACAATGTCATAAGAGTCTCATAGAGTGATGAGGGATTCAATGCCTAAGTATCATATTTAATAAGGGATTACATGCTCGAGTATCACATTTAATAATGGATTTAATTATTGAGTATCATAAATCATAAGGGACTCTATTCCCAAGTATCACAAGTCATAAGGGACTTCACGCCCATGCATGACATTTAATAAGCGAATCCATGCTCTAGCATCACAAGTCATAAGGGATGTAATGCTGGTGTATCACATTTAATAAGAGGTTCCATTTACAAATATTATAAATCACATAGTACACCATCTCCAAGTATCAAAAGTCATAAAGGAAACCATGTTTAGGTATCATGTATAATAAGTCCAGGTGAACTTTCCATAATCAATTAACACCATACAAGAGAAATGATATAACATACTCTAAGGAAAATTACACATGCCAGAATAGATACGATACTTCATGATAAATACATATTAAAATATGATTTATAAATAATTTATGAGTCCATGAAATAATATATTTCATAATATAAGTCAAAACATGCAGTTCATATTTCACATTATAAACACAAAAAGGTCATGGGAAACACCCAGGACATAAAAAAAACATCATAATATATTACATTAAGTATCTTCCAATGTAATCATATTTATTTAATTAACCAAATTAATTTATTTATAAAAAGTCCAAGGTTGGTATCATTTCTAATTAACAAATCATTAATTTCTCTCTAAGAATTTTTTCGATTAAATAATAATAGAGGGCCATGTGTCACATATGTTCCATTTATACTTTACATACATTCAGGTAGTTATTTGGTTACTTCACTAATAAATACACACCAAACACACATTAGTGGGTTTTTGGAAAAAAGAAACATAGTTACCTATTAAATATGAAAAATACTACTAATAAGGTGGTTTGGGTTAAGGTTTTCAACCTCCATCCATTCATATGGGTGTAATAGCACATCTAAACAAGGTCTAGGAATTTAATTTAGAGCATTTCAAAATATAAGATCAAGGTGTAGAAAATCTAGCATGAATCATGAATAAAATATTATATTAATGAAGAAAATTTTAGGGAAAGGAATTTAGAACACCTACCTCATTATTAGAATGTTCACTCCTCTATTATCAGGATTTTATCCAATCTAGAATAAGAGCAATCAAAATATTTGACAAACTCCCAGAAAATAGGGTAAAAGAGCTTGTATAGATTTAAAATTCCATACAAAAAGATTAATAATGTAATGAATGTTATAGGAACAAAGAGCTTAAATTTATGATTACAATTCACTTAACAACATTCAATTTGGACTAAGAATGGTGGAGATCCATGGAATCCTAGGAGAGGGAGAGGAGTCACTACTGACACCACTTGAGTGGCTTCCTATTTCTTGAAGAAACATTAAGGGGTCAAGCTATTTTTAATGTTTTTTTAGTCTATCCCTATAAAATTTATGTTGTTAACAAAATTCAAATCGTGAATTCCTCAGTTTTAGACCCTCTCAGCTTTAATATCCTTAATCTTCCATTATATAATTCATGAAACCCATTCATGTCATGAGTGGGATTTAGGGTGTGAATGGATCGTTACTGCTATTTTCTACACTGTAACTATCCATTTCTCCTTTGATACATTCTCATACCCCTCTATACATCCACTGTTACTTAGAAAACATCAAAAAATACCATTTATGGATGTTCAAACACTCAGATTATCATTCTGATTTATGGTTCACAAAATGTATAATCCACTAATGGAGAAAAAATTTAATTCCCTTTTGAAACATTCAACCATCCAAAACATAGGATGTTACCATATACCCACCATATAACTTGTAATGAACCGGACCCACCTGGTCCATTACTTTTCCAAAACACGACTCCATCGAAACGGTGGCACTCTGATGGTGGTACCGGTCACGGTGGCACCGTGATGGTGGAAATGTGATAGTGGCACCGTATGGGTGACACCATGACGGTGGAACCGTGTGGGTGACACTGTGACGCTGGCACCGTGAGGGTGGCACCGTGACAGTGGCACCGTGTCCTCACTATGTCTTTGGTCTTTTTCTAGTTTCTGACATTTTTTTTCTCTCCCGCACGTATCTTTTGAAGTAAAAATGATTTAATGCCCCTTTCAAAGCCATTTAAAGCCCATAAATAATATATAAAATTCCCCAAAGGTTGGGAAAACCTTAAAATTACCAAAATGTGTGTTTTTTTCTTCGGTGTCACACCCTTTCCCCGTACTTTCCAGTTCCACCCCCATTGCACGTTTTCCTCCATTTAAAAGAAACAGTTTAACACACACCCGTTATGCCACCACCCCGATGGGAATAATTAAATGAGAATTAATCCCATTGTGTGTAACCTCACAACCGCAAAGGAAACCATGATCTGACTTTAAAGAGGTTCAAAATTATTTATCCTGTAACAACGGGATCTCATATTTATATCACGCTAGAGTTTCTTCCTCCCCCTTCTTGGATAGATTTATTTCTTCTCCCTGGTGCACTTGTAGTCCCTCCTTCCCAAGGCTTGTGGTGTGCCTCTTCTGGAGTTTTCCACTCATCCTTGGAGTCCTCAGAGTTCCTCCCCTAAAAGTCGTGCATCCCCCGTTCTTGGCGCGTGGAGAAGAACTTCTATCCTTGATCATCCAAGTAGGGATTTTCCTTCGTCTCTCCTTACTGTGTATCATACGGGGTGGGTACACTATTGTTTCTGTGGGAATGGGTGAAACCAGACCTTAACAAAGATAATAAAAAGACTATTAAAGAATGATAGGGTGCATTTGAAAATTCTTCTGTCCTTTTAAAAATTTATATATATTGTGAATTGTATAAGCTATTCTCACTAAAAATCATGGCCATTGGTGGTGTTTTCTTGCGCACTAATGAAACCTTGTCTTCTGTGATCATCAAATGGCTCTAACATGGGAATTTGGTTAATTACGTAAACTCATCTGATTAAATGAATGACCAGTGAACAACAAACCTTGTGTGATCACCCCGATTAACCAAACAGAAAGAAGAAAACTTAGTGAGTGATGTGTTTGATCCTGGAAGTTTCCCTACTGTTTTTTGGTAGTAGGTGTGTTGTACTGTTTGATGCTTGTGGGGTTATGTGGGTGAGGATGGGATCCTCTGTTGTGGCACGGTTGTTGGTTGTGAATCTGAAGCGGTGTGGGGCTATATCTCGAGGCTTGGTTTGGTTCCAGTACTTTGAGGGATCTCACTAATCCCTTTGTTGTTGTAACTTTACAAGAGAACCGGGTGTGAATACTTAAATTGTTGTTTGGCTATTTCTCTTTCCCTGGATTGTGGTTATGCCTATTAGTTGCCCAGTAGTGTAGAATTCACCTAAATGGGATCACTTGAACATAAAAAAAAGAATGGTTAAAATGGGGAACTGGTTTTGGGAATGAGTTGTGACTTAGCGTGAGTGTTGTGTCTTCTTTTATGAATGAATAGTAACAAGGGTTTTGTGCTTAGGTTTGCTTTGTAAACCCTAGTTTGGGATGAGTTCTTGTTACCTATAAATATATATATAGTTTTTATGTTTCTTATTCGTGACCCACCCAAGTTGAGCACTTAGTACTGAACACCCCCATTTCATGGGGGGGTGTTTTTCCCAACACTCCTATAAGTGGATGGTTATTAGCTCATTTTATGCTCCATTTCATGAATATCCCCAAACTCTTCGAGTAGGCTATGATGGCCTGAGGTCCATTATATCCCAAGATTCCTCGGGCAGGGTAGTTGTGGTGGTTGGCCCAGGTGTGTGCGGGCAGGTTGTTTCCCAATAATCTTCGGGATGAGGCCCACGTGTCTTCAGGAGTAGTAGTAGTTATTCTATATTAGGTGTTTGCGAGCATGGTTACGCATGGTGGTTGTGGCCCAGGTGTGTGCGGGCGGGTGTGGTAGTGGGACTGCAGTGATAATGGAGGGATTGGTTCGATGCATAGGATGTCTTCAATAACTAGTGGGAAAGTGGCACGGGGTACCCAGACATCGATGTGCTATTACTATACATTACTTGACTTGCGTTATTTGGGGAGTGTGCCTTGGTGAGGCTTGGGTGGATAGTTTTCCTTGCTAGGTGATTTGGTTATTTCTTTTCTCACAGGGCATTAGAATGCCTCCCCACTTGTGCATGAGAGTCTTTGGTTTTCCCTACTTAGTATACTTGTATGCTCACCCTATGTATATAATACTGCTTTTAGGTTTCCAAGAGGACTTGAAGGATCATGTGGGGACATACTATCTTGGACATTGGGACAGTTTCTGTTGTTGTTTTTCTTTTCTTTGGTACTTTACCTTGTAGTCTCCTTGTACTTTTCGGTATTTACTTTTGTAACATGCATATGGGAATGGTTTTATTTTGGCTTTACTTTTACCCCCCAGTTTTGGTGTTGTTGGGATTTACTATCTTATATCCCGATCATATTAATGAAAAAGGGTAATTCCTTCCATATTGTGTGTGATTATATACCCTTGGTGCTATTCGCCACTCTGGGACCTATTGAAGGCGGGTCTTGGGGGTCATTATCTCTCCTTCAACTTGAAGAAGGAAGGGTCTGGCAATCTACTGTCCCTTCCCTCATCTTGGTGAAGGCGGGTCGTGACTGAATGGTATTAGAGGAAGGTTGATAGATAGGATAGAGTCTGTGGTTAGGCATAGTGAGGATTGCATGGGATGGTAGGGAAATAGTGTTGGGTGATCTTGGTGCATGAAATAGGAAAGGGAAGACCGGCTAGGACATGGGATTTTAGGGCCCCCCATGATCCGATGCAAGGACTTTGGGCCTACCAAACGACCAAGTAAGGATACACTAATTGCAGGGTAGAGACCCTGGGAAAGGTAAATGCATCATAATGACTTGAGTTCTCATGTTTTATGGGTATTTTGGGGATTTAAAATAAATAATAAGTCTAAGAAAATTTAAGAACAATATTCTACACTACTCGGGCTTATACATTCCTTGTTTACCTTGCAGACATGGCACCTGGGAGATGACCATGAGTAGTGCGGGCGATCGAGGCCCAAGAGGTTGACTTGGCTGATCGGAAGAGGGATGACCAAGAGGAGGAGGACGATCAGTGGCAGAGGACGCTTCGTGCCTTTCAGCAGCAGAACCTCGGGAAGTACGAGGGTAGCATCTCAGACATAGAGACAGAGAGCTGGATAGAGGATCTAGTGATAGATTTCAGCTTGATTCAGGCTCCAAAGGAGTACTGGGTTCCTCTGGATGTAATCCAGATGCGTGGAGCAGCGCGTCAGTGGTGGACGCTTTATCCTGGGGAGAAGAGGGAGGCCGAGGTTATGTGGGCTGACTTTGAGAAGGAGTTTCGGGCAGAATTCCTCTCTTCCATGATGAAGGCTGAGAAGAGGCAGGAACTACTCTCCCTCCAGTAGGGGAGTATGTCAGTGAGAGATTTGGGGATCAAGTTCAAGGATCTCCTTCACTTTTCTCTCAACCTCTTTTCAGATGAGGAGTCTCGGGTGAGATGTTTGGAGGAGGTACTTTGACCTTCTCTCCAGTATGTTGTTACTCCCTCACCCTACCAACGTACTTGGAGGTCTAGAAGAAGGATAAAGTGGTGGAAAGGATGCACATGATGGGAGGTGTATCGCAAGAGGGAATCTAGTTGGGATCATCGAAGGGGAAAACTATCATCAGCAGGCCTCCAACGTCAGGGCCCTCTAGGTTTCGACCAGCAGGAAACAGACCTCAACAGTTCCAGTTCCAATCTCCCGCCCCTCTTCCTTTACTTTTAGGCCCAGGGATGAGATGCTTCATCTGTGGAAGCCATGGGTACCTTCAGAATCAGTTCCCAGACAAAGTACAGTACAGAGAGGTTGGACAGGTTCAACATGCACCTCAACATCAGCAGTTTCCATCTAGTCCCTTTCAGCAGCAGCAGTAGGGGCAGCAAGCTCCTGTTCCTCCGAGGGCAGGCATTGTAGGAGGAGGCTGACCTCAGGATTCTCCTCAAGGACCTCGACCAGGGCGTGGTCATGGAGGTGGCCGACAGCTGAGAGGTAGGGGAGCTGGGTGTAGACAGTTGCATGCCACAGAGGTAGCAGTTCCAGCAGGGACAGAAGTCGTTCGAGGTACGATCGACTTGTTTAGTACTCTTTCCTATGCCTTATTCAATACAGAAGCCTCACACTCCTTTATTAAACCCATTCTGGCCCATGCTTTGGGTTTAGACACTGATATAATTACAGTGCCCCTAGTGTTGAGCACACTTGTCGGAGGTCCGACCGACTTGTTTTATGTTTTCCGAGGGTGTATACTGATGATAGGGCCACATCAGTCTATCAAGGATCTTCTACTACTGCAGATACATCTATACGATTTCATCCTAGGTATTGAATGGTTGTTCTTTGTATATTACATCATTGATTGCTTCTGAGGAAGGGTCTTGTTTTCAGATTCGGGCAGCCGATGTGTAGCTTTCATCAGCGAGCAGGGTTGCTAGAAAAGAATCAAGTGAGAGGAGCCCCTCCTTTCCTTGTTAGCTAAACTATCAGTGGAGTCGGTGGATGCAGAAATGGTGGAAGTACCAGGGATCATTAGTGAGTTTATAGACGTCTTCCCTGAGGAGGTGGAGACTCTACCCCCTTGACGAGATGTTGAGTTCGGGATAGACTTGCAACCTGGTGCCTGTATGATTTCGATGGCTCCCTATCGCATGGAACCTTACGAGTTTCGGGAGTTTCGGATTCAGATTGAGAATCTGATGAAGAAGGGTTTTGTTCGACCAAGTGTGTCACCATGGGGTGCTCTATTCTTATTTTCAAAGAAGGAAGATGGTGGTATTAGGCTATGCATAGACTACCAGAGACTGAATCAGGTAACGGTAAAGAACCATTACCCTCTCCTGAGGATAGAAGACATTTTCGACCAGTTAAAAGGGGTAGGGTGGTTCTCCAAGATTAACCTACGGTCGGGATATCACCAATTGAGGGTGAAGAAGGGTGACATCTCGAAGAATACCTTCAGACGAAGATATGGGCACTTTGAGTTTGTGGTCATGCCATTCAGCATTACGAATGCTCCAGCTCTGTTCATGGTGCTCATGAACTCCGTATTCCGGGAATACCTGGAATGGTTCGTAGTCATGTTTATTGACGACATCCTAATCTACTCAAGATCAGAGGAGGATCACGCTAAGCACCTGAGAATAGTTTTAGAGGTCCTCTGACAACACCAACTCTATGTGAAGTTGTCCAAGTGAAAGTTTTGGATGTGAGAAGTGCACTTCCTTGGGCACGTGGTGTCTGATCAGGAAATAACAGTGGACCCATCGAAGGTTGAGGCGGTTGTTTCTTGGGAAATTCCCAAGAATGTGGAATAATTTCGTAGTTTCCTTGGACTAGCATGCTACTATCGGAGGTTCGTGCCCAACTTCTCCCGAGTTGCAAAACCTTTGATAACCTTGACCCAGAAGGACCGGGCTTTAGTGTGGAATGGAAAGTGTGAGGTGGACTTTAGCTATCTGAAGGAGAACTTGGTAAGTGCCCCAGTGATGAGGTTTACAGAATAAGGGGCAACGTATGAGGTATTCTGTGATGCTTCAGGACAAGGCCTCAGGTGTGTTCTGATGCAACGACACGGGGTTATCTCTTATGGGTCTATGAATCTACGTCATCATGAATGTAATTATGCCACCCATGATCTATAGCTTATGGAGATCGTGTTAGAACTAAAGTTGTGGCTGTATTACCTTATAGGGGAACACTTCGTGGTCTTCACAGATCACAAAATCTTGAAGTATATCTTCTCCCATAGGGACATGAACTTATGATAGTGAAGGTGGATGGATTTCCTTCAGGACTACGAATTTGAGATTTCCTACACCTCAAGAAAAGGGAATGTGGTGGCTAATTCCTTGAGAAGGAAGTCGTAGAAGGATGTGGTTTGAGAGTCGACATATTCTTGGAAGGCAATAGAGGATTTGGTTGCCCTGAACCTGGATGCGAGGATGGATGGTGGCAGAGTTTTCCTGTATCAGATGACAGTGCAATCTTCTCTGTTGCGGTAGGTAGAGGAGTATCAATGGGGAGACATAGAAAGTGAAGTGATGCATGACCGGGTTAACCAAGGTGACACTTTGGAAGGGTGGATGGAGGATGGTCAAGATCAGATGCTTTTCCAAGGGAAGTTGTTTGTTCCAGAGGTGATGCACGCGAGTGTTCTTGGTGAGTTCCACAACTCAGCCCTAGCAGTGCACCCAAGAGTTTCTAAGATGTACCAGGGTCTGAGGAGTCAGTTTTGGTGGCCTGGGGTAAAGCAGGCGGTGGCAGAGTTCGTGGCCAGGTGCCTAGTGTGTCAGTTGGTGAAGGCTGAACACCGTGTTCCAAGCGGGTTGTTGCAGCCTTTAGACATCCCCAAGTGGAAGTGGGATGACATCTCAATGGATTTCATCACCGGGCTACCCAAGGTTCGAGGAGGCTGTGACCCTATCTGGGTAGTGGTGGACCAGTTGACGAAATCGGCTCACTTTCTGGAAATCAAGGAGTCGGGTGCTGTGGATGCCTTAACACAGAGGTATATGGATGAGGTGGTGCGGTTCCATGGAGTTCTGAGGTCTATAGTCTTAGATAGGGATGCACAATTTACCTCACGAGTCTGGGGAGGATTGCAACATGCTTTTGGCACCCAACTATATCTTAGCACTGATTTCCATCCCTAGACAGACAGAAAGATAGAACGAACCATCCAAACATTGGAGGATATGCTACGAGCTTGTATTATAGACTTTGGGAAATCGTGGGTGTGACACTTTCCTCTGGTAGAGTTTGTCTACAATAAAATCTATCACTCTACCATTGTCATGGATCTGTTCAAAGCCCTGTATGGAAGACTATGTCACTCACCCGTGTGCTGGACCGAGGTTGGGGAAGCAGGTGTTCTTGGCCCAGAGATGGTACATAGCACAACGGAGAGGGTTTAGCTTATACGGGAGAGGATGAAGGTAGCTCAGGACCGGTAGAATTCATATGCAGATAATAGGAGGAGGCCCTTGGAGTTCGAGGCCAGGGACCACGTATTCTTGAAGGTCTCCCCTCGACGTGGACAACGGAGGTTCGACAGTGGGAGTAAGCTTTCTCCAAGGTTCATCGAACCCTTAGAAGTGCTGTGGTGGGTTGGGGAAGTGGCTCATCAGCTAGTGCTACCACCATCGCTACTGAGAATACATGATGTCTTCTATGTGTCACAACTCCGATGGTATCTACACAACGATTCACACATCCTCGACTGAGGAAAGATGGACATTGAGTCCGATGTGACGTTTTCAGAAATTCTTGTTAGAATCAAGGATTGTAAGGAGAAGGTGCTCCGTGGATGGACCATTCCTTTGTTTTGTGTGTTATGGAGGCATGGCGGGCTCAAGGAAAGTACTTGGGAACATGATACACAGATGCGCGCCCAGTACCCAGAGTTGTTTTGAGTTTTGTTCTATTTTGTTTTTACTTGTTTGTGATGGAACACTTTACTTTGTTAAATATGGAATGTTTGGTTTTCCTTATTCTGTGGATGTGTGTGAAGAGTCATGACTATGGGTAGGGGAGGACCTGATCCCTAATCAAGATGCATTAAGGTGGATGCGATTAAACCCGTGCGGGCGAGTCAGTGCCACCCAAAGTGGATAGTATCCTGACATGGAGGAAGAAACTCCATAACCCATATGACTGGATAGTTTGACCTTCGAATGTGGCCTGGTTACTCAAGGGAGATGTGTTCCTAGATGTCAATAAAGTTCACTCTTGAGATGTATTTTTTGAGGTGGTTGTTCAGAAACCCCCTTTTCTTCGGGTTTGATTTTGATTCTTGAGGGCAAGAATAGTTTGAGAGGTATCTAATGTAATGGACCGGACCCACCTGGTCCATTACTTTGCCAAAACACAGCTCCACAAAAATGATGGTACCGGTCATGGGGGCACCGGTTATAGTGGCACCGTGATGGTGGTACCGGTTACTATGGCACCATGACAGTGGTACCGGTCATAGTGGCACTGTAACGGTGGAATCGGTTACAGTGGCACCGTGACGATTGCACATCGGTCACAGTGGTACTGGTCACAGTGGCACCGTGAGGGTGGGACTATGAGGGTGGCACCATGATAGTGGTACCGTGACGGTGGTACCATGAGGGTGGCACCGTGACAGTGGCACCGTGTCCTCACCATGTCTTCGGTCTTTTTCCAGTTTCTGACTTTTTTTTTTCACTCCCGCACGTATCTTTTGACATAAAAATGATTTAATGCCCCTTTCAAAGCCATTTAAAGCCCATAAATAATATCTAAAATTCCCTAAAGGTTAGGTAAACCTTAAACTTACCAAAACGTGTGTTTTTTTCTTTAGTGTCACACCCTTTCCTCATACCTTCCAGTTCCGTCCCCGTTGCACATTTTCCTCCATTTAAAAGAAACGGTTTAACACAAAACTGTTATGACACCACCACAATGGGAATAATTAAATGAGAATTAATCCCATCATGTGTAACCTCCCAACCACAAAGAAAACCAAGATCCGACTTTAAAGTGGTTCAAAATTCTTTATCCCGTAACAACGGGATCTCATCTTTATATCACGCTAGAGTTTCTTCCCCGCCCCCTTCTTGGCTGTATTTCATTCTTCTCCCCGGTGTGCTTGGAGTCCCTCCTTCCTGAGGCTTATGGTGTTCCTCTGCTAGAGTTTTCTGCTCATCCTTGGAGTCCCTGGAGTTCCTCCCCTGAAAGTCGCGCATCCCCCATTCTTGGAACGTGGAGAAGAACTTCGATCCTTGATCATCCAAGTAGAGATTTTCCTTTGTCTCTCCTTAATGTGTATCATGCAGGGTGGGTACACTACTGTTTCTGTGGGAATGGGTGAAACCAGACCTTAATAAAGATAATAAATAGACTATTAAAGAATGATGGGGTGCATTTGACAATTCTTCTGTACTTTTTATAATTACTATATGTTGTGAATTGTATGGGCTATTCTCACTAAAAATCATGGCTGTTGGTGGTCTTTCCTTGCGTACTAATGTACCCTTGTCTTCTGTGATCATTGAATGGCTCTAACACGGGAATTTGGTTAATTACGTAAACTTGGTCGATTAAATGAATGACCAGTGAACAACAAACCTTGTGTGATCACCCCGGTTAACCAAACAGAAAGAAGAAAACTTAGTGAGTGATGTGTTTGAACTTGGAAGTTTCCCTACTGTGTTTTGGTAGTAGGTGTGTTGTACTGTTTGATGCTTGTGGGGTGATGTGGGTGAGGATGGGATCCTCTATTATGGCATGATTGTTGGTTTTTAATCTTAAGTGGTGTGGGGCTATATCTCGAGGCTTGGTTTGGTTCCAGTACTTTGAGGGATCTCACTAATCCCTTTGTTGTTGTGACTTTACAAGAGAACCGGGTATGAATGATTAAATTGTTGTTTGGCTATTTCTCTTTCCCTGGCTTGTGGTTATGCCTGTTAGTTGCCCAGTAGTGTAGAATTCACCTAAATGGGATCACTTGAACATAAAAACAAGAATGGTTAAAATGGAGAACTAGTTTTGGGAATGAGTTGTGAGTTGGCATGAGTGTTGTGCCTTCTTTTATGAATGAATAGTAACATGGGTGTTGTTCTTAGGTTGGATTTGGAAACCCTTTGTTGGGATGAGTGATTGTTACCTATACATATATTTATAGTTTTTATGTTTCTTATTCGCACCCCACCCAAGTTGAGCACTCAGTGCCGAACACCCCCATTTCATGGGGGATGGTGTTTTTCCCAACACTCCTATGAGTGGCTAGTTATTAGCTCATTTTCTGCTCCCTTTCTTGAATATCCCAAGAATCTTTGGGCAGGCTGTGACGGCCTGAGGTCCTTTATAGCCTAAGATTCCTCGGGCAGCATAGTTGTGGTGGTTGGCCCAGGTGTGTGCAGGCAGGTTGTTTCCCAAGAATCTTTGGGATGAGGCCCAGGTGTCTTCAGGCGTGATAGTAGTTGTTCTGGACAAGGTGTTTGCGGGCGTGGTTACACGTGGTGGTTGTGGCCCAGGTGTGTGCGGGCAGGTGTGGTAGTGGGACTACGGTGAGAATGGCGGGATTGGTTCGATGCATAGGATGTCTTCAATAACTAGTGGGAAAGTGGCGCGGGGTACCCAGACATTGATGTGCTATTACTATACATTACTTGACTTGCGTTATTTGGGGAGTGTGCCTTGGTGAGGCTTGAGTGGATAGTTTTCCTTGCTAGGTTCTTTGGTTATTTCTTTTCTCACATGGCATTAGAATGCCTCCCTACTTGTGCATGAGAGTCTTTGGTTTTCCCTACTGAGTATACTTGTATGCTCACCCTACGTATATAATACTGCTTTCAGGTTTCCAGGAGGACTTCAGGGATCATGCGGGGTCGTACTATCTCAGACGTTGGGATAGTTACAGTTGCTGTATTTTCTTTTCTTTGGTACTTTACATTGTAGTCTCCTTGTACTTTGCGGTATTTAATTTTGTAACATGCATATGGGAATGGTTTTATTTTGGCTTTACTTTTACCCCCCCAGTTTTTGTGTTGTTGGGATTTACTATCTTATCTCACGATCCTATTAAAGAAAAAGGGTAATGCCTTCTATCTTGTGTGTGATTATATACCCTTGGTGATAGTCTCCACTCCGGGACCTATTGAAGGCGGGTCTTGGGGGTCATTATCTCTCCTTCAACTTGAAGAAGGAAGGGTCTGGAAATCTGTTGTCCCTTCCCTCATCTTGGTGAAGGTGGGTCGTGACATGACTTCTCATCCCTGATAATCCTTATAGAAAAGTGTAACCTCACTTGAACTATGAGGTTCATGAAATTCTTCTAAAATGGTTGCATTAAATTTTATACATCAAACACACATACAAGTATAAATTATAGTTCATGGGACATAAGCTATAAAAACTAAATCCAATGCTCATAACCAAAATTTTTACATTCAAACAATGATTACTTGAGATCATCTAAGATGAGATATGATCACTTTTACATCTCTTTCATCATCTATCATGTGGCTTTCCCCACTATAGGCTATAGATTTCCATGACCAATTTCAAACCTAGGTACTCCCACCATTCGAATTGCCTATTGAAACATGGAAATAACATCCTAATGATTCTTATAGAATGATTCTAAAATAATGAATCCTAATCACTTAGATGGAAACTTATCTTATTATATTATTAGATCATAATGATTGAATCCCAATTGATAATGTCTTAAATGGTCATGTTGTATTTTAATTGAAAAGTCTTAAGTGAGTATTACACTAAACTAGTCTTCTCCAATGATGTTCTTAACAGGGTTCCTCACATTAAACTAACCATACAAACAAGAGAAAGATTGTCGATCCACTTTCAATTGATTAACCTTGAAAAGTTCATCTTTAGAATCCAATGCATTATCAAAACCAAATTCCAATTCCTTTAACTAAGGCACACTGAGATCATCTCGATCCCTCTCATTAAAGTTTTTAAATGATTTTCAGTGACATCTATAGGTTGAAACATCTCTTGATCAAAATAGTCAATGTTTTATAGAAAAAGAACTAGTATATTTATGATCCATCATCCATGGATTTTCATAAGCCATCATGGTCCAGAAGCCCGCACTTGGACACCACCAAGTCTGTATTTGATACTGTACCTATAATTTACTGAGAAAACCATCTGTACATTGATTCAATTTAGTTAATAGTACACGAGTTCTAAAACCATGGTCAAACAACCAATCTCAAGGTACCATGACCCTAATGATATGAGGTTCTCCTTGTAGTTATCGATATCCTCCTCCCCACCATAGGAGAATTATTATTGTCGCATAAATAAATGAAAAACTGATTTCCACAGCTCATGAACATCTACCCTTGGACATATCAATTAGAATAGATAAGAACCTGATCATCCCCATGGGATAAAGAAACATCACCCCTCACCAATTAATGTTTTCTGAGAAAGGATTACACAATGATAGAAGAATTTTGAGACATAATAAGGGTAAACATCCTCAAATAGCCAATGGTCTAATGTGAACCATCTGGATTACCATAAAATAGTTACATGAGAATAAATCTCAAAGATTCCTCTTATCAACCCAAAAAAGATATTTAATATAGTATCTTAGTGTATAACCAATGCTCCCATAGCGTACTCAGGGTAATGTTAAGGTATTGTGAATGATTATATCAAAATTTTATTACACTAAGATATTTTATTGAGGATTTCATTGATGGGTTTGTATATATCTCTTAAATCTACACTCGTATCAAAATGGAAATTATTTTCCTTGAAAAAACCCCTAACATAATGTCTCCTAACCATGTGTATCTGGGTCCAACTACATGTCAAACATCTCCCAAAAACTGGTTTATTTTCAAATTATCCCTCATCATAGGGGAACTCCCTTTAAATTACAAAAATATTCAGGTCCCCTTGTCTGCAATAATCAAGCTAAAATGGATGATCATTAGCCTGTACCTAGATTATCTTTGATTTACTACATCTATAGTTAGGAAAAACAACCATCATGACCCAAAATTTCTATACATAGAGGGTGTACCTCTCATACCACCTAGTTCAAGACCTAATTCATACTCCCATGAGTGGTCCATCAATAAGGTTTAATCTGACTATGGTTCCTGAAATTTCAGTACTATTATTTCATATGTTCTCTTATAACTCATCTCTAAAATATGACACACACTTATTCCATGATTTATCATAGGATTCCTCATCTCATGGTGTTATTTAAAAAATTTAAAGTGTCAACCACCCAACCACTAGCCAACTAGATCAAGAACATGAATAGATATTCCCATCATATCTAGTCTCGATACCTAATCACATAAGGTTATTTGTAAAAAACCATAGGAAACATATGTCTAAATTTAAAAACCCTAAGACCATGCCATGCATTGATCTTCAATGAGAATGAAAACAAGATCACTTCCTTAGTAGAATCTGTAACCCCAACCCAACCTCCATCACATATTTTCCTTGATTAAACCAACATCGTTGACCTACTAGTATCCAAGTCAAAGATAAGGGTCTTTATATCTTACATCGATCCTTAAGATATATTACATGAGAACCATATCCATCTTAAGGGAATCAACCTAATGTAATCTAAATCACTTAGAAACACTATAAAAGAGGTAAAATAGGAAGCAAAGTGAAGATATGAACAAAATTTAAGGGTCAAACCACTCAACATAAGTGTAACAACACCAACTGCCAAGCATTGGGATATAGGGACCAATCCTCTTAGCATCCTCATAAAGAACCATTCCCTAGAGGGTTATGATATGATAATGAAAAGGATGAGGAGTTGACACTCACTGAGTATCTGTATGGTGTAATACCCCTTTGAGGTTTAACCATCCAGACAACCACCTGCCTCCTTGGGATTTCATTCCATTATCTAAGAGTCCTAATTGAATAAACCAATCAAGGGATGGATCTTATCATGACAACTAGCTCAGTCCAAAAGTTTATTAGCTTTCCATTTCAAGGAAGTTAACAAAATAGCATAACCCATACTTTTAATAGGAGGAATCAAATTTAAATACTAGAGTCAATCCAAGGGAAACTATGCTCTACTTCCCATCCACTAAGTCCAAGAAACAATAAGAAGGAAGTCAACTATGATCTATAAGAAATGATCATGTTCTCATTCAAAGCATCACTAAATAAAAACTAAATCCATACTTTATATGAGGTTTATTGCTATAAACACCTCTAAATAGTTTTATTTTAATGTATTTAACAGATTATCATATATTACAACATTTTGAGAAGCTCCCATATATGGGTTATTAGGTACCAGTTCTGAAAATAATTATACTAATCACCTTATTTAGTTGATTATATGCAGAATTTTGAAAATTATCTCATATTTTAATTTAAAAAAAACATTTATTTAGGAATAATTTATCATAATAGGACATAGTTAATGAAAATTTTAATCTATATCTATAGGGGAAAACACCTTTTAAATTTTAATTGTAATTTTAATTAAATAAATCCTAAATTATGTAAAGATAAAAAATTATATAACCAATATTTAGTCAATTTTAGGGAATAGGTTCAATAAGTTACCAACATAAATTTATACATGACCCTTATAAGTGGATTATTACACTTTAAATAACCACCCAATATTTAACACAAGGATACCCCCATGGGGTTAAGTACTAAGGAATAAGAGATTAAGGTGACATAAAATGGTCCCATCATTCCAACCAGGGTCCATATAAGTGAAACCCAATATAAGTTGATTTATTTGAGATTAATCACACCCTTAGTGGCTTTTTCCCATAAGAAACATTCCCCAACTGACCTACTTAGTTCTAGTTGTTCATTTAGGGATTTATTCATATGGGTCATCATTCCCAAATGATATAAGTACAATCCTTTATATATACACACACCATAATTTAGTTAGATTTATTACTAATACAAAGTTATAAAGTTAATTTACTTTATAATCTACAATTGGAATTCATGTTATAGTAACTAAGGTTATATCATTGGTCTGAAAATATAACAACTTCATATATAATGGTTTGACTATATAGGTTACCCCTACCAATTTATACAGGACCATAAAATTTATAAATTATTAGTGGAACCCATTTAATCACAACCATAAATGATTCATACCATGAGACTAGTTGTCTATGGCTCAAAATTATCATAATTTATTAATTAATTTTCCACCATCAAGCTATATAGGAAAACAATGTTTAGGTTAATCTAGACACTTTAATAGCCAATCATATATCATAACTATAACAAGGAATTATATCAGATATAAATAATAATGGTAAATATGTTAATGTTCTATTTAAGTAGATAATGCAAGTAAACATGGAAAAAAATACCCAACCATGGTATACAGATAATTATGTTATACAAATCCCCATTTATAAGTAAATATACAATGTAATCTACATGGCGTGGCATATGCATGGAATGTGGATCTCTATATACCTATAATGATGTATGAACACACCTATTCTCTTTCCATATTAGGAAAAGGGTAAATATCATAAATCAGTAAGCATTGGAGGTGTTGTAGTCACACAAAGTCAAATAATAATCAACACTAATATCGAACCATCATGAACATCAATCCAATCCCTAGAAACTTGATCTTTCCCCCATGCGTGGGTTGGTTGAACCAAGACATAGGCTATCTAACATGTTTTGACACATTAATATTATCTCATATACCATTCCAAAATAGTAATACAAAAGGAATAGATTCCACTAATACCAATTTGTAACATCCTGACCAGGGAGACACTAAAACGGTTCCCCGAGCCGGTTGATCATAAGGCCTCAAACACAACTCCCTGTATACGAGAGGCTACCAACTAGTAGTGAGGTTATAAAGGTTGTATAGTGGGGAGACTATACCATTTGGATCATAAATAAATATAGTGAAGGCATAAATAATTGTAGAGGAAAATAATAACAAATGACAATTAGTAATAAATGAATAAATGATCATGCATGAACAAGCTACAATGCACAAGAAGACGGCATAAAGAATGTAATACATAAACATGAATAGAATGATGTGAAAATTTTAAAAAAATAATAATTTCAGAACTTAGCCAACATACATTCTTATCCACTACATCCAAGCTCCCATGTCTACTCTTATTCCATAATGAATGACAACACACAAGTAAGCATAAGGAATGATACTGATCTTGAAACCAAGATGTCAGTTTGGTACCCAAAGGCAGCCCTAATATGTTTTGGGATATACTCAGTAGGCCACCACCAACGATGCCTAATTATATTCAATCCATGAACATAAAGTAAATTAGTGTCTAGGTATAATAAATAAAGCAATTAATAAATAAATGTAATCAAATTGGGCTCAGGTTCCTCAGGGACACCCGATCGAACATGCCTGCTTCGGCCTACGATGGAATATCTCTAAAAATCTATCAACATATATGTATATATATACTTATGTGTACACACAAACACACATATGTATATATATATAAACTATATACATATTAACATATATAGCCATATATATAGATACATATTTCTAGTCGTGAACCAGAGCATAACTCTAGAATCCTTACATAGTTACATGAGTCTCATAGAGTAACGAGGAATTCCATTATTAATTATCACATTTAATAGGGGACATAATAAACAAGTATCACATTTAATATGGGGATCTATGCTTGAGTTTAATAAATCATAAAGGAATCCATGCACGAGTATCACAAGTCATTAGGGACTCCATGCTCATGTATCACATTTATTCAGGGACACCATTCCCGAGTTTCATAAATCATAAGGGATGTCATGCTCGAGTATAATAAGTCATATGTAATTAAATTCTTGTATAAAAAATATAATAAAGTATGAAATTACCAAGTATAATAAATCATAAGGGATTCCATGAACAATTATAAGAAGTAATAAGGGACACCATGCGCAGGTGTCATGTATAATAAGTCTAGGTGAATTGTCCATAAGCAGTTAGCACTATCCATGAAAAATGGCCTAATAATAGCTAGGGTAAATTACACATGCTAGAATGGATATAGTTTTTAATGATCATTACATATCTAAATATAATTTATAAGGTATTTTGGAGGTTATAAAAGTATAAATTTTATAATATAAGTCAAAACATGCAGTTAGGTATTCACATTATAAACAAAAGAAGTCCATGGGAAGCACCCCTTCCATAAAACAAACATCATAGTACATTAAATTAAGAAGATTCTAATTTAATTTTGTTTATTTCATTAACCCACATAATTTATTTAGAAAATGGACATGGATGGTATCATTTATAATTAAAAACTCATTAATTCATCTATAATTTTTTTTCTTTTAAATAATAATGGAGGACCATGAGTCACACATATTCTATTTATACTTTTCATGCATTCAGCTAGTCATTTGGTTACATCACTAATAAATAAAAACCAAAAACACCTTAGTGTTGTTTTTAAGAATAAGGAAGCATAGTTACCTATGAAATATGAATGAACCTTCTCATGGGGTGGTTTGCTTTGGGTTTGTTCACATCCAACCATGCATAAGGGTGTCATAGTACATCTAAACAAGGACTAGGAATTTAATTTAGGGAACTTCACTATTTAGGATCAATGAGTTGAAAATCAAACATGAGGAATAATATAAACATTATATAAATAACACTAATTTAAGGTAAAGGTATATATACCACCTACCTCTTTCTTATGATTCTTTACTCACCCATTGTCGAGTTTTCATTCGATTCGGAATGAGATAAATTAGATGATTTTACAAACTCCCAGAAAATATGGTAAAATAGATCACATGGATTTATCATTCAATAAAATGATATAAATGATGGAAAGAATGGAGAGGATCAAATAGAATATCGATACACTTCTAATGCACTAGAAAACGTTCGATTTAGACCAAGAATGAGGGATATCTATGGAATCCTAGGGGAGTGAGAGGAGTTAACACTAAATCCTCATGGGAAACCTCATAATGTATGAAGAAAATATAAGGGTTCAATCCCCAATTAAAATTTAAAAAAATCTCTACTTTATTCATGATAAGAACTAGATTCATGAGATGAATTCCTTAGGATTACCCTCTAGGGCTTTAACATCTTGAATCTTCTAGGCCTTACTCAATGAAACCCATTCACATTGTGAATGTGATTCATGATGTGAATGGATATCTATATCTAATTTGAGTAACTCATCTTCCCTTTAATACATATATACCTTCTCAGACCACCCATTACTTACAATTGGTACTTATAACATATCCAAAAACACCATGTCTATATTTTCACACACTCATAACCACTTTCTTATTTTTGGTTCAAAAAATGGCCCATCCACCAATAGAGAAAAAAATCAATTTTCTTTTATAAAATTCAACCATCTAGAACATGGGACATTATAATAAGGGTTTTGTGGCCACATGTCTCTTAAACACATATACAATCACATGATCCTTTCTAACATATTAAATCCTATAAGCATTTCAATCTTATGTGATTTGACTTACTTTAATCAAGGTTTTAAGATCTAAAATATGTAAAACCCTAGGAAATGATTCCTAGTTCAATTACTCTTTCATTATTCTAAATTCAATTTTTTACAGTTGTTTTCTAATTAAAATTTAGAATAACTCTGCACTGAAATTATTTTGATGTACCAGTATACCATCATTTGTTCAACAAAATTTCACAACCTTCACATATCAATTAGGTTCAAGATCAATAGTCATCCTGTCCATCAGCATGCATAATATCAATTTAAAAAATATCCAAAAAACAAACACATTTCAAAGTACAATATTCTACTACTTTGTATTTTTTCAATATTATCATAAATTAATTCTTCATTAAATACTTTCAAGATACTAAGGTAGTTGATATATGGATCCTTACTATCTCCTAAGGATTTTTCTCTGTATCTAGATGACTTATATCACCCCCTTTTACATAAAAATACAAATTTTTGTATAAAAATGGAGTTAATATTCATATTATATTCCACTTAGTGTCTTTTTAGATTATCATTTTATGTCATACCTCCCATTAAAATAATGAATTCTAGGGAGGATTTCAGTCCAATTTCCTTTTAAGTCTCCCAACTATCATTGTGATGTCCACAATAGATTCAATCATCTATAACTCTAATACCCCTTAATAAATAATCTCTATTCAACATATTTTCAAT
The DNA here is from genome assembly GCA_963277665.1 of Viscum album. Taxonomy (NCBI): domain Eukaryota; kingdom Viridiplantae; phylum Streptophyta; class Magnoliopsida; order Santalales; family Viscaceae; genus Viscum; species Viscum album. The sequence continues at coordinate 1,301,269,313 of OY728161.1, forward strand.
TAACTTCAAAAAATTATTAGGGCACACTATTCTCTTCCAACTATATATATATATATATATATATATATATATCTTTATTCCCCTTTGAGATCAATATTTAACTTTTAAATCCATTTATCAATTTATGATTGAAACTTTGTTCTTTGTAATGGAATATTATTGGTAGTTTTTTAATTATAGATATTTCCAATTGGTATTGAGTCATAAAAAGATCATTTAATCCTATTGGTTTGGAAATAAAAATATGAAACAATAATTTAAGTTAATAAACACCATCATTTCCATGTCACTCACTTAATTCAACATATTCTTGTAACATGATTTTATTTCTATTGAAAAAATAATCTTGTGATATTAATCACATAAACACCAGACAACTAGTGGATAATAAATTAAGCACAAGTGTGTGAGACATATCACATGTTAAGGAAATAGAACCCATTTTTTAAAGATAATGTCATGGTACCACTTTGTATGCATGATACTTAATTATTCATAGTAATACTTTGTTAGATAAAGATAAATAGCCAAGAGTGACCATACCAAAATCACCCTAAAAATATCCAACTTTTATTTGATACAGATTATTAATACATATTTTGGAGATAAATCTAGAAAATTAATTACCCTTTCAAATGAGAAGATTGGTTTTTAATAATAAAATAGATTTTATATTAGCTTCTTGGAATCCAATTGATATAAGTTATTATTCCAGTTTTTTAATATTTAATTTCACTTCGAACCACTGGACCATTCAAATATATCATTGAAAACACTTTTTATTTATATCTATGTAAAGACCCAGAAATTCCATGTATTTGTTTTAAAATTATATGGAAATATCTAAGTCTGTGAAAATTGATGGCATGTGATTCCAAGGATCGGTGTGCCCGGAATGAATTTCTGAACTTTTTTTAAGTACGTTCAGTAAACATGCGAATGAGTTTTTGTAACTTTTGAACTTGTGATCAGAATTGAAATCCAAGGGAACCGTTGAACTCATAGTATAGATATTCTCTTAAGGATACCTTCACCTCGACCACAATAGGACGAGGGAGGAAGATAGTTTTTCAATTTTTCATGGAAGAAGAAAAAAAAATAATTAAAAATTTATTTTTCTTTTGAAACCTCTCTTTTCAAATTATGAAGGTGGCGACCACCTGAGCTGGAAAAACTCCCATTATGAATTCATGGTGGTGGGGACCACCTGGACCCCTCTTAATGTGGGAAAACCTTTCAAATCTCCATGGTTAATTGTGACAACTTCAATTAATTAATTGTGCCAACTTAAATTAATTAATTGTGCCAACTTTAATTAAATGATATACTTATTTTTAATAGGTTGGATCCCCATTTCCTGGTTGGAAATCATTGTAAAAGGATAGAATTGGGAGAATTTTGGAGAAACATTTCCTCCAAATAAAGAATATCCTCTCCAACAAATAACATACTTCAGAATCAAGAGTGAGGATGATGCATGATCCCGACTTCAGAAGGGTGTTGTGGAAGTGACAATCGTTGGAACCCTCGTCCCCTTCACTGAATTCATCTCGTGACACATCCAACGAGCAATCGAGGTACGTATTGTTTTCTTGAATACCCATTACCCCATTCTTTTCATTCTTCTAGAATCAAGAAAAAATATGTCGCTTGTTACAGTTTTAACGTGGAGGGTGCGGGCCAAACGAACACGAACCAAGCCCTGTGAAAACGTTGTGGATATTGGTGGTCTTGAATCGATGGCGATGTTCTAAGAGGAGTGCGGGAGTCTATGGAATGAAGAATGGGCCACCGAGGTGCACCTGGTGACCCAAGGAATGTCACCGATGACCGTGCCGGCGACCGTGCTGGCGACCGACACTGGTGGGACTTGAGAGTGGCAGCGGTGCAACCATGCCACCAGAGAAGGGCCATGTCCCATCAGCTACGACAGAGCAAGTGCGACAGTTGCCGCACAGCCAGCCACATGAGGGGGCGGAAGCTCGCGTCTGCACTACTAGGCATACAGGAGTCGTGGAACGAGGCCACAATGGAAAAGGGAGGGCATCTGGTCTGCTGCCATCTGTCGGTGGTGGCACGGCGCGCGACTGCGCTGCAGAGGAGGGTTGGTCGTCCGGCCAGTCGGGGAGCCGAGCGAGACCCCGGGTCCTCTGTGCCAGCTGCCGATGCGACGTGACACCAGCCAGTCGGCCACCCAATTTGAACGGATGGGCCGTTCGTGGTACCTAGGGGCCCCCTCCCCCTTGGATGACGGTTAGGGAGGACCCCACTGCGGGCCCACCCAGCCGCGGTCCAGCGGGCCGCCCTTCGTGGGCCATCCAGCACGGGCCACCCATCATGGGATGCCCATCGTGAGCCGGGCTGGACCCAGCGGGCCAGGCCGGACCCAGCAAGCTAGGTCGACCCGAACTGGGTCGGTCTGACCGGGTTTGACCAGACCCGGACCAACTTCGACCCCTTTCCACTCTTTCATCCATAACTTGAGCTACGAGTGTCCATTTGACGAACCTTCTGTGGTGATAGAAACCTTGTATTGAGACAATCATTTTTTTATACCCCACTTGAGTTTTAACTAAATTTGGGCTACAACCGGGTTGGATCGAACATGAATCCAATCGGGCCCTCGGGACTAAATGGTCAATAAATTATAGACCAGGCGTCCGATTGATGCATCATCTATTGTGTTGAGACCCCTATTATGTGGTAGTACTTTCAGATAATTCTTCATGGTACTTCATGACAGTTAGAGTATGGACCTCTGGCTTGAGGAGCGAACCCTCCCAGAATCAAGCGAGCTTAGTGCAGGAACCCTGTAGCTGGCTGTAACATGAGTAAGGGATCCTATGTGGGTCTATGCCTTGGGATCCTATGTGGGTATATGTTTGAGGATCTCACATTAATATTCTCTAGGAATCCACGTGGGACTACTCTAGGATCCTATTTGGGTCTGCTGTACTAGGATCCTACGTGGGTGTGATTATTTAGGATCCTACGTGGGTCTACCTCTCAATAGAGTAAGATGATTTAGTAGTTACATCTAATCATCTTTACTACCATACCTAAGTTATACCTGGTGTGAGATAAGCCCTTAAAGTTTTGGTGATACCTTTATGGAATTCTTCTGTGTGGCGATACCTTTGTGGTACTTTCCTTCGTGGTGATACCTTTGTGGTATACTTCTGTGTGGATTTACCTTTGTGGAACTTACCTTTGGGGTGTTATCTTCATGGTAATATTTCCTCTATGGAACAGTTGAGCTTTGGGATTTTGATTTGGGACTTGTTTTTCCTCTTGAATGATATGGGTGTACTTGATAACTTAGGTATATGTATGGGCATATACCTAAGTAGGATTGATTTTTGTTCCCATGCTTTGTGGTTTATCCTTTGTGGATTTTGTGAGACCTTTGAGAGTCTCGAGGTCCCTACTGAGTATCGTTATACTCACCCCTGCATGAGCTACGACCACACCTTGTTGTGTCTTGTGCAGATGACAGACAACGCTGATGGAGGATGAGGGTACCAGGACTGGAGGTAGCTCAGAGGTGGACATTAGACGAGGCGTACCATAGGGACAACCGTTCGAGAGCTATACCTACCCTTTAGGTAGGATCCTTGGCGGGTGTCCACTGGAACTATTTTAGTTTTACACGTACTTTTCAGTTTACTTGTACTTTTCAGTTAGGCTTGTATTCTGGCCCCTTTTTTTGTTTCTGTACACACCCTGTTTACTATATTGTTTCACTTTGTGCATGTATCCTACTTTGTGCTTAATTGTGTGAGTTTACAGGTTATAAAGGCAATGTATTTCCGGTTTTAGGGAATGCACCTTTTGGTGGTAGTCTCCAGCCCCTGTCCTATGAAAGGTGGGATTGGGGTAGTCATAGAACGGGCCCCGAAGAACATGTCGTGACAAATTGGTATCAGAGGAGTTAGTTCTACCGCAGAACATTGGACTCTGATATTTTTTTTAACGACGACAGTATTAATTGTAGTGAGTGTGGTTATCAGTTTAGGGAATCCAATGTTGGTTTGGCGGCTGACGTATCCATATAACAGGAACCTAACTTCTCATTTCCGAATCAGTGTAAGAAAACACTAATTACGCGTGTGTTTTGAAAAGTTTTCTTTCTGATCTTTTTGAGTCAGCTCAGCAGGTATAACTTATTGACCATGGCACACCTATTTCTTTTCATGATGCCTCCATGTAGACAACCAGCTAGGGTTCTAGGTGTAGTACGTGATGATAGCCCACCGAGCGACGAGGCCTTGGTGCAGGGCACTTTATCAGTAGAGGCACCAGTGGAGGCACCATCGGTACCATTACCCGTTGGGACACCGATGCCACCAGCCCCAACAGCAGAGAGTGCATGCCTCTTGAGCACATTTCATGAGTTCCAGTGCCAGAGGCCACCCAGTTTCAGGGGTGAGACGGACCCACAGGTGTCTGAGAATTGGCTGGAGGCTGTGGTGAGAGTTTTCCAACTGGTTGGGACACCAGCTGATATCATGGTGATCCTTGCTGCCAGTCTTCTACAGGCAGCAATCTGCATATGGTGGGGCTTGATACACCAGGTTCACGATGAGGTGACACTTATCTAGTTAGACTTTGAGAACCTATTTTGGGCAGAGTTTGTCCCAGTGACCCTTTCGTATAGTGCACATACAAGAGCTTCTTCATCTGCAGCAGGGCAGCATGACTGTGGCTCAGTACTCAGCGAGGTACACTGAACTCTCATGCTACTCCATTGATATGGTTTGGGACCCATTATTTAGGGCCTAGTCCTTCGAGCAGGGACTCAGGCAGGAGACCAGGCTTCGATGATTTCTCTCAGCATCCCGACATAGGCGGGGGTGTTAGAGCGAGCCCTCTTAGTGGGGAGTTTTCTTGCTGAGTAGTCCCCAGCAGCGAGACCCACCATTGGGCATCACGTAGCAGAGTCTTCTGTAGATGGCAGCAGATAGATGTCACATAGGTCCAAGAGAACCAGACCTATAGGTGGATGACTACAGGATTCAGGGTCGGTTGTGCAGGGCACCCGAGACAGAGCGAATCATGCAAGGAGAAGGCAATGTTACTTATGTGGCGGACAGGGTCACATGGCTCACGATTGCCTGAACCGCTATACAGATGATCAGTAGATGGTTGAAGGACCATCCAAGAAGAGATAGAGGTTCGACCGAGGAGGTATACAGGGAGTAGGCAGACATGGCAGAGGAGCTGGCCATGTAGCTGGCGGTGGATGACGATTCAAGGTGTTACCGCCACCACCACTAGGTGGCCCACCCCGGCCACAGGGAGCAGGTGGACAGGGGTGAGCTCAACTCCAAGCAGCTGAGTCCTACTACCATGGTGCTCTGGAGATGATATGAGGTATGATATTTGTCTACTACACCTTAGCCACAGTACTTATGGACACAGGTGCCTGCCATTCTTTTGTTGCCACAACCCTCGTTTGGAGCTTGGAGATTTCAGTGGATCTATTGGCCCGATCCTTATGGCTAGAGACTCCTATGAGAGAGGATTCGATGACTACACACTGGTGCCGACAGCTTGAGCTTACTCTAGGAGGCGATAGATTCGGCTGGTATCTCCTAGTAGTGGCGTCGAGGCCTTATGACGTCATCTTGGGTATGGAATGGTTATGTACGGTCCATGATCAGATTGACTATATTAGGTGAAAAGTGTGGTGTGTCTGCACGTATGGGACTAGGTTTACCTTCACCAGTGAGAAGGGAGACTTTGCAGCACAAGATGTACTTACCTAGAGGAGAGTGCAGCTGATCACTCAGCAGTTGGCTAGCCTTACCCTCAGGGTAGTTGATGTGGAGAGTCTGAGCTATCCTGTAGTGGTGGAATAATACGCAGATGTCTTCCCTGATGATGTTTCGGGTCTACCTCCTCATAGAGAGGTGTACTTTTACATTTACTTGTACCTTGGGATGACACTGATATCTACACCAGCGTATTAGATGGCTCCCATGGAGCTTCATGAGCTGTGAGTATAATTGGAGGACTTACAGGTGAAGGGGTTCATCCGGACCAGTGTTTCTCCTTGGGCAACCCCGATTTTGTTCACCAAGAAGGAGGATGGGTGCTTGAGACTTTGTGTTGACTATAGATGCCTGAACCAAGTGACTGTGAAGAACATGTACCCAGTCCTGAGGATTGAAGACCTCTTTAATCAGTTGAAGGGAGCACGGTGGTTCTCGAAGATAGACCTCATATTAGGCTATCAGCAGCTCAGAGTACGAGATGAGGATGTGCAAAAGATGGATTTCAGATGTTAGTATGGCCACTACAAGTTCTTGGTTATGCCATTCGGAGTGACCAATGCTTCATCTGTGTTAATGGGAATCATGAACATGATCTTTCAGCCATACCTTGATCACTTTGTAGTATTCATCATCGAATACATTCTGATCTACTCGGCTACCGAGGAGGAGCATGCTTATCATTTTCATATAGTTCTGGACACACTTTGAGAGCACCGACTTTATGGTAATCTCTTGAAGTGACTGTTTTGGATCTGAGAGGTTCACTTTCTGGGACATGTCATCTCGAAGGCTAGAGTTGTGGTGGATCCAGTGAAGATTATGGCGGTACTTGTTTGGGATCCACCTAGGAGTGTGACGGAGGTACAAAGTTTCCTGGGTTTGGCCGGATACAACCAGAGGTTTATGACAGAATTCTACAGAGTTGTAGCACCTTTATCAGCGTCGATGAAGAAGGGGAAACCCTTCGTGTGGTTGGAGAGATACCAAAGGAGTTTCCAAGAGATGAGGCAGAGGATGACTAGTGCCCCCCATCTTGAGGATTCCGGAAGAGGGAATTGGGTATGTAGTCTACTGTGACACATCAGGGACCAGGCTCAGATGTGTCCTGATGCAGGAGCGAGAAGTTATCGCATATGGTTCTCAATAGATGAGACAACATGATTAAAACTACGCTACCCATGACCTTGAGTTAGCACCAGTGGTCTTCACTTTGAAGATGTGGTGACACTATCTGATGGGCGAGCGATTTACGGTCTACTCTGATCACTGGAGTTTGAGGTATATCTTCTCTCAGAAGAACCTAAACCCGAGACAATGAAATTGGATTGAGTTCCTCCAGGAATATGACTTTGAGATAGTCTATACTTCTAGGAAGGGGAATGTTGTAGCAGATGCACTAAGAAGGAGATCTGGTATTTAGTTGCTAGGTGAGGTGACAAAGCAGCTGGCCGCTTTGCAGATATCCTTTGTAGATCGAGATGGAGAATCTTTTCTTTAGTCTCTTACAGTAACTCCCCCACTTCTTCAGTGAGTCAGGGAGGTGCAGCGTGGGGACACTGAATGAGAGGCTCGACGTGTTCAGATATCCACAGGGCAGACACCTAATGAATTTTCTGAAGGTGGGGAGCATATCTTCCTCTTTAGAGGATGTACCATGGTACCAATGTTGCTTCAAGAGGAAGTGTTGAGGTAATTACACACATCCCCTCTAGTGGTACATCCAGGTGTGGAAAGGATGTACCAGGACCTCCGATGACAACACTGGTGGCCGGGAATGAAGAAAGTAGTAGCAGATTTTATCTCTCGGTGCCTCACTTATCAGCAAGTGAAGGTAGAGCATCATGTACCAGCAAGTTTAGTTCATCCTTTAGAGATCCCATAGTGGAAGTGGTATGGTATATCCATGGACTTTGTTATAGGACTTACACATACATCTAGGGGTCATGATACTATTTGGGTGGTCATCGACCGACTCACCAAGTTAGCCCACTTCCTACCAATCAGAGATCAAGGTTCAGTAGAGATCTTGAGACACCTCTATGTGCATGAGATTGTGCGACTACATGGAGTAACCTCGACAATTGTCTTCGATCGTGATACACGTTTCACTTCCTGGCCATGGAAGGGGTTGTAGGAGGCTTTCAGGACACATCTTTGTTTGAGCACCACCTTCCATCCTCAGACAGATATCCAGACTGAGCGAACCATTCAGACCCTTGAGGACATGATTCGTGCTTGAATCCTCAACTTCAGTCATAGTTGGGAGGATCACCTTCCCTTGGTGGAGTTTGTATACAACAACAGCTATCACTCCACCATTGGGATGACACCTTTCAAGGCTTTTCATGGCTGACCTTGCAGATCGCCTTTGTGTTGGACTGACCCAGGGGAGTCAGCACTCATGGGACCAGATGTGGTACGAGCTACCACGGAGAAGGGGCAGATTATCCAGGAGAGGATGAAGACTGCATAGAGTAGGTAGAATTCTTATGACGATAGGAGACAGAGACCTCTTGAGTTTGAGTATGGCGACCATGTCTTTCTACGGGTCTCACCTTGATGAGGTTTGCGGAGATTTTTTCGGGGCAGAAAGTTATCTCTGAGGTTCATCAGACCCTTTCAGGTCCTCAACAGAGTTGGTGAGGTGGCTTACCACCTAGAACTTCCCCCTTTGTTGCACCGGGTGCATGACGTTTACCATGCATCCTAGCTAAGGAGATATGTGCACGACCCATCTCACATAATCGACCATGGAGAGCTAGACATCGATGATGGGGCAACGTTTAGGGAGGTTCCAGTAGAGATAGAGGATTGACAGGAGAGGGTCCTTTGTGGGAGGTCGATACCTTTAGTGCGTGTATGTTGGAAACACAAGAACCTCCATGAGAGCATGCAGGAGAGGGAGGCTCAGATTCGTGATCAGTACCCCCACTTGTTTTCCTAGTTTTTGTGATGTGGCTTTCGGGGATGCAAAGCCCTAAGGTGGGGAGAATGTAAAGACCTGGAAATTCTATGTAATTTTTTTAAAATTATATGGAAATATTCAAGTCCACAAAAATTGACTGTCACGACCCACCTTCACCGAAAGGAGGGAAGAGACAATAGATTTCCAAGCCCTTCCTTCTTTAAGTTGATGGAGAGATAATGACCCCCCTGATTCCCGCCTCCAATAGGCCCCTAAGTGGCGACTAGAACCAAGGGTATAACATTTTCACAATATGGGAGGCATTAACCTTTTTAGTTGTCCAATATTGGGAGAAAGAATGAGTCAACACCAACACCACCATGTATAGAAAACTCAAGGTAAAAACCATACTACATGCATGTTTTAATAATAAAACTGAACAAAGTAGAAGGAATCCAAAGTAAAATACCCAACAGGAAAGGAAAAAGGCTAAGAAGAATCCAACAACCACCAACAGCAACTCCAACGTCCAGACTAGTAAGGTCCCGCACGGCCTCCGAAGCCCTCATGGAAAACTGAAAGTAAAAGTAGGGTGATCATACAAAGTATACTCAGTAAGAAAACCTAAAGATCTCATGCACAAGTGGGGAGACGTCCTAAATTCTCATGAGAAGTAGAAGAAACATCATCTATCAAGGAATCTATCCATCCCACCTCATCGAACACACTCACCAAATAACACAAGAAGTAAGATAATAGTAAAGAAAAAAACATTTGGGTACCCCACACCACTATTTCCCCAACTATCTATGTGCTCATCCCTAACGACAAATGTCCTGACACTACCACGCTCTTTCTGCCCGCACACACCTAGGCCTCACAACCATCCACATCCCTGCTCGCACATACCTGGACCTCATCCCAAAGACACATGGGAAAACAAACCATAACCAGAACCCATGCCCAAAAACACCTGGGCCTCATCTCGAAGATTCTTGGGAAAACAACCTACCCGAAGATTCCTGGGCTAATAACAAACCAAACGAAACCTACCTGAAGAGTCTTGGGTGTAAGGTCGCCTCTAGCCATCATAGCCTAGGGAAGAGGGAGTAGGAAGGAAAGTAACTAGGGGGAAACACCCTTCCCCATGAGATGGGGTGTCCGACACCAAGTTCCCAACGCGGGTGGGGTGCGACTAAACACAAAACATACCGTTAAACATATATATACCAACACACACAGCCCAACATATGGCACCTCAAACAGATACAAGTAGGTTCCCAAGCACTGCTACCTTAGAAAACAGGAACACACCAAACAACTCCCAGTTTCCCTATTTAAGTTATGATTTTGTAATAGTTCAGTATGAGTTAATCCCTTCATTATTGGGAAACTAGCAGGAACAATCACATATGAGATAGTAATAAAACAGGAAGGAAAACCATTGGGTAATTTAAGCATTCACACCCGGTTCTCTTGTAAATAATGACATCAAAGTGGGATTAGTGGAAACCCTCAAAAAACTAGAACCAATGAAAACCCAAAAACCATTGGTTATCCCCACATTAATTCATTACCATCCCACCCAGTTCATTATTAACTTTCCACTTTTAATCATGTTCACAACCCAACCTGCAGCCCTGCTGCCAACCACCACCATAGCCACACAACAACTCATACCATTCCAACCACACCATTCAAAGCCCTATTGTTCACCCATCCATAACAAACACATTCACCCCTTCACACATTTCATAACTGAACCATCCTAGCATTCATATTTCACTCTTTTATAATATTTAGTTCAACTGGGGTGATCACATGAGGTTATGGGCATTCATATTCAATAGCCAATTTTAAGTGTTTAACCGATTCATACATGATTCCCATTAACCAGACGATGCGTAAAACAGATCATAGCATAGATGCGCAAAAAAATTCCCCCAATGGCCTTGATTTTCAGTAGGCATAAGCCCATTCAATTAATAACAACATCATAGGGAAAGCATGGGTAAAAACATGTAACAACATTAACAAACTTCCTCATCCCTGTTATTTAACCGGTTATTATCTTCATTATAGAATTGATTTACTGCCTCATGGGAACCATAGAACACCCACCCCACATGATACAAAAGGAGGAGAGACAAAGGTAAGATCCCTACCCGATTGATCAAAGATTGACATTAAGTCCTCGCGTGGAAACTAAAAATCAGGAGTAGCAGGAACTCCACGGAACGCGATCAAGGAAAACTTCGTGGGGGTACAGCTCATCCAGAGGAAGGGCATTCCAAGCGCAGGGTGATAGAGAAAAAGAAACCTAGGGAGAAAAAAGCCTTAAGTTATAAAGGATGAGAAACAACATCCCTGGGATGGTTAAGATATAGAGAAAAACATGAAACCGAGGACGAAGCGGGATCGTGGGTTGACCACACAGCTGGGCCACCCCACATGTCCATCTTAAAAGGTCCCCGCCCTTTAGGGCGGTTAAAACCGATTCACACCACCTTAACCAAGGAAGGAATCCTCACAAGATGCGGTAGAGGTGTTTCTAAAAACGCAGTTAAAGGCATGACCAAAATGCATGGTTTTTCATTTAAGGAGGGTATCTCACCAATCATTTAATTAAACACCATTAATGGGATTTAAAACAGGCTTAAAAGGGTCAAAACATGGTTTAAAAACCAATTCGTGCAAAAAAGGAGGCGCTACTGGAAAACTTGTGGAGAGGTCACCAGTAGGCTAGGTCTACCGGTAGGCCAGGGCTACCGGTAGGCTAAGGCCACCAGTAGGCCGGGCTACTAGTAGGTCAAGGCCACCAGTTGGTCGAGCTACCGGTAGGCCGAGCTACCGGTAGGCCGAGGCCACCGGTAGGCCAAGGCTACCGTTAGGAGTCCTAAGCTTCACCGAGAAGCTGGGATGGCCTTCCAAACCACCTAAAACACACCAAACATCAGATTTTCACCATGTAATGGACCCCAAAACCCCGGACCATTACATCAGATACTTCTCAAACTATTATCGTCCCCGAGAATATAATAACAAACCAGAAAGGAGAAAAGTGGGGTCCAAACAACAACCCTCTAAAGATACTTCTCAGGGGAAAACCCCTGAGTTGTTCGAAAGCTGTAACAAAACCCCCCTATAACCAAGAATACTCCCCCAAGAGTTATCAACCACAAACATCCACAACAAGCGCAAGGATCACACTATCCAATACCTGAGTCAGGGAGTCCCTTCCTACATGTCAGGATATTATCCGCTTTGGGTGGAACTGACTCGCCCACACAGGTTTAATCGCATCCACTTTAATTCACCTTGATTAGAAGTCAGGTTTTCCCATACTCACACATTTGGACACAAAACAAGAAAAACAATCATTTCATATATTAAAGCACAAGGTAAAAAATATCAGCAAAACTCAGAACAAAAATAATAAGGAAATCAAAACAACTCTGGGTACTGAACGTGTAACTGGGCCTCTCACTCCCAAGTGCTCTCCTCGAGGCCACCATGCCTCCACAACACACGAACCAAGGGAATGGTTCGTCCACAGACCACTTTCTCTTTATGATCCTAGACCTTGATCAGTCGTTCTATGAAGGTCGCATCATTTTCTACACCTAACTCTCCCCAATCGATGACGTGGGAGTTGTCGTGTAGATATCGACGAAGTTGGGAGACGTGAAAGACGTTGTGAACTTTCTCCAACTGAGGTGGAAACGCCAGCTAATACACCACCTCACCAACTCGTCCCAGCACCTCAAAAGGTCCGATGAACCTAGGGGAGAGCTTACTCCCCTTCCCAAACCTTCGCTGCCCACATCGAGGGGAAACCCTTAAGAACACATGATTTCCAACCTCGAACTCCAAGGGCCTAATACTACGATCGACATAAGACTTCTGCCAATCCTGGGCTACCTTCATCCTCTCACACACGAGCTGAACCTTCTCAGTGCTGCCCTGCACCACTTCTGACCCAAGAACAGCTGCTTCCCCAATCTCTTTCCAGAAAACAGGTGAACGACATGACCTTCCATATAAGGCCTCAAATGGTGTCATGCCGATAGTGGAGTGGAAGCTATTGTTATAAGAAAACTCCACCAGAGGCAAGTGTCATACCCATGATCCCCCAAAATCCAGAACACATGCCTGTAGCATGTCTTCCAATGTCTGGATCGTTCGTTCTGTTTGACCATCTGTCTGAGGGTGGAAAGTAGTGCTAAGGCATAGCTGGGTTCCAAAGGCATGCTGTAATCCCCTCCAGACTCGTGAGGTAAACCGCGTGTCTCGATCGGAGACAATAGATCTCGGAATACCATGCAACTGCACCACCTCATCAATGTACCTCTGGGCTAAGGTGCTCACTGGGCTCGACTCCTTAATCTCCAAGAAGTGGGATGATTTTGTCAACCGATCCACCACTACCCAGATGGAATCATAGCCTCCCTGAGCCCTGGGTATCCCTATGATGAATTCCATTGATATTTCATCCAACTTCCACTCAGGAACATCTAAATCCTGTAACAACCCTCCAGGAAAACAGTGTTCAGCCTTCACTTGCTGACACACTAGGCACTTAGCCACAAACTCTGCCACCACCCGCTTTACCCCGGGCCACCAAAACTGTCCCCTCAGGACTTGGTACATCTTTGAGACCCCATGATATACTGATAAAGATGAACCATGGAACTCATGGAGAACACATTTACGCATCATCGGAACAAAAAGCCTTCCACAGAAAAGCATCTGAGGCTAACCATCCTTCGACCATCCCTCAGGAACATTTCCCTGGTAAACATGATCTCACATCACTTCTACCTCCGAGTCCCCCCATTGAGACTCTTACACCTACACCACTAAAGAGGAAACTACCGTCATCTAAAATAGACAACCTCTTCCACCTTCCACCCTTGCATCCAAATGCAAGTCCTCTAACTATTCCATTGCTCTCCAAGCATCTGTAGATTCCTGAACTACTTCCTTCTACGATTTCATGATTAGGGAATCTGCAACAACATTACCATTTCCCTCTGTATAAGAGATCTCTAAGTCGTAGTCTTGGAGGAACTCAACCCATCTCTGTTGCCGCAAGTTCAGATCCCGCTGGGAAAAGACATAACGCAAGCTCTTGTGATCTGAGAAAACCACAAAGCGCTCTCCGATGAGATAATGCCTCCACAAATTCAATGCAAACACCACGACCACAAGCTACAGATCATGGGTGGCATAGTTACGTTCATGAGGAAGTAACTGCCTAGACCCATAAGAGATCACTCCTCATTGCCGAATCAGCACACATCCCAACCCAAGGCCAGAATCATCACACATCCCAACCCAAGGCCAGAATCATCACATAACACTTCAAAAAATACCCCTTCCTCTGTTAATCTGAGTACCATAGCACTAACTAGCTTCTCCTTTAGGTATCCAAAAGTTGTCTGGCACTGGTCGATCCACATGAAGGCCTTGTCCTTCCTAGTCAAAGCTGTCAATGGAGCTGCAACTTGAGAGAAGTCGGGCACAAACCTTTGATAATAGCCTACCAAACCCAGGAAACTACGAACTTATGCCACATTCTTGGGTGCTACCCATGAAAAGACTACCTCGATCTTCGATGGGTCTATTTCTATTCCCTTCTGAGACACTACGTGTCCAAGTAAATGTACTTCTCATGTTAAGAACTTTCACTTAGACAGTTTCCCATAAAGATGGTGGTGTCAAAGGACTCCCAAAACTGCCCTAAGATGCTCAAAGTGCTCTTCCTATGATCTTGAGTAGATAAGGATGTTTTCAATGAACAACATAATGAACTGGTACAGAAACTCCCAGAAGACAGATTTCATGAGGTTCATGAACATATCTGGTGTGTTCGTAACGCCAAGCGGCATGACCACGGACTCAAAGTGGCCATATCTTCACTTGAAAGTCGTCTTCGAGATATCACCTTCCTTCACTCTCAACTGGTGGTATACCCCACTTGAGTTTTGGATAAATTTGGGGTATGTCCAAGTTGGATCGAACACGAATCCAACCGGGTCCTCAGGACTAAAAGGCCAATAACTTACAGACCGAGCATTCGATTGACATACCATCTGTTGCGTTGAGTCCCCTATTATGTTGTGGTCCTTTGGGAAACTTATTCATAAGAATTTGTGATAGTTGAAGTATCGACCTATGGCTTGAAGAGCAGACCCTCCCCGAATCAAGCGAGCTTAGTGCGTGAACCCTGTAGCTGGCTGTAACTTGAGTAAGGGATCCTATGTGTGTCTGTGCATTGGGATCCAACGTGGGTATGTGTTTAAGGATCTCACATGGATCCGCTATAGGAATCCACATGGGAATACTATAAGATACTACATGGGTCTTCTGTACTAGGATCCTACATGGGTCTGCCTCTCAATATAGTAAGATGATTTAGTAGTTACATCTAATCATATTTACTTCCATACCTAAGTTATACCTGGTGTGAGCTAAGTCCTTAGATTTGTGGTGATACCTTTGTGGAATTCTTCTGTGTGGTGATACCTTTGTGGTACTTACCTTCATGGTGATACCTTTATGGTATACTTCTATGTGGATTTACCTTTATGACACTTAACTTTGGGGTGTTACCTTCGTGGTAATCTTTCCTCTGTGGAACAGTTGAGCTTTGCAATTTTGAGTTTTGCCTTATGTTTCCTCAGGAATGAGATGCATGTACTTGATAACTTAGGTATATGTATTGGAATATACTTAAGTAGGGTTGACTATTGTTTCCATGCTTTGTGGTTTATCCTTTGTGGATTTTGTGAGACCTTTAAGGGTCTTGGGGTCCCTATTGAGTATCATTATACTCACCCCCACACGGGCTATGCCCGCACCTTGTTGTGTCTTGTGCAGACAACGAAAAACACTGATGGAGGACGGGGGTACCAGGTTTGGAGGTATCTTGGAGGTGGACATTAGATGAAGCGTACCGTAGGTATGACCGATCGAGATCTGTACCTACCCTTTAGGTAGGATCCTTGGCGGGTGTCCACTAGAGTTGTTTCAGTTTTACCTGTACTTTTTAGTTTACTTGTACTTTTCAGTTGGGCTTGTATTTTGGCCCTTTTTTTTCTTTCTGTACACAACCTGTTTACTATATAGTTTCACTTTGTGCTAGTATCCAGATTTGTGCTTAATTGTGTGAGTTTACAGGTTATAAAGGCAATGCCTTACCTATATTTCGGAATACACCTTTCGGTGCTAGTTTCTAGCCCATGGCCTATGGAAGACGGGCTTGGGGTAGTCATGGCACGGGCCCCAGAGGACGGTCCATGACAATATAGATTATCACCATATGATATTCCATTTTCCACAACATGAAAATTTCAGAAATAGATTTTAAAAATTGGGTGGTTATTTTACACCACTTATTGAGTCTGGATGTGTATGAAATTGTCAAGAATTATAACTCTTCTTATCACATGTATCTTCATTCATCCTAATAACATGTTTCATTTTATCACATACAGACCCCAAGGATCTTATCTCCTACTTAATCTTGTACCAACACAAAAATATATTAGAAACAGTAAAATTAATGGGGAGATGTGTACCTCAAGATTCCTCAAATAGAGGATCATGGTTGGTCATGATGGACCAACCCTTTGCTTCCAAATTTTCTCTAAACCATAATTGTGGTGTTAATTTTCATTACCCCACTTAAAAAAATTTGTATTCATATGTATTATTTAAATCATCAATTTATTGGATTATTATCATTTTTAATTATAATAAATGAACATTTATTCTTCTATGATTTATCCATCAACATATACAACTCCAACTGATCTGGATAAATAGAAAATCATTATTTATGTACTTGCCCAGTCTTCTTTTTTTACATTGGTATCATGATATTATTACTCTTCTAGGAAATGGGATTAAACCCACATGTATAAGTTTTACTTATTAATCCACCACCAATAATTATTTTACAATTTATACTCCACTGGAGGTTTCTTTCTCTTGCCTTTATTTTTCGCATCATGGAATGTTTTGTGAATCCACAAAGGATTAAATCACGTATCTCATTTATTGTATCCATAATATCCACACTATCCTTTTTATAGCATAGTTGGATTGTCTTCACATGTAATTCCTTATTACTCACAATTGGAGTATCTTCAATATTTTTCTTCCAATAATTTTGTATTATTTCTATGAGGGTTTCTATAATTTTAACCCAATAGGTGCTTAATTTATCTTTCATTGAGATCTATATTTTTCTTCTAGAACAATGAAATTGTTTTCAAGATTAACAGGTCTCTTTATAAGATAGGATATTTTTTATATGTCATATAAGTTAAGAAAATATTTTTTTGACATAATTTTACTTCCCTGATTTATTACAGATAAAATATATTTCTAAATTATCATGACTAGCACAAATGAATCATTTAATATTAAAAACATTCCTTGTCTCATTATTTTTTTATTGATACATAGGTGTAGTTGGTGTTTTTATTCTATAATGATCCTTTGGGTGTGTAGAAACATACTCATGGTTTTTAATAGTTTTCCACAATAGTATAATTTTATAGAAACTTTATTTTGAGAGGTTTTACATTCATATTTTTCAAATATTCTCTCATATTCAAATGTATTAAAATTTTCCTCTCATTTGTGGATTTTATATATGGAGCATCTCATAATCTACACAATGATGCTTATCTCGAGGGTGGGGGACTCCACCTTCTCATTTCTAATGGAAATATTGTACTTTGTCTCAAAATCCATGATATTCATATCATTATCCTTTATCTATTTTTTTCTCATTTTTAATATCTTCTTTCTAATATTTTGAGACAATTATTCAAGAAGATCACTTTTTTCTTTCATCTTGGAACACCTTTTCTATATTTCAACATTTAGGTCCACCTATACTCTTTTTAGCCTCTCGTTCTCCATACATAAATTTTTGATGATTGCATAGTCCACTTCTTAAATGATATCCCATTGATCCACCTTCTATTGTATGGATTAGATCACTTATTTATTTCAACACACACTATCTAAAATTTTACAACCATACCTTGTAGCCACATCATCCATCTCAGATTTCTAATAATGAACTATATGTTCATTTTCACAACTAATGGCTCAATTTTTTTTTCTCAAACTCAACATATTCAAATGGATCCTTAAAGTTTCTCCTTTAAATAACTTAATACTCAAGAGACTCAATGTTTTTCTCCTATTTTTAACAAAATATTTCAAATTTTCAATTACCTTGGATTCCACTTCAGGCTTAATCTTGAGTTTCCTTGTTTAATTAAGATTTAATATATCAAGTAAATATTTTAAAATTATGATTTTTTTATTCTAGGTTATTTTCATACTCTCTATATTCATTCAAATAACTGTCAACTATTCGATTTTTTAATCTTTCAATGTTTAGTTCTATGATATAACCATATATTTGTGCCTGTAGGTTAACTATACTCTCTAGTTTATGTAACACCCTGATATTTTATGAGAAATATTATTTTTAATTACTTTGATTTCTTATGTGGTACGCTACACCAAGATTAGCTTGTACTATACGCAACACCGTATTAGCTTGCAGTATACACAACACTATTATTGGCTCGTGTTATATACAATTTCAAGTTTGTTTTGTGGAAATTATTTTACGCAACATTAAGTATAGATTTTGTTTAATGTATAAATGAAATAAGTTTTGATTATGTTATACACAAAACCAAATAGAGCTTTCACTACACGTATCCCTGACTTGGCTTGCATTACACGCAATCAAGACCTTCTTCGATAGCGTGTGTAGTATGCAATACCAAGTTTCACTAAACGAGATTTTATTATAATATTATTATGAACTTGCCATTATGAATAGTAATACCCACTTTTTGAAATTTTATAAACTTTATCTTTCAAAATGGACTTCATTTTTGGATTTGTAATATCAAAATTAGCCTAGGGTGAATTTTTGGTATTTTTCTAAAAACTTTCAATTTATGTTGAATAGTGAAAACCCTAGGTTACTATTTAAAAACAAACTTTTTATTTAAATAATTATTTATTTTATTTAAATTTATTTTAGGTCAAAATTGATACATAATACCCATATAAGTTCAATTTAATTCATTTGAGTCATTTTATAATAATTTTAGATATATAAAAATTTTATTGAACTTTTCACCGTCTTTTACCCACCTCCTAGGAGAATTTGAAAATTTACATAAAACATAATTTTACCACTTCTGTGACTGGAAGTTTGAAAATCCGAGAGAAAAGAAGTAAAATGTAGTTCAATAAGATAAAAATAAGTTTTTTTGAATAATAACTTTTTACTTTTTTTTACCGCAGTTAAAAGTAAATAGGGTAATTAAGGGTAAAAATGATATTATTATTACCCTAACACATGTCCTAATTCTATTGGATAAGTATAATTCTACCAAAAACAAACTTAGTAATATAATATTATCATTTAGGTCCACTTGGATTAGATTGGGACATTTATTATTATTTAATTTAAAGAAGAGTTAAAAGAGTTAAAATCAAAGTTTAATAACTAAAACATTTTTAATATAGGGTTATACATAAGATAAATTCGACTATAAATATTAATTAGAAATATAAAAATATTTACTACATAATATTATTTTAGTTATAATTTTTAGACATTAAATAATTTAATTTATTTATGACACAACGATGATACAGTAATTACCTTATTAATGAAATATTAACATAATTGATGTTATAAATACCCAAATAAATGTAATTTGAGAATTTTTAGGAGTTACACTAATTTTATAGGTTAATATGACATGTTAGTATTTATTTAATTAATTTTTTTCGAACTAATAATTCTGTTATGATTTTTAAAAAAATCAATTACCAAATAGTGTCAAAATTGACATAAAATAGTTTTTAAAACAAATATTATATTATTAATTGTAATTCTATTCATAAAAATATAAGGTTGGGAAACATGACATAGATAAGGTTATATTTATTAATAATGAACCACTTGGGGTTCTTTTGTCTTGTTATAGTAAGTTTATTAACCATATAGTGTAAGAAAACAAGAAGTCACGGTAAAAGTAAAATTATTTAACTTAAAGTTAAATCTAAATGATAAGGTTAAAATAGTAACCTAAACTTTTCTAAATTCTATTGGTTGAGATAATTTCGACCCATCCCCTATTTAGCTTCAAAATAAGTCAATTTGGAGCTATTATAAACCGAATATGACTTTATTATAAAATAATATTTTAAGTTTTTCCTAAGGTGCCCCTCTCCTCCCTTATAAAAGGGCACCCATTTTCTCTTCTCTTCACACCTTTTTGAGCCTTTAAGCTCGGCCAAACCCTGACCATTTACCTTATCAACTTCCCTAGAAACATTATAGATGTTAGGTTCTCCTCAAAAGACCAACTCTAGTGCCTTAAGAGGAAGCTTAAAAGAGGTGCGTCGAAGAAGAGGTAATCTCTTCTACCGATTCTTTCATGTTTTCTTTCTTCTTCAACTTCTTCTTATTTAGTTGTTTCATTATAAAGTAATAACATAAGTATCACTAATATAATGATATGTTATTATAAATATTAAATAACCCCATTTCACCTTCTATCCATCCTATGGAAAATGAAATCACCGCGCGTGCGTACGTACGGAATACCGTCTCCACGCCGTGGTGTAATCTATTTTTCCACCACCACCTTACTTGGATGGGTAAAATGGTGTAAAGAATAAATATATATGGTTATTATAACATAATAATTATTCTGAGATATTATATCATCTACTAAAATTCTATTCAATAATTATGGGAACGATATCGTCGCTCATGCGTACGTACGGACTACCGTCTCCACGAACACGATGAGATTCATTCTCCATGTTAACCATTCAAGAATGATTATAAAGTATATATAATGAATAATAATGAAATATATGAAATTATAAAGCTACTGTATTTATGTATATATATATATATATATTTCATCTACTTACTTCCATTCAAGTCAATAAGGAACGGAAAATAGCATTCATGCGTACGTACGGCCTACCGCCTCCATGAACAGTGTATTTCATTT
This sequence comes from Viscum album, assembly GCA_963277665.1. NCBI lineage: Eukaryota > Viridiplantae > Streptophyta > Magnoliopsida > Santalales > Viscaceae > Viscum > Viscum album. Next base: position 1,301,290,081 of record OY728161.1, read on the forward strand.
CATTTATCTGTCTATTATATATATATATATACTGAATATATATGATATATAAATCATGATTTAAATTATGGAAGTAAGTAAATCATGATATAAGTAATAATAATATCAAGAACAACAAGTCCAAACACGTACGATAAATAAAACTATTTTACCCAAAACACTGCTTTAACATGGAATTTACAAAAGAATGGGTGATATAAAGTCATAAGTGAACCATTTATGATTTCATAAAAATGAATATGATTCTGTAATAAGTCAATGAAATTATTTAAATCATTATACATGAGGTTCAGATACTTACGAAGCATATCAGACCTAAGGTAAGGGATAATTTTGTAATCTCATTTTTATCTGAGATTGCTTATTCATAAGTATTTACTGGGTTTATATTTATCATCCATGTCCCTATTTTCTAAAAATGGTATCATGTATTTTTAAAGTCTTTTTTTACCAATTTTTGACTTTTACTACATGATATGTAAGTAATCTTTCTTTTGATTACCATATGAGGTACTTTTTGACTTTTTCGGCAAAAGTATGAGAAGAATGTTTTTTTAACTTATACGGCACGAACTGATTTTTAAGATTTCATATCACCTTATTTTGATGAAGCTTACACTACAAGATTTCAGGAATATTTTCAAAAAAATTATTTTCTTTTAAAATTTCATGTCATTTTGTGAAAAGAAAATGATTTTGAAGAAGAAAGGATATTTTCCTCAAGAATTCATTTCAAGTGTTTTATCCAAACCATTTTCCATATAAGATGGAATTATTTCATATGTGTATGTTTTAAGTATAATGTCTCTATTATTTACATGGTTGTATTCTTCTTATTATGAAATTATATCCATTTTTTTATATGGATTATGTTACGATGAGATGATGTTTATGAAACCCATTTTATTCTTTGGGTTATGATGAATGATTTATAAATATATTGTGGCACAAGTAATAATGATTTCAATATGAGATGGGTGGGACCTATATCTCCCTCAAATTCATTGGGTAAAGATTTATATCTCATGAGATAGACATGGCTGGAATGAAAAGTTAATCCGGTTCTTTGATACAGGACTGGAACAAGGAGTGAACTCGATTCAGAAAGGGACTTTGTCCACTAAGATGGTCTTGGAAGAAATGCCTTGGCTACTATGGAAATCATATCATGTGATTAATGATTTTCCACAATTACATGTTTTATTACCATGATATTTTATCGTGATCAATGTTCCATTATGATCTATTCCTTATTTACTTCCATGTTTTTGCTCAAGATTTTGATGTTTAAACCTTATGTTCATGTTTTTAAGTTCAAATGTATATGGTTTGTTTTATTCTATCCATGATTACCCTTAATGAGCATTTGAGATCACCCTTTATATGTTTTCTTTTCCCCAGGATATAAAGAAAAGTTTTAGGTAAGAAAACAAAAGGGAAAGATCTTTATGGGAGATGTTGAAGATCTTTCACAATGATTAGAAGATTTTGTTCCGAGTTTCCAAAGACACTAAACTATTACGATCCTTGAGTGTTGTTTTTTGTTATGTATTAAGTATTCCTAAAAAGTAATGTAATGTCTATGTACGTCAAGATTTGGGTCTCTACAGTTGGTATCAGAGGAAAGGTTTAGTCAACCTTTGGAAACTAGGATGCAAGAACTTTAGTGAGATCCCTAGAGATATTTCTAAGGTATGTCTAGGGATGTCCCTAAGGTTAAGTATAAGTATAGGTTATAGTCCAAGAATTATGGTAACGATCATAGAATTAAACCTAAGATGTTAGATATTGAGGGTACTCCCCCTTTATTATGTTGTTTTCCCTATCATGATTTTTGCCTCTCACACTATTCTTTTTGGGTTTTAGACGATGGATGGAACCCGAAGGAACCGTGTTGATCAATGTAATGGACAATGCAATGATTGTCCTCCTGAACAGACCAATGTCATGGGATATGGAGTGAAAAATCTTATTGATATACTTACACAAGATATGAATCATTCTTAACTTCCAAATGAGCAGATAAGGGAACAATATTCTATTGAGTCCTTCACGAGGCAATGTACACCTTCTTTTAGTGGGTCTTCTAATCCACTTGTTGCTGAGCAATGGATCAGTACCATTGAAAAGATATTTTCCATACTTCACTGTTCAGAACATGAAAAATTCATTCTGGCTATTTACCATTTAGAAGGTGAAGCATATCCATGGTGGACTCTAATTAAGAATACGAGGCCCCGAGATGAAATTGAATCCATGGAATGGGACGAGTTCAAGAACTTGTTTTTCAGTAAGTACTTCCCTCGTATTATTTGAACAAAGATGAAAAAGGAGTTACTTGAGCTTAAGAAGAAGGATGATGAATCTGTTGGTAGATACAAAGTGAATTTTACAAGGCTTGCAAGGTATGCATCTAGCATTATCATCTAACCTGAAAGTAAAGTTGATCGATTCTTCAGTGTCTTAAAACCAAGTATTCGAAGGGAATTAGCTATAAGAGACTTCAATAGATATGAAGAAATTGTGTGTTTTGATATCAAGGTAGAACTGGAAGTTGGTGTTGCATATCCATCTCATGGTTTTGAGAAGAAACGAAAGATGGAGTTCAAGGAGAAATCTCAGAATAATGGTGAAAAGAAGATGAATGTTTCTTTATGCTCAAAGTGTGTAAAGAAGCATGGTGGAGATTGTCTTAAAGGGATTAGAAAATATTTTAAGTGTGGAAAAGAAGGTCATAGAACAGCTGAGTGTAGAAGTAATGGAAAAAGGGTTGCTAATGATATGAATAAAGAAAAGACTACAGAGAAAGCACCACCAACACTTCAATGCTTCAAGTGCAAGGATATGAGGAATTATGCTAATCAATGCCCTAATCCAAGGGTTAATGATGATCAATTTGAGAAACCACTTAAGTCAAAGGATAAATGGAAGTCACATGCGATTACTATTTGTGATGTTGAGTATGACAATGATGTTGTGTAATGATTAAGTGTTTATGCAATGGGATTTCAAAATAGTATCATGGAATCTCATTTATGGTATCGTGAAATTTTGGAATATCTATGTATTGGTTTTCAATAATTATATAGTACCAGTAACCATGAAAAGTGATTGAAATATTTTTGGAAAGAAGATGATATGAACATAATGAAGGGATAAATAGAAAATGAAATGAGTTCATGACTGATATCATGGTTTGAGTATATAGAAATTTTGGGATTTTGGTTTGTGGAAAGAGTTAACTTTTTACAGCATTAATGTTTTCACTAAGGTTCAATGGGTATTCATTTTTCAAGATAATACATGATTAAGGTATTCAAATGTTTGGAATGTGACCAACAAGATATATCGTATGATATATGGGGGATAAATGATGGTATTCACATGCTCGATAGATGACATTTCTAGTAATTGTTTTCTTTATACTATGCGATTGGACATATGTATTTTGGATAAGCCTAAAGATTGGAATGGATTATATTGGACATCAGATAGTATTATTTAAGGATAGAACTTGTTTTTCGATATTATTTCTGGAATGTTATAATAGTATAGTTTTTGAAAAAGGACAACCCATAAGACGAGCGAAAACCCATCATGTCGGACAAGGTTGTGGGAATCGAACCCACAACTGAAGTACGACAGACCTTTATCGCATACCACTGGCCTACAGGAAGTCCCTGGTTAGTAGAAAGTAGTTTTATTTTATTAACCGCTATGATAGATGAAGTATAAGTCCATTTTAACAACCATATATGATTAATCTCAAGATATATGGACTTATGTATATTTAATAAATTGTGCTAAATGTTTTTTGATTGAAACAAATGGAATGACCTATCATTCTATCGCATGGTCTGCTAACACTACATGAATGAAAAATTATACTTCATTTCTTTAAGAGATGAAGTGGAAATTGTTCAAGGCACGAACAATGGTGATATTTTACCAAAATCAAGTAAGTATTTCTTTTAATTCAACAATTCTTCAGCATTAGGGGAATGATCTTGAAAACTAAAAATGTTGTCCTAGTACCCTCATACCCGATAAATCAGATGGCACCTTAGATCATCAAAAATTTATGGCTTTGTGATTAATGGCTTTTTCATAGCCATGTTCTCTGCCACTCTTCATCATAACTTAATGGTTAGATTTCTCTTCCATATCCATATTTTCACCTATGTTATCCTATGTGGAATCCCAGTGATGAGTTAATCTGGGTAACCATTACATTTCTTACTTTACTTTTTAAAATTAAGTTTTTGTATTCCTTTTACGATGTGGGTTTTTATGAACGAAACTTTCAAGTAGTAAAGGATTTATAACCCCGATGAATTTCGAGGGTGAAATTCATTTTAAGGGGGGTAGAGTGTAACACCCCGAGATTTTATGAGAAATATTATTTTTAATTACTTTGATTTCTTGTGTGGTACGCTACACCAAGATTATATTGTACTATACGCAACACCATATTAGCTTGTAGTATACGCAAAAATATTCTTGGCTCGTGTTACGCACAATTTCAAGTTTGTTTTGTGGAAATTATTTTACGAAACATTAAGTATAGATTTTGTTTAATGTATAAATGAAATAAGTTTTGATTATGTTATACGCAACACCAAACAGAGCTTTCACTACACTCATCCCTAACTTGGCTTGCATTACACACAATCAAGACCTTCTTTGATAGCTTGTGTAGCACGCAATACCAAGTTTCACTAAACGAGATATTATTATAATATTATTATTAACTAGCCGTTATGAATAGTAATACCCACTTTTTGAAATTTTATAAATTTTATATTTCAAAATGGACTTCATTTTTGGATTCGGAATATCAAAATTAGCCTAAGGTGAATTTTTGGTATTTTTCTGAAAACTTTCAATTTTTGATGAATAGTGAAAACACTGAGTTACTATTTAAAAACCAACTTTTTATTTAAATAATTATTTATTTTAGGTAAAAATTGATACATAATACCTATATAAGTTCAATTTAATTCATTTGAGTCATTTTATAATAATTTTAGATATATAAAAATTTTATTGAACTTTTCACCGTCTTTTACCCACCTCCTAGGAGAATTTGAAAATTAACATAAAACATAATTTTACTACTTCTGTGAGTGGAATTTCAAAAATCCGAGAGACAAAGAGTAAAATGTGGTTCAATAAGATAAAAATAATTTTTTGTGAATAGTAACTTTTTATTTTTTTACCACGGTTAAAAGTAAATAGGGTAATTAAGGGTAAAAATGATATTATTATTACCCTAACACATGTCCTAATTATATTGTATAAGTATAATTCGACCAAAAAAAATCTTAGGAATATAATATTATCATTTAGGTCCACTTGGATTAGATTAGGACATTTATTATTATTTAATTTAAAGAAGAGTTAAAAGAGTTAAAATCAAAGTTTAATAACTAAAACATTTTTAATATAGGGTTATACATAAGATAAATTCGACTATAAATATTCATTAGAAATATAAAAATCTTTCATACATAATAGTATTTTATTTATAATTTTTAGACATTAAATAATTTAATTTATTTATGACACAACAATGATGCAGTAATTACCTTATTAATGAAATATTAACATAATTGATGTTATAAATACCCAAATAAATGGAATTTGAGACTTTTTATGAATTAAAATAATTTTATAGGTTAATATGACATGTTAATATTGATTTAATTAATTTTTTTAGAACTAATAATTCTGTTATGATTTTCACAAAAATCAATTACCAAATAGTGTCAAAATTGACATAAAATAGTTTTTAAAAAAAATATTATATTATTAATTGTTATTCTATTCCTAAAAATATAACGTTCAGAAAAATGACATAGATAAGGTTATATATATTAATAATTAACCACTTGGGGTTCGTTTGTCTTGTTATAGTATGTTTATTAACCATATAGTGTAAGAAAACAAGAAGACACGGTAAAAGTAAAATTATTTAACTTAAAGTTAAATCTAAATAATAAGGTTAAAATAGTAACCTAAACTTGTAAAAATTCTATTGGTTGATAGTATTTCGACCCATCCCCACTTTAGCTTCTAAATAAATTAATTTGGAGCTATTCTAAACCGAATATGACTTTATTATAAAATAATATTTTAAGTTTTTCCTAAGGTGCCCCTCTCCTCCCTTATAAAAGGGAACCCCTTCCCTCTTCTATTCACACCCTTTTGAGCCTTGAAGCTTGAACAAAACCTGTCCATTTCACTTCTCAACTTCCCTAAAAAAATTATAGATGTTCTGGTCTCCTCAAAAGACCAACTCTAGTTCCTTAAGAGGAATATTAAAAGAGGTGCGTCGAAGAAGTGGTAATCTCTTCTACCGATTCTTTCAAGTTTTCTTTCTTCTTCAACTTCTTATTCTTTAGTTGTTTCATTATAAAGTAATAACATAAGTATCACTAATATACTGATATATTATTATAAATATGAAACAACACCATTCCACCTTCTATCCATCCTATGGAAAACTAAATCACCGCGCATGTGTACGTACAGAATACCGTCTCCACGCCGTGGTGTAATCTGTTTTTCCACCACCACCTTACTTGGATGGGTATAATGGTGTAAATAATAACTATATATGGTTATTATAACATCATAATTATTCTGAGATATTATATCATCCACTCCAATTCTATTCAATAATTATGGGAACGATATCGTCGCTCGTGCGTACGTACGGACTACCGTCTCCACGAACACGATTAGATTCATTCTCCATGTTAAACATTAAAGAATGATTATAAAGTATATATAATGAATAATAATGAAATATATTACATGATAAACCTACTAGATTTATGTATATATATGTCATCTACTTACTTCCATTCAAGTCAATAAGGAATGGAAAACAACGTTCATGCGTACGTATGGCCTACCGTCTCCATAAACGGTGTATTTCATTTCATTTATCAATCTATTATATATATATATATACTGAATATATATGATATATAAATCATGATTTAAATTCTGGAGGTAATTAAATCATGATATAAGTAATAATAATATTAATAACAACAAGTCCAAACACGTATGATAAATAAAATGATTTTACCCAAAACGTTGCTTTATCATGGAATTTACAAAAGAGCGGGTAATATAAAGTGACAAGTGAACCATTTATGATATCATAACAATGAATATGATTCTATAATAAGTCAATTACATTATTTAAATCATTATACAGGAGGTTCGGATATGTACAAAGTATATCAGACTTAAGGTAAGGGATAATTTTGTAATCTCATTTTTATCCGAGATTGCTTATTCGTAAGTATTTACTGGGGTTATATTTATCATACATGTCCCTATTTTATAAAAATGGTATCATGTATGTTTAAAGTCTTTTTTACCAATTTTTGACTTTTACTACATGGTATTTAAGGAATCTTTCTTTTTATTACCATACGAGGTACTTTTTTACTTTTCTGGAAAAAGTATGAGAAGAATGTTTTTTTAACTTATACGACACGAACTGATTTTTACGGTTTCATATCACCTTATTTTCATGAATCTTACTCTACAAAATTTCATGAATATTTTCAATAAAATTCTTTTCTTTTAAAATTTGATGGCATTTTGTGAAAAGAAAATGATATTGAAGAAGAAAGGATATTTTCCTCAAGAATTCATTTCAAGTGTTTTATCCAAACCATTTTATATATAAGATATCATTATTTAATATGTGTATGTTTCAAGTATAATGTCTCTATTATTTACATGGTTTGATTCTTATTATGATTAAATTATATCCATTTGTTTTATATGGATTATGTTATGATGAGATGATGTTTATGAAACCCATTTTATTCTTTGGGTTATGATGAATGATTTATGTATATGTTGTGGCACAAGTAAGAATGATTTCAATATGAGATGGGTGGGACCTATATCCCCCTCCAATACATTGGGTAAAGATTTATATCTCATGAGATAGACATGGATGGAACGACAAGTTAATCTAGTTCAGTGATACAGGACTGGAATGAGGAGTGAACTCGATTCAGAAAGGGACTTTGTCCACTAAGATGGTCTTGGCAGCAATGACTTGGCTACTATGGAAATCATATCATGTGATTAATGGTTTTACACAATTAAATGTTTTATTCCCATGCTATTTTATCACTATTGATGTTCCATTATGATCTATTCCTTATTTACTGCCATGTTTTTTCTCAATATTTTGATGTTTAAACATTATGTTCATGTTTTTAAGTTCAAATGTATATAGTTTGTTTTATTCTATCCATGCTTACCCTTAATGAGAATTTGAGCTCACCATTTATATGTTTTCTTTTCCCCAGGATATAAAGAAAAGTTTTAGGTAAGAAAACAAAAGGGGAAGATCTTTATGGGAGATGTTTAATATCTTTCACAACGATTAGAAGATTTTGTTTCGAGTTTCCAAAGACACTAAACTATTACGATCCTTGAGTGTTGGTTTTTGTTATGTATTAAGTATTCCTCAAAAGTAATGTAATGTCTATGTATGTCAAGCTTTGGGTCTCTACAGTTTATTCCATTTAAGGGGGAAATATGCACATAAAAAATTTCAAGAAACTTATACAACATGGATAAGATAAGATAAAATATCTAAATTAGAACCATTCACCTTTATTTCCACATTTGATCTCATGGGAGTCTACTTATTGATATTTTTATTCTTTTTTCATTTTTTCATGAGGCACTCTCCTTGACCGGTTTTACAATTTCCATTTTAGGTGTACTTTACAACCTTATTTTCCCTTATTTTTTACATAAATAGTTTCAATGGTCTTCCTTATTTAAAAATAACCAGCACTATAATTAGTTTTCTTATAAACCAAATCTTATAGTGAAATATTTAATATATTTTTTATCTCAACATTTCTAGTTTGTTCACTGTGATTTCTCAAATCAACATATCTTTCAATATAATTTTTAATATCTTCATTGAAAACCTATAAAAACATGAGAATTTTTTTATTCCATTCATAAAATTCATTTTCATAAAGAATAGAGGATTTATCATAGATTCCATGCTAAAAAATATACACACTCCTTCTAGATTTGAACACTGAATCTATAACTTTATGATCTTATACAACTTGTTTCAACCTGAGATTCCATGGGAGGGGGTGAATGAGGGTGATGGACAAAGTACATTTTTTCTTTAATACATTTATATTCATTTTAAGAACATGTTAACATATCGATAGGAACCTGGTTTAACCTGTATTGAATGATATCGCAAATAATGAATAGATCACATATATGAAGATAAGAAAACCATGCACATAACACCCAAATTTTAATTGGTTGAACACAAATGTCTTTGTAGGGGTTATCATTGGTTATGTCAGGTTATTCCATGACCATTTTTCTATAATGACCTAACCTGACCTATCATGTGGTGGGTTGGGTCATCTCAATCAAGCCATCTAAAAAAATACAGTAAATAATAATAGCAAAACTATAAAACTAAATATTTAATTAAAAATAAAAATTTATATATATTGATAAATATGAAATAAATATAATATAAATATAATGTTGTATAAAATTGTATAATATAAATAGAAAATTATATAATGTAAACATGATGTTATATTTACATTATATAACATTATATTCCCATAAACCAATTGTTATATAACATGAATATAACATTATATAATGTGAATATAATATTATATAATGTTATATACTATTAATATAAAGTTATATAATGTAAATATAATGAAAATATAGCATAAATATAACGTTAATAGAAAGTAAATACAATTTTATATTTAAATTATATTTCTATTATATAATATTTTTATTTGTTTTCAATTATTATTAATTGTTGTTAGTTAACATTTATTATTTAGTGTAAATTATTTTGAATTATTATCAATAATTATATATTGTTTATAATTAATTATAAATTATTATTAAATTTTTACTAAGTATTTATCAATCAATATTAATTTATAGTTATTATTTAGTATACAAACATATGGTTGTGTAGGTTGGGTTAAGTTAGATAAGATTTTTTCTAACCCATGAACCAACCTTGACCTAACCTAATCTAACCTGACCTAACCATAACCCATATGTAACCTGACCCAACCTGACCAACCCCAGTCATGTTGGGTCAGGTTTGTACACCCCTATGTCAATTTCCAAGGATCACATACTGATGATGGGTTTATGTTCCAAAATCCACTAATATTCACTTGTTATGTGGATTCATAGTTTCAACCATGGTCACTCAAGGGAAAGTGAAATTCTATTATAATGTTTAAGGTTCAATCACTCCTCACCCAAGGAATACTGCCTATTCTTAACATCTATACACTACTTCCATTATGGTTCTTATATATTTTATAGAATTGTAGGTCTCTTCACTAGATAAATAACATTTTTTTCTATCTCTATTAAGCATGATACTATTCTTGCATTATAACATTAGATCTGATGCTATGTCACTCTTTTTTTTTGGATTTCTCTCTTCCACTATACCAGATGAGATTAACCTCTTAATTAGTGAGTTATGTATTAGTCTTACTCATTACAATCTTGGTACCACATGTTCTCAAGATAAGGAAAATTTTGTATCAGAATTTTCCAGTTTACCTCTGTATGATTTAGATAATGATAATTACAATTCATAGTTATCTTATGGCTATATTCATTTTAAGCCCTGATATGGAATTGAAATCCTCTTCCTTCTTATTATTATTTAGCGAACCCCCCAGGCACATAACTAATGGATGTGTAATCATTAGGTTCATGACCTTGAACACATAAACATTGGGAACATATCTACATGCACATGAAGCTATCATTTGATCCCTATCATTAGACTCTGAGTGTAAGACTCCAGGTTCCAAACTACTTGGGCACTTAACCCCTTTCACATAAACCCTCCTTGTTGGTTCCACATAATCCTAGAACACATATCCCTGGATCACATAACCTGAGCACAAGAACACTATCCATGAGACTACTAGCATAAAATCTTTTGGGTGTATAACAATGAACACATGTCTCCTAGCATGTTTCTCTATGCATGAGACTGCTTATATATAACCATTTTTTGAAATAATTCACATGTCATAACACCCCTTGTTCATACTCTCTTGACAAAGCCTATGAATAAATTCAATTAAGCACTAAGTCCACCCCCTTATCAAAATGAAGAAGTAAAGGGATCTTTATATAAGATTATTCACTAAATTAAATCACTTCCCTAAAAGAGTTATACAAATAGCCTAATTAGTCATCTGATGATCGCATGACTTGTCAACTTTACATGGGTAACATGAAATCCTTCATGTAAAATTATTATCGGGTTTTCCTATCATGTAATTCCTTCATCACATAACTCACTAAGGTTGATAAATTATGTTTTCAAAAAATCACCTTATTTTATATTATATCTCTGTTCAAAAAATTCATGAAACTAAAATTCATGATTTATTTCACATGCTTCACATCACCCCATCACTTGATCTCTTAAAGTTTTTCCCCTCATAAAAACTTACATAAATCATTAGACCTCTCTACCTTAGACAACATCACTTATCTTATGTGATTTTTATGATCATGTCACATGAATAAAAATACATGGTTTTGTGATAATATTTATTCCCTTAATTCATTTAGACCTTCAAGGATCACATGATCCAATGCAATATACTCAATATTGTGACCCTTATATATTTACACATTCACTAGAGATTACCCTTCTTAGGTACTAAACTAAACTTCATCAAGTGTTTGGTTCTTATTCACACCATCCACATGACTTTTCCACCTTAATACATTAATATTAATTATGTTATCCAAATTTGTGATTAAGAAGATGTTTCATGACCCACAAGGTTTTATGTAGTCACATGTCTCTTAAACAGTTACACAATTTCAAGATCCTTTTTGCCTTTATGGTCATTTAAAGGTTTAATGATTACACGATTTGACTTCAGTTCCTATTATATAATTCTAAATTGATGATTTTTATTATTATGGTTTAATTAAATATTAGAGTAACTCCACACCATAATTATTATACTATACCATCATAACATCATTAGTTTAATTAATTCCATAGATTTCACACATCAATTGGGTTCATGATCAATAGTCATCCTATCCATCTATATTTATAATAATGATTGAAAAAAATATAACACCAAACATAGGTATGGGTCCAACACAAAGATTCATGTTTGAAAATTTTACCCACTATTTACCAAATGTTTAAGCCTTATATGTTATAGTTGATTTTCCTCTTTAATACTCTTATAGAATATTTCTTGATCAAAGGATATCTAAAATAGATTACCACATATTCACTATCTATTTGTAAGTATTATTTTATTATTAAACCCCTTAATGAAACATCCATTCCTTTGAAATATCACCTCACTCTCATTTCCATGATATTGAGAGACACTTGGGATATTATACCTCAACCCATCAATATAGAGAACATTTTTGGATTTATTTTTACAAATCTCAGTGAATCCAAACTTCATTAACTTTTGATGATCCATGGTTACTCAAATTAGCATATCCGTTATTATATATTTATATTTCATTAAAAATATTCATGTTTCTTTTCATCTAAATTAAGAAACCTCTATCATGTATTTAACACTTCCCGCTATTTAAATCTTTGTAAGAAACCACAACCACCATTTATTTCTCTTGATTTTCCCATATATTGATGGATTTGGAATTTTTTTCAACTTCATTGTTAGTATAGTGAGATGCTTGTTGGTGTGGTGTACAGGTTAATCAAACCTCACACAAGTTTACTTAATGGAATTGATGGTATTATAAAATTTTACCCTCTATTTCAGAAGTTGTCTAAAATGGGATTTAGAAACTTCCGGTTCACACCCTCATGATTCATTTACCCTCTTTGATTTTGGGAGTGATAAATTATACCATCATATATAATATCTCCCCCCTAAACTCCATGAAACTAACACCTTACTTTGAAGAGAAATATCCTCAGTTAATAAATGGATTTTTCAAAATCAACTAATTGTTGTGATTTCCGATTTAAAATCTACTACTTATTTTTAAACTACTAATTCTTAAGATATTTATTATTAACCTTGAATTTTCCTTTGGAAATAGAATTGTATTTTTCCCTTCCACACATCACTACTCATAGAAGTTTTATCATGAACATTTGAGGTTAAAATATTGTTTTTATCATTTATAGATTATGTAATCACCTTATTTCATTTTTTTCTCTACCACCACAAGTTATTTTTTATTATTGGGTTTTTAAGACTGTAGTTCATAGAACTATATGACAGTCTCAAAGATTTTTATGGGAATAAATAACATTATTAATTTTTTTATAATTATATAACTTATTTTATATAATTTTTTTACTCCATATCTTTTTATATTCTCAAGTAATGTTTATCTTTATTATTTTTTTCATTAATAGTTTTTACCTTCTTATTATTAGGAATAAAATTTACAGTGTAAATATCAAGTATTATGTCCCAAACTTCAAGGATTTCAAAGAGATATTCAATATTTATATTGAACCTAACATGGATTATTACAATTTATTTATTTTTTTATTCTTAAATAGATTTTATACATTAATTTTTCATAGATTTAAAAACATTATTTTCCCACCCGAGATTCATATTTTTTATGCATTCCAATATTTATATTCTCATTTGGAATTTTTTTTTCAACTCAGAACTTCTTTATTTCACTATAAAACTACATTTTTCTTCTCATAAGAGATATTTTTGTGATATATAATTTTGTAATTAAGGTTGTCATACCTTCATCCTCACTATTCTATTACTCTCTTTGACATTCCTCATCACAATATATGTCATAAAATTTTGAAAATAATTTCACAATCTTTGATGTATTCATATTTACCTTATATTTGAATAATGTTTATCCCTTGATAATTCCTTATACTATATTTAAGCTTCTTGATGGAGTTTTGTATCTTACATTTTTCAAATTTTCTTATTAATTCCTAGTAAAATTAACTAAAATTTTTATTATCTTTCATTAATTGAAAAATTTAAATAAAATTTTCCCTAATATTTTTCTTTTCCTTATTTAATGCCTTTTAAAAAGAGTTACATGAACTCATAAAATCCTATTAGAGAATATTAATCAATGGTTACCTCTTTTTTGGGCCCAAAATGTTAAAAATACTTGACATACATTGGAAAAAATCAAAGTTCACAATAGAGATAAAAATTCAAATGAAAAATGGAAACTAAATAGTTTATATCATGTAGATCAAGTGCTTCATCAAGATACTTAAGTTATTTTAGAGTATTCTTATAGTTTTCAATAAATATATTATTTTGTGAATTTATAATTCTTGAAATGGATGACCCATGTGTATAACATTTATTTTTCCATGAATTTGAAGTTACATGCAGATCTAAGATGATGATTTCATACCCTCATGTAATCCCTTCATGAGACTACATAGATTTTGGAAACACTACGAGACCATGAATTACCTATGAGACTATATATTTTAGGTAATTTTTTATCCAAATCCACCTATAAATACCCCATACTCACCTAAAAATAGACACACAACATAAAAGTTGAGAAAATTCCCCTAGATAAACATAAGAATTTGGGAAACTCTGAGTATAGATGTAGATATTTTATTCATGAATTAATCCTAGGTGACTAAGGAGAAAAAAATAAGTGGGAAAAAACTTGTGAGGCCCATTCAAAAATAAGAGAGTTGTGAGGAAAATTTTCAAACAAGAAGATTATGAGGAACCTTCTTGAATGACAGGTTTGAAAGTCCCATTCTAAATGAGACGTTCCTAAGGCCCCTTTTCAAATGAGAGTCCCATTTATGTATAATGAAACCCTCATGAAAAAGATACCCGTGAGGGTCCCCTCTATTAGGATCACTTAAAATAATGCTCTATATGAGACCGTCCTCACGTGGAACAAGATTCTATATGATATGGAGGCTATATAGGGTATTTCCTACCATCCTTTTTGTGTCACTTAACTATGAAGCATTTGATGTTAATTAATTTTTTTTAATAATACTAAATGGAAAATTGGACCTCCTTAACACCTTTTAATTTATCCAAATCACCCAAATTTTTTGTAATTAATCCGATGACCTTCATGGAATCTTTCCACTAAGTTCAAAACCCCAAAATAGAAAAATTAAGGCCTTCCCCAAATCCAAATACATACATGATCAAGAAATCAAGAACGCTAGAGTTCCCTCCTTCAATCATGTAATCCCTTCATAAAATTAATCTACTGGGTTTCACTCCCAAATAAATAGAACCACTAGGGTAATACTGATCATGTATTCTATGGATAACGAGGGTCTCTATCTTGAGGATACTTGTAAAACTTCCTATTATAACCAAGTTTATCTATACTAAAGATTTATGGCCAGCTATGTTTGTTTTAAATAATTTTTAGGTTGGTTATGTTGTTTGAAAGGAAATGAAGTATTGTTGGTAATAAAATAGAATCCTATAATTAGTTTTTTAATAGACATGTTTCCTAGTGTTTTCTAAATTTATCGGTATGAAAATCTTGTTTTTTCGGTGAATTTGTGAAAACATGTATAAAAAAATGGATATTTTTTCACATTATTTATGAAAAACCACATAATGTTTTTTTAAAAATAATGGATTTATTCATATAAACTAATGTATTTAGTTAGTATTAGTAATAATTGATTTAGGGATGAACATAAAGGATCAATCACATGGAATTTATGCAGGTTTGGGAAAGGGGATAAGTTTATTTTCAGTTATTAGTGGTTTTTTTGGATATTTATTCCTATAAATATATCAATAATACCATAATTAAGTATCATAGATAAGTTTAAAAATAAATAAAGTTTAATTGGAAGTTTGGAGAAGTCATGTTGACCCTATTGTAGGTGTTATTCATATAACACAGATCAACCATATAACAAAGACACTCATATAAATTTAGTGATTCTCATAATGATGTTATACAACATAGAGAATCCAATTTTTGATGAACTATACTATAAAATACAAGGATAACCACATCACAAAAAAAGTGTGCCTGGAGAAAATAGTATTATATTAATACTAAACCATGTATCACTTATTCACAACAGATTTTTAAATCTATAATTTTATATAGCTATATCTAGTAATATTTTTGACAACTAAGGAGTTCTTTGGATAATAAGATTCTGCAATTCAGAATAAAACATATTCATAAAATTTATAATAATATGGGTGAAAATATAATGAAATTAAAATAAGGAAGACTTTATTCAATGAAATTCATGAAGAGGAGTAGATGAAAGTGATATGATGAAGTTAGTTTACCATCCCTAAATCCTTTTTAAATTCATTTATCCTAGAGAAAAGTGAATGTTGATATAAAATTGTAATCTAAAAAAACTAGTGAAGAACAGTGGATATGGGTAGACTAACACATCATCAGTGTATAATCCTTAGACTATCCCATAGTGGTGAATTAAGAAATAATTGTTGTGTTTTGTTTTATTTCATCATTTTTGTGTTAGTAGTTTAATCATTAAAATCAAATAGGTTTAATGTGTTTCTACCAATTTTGGGACAAGATCCATTCAAAAAAAGAAAAAAGAAAAAATAGACACCCAAATTCACCCCTTCCTACTTAGGGAATCTCAGGGTACAACACTTACCATGGATTAGGATAATCATATTGGATATTGAAGTGTTTTCTTTACCAACCTAATTCTAATTAATGATCCATGTGCCCATTGGAACCCTATTTAGGTATAACCCCTAACCATATTACCATTGATTATTTCATCATCACGACTCATCTATGAGCTAGGGACATCCATATGAGGGCCTCCTACCAAGTATAATCCCCAGGTATCCCTAATTTCACTTAATTAATCAACAAGGTCTAGAACACATGGGCCTTTTACTCGATTTAAAAAACAACTCATTTCTATAAAGTTAAATATTCCTTGTGAAATGCATATCATGTTATCCTATGTGTAATACCTAAGAAATTTTATTAAAGGATCACATTCCTCTAGAGTCATTATATCCTTAAATGGTTATATTCACTAGGAGATGAACCATCTAATGAAACCCACGAGTAATCCCCAATCAATCCTATATTTCTTTCTTCTTTTATGATGTATAAATACTAGTCACATGATGTAAAAATGCATGATTTAATCCTTACCACATAATGTTAAACAAAATTATATGGTCCTTCCACATGACCTTAAACTCTACAATGCAACTTATATAATCTTTGATACATGTCAATTATGATACATAGGATTCCACTATAAGGTTCAAACCCAATATATAAAATCACATTTCCACTAGGCCATACTCCCTATGAAACATATACCCCTTCCATCATACATTCTTAGAAATCCATATCACTCCTTCTCATCAGTTCATAACCCTTGATGAATAATATCTTCCCTGGGGCCATTTTATACTTTGAACCCACCACCCCCACTTTTTTCTAGTTACAAAAAAGGGTATTCCAAAAAATTCCTACTAATTCATAATCCTTATACCAACCATTATTGTGCACATTTTCTAAGATATCTACTCCGTGATACTTTAAACTTTTTTGAAATGATTATGGATACATAACCTTAAAAGGTACCATGTAGTTACTTATCACATAACCTAAAAATTTACTAAGTTTCACATTAAGAAACAACAAAATACATGGGTTATGATTCCCTTCCTAAGGATATGTAGGAAACCACTATGATGGGCCTGATCCCAATATCACAACACTTCTTACCTTCCTGGATGATGATAAATTTCATAGTTCAAAACTATGTGACTTTAAATCATAACATAATAAATTAACATGAGAGGGATAAATAAATTCTATTATAAATAAGATATACCATCAATGTATAATACATGATACATAAAGATAATTCCACTGATATAGAACTATTATTACATACAGTTATTCACATCAATTCATGGTTTTGATCAGATCATTGGCATAGGGATAATTAGTCACACATTGGGATTTGGGAAAGATTCATGATTATATCTCAAATCTATAATAGAGTTTACAAATAGGAAATATTTCCCCTATAAAAGGTGAATATGAGCCTAAAATCCCATCCTATTGACCAATGCACATTATATAGTGTTTCCAATAAAGTCCCAGTGACTTAGTATATTTGGAAACAAGTTTGTGTCAACTAAAAAAATCATGATATAAGTATCTATTAGAAAATAATGGTAAAACTAATATAAAACCTTAGATTTTTAAATAGATCAACTGATCATTATCCTAATTGGGATACTACACTGATGAGTTTTCTTGTTTTTGTTTTCTAATTTTCCAAGACATCCAAGAATACATATAAATTTACCTTCAAACCAAATAAATAGAAGTATCATAGTATACTACAAAAAATGTTTGACTTCCTGTATAGATATATTTCATGTTCATGATGAAATTTTTAGCACATCACCTAGGGGATAATGTCACCTACCCATTCCCTTTCATACCAGGTAAAAAATAAGATAATAAAAGAATTTATCTTGAATGTTACCATATTTAATTTGGATGTTTCACATGAAAACATCCTTGAAATAAAGCCTCACAGTACATTCACTAAATTGTGGGAGCTTTATAATATAGTGTAACATTTCTTCTCCCACAACAACTTCAGGAGCCTCTCCTTAAACTCTAATAATTTTTAGCAACTTTATCATAGGGAGGCAGATCAAGAGGTTAACCATGAAATCACTAAGAATTAGAAGATACCTTGGAGGGATCTAATAAAAATCCATTAAGGTAATTAGACCCTAATTCCTTAAGGTTACCTTAGGTAGTATATTCTAGATTCCCCATTCCCAATGACTCAAGGTCAAGGCACCCAGTAAGAGATCCTACCAGGTGTAGTAGAATCGAAAACATTAGAAATAAGCCCATTTTCTTGTTCACCATAAGGATGTTTGTCAACACATACAGAAAATGATTAAAGATAATTCTCATTTCCCTTCTCATACTAAAGAAGATTGAAAATGTGTTTTGGGATCATTAAGAGGATCATTCTTGATTATTCTAACATCCATTAAGGGGAATCCCATATTATTTCCCCTATATATGAATCTCATCAACATGTAATGATGGAATCCAAAAGCTAAAAATGGGTACATATTCCCATTTCAATTGATGATCCATCACATATCCACTTTCCTATAGAATAATAATATCAACACATCCTAGAGGTGATAGAAGAGAAGGTGTATACCCTACCTATATCATACATAATAGCCATTCTATTTCATAAATAGTGAATGATGATTTTTTGTATACTCTAGATGCTATGTTTGGAAAATACCATAGTCTTTATCCCTCTAATATTAAATAAACTCATCGACACATCCCAATATATACACAAAATCATTCACATTTTCCTACTCCCATTCTATAGGACCATCATCATTCCCTAGAGAAGAATGAATAATAGGATTGGGAACTTATTCTTTTTCTGATCTAAGTTCATTGAAATATACCATTATCCACTTCATGGTAGGTTCATGTACTTGAAAACCATAAATGAGATTATCAGAATATTTTGGAGGTCACTTAGATATATAAATATATTCCTACTCTTACTTAGTCTAAGGAAGGATGTCAAAATATCCCGACACCAACCAAGAAGTAGGACTAAATTATTTTCAATTTTGAATAATTCAATTGACATATTTTGATGGTGAGAAAAGATCATGCTCATGTTCTATTCTAGTATCAAGAAGTTATTCAATACAATTTAATGAAAACATAGGAGTCACCTAATAGGGATCCCACATAAAAAGGTCATTGTACACACTGCACGACCCTAACTGACTAAGTGAGAAAATCTATGAATAAATCTCACAGATCGAAGATTGAAAACCATTAGTATGCTCATATTCCGACCATAATCAATTATGTTATTCTTAACTTCCATAAACATCACTATATAGAGGCCCAATAATATTTTGACTCATATTCATAAGTAGAAGGAAATTATTTTCATGGAGGTCTTCCCCTTGATACTGTGATCAGCAACATTGGAGGTCCTCTCTATAATGTCTTCTATATATGTCCTTCTTATAAAAATATGAAGATAGATCATGGGAAATTTTTAGATGTTATAAGGTGTAAATATCCTCCCCGTAGCTACATGATAAATTATCTTGTCCCTCTCCTTTATAATACATCAAAAATTGATAACCACAAAATTACTCCCCATAAAATTTATGTCATCCAACCTAGATGTTCTCCCCAAGGAATATGTTTCATAGTTCCCCCATGTATCCAGACATTAAGATAGAATGGATTTCCTTACCATGATATATAATTTGAATATGACCATAGAGGTCCTCCCCAGGTAATTAACTATAAAGGACCTCCCCACAGTGATAACCCACCTCAATAAGAAGTTCCTCCCCTAGTCAAAAATACTCTGATATTTTCCTCATATCAAAAGGAATTTGAGAGATAGAGGTTATCTACACTAAGAGCCTCATCCTCAGTTAGTGATATCCAAAATCATTTGAATAATATTCTAATATAACATCTATCATTTACATAACCTTCAAAATGAATATCCTTTTATATGGTGTTATATATTCTAAAAAATCCTTCTCCCCATTCTAAGGTATATGGGAAACAACTAGTCTCATTAAATCAGGTGGAGGAATCCCTCTTAGGAGATGAATTGAATGTTTTGGTCTTGATAAAGGAAGTAGGAAAATAAAATATACCAATTATTTTCTATCTCATAGAAACCTCTAAATATAAATTTATGGAGACATTGAAATAATATTTCAAACATTACATGTACTTAAATATATGGACAACTTTACACCACCTCAATATGAAATAATTGTCTTAAGGGAAGTATTCTGACCACATCAAGGTGATAATTGGTCTCTTTCACCAAAACATATTGGATTCCCTTTCAGCTATATAGAATCAAAAGTTAGTAAAGAAGTATAATGATATATGACATGTGTTCCTTAGTACTTTGAAATATCTACAAGAATTGATTGTTGATTCCCATAATAGCACATACATTAATGTTCATGGTGAAAATAGAGAGCTACATTTTACCCTACTCCACTACTAGTATAGTTAACCAAGAATGAAATCATGAAATGAAATCTCTTTAGGGTAATATTTAGGCCCATGTCTTGTATAATCTATATATACTATTTGGAAGAAACCTTCTTTATCTAAATATTATTAATGGAATACTTGATGAGGATGAGCTATCAATATGATCTTATTCCATGATTCCATGAAATTCAAGTGATCCTCCCATATGAGGACAGTGATTACATAAATTATATAATATAATTCAATGTTAAGTATGTCAAGATAGAAATGAATCTTACATCCATCCCATTCTCAGACTAAAGAATGAAAAGTCAAAAAGTTAGTCCTGATAGTTTCCTCAATAGGAATGTAAGACCAACCTAGCCCACAAGCCTATGATAATTTTTTAAAAAACCACACCCCTAGGGATAATAAAACCCTAAATGGGTCTAAAAAGTAATAGTGGAAGTAAAATTTCAACACCATTCTACATGTATGGGGGGATTTATATTACACCCTTGATGGAAATCGATATTCTCTGAACTAGGGTAAACTTCACAAGAGAATCCATCACAATTTTTTTCACCATGATACCCCTCTATATTTTTGGGGACATGATCAAGGAATAATGATATGGAATAACTCAATATCACTCCATATGAATAAATTTTTGGAGAGCATTGAGAAAGAATGGAATGTTATTACAGGGGTGGAAACTTGAGATGATCCGTCTTGTTGGGGAATATCGAGGAGGATTACAAATCATCCATTGATAACTAATCAAAATCTTACCAATACCCATATAATTTTGATAAAGACATTATTTCTATAGTTTATTACCCATAATTTAATTCTATCAGTGTCATCCTAGAATATTACTCAAAGAAAAAAAGCAACGATGAATGGTATAATGATGAAAAATTTCTCTAAAATATTATAACAACCTATGATTTTGGATCCTTTAAAATAAATACTATACACAATACACCCAACATAAAAAATAAAATATTTAGAATACATTAATAAAATTTCAATAATAAAAACTAATATGGAAGACCATTAATATTTAATACCTTTATGAAATAAATAATTAATATGAGTTAATATTGAAAAAGGTAATAACAAAATCCATTTTCATTAT
This sequence comes from Viscum album, assembly GCA_963277665.1. Classification (NCBI taxonomy): domain Eukaryota; kingdom Viridiplantae; phylum Streptophyta; class Magnoliopsida; order Santalales; family Viscaceae; genus Viscum; species Viscum album. The sequence continues at coordinate 1,301,312,360 of OY728161.1, forward strand.
ATTGTAAATTCATTCAAGAAATTGATTTTAAAATTTTAAAAATTAAATTTGATAAAATAAAATTTATTTTTAAGCTCCTCTCATAAAAATTTATTAAGTATGATTTTTTTAATTTTTTATGAATAGATTTAATTTTTAGTCAAAAATATTGTTTTTTTGATTTTATCACTATGTAAACATACCATATAAGTTTAAAAAACATTTTATAAAATAAAATATATATTTATTTAATAAAATCATAAATTTTAATATTTTCATTGATCTTATAAATAGCATGTCCAATATTTTTATAACTAAATTAAAATATTATTTTAATATAAATTTATTTTGAACTTCTCTTTGAATTAATTATTTTAAAAGGAAGATTATGTTTTGGATTTACTTGAAATAATCATACTATTAATTTTATATAAAAAAATAAATATATTTCATAAAAATTATTAATAATTTTAATTTTATCTTGTATATAACTTTAAATATAAAAAATATATTTTTCAAAAAACTATTTTTACTCAATTAAGTGTGTTTATTTTAAAATTAACTCTTCACACTTTTAAAAATTTGATATGATAAAATTATTTTAAAGTTTAAAAATAAAATAAAATTTGGAAATAATTTCAATTTTATTTTTATTCATCAAAATTAATTATTATGGTCAAAAAATAGTTAACCCTATAAAAAGTATAAAATGGTAAAAAATGTTTTACTTTGGGAAAATAGACAAAACATGTTAAGAAAATGTTTTTAAAAAAGTTGTTGAGATTATTCTATGATTTATATTGTCCCACACTCTAATTTGGTTCACTTTTGAGCCATTTAAAATTAATATAGTGTCATGGAATTATTGAAAAATGATGAGTGTTTCCAAAAGTACCTTTTTCTCCTATTATAAATTGATATCAGTTAAACCATTTAAAATATATAATTAACCTTCTAATTCATCATTTAATATTTTCCACTATACTCTTAATATAACCCTATTCCAAAAATATAATCCTCTGGTTACTCATAGTTATCCTAAAACCATCTATTTCAAGGGAACATCCAAGGAAAAATCAAGTCTTCAACGTAAGTATTATCTACTTCTTAAGAATCGATTCTTAATATTAATATTAAAAATATCATATCACAATTATTATATAATAAATTATGTATCATTATTTTACTTAAATGTTTTTATATTAATTTAATAACAATTAGTTATTCATGTGCATCCACTTAGAAAAAAATAAAGGAACATCATTACCGTGTTGCACAAATTATCACCTCCACAAAGTGACATCATATTTCTATGTCACTAACTTTAATGGATAGTATTAATGGTGTTAATGATGAATAAATATGATATATCTCATAGAATTATGATTCTCAAATTTCAATTTAATTTAAACTATCACCTCCTCTCAAGTGTTTATAAATGGGAATGTTAATCGTTCGTATGTGCGGATTACCGTCTCTATGATGAAACATTTTTCATTTTTAATTTATTATTTATATTTTCATAAATTATCTAAAAATATTAAAATATTTTTCACCATAATAAAAAAATACCATTTTTTGTAATTATATTATGGAAAAGAAACACATCTTTAACCATACTCTCGAAGTGAGTTTAAGTGTGTTCAAATTTGGGTCAGTTTAACCACTTATGTGAATAATGCATAAAAATATGATTATGGGTGACTATGAAAACATGAAAAATATTAATATCATTATCAATTAATCAAAAATTTATTATTAAATTTTTCTATAAATATTATATTATCTATTTAACTTATTATTATAGTAACATTTTTTTCGTCAAAATTGACGAAATAAGACGTTTTCAATTCTATTTTAACATAACATAATCAAAACACATATAGAATGAAATAAAAACATTTTAAATAAATATAAGTTAAATATTTTATAATAATAAATTATATATCAATAATTAACTTGGTATCAAATGATTTTTTTATGATATAAAAAATATATAATATACGCAAAGTAGTTGAAGTTATTAACACCCAATGGTCATAATATGCTATAATTAATTAATGTATTCATGATAATAATTATAATAGGGATTATAAAGGAATAATATTTGTGATTAATGATTTTAATTAGTTAATCATTTTTTTATGTTTGGTTAAAAAGAGGTTATAGTGTGATAAACTAATCAAGGAAACTAGGTAAGGGATTTTTATTTCAATTTCACTTCATTGAGACATTGTTTGTATTACACACCTATTATTATTTAAGTGGTTTTTATACTTACTATATGATATATTATATCATGCATTAATTCATCATTTAGGGTATTATATGCTCAATTTCATAGTTATTCTCCTTTAAGAGTTTTTATTTAAATTTTACTCAAATCATAATGAATTATTTTCAACTTCCTTAAAAAAATTGACATCTCTCAAAGGTGATAATACATATAGGTAATTCATATAATCATTCATTAAAAATACTCTATCAGTTACTTAAACGATGGATATAATTTTTTAACTTTAATTTCTATTTACCGCATTTTAAATTGGACGTTTTAAAATATTTTAAGTGATGTGGGTTTCTAACAAAGTGATTTTAAAATGCTCTAAAGGTTTTCCCATCATTAGAGAATAAAAGTTTTATCATCCAAACCACATTTTATATTGTTAACATTTATTTATTTTTAAAATATTCATTATAAATTATTATTTTTAAAATTAAAAGTTATCAAATTATTTATACTTACCATTTTGAAAACAACATTTTTTTAAGTTTACATTATTAAATATTAATTTTAAAAGTAAATTTTTTCAATTTATTTACACTTACATTTTTGAAAAAGTTATGTATTTCTCAAGTTTTATTTATTAATGATTATTTTATAATATAATTGTTTTAAAATTATTTTCACTAACTATTATATAAATTCTATGTTTTTTCATGTATCCATTAAAAGTAAAAGTTTTCAAAGTATTTTCTTTTACCTTTTGTAAAACATTATGTAATATAAATATTCCATTATCAAAGATTATTTTTTAAAAGTAAAATTTTCTAAATAATTTTCACTACCCTTTTCTTGAATACTTTATATATTTTTCAAGTCTATATTATTAAATAATATTTTATAAAGTAACATTTTTCAATGTTTTTTCACTTATATTTTTTCAAACATTATATATTTTCAAAGATATTTTAATAAGAAATAAGGTTTTCAATTTTTTTCTATTTCCCTCAATAATTCTAACTATAATGTAATTTTTATTTAGATTTTTTAAATGGTTTTGTGAAAAAATTATATTTTTACTTATGTTTACCCTTTAAGGTGTAAAATTCATGAACTTGTTGTTTTATCACCTTTTATATGTTATTATGATATGATTTATTTTGTAAATTAAGTTTTTTAATATTCTATTATTTTTTATGATTGTGTTATGTGATGTTTTTGAAAGGTTTCATAAACCCATTCTCTTTCTATAGGTTCAGTTATATTTTTTTATGATTTATTTTTAAATGGCACTCATTTTTATACATGATGTAAGGTGGTGTCCTATATCATGCTCCAATGAATTGGTTATGGATTTATATCCCATGATAAATGGATTATAAGTATGAGAATTTTATTCATTCATAGTATTAATAATGAGAATTTCTTTCACAACAAGAATCATGGGCATTTTTTTTGTTCACAATATGACGCATGGTAATTTTTTTTCTTTACAATATGAAGCGTGGGTATTTTTTTTCTCACAACATGACTCGTGGGAATTTTTTTATTCTCAATATGAAGTGTAGGGATTTTTTTTATAGTGAAATAATTTATCTATGTTTATGATTGTGCCAAATTTTCATGTTTTTTATTGTGTTATGCCATGTTTTCATTATTATCCCTTGTTTTTAAATTTTTCTTCACTTTTATGTTATGATCACATGTTTTCAATTATTGATATTTATTTTGATCGATGTTATAACTTTTAGGATTACTTAAGGACGTGTTTATGATATTATGTTAATCTATCATTTTTTAATATTATCATCCATGATATTTTAATATTTTATTAAGATATTTCCAACTTTCTCATATTCTCCTTCATGTTTATGATCTAATTATTTATGATATATCTTTCTCTTAGTGAGATTTTAATCTCACCCCATTCTTATGTTTCCAATAAAAAGGTTATAAAGATAATTATATCATGTGCTATTTATAAACTAAATATTGATATTAAATTAATAACAATGTTTAGTTTATCATAGATCATTGTAGTTGGTATTAGTGGGATGTTTAGTTATTTTAGATATTATTTTAGTTATTTTTGGAGATTAGTTTAGATAAATTTATTGAAAAATATAGGGACACATTTAATGTATTGGTCTAAGTATAGGATAACATCTCTATGTTTTAGTGAAGTAGAGATTATGTGTTTCTCCATTAAACTTAATCCCAATATGGATAATAAAAGTGGATGTAGGATCTAGAATAGTTGTACCTATGGGTAATAACCACAATGAGGGAATATTGGGTATTAAATCAATCATCAGCAAGTGAATGAAAGAGATGACTAATTGCACACTTGGTTTGAAACTCCCAGGGGATATTCATTGGTTTATAAAATTATCATCATAAACCACTATAAATGATTTATTTACAAGATACATTGAGGGATTTTTTTAAGAAGTATGAGAGAACACAACTTAAAGTAACCTTGGTAGAATTATGAGAATTATATGATTAACCAAGTTTGACATATTTGAAATGAAGGTTTAATTGTTTTAAATGAAGTTTTAATTGGATAATACATATTAGGATTTATAATTCATATTAATATACCCAAATTCATTTTTATATTATCATAAACATTTCATAATTAGTATTTGGTTGAATTAAGATCAAGGAAATCAAGGTGTGAAAGGTATGTCCCTAAGAACCCTTAAGAAACCTATTTTGGATATTTAATTTAAAAATATAACCAAGGGTAATAAGGTGAATAACTCATTAGATAATATATGTTGAGTTTTCTTGGATCAATTAGCTTATAAATTTATTAAATGATAATTTAAATTGAGAGGAGACAATTTATTTAATGACAGATAATGTTACAACCCTAGATTTTAAATCCTTTAAAATAAATACTATGTTTTATAAATTTATTCACATGATACATTCAAAAAACCAAAATATATTAATAATAAATTATTAATAAATCTATAATAATCACTAGGATGATAAACCATTTATAGCTATTACCTTTATTGGATAAATATTTAATATGAGTTAATATTGAAAAAGTTTATAATAAAATTCATTTTATTTATATCATACCCACTTTCAAAAACTAAATTTAAAACTTTTAAAATATAAATATGATAATATAGAATTATTTTTTGAACTCCTATCTGGAAAATTTATTCATAGGGTTTTTTGAGTATTTTTGGAAAAGATTGATATTTTAGTTAAAAATACAGTTTTTGCGATTTAATTACTATATAGGTGTATCCTATAAGTTTTAAAAAAAATTTCAGTAATATAATTTATATTTAATAAATAAAACAATCCTTTTTAATAATTATTTGAACTTATAAATACCATTTAATACATTTGTTTAACTAAATAAAAAAGTTAGTGTAATAAAACTTAATTTCGGTCTTCTCTTTGAAAGAAGTATTTTCAAGGTGATATTTGGTTGTGAGTTTCCTTCAAGGAATCATAAATTTATTTCAATTTATAATAAATAAATTTATGTCATTAAAATTAGTAATAATGATAATTTTATATTATATATAAATTTAAATATGAAAAGCTTTGTTTTTCTAAAAACTGTGTTTACATGACTAAGTGTGTTTATTTGAAAAATAATTTTTCACATATTTTGAAATTTGATATGATACAATGATTTTAATATTTAAAACAATAACTTTCAAATTTTTTAATAGAGTAAATTTTATTTTTAGTTAGTAAAATTAATTATCGAGGTTAAAATATAGTTACCCCAATAAAAAAAATTAAAAAAATAGAAAAAAGAGTTTTACATAAAGTAAATTTCCAAAACATGTCAAAAAAATATGTTCAAAAAAAGTGTTTGAGATTATATTAGACTTTATATTTTCCCATGATCTATTTTTTTTTAATTTTCATCCATTGAACCATTAAGAGTGTCATGTAAATATTGAAAAATGATGAGTGTTTCCAAAAAGAACTCTTTTCTACTATTATAAAAGGATATCACTTGAAAACACTCAAAGATACAATAAAACATAGAATTAATACATGAATATATTAATATTAACTCCAAATAGAACCCAATTACACAAGAATAAATCCATTTCCACTCATAGGTATCCTATCACCTTCTATTTCAAGGGAACTTCCAAGGGAAAATCAAGTCTCCAATGAAAGTTTTATATACTTATTAAGATTTTATTCATAATATTATTCTTCCAAATTTGATATTAAAAAAATAATATGATTAATTAAGTATAATTATTATACTAATAATTTTTTATATTAATATTATATCCCTTATTTATTCATTTTTATCCACTTATAAAAAAACAAAAGAATATTGTTAGTGCATTGCACAGACAACCACCTCAACGAAGAGACATTGTTTTTTTCATTGATTAATTTTTATGGATGGTATTAATTGTGGTAATGATTAATAATTATGATATATATATATATATATATATAATATAATTTTATTCTAAAATTTAAATTTAATTTCCACCTTCACCCCCTCTCACGCATTGAGAAACAGGAATGCTAATTATGCTTACGTGTGGATTACCGCCTCCACGATTAAATGTTTTTCATTTTTTGTTTAGATTTTAATACATTGTCTTAAAATTTTATAATATGTTTAAAAATAATATAAAATAAAAAAATTTCGTCACACTTATATTATAACCACATTACATCAAAATAAACACCTCTGTAACCATACTCACCAACAAAGTTACAACATGTTCAAGTTTGGGTCAGTTTAACCATCTGTGTGAAAAATGATTTAAAATAAAATTATATATGACTATAAAAACATTAAATATAATATTATTATTAAATATTAAGATAATAATAATTATTATATTATTATGGAAATATTATATTAAGTATTCAACCAATTATTAATGTAACATTTTCATTTGCTAAAATTATTGAAATAAGATATTATCAATTTGGTTTTCATATAACGTAACCAAAGAACATATAGAATGAAATAATAACATTTTAAATCAACAAAAGATATATATTAAAGAATCATAAATGATATATCAATAATTAAATTGTTATATAATTATGGGTAATGATATAATTCTTTTAAACACAGGCTAAATAATTAAATTTATTAACAATCAATGGTCATAATACACTATAAATAATTAATGTAATATTGATAAAGAATTATTATAAAGATTATAAAAGGTTAATATTTATTGGTAAAGTATTGAAATAGGTTATTAAGTTAGGTATTTTGGTTTTATAGTATCTCAGAGTGTGATCTACTAAAAAAGAAAACAAGAAAGGGGATTTTCATCTCAGTTTCCCTTCATTGAGACATTGTTTTTAGTAAGGACGAGTTTTTATTTGAGTGGTTTGTATAATACCTATATGATATATCATATCATGAATTAGTTATTAATTAAAGTTATTTTATGTTCAATTTCAAGGTCATTATCCTTCAATACTTTATATTTAAATGTTACTCAAACCACAATGACTTATTTTCAACTCTCCTCTAAATATTAAGATCTATGAAATATTATAATATATTTGTGGAATTTATATGACAATAAATGATAAATACTCTGTCATTTTATTCTCATATGGATATAATTAATAAACTTTAATTTCTCTTTAACTCATTTTAAATTTGATGTTTTAAAATATTTTAAGCGATTTGGGTTTCTAATAAGGTTATTTCAAAATATTAAAATGGTTTTACCATCCTTTAAAAATATATTTTTTTACCATCCACACCATATTTTAATTTTATAAACATTATTCCTTTTTTGAAGTTTCAATTTTTATAGATTCTATTTAAATGTAACTATTTTCAAAGTATTTTCACTAACCTTTTTTAAAAATTTATTTCATTTACAAGTTTCCATTATTAAAGATTATTTTTAAAAGTAAAGTTTTTCAATGTATTATAACATAACTTTTTAAAAAATATATGTCTTTTTCATGTTTATTTTATTAATGTTTCTTTTAAAAATTAAATATTTTCAAATTATTTTCACATACCTTTTTTAAAACATTATTTTTTCATGTTTCTATGATTAATTATTCTTTTTAAAAGCAAAAATTTTCAATGTATTTTCACTTAAATTTTGGAAAATATTTTTTATTTTTCAGGTTTATATTATCAAATATTATTTTTTAAAATAAATATTTTCCAATGTATTTTTACTCCCCTTTTTGGAAACTTTCTATCTTTTTATAGTATCCATCGTAAAATAATATTTTAAAAGTAAAAGTTTTCCATGTATTTTCACTTCTCCATTTGGAAACATTTTGTCTTTTCAAGAATAATTAATTTAGAAAAAATGTTTTCCAAAATATTATCATTACATTTCCAAATTTTTTTAAAATTAATTTTTATAACAACATTTAAAAAGTTTCCTTGAAAATATTTATATTTTCACTTATATTTACCATACAAGGTTTATCTTTCATGAAGTGATGTGTTTACCGCCATTTATATGTTATTATGATATGATTTATTTTTGGAAATGATAGTTTTGATATTATATGTTTTCATAAGTTCATGTTATGTTATATTTTTAATGTTTTAAGAAATGAAATATGTTTAAATGGGTTCATTAGGATATTTTTATGATTTATTTTTAAATGAAACAAATTTGAATGAATGATATTGTTTGGGGTCCTATATCTCCCTCCAATACATTAGTTACATGATTATATATCATGAGAAAATGATGTTAAGAATGAGAATTTTTTTATTCACAATATGAATCATAAGAATTTTTTTTGTTCACAACATGAAGCGTGAGAATTTTTTGTTCACAACATGAAGTGTGGGCATTTTGTTTTTTGACAATATGAATCATGATAATTTTTTTTGTTCACAACATGAAGTGTGATCATTTTGTTTCTTTAATAATGTTATAATTTTTCTATGATGATTATTTTTACATATTAACAAGTTTTTTACCATGTTATTCCATATTTTCATGATTATGGATTATTTTTAAGGTATTTCACACTTTTATGTATTTCTCACATGTTTTTGGTTATTGGTATGTATTTTGAGCTTGGTTATAACTTTATTATTACTTAATGATTTTTTTTATGATTATATGTTTCTCTGTTATGTTTTATGATTATAATTAATGATATTTTGATCTTTTATTAATATATTTATGTCTTCCTCATATTCTCCAACATGTTTATGATCTAATACATTATGATATTTCTTTCCATTACCAATAATTTGAGAACAACACTTTCTTATGTTTCTAATCCCTAGGTTTTAAAGATGATTATATCATGTAATATGTCTAGAAAAATCTATAGAAGAATGATTATTAATAAATAATCTAAAGTTTAATAAAATAAGATGTTTATATAGATAATCTATAAGACAATAAACCTTTTGATACTTAGATTTTGTGACTATTTTGATATGTATAATCTAAATCATGATATTAATACACTATTTATGTTAAGTTTATTATGGGTCATTATCAATATGGTTGAAATATAAATACTAAATAATGGTGTGTGTACTAGGAATTAGAGGTAGACTCAAAACCTTATAGATCCTCCAAATCCTAACCACTACCTCTTTGAAAATCATCATCTAAAGAAATAGAGAAGGATGTGGAAAGATCCCACCCACCACCTAAGGAAAATGTGGCTCCCACCATGAAAGAAATGTTATCCCAATATAAATCCAAATTTTTGTAACTAAGGAAAATAAATTTTGAGCTAATTAGGGTAAATATTCCTACTGATTATAAATTCTAGGTGGATACCATATCTCTGCTCTAATGGATCATCCTCGACCATAGAAAGTTGTTCAACCCATGAGGTTGGATTCTAACTATCCAATGATATTTGGGTCAGGATAAAAGGTATATCTAAACCGATTTGTTCAATATTTTTAATAATTGTCTCTATTGGGATGGAAGTTGAAACCACATCAGAAAAAATACCCCAGGATGACTCATACTTGACATCACTACAAGACACGAGCGATCCAACCATATCAGGATTTTCTTACCACCTCCAATTTATATTTAGTCTATCAGACCAACTTTAAAAAAAACTATGTTATTCATGCACTTATATGCTCAAATGGAATATATGGAAGGGTGGAATACACCTATGAAACTAGAGAGGAAGTATTATCATGAGTGAGTGAATGAAACTCCTCCTCCTACAAGCTTCAAGAATCCAACTTTCCTAATATTGAATTTCAATTAATACCTAGTTAATAATTTTTTTCATTCTTTATCTTGATGTTTCCTAGTGATGTGAACACTCGATTTGAAAGAATAATCCATGTTTGTATGCTTTGTGAAAAATATGGAGGGTCCTAAATTTTTCTAATATAGAAACCTACCAACCAGGATTGTCTTTGGTTGATAAAACCTCCATCGAAAATTACTCTACCAATTTATCTCCATGATAAGAAAGAATATGATCTATATTGACTTAAATTACAAAAAAGTGTCAAAATAGGAGGTCCTAAGTTTTCATTTATATAGGAAAGGGTTTGAATTTTTCCTATAGTATGAAACTCTAACAAGAGAAGATCCTATAGATCTATATAAAGACTATTTTTATTGATTTTAATATGTCGTTGATACAATTGAAATATCCTATAATATATTTATTGATTATAATTTTTTTTTTCAAATGTTGGAGGATGCTACCAACTATTGAAGGAAAAATCTCAGTTGTCATCAATAGCTCAAGGAAATAATGTTGGAAATGAAGATGAAAAAATTGTCATGTTTAAGCTAGATCTAAAACTATCACATGGTGTCTACCTTTGAATGAAAATAACAAAAAAACCCTTACGAGGAAGAAATAAATTGAGAAAATTCAACCAAAATTTGAATATTGTAAGAATAAAGGATACTATTTACAAAAAAGAGAACGTCCTAGGGTACTTCATCACTTCCATGGAAAATAACTTTCTCAAGTTCCTTGAGGCTAATGAACACAATGAAATCAATCTCAATGATTGACCTATTTATTTAACCTACTATAGGATTTTGAGGCATAATATTCAATAGTTATTTCTCTTCAGGGATATCCTATAAAATATGGTTGATTATAGACATTAATAACTGGGAAAACCACAATCAAAAGTTACTTACATCTCTAAAATCCCACTAGAAGAGTAAGGACAGTGGAAGAAACTCCAAAGTAAGGGCACACAAAATTTGGATGACTAGATGGAAATAAAATCAGTCAAACTGGTACATTTTATCCTAAGGGTGAAATTAAATCAACCATTTTGAACCCTAATTCCCTTTATAAGGACTAATTTATCTTCATCTCCAACACATTATTCCAAAATTCTATATTCTAATAGACAAAATAATTGGAACAAAAATAAAAAACATAGGATAAAGGTCATATGATGCTCTCAAAGTTGATTTATACTCTTCAAGAATTCACACCCCCGTCAATTAAAGGAATGTAACCACCCATAAAAATGTAAATTTCATTATATGTGTAGTCATAATATGGTTCCATCAACAATATCCACTTTTAGGATCCCATCTATATTAAATAAAACTAATATAAACTAGATTTCCCCACAAATAACTGGGGGATAGGTTGTAGAGGATGAGGAATTCAACTAAGAGGTGGTTGATATGTGTCCTAATTTTTTTTTCAATGTACCTATTGAATCCATATATGTTATAGAAACACAAATACAAGAATGTTAGAAGTTTCAGAAAAATAAATATTTTACTCCTAGACCATCCAAATCCTGATCAAGTCTAGTTATTTTTAGAAAAAATCAGTTTATAAGTCTTTATAATTTTTGTTTATTGACTATTCTATCTGAATGTTTGAGGTAAATATTTTAAATTAGTATGTAACATCATATAATATATCATTTCATATTTATTTTTCTTGAAATTGAAAATTCTGTATGGACCATGCCATTATGGTCCTCATGATGGGTTCTAGTTCACCTGAGAAAAACAATGAATCCTAGAAATGGTCATTTCAAAGGTGTTGGTACTTTTTAGTGGATTCTGATGGGGCATGAATCACATTGATTAAGTCTAGTTATTTTTGGAAATAATTACTTTATAAGTCTTGATATTTTTTGTTTATTGAATATTCTATTAGATTGTTTGAGGTAAATATTGTAAATTAGTAGGTCACACCATATAATATATCATTTTATATTGATTTTTCTTGAAATTGAAAATTTGGGATGGAACATGCCATTGTGATCCTCGTGATGGGTTCTAGTTCACCTAAGAAAAACAATTAATATGGGAAATGATCATTTCAAAGGTGTATAACCTTTTTAGTGGATGCGGTTGAGGTATGGATCACCTCATAAAAACAATGAGTTTGGTGTGGTGAATTGGATATTTATATGTGAGAAATGGGAAGACCAAAACTATCATTCAGCACACTGTAGAGTTTGGTGTGGTGTATTGGATGTTTAGATGTGAGAAATGGGATGGACAAAATTAGAAATTCTAATATGGTGGATAAAATGTCCATTTATAGTGGTCAATATTATAATAGTGGACATGTCACATTCAAAACAGATAAAGTTTTTTCACTATATAATATCTCACAACATATTAAATTGGTGTTTCTCCTATGATAAATGTTAAACCCAAAATGGCGTGGTGATGCTTATGGTTATTGTATTTTCTATTGATGAAAAAATTGATGTTTGGTTTTGTACATTGAAAGAAAAATTGGAAAATAGTCTTTGTTTATAAGTGTTTAAAATGGAGATTCACCTGGATATTGTAAAGGACACACCATGGTTATTGGAATCATGGAGTTTTGGTGTGTATTTTGACTATAAATGCACCAAAAATTGAATACGCTAAGTTAGAATATGCTTGAATGGTTATTTAATAATTCAATAATAACATTCCTAAAATTTGGGTAATGATTAAAGAAGAAATATATGGTATTTAATATCTTTTTTAATTTTTATATTAAATGGAATTAAATTCATGATGTAATAAAAATAGAGTTTATTTACAAGGTTTTCATAGAGGTTAGAGGAAATCATAGAGGAGTTATGGGTGGTTTTTAAATAACCATTATGGTGTCACAAGTGTTGATTTAATTCACACATGATCCTCTATTCTATAAGAGATATTTCTATATATTTATTAAAAAAGACAAAAAAAATATGATAGATAGAACATACATTGCCCAATATGAATTTTATATGAGATTCCTAGAGTTACTGGAAAATTAAAATGTGAAAAAGAAGAAGGATATTTTGGGAGATTTATATCACTAGAACACCATCATATTGTAGACAAGTGAAACACCACCTAAGGTGTATTTTTAATCTTACATTATTAAATCAAGAATAAGAATAGTTCAATGGAAGGAGATGTGAGCTCTCCCTTATGATGAGATGATGTGAGTATTTATCAATTACATGAATATTGAGTTAGAAGGGTTGATGAAACCACTATATTTTGTAAAAAAAAAATAGAAGCAGTGTTCTATAGTGTTTTAAGTGCACATGAACACCTCATTTACATTATCTTTATACTATCTTGGTTAGGCCAAACCACGTAAAATAATCTACATGCCTTATTTCTTTCATCTCACATATAAAGAAATTAGTGGGAGAAAGTTGTGTTCCTCACATTTTGAAAACAAGATCATAATATATCGATTTATGTTTTAAATTATTTATTACCCTAATTCACTCCCCTAGGGTCATCACCTTAACAAGGGACCAATAATTGGAATAACATAAAGGTTATCGAGGTGATGTTTTACCTCTCAGAATCACTATAGTAGTAGTGATTTTGAATCACATTGGCCTAATTTTTTTCATAGGAAACAATTTCCAATTATTTAATAGTAGTATGTTGTCCAAATTTAGGTATTTAGGGATGAAATTTTACACAACAACCATTTGAGTCAAAACAATGAAAAATAATTGGAAATTGTTTCCTATGAAAAAAATTAGGCCAATGTGATTCAAAATCACTACTACTATAGTGATTCTGAGAGGTAAAACATCACCTCGATAAATGAAAGTAGTGAATTATTAGAAAGGGATCACAATGAGTTTGATATGGATTTAAATTAAATTAATTCATTAGTGGGAGATATTTCTAACCCAATATATACCAATGTAATTTCCTATAAAACCTCTTATTTTGTGTGAAAACCTCTTGAATAATTATGAAGGTGAATAAAAAGTTTGATATCAAATGTGAAGTTTTTTCAGAAAAATATAAATACATGAGGATGAGTTATAATTGTCACATATAAAGTAAGAAATGAATAAAATGAAGAAAGTGTGTATTATAACTCATAAGAGTTTATATTCATATAAATGAAGAATCCTTTTTTAATAAATACATAGATGAAGATTAAATTAATGTGGTGATGCATTTCCTTTACTCTAACCATAATAGGGGAAATAACATTTCAAAGGAAATATTTCTCTTACATTCTTATGATGTGGTAAGATAGTAAATCTCACATTTAATTATTTTAAAAACATCCATGTTGATGAGGTTGAATAATCTATGAATAAACCTATTAATGTTGACAAATAACAGAGGAAACTACATCATATATTATTTGAGAAGAAAAATATGTTATCTCACAAATTTGAATTCTTATATGAGTCCAATATAAAATAATTTTAGGACCATAAGGACTTTGGTGAAGATGAATTAGTGTCATTTATTAACAAGCCAAAATCTAATGATAGTGATGATAGAAATATTAATGTCTTGGGTATAGTTGATCTTCAGGATTAGATTGAGGAAACCCTTTAAGAACATGAAATATGGAAGGCCAAAACCACAAAA
The DNA here is from genome assembly GCA_963277665.1 of Viscum album. Taxonomy (NCBI): domain Eukaryota; kingdom Viridiplantae; phylum Streptophyta; class Magnoliopsida; order Santalales; family Viscaceae; genus Viscum; species Viscum album. Next base: position 1,301,327,375 of record OY728161.1, read on the forward strand.
GAAAATGGAATTGTTCATGATTATAAACTAAATATGTAGTAGAAAGAGAAATAAAAATCATAACTGAAAGAATATATTGAAAACCTGAAATATAGAATATCATAAAACTTAGAAAAGGCAGTTTAACTCAAACTAAAAGTAAAATGAAAATAAAGAATCATAGGTAGATTTACTAATAGTGTGAAGAAAAGGCTTAAAATAATTAATAAATTCAAAGAATATGTCATTGCTTAGATATGAATATATGAGGATCAATAGAGACTCCCTAAACTTTTAATGGTATCAAGTTGGTCTAAGAAATTTTTTCTAATTGAAGCCATTAAATTCCAGGGTGTGATGGATAAGGATCATATTCTCATCCCATTCATATAGTTCCTTATAAATAGATGTAAATTTATGGTGGAGCATGGTCATAAAGAGAAGATTTTCATAGCTAATTCTATACTATAAGAATCAACTCCATAGAGGAAAGTGGAATTTGGATAATTTCATAAGGAATTTGATTCAATGAAAAAGGATAGAAATATGAAACCAAAAAATAGGTGTTATTATTGCGGAAAATTGGGAAAATTTAAATATATATACCTCATTACAAAATGTTTTTCATAGAGAACCAACACCAAAGATATACAATAAATATTTCCATAATATTTTTACGATTCTAATGGTGATTTATTTTTATGTGATGGTTTTGGGCATAAATATTCTTATTACACCTCAAGGTTTCAATGGGAAGTAACTTGTGAGACTTAAAATGTATAAAATTACTAGTTGGGAACATCAATAAATAAACTAAAAATGATAATTGATTCTTATTTTTTTCATGATATGAATGAAATTATTGAACAAGAGGAGCAAAGTGGGTATCAATTATCAAGAAAATTCTTCAGTGGTCATGGAAGAATTAAAAATGATATAAGAATAAAAATAATAATAATATTACATTATGTGTAATGAAAATTCCTATTTTATGGGTTATTATAAACAAGTTTACCTCACACTAGATTATAAATAAATATATTATCATTGGAATAACATATGACACAGGTGGATTTGTTTAATTTTGAAATGATGAGGTACTCAAAATTGTTGGATCTAAGAAGGACAAGCTTTGTGGAATGAATCATAGAAAAATAGATGTACTTCCAATGGAAAGACATAGCCATAATTTATTATGTGTGGGTTATTTTTGTGACTTAGGAAATGTTATAGAAGTTGAAAAATGGGGTTTAATGTAAAATATAGATATGGTTCCCTTTTTTACATGGAATATGTAACAAGAGGATTTTTTACATTAGTGGCGAAGAACATTGGTTCATGTTATCCAAAAAATATGAAAACATTATTTGGAACAAGATACTTGGTTACCTAAAAGAAAAATACCTGGAAAATCTAGTAAATAATTATACAGAGTGTGATTTTCCAAAGACCACACGTGACAACGCTCACACATGTGACTCTTTCTAAAAAGGTTGGACTATTCTAAATAATTAAAACTTGAAGAAAAGAAAATAATTAAGAGTTATTAAACTTTTTAATGTAGATATTTTTGGGGAAATAACTCCTAAATAATTTTTTGGTAAAATAATATTTTTTTGTTTTTTTATTCTTTTAACTGGATGGAATGGTTGATGGTGATTACTCAGAAAACTATCATGAAAATTTGCATCACTCGATATTAAAGAGTCTGAAAAAATTTTAGTATTAAAATTAAAAAGTTTCATATTAAAATTGGTATATAATTTAAAAATACCCATGTGCAATAGTACCTAGAATAACATGTGATTTAAAATCAAGTTTCTCTAGTGAGAACTCCTCAACAGAACTGTATTTTTTAAAGAAGAAACCACATCATCAATAACCTTTCTTAGAATATGATTATTGAAAAATATATACTATAAAATTATTGGAATAATTTTTTCTGAAAAGTGATGTATACCTATAATATGGAATTGATATGTATTAATCAAGACAAGACTCTATAAAAAAATTAGTATAGAAATAATCTCACATTGAAATACTTCTTAGTGTTTGGAAGTAACTGATTTATTCTGAATAAAAATAATAATACAATGTTCAAATCACATAAATATGATGGCATATTTCTTGGATATTCATAGAGGAGGGATAAATATCTATATTTTAACAAAATTATGGGAAAATTTATTGAAATCCATGATGTTTCTATTTTTGAAAGTGAGAAAGATCAGTCTTAATGTGAGAATTTTTACTCCTCACAAGATTAGAATTTAGACCAAATCAATTCAGTTTTTGAAAAGGAGAGTGACGAAGACATGTTAAGAAAAGGGGGAGTGAAATATTATTAAATCAAATATAATGATAACTCTGATGATGAGGAAAAAATATAATGGATAACATGTTCAAATAGGCATTATGGAAAATCATAAATTAGTGATAATAATAGTATTGATGATAAAACATATATATCTTAAAAAAAGGATGAAAGAACAATAAAAAATATTTGTTTTTATATAAATTGGAAAAACAATTATTTTATGATGACGTCATAGAAAAAATTTGGGTCAAATTAATTAATGATGAACTTGACTAGATTGAGAAGAAATTTTTTTGTAAAATTTTGTAAAATCTAAAAAATAATAACATTATTAAAAAAATGGGTTTTTTGAAAAATTATTAATGAATATGTCATGGTGATAATTAATAAGACACATCTTGTTTGAAAATAATATTCCCAAATTCATGTAATTAAAATCTATTAAGCATTTTCACTGTTATCTCTACAATAATCCATAAAAATGTTTCCATATATTACTATTCAAAAGGATTTTAATTTGTATCAGATGAATGTTAAATCAGTTTTCTTGAATGGTTTCCTTGAAGAGGTAGTTTACATTAAGAACCATGACACATTTCCCATTTAATATTTTGATAGAAAAGTGTGTTGATTAAATAATTCATTGTATGGTCAAAAGTAAGAACTATGATCCTAATACTATAAACTATATTAGTATCTAAAAAATCTTGGTTATCATAGAGAAGGGTTTGATCAAAATATCTATATTAATCAAGAGTCAAGGAGGTGGATGATAGCGTTCATTTATATCGATGAAATCATATTAATAATATTATATAACAATTAATACAATTAGTTTTTAGAATGTATGAGGTGTGAATTTGAGACATCATTAATTAGTGAATTATAATTTTTCCCTGGTCTATAGTTCATTCAAAGAATTTATGGGACTTTTATATCCTAAACCAAGTTTTTTAATATGGGTATGAAGAGGTTTCAGATGGATGACTCTAAACTGATGGCTACTCCGACGAATACCTAGATGAAAATTTCAATGTATGGTGAAGGTATGGAAGTTGAGGTGACTCTATATTGTCAAATTGTTGCTAGTTTGACTTACTTAATAGACACTTTATGAGACATTGAGTTTTCCACATGCAAAGTTTCATGTTATCTTTTTTGTCTAAAACAAAGTGGCATTAAGGATTTGAGGTGGATAATAAGTTATTCCAACAAAACAATGGAGCTTGGGATATATTATTATAGAAATTCACAAAAAATGGATGGTCTAGAGGGGTGTCAATTGGATAGGTTATTTTGATAAAGGTAACTCCTCAAGGATTTTATAATATATATATATATATATAATAAAATAATACATTGTTTAATAGCTTATTTTATATGTAAAAATTAACTAATACATGCTATGACATATTTTTTTTAAAATTTAATAATAATAAAACTCTATTAAATAAAAATAGATTATAATCAATTATAAAATTAATAAAAAATAAGATTATGAACACTTAAGGTTTTAAAAAGGTGTTTTTTACAATTAGTTTTTCTTTATATATATTGAATTTTAATTTAAAAGATAAATATTATAAATATTATAATTTTAATTTTAAAAAATTATAGGGAAGCCAATCAGGTGGCAGATGCTTTGTCCACGTAGGTGATTTTGGAGATGGATATGATGTGGTCCTTTACAGCCCCTGATTATTGTGCTTTAATGGTGGAGGCGGATATGCTGGGTGTCGTGCACTATAGGTTTTGTAATAATCCCCTATTTTTCTGACTCATTTTTATTGTTATTTAATAAATATATTAGGATCGGTTTGTACCGGGTCCTGGTCTTTTGAAGTAATTATTGATATATTCTAAAATAATTGATTTTTAATTGAATATAATATTTTTTTTATTTTTCTAATACCTTCACTTCTATAAAATTACCATAATACAAGAATGGCTTAAATGTTATTGAAAATTTTATCTGTAAAAAATTATTTTTATAATGTAAATTAAATGTTTCAATCATTCTATATTGAATTTGTGAATCAAATGTGTTATGTTTTGGAAACTAATGTAATATTTTACTCTAAAAAATATATTTATTCACATATATTAAAAATTAGTTATCATCACTTATAGAAATTAACAAAATCAAGATGAATTTTAAATATCAGATCAACATGATCATATTATGTAATAATTTAAATTTTATTTTTTTCATTATAGTCTAATTACTAATATTAATGTTAATAAACATGATAATTATAAAACTATTATTTTCAAGAAAATATTTTTTTAATATTGTATACTTTTTACCCAATAAAAAACTAATATCTTCTGAAAAAATAATTTAAAATAATTTTAAAACCTATATTTAAATATATTATCATTCATTAAATTTTTAATCAATACTAAATTAGATTGAGAACAGTTAAAAGTGAAAAGAATTTTTTAAAAAAAAATAGTTTTTCTATATATTAAAGTTTTAATTTATAAGTTATTTTTTTATATTTTTATAAATTAAATTAGATTATAAGGGGACAAAATTTAGTTTAATAAAATCCAAATTTAATAATAGTCTTTACCTTATTTTTTTAATAAAATATAAATTACTTGGGTAAAATCAAATTGCCAAGGTAAACACCAAAATGGTAAAATATAAAAAACAAGTGGTAAAAGGCCTGAAATATATTTAAAACATGTGTAAAAATTAGATATAGAGGATTTATCTACTATATATCTCCCCAAAATCCAATATTTCTCAATTTTTTGTCCATTTATCATTGATTAATGTTTTCCCATTTTTGAAGAATAATGGGTATTCAAAAAAGTTCCCTTTTCGCCACTTATAAAAGTGGAATACTTACTCCCTTTAATTTCACCCTTATTCTTTCTCATTTCATCCCAAAACTACATCATTTTTATCCTCATATAATATTATATCTTTTTAATTATCCTATAGTCTCAATTATTAAGCTTATGCACTTCATTTCCATGGATAATATCAAGAGAAAGTCCATGGTCCCCATGTGGGCATTACTTAATCCTTAAAGTTCTTAATTTTTTTTACTTACAAACCTATCCTAAACATAGTAATATATTGACCAAAATATCAGTACTATATTTATGTTTTATTATATTAAATTAAAAAATGTTATTTATTCATTCCCAACCACTTTGAAAAATAAAATAGTTTTAATCTTGCATATGATGAACTACTACCTCCACGAAGCAACGTCTTCCATTTTTTATCACTAACTTTCATGGTTGGTAAAGAGGATGGATTTTATGAATTAATATGATGAATATTTCACAATTATAACTCCAAAATTTTAATTTATTATATACCTCATTTTTATCCCATTTATTGAGAAATGGAATCGTTAATCAACCATTCTATATACTACCACCTGCATGAATGATGAATTTTAATTTTCACCATCACCCTACATGTATGTTTCTCATAATTAATTTAATTAATGTAAATAATATTTATGAAATTTTTAGTCTTATATAAAATTTATATTAACTGTATAAAAAAACTTATTCTTACAAGAAAAATTATAATAAAACTCTCATTTGGTTCAGTTTTTCCACCAACATGAACGATGTTATAATGTTTAAACCATGAATAATTAAGGAATTTTATGTAATGGTAAAATAATTTGGAAATATTTTATTTAATATTTTTTAATTATTGTTTAATTATGTAGTTAATATTTAATATATTTATTAATATACCACCTTTTGTTTGTTAAGCATTCCAGAAGTAGTTCATGGAAACTCCCTTTTTCAGAAACCATTTCCATGTCTTTCACCGAATGAAATATAAAATAAGTAATCATTGAAAATAATTTTCTATTATACCTTGAATATTTTGGGAATGATGAACTTTATGAGAAGAAGCAATAATAATACTTATATTACAAAACCATTTCAAAACAATCAAGATTACTCACACCCATTATCAAAAATAGATAATAAATAACTTATATACATGTAGAGAATAATTATGAAATAAATTTATAAAAGTTTATATATATGAATAAGGTTATATAATAATTTACTAAGATAGTTATTTTTATTATACAGAATGTTATAACGTGTTCAAGTTAGGAATAAAATGTAATGATTTCTTTGTATCACTTTCAATTCCACGAGACATGCTTTATATTTCAGACCATCATTTATTTTATATAGTGTATTCACCTCCCCATTGTCTTCAATTATAATTAATATCTTTCAATTCAAGATATTTTAGTGTCTATTTCATAGAAACCCTCTTATTTTTATGCTTCAATTATTATAATGGATTTAGGAAAACATAATTCTCATTCATTGAGTTATGATTGTTCTTCTTGAAATTATTGCATATAAGTTGAGCACATTATTCCCTTTTATTTTATTCTGTTATATATTCCATTTTATTATTGTGAATTTACATTTTTAACACAAAAACCCATTTTCAAATGTTTCTCAGTTTAAGAATTATGATATCTATAATGTATTTGGTTAACTCAAATTTTTTTTGAGTTAAAATATTATTTCTTATGTATCATTCTTATATTATTGAAAAATTATTTAATTTCATATTTAATTATAAATTTCATCTTTTTTTCTATTGTTAAAATGATGTTTTTAACTCAAAGATTATTTCTTTATTAAATTATGTCTGATGAGGGAGCAACATTTTTAAGAAGGATAAAATTAGATGTCATCTAAAGATGGGGTTTCTTCTATTTCTATGTTTATCATTCCAAAAAAATTATTTCCCTTATTATTTTGAAATTAAAATATGTTTTTACACATGTAACCTTACTATTTTCCATTACCACATTTTGAAGGAAAATTTTAATATATATTAGTACGATTTGGGTTTTCAAAAAATGTATTTCAAAATATTCAAATTTTTTTTAATCCTTTTAAAATAAAATGATTTATCTTGAAATCCAAATTACTTTTTGAAAACCTTTATGTATATAAAATTATTTTTTATTTAAGATTCATTTTAAAAGTAAAAGTTTTAAAAATATTTTAAATTAACTTTTTTGAAATCTTTATGTCCTTTCAATGCTCCACTATTTAAAGTTCATCTTAAAATTAATGTTTTTTAAAATATATCCACTCCACCTTTTCAAAAATAAATTTTCATAGTGAAACTTATTTCTTATTTTATGAAAATGATAAAATCATTTTCTAAAAACTCATTTAAAATTCCACAAACATTTTCCTCTTTATCCATAATGTATATATTTCCATGGAAATTATTTTTCAGGAATTACCCTCTAAATGTTATTATGAAATTATCTTTTTAGTGATTGAATTTTGGGTATCAAAATTTTACATTTTTAAGGTATGTTTTGGTGATACCATTAGGAAATTTTGTGAAACCTTTTTATCGTGACATGGTTACTTTATGACATGATGAATAAAACCAATTTCTCTCACTTGGGTTTTCATGATATGTTAAATTATTGGTTATTTATGGAATGTATATGTATGGATGATGATGGGTGGGGTCCAATATCACCATTCAATTCATTGGTTGTGTTTTTATATCTAATGGGATAATAATGGTGTGTGTGGACATGATCATATTATGAATTGTTCACAAGCTTGTGAATGAAAATGATCATATATATCTTTAGTCAAATGATTGTGTATGTAATTGATCACTTGTAACTTTTTCTACCTAGTTTTTTCATAGACATGATCACATATATCTTTCTCTACATGATTTCCCATGGTCGTGATTAAATATAGCTTTGTTTGTATGTTAGTTCGTGTACATGATTGCGTATAGATTTGTTCACAATATTGTGTTTAGAAATGATCATATTTTTATTTGGTCACAATATCATGATTTACTGTATTTATGCCACATTTTTATGTTATATGCTTATGAATATACCCCATGATACATGTTTATTATCTCAAACTATTATTCCATGGTATATATTTGTTCGTTTCAAATTATATATCCTTATATCATGACTTATGGAGAACTCTTATTATTTGATATTATTCAAATTTTATATTTCTCCCCTAATCATGTTTTTTCTTATGTTTCTGATCTAACACTTGATGAAATTTTGATGAGTTTTTTTACATTACTCAGTGTTCAAGCTCACCCATTTCTTATGTTTTCTTCCCCATATTATAAATATGAGTATAACATATGATATATCTAAAACTATATCTGGTGTGATTCGAATATGGATATAATTTCACAAGTATCATAAAATAAGTTTCATATATAATTTTTCCTCAGATACACTAAACCTTATATTTATGGGACTGTAAGATTATTTTCCGATTTATAATGTTTAAATTATGGAAATATTTTAAAATAATGTTATATTTACCTTGGGTCAATTTATTTTGTATCAGAGAAGATTTTAGTTATTTTTTAGTATTAGTATAGTTATTTTTAGGAATTAGGATGATATAAATTTAGTGAAAACCCTACAGATAAGTTTGAGTATAGGATGACATCCTGATGGTTTGGTAAATTGGAGATTGTGTGATTCTACTGGAAATTGCATCCCTATCTAGATACTAGAAAGTTGATGTGACTATGGAATATATGAACATAAGGGTAATCACATTAAAAAATGACGGTTTATTATTAACTCATTCTTCAATCTAGTATAAAATGAGTGGGCCTAAGAAAATACACCTAGCTAGAAACTCCCGAGGTATAATATTTGGTTGGTTATATTCACTTTATGAACAATTATGAAGGATTTAAAATGAATTTTAGGATTTAAAAAATAAAAATTTAGGTTAGAATATCTAATAATAATATGACCATGGAAAAACAAGGTTAAACTAAAGGATGTTTAGGCTGATCCAATTATATAATAGTTGATCCAAAATTATTATAGGTTGAAATGAAGACATCATCGGAGAATAAATCTTAGGATTAGGTTTTAAAATTCATATGATCATTTGATATGATTTTATTTTAAACTATCATAACCTTTTTGGTTGTATTATTATTTTTAGATACAAGTTCATTAAAATGAAGATGTGAAATGCATGCCCCTAAGAAATCCAAAAGAAGCATATTTGAGATAAATAGTTTCTTAATATTTTAATGGATAGTGAGGTTTATATAGTAGTTCTAGATATATATTATGTTTTGATGGATCAAATAACTTATTACTTTAGTGAATTATGATTATAATTATGATGATTCAATTTATTTAATGGTGATAATGTAATTCCATGATATTTTTGAATATATATTTATATATTCAAGATTAAAACTATATTCGATAGATTGATCCATATACAACACCGAACTAAAACAATCCATGACATACTTATTATTAATAAAATTTAGGAATAAAAAGCCCATATTAAATAAAAAAAATATTATAATCAATTAGAAAATGCATACAAAATATGATTAATAACAATTAAAATTTTAACAAGGCAACTTTCATTAAAAGTGATCTCTTATTTATATATAATAAATTTTAGTTTAAATGAAAAATTTATAAATTATAGAATTTTAATTTTATAAAATGAACTTAATTTATAAATTCAACATATCAAGATTATCTTAAGGATAATTTTTTAGATTTTTCTAAAATAATTTATTTTTAGGTGAATAGTAAAAAATATTGATTTTGCAAATATCGTTACTATTATAACATTATAACAATAAAATAATGAATTAAAATTCAATAAAAATATTTTCTATATTAATATATAAACTTATAATATAAAATAAATCATTTAAAAACATTATGTTCCATTTATCAGACCCATGTCAAATGATTTGGAAACATAAGTAATATTTTACTCTAAAAACTATTTTTATTTTCTTATTTTGAAAATTTGTTTTAAAAGAATATAGAAATTAAATATTTCAAAATGAATTTAATATATTTTTATCAAAATTATTATATTATGTAATGACTTCAATTTCAATTTTTTGGGAATAAAAGTATGATAACTAAGATAAAGGTTAATGACCATGATAATGGTAAAAGGATTATTTTCAAAGAATTGTTTATTTAATACTGTGTAAATTTTATATTATTAAATTAATTATTCACTAAAAAATTAATTTATTATTATTTTTAAATATATATATATTATTAACCATTTAATTAGTAATCAATACTAAATATGAATATGAATACTTAATGGTGAAAGAAATAATTTTTCTACAAAATAGGTTTTCTATATATTAAATTTTCTTTTTTAAATTTTGTTTTTATATTATTTAAAAATTTAATTAGATTTCATGGGAATTAAATTTATGTTCAAAACACTAAAATCTGGTAAGATATGTTACCTTATATTTTAAATAAAATATAAACTACTTGGTGAAAAACTAATTACCAATGGTAAAAACATAAATGGTAACATAAAAATTATAATGAACCAAGATGTTAATATTTATTTTCCTACAATTGGTTCATATTTTTATGAAATATTACACAACACGCAACATCAATCTAAAAAACCATGAAACTTTAATAATATTATATTATTAAAAATGACTGTTATACTCATTAAACTAGAGGGAATTGATAGCAGTGACTAAATTTTGAATCACCATGTTTATAATAGATTTATAATTTTAATTTGAAAAAAATAACATCATTTTTATGGATTTTTATATCAATTTTATATTTATATAACTTTACATAATTTTATAAAACTAAAAAAATTTAGGTGAATTGTAGAAATACTAATTTTGCTGAGAAATTCACTATTAAACATTTATTTTTACAAAACCATTTTTAGATAATAAATATATAATTATGAATTAAAATAATTAATTTAAAAATACTATATTTAATTTATAAAGAATATGTATAAAATTTTTACACTCAAGTAATATTTAAAAATATAATAATTTTTTACACGCTTATAAGAAAAATTATATTTTATCTCTTTTAGAAATTTAAATATAACAAATTTTATTTTATTTTTGAGTTAAATATGTCATTATTAGTTAATATATATAATTTAATTTTTTGGAATATAAGTAATATTAGTAATTGTAAAGTTATCTGTCATGATTATTGTAAAACTGTTTTTTTAAATGAATTGTTTTATTAATATCTTGTAATTTTTATGTAATCAATTAAATTGATATAATTTAAATGATGAATATAAGAAGATTTTAAAAGTTATATATAATTATATTAAAATTCATTCATTGGGTACAAAGCACTAAAAAATATTAAGAAAATGTAATGGTTAAAGGTAATTTTTTTATAAAAAACTATTTTTTTATATTTTATTCATTTTAATTAAAATGTTGATTTTATCATATTTAAAAATATTATCATAATAAATAGAGATAAAATATAGGTTAAAAAAATCAATATTTTGTAATATATATTACCTTAATATAAATTAATTTTTAAAAACTATTTACTAATTTAAAAAATTCAAAATGTTAAACTGTAAAAACATATGATAAAAGACAAAAAAATGTTTAAAATATGTGCAAGAAGTCTTGGTTGATGATTTATTGACCCAATACCACCTAAAATTTCATTATTATGAAATTTTGGAGTCATTGACCAATAATAGTGTAATGATATCATGGAAGTGTAAATGGTATCTCCCAAAGAACCATTTTCTTCACTTTTAAAAGGGGATTACTTCAACCCCCAATGTAAACACTTTCCATTATAATTTCCCCTGAACCTATAACCTAAATACCTCTCTAAGAAGTTATTTATTCATCTATAATTTCTAATATCCTATAATAATTACTCCTGGATACATTACTAAAATAATAAACATTTCATTTTTGGATATGATAATGATAAATGTGATTTAATCTTCACCATCCAAGCATTACAACATAAAAAGGAAATATTGGATAACTTTCATACCTAAGGACCTTTTAAGTTTATAATTTTATATAATTAGGAAAAAATCATTATAATTTTGATTCATAAACAACGAGTTCATAAAGATCAACATCATGTCAAATAAAATTATCCACACATGAAACCTTTCCAGACAAAATTCATTCTTTATAAACAAGGGAAAATGAAACATAAGAATAGTGAGATAAGATTATAATTATGGGTAAATATATACATTACCAATTGAATGTCGTTAGTGAGAGTAATATTAAAAAAAGGGTATAATGACATAATTATAGTGCGTCACCATAACATAAGGGAAATCATTCCAATCAATACCTGGATCATCAATCATGATACTTGGAATCAAAATTTCAAAAAAAAGTAAATTTTATTTAGAATCAATAATAATGAGATATGTGATTTAAATCTAAATCAAAGGAATCACTAAAACCCATATCACATCTACAGAAAACGCATTGGTATCTTGGAACATTATCTTCATAACAAGTGTAAAAAATAACTGGATCCAAGTTAAATCCATAGAAGAAACCCTCATCAAACTCCCTCCTTTCTGAAAAATACAAGGAACATTACCCACTTCATTGTAGAATTGTCTAGTTAGACCCATCATATAATTTATATCATGCTCACATAGTGCTATCTAGAAGCACCCATCGTATAATCTATATTAAGCTCACCTGATGCTATATAGGTGCGCCCATCAAATAAGATGCATCGAGATCACCCAACACTATCATGATGCACCCATTATATAAGATATCTCAAACTCACATATGATCATAAATAATATCTGAGTACTATTCATGAATATATAATTTAGAATATTTTACTTTTCAAATAACAATAATAATTGTTCTTTCATTACATAATTCACCTGTATAAAAGAAACAAATTTTAAGAAATTATCTTTGATACAACTATAATACATCCAGAAAAAGAATAGGGATGGTATAATTATAGAATTTATCTAGTGTAGAATAAGTAAAGTCAAGGGTTATTGGCATCAATGAATGAAAATACCATTAAAATATCATTAAAAACATTTTTGAGGAAAATAATCTTTTCATTTTAAAATAACTATTAAAAAATAAAAAATTTAAAAATATTGTGAAAATAATTTTTTCATGAAAATAAACAAAGAAAAATATAAATTAGTATTCATACCATGTAATGACCATATTGTTGGGAAAACCTATTTACAATGTAAATGTTAAAAATAATCATTTTTTGAAACTTTTTGTAAAATGAGTCAAAAGTGACACATTTTGGAAAAAATTAAGGAATTTAATTTTAAAAAAATTATAAAATGAGGTAAAATACCATGTGAAATATATTTAAAAAATAATTTATTTTTTATAAAATAATGTTTTTAATAAAATAGAAAATATTTATATGGAATAAAATTATTTTTCTATCTAAAAGAAGATACAGGATCATTATCACTTACAAATGAATTTCTTGATTTTTTAATAATAAATAAAGTTAGAAATGAAAATTAAATATTTTAACCACATTCAATCCCCAAGTAGAATAAAAGATATTTGGTTCAAGAAAATAAGATAATATTCTTTCCCCCTAGTAAACTTGAACATAAAAAATATTGAAAAGAAAAGAGAGCATAATGTAAAGCCTTTTCCACTTTGGTAACAATTCAATTGTAAGCACCATGAAAGAATAATGTCAAATGAAACATTAAATATATTGAATATAATGAGATTCAGATAAATTAATTCAAAGGATCAGTATATACTCCTTATAAAAAAAGATAGTTCATATAAAAAACATACGCCCCATAGAAAGGCAACATGAGATGAATAACCCATAAAAAGATTATATCATTGAATTGAAAAATTATCAATGAATATATTAGTTGGAAAAATTTTAATACACATAATAAAATTGTAAATATATAAAAAAAATTATAGATAAATTAACTCAAAATTCATGGCATAAAAAAGTCAATTAAGAAGTGCTATAACATAATGAAAGGAAATTGAGTTAAGAATCATTTTACCACTTGGTAACTTTAATGTAAAATCCCCTTGGATTATATAATTAAAATTAAAACTTTAATTATAATAAATTATGAATATATCATGATATAAAATGTAAAAGGTAATTATATAGAAAAAATAAAATAAATTTGGTGTAAAATAATAAAATATGCCTCAATGAAAGAAAATTGAGACACAATCCCTTATTTTGAGTCCAAAATTTTCATTAATTCTATTTTAACTCCTGTATAATAAAATAATTTTAGTTATTTTATTTATTAAGGTAATTTTACATGTTTATTACCTTAACCTTGAACCATTTATTTAATTTAACTTAATGACATATTTAATTACTTAATCTATAAAGTCAGTATTGGGGAACATTGAGGACGTTTAGTTTATAGTTTTTTAAATAGCTTCGGTGTGTTCTCCATGGTCGAAGGGGTCATTGTAATATAAACATGAGAATAATAATAATTACATAATTATAAATTTAAACCAAAAATTATACATTTAAAACTAATCATGAAATATGGTTATAGGAATAAATTATGTTACAATCCGGGAGATGGTATGTCGTGCGTACACATGTGTAATGTTTCCATTTTTCAATGATCATTATGGAAATAAGGTAACTAATATTTTATATTTAAAAAATGGTAATTATATCATTATCATCATATTATTTCTTTATGTGATGTTGTGATGAAAAATGAATCACATCGCTTTATGGAGGTGATAGTCCACAAGAATGCAGGAACAAAATTATCATTTTTTAGTGAATAAAATGATAATAAAACAGGCTTTATATCCTATTTAAAAATTTATAAATATATCATATATATCATATATAAAATTTTAATCCTTAATTATAAGCATTAAAGAGATCTGGAGATGGAAAACGAATTACATCAGTCTGTGAGACAATAATCCTCCATGCACACAAACGGTGAATTCCTTTCCTCTGTTCGATGTTGTATATATATATATATAGGTTATTACATTAGTATAATGACATCTCATTATATGTTATATTTTGATTTTATTAAATCATATATTTTGTAGAATATTTTAAGGAGGTGGATGAATAAATAAAACGAAAACGCTCAGTTAAAAACTATACCCCATCATCAGACAACCTCTGCTGATTTACAAATTAATGGCTATAAGGTTGGTATTATTGAAAAATAAGACCTCAAAAATGTGTTTAGGGATGTTAGTAAGGGTTTTGGTTAGGTATTTTCCAAACCAATTTGTCATGACCCATCCCCTGGGGCCCGTGTCGTGACTACCCCAAGCCCGGCTCCCAAAGGCCAGGGGTGGCAAATAGCGCTGAAGGAATTATCCTACAAGTGAGAGGAATATTTCGAGTACCTATACACACACTCTCTCACAAAAAATCCCACAGTGCTGAAAAGGAAGAAATGAATGCTACTAAGACAACCATTGATAGAAAACAGTACAAACTGAAAGTAAAGGGGCCAGAATACAAGCCCAACAACAGACAAGCTGTAAACAAGAGGGTAAAAAAATATTTCGAAACCAATCTATAGAAAAACCTAACAAAAGGGTAGGTGAAGAGTATCTACCTAAAGCCGTAGGAGTACGCCTCACTTTTCTGATCTCAATGGGAACTGCCTAGTCCTAGACAACCAATGTGTTTGTCAAAACGTTGTTCATATGCACAAGACACGACATGTGTGGGAGAATCCCATACAAAGGTGAGTAACACAATACTCATTAGGGAACCCAAAACATAAGGAAACGACCTCAAATAAATGTACACATGAAGTAGTAGAAAAATTACACAAGTATAATCTAAAGTATATAAAGAAAGACTATCAATCGTATTATTTAACATCTTGTACTACGGAGGGACTCATCCCTGATGAGTCATTAAGGTATGCTGGGCCACTAAGGTATGATCTTCACTGATGTCTACGGGTCTATTTATGTTCTCTCCTCAATGGGGACTGTTGGGCCACTGAGGTTTGATCGTCACAGAGGTTTGCTGGACCACTAAGGTCCGCTCTTCACTGAGGACTTCTAGTCCACTAAGGCCCACTAGTCACTGATGCCTACTAGGCCACTAGGGTCCACTCATCACTGAGGCCTAATGGACCCTTATTTCCACTCTTCACTAAGGTCTGCTGGTCCACTGAGGTCCGCTCATCACTTCCTTCACATCACAACCAGCCCATGATTCCCACTTGTAGCATGCGTGATTCTGAGAGTGTCTAATATTCAAGACATTGGTTATATCTCAACTTCCACTAAAGTACACATAGTTTATACATAAAAGGACTACCTCATCACGAGATTTCCAAAACCACAAACTGCTCGTCAATCAGACATACGGTCTGAAAGTTATGAGTCTTTTTGTGAAAAGGGTTTGGTCGGGTCTGGGCCTGGTCCGATCTAGTCGGACTAACCCGACCCGATAAGGTCTAGGCCGACCCAGTATGGCATGGCCCAAGGGCCAGACCCATTGGTCCTGCTAGACCTAGACAATTGGGCCAAGGGTCCATCCCATCGGGCCTCCCAGCTGCCCGATCCCATTCCTCTGTCCCAACACATGATGGCGGGCTGGTTTATGTCTAGCCAGGCCACCCAGTAGCTCAATTCCCCCTCTAGCCTAGCCTTTGCTGGCGAGCTGTTGCACTCTATCCCAAACATAGCAGGCTCCCGTCTTCTCTGCATCACGTGGTTGGCTCGACTAGCCACCTCCCCTCACGTGGTCTGCTACAGTGTGTCGTCAGCCCACCATGGCCCCGCCTTGGTTACAGCCTACTAACGCGGGCCTCCTCTGTTCCCATGAGGTGTCACCACCACGTGCCGCTACAACCACATTCTGCTACCACCGCATGCCGCCGCCTGCCAACAACCCTTGTTCACCACCCGTGGTGGTTTCCGTAGGTTCTACCACCGTCGACCTTCGAGCGGGCAACCCTTTCCACTGCCACAACCTTCCATTATCACCATGGCCAACCTGGCCATGGATCTCCCTCAATCACCACTGGCTCCCATCCTGGCGATCTTTCACCCGACATTTCCATCTCCCTCGATCTCATGCCCAAGCTGATCAACTACCATAGTCCTTCTTGGACAACGGTTGTCATCACGTCATGAAGAACATATGAAAAGGGTGGAGTAAAAGGATACACAGGGAACACATAAAGGATAGACCATGACCTTTGTTCATTTCAATTTGATTATTCTTTATTAAGAGTTTAATGAAGGATAAATAAAACATGAATCCAACTTCCCATAACTCCCTGCATGAAAAATACCATTCCCACATAGATGATCAAACCGTGGGTCAATTGTTTAGTTAATTTACCCGCATTATTCATTTATAATAGAAGAAAAAGGGAAAGGTAAACACTTAGAAATAAACCCCTATATGGGTTTAGATCGATTGCTGATGAAGGGTGAATCTTTAATTGATCGTTTGTTAATCCGTCAACATCTGATTGAAATTTGTTTGTTGATCAGTCATCATTTATTGTTCTTTACTGCTAGTCATTTTCAAAAAAAATTCCTCCAAGGCTTCAAAGAAAACTCTAGGGTCCTCCTCTAATCCCTTATCTCTATTAATCAACCTAATGGAGGAAACACATTTCAACATCTCTGTTATGCTGAGTTGCTACATCGTTACACTGTTTCATTTATGAAATGAAACATCATTTCTATTATGCTTAAGTTATAGTGTCTTAACACTATTTCATTTATGAAATGAAATATCTTTCTTGACGTATCATTGTAGTGAATCATTTTTTTAATGAAATAAACTTTCATAAGTTTATTTTATTTTTCTTTAAAATTCCCAAAAAATAACTTTTACCCTCGACCCGCACCTATTGAGGTTAAGCCCCACCAAAGGAAAGAACAACCTCACAAGCTCAATGGTACTCTCGGATTTTCAATCTGAGTTACCATTTATGAGTTATAAGGATTTTAAAAATAAAATAATTTTATTCAATTATTTTATTTATGGTCATGTCTCAAAAACTACTTTCCACAGTTGGCCCGTGTTGCCCAATGTTAGGCTCCGTCTAAGTAAAGTTAACTCTCATGAGCTCAACAGTGGAATCATATTTTCAATCAGAGTCACCGTTCATGAGTTATAAGGATTTGAAAAATAAAATAATTTTATTTAATAATTTTATTTATGGTTATTCCATTTTTGGGGTTTCTCATTGGAGGGTTGTGCCGACTAATGATAATTCACACTTAGGGTAAAAATACCATCCTAAATGTAATGGTGACCTAAATTTTTTAATCTAGGCACCAGTTTAATAATTATTCCAATTTTTCAAGAAAACTTCTCTTGTGTGATATTTTAAAACATAAAATTTTTTGATGGACCTTTCCAGGCACACCGGGCCTTGGAATCACATGCTGTATGAGTGCCTGGTCTCTATGTCTTCCTAGAAACTTTCTAAAAATAAAACTGGGAAAACAAAAGTCATTATATTCTCCTCACCTTAAGGATTTATGTCCTTGAATTCCAAACCAAGGGATTCCCAAACAGATGAGGGTACGAGCGCGAACCTAACTTTGTCGCTCCCACGCGCTCTCCTGGATATTTCTGTACTACCATTGAACGTGCACTAGTGGAATAGATTTCCCATAGAGGATCCTCTCATATTGATCCTCGATCTCTATCAGAAACTCCACAATTGTCACCCCGTCATCAACATCCAGGTTTCCCTAGTCAATGACATGTTATTATTCATGTACATATCTCCTCAGCTATGATATGTGGAAGGTGTTGTAAACCTTCTCTAACTAAAGAGGTTGATCCAAGAGGCACACCACCTCACCCACTCTAAACAGTATCAGAAAAGTATCTATGGAACTCATAGATAATATTTCACCCTGACCAAATCTTCATATCCCATGTTGAGGAGAGACCCCAAGAAACACATGGTCTCCCTCATCAAACTCCAAGGGTCTCCATCACCTACCAACATATGAATTTTGATGGCTCTGTGCCGTCTTCATCCACTCATTGATGACCTGCCCTTCTCTAGAGTAGCTCATACCAACTCTAGGCCCCTAAGTGCTAACCCTCTAGGGTTAGTCTAGAAAAGTGGAAACCTGTAGGGTCGCCCATACAAGGCCTTGAATAGTGCCATACTAATGGTAGAGTGGTAGCTTTTTTTGTAAAAAAACTCCACCATAGGTAGGTGATCCTCCCAACTGAGGACAAAATCAAGGATGTAATCATGTAGCATGTACTCTATGACTTGAATGGTCTACTCTGTCTAGCCATTTGTCTATGGGTGGAAAGTTCTGCTCAAGCACAGCTAAGTCCCAAATGCCTCATGCAATCCCTTCTACAACCGGGATGCAAATAATGAACCTTGATATGAGACTATCATTGATTGGTCTCTCTGTAGTTGAACTATCTCCTATATATAGAGGAATCCCAAGCTCTCTATGGGACTTTGTTCATGAAAAGATAAAAAGTGACTGATATGGTGAGATGGTCAATGATCTTCCAGTAGGTACCACGTCACTTGGACATATGTAATAAACCCATCATGAATCCCATCGATATCCTTCCTCACTTCATTCATTTAACCCTAAGGAAGAAAAGAGAAAACCCTTCCAAGCATAGGGTCATAACATAGTGTGTTGAAAAATCATGGAACTTATTAAACAAGAACTCAAATTTTGTATTAACAGGTAAACTTGTATTCAACAAGTTCTATCATCCCTAGTGTCCACCTTGACACCCACATGCATATCCTAATGCATCTCATCACTCTAGGCATCCATTTCTATGATTGTGCATCCTATGAAAGGAACAACGTGCTACCCACCTTTTGAATATCTAGTAGGTGTATTCCCTGTGGAAAATTGATCACTTAAAGAATCACAGTCAGTATCATCGAGATGTGCCTCCCTAACTCACTTAATGAGTGGAGGGGTAACAACCACTAATTAGAGGTAAGTTGCATCATCCCTATCCATGAAAAATAACTATAATGAGGCCAACTTCTCTATTTCCTCATTCAACAACTAAGAATTGGATCTCCTGTTGTGAACATCCACTACCATGTTTTTCTTACCAGGAGTATAGACTATTTTGAAGTCATAGTCCTAGAGGAACTCCAACCATAATATCTATATCATGTTCAAATCCTTCTGAGAGAAGATATACTTGATACTCTTGTGGTTAGAGTAGACAGTAAATTGTTCTCCCATAAGGCAGTGTTGCCACATCTTCAATGTGTAGACTACCACCGCTAGCTCAAGATCATGGGTCACATAGTTCTACTCATGTGGTCTTAACTGAAGTGAACCATAGGCAATTAACACATGAATTTTCATCAGGACACAACTATGTATAGTCCCTAATTCATCTAATAACACTACGTACTCAACCCCCTCCTCTAGAAAACTCAAGATCGGGGTGCTTGTCAAACTCTTCCTTAACTGCTACAAGGCATGCTGGCACCTTCCCATCCTCACGAAAGGATGTATCTTTCAATTAATCGATGTGTTCATCAACCCTTTGGTAGTGGATACTCATACTCTGCGACCACTTGGTTAATGCACCAGTAATACACACATAAACTTGAACAGTGGGTCTTACTAAGCCCTTCCTCTATAAGTCCTCCACCTACACCCTCAGCTTGTGAAGATATTTAAAAACCATTCGATATACTGATGATGATATCGGTACCATCTCGAGCTGTAGAATGATGAAGAAGTCCATCCCCCTATGGGGAGGTAAACCTGGAAACATCTTCTTGGAATGACATTCTCGTACTCCACCACTACTACTGGGAACTGAAACAAAAAACATCCACTGCCACAAGGGTAAGGATAGACGACTCAAGAGTGATCGGCTGCACCCTCCTATGCATGATTTTATCTCATGATGCTTGGGTTTCCTTTTTTACAGACCAAGGAAAACCCCATTCCAATGCTATGGGCATACCACATCCTTTTTCCTAAAACAACCAATATGAGTATGAACTGTGGATGACCATTCTACACCCAAACTAACATCATAAGGCCTCAAAGATGCCACCAAGAGGTTCCAACCAAAATTCTTTCCTCAAGGGTCATATCACACTACCGAAATAAGTGTGATTATTACGTCTCCTTCCATAGGTATCTCTAGATGTAAGGGTAAAGTCAAAAGTTTAACCAGTAACTCTAGGTCTTAAACAAGATTCATGATAAGAAGGAATGATTATCACCTGTGACTATTAATACGATAGCTAAGAGTAGATACAGGCTATACCTCAAATAATTCTTGGAGCCCTTAGGTCATATTCCTTGATCGCATGAAGCTATTCCCTTCACCTTTCCTCTAGCTCCCTGAGCCAGGGGTGGACCACATTGGGGTGGTGGTTGTAACATGTCAAAATGTATACCACCTCTTACTGCTCTCCCATCTCCTCTTCCATGTATGCTGCCCTATAGATTCATCTATTTTTTTCACTATTTATACCCCAATGGACCATCCACCATTTCACTATCAGTACAGCTGGCTGGAAAATCTCTAGAAAGATGTCCTCTTCCATATTTTGAAAAGAATTACCTCTACCTAGGCCAACTAGACTCAACCTATGATCCATGAGCTTTAGATCCCCTATCTTGGGACCTATTATCGGAACATCTCACACATCCAAGTCTTTGAGACTGACATCAGCTTCCTGCTTTCCCACTACTAACATCCAAAGGACTTCCATCCAAAAAGTTTCTCTCTAGCACCATAACATAAGTAGAAATCCATAAAGTAATAGTGCTAGCTTGGATGTCCCTAAACACACCTCTCTTGGAGGTTCGAGCCCTGAAGCACTGGTCATATCATATTCATCAAGTACTTGGAAAGGTCGGTATGCCTCGATGAATACTCAACTACCATGATGTCATCCTACTAAAGCTATATAAGCTCTTGGGCATGCATATCCCTTAGATTTTATGGAAATATCCCCCTACTATAAGAAAGGTTCTCAAGCTCTATCCATGGAAGTGTTACCACATCATAAGATTGGGTAATCTAAACCCCGTCATTACCCTATTGTTCCTCGTAGAAGGCTCACTGCTTGAACCATCATCTGATCTAATGGTGTCCAGACTAGGGAAAAAATTGGTCACCACCTTGAGATAGTCCTTAGCTACCTGTGAGTCTAGCTCACCTCAGAACCTGAGGGGTATCTGTTGCTGAAACTCATTAAGTACACTCAGCCCACACATGTCATCTACTGGTACTACGAGTACCATGTGCTAATGTATAATTTGTGGTATAGCTGGTACACCGCCCAGTGGTGTTGTCTCTGGTACAAAACCTTGTACCCATCTTGTCACCTCGCATATCATCCTCATGATAATGTAGTAGAATCATAGCTGGCTATCTCTGTAGAACCATATTGAAGAAAAAAAGATGTACCATGATGAATAGAGTATACCTAGTGAGATGACTCAATAAGGACATAGAAAACTCGACCCATTACAATATGATGCATGTACCATCATTTTTTCCTTGAAACTAGTTTTTTCATGTATTGAGTCAAAAAGTAGAATTAAGGGTCCTAGTGTATAGATATGTTGGTCACCACACGAACACTAGATTTCCTGGCCTAAAATCTGAACTCAAAACACTTAAAACTGTTTCCCTAAACCAAAATCATATACTTTGGGTTCTTATGGTAGAACCGACCTCCTCTAATACCATTTTTTCATGACCCGTGCCCTGGGGCTCATGCCGTGAATACCCCAAGCCCATCTCCCAAAGTCCAGGGGTTGGTGACTAGATTTGAAGGCATTATCCTTCAAGTGAGAGGCATTTTCCGAGTACCTTTAAACACACATGCTCACAACCCCATCCCACAATGCTGAGAAGGAATACATGAATTATACTAAGATAACATCTGAGAGTAAATAGTAAAACCTGAAAGTAAAGGGGCTATAATACAAGCCCACCAAAAGGAAAGCTGTAAACAAGAGGGTAAAAAAGTCTCTGGAAACCCAACCACAGAAAACCGTACCTAAAGGGTAGGTGAAGAGTAGCTATCTAAAGCCGTAGGAGTATGAATCGCTAGTCTGATCTCATTGGGCACCGCCTGGTCTTGTACCACTGAGGTATCTATAAAAATGTCGATTGTCTGCACAAGGAACAACATGTGTGGGTGATACCCGTGTAGGGGTGAGTAACAAAATACTCACTAGGGACCCCAAACCACAAGGAAAATACCTCAAATTAAAGTAAAAATGAAGTAATGGGAAACTCGCATATGTATAATATAAAGTATAGAAAGAAATACTATCAGTCATAACGATGAACGTCTTGTACTACTGAGGGAATCATCGAAAATGAGTCACTGAGGTCTGCTAGGCCATTGAAGTCTACTATGCCACTCAGATCCGCTCTTCACTAAGGTCTGCTGGGCCACTATGGTCCGCTCTTCAATAATATATGCGAGGCCATTAAGGTACTCTTATCACTAAGTCCTACTGGGCCACTAAGGTCCACCCGTCACTATGGTATGGTAGGACATTGAGGTCCACTCATAACTGAGGTCTACTGATCCACAAAGGTTCACCCGTTACTAAGGTCTTCTAGGCCACTGAGGTCCACTCATCACATTCTTCTTATCACATCCAGCCGCAAGATTCCCGCTCATAGCGTGCTTGATTCTAGGAGAGTATAATCATCAATCCATTGGTCATATCTAAAATTCTACAAAAGTTCACATAGTTTATACCAAAAGTACTGCCTCATTTCAAGGGTCCCAAAACTAAAAACAGATCGTCAATCAGACATACAATCCGGAAGTTACGAGTCTTTTAGTGAAAAGGGGCTAGTCCAACCCGACCAAACATAGTTTGGACAACCTGACCCGCTCCAGAATGGAAAAAGGTCTAGAAACATTAGGCCTTCTAGACCCATCCCATTGGGCCAAGAGTCTAGCCTGTCGGTCTACCCAACGGCCTGGTCCCCTTCCTCTGGCCCGACCCGCGCTGGTGGGTCAGTTTCTATCCAACCAGACCGCCCAGTGGCCCGGTTCTCCCTCCATCCAGGCCCACGATGGAGAGCCGATTTCAATCCATCTTGGATACAGTAGATTCCACTTGCACTCCACGTCACACAACCGACTCTACTAACAGCCTCCCCACACGCTGTCTGCTGATCGCCTGTCGTCGCCGCATCGTGGCCCGCCATGGCTGCGGCCTATTGCCGCTGGTGGCGGCTCTGCCACAAGCTTTCTCTTATACCGTGGTGTGCCACCGACATGTGCTACCTCTCGCATGTGGCCGCCAACTCCAGCCCTGTTCCGTCACCCTTGGTGGCTACCATAGGTTCTAATACCACCGGCCTTCGAGCCAGTGGCCTTTGCCGCTGCTAGGACCCTCCTGGCCATGACCTTCCGTCACCACTGATGCTTGTCTTTCTATGGATCTCCCTCCCCCACTTCCATCTCCCATGATATTGGTCATTCATCTGGTTCCACCATCTCCCTCAACCTCATGCCCAAGTTTTTCCACCACTACGATCTTACTTGGACTGCAGTTTCTATCATGTCAAAAAGAATGGAAGAAAAGGGCGAAGTAGAAGGACGCACAAGGAACACACGAAGGTCGGACCATGACCTTTGTTCATGTCAGCGTGATCTATATTTGTTAGGAGTTTAAAAAAGGATAAATAAAATGTGAATCCAACTTATCATAACTCCTCACATGAAAAATCTCATTCCCATACAGATGATCTAACCATAGGTCAATATGTTAATGAATTGACCCATGTTATTTGTTTAGAAAGGAAGAACAGGGGAAAGGTAAACACTTAGAAATAAACTTCTACATGGGTTTGGATCAATTTCTAACGAAGGGTGAATCTTTCATTCATCGTTATTTAATCTACAGATGTATGATATGAATCCATTCATTGATTAGTCATCATTCGTCATTCATCAATCCGCCGACATCTGATATGAATCTGTTCATTGATCAATAATCATTCATCATTCGTTGTCACTCGTCGTTCACAAATTAATTTCCTCCAAGGCTTCAGAGAAAACTCCAAGATCCTCCCTTGATCCCGTATCTCTATTAATAAATTTAATGGAGGAAATTCATTTCAACATTTCATTTACGCTGAGTCTCCATGCCGTTATGCCATTTTATTTATGAAATGAAACAACATTTCTGTGATTCTTTAGTTGTAATTTCATTTCACTGTCTCATTTATGAAATGAAATAACTAACACAATGTTGCTTTGCAGTGAAACATTTTTTGAAGAAAATAAAATTTCTTGAGTATACTTTTTTTAAAAAACTCCCAAAAAATAACTTCTACCCCCGACCCGCGCTGGTCAAGGTTAGGCCCCACCTAAGGAAAGAACACTCTCACAAGCTCAAATGTACTCTCATATTTCCATTCTGAGTTACCATTTATTATTTATAAGGATTTCAGAAATAAAATAATTTTATTTAACAATTTTATTTACAATCATGTCCCAATAACTACTTTCCAAAGTTTGCCCGCGCCGGCCAATGTTAGGATCCACCTAATGAAAGCACACCCTCATGAGCTCAACGATGGACTCTGATTTCAATCCAAGTCCCCATTCATGTGTAATAAGGATTTGAAAAATAAAATAATTTTACTTAATAATTTTATTTAGGATTATTCCATTTTTGGCTTTTCTTGTTGGAGGTCTGCACTAATTAATGTTAAGTTGCGCCTAGGGTAAACCTGCCATCCTGAATGCAGCAGTTCCCTTAGATTTTTTATGTGAGCACCCATTTAATATTTGTTCGACATTTTCAGGAAAACTGCTCACATGGACTATTTAAAAACTTAGCATTTTTTAATATACCATTCTGGGCACACCGAGCCTCATAATCGCACCCTGTCTCATCTCCTGGTATGGGAATTTTCCCAGAAATTTTCTAAAAATAAAACTGGGAAAATCAGATTCATTAGACAAATGGTTCATGAGGTGCGAAGAAAAGATAATAATGGGTTGCTTTTATAAGAGATAGGAGGGGCACTTTTGTAATTTCATTAAATATTAAATTTATATAAATTAATATTCAATTAAAAATGAATCCAAATTAATTGTAATAGATTATAATATGAGGATGGGTCTAAAAAATCTCATAAAATAATAATTGGAAAAGTTTTGACTAAGTTTTATCCATATATTTTTCTTTTACCACCCAATTAACCCTTTTATCACTAACCATGATTGAAAGGTTTTTTACACTTTGAAGGTCAATATATTTATGTAATATATAAAAAAGGCCCCTAAATGGACTATAGATGACATTTTAAACCTAATCCTAATCACTTGGTCAATGATATGATTTTTAATAGTTATTAATCATTTAATAAAATATTATTTGAATAAGATGTCAATAATGCAAGTTTTTGAATTGTTTATTTACTTTAGATTTAATAACATCAAGAAAAAATAAATTATAATAAAATATTTTAATAAAACCATAACATGTTATATTTATCTATAAATTTTATTTATATTAATTATTCTTATAAATTACATTACTTTTAATTTTTTTAAAATAATTTATTTTATATTTCCATTAATTTAATAATTATGGCATCAGTGTTATGTAAGAATTTACGGTAATTATTCCTCCATTAAAAAACTAAAAATAAATAAACAAGTTGAATATAAATAATTTAGATTTCATATGACTATTTTTAACCTAAAATATCATATGTTAATCACCATTATAAAAATATTATAGTTATTAAAATCATGAGTGACATAGTTGAATTTTTTTTAAATATAATATTACAATGTCCATAATCACATCGAAATAAAAAATGGACACATATTAGATGCTTATGAAAAAAAGTTACTCATAAAATAAATCAATGTAATTATTAGAATCATTTTTATGTCATTATCATATTATTTTTAACTTTAATTACTCGATTTACCATTTACTATGGTAAAACAAATTACTAAGGATACTATTAATATTGAAAAAAATAATATAATACTACATAAAATATCTATACCCACTAATTCCAAATATGGAATTAATTTTTCAAAATTCAAAACTTATAAGTGGAAGAATTTAATTTAACATTAAACAGGAAAAATGGGATGAAAACGATTTTTCAAAAAAAAACACCCTATTAAATATAAAATATGTTTATACAAAATTAAATTTCAAAATACAATTAAAAATATTAATTGGATTATTTTAAATCAATATTAATTAATTAAATTTTAAAACAATTCCAAAATATAACTTTAATTTCTAAATTCTTTAAAAGAAAATACAGTTTTTTAATAAAAATCAATATTTTTTACAATTCATTGAGAGATCAATCTTTTCAAAAAAATATTGAAATTTAACCATAATATAATTTTATTAGGATGATTTCAAAAATGACATCTCTTTTATAAAATAATATTTCTATAATTTTTATAAATAAATTATAATATTTTCACATGAAAATAAATAGAAACCATTTTTTAAGAAAACATATTTTTTATGAATAAAATGAAATTACTAAAAATCGATGGAATATTACCAAAGAATTAATCAATATATTTTTATTGATTTAGTAAATTTATATACATATTTCATAATTTAGTTACTCCTTTTCATTCCCAAGAATTTAAAGAATATGTTATAACAACTGTATAATAATATTTTTTGGTTTGTTTAATATCAGTGTTGATATTTTATATGTTATTGAACAGAGTCCTTCATTTATTTTAAAATTTATCAAGATATTACATACTCCCCTACATTAGTAAATTTCTTACTCAGAATTTGAAATTGGGCTCATTAATCAATGGTTTGACATTCAAAAACACCATTATTGAAATCCCACATCGTAAAAAGGATTAATAAAACATTCTCTTGATAAGAGAGAAAGGGAAGTATAAAGGTCATCTAGAATAACCCATAAATATGTTCATAAGTTAGAAAAAATTAGTGGGAAGTGAAAATATGGACATGGAAGATACAAATAATTCTGAATGATTGATAGAGAGTGATAGAGAAAATGTTCAAGAGAAAGTCAATGACTACAAAACCATAAACCAAAGAGGTGTGAAAAAGACCATCAATTCATCAGAAATGAAGGTAATATGATAATTTTTTTATTTCAATATCCTTTCTTGGAGTTGAGTAATTTATTAACATTTATACTAGTAATATAAAAAGAAACATACTTTAATAAATTTACACAATAATCTCACATTTTTCTTTAAATGATGAGTGTTCAAGATGATTTTTTATTCCAAAATAACTATAATAAACTTATAAAAAATCACATAATCCATAACCAAATATCAATATATTACTCTTATCCTTAGACAGTAACCAAAAACAAAATATTTAGGACAAGTTAAGAGAATTCCCAAAGTGTATAGAACTTTATATTCCAAAATTCAACAGTAATATCTAAAGTTAAAACTAAATCATTTTATATATAAATATCCTTAAAAATATTCAATATATACTTATCTAATATTGAAACCCCAATATTAAATTTTTTTGATAACATATTCTTCCAAAATTTATATCTAAATCATTTTAATCACTTTTAAAGTCTAATCCTATAAATTTATATGACTTAGTCATATAATATCCATGATATGCTACTAATTTATATATATAACCTAAATCCCCATAAAACCACATTAATATCATTCAATCTTCCAAAATATAATTCAAAATTGACTCCTAAAATAATAATTCATGTTAAAACTAAGTGTTATATATACCTAAACTAAATAAGAAACTCCCAAAGTACCATTAGTCACATTAGAATTTCACCACATAAAACCTCAAAAGATATTTCTAAGACATTGAACTAAATATCAACCTTAAATTCATAAACCCGTTATAGTGCCCATAACTCTTAAGATAACATTAAATAAAAAAAATATAAATCTATTAATTTATCTAAACAATCCTCTTATGAAAACTCTAACAGCCTAGAAACTAAACTCCAAGATCCAGTTTTAGAAAAATAAACTTTATATTTCTGGATTTGATAGTGATAAATGCAATCTAATTTTTTCCATCCATATATTCTAGAATCCAATTGTAAATATTATATTAGATACATCCCCAAATACCTTTTATGTTTTTATTTTTAGAAAATTAGGAGAAACACTTAACAATTTGGATTTATAAAAAAATTGTTCATAAATATCAACATTATCTACCATAAAATTCTACTCACATGAAACCTTTCTAGAAAAAAACAATTCTTTAAAAATTATGGAAAATAAAAAATAATAATGGTAAATTCAGATGGTAATTAAGGGTAATTATAATAATTACCAATTTAATTTAATTAGTCAGAGTGAGATAATAATAAGTATATGATCAATTTATCATAGTGTGTGAGAAAAACAGAAGGGAAATCATACCCATCAATACCTAGACCATCAATTATGAAACATGGAATAAAGATTTAACAATGGAAATATTCATTTAAATCAGTAATCATCGACTATGAAATGCTAGTATTAATTAAATAAATCACTAAAAAATAATATAAATCGTATAGAAAACGTGATGGTATCTTGAAACAAAATCTTCATAACCCATGTCATAAATAACTAGATCTTAGTTAAATCAATATGAGAAACCCTTTGATAAATCCCTCATTTTATTCACTAAATACAAGGAATATTATTTAATGTATTGAAGTAATATCTAGGTGCACCCATCCTATAAACTATATTAGGCTTACCCAGTGCTTTGTGGGTTCACCCATCATATAATCTATATCGGGTTCACCTGGCACTATCTGGGTGAACCCATCGTATAAGATATATCATGTTCACCCAACACTCTCTAGGTTAACCATTTTTATAACTTGTATCAATATAATCCACGATCATAAATAATTTAAAATTACTATTTATGAATAAAAAATTTAGAATCTTTTAATTTTTAACATACAAATAATCATTGTTCTTTCAGTGCTTGATTCGCCCATTGAAAAGAAATGAGTTTAAGGAAAATCTCTTTGAAACAGTCATAATTCATCAAGATAAATAATGAGGATGTTATCATTACAATATATCACCATTGGATCATAATTACTATCAATGGTTTTTGGAATTGATGAATGGAAATACCATTAAAATATCATTAAAAACATTCTAAAGGAATATGCCCTTTTCATTTTAAAAATCACTTTTAAAAGTAAAAAATTTAAAAAATATTTAGAAAATAAATTTCTTTGAAAATAAACATGGAAAATATAAATTATTATTTTAAAAAATAAGGGTCATGATTGTTGGAAAATCCATTGAAGTTATAAATATTAAAAATAAACACTATTTTCAAACATTTTGTAAAAGGATTTAATAGTGACCCATTTTTGAAAACATTAATAAATGTACATTTTAAAATATTATAAAATAATATTAAATATGCTATAAAATACCTTTATAAAATCATTTATGTTTATAAAATAACAAATTTTATAACATTTTATAAATCATGGATATAAAATAGAAATATTCTTGATCTAAAATAATATACAATATCGTTTTTACTTACAATTCACTTTCCTGTTGTTTATTTAATCAACAAGGGAGGAAATAAAAATTAAACATTTGAAAACATTAACAACCATAACATAATAATGTATATTTTGTTAAATATAATAATATCATATTATTTTTATCCATGTAACCTTGAACATAAACAATATGGAAAAGAATAGAGATTGTAACGTAAAGCCTTTGACACTTTATCAACACTTAAATCATAATCCCCATGAAGAAATAACATAAAATGAAAAATTATATATCATTAAAATAATTATATTCATGAAATATTATTTAAAATGGGTAGTATATAATCTTTAGAAAATAAGTTAGGTGCATATCATAAACATACATCCCAAGGAATGGGAGCTTGAGATGAATAACCCTTAAAAAGATCATATCATTCAATTGAAAATAAATCATTGAAAAGATTATGTGTACCAAATTTTAATAAAAAATATACAAGCTTAAAAATATAACAAAACAATTTATTTATAAATTTATACATAATATATGTAATTACAAATTCAACTAAGAAGAGTTATAACCCAAAGAAAGGAAATTGAGTTAAGATTCCTTTTACCACCTGGTAACTGTCAAGACAAATCCCCTTAAACAAATTAATTCGTATTGAAATAAAAAATAACATGAATTATGAAGGGTTAATTATATAACAAGTATAATGGTAATATATAGAACATATAAAATAAATCACATGCATGATAATAAAATATGCCTCATTGAAGGAAAATTGAGACGAAATCTCTTACCTTAAGTCCAAACTTTCCATGTATGTACTTTTAAATCTTGTATAAAAAACTCCTATCAGTTATTTTACTTCATAATTTTTTTTAAAAGTTTATTTATTTATACTTAAATAATTTATTTAATATAATATAATGGCATATTTAATTACTTAATCAGTTAAGTCCACTTCAGAAACTTTTAGGATGTTCGGTTTATAATTTTCAAAAAATGTTTATTGTGTTAACTGTGCTCAAGGGGGTATATATTCCATTATATCCAGAATAATAATCATGAAATAATTTTCATTTTTATTCATAAAATATTACTTTCTACTAATCATATATACTGGTTATGAGAAATTAACTGTGTAAAAATTATAGAGGCGATAGGTCATATGTTCACATGTGTAATATTTTCATTTTTCAATAATTATAAAAATAAGGTAAGAATTATTTTATATTAAAATGATGGTAATTCTATCATAAATATCATATTATATCACTAATTATAATTATATATAAACCATGTGATTTGGTGATGAAAAACAAATCACATCACTTTGTGGGGGTAGTATTCTAAACTTATACACGAACGACACTATGATTTTTTAGTAAATGAAAAGGTAAAAAATAAATGTTATATTATCTTTAAATAATTATAAATATGTAATTAATTTCACATATATATATATATTAAATCCATAATTATAATAATTCATGTTAGGTGGTGATGGAAAACAAATTACATAGGTCCATGATGTGGCAGTTCGCCGAACACACGAACGATGAATTTCTTTCCCATTTGATCGAGGTTGGAGATGGATATAGTTTATATAATTAACAGAATAAAATATCATTATATGTTATATAATATGTTATTATATCATAATGTTTGGGAAATATTTGAAGGAGGTGGATAAATAAATAATGCGAAAACGTGCGGTTAAGAACTATACCTCCTCTTTGGACAACCTCAATTTCATTACACCTTAATCCACTTAAGGTTGGTATTATACCTCTCGATTTTTTGTAGGGATGTTAGGAAGGTATTTATTTAGGTAATTTATGAACCAAAAAGTTCTTTAAGTGTTAATAATAGGGAATAATATGATCCGTTTTATAAGAGAGATGTTTGGCACTTTTGGAATTTCATAAAATATTAAATTAATATAAATTAATATTCAATTTAAAATAGATAAAAATTTATAATATTATAAGATAAGATGATTATATTTCTAAATCATCTCATATAATAAAATTTGGACAATTTTTTTCTATGTTTTCATCCTTATACTTTTTTTTAATCCCTAGTTAACCCATTTCGGAGAGATAATGATAATAAGGTTTTTTTCACTTTAAAGGCCAATATAATTACCATAAATGAAAAAATGGCACATTAATAGGACATTGTTTATATTTTAAATAATATAATAATTATTTGTATAAATATATAATTTTTATTAGTTTTTAATCATTTAATAAAATATTATTTTAATAAAATATCAACAATGTCAATTTTAGAATTATTTATTTACTTTGATTATAATAACATTAAGACAAAACATTAATTCAAATAAAATATTTTAATACATCCATAAATTTTAACTTTATATATAATGTTCATGGATATCATTAATTATTTAAAATTGTATTTATTGTAATATTTTTAATATCATTTATTTTATATGTCCATTATTTAAATAATTATGGCATTAGTGTTGTGTAAGAATTTGAGGTAATTATTCATTAAATAAATATTAAGAATAAATTTACATGATTAAGATAAATAATTTATATTTAAAATATCTATATCTAGAAAAACATATAACCAGCTAATACCCACATTAAAAATATTATTTTTATTAAGAACTAGTGTGTAACATATTTAAATTTTATTTACAAAAATAGTATAAGGGTCATAATCTCATCAAAATTTTAACATAATTTCATATAAAATAATAATAGATTATTAGGGATGATATGGACTCATATAATAAAATTATTTCATTTATTAGGGTCATTTTCTAGTCCTAATCATATTATTTTTAACATTAATTACCTGATTTACCCTTTAATATGGTAACAAAAATTTCTAAGGTTGCTATTCATTTTGAACAAAAATAAAATGGACCTATTTACAAAATTTGGACCATATTATTCCAAATATGGAACATATTTTTATAAATTCAAAACCCAAAAGTGGTAGAATTTAATTTTACAATAAAACAATATAACGTGATGAAAAATTATTTTCCATAAAAATTCCATTTGAAATATAAAATGATTTTACACTAAATTAAAGTATAAAATTAATTTAAAACCCATATTTGGATTATTTTAAATAAAAAGTAACTATTTAAATTTTATAACTATTCTAATATAGAATTTTATTTTGTAAATTCTTTAAATGATAATACATTTTTCAATAAAAATTAGTATATTTAACTATTCATTGAAAGATTAATCTTTTCAAAAAAAATCCAAATTTAACCATAATATAATTTTGATACGCTTACTTAAAAATTTATATCCTTATTATCCATTTTTT
This sequence comes from Viscum album, assembly GCA_963277665.1. NCBI lineage: Eukaryota > Viridiplantae > Streptophyta > Magnoliopsida > Santalales > Viscaceae > Viscum > Viscum album. Next base: position 1,301,361,354 of record OY728161.1, read on the forward strand.
TAAATTTACAAAAAAATAATTATAATATTTTCTTAGGAAAAGCAATAAAAAATATTTTTAAAGATTTTTTTTTAAATGAAATTAATTTACTAAAAACAAAGAGATTATTCCTGAATATTTTATAACTATATTTTAATTGATTTTGGGTCATAATATTTATTTTATAATTAATTCATTCTTATTCATTCTATCTAATTTAAAGTATAAGTTACAATGGTCATAAAATAATATTTTGTGGTCTGTTTAAGCTCGGTGTTGCGTATCTTGTACACTATTCATGGTAGTCTTTATTTTTATAAAAGGTCTAATGATATTAAATATTATTCTAGTTTCTATAATTTATCATAAGGCCTTATTTTACAATAAAATATCAAAGAAAATATCATGTCTCCAATGTAATTATTATATTCATCATAATCTTATCTCATAAAGTTTTCTCTTCAAAATATCTTATATCCATAAAAATATAATGAAATGAATATAATCAATATAATTATATGTTATTATATTAAAGGATTTATTTTTATATAATCATGTCTATCTATAAAGAAAAAAAACCATTTTTATTTTATTCTGCGGAATACTACCTTCCATAAGGTGGCATATTCTGTTTTTCATACCGCCTCTCATGGTTGGTTTTAATGATGGTTTTAGTGAATACATATGATATATATATGTATATATATATATAACTTTGAATTTGAAATGTAAAATTATTATATACCATTATTTCACCTCATTTTTTGATAAATGAAAATGTTAACCATGCTTTTTGTGAACTAACACCTCCGCAAACGTTTTTCATTTTTCATTATGATTTTCATTAATTATCTAAAGAAATTAAAATATGATTCAAAAACATAAAAAATATGTGAATAATATATTTATAATTCTTTTATATTTATATTAAATAGTTCAATAACCATACTCACCCAGTGAGATATATTGTGTTCATGTTTGGGTTGGTTTAACCACCTACTTGAATAATTCTATAAAACACTATGATGGATGACTATATGAACCAAATTACTAATATTATTGTAATTTAATAAAAGTTAATTATTGTTTTTTTGTTATTTAATGGTTATATTATGTGTTAATGTATTATTAAAATATCATATTCGATTGCTAAAAGTATCAAAATAAGATGAATTTGATTCAATTTTTATGCAAACATTGGAAAAAATATGCAATAAATAAAGATAAAATAACAATAAATGGTCAATATAAAATTAAATATAGAATAATTAGACTCATAATAAGGTATTTAATAAAATTAATTTTATTATTTAGGAATTTAAGTGCGTGTTCAAAATGAAACTGGAACAATGTAAGGGTTTTGTCTTAAAATGTCTTTCTTTGAGACACATTTTCTTTTAGACACTGAATTTATTTTAAATATTGTGTATACTAAAAATTAAATATATAATATAATTTATTATCTTTATTCATGGAATTTGAAATTATACTCTAATATCTCTCACTCTTTCATGACAGTTTTAGTAGAATATTTTAGACAATAAAATTATTATTTTTTCTAAAATTACTACACCAATAACATATAATAACATAATTTTTTTAACTTGTAAACTTCACTTATATTCATTCTCTTAAATATTGTGGGCTATAATTTATGAATTTCCAAAAATATCTGGTTCTTTTATTGCTTAATCTTATTTTTTGAGTAATACTGTTTCTCCTTGAGTATCCTATTTCATTTCAAATGGTATACCCTATTTATTTATTGAGATAATTAATTTTTATTTAAATATTACATATTGATGATTTCAAATCCTTTTTGAAAGTTAAACTATGTTAATAATAATTCTCATCCTCTTAAATTATGGTTTCCCTCCTTGTTAATGATTTAACATTCCACCAATGTTCTCCTTTTTTAATTTGAAACCTAATTAAGTGTTATCTATTTTCAAATTAATATTTAAATTATAATATTTTAAAATAATGTTTTATTATATTTTTAGGACATGATATATCAATAAAGGTATTTTAAAACATAAAACGAGAATCTTCATATTTTTATTTAAGAAAATTTTCAACTAAATATAAATTTTTCACCATGAATAGAATTAAAAAACACGCATTTTTTATTATAAAAAATATTGGTTCAATTATAATCTAAAATGAAATTATAATTTATTTACTTCCTTAAAATATCTTATTATCATTATGAAAATAATCATCCATGAGTTTTATTTTTATTCTTAGATTTCCTTTATTGTTCCCAAGAATTGTACTTTATTGGAACTCAATGTTCAAGACCTATATTTTAGGATTTAAAAATGATCATAAAAAATATTTAATTCCTTAAAATATTGGTAATACTTATGACATGGAAATAAAATATTCTTTGAGATAAAATTATTAAAATGTATTTTTTTTCTCATTTGTTTGAATCTTATGTTTTATGTTTGTATTTTTTTCATCACATAGAACACATATACATGTATTTATTATGATCCATATTATTTTATTACTGGATCCATAATTATAAACCCCTATAATTCTTCAGAAAATGCTTTTATATCATGAGATAATATTTATGGATCATAAGAGGTTATCCTAAGAACAATATGTTATATGACCAGTGGTCCTAGAATTATATATCTCTCCAATGCATTGGTTAATTCATTATATCTCTTGAGATGTTTTGTATGGGATTACAAAGTTAAAATAATACACCATGGGGATTTTCCTCTACGTTTATGGGAATGGTAAGTGAACCCAATACACTATGTGATGTTTTACAATCGATGATGATGGTCTTGGGAGTGACCCCTGATAGATTTTTATAATGTAACATTATATACTATTGACATATATTCCCCAATTCCATGATCGAATGATTTATTTTCCTTATACCAATTTTCATGATTATGATCATTTTATTTATGATATCATGTTATGACTCTTCAATATCATGTTATTATTTATTTACATGTTTATTCAATTTCTAGGATTTCTATCTCCCACTTTTCCTTATGCATTTTCCCTAGGGTAAGCTATGTTGTTTTAAAATATCTATGGGAGTTAAGGGAACTATTTTGAATTTTAAATAAAGATATTTTTTATATTTAAGATGATATATTTTTTATCTAATTTTACAAATACCCAAGAACTATATAACCATGGATTATATTATTGGGTAAGTATATTATAAATTGTGAATTAAAGTGTGTTTGAGGCTAGGTTTTCTATAGTTGGTAACAGATCAAGGTCTAGTTTTTTTAGATATTAAGATGTGGTAAATTTATTAAATACCATTAGTAGATTTTTCAGAAATAAGACTATGTATATAATAACGTTCAATTTTTTTTTAAAGTATGGATTGTGTGGTTTTCTTTATAATTACTTCACTTTATGCATCAAGATACAATTGAAGAAAACATGCACCTAGGGGTAGCCACCTTGAAAAGGGTTGGTTGAGAATTGACTCGGTCATCACAATATTTCATGATGAATGGGCATATAACTACACACCAAGATATAAACTCTATGGTGATGTGATTTTCATGATCATATAATCATTATGAACCAAACTGTTGTATTGATTATCAAGTTATGTTCTGGGATTATGTTAATAAGTATAAAAAAACTCATCATAAACTAAACAAGGATGAATAAAAAATGATATGTGTTAAACCAATAAAGATATGAGTTGATCTAAGAATGATATAGGTTAAAATATGAATGATATTTAAAAAAATAGTGATATATCTTAAAAATATTATAGGATAAAATTATCATATTATAATTTGATACATATTCAAGTAAAATTTAGCTTTTTTTTCTAGGATTATTCTCTTATGCTGAAATTTTTTCATCACTCATGTTAATACATTTTGGTTTTTGAAATTATTTTAACCAGAAGTCAAAATTTTTAATATAGGAGCGAGGGAAAATACATTGATTTCTTAAATTATCAACCCTTTAAATTGAGAGCTAGGATGAGAAATATGGTGATTATACAAAGCGAAATATCTCAAAATATGGATAAACATGTGAGAATAGTTGAAATATTGAATGCAAAAAAGTTTATAAGGATGGATTCATGTGGTAACATGGGTGATTAATAAAATTAGGGAAAAAAATATCCAATTTCCTATATGTCAAAAATGTGGGAAGAATCAATATGAGAATTTCCTCAAGGGGACATGATGGTGGTTTACATAGGATAATTAAAGGAATTAAACAAGAATATATCCAGGGAAAAAGAAGGATAGAATAAAGGAAGATATTATGATTACTAAGGATACAATAATGATTATATATTTTAGATGTGAGGAATTTGAACAGTATGCTACCCAATGCACCAATCCAAGGGTTAAAATAGGAAATTTAAACCAAACACCTCATGGATTATAGATACAAGGAAAATCTTGTGCAATGGATTCTATTGAGGTAGATTGTGATTTTTCACTATATATTTGTTGATTTATTTTTTTATATAAGATTTCACCTATTAGGTATTGAGATTTAAATAAAAAATGTTTGGTGGTATAATTATTATATTCACATTATATGAAACATCTTCAAGTTTTGAGGAATGTTACACCTTATAGATTTATCTCCTCTTTACTTATTATAATTATATTAGGAATAGACTATATGTTTATACAAAGGGCTCATATAGAATTTTATATAGTGAAATATCACTTCATAAACTAATTCAACTCATTATGAACTACTATTGTATGGTTAATTAAGAGCCCCTATAGAAATTACTCCCATCAAATGAGATGGAAAATTATACGGACACAATTTATTTTGGGGGAAGAATATAAAAACTTAAGATTTTAATATATTTTTAACTCTAATTATGTAAAATATGTTCAATATCTTTCTCTACACACAACACCATACTAAACAAAAACCTTGAAACATTAGCAAAATTAAATTATTAATGACAACTGTTTTATCCATTAAACTAGTGGAAATAGGTAGTAGTAACTACATTTTGAATTTCTATATTTGTAATTCATTTATATTTTTTATTTGGTACAATTAAATTTATTATTTTATAATTAATATATCAATATTATATTAGGATATTATTTTTGGGGTTCTTTAGAAAGTAATTAATTTTAGGTGAATAGTAAAATTACCGATTAAAAAAAAATTGTCGCTATTAAAATATTATTATTATAAAAACTTTTTTTAGATAATATATATATATATATATTAAAATAATGAATTTACGAATAATTTGTTGAATTAATGAAACATATATTTTACTTTTTTGAAACTCAAGTAATATTTCAAACTAAAAATACTATCATTATGTACTTATAATAAAATTTGACTTAACCGAAGTAGAAATTTAAATAAAAAATCTTATTTAATATTTGAGTTCAACATGAAAATATTAGTTAGAATTTTCATTTTAATCTTTAGGCTTAAAGGTAATATTAGTAATATTAAAGCTAATGACTGTGATAATAATAAAATATTTTTTTAAAGAATTGTTTTATTAACATCATGTAAATTTTAGATAATCAATTAAATTGATCTAATTTAAAGGAATAATATAGTATTATGTTTAAGACTATATATTATAATATTAAAACTAATTCAATTGGTAATCTAAAATAAATAATATTAAGAATCCATAATATTTAAAATCAATTTTTTCACAAAAACTATTTTTTATATATTTTACATTTTAATTTAAATGTTGACTTTTTTTTCATATTTAGAAACTGGAATAGAATAAATATAGATTAAATTTTGGTTTAAAACATAAATATTTTTTAATAGGGGTCACCTTATTTTTTTAAAATAAATTATAAATTACATTGTCAAAAACTAGTTACCAAGGTAAAAATCAAAATGGTAATGTTTAAAAAAACATGGGTAAAAGAATTGAAACATGTTTAAAAAATTCTTGGAAAGTATTTAATGAGCCTTTATCGACCCAAACCCACCCTAAATTTTATTAATATAGAATTTTGGAGTCATTTTCCATGGAATAATGTGATTATATCATGGAAGTGAAATGGGTACTCCAAAAAGTAACCTTTTCTTCACATATTAATGGGGGTCACTTACACCCCTTTATGGTTACTCTAAAAATTCTAATTAACATTAAAACATTTCTCAAATTATCTATACAATAATTCATTTATTAATCATAAAGTTATAAAGGATATAAAAACAACTGAGAAGGGGGGGGGGTTGAATCAGTTGTTCAATTTTATTGAGCTTTAGAATATTTGGAAAAATAATCTATATAACCTATTAAGATTAATTTAATTATCATATTTTAGTAAATAATAATGTATGAAAAATTAGGAAAGCATGTAAATAATACATGATTTAAAAGGTTTTTTCTTAGTGTGAGAACCTACATCCTTACCACACCCACTCTCATGGGTCTATAAAAATTTACTATTATGAAGAAGTTTATAAAACTTGTTCTAACACCTGTTATCCACCTTCTATCTCCTGATATAAATGATAAAACTGATTCCCATCAGTTTACATATTTTCTTAAAAAAAAAATTGAGCTAAAACAAAATAATTATGACTTTTTTCAAATTTAACTACAAAAATTCATGGGTCTGATGGCCTTTATTCTGATGAACCTAATCTGATTGATTCAATCCAATCAACTCAATACGATGCTCTATTACTCAATCTATACTTATCAACCTCTTCTCATAAACTCAGTATGATATTCTTTAGTCCGATTGAATAAATTCAATGCACTCAATCTCAATCTTGAAAACTAAAACTATGCTCAAATTCTCAATAAGGTTTTCTTTAGTCCAATTGAAATTGTTTTTAGTTTTTTTACTTTCTTCTGAGATCAAAGTCCAGAAAGAAAAAATTGTCAATAAATATGTAGTAATACAAATTTTTTTTACTCATGAAAAGTTAGAAAATGCTTTTGAACTTTTCTTCTATTTATAGGCACCTCAGAATTACAAAGGTGGGAACCTGAATTTTTTTCCCACTTATTCAAATTTCAAAACTCTAAAAATCACTCAAATTTATACTTTAAAATTGAATTATTTAAAACATCTCAGTATTTCCCCAATATTAGTCATCTTGAACATACTAACTTTTATTCAGTCTGATTAACTTTCTCAGATCTGGTCTAACTATCCTGCTCAGCTTGAGTTTGATTATCTTTCTCAGATTCAGTCTGATTATCTTCCTCATCTTCAATACGACAAAGCTTCTTTATCTTACCCTAATCTGATGATATTCCTTATCTCATCATGATCTGACTATCTTCCTCTCCTCATTACAATATGAATATCTTTATCTCATTAGGATCTGGCTACCCTCTTTAGAGTCAGTATGAATTACTTTTCTTCTCAGATTTAGTCTGATCATCTTTACCTCTCAAAGTTAGTTTGATCAATTATCCTTCCCAGAGTTAATACGATGGAATCCTTATAACTATGAAATTATCATTATGATAGAATTCTCATTATGATGGAATTATCAACTCTACAACTATAAATTTTTTAAAACCTTATCATCTATAACAATGAGTACTTATAACAACTTCCGATTCTGGTACTTATATATTTGGTCTTTTGTGTCTAGGTTTCTAGAACTGATACTATCATGAACCAAACCGGGCTGACCCTGAATTGGTCACCCAAACTGACCCACAATAAGGCCCCAAGGGTGTTCCTAATACCCACAGGCAAACAACTAGTGTCGGGCACCAAAGTAAAATAATTAGGAATTATTTTGGGCCATGAAGAAAAGAAAAATAAATAAATATAAACTGAAAAAATAGATAAACAATAGAATAAAAAATACGAAAAAGAACTAGGTCGTTAAACATACCTCCAAGTGAACTCATGGTTCACCACCAAATACAGAAAAACAATCTATGCAAGAGAGATTCAAAACTAGAACTCTAAAATAGAAAAAAAAATTAGGTGTGAGCACTGAGTTTCTCAGTTGGAATGCCAAAGAACAACAATGCCCTATGCCCTTACCATTAAAAGAAACACAATCATGAAAGTTTGAAAATAAGACATGATAAAATAACATTTTTCATTCTTTTCAAGTTCAAGTTACAAGTTTACATTTTTAAGGAAAGCATTTTTATTCCAGTAAATTTTCAAAATAGTTTCCAAGCATGAATTAACATTCCAAAACAAAAGGAAAACCATTCAAATTAAAAAGACGGATTTTAAAAAGGAGAAAATAAGATTGAATTAACTAAAATGGAAATCATTTCACAAACACCATGTCATAAGAGAGCACCATGGTCCATCCCTATAGGTAACTAGCACAAATGGGCCCCCTTAGAACCTCATAAATTGGTGAAACGTGGTATAGAAACCATGACTATAAGCATTCTTATGCACGTGCCACTTGGAGGGGACACCCCAATGGCCTAGTGGTTTCCAATCATCACAAATGTTTAGTTAGTGTTGTAGAATCAATCATTCTCGATGAAACTGGGATGAAATACTTTCAAATATTCTAGAATATTAGTCATGGTCTTCCCACTTGGGTACCCAAGGTTTCCCACGTGCTCTAATGATGGTGAGGTTTTATCCAGAAAACACACACGAACATAACAATTTCTTTATCCAAACCAACCTCTCAACACCATTCTCCTTTCTTAATCACATTCCCCTCTTTTTTGTCACATAATAATGCAGAAGCCTCAACACTAGGCACATATCACAAATCACATATTAACACTTAAACCACATTTCTAAAACTATAGGGAATTCCTTAAGAGGGGTTTTCCACTTTCAAAAACCATTCTTAAAGTGCCAAACTAGATTAATTACATACAAGAAACACTTTTCATTCTAGAATACATACTCACCCAACACTTTTAATTTTCCAAAACCGTTGTAAAGTTTAACTAAACAACCAAGGTACTTCATATTTAAAAACAAGATTAAAATCATTCTTACAAAGAAGAAATACTTTTTAAGAAATTAAGTCACCCTTTAATCTTTTTTTCACACCAAAACCCATTTGGGAAATCTCTTTGGAACTCTTTGGAAAATAAAACATGTCATTACACTTTTTATAAAAAAAATCATCTAAAAGGCCACACATATTTTGAAATACCCATTTCACATTAAAAATATCTAGGATACCACTTTTCAAGAACCATGACCATATATATATATATACATGTATATATCTCATATTAATTTCATATAAAAGAATAATAAACACATTTAAAGAAAACCAATCAGTAATGAAAATTCTAATTAAAGGTCAAAGCATAGGGAACTTACCTCAAACATGCCTCTATTTGCTGAAGACCACTCAAATCGACCCTTAGAGCATACACACACATGAATTTATACACACACACACACATATATATATAACCCTATTTGAATTGAACATATTCCCCATGCCATGAAGGAATATGTACAAAGAGGATATATATATTCCTTACTCTATGCATGAACATATAGGTGTTCTGGAAAACTGTAACTCGAAACCGCATCACCAAAACTCCATTCACTCTATAAAAATTACCAATAACACAAAAATCATAAAATATCAAAATTAAAATTAATCAATAATGAAGAAATTGAAAAACCCTTACCCAAAACCATGGTGAATCCACTTCCCTTGACAGAAGTGGCTAGAACGGGCCTTGAAAATAACTAATGAACCCTAATCATCAATATTAAACAAATATAACCCCTAAAATCAATTTAGGGTTCGACTAAGGTATGAAATGTCACATACATGACTTATTTTAAAGTTAAATTCCATTTAATTTCCATTCATGCTTTGTTTTGAGGGTTTCCCAAGTATTTATGGAGGAATGAGGGAGTTTTTATGAATTGGGCCAAACCGTGATCCCAATTCTAGATTTAAAAATAAATTTTAATTCCTTTATAACTCCTTCATTTTTCAACATTTTTCATCCATTCCAATTCATAATTTTCGTCCCCTGACCTATTAACACCACCATATTAATTTGGACCATTTATAAATCCATAATCATGGTGGATATGTGTTTTTATGTAAGGGATTGGGCCTGCCCGAAAGCCCATTTTCTGCAATAAAAGTAATTTTTAATTATTTAATATCTCCTTAAATATTTTCGTTTTATCAGTGATTCCAACTCTCACCCAAGACCACTTACATAAGGCGCGACCCCATTCCCTCCTCCCACAATTTTGAGCTCGATAGAATCGAAAAACTGGTCAAAACTTCACGGGATTTCAGAAATCGTCCAGATTTGGAGAGGTAAATTGATCCTTTAATAACTTCTTCTATTTTTACTCTTTTCGCCCCATTCTAGTTCCTAAAAGTTCTACTAATCTTTTTTCGAACCTCCCATGAATGGTTGGATGTTTTCAAATTCATATGCTGGTGGATTTTGAGTCATTTTATTCAAGATTATTTTGGGTATGAGTTTCTCTCTTCAATTCCTTCGTTCTCTTTAGGGTTTCCTCCCACTTTCATAAATTTATAGAGTGTCCAAATGTTAGGTTTCATACCTAGGGTTTGATTTGGGGTATGTTTGGTGAAATATTATGGTTTAGGGTTTGTTTTCACATCCTTGGGGTGCGGTGGAGGTGCGGTTGAGGTTTCACACCAAGATTTAAGGGTTTTGACTCAAAAGGTAGGTGGTTCCATGTGTAAACAATTATTGATGAGTTATCTTGCTGTATTTAACCATTTTCCATATTCCTCATATGTTGGGTGTGGTGCGAAAACTGTTTATGATTGATTTGGTTATGAGTTAAATTTTATAGTCGCTTTTTAAAATGAAATTGGGTGTTTTCATGTGTAACTCATGGGGTTTTATTTGGGTGTGGTTTATAACTTATGAATTTGGTTTATTAAATCTTGTTTGGCCTGCCAATTCTGGTTTGGTAATTTACTAGTGTCATGTGGTCCTAAAAAGAATGTTTTTGAATGGTTTTGATGTGTAAAACATTGTTATACTTCTTGAGGTCATTTTAGGAAAATGTGTGTTTCATTTGTATATTTTGTGGTATTATTCAAGGTTATTTTATAACACTTGAATGTGTTTTTATAAATGTATCTTGGACTTCCAATTCTATTTTTTATAGGAATTGGTATGGTTTTGGTCTTAAATGGGGGTTTTGAAATGGGTTTTTTTGTGCAAGACATAGTTACACCCCTAGAGTTGTTTTATGAAAATTGTGAATGTTTTGTTTGGTTAAACAAAGTGGATAAAAGGGTGTATATGTAATGTTTGGGGGGGTTTGTTCACCTAAAATGGGTTTTTGAAAGGTATTGTCGTTATTTAAGATTTCAAATATTTTTTTAGAATGTTTTATAAAGTGCTGAAATGTTTTTGAAAATGGGAAGAGAACTGCAAAACATGGTTGTGGGATGTTTTGTGTGAGTGTATTGTGAAAATTGAATTTTGTTGATGAAAGTGGTATTATATGTTATTTGAGTGGGCTGTTATGTGAGTTAGAATGTCTTGTAATGGTTTATAATTTTTTTTATGGATTTGTGGAATTGTCAATGTAATGTGAAGAGTGTTGTGGGCTATTTTTGTATGAGTCAGATTTCAAAATCAATTTGAATGAAAAGTGTACTTTTATGACTTGTGTGGTATACATGTGGGATGTTTGGTGAATTTTTGATATGGAAATGATATTTTCATGTGCAAAGTATATATCTTGACTTGTTGAACTTGTTTGAGCACAAAGGGAAAACCCAGGTATCTAGGTGGGTGGACGTGTCCTAGTATGCTAGTGAATCTGTGAGGTTTGGCCTCAGTTTCACTTAGAAATATTGACGCTTAAAACTATAACTAAACTATGATGATGATTATTGGGGACCACTAGGTTATGGGTATGTTCCCTACTAGTGGCTCATGCACGAGAATGGATATTTGTGATGGTTACTCTCACCGAGATACGAGGTACCTGGGACCCACAGCTAGCTAGTGCCTAGGGGTTATTTCCCATTGCTTGTGCTCACTGGATATTTTGTTCTTACCGTCGGTATACGGTATGAGAGGCTGGAAAATTAAGTACCTATGGTATTTATTTTAAATGTTTTTATTCTTTAAATTATCCCACCTGAAAACTGTTTTTATTTAATGTTTCATCTTTTAGAAATTTTAACTAGCATCTCATGTTTTTGAAAACTTACATTCTTTTCATCATTAAATGTTTATCACATGGAATCTATTAGTGGTGGTATCCTATTGGTCATTTTCTCACACCCTACTTACACCATTGGTTGTAAGTAGACTTGGTTATTTTTGTTGTCGTAGGTTGGGTACAGTTTTTAGTTCCAGGGGTTCGGGTTTCTTGCAGGTCCTTGGTGGTGAAGTCTTGTGGAGACAGCATAAGGGCGGTGCCCCTTTCCATGAGGGTTCTTGGGCTATCCTTATTTGTTTTTTTACCTTTTTAATTTTCTTTAAACATAGTTTTAACTTATTTAATTGAGTTCTGAAATTTTGTAAAAGATCGTTTTAGTTAAAAAATCCAGATTTGTTTTATTGAGTTTTTTTGTTGTTTAATGTTTATAAAATCGGGTAAATCGTTCCCAATAATCATTATATGATACTCAGGCACTTGTTCCAGACCGTGAGGATTGGGAACGCCCTTCGTGCCTTGTCACAGGCTGGGTTTGGTGTCGGTTTTGGCGGCGACTAGATTTGGTTCGTGACAAAATGGTATCAAAGGAGGTTCAGGTTAACTCTTTGAGTCATGTTATTTGGGGAAGAGTCAGGATAGTCTGGAGTTAGGTTTTTTGGGACATGTAATTCCTATTATGGGCAGTGTGCATGATCACCACACCTCATAATGGGATTAAAGTTTCCAGGAGAATTCGGGATTTATCTAAGTCCTTTGGTTTTCTTGGTTCGATGATGATTAGGGGAAATGAAAAGAGAGTTGGGTTAATGGTCCTAGTGAGCTCGCAGGGCCTGGAAAGCCATGTGGAGCCAAGGATATTCCCTAGAACACTCTTTGTTACAGTGAAGTGATTGGAGTATGGATTCCAACAATATTCCCAAATCACCCACTGAAACTAGTTTCCTCTCACATTGTTTTGTTCTTAGGTTTTGAAATCTTGGCACTTTGGTTTTAAGAAGTGTAAATTTTTTGTGAAATGGTTTTAAAATAAAGAGGGAATGGTTTGATTTATGAAATGGTGGAACTAAATTTTTATAATTGTTTTGAAATGGAAAATGGTGTGCTAACACCTCTTTTGAAAGCAGGAACTATATTAAAGTTGGTTCTGAAAAGTGTTTCCAATAGAGTTTTCTAAACAATCAAAGGGTGTTTTAATGGGATGAGGTGTTTTGAAATTGATGTGAATGTCTTGAAAGTGAGTTATTTTCTAAATGGTTGTGTCTTTCTGAAAAGTTTTTTAAGATGTGAGTTGGGATTTTGATCTCATGGTTAGCAGTTTTGAGAAAAAGGATGTTTTGGTTGATCATTTTGGTTTTGAAAAGTGGAAAGAATTTTTGTTTTAACCATTGGTATTTTCATGATAAACCAAATGCATGGGGTTATATGGGAAGATGTATGGTTGATGACATGAATGGATGAGTGATGGTATGGATATGAGGAGGGTGCCCGGTGTGGCACAGAAACATGCATGTGTTAGGCCCATGGGGTACCATTGGTGGATGCACTAACTGCTAAACCCTTTTTTTCAAAGAAAGGGTTTTTAAGAGAAAAATAATGTCTTGATGAATTGTTTGAGATGGTTTATATTATGTGTTTTTAGAAAATGTTGATGTTGTGGGATGTTTTGAGTCCAAGAACCCCTCCTGTTCGAACTGTGTTTTGAGTTTGTGTTTGGTCGGTAAGCTGGGTAGAAGAATCGGTTAGTAGTCTCCTCTGAGATATGTTTCGGGAAACCTTTATGGTGGATCCCTTCATGTGTTTCGATCTGGTTTGTGGCACTTTTTGACCAATGGACCATCTTTGTTGGTTCTTTATGTTCTCTTGTTGGATAAGGTATGCCCCCATTAATGGTTAATGCATAACTGAAGTGCAACCCAGATTGTTTTTCCATTCGAAAATCCTCTAGTTGATCAATATAAGGAATATTTTTTTTCTCGAGATCTGTAGATTGAGTCTACACCCATTGCTTTCTTTGATTTTTAGATCCTCTTGTAATGAGGGAGTGCTCGTGGAAGGTTGAAATATACCTTATTTTCTTAAGTTTCCTGATTCGTTGAAGGTGGATGTGGTCTAGGGTTGTTAGTGTGGATGAGTGTCTCGATGGTGTCTAAGAGGGCCTTTGGGTTCTTCAAAGTTTCTATGAAGCATGAGTTTAGGTTAAACCACCGGTGTGGGAAATATTTTCATGATAAGATATTGTATCCACTTTCTAGGATTATGTGTTGTTTGGGGATGTCGTATAAGGTCCCTCTCCATGCATTGTTTATATCAGTCGCAATGGTCATATTCGGTGATGCCTTATGATGTCATGCGCTCGATTGACCGTATAGGTGAAAGTAATGAAATCCTCCGAGATTCCCTGTTATGTTGGGAGAATGTCTCCCTTGGAAAAACTTCAAAATATTTCATTTTAGAGGGTAGTGAGTTTAGGTGTTCTTTACTTCTACTGTTTCTCAACCAAACAAACAAGGATTGTTGTGTGTGCATTTTCTAAGCCCTTGTTTCAGTGAAACATCAGGTTAGGGTAATGTGAGTTTGGAATGTGTTATGTCATGGAAAATATATCGAGGATTGCAGTGTAGTTATTGGTTTCATGGAAATAATAATTATCATCCAAGGGGTTTCCAAAGCCCAACTGTGAGGCCGAAGATGCTTCAATCATTTGAGCTCCAGCCATAGGTCTCGGAGAGAAGCTGGATCGTAGTCATGGGAAATCCCAGGGTTGTTTAAACCCTTGTACAATGTCCTATACTCATCATTAAAGATATTAAGATTTTAAACCTTTGGTGTCATCATATTTTCTCTTTTTTCCCATTCGGTGGAAATAGGTGGAGGGCCTTGTACCCATGACTTCACGTAATTTCATTCCCTCCCACTTTGGTTTCCATGGAGTCATTAGAGAATGGTTGTAAATTTGGATAGAAATACTGAGGACACAATTTGTGCATGATTATTAGTGATCGTGTTCTAGGAAGAAATGCAGAAAGAATGATCTGCACACCTAGTGCACGGTTTCCCAAATCGTGCAGACTAACCCTATTCCCTTCCCAAATCTTTAAAAAAAATTGGGCCTGTCTGTGTCGGCCCATGATGGTCAGTTAAGATGGTCAGTTATTATGGTGGGGAGACCCACTATTATTATCATTTACATTGATTCACAAACATTGAATGGAATTCTACCCTTTGTACTAAGGAGTCTGTTTAGGCCTCCCCTGTTAGTGTTCTGATTCTGTCTCAGAAAAATATAGGTTGTCTCTTTTGGAGGGGAGCCTATTTGTGTCCACCCCATACCAATAACTCATATTTATCCATGGTCTTGGCTTGGTAGTAGGTAGTATTATTCGGAACTATCTAGATATCAACATATTCCTTGAGTAAACGTTGGGATTGGAGAGTGACCAATGGTTTAGTTAAAGGTAAGTGTATCCTTGTTCGATGTTGTTGTTCGTTTAGGTGAATTGCTTGAGTCTTGTTCGGATAGTGTTTGAGGAGTTTTATTTTGGGATAAAGTATGAATTTGATTGATCATTTCAGGAAAGTGTTGTATGTTTTGGTTGTGAGAGTAATCCTTAATTGATCACTGGAGGTGTTTTGGCCTTTGGGGGTGAAACCTGGAAAGGGAGTACCTCTTGGTTTCGCAGTTGGGTTTGGTTGTTTCTTTGGCCTTGATGTGACTTTCCAGGGTGGAAAGTTTTCATGGTGGGGAGAATTGTCACATACATGACTTATTTTAAAGTTAAATTCCATTTAATTTCCATTCATGCTTTGTTTTGAGGGTTTCCCAAGCATTTATGGAGGAATGGGGGAGTTTTTATGAATTGGGCCAAACCGTGAGCCCAATTCCAGATTTAAAAATAAATTTTGATTCCTTTATAACTCCTTCATTTTTCAACATTTTTCATCCATTATAATTCCTAATTTTCATCCCCTGACCTATTAACACCACCATATTAATTTGGACCATTTAGAAATCCATAATCATGGTGGATATGGGTTTTTATGTAAGGGATTGGGCCGTCCCGAAAACCCATTTTCTGTATTAAAAATAAATTTTAATTCTTTAATATCTCCTTCACTATTTACGTTTTTTTTTGGTGATTCCAACTCTCACCCGAGACCACTTACCTAAGGCGCGACCCCATTCCCTCCTCCCATAATTTGGAGCTCGATAGAATCGCGAAACTGGTTGAAACTTCACTGGATTTCAGAAATCGTCCAGATTTGGAGAGGTAAATTGATCCTTTAATAAATTCTTCTATTTTTACTCTTTTTGCCCCATTCTAGTTCCTAAAAGATATCCTAATCTTTTTTCGAACCTCACATGAATGGTTGGATGTTTTAAAATTCAGATACTGGTGGATTTTGAGTCATTTTCTTCAAGATTATTTTGGGTATCTGTTTCTCTCTTCAATTCCTTCGTTCTCTTTAGGGTTTCCTCCCACTTTCATAAATTTATAGAGTATAAAGATGTTAGGGTTCATACCTAGGGTTTGATTTGGGGTATTTGTGGTGAAATATTATGGTTTAGGGTTTGTTTTCACATCCTTGTGGTGCGGCGGAGGTGCGGTTGAGGTTTCTCACCAAGATTCAAGGGTTTTGACACAAAAGGTAGGTGGTTCCATGTGTAAACAATTATTGATGAGTTATATTGGTGTATTTAACCATTTTTCATATTCCTCATTTGTTGGGTGTGGTGAGAAAACTGTTTATGATTGATTTGGTTATGTGTTAAATTTTATAGTTGCTTTTTAACATGAAATTGAGTGTTTTCATGTGTAACTCATGGGGTTTTATTTGGGTGTGGTTTATAACTTATGAAATTGGTTTATTAAATCTTGTTTGGCCTTCAAATTATGGTTTGGTAATTTACTAGTGTCATGTGGACCTAAAAATAAGGTTTTTGAATAGGTTTGATGTGTAAAACATTGTTATACTTCTTGAGGTCATTTTAGGAAAATGTGTGTTTTCATTTGTATCTTTTGTGGTATTATTCAAAGTTATTTTATAACAATTGAATGTGTTTTTATAAATGTATCTAGGACTACCAATTATATTTTTTATATGAATTGGTATGGTTTTGTTCTTAAATGGGGGTTTTGAAATGGGTTTTGTGTGCAAGGCATAGTTAGACCCCTTGAGTTGTTTTATGAAAATTGTGAATGTTTTGTTTGGTTAAACAAAGTGGATAAGAGGGTGTATATGTACTGTTTGGGGGGGGGGTGTGTTCACATAATATGGGTTTTTTAAAGGTATTTTGGTTATTTAAGATTTCAAATATTTTTTTAGAATGTTTTATAAAGTGCTGAAATGTTTTAGAAAATGGGAAGAGAGCTGCAAAACATGGTTGTGGGATGTTTTGTGTGTGTGTATTGTGAAAATTGAATTTTGTTGATGAAAGTGGTATTATATTTTATTTGAGTGGGTTTTTATGTGAGTTATAATGTCTTGGAATGGTTTATAAAAATTGTTTAAAGGATTTGTGGAGGTGTCAATGTAATGTGAAGAGTGTTGTGGGATATTTTTTGTATGAGTCAGATTTCAAAATCAATTTGAATGAAAAGTGTACTTTTATGACTTGTGTGGTTTACATGTGGGTTTTTTGGTGAATTTTTGATATGGAAATGATATTTTCATGTGAAAAGTATATATCTTGACTTGTTGAACTTGTTTGAGCACAAAGGGAAAACCCAGGTATCTAGGTGGGTGGACATGTACTAGTATGCTAGTGAATCTGTGAGGTTTGGTCTCAGTTTCACTTAGCAAGATTGATGCTTAAAACTCTAACTAAACTATGATGATGATTATTGGGGAATACTAGGTTATGGGTATGTTCCCTACTAGTGGCTCATGCACGAGAATGGATATTTTTGATGGTTACTCTCACCGAGATACGAGGTACCTGAGACCCACAGCTAGCTAGTGCCTAGGGGTTATTTCCCATTGCTTGTGCTCATTGGATATTTTGTTCTTACCGTCGGTATACGGTATAATAGGCTGGAAAATTCAGTAGCTATGGTATTTATTTTAACTGTTTTTATTCTTTAAATTAGCTCACCTAAAAACTGTTTTTATTTAATGTTGCATCTTTTAGAAATTTTAACTAGCATCTCATGTTTTTGAAAACGTGCATGCTTTTCATCATTAAATGTTTATCACATGGAATATATTAGTGGTGGTATCCTATTGGGCTTTGGATTACACCCTACTTACACCCTTGGGTGTAAGTAGACTTGGTTATTTTTTTTGTCGTAGGGTGGGTATAGTTTTTAGTTCCAGGGGTTCGGGTTTCTTGCAGGTCCTTGGTGGTGAAGTCTTGTAGAGATAACATAAGGGTGGTGCCCCTTTCCATGAGGGTTCTTGGGATGTCCTTATTTGTTTTTTTACCTTTTTAATGGTCTTTAAACATAGTTTTAACTTATGTAATTCAGTTCTGAAATTTTGTGAAAGATGGTTTTAGTTGAAAAATCCAGATTTTTTTTATTGAGTTTTTTATGGTTTAATGTTTATAAAATCGGGTAAATCATTCCCAATTATCATTATATGATACCCGGGCACTTGTTCCAGCCCGTGGAGATTGGGAACGCCCTTCGGGCCTTGTCACGGGCTGGGTTTGGTGTCGGTTTTGGCGGCGACCAGATTTGGTTCGTGACATGAACACCCTATAAAATCAAAGAAAAGTGAAAAATAGGGGAAATGGAAGGGATAAGAGGCTCACTAGAGGAGAATGCACACCAAATTAGTAGAATAAATGATTGATAGAGGGAGGGAGGTGGATCGCAAGAGGGACTCAGCCGACGGGGGTTATGAAAAATTAAGGGGCTTTAGTCAAGGGTGTCGTGCGAGTAGAGAGAGGGAGAGGGGAGGGAACCACACAAAGAGGCAGCTGGTAGAGACAAGGTGGTACATCGGAGGTCCTCAACCGGTGGGAGTCGCGTAGGAGTAGTAAGAAGGGGGGTGAGACATGAGAGGTGTGAGGGAAGGGGGAGGGTCAGGTCACTTGGGGTAAGGGGGGAAAAAGGGGGGAAAGACCCATTTAGTGTTTCTAAAAAATAAAAATAAAATAAATAAAAAGAAACATAATAATAATAATAATAATAATAATAATAATCTTAATCTTAATAATAATAATAACAATAACAATTATATTATTATTATTATCATTTATTAAAACATTTATTGATTATTATTTTCCACTTAATTATCATTTTACTAATTCTTATTTTATATTTTAATTAATTTAAATATCAATTTTTATAGATAGGGGATCACGTACGGCTGAGGAAATCATTCTCTAACCAAGACAAATGACATTTTCCTGATGACAGACCCTCATGCACGGTTTCTGCATGGTTACTCTTACTGTGCACAACCTATGCACATGACCCATTTTTTCTTTTTTTTTAAATTCAACCCAAACTAAATTGAAATCAAAACTAGGATAGAAATAATTAAAATAATTAAAATAATTAAAATAATTAAAATAATTAAAATAATTAAAATAATTAAAATTTTGAGGTCGGAGTATGATAGATACAAACTTTTTTATTCCTTTCATTTCTTCAACATATTTAATCATGAGAGTTTTAATGATTTATATGAACATTATGAATGACAAAGAATCATCTTCCTTAAGTTATAATATATAAAAGATTTCTAACTCCTGGCATTACTATCATTATTCATCATCTTCAGCAACATTATGACATTAATTCTTAGGAAATTCTGATTTTTTAACTAACATGAAGTCTGATGAATCTTTAAATTCATTCCAATGGATTTGAGGCCAATTTATTATTTGATCAACTACTTCATATTTTTGACTGCTTATGTGTCCAGTGTTTCTTTTTTTAAAAACATGAGTCCAGAAACCTATGTCTATAAAACAATATTCTTAAAGACAAAATATTTCTCTCCCTATATGTTTGGATTAAAAAACTTCCATCATTTTTAACAAAAATCATTCTAATGGACTAGGTCTGATTTTGAATAACAGAAACATTCTATCACAAAAAGGATGGATGTAAATAAATAATTTTTTTTAAAATAAATCCTCACAAAAGCTCTTCAATCCCCCCCTTTAGATTTATTGACCACCATTTTTAACAATATTTCAAACACTAATAATTTTTTAACATCTTAACCTTTCTAACAACTCAATATTTTAAACTTTTATCAAAACATATCATTTCTCAAAAGAGAGTTTCCTGACACTACACTACTGGTTAAAGTAATATTTTTGATGGTATTACATCACTTTGTGACAATTAAATTTTATGGCCATGTTAATTTAAACCTCCTCACTTTTATCTTTTCTTATCACTTTTCCTTTTATATCCCCCATTTTATGATAACCATAACTTCATATTCATAAAACAAAGACAAGTAAAAACTTCTTACAAAGTAGAAAGTTTTTTCTTTCTCTTACCCTTTGTCAACATAATCCAAAGCATGGTTGGGGACTTCCTTATGAGATTTAGGAAGTCATTAGAGGAGTATGACCATGAATTTGTATCCTCAACTCAAAAAAACTTTCTTTATGGAATTTCCTTTGTAATGATATCATCAATTTGATATTTGTTGAGATATATTCCAGAAAAACATCCCTAGAAGAAAATTCATCGTTTATAAAGTGAAAATTTATATCAATGTCTTTTGATCTTGAATGGTATAAAAGATTTTTAGAATGATCAGTTTCACTCTTCTTATCATAAATTATCTACAAAGGTTTAAAAACTTTTACTTTTAAATCTTCCAGTTGAACATTCATCCAAAACATCTAAGTACAAGACTGATTAGCCGAAACATATTCTCATTCGACTATTCTAAAAGGTAATGATCTTTGTTTCTTACTTTTACAACTTAAACAAAATTAATCCACAAAAACTTTTCCTCTTGAGGATCATTTTATATCATTACAATCTCCATCCCAATAGGAATTTGTATAACCCTAAAACTTTATCTCATAATTTGTTTTGTATAACCACACATGTAAAGTTGTTCCATTGAAATATCTCAGAATTCACTTTTATGCCAACATATTTGATTCTTTCAGATTACTTTAATACATGGCACACAATGTCCCAACATAAGAAATATTAGGGCTTGAGGCTATATGGTAATGTAGACTTCCTACCATCTTTTAAAATCCTTTATGATTCACACCTGCTACAGACTCATCTTTACCCAACCTTGTGATAAATAATATAGGAATAGAAACTTATTTGGATTCTACCATCTCAAACTTCTTTAAAAATTCCATGTCATATTTTTCTTAAGATAAGAAAATGTAATTTTTTTGAACTTGTAATCGGAGGAATAATGTTAATTATCTCTACACTGATATTTAAAAATACTTCTTCATTTCCTTAAAAAAATATTTACAACATTTTTCTTCCACCTTAAAAAAAATTATATAATCCACATAAACAATTAAAATTAGGGATTTATAGTCAACAACATTCACATATAAGTTTTTATAATCTTTTCCTTTATAAAAATTCATTATTCTCATACAATTATAACGTTTTTAATACCAAAAAAATGGAGCATGTTTCATACAGTGAAAAAATTTATTCAATTTAAAAACATTGTTTGCATAATCATGAAGTATAAATCCAAAAGGATGATCAATGTAAACCTCATCCAAAATTTTACCATTAAAAAATTAAGACTTTATATCCATCTGATAAATATTGTAATTTTAATGTGTGGTCATAGACATAAATATTCTAAATATTTCTAATCATGTAACTGGGGAAAATTTTTATTTAAACTCTACACCTTTCACCTCTTCATAGACTTTAAAAACATGTATTTATTTTTTTTCTTTAAACTTATACATGTTCATTCAATTTTTTTGTAAAACCATTTATTTCTAATAATATTTTTATTTTTTGGAGATGGAAGAAGTTCCCATGTTTCACTTTTCTCAATGTTATCCAACTCTTCATTTATTAAAACCACCCATTATTTTTATTTGATAGCTTATGAAACTAATTGAGATTCACCTTTTGAGATAAGTTAATGTTTATTTTCTAATATCCACATTCTTCTGGTATGAATTGGAGCCTTATAATTTCAAATAATGTTCTCAAACTGAACATGTTTTTTGTATGGTATAAAATTTTAAATTTTCTCTTCCAACAAAATATTTCTCATCAAATGATTATCCTAAATCTTGGTAAGGATGTTTTAACTCAATATTATTGGAAATATATAGTTTAATCTCCTCAGTATTATTAATAAATTTTGTTAAGGGATTTTTATTTTCAATTACTTTCACATCATATGATTCTTCCAACCTTTGTAAGTGTTTGTTCCAACATTTGTAACTTCTTCTATGGGGTGAATAACCCATAAATTCTCATTCCTTAGTTTTCTCATCAAACTTTAACAAATCTGAATGTTTGATTTTATGTAAACATGAACTTAAAAAAACATTGAAGTAATTCAATAAAGGATTTTTATACCACATTTCATAA
Organism: Viscum album; assembly: GCA_963277665.1. Taxonomy (NCBI): domain Eukaryota; kingdom Viridiplantae; phylum Streptophyta; class Magnoliopsida; order Santalales; family Viscaceae; genus Viscum; species Viscum album. The sequence goes on from OY728161.1 coordinate 1,301,383,942, forward strand.
GAAGTCATATAGGTTTTTGATCTCAAAAAACATCTATTATATACATGTACTATAGTACTAATGACCTATCTCTAATATAAATTTTAAATTTCATGTTATGATAACATAATTATTCCCATTTCCAAAAAACTTATATTCTTTCTTTATTCTAATCAATTTTTTATGAAGTATAGAGAGCACTATACTAATGTTTGTTACCATGATTTCTCATATATGTTTTAAAAGTATTTCTTGTGAATTTGTTACCATTATATGTTCTCAAATTATTTATATAATCCCCCATTTTTTTCTCTACATATTTTATAAAAAATAAGAACAATTACACATCCTCTAGATTGTGTTTCCTAAACATGATGTTTTTCATCTGAGTGAAATCATTAATAAAGTGATAAAGTATAAATATCATTTTTCATTGACATCTCATCATCCCATATAAATCAGAATAAATATGTTCAAGAGGTCTGGTATATTTAATCTAAACTCTCTTATGACTATTATTAGTCATATTTATTTACTGAAAAGTAATACAAACATCTTCGCCACTTCTTTAAATTATGGAAAATAACATACAACATCAATATTAGAATGTTTTTTCATGTTTTTCTACCCAAGGTGGCTAATTCATAGTTTCTATAACTCATTCTCATCCTCCACACTTAAGTAATAGGAGTTGCTAAATTCTTCTATTTAGAAGACATTCCCACTAGTTTATTCTATTTTTGTAATAATTTTTCCATCTTTAACACTTTTGATAAAACAATAATATTTTCTAAAGATAACATAATTTCCATCATCACAAAGTTGATGTAGACTATGTAAATTTTGTTTAAACCCATCGACAAATAAAATGTCCTTAGATTTCAATTTTTATGATTTAATATCTTTCTTTCCTATTCCTCTGATTTTTAAAGAACTATCATTCCCAAAGCTAACAAAACCTCCATCATGATTTTAAACAACTTTAGTGATTATTAAAATATATTTAATGTATGAAAAACAACCACTATCAAGTGTCCATGATTTTTTCTTTTTAATTACTTTCAATGATGTCTCAAAAAAAAATATTTTTCCTCAAATTTCTTCTTTCTAGAATCGTTTTCTTTTCTACCATAAGAAAATTATTTTATAAAGAGTGTTTTAAATCTTTCAATATGATGACCAGCCTGATCACATCTTCCACAAACTTATTCTAGACATTAAAATTGATTTTTTTGTTGGAAGTTATCAAATATCTTGATAATTTTCTTTTTTAACTTAATGTGGGTTAGGAAAGTTACTCATCCTTCTTCCACTATTTATTTCAATTTTTTCAAGCCTTCCTCTAGGAAGTGAAAAGTTATTATAAAAATATTAATACTTGTTCATATAGATTCCACAACACTAGTAATTTCCATCAAATCTTTATTTTCTATTGAATTAATATCTTTTTCGGTAGAAAATTTATTGAAGTTGATAACTTCTTCATACTTTAAAAATCTCTCAGTATGAACTATCTTTCCTCCTAAGTGGTTTTTTATCTTTTTTAGATAAAATAGGTTTCTAACACCCTTTTTCCACCCAAGATTTACCAATACTATTTCTGGAACCTAAAATGTTAGAAAAATACAATGAAATGTTTGTTTTATGGGTGAGGATTTCACCAAATTCTTGATTTCATATTTTTAACAACTTTATAAGTCTCATATTTTACTTATGAAGATTTGTTGAAGTTTTAATTTATCTTCCTTAGTGAACTCTTATAATTAAGATATTGTTATTGAATGTTGTTAACTTATTCTTAATTATCTGCTAGGTTCTTACTAAGATCTTCAAGCATCTTTCCTTGTTCATAAATCCTAAGTTAATAACTTAAAAAATACTAAATATAATCTTCCTCCAGCTTGATGACATCTTTTATTCATTTATAAACTTCTTCACAATATTTCTTCATTACTAATATTTCTTTCTAAAAAGTTTTATTTTACTCAAGACATGAAACAAGTTTGATTTAGAGATGATAATCTATGTATGATTCTTCACCTCCTTCTTCCTCACTATTTGAGGACTCTTTAACATTATAAACTTTTGAAATGAATGTTCTGAAGGGTTTTCAACAATCAAATTCCAAGGAATGTTTTTCATCTGTGTTTGATTCAACTTTCTTACATAGCATACTCTTTTTTCCTCCATTGAACTTCTTATATTTGTTGGATTAATTTTATTCTTGAGAACTTTTGTTCCACTAATTCCATTGATGTTTTTTATCCGAATCATCTCAGCATTCTCTAACTTTATTCTTGGGGAAATTCATAGAAAAATGTCTTATTCCTCTACACACAAAAAATTTGATAAGAATTTTACATCCAGACTTTCCACTTACTCTTAGATAGTTCTTGGATATAACAGACATGATTTTTCATTCAATACATTATCCTTTTTATATTTAGAGTCACAAGGATCAATATATTCAAAATATTTAATTTAAATTTTTCTAATGGATTAAAAATACATTTCATATTTCATATTCTTTTTGAACATCAAATCTTTCCTCACATCATAAGAAACAAGAATGTTAAGAAATTCACCAATAGATAAATCATACTTATCATCTATAGAGTAAATTCAAGAATCAAAACTATCCAAAAAGTTTCTCATAAGTTTCTTCACAATTTTTGAATCTTCTATGCCATCACCAGATCATTTGATGTTGCAAAAAATTTCATTTTCTATGGTGAATTATTCATCAATAGTTTCTTTATCTCTCATTCTTATGTCTTCATACTTACTAGGATGGATTTTTATCTTCGTTTGTTTTAAATTAGTATTTCATTAGAAAATAATTTTCATATTGTCCCATATGCACATTGAAGTTTTGTGACCGATAAAATTCATACACAAATTTTCTGATAAGGACATAAATATAGCATATTTAGCCTTTCCATCAACTTATATGTTTATCTTATCAACATAAATCATAGTAGAATATTTCTCAATAGGTGGAAAACCAATTATTGTAGAATCAACAACTTATAAGCTAAGAGATAAGAGATATATAATCATCCTATTTTTTCATCCATGATAAAATTTTCAATCAAATGTTGGAATTCCTCTCTTATTGATTGAATTGAGATCCTAAATGTTAAGTATTCAATTATGGAAACTCCCCTATGATACCAATTAAAGTTATAAAGGGTCAAAAAACAACTAAGAAGGGGGGGGGGGGGTGAATTAGTTGTTCACTTTTATTGAGTTTCAAATCATTAAAAAACATAACCCTGAAAACCTATTAAGATTAATTTCATTTTAATCTTTTATTAAATGATCATATATGCAATATTAGGAAAGAAATGAGAGAACACATGATTTAAAAGGTCAAACTTAGTGTTAAAACCCACATCCTTTCCATAGCCACTCACATGGATCTATTAAATTTTAGTATTATGAATAAGTCAATATAACTTTATCTAACTCCCATTAGACACCTTGTATCTCCCTATATAAATGATTTTACCGATTACAGTCATTTTACAAAGATTATTAAAAAAAACTAATCTAAAAAAAAGAATAAGGGCTTTGTTAAACTTGTTCCATAAATGTTCTTGGGTCTGATAACCTTGAGTACGATGGCCTCCTGTCTGATGAACCTAGTCCGATTGACTCAGTCAGATCGACTCAACACAATGCTCTCTTACTCAATCTTCACTTCTCAACCTCTGTTAGAAAACCTAGTATGGTATTATTTAGTGTGAGTGCCTTAATGCGATTCACTTTGTATCAAACTTCAAAACTCAAACTCTGCTCAAATTCTCAATATGATATTATTCAGTCCATTTGAAACTATTTTATTAGTCCGATCTTCTTTTGAGATCTCAGTTTGGAAAGAAAAAAATGGAATGTAATATGTATCACTCCACATTTTTCACACTCATGAAATGTTACAAAATGTGAATTAACATTGCTTCTATTTATTGGAACATCCGATTTGAAAAGGTGGGAACCTGGAAAACTTTTCCCTCTTACCCAAATTTAAAATCTCTAAAAATAACTCACATTTAAACTTCAACTTTGACTTCTTAAAACCTTATTAATATTTATCCAAGATTAGTCTTCTTGAAAATACTAATATTACTTAAATATGATTAACTTTATTATCTCCAGTCCAATTATCTTTCTAAGAATTTGTATAATTATATTTCTTAGTTTTTGTATGATTATCTTCCACAACTTCATTACTATGAAACTTCTTTATCTCACCAAAATTTTACTATCTTCCTCTACTCATCATGATCTGACTATCTTTCTATGCTCATTGCAATCTGACTACATTCAAATCATTACAATTTGGCTATCATATTCAGATTTAGTCTAATTGAATTTCTTTCTTAGAGTAAGTATGATCATTTTTTCTTCCTAGAGTCAATCTGATCGTCTTTCCTTCTCAGAGTCTATCTAATGGAATCCTCATAATGATGAAATTGTCCTTGTGATGGAATTCCCCACCCTACAAATTTGAGATTCTTAAAACCATATCAGCTATAACAATTCTAAATTCTAAAAATTTCTGAGTCCAATATTAATAGATGTGATCTTCATTGTCCTGGTTTCTGGAACTGATAAATCTTTATGATTATTTTAATTTCTTTATAAGATTCCATCATGAGAGTTTTCATTATTTATAAGAACTTTAATTATAGAAAAGAATCACCTGACTTTGGTTAGAAAGTATGAAAACTTTCCAACTTTTTAAATTATTATCTTTATTCAATCAATTCAGTAACATTCATACTTTTAATCTTAGGAACTTATGATTTTTTAACTAACATCAGGTTTAATGAATCTATATCTTCGTGCTAATGGATTTGTAGGATCAAAATAGATATATAGATACTCAATATACAAGAGGGGGGGGGGGGGTTGAATTGTATACTTTAAAAATTCCTTTGGAACCTTTAAAGTTAGTTACGATTAACTATGTTTTCCTTAAGCAAAGGAAAGGGCTAAGTTTAACAAAGTTAAACTAAGCAAATTCAAAACACCTCTAACACTGAATGCAAACTTGGAATGAGATTCCAAAAGTGGGTTCCGGAAATATGATTCCGGAAAATGAAACTTAATGAAAGATTACAAAGTGAGATTCTACCTTAAAGCGTATAGAATCTAAATGAATCAGAGTAAAAGTAAGGAAATATAAGAAAGTTATACTTTCCTTATAATACAAAGTGCAGCGGAATATAAACAAGTAGTTAAACTACAAGTAACAATATATAAGTCTTTTAACCCAAAGAGAAGGGTATCCAACAACCTTGGATAAAGGTCCCTTGATTTATACTTTCAAGCAAGTCTGTCTTACCCACACTAGGGTAATCCCTCGATACAAAGATCGGAGTCTCTGTCTTGCTATCCCCGCAAGCCCTCAACTTCAAGGTAGTTGGTGACCTCTGTCTTCCTCAGCAAGGAAGACCTCGAACTTCAAGGTAGTCGGCACCTCTGTCTTCCTATCCCCAAAAGCTCTCGAATGTAATCACCAACATTCAGAGTCGCACGAAGCTTTGAAAGTTAATAAGAGCCTCTCTCTCTAGAAATCACTTCAACAACATGTATGCACAAAACCAAGTTGTTCATCTGTCATCAGTATCGAGCTCTTTCAAATGAGCTCCTATTTATAGGTAAGGTTGTCTCCTTCTCCAACGGTCATATTTTCCTTAAAGATCGGAGGGACCTGTACACGTGTCACTTAGACAACGGTTAGTTTATAACAAAATAGACGACATCGTTTTATAACAAAACAAGTGTAACTGAAAGTACGACATCGTTTTAATTTTAACTCAAAAGTTCGGAATGAATGCTTCAGCGTAAATTTTCGGAGTGTAATGAAAATAATAAAGAGTAGAAAAATTATAGAAGTGTTAGTAAAATAAAAGTTCAGAGTCTAACCAAAATATTTTTTGGAGTCTGAATTAATTCAGAGTGTATAAAACAAAGATAATCAGATTCTGTTTAATTGGTGAATTCGGAATGAGAATTCGGAATGAGAATTCGTCATCAGAATTTGTAATGAGAATTCATCATCATAATTTGTAATGAGAATTCTTCATTGGAATTCGTATTGATAATTCTTCTTCAGAATTCATAATGAGAATTCGTCATCAGAATTCGTAATGAGAATTAATCATTAGAATTCGTATTGAGAATTCGTTATCGAACTTCATAAGAATTCGTATCTTGAATCTGGAATATAACTTAGTCAGAGTTCATATCCGGAATTCGGAATGAAACTTCCTTATAGTTCTTATCCAGAATCCTAATCCTAAAACAGAATTTTTCATATCAAAGTTTCAACGATTCCGAGAAAATAGAAATGAATCCGAATCTCATACTTAAGAAAAATATGGATGAAAATAAGATAAGGATAATTTTTCTTATAAAATCGATTTTACTTATAAAATAAACTTTCCTTAAGAAAGCAATTTTTCTTATAAAAGCAATTTTTCTTATAAAATCAATTTTCCTTATAAAAGCAATTTTCCTTATAAAAGCAATTTTCCTTATAAAAGCAATTTTCCTTATAAAAGCAATTTTCCTAAAGAAAACAATTTTCCTAAAGGTAAGGTGTTTGTGATTTTCAAAATAAGAAGGAATGAAAATATGATAAGGAAAACCTTATTGACTCAACAATCTCCCCCTTTTTGGAAATCACAAACATCCTTACGAAAAAGAAATTCTAAGAAGAAAAAAAACATTAAGGCTTATCTCCCTTAGCTTTAAGGAAATTGATGAATATGACTAACTCCCCCTTAGGCTTTGAAACACTAAGGATCGTATTCTAGATTTCCGGAGTGACATTTCATTACAAAAAATAAAGTCTTTTTTAATGAAAAACTCCCCCTTAGATAGACTCTCATTGGAGTTCTTCTTTTTCTTAAGAATCTTTTCCTTCTCCCCCTTTGTGATTTTCAAAAAGAAATCGAGGGAAGGGAAAAAAAACAAAGTACCTGAAATATTAGTAATGACAACAAAAGAAACGATAGGCACAATTTTCATTAGGTTTGAAATCTCGACAACAAATAAAATATTACAACAAAAAGATCGGATTTGGTTATTTTGGATCATTTTCCTTCGAAATGAGCCCTTTAAGAATAGTCTTGATCTTCTTCAGGTCTTTATGATCTTCTTCAGCTTACTTCGCTAAGACAACTATTCTTACAGATTGAGCTTCAATCTTTTCTTCCTGGGCTTTTAGCTTTTCTTCCTGAGCCTTGATCTTTTCTTCTTGAGCCTTCATATTCTCTTCCTGAGCCTTCATCTTCTAATCAAACTCAATCCAATGATCCCTTTCAAATTTCCAGTTCTGAGAAACAGAATTCAACTTCCCATTCAGATCTCTGAATTATTGAATCCGGAAGTTCTTTTCATCTGCCAGCTTTTCTTCAAAGGAGGAAGTCAACTCATTTATCTTCCTGTCCTCAGTCTCGAAAGCATCTTTAAAATTGTCTTGAAACTCATCGAATAACCTCATCTCTTCAACAGTCTTCTTCGACCAATTTGTCATCCTCTTGCAAGATTTTCTATGATCTTCATAGCCAACAAAGAAGGTTTTGAACTGAGCCTCAATCTCAACGCACTTGTCCATAACCATAGATACGGAGTCAGTTTTCTGATTTAAAGCATGTTGGAGCATCTGACATCTTGAATCAATACTAGAGAATGTCGGAATGGATCCCACCAACTTCTTTAAAGACTGGACAACAAAGTCATGCCCCACAGAGGATGACTCCGAATCTGAAACTTTGCTGGGAGAGTTTTCTTCCTCAATAAGCTCCAACTTCCTTTTAGACGAATCACCATATTCTCTTTTCTTGCTAGCCACTGATTTTGGAGTCTCAACAATGAGTTTCTTTCCCCTGTCTTTTTTCGGAATCGATTCTTGATCAGGGGTTTTCTGCTCACCAGTAGATACTTGAACAATATCATCAACTACTTTTTTAAAAACATCTTCCTCATTCTTATCCTTATCTGGAGTTACTAACTTAGAGGATTCATCCTCTGAAGTTCGGAGTGACAGGTGTTCCGAAGGCGACCCCTTATACTCATCTACTTCTTTCAATAAGTCTCTTGTTTCACCACTTGCTTCAGCAACTTGTTCTTCCTCTTGCACTTGTTGAACCTGCTCAGGTTGCTCAACATGTTCGGTTGTAACCTCTTCCGGAAAATCAAGGTTTCTTCCTGGAGTCTCAGGTAGAGATCCCAAGGAGAAAGATCTCGGAACTGGAATGCTTCCGGATACCATCTCATTAAACTTTAACAACACTTGGACTTCCTCAGCTTCTGACATCTTCTCCTTGAGCTTCTTTTCCTTTACTTATTTTTTAAGCTCATCAGCAGTTCTCTCCTTTAATGCCTTAGCTTCCGCAGGGTCCAATCCGAACTGCAGATCCCCTTCTTTCCTTTTCTATTTATCTGCTCTCCATTTCGCAACAACCTCATGAGGGAAGGATTTCTTCTTCTTTGGTTTGGGAGGTGCGGTTTGAGCTTCCTTAGATTTAGGATCTTTAACTTCAGCTGCAAATTCCTTTAACTTTCTTTTCTTTACTGGTTTAGATGATTCCGGTTCAGCAGCCTTCGAAGCCACTTCTTCTTGATTAGGCAGATCAGAGAACTCACCAGTCTCCTTGTTGAAGGCCACATCCATCCTCTTAAGGGTATCATCACTGACCAACAAAATTTTGCAAACCCTTGGCTTAGATCTGCAAGATTCCTTGAAAGATTCAAGGCACCGAACTATCAATCTCGATAAAATTGCTGGGTACATTACGATCTGGGCTCTGAGATTTCCTTTCTTAAGATTCTCAATGGTTATAAGAATGTGCCTCATGAAGTTAAACTTCCTTAGATTTATCAGGAAATATAAGATGTAGATCTCACTCTTCTTCAAGCTGTCTTTATCACCTTTCCTCGGTACGATAAGCCCTTGCACCCACAACTCTAGAATCTGGAAATTTGTGGATAAACTTGCAATCTTCAGAGCCTTGTCATCAGGAAGTCCGAGAGTTTCTAAGCCTTTTTCCCTGTTGAAGCTACCCTTATAGTCTGGCAACACATGAGATATAAACTCGACTTCTCCTTCATAGGAAAACCCCACCAAGCTTGCTGCCTTGGTATAAGAAATTTTGTAAGTATTACCATAAGCCTTAAAAGAAAATTTCTCCCTATTATCTTCCTGAAAGAAAGAAACTGATTCATAGAACTCAACAAGTAACTCCGAAAAGACATCATCTTGATTCCCCGGTTTGGACACAACAATATCTTCCCATCCATTCAACTTAATGTTCTTCGAAATAAGAGAATCATTATTGTTGAAGAAATCCGGATGGACTAACCTTTCTCTGTAAACTAACCATTGTGAAATAGGCTTAGTGGATGACATTTCTTGAGACGCTAACTCCGCAGAAATTCAGATCTGAAGTCCTCTGGGAAGTTCAGAACGGAGAAATCTGAAGTTCGAAATGGCTTAAAAATAGAGAGGCAGAGATTCGGGACGCGAGAGCTTGAGATCGATGTGGGACGACTATTTGGGTCCCCTTTATATAGGCAATGAGATGACGGTTTAACTTCTACGGTTGATCTAACGGTTGGGAGAAGCTGAGATCAGATCTGACGGTTGAAAACTTGAATCCGATCTTTTTGAGGTTTTTATTCAAACAAGTAATTAAGAAAACTATAATCCGAAAACATAATACAAGAAAATTCCAGCAAGTAATATATGGCTACGAAAACTTCAGTAAGGTAATCATACCTTTCAGATTGGATTAGGAGGATTATTCGTAATGGGTAATATAACAAAGACTACAAAAAAAACTTTATTATGAGAAGACAGATTTCGCAAAAACTTTGCTTCAGAAAATAAGCTTAGTATGAAAAACTCATTACGGAACACTCATTACGGAAAACTCAGTACGAAAATTTTGTTATGAAAATAACAGTACGAAATTTTCCATTCCGGATGTTTTTAATACGAATACTTCCATTCCAGAAGTATTCTTTACGAAAATGTCCATTCTGGAAAATTGTAGTTCTGGAAATTCCATTCCATAATTGTAGTTCCGAAAAGTTTGAAAACAAATTTTGAAAAACTTTGTTAATCTAACAATCAGATGTACTCCCCCTATGAAAAGGAGTTTATTGCTGTAAGGAGATTTTTTCAACAGAAAGTTACTTAAGGAGGATTACCTTATGGTTATCATTCCAAACTTCTGTTTAATGTATTCAAATCTATCAGAAGGCAAAGATTTTGTGAAAATATCAGCAAGTTGATCTTGCGTTCCAATAAACTGAAAAATAATATCTCCTTTAAGTGTGTGATCCCTAAGAAAGTGATGCCTAATATCTATGTGTTTTGCACGGGAGTGATGTGCAGGGTTCTTACTAAGGGAAATGGCACTTGTGTTATCCCACAAAATTTGAGTTTTGGTAAAACTCAAGCCATAGTCTGTGAGTGTGTGTTGCATGCACAACACTTGAGCACAACAACTTCCAGCTGCTACATATTCAGCTTCAGCAGTGGAAAGTGCTATAGAATGTTGCTTCTTGCAGAACCAAGAAACTAATGAATCTCCTAAGAAGTGACAAGTTCCGGATATACTTTTTCTATCCATTCTACATCCACCAAATTCAGCATCAGAAAAGCTTTTAAGAACAAAATCATTTCCAGAAGTATAAAATAATCCTAGATCCATGGTTCCCTTAAGGTAGCGAAAAATTCTTTTTACTAACTTTAAGTGAGATTCCTTAGGATTGGATTGATATCTTGCACATAAGCATACTGAAAAAATTAAGTCTGGTCGACTAGCTGTTAAGTATAGTAGGCTTCCTATCATACCTCTAAAAGATGTTTGATCTACTGGTTTCCCAGCTTCATCAAGATCTAAAGAGTTTGAGGTACCAATGGGAGTACTTATACTCTTAGTGTTGTCATAACCATACATTTTAAGAAGATCTTTAATATAATTATGTTGAGATATGTAGGTTCCTTCTGGTTTTTGAGAAATTTGAAAACCAAGGAAAAAAGTTAACTCACCCATCATACTCATTTCAAACTCATATTTCATTAGACATGTGAAAGAGTCGATCAAAGATTGTTGAGTTAAACCAAATATGATGTCATCAACATAAATTTGAACAATCAAAACATTTCTACTATCTTTCTTTATAAAAAGGGTTGGATCTGCATTTCCCTTAACATAGTTATTTTGAAGCAAAAATCCAGTAAGTCTATCATACCATGCTCGTGGGGCTTGTTTAAGACCATACAAAGCTTTGGTAAGTCTAAAAATATGATCAAGATGTTTTGTATCTTCAAAGCCAGGAGGTTTTTCAACAAAAACTTCCTCTTGAACATAACCGTTAAGAAAAGCACATTTCACATCCATTTGGAAAAGTTTGAAATTAAAGAATGCTGCAAAGGCAAGTAGAATACGGATAGATTCAAGTCTAGATACTGGAGCATAGGTTTCTTCATAGTCTATTCCTTCTTGCTGATTATATCCTTTAGCAACAAGTCTAGCTTTATTTCTTACTATGATTCCATTTTCATCACATTTATTTCTGAAAACCCATTTTACTCCAATAAAAGAAGTTTCCTTAGGTCTTTCAACCAAGGTCCAGACTTTATTCCTTTCGAATTCATTTAGTTCATCTTGCATGGCTTTAATCCAATCATCATCACCTAAAGCTTCATCAGTGCTTTTAGGTTCTAATTGGGAAAGAAATGCTAGATGTTCTACTTCATTTCTTAAGGAACTTCTAGTCCTTACAGGTTGATTTACATCACCAATGATACTATCACTGGGATGATTCTTAAGAAACACCTGATTTGGGTTTTGTAAAACCTGTTCATCAATATAGGGTAGAAAGTCTTCTGGGGTAAATGTTTCAGAAGTATCTTATAGAACATCGTCCTTATCAGAAGGTTTTTCTATCAAAGGTTGACAATCAGTTTTTGAAAATACATCCGAGGAAGAAGGTAGGGATGGTTTAAAAACAAAAGGATCTGACTCATCAAATCTTACATGTACTGTTTCTTCAATAGTACAAGTATTTTTATTAAAAACTCTATAAGCCTTAGAGGTTGTGGAATATCCTAAGAAAATTCCTTCATCAGATTTTGGTGCGAATTTATGTAAGTTATCTTTAGTATTTAAAATGAATACTTTGCAACCAAAAACTTCGAAGTAGGAAAGTCTTGGTTTTCTACCATTCCATAACTCATAAGGAGTTTTATTAAGAAAAGGTCTAATCAAAACACGATTTATAGTATAGCAATCAGTACTTACAGCTTCAGCCCAGAAATGTCTAGCAATAGATTATTCACTCAACATGGTTCTATTTATCTCTTGAAGAATTCTATTTCTTCTTTAAACTACACCATTCTGTTGAGGAGTTCTAGGTGCTGAAAAATTGTGAGTAATACCTTTCTTACTACAAAAAGTTTCAAAATCAGAATTTTGAAATTCTCCTCCATGATCACTATGAATAGTTTTCAATGGAAGGTTTTTCTCATTTTTAACTTGAGCTCTAAAACTTTTGAAATAGGAAAAAGCTTCAGATTTCTTTGCTAGAGAATAGACCCAATTAAATCTAGTGTAATCATCAACTAGAACAAACACATAGTATTTGCCTCCAATACTTCCAGTTTGTGTTGAACCAAAAAGATCAATGTGCACTAACTGTAATGCATTAGTTGTTGAGACTTCACCGATTGATTTAAAACTAGATTTATGTTGATTTCCATATTGACAAGGATCACAAACTTTAGAAGAATCAAATCTAAGCTCTGATATATCCTTAACTAGTTTCTTCTTAGAGAGTTTACATAGGTTCCTAAGGTTACATTGACCTAGTCTTCTATGCCATAACCAAGAATGATCTTCCATTGCACTTAGGCAAGGTAAATATTGGCTTCTGAGGTCTTCTAAATTAAGAGTGTAAACATTCTCTTGCCTATTGGCTGAGAGAATAAATTCTTCCTTGGAATTGTGAACTAAGCACTTGTCATTCCTAAAATTCACAAGGTAACCTTCATCACATAACTGACTTATGCTAATGAGGTTGTGCTTAAGACCTTTAACAAAAAGAACATTTAAAATCAAGGTTTTACCAAGAAGAACAATATTACCAATACTAACAATCTCTCCCTTAGCATTATCTCCAAAAGTTACCTTTCCTCCTTTCGTTTTGATAATCTTTTCAAAAAAGATTTTGTTACCCGTCATGTGCCGGGAAAATCCACTATCCATGTACCATGTATTGTTTCTGGTACTCTCTTTTTTTTCCTGAAATCAAAAAGAAAATTAGATTTTCGGAATCCAGACTTGTTTGGATCCAAGATTCCCAGACAATAAAATTTTAGGAACCCACATCTTCTTAGAAAAGTAAGCTTTGTGAAATCCTAGAGATTGGGTTTTGTTTAAGGAACAATTCTTTACCCAGTGACCACCACATTGACACTTGGTACAAAATGGGGCACTTTGAGAAACAAAATAATTGTTACTGAAAATAGGTTTTGCATGGGTATAACCAAATCCGGATTTATTTCTTAAAGGTCATATTTGGGAATACATCTTATCAAAATTTTCCTTACCATGGGTAAAGTTTGATAAACACTTCTTTAAGGAAAAAATTTCGGACTTGAGTTTTACAACCAAGTTTTTATCCTCAAAATCATTAGTTTTTGAACTAGAGTTAGGCTCGAAAACATTTTTCTTAGAAATTACTTTTTCTAACTCGTTGGAAAGTTTGTTCTTCTCAGAACTTACTTCCTCAAGATTTTTTGAAATACTTTCAAAATCAGAATTTTTCTTATTAAGATCTTTAGAAAGATCTGATATCTCTTTTGTAAGAATAGAATTCCTAGAGTTTTCCTTATCAAGTTTCTTATTGAGTTTGGAATTCTCAATCTCAAGAATTTAAGAAAACCTAAAGACTTCTTCATAAGTAGGTAAAGTATTTTCCTCATCAGAAGATGATTCTTCATCAGAAGAGTTATAATACTTACTATCATTAGAATTTAAAGAAACATTGGTCAATGATTCAACATTTCATACCTTAACCATAAAACAATGATTATCAATAGGTAATCTGGCTATAAGACCAGGATTCTTCTGTCCTGAAGATTCATAATCAGAAGATTCATCTGAAGAGTCACCACCACTGGCACTCCAGGTGTCATTAGCTTTCAGAACTTTCTTAGCTTTAGCTTTGTAATACCTTTTTATTTTCCTGTCTGAATGCCTTTCTTTTCTTTTTTTCTTTTTGAGCATAGGGCAATCTGGTCTAATATGTCCATCTCTTTTGCATTCATAACAAGTAACTTCTCCATCTTTCTTCTCTTTCATGTCCTTTTTCTTATACTTGGATTGGAAATTCCTTTGGCCAGCTATCTTGTTCATCCTTCGAGCAAGATTTTCTAGTTCATTTTCTGAGACTTCACTCTCACTAGATTCGGATTGGAAAATAACTTTCTTAGACTTGGATCTGGTTACTCTCTCAGGAGTCTTAGCTTTCATCTGATTTGAAGTTGTTGTAAAAGCAACAGTACCATTTCCATTCTTCTTCTTGATGTTGTCACCATCTCTCTTCATTCTAGTCTCATGTTGTAGAAGAGTTCCAAATAATTCATCAAGAGTAATTTGAGTGACCTTCCTGTTCTCATCTATAGCTGTTCTCTTGGATTCCCACTCATTGGGCATAATATCAATTATTTTGTCCACAAGAGCTTCATCATCTAAACCTTTTTCTCCCATAGACTGTATACTGTTGACGATAGTCATAAATCTCTGTTGAACTTTACAGATAGGTTCACCATAAGGAAAATTGAAGCCATGATACTCAGCTCTAAGCATAGCTCTTCTAGTCTCAATCACTTTAGAAGTCCCAAAGTGTGTAACCTCTAACTTCTTCCAGATACAGTTAGCTACTTCACAAGAAGAAATTTGGCTATATATATTTCTGGTCATTGAACATAGTAGAGTATTGCGTACCTTATAATTGAGTTGATATTCTTGCTTTTCCTGGTTAGTGAAAGTTCTAACTTCCTTGTCAGGAATTTTATAATCACCAGTAAGCATAACAAATTTATCTACTCCAGTGTTGATAACAAAAGTCTTCATTCGATCTCTCCAGTACTCATAGTCATTACCATCAAAGATTGGTGGTCTTGTAGGATTTAGATTATCAATCGAACCAACATTGACTCCTGCCATACTAGAAATAACCTTTGGCACACAAACTTGTTATTAGAAAAAGATTCGTAAAAACAAAGTTCGGAATGGACAAGTTTGGAATGGGAAAAGTCGTAATAAGATAGATCGGAATGATAAAATGAGCCAGAAAAACTTATTCGTGAGTATAATTATTTCAGAGACCTCCTTTGATACCAATTGGAGGATCAAAATAGATATATAGATGCTCAATATACAAGAGGGGGGTGAATTGTATACTTTAAAAATTCCTTTGGAACCTTTAAAGTTAGTTACAATTAACTATGTTTTCCTTAAGCAAAGGAAAGGGCTAAGTTTAACAAAGTTAAACTAAGAAAATTCACAACACCTTTAACACCGAATGCAAACTTGGAATGAGATTCTGAAAGTGGGTTCCAGAAATATGATTCCGGAAAATGAAACTTAATGAAAGATTACAAAGTGAGATTCTACCTTAAAGCGTATAGAATCTAAATGAATCAGAGTACATGTAAAGAAATATAAGAAAGTTATACTTTCTTTATAATACAAAGTGCAGCAGAATATAAACAAGTAGTTAAACTACAAGTAACAAGATATAAGTCTTTTAACCCAAAGAGAAGGGTATCCAACAACCTTGGATAAAGGTCCCTTGATTTATACTTTAAAGCAAGTCTGTCTTACCCACACTAGGGTAAGCCCTCGATACAAAGATCGGAGTCTCTGTCTTGCTATCCCCGCAATCCCTCAACTTCAAGGTAGTTGGTGACCTCTGTCTTCCTCAGCAAGGAATCCCTCGAACTTCAAGGTAGTCGGCACCTCTGTCTTCCTATCCCCGGAAGCTCTCGAATTTAATCACCAACATTCGGAGTTGCACAAAGCTTTGAGAGTTAATAAGAGTCTCTCTCTCTAGAAATCACTTCAACATCATATATGCACAAAACCAAGTTGTTCATCTGTCATTAGTATCGATCACTTTCAAATGAGCTCCTATTTATAGGTAAGGTTGGCTCCTTCTCCAACAGTCATATTTTCCTTAAAGATCGGAGGGACCTGTACACGTATCACTTAGACAACGGTTAGTTTATAACAAAATAGATGACATCGTTTTATAACAAAACAAGTGTAACTGAAAGTACGACATCGTTTTAATTTTAACTCAAAAGATCGGAATGAACGCTTCGGAGTAAATGTTTGGAGTGTAATGAAAATAATAAAGAGTAGACAAATTATAGAAGTGTAAGTAAAATAAAAGTTCGGAGTCTAACCAAAATATTTTTCGGATTCTGAATTAATTCAGAGTGTATAAAACAAAGATAATCAGATTCTGTTTAATTGGTGAATTCAGAATGAGAATTCAGAATGGGAATTCGTCATCAGAATTCGTAATGAGAATTCATCATCAGAATTCGTAATGAGAATTATTCATTGGAATTCGTAATGAGAATTATTCTTCAGAATTCGTAATGAGAATTCGTCATCAGAATTCATAATGAGAATTAATCAATAGAATTTGTATTGAGAATTCGTTATCGAACTTCATAAGAATTCGTATCCTGAATCTGGAATAGAACTTAGTCAGAGTTCATATCCGGAATTCGGAATGAAACTTCCTTATAGTTCTTATCCAGAATCCGAATCCTAAAACAAAATGTTTCATATCAAAGTTTCAACGATTCCGAGAAAATAGAAATGAATCTGAATCTCATACTTAAGAAAAATATGGATGAAAATAAGATAAGGACAATTTTTTTTATAAAAGTGATTTTGCTTATAAAAGCAACTTTCCTTAAGAAAGAAATTTTCCTTATAAAAGCAATTTTCCTTATAAAAGCAATTTTCCTTATAAAAGAAATTTTCCTTATAAAAGAAATTTTCCTAAAGAAAACAATTTTCCTAAAGGTAAGGTGTTTGTGATTTTCCAAATAAGAAGGAATGAAAAACTCATAAGGAAAACCTTATTGACTCAACAGGATTTGTGACCAATTTTATGCCTGATTGAAAAATTTATCATTCTAACTGATTTTTCATCTAGTGATGCTAATTCTGAAAACGTAATTCTTGAAAACTCTTTCTAGAAAACAATTTTTTTTTTAAAATATATAACTTTTCTTTCCCTTTTTTTGGATCTAGAAACTTCTATCTTTCTTAAGAAAACTCATTTTGATAGACTGGGTCTGATTTTGAATAAAAAAATTCTTTTACAAAAAAGGTTAGTTGTCAAATAATAAAAAACGTTTTTAAAGAAAATTATCACAAAGGTTCTTCAAATTAATAATCCCATAATCTCTATAATTTAGGTAAATCACTTTTTTTCTAATAAGATATATCAAAGGAGATCAAGTCTTCGATATAATTATTACCATAATTATAATAATTTATTCTTAATATTATTCTACCAAGAATCATATATCCATAAAAATGTAATGACAAAAGTATCATTAATATTCTTATCTCCGACTATATTAATGAAATAGACATTATATATTAATTTTTATCTTCTATAAAAAAAGAGTCGTTAGTAAGTTGTGTGTTCTATTGCCTCTACAAAGCACAGTCTTCTGTTTTTTATACCTCATATAATGGTTTCTTTTAATGATTTTATTGGTAAATAAATATGATATATATAATATTTTTTTTTCAAATTTCAAATTATAAAATACCTTAATTCCCTCTCATTATTTGAGAATTAAAAATATTGACCATGCGTTGTGCAGACTATAACTTCTACAAAGCAACATTTTTCTCTTTTCATCGTGATTTCCATTCATTATCCAACAAAATTAAAATATGATTCCAAAAAATAAAATAAATAAATAATATGATTATCATTTTTTATAATTATATTATGTAACTCATAAACTATACTCACTCATCAAGATATATCATGTTCATATCTGGGAAGCTTTAACCACCCACCTGACTAATGATATAAAACTCTATCAGGGATGATAATGGGACCTTAAATAATAGTAATATTATAAGTTAATAATAAATTAATGATTTATTTTCATTTTAATAATTTTAATATTTTATATTTAATATATTAATAAAATATCATCTTCAATTTCTAAAACTATTGAAACAAGCTGACACTAATTTAATTTTTACACAAACATAAGAGAAATATATATAATAAATAAATAAAATTTGATAATAAATGGTATATATTAAATAAAATATAGAAGAAAAATTTTCTTAAGAAGGTATTCATTAAAATTAATTATATTATACAAGAATTTAGGCATGTACACAAAATAAATCTGGAACAAGGTATGGGTTTCATCTCAAAATTTTCTTTTTTGAGATATATGTTATTTTATTCCCCTAATTTATTTTTATTTTATTTTTTTTATAAAAAATGTATATATAAAATCATATATTATATTAATTTATTTTATTTTAACATCACATTCAATATCTCTCACTTTCTAGGGGTATTTATTAGAATGTCTCTTAAACTACAAGGGTTTTTATCTCAATCACCCTTCACTAAGGCATGTTTCAATATTATACACCAATACTCTTTTTAATGGTCTAACTACTACACCCATGAAATATAATATCATAAATTATTATTTAAATTCTAAAATTAACTTCCACTCATTCTCTTCCATATTGTACTTTATGATTGATTTCCCACCAAAAAATAATGGTATTTTATAACTCTACTTGCCTTCTTTGCTTATAATGTTTATCCTTGAGTTTTATATTTTATTTAATATATTATAAACTATTTATATCATTGTAGAATTAATTGTGATTTAAATATTCATTATTGATGAGTTATAACACTTCATGAAAATGAAACTATGTTAAGAATAATTCTCATCCTCTTAAATGCTAATTTCCCTCCTGTCTATAGTTCCCCATCCCACCAATGTTGTCCTTTTTAATTGGAAACCTATTTAGGTTTTATCTCATGTGAATATAATATTTTTATTCTCCTATTTTAGAAATAAATATTTATTATTATTTTTATGATTTGGGATTTTAAAAAATGTATTTTGAATGCCTAAAATGTAACCTTATTATTTCTTATTTTATGACATCTTTTACCTCCATATAATGTTTTTCTCTATGAATAAATATTAAAAACCCACATTATTTTATGAAAAAACATCATACTTCAATTATGGTATAAATGAAAACTATTAATTATTTCTCATAATAAAATATTTTATGCTCATTTTAAGAATTAACACTTATACAGTTCATTTTTATTCTTTCTTCTCCTTGATCGTTATGAAAAATTTTCCTGCATTGGGACTAATTGTTAAAGGCCTATATTACATTATTAAAATATGAACATCCAAAGTTATTTAACCCCTTATTATCTAGTGAATAATTTTAAAATGGACTTAAATTATGTTTTGAGATAATATTTTGATACCCACTTCTTTATCATGGAGTTTTTTCAGGCTTTTTAATTTATGTATGTATTATTTTAATCATGTCACACATGTATGAATGTACATATTATGATTCTCATTAAGTGACTGGTGGTAAAAAAAATTATATATTCCTCGGATTCATTGTGTAATGTTTCAATCTCTTGATATAATAGGAATGGTACATGAGTGGTTAGCTTAATCACACTATGTTATGTGATGAGTTGACCTATAATTATATATCTCTCTAATGCATTGGGTAAAACATTATATCTCATGAGATGTTATGTACGTGATTATATAATAATCATAATCCACCATTTCACTTTGTAAACTATGTTTATAGGAATATTTAATAAACTAAATCCACCACGAGAATTTTTACACTTTATGATGATGGTCTTTGGAGTCACCCTTGACTTATGTTTATGGTGTCATGTCTTATATTGTTTCCAAATATTAACTAATTCTATGGTCATACGATTTTGCGATCTTTTCATACTTATAATCATGCCCTTTATGATATCATGTCATGACTCTTGAATTTCATGTCATTATATATTTCTATGTTGATTCCCTTACTAGGATTTCTAATTCACCATTTTCCTTATGTATTTTCCCTAGGGTATCCTATATGCTTTTAGAATATCCAAGAAAGATAGGAACACTTTGTAGAATTTTAAATACAGATGATGTTTTTCATTTATAATGATTCAATTTTTTATATAATATTCTTTGAACACTTTAACTTTGTGTCCTTGGATTTTATTTTTGGGAAATTTTATTATAAGTCATGAGTTAAAGTGTTTTTAGGGCATGAGTCGCTATAAAAATCAAGTAGTAAAAGGATTGAAATCTATTTAAAACATGTGTTTAAATAATTTGTAGAGTCCTGATCATCCATATATCACCAAATAATTTATTATTAATCACTTTTGGAGTAATTTTCCCATAAATAGTTTCATTCCATTAACAAAAAATAATTGGTATTCAGAAAAGTGCCTTGTACTTCACTTGTAAAATGATAACACTTCCATCCCTTAATATCACCCATATTAAATTGAATTTAATCCTAAAATTTTACCATTTTCCTCTCCTATATTAATATATCTTGTTTATAATCCATTAGTTTTAATTAGTTATCCTAATCACTTCATTTCCTCCAAGTCTTTCAAGGTAATCCTCAAGGACCCAATATGTGTGTTAGTTAATACTAAACATTTTCTTATTAGTTTTTTCACAACCAAACCTACCATAACTATAGTAATATAATGAAATATAAATAATTAGTATATTTATGTGTTATTATATCAATGAAACAAATTTATTTATTCATTCCCATCTACTTATAAAAATAATAGAATGATAATCATGCATACATTAGACTACCGCCTCCACAAAACAATGCCTTCCATTATTCATCACTGCCTTTCATAGTGGGTAAAAAGATTTATTTGATGAATGATTGTTCTAAATATTTTACAATTATAATTATTAGTTTATAATTTATGATATACCTCAATTATATATCATACATTGATAAATGGTGTCATAAATCATGCAAACAATGGGTTACTACCTCCATGAATGATAAATTTTATTTATAAGACTCCCCTTGCATGGATGGTTCTAAGAATGAATTTAATGAAGTTAAATGATATTTATAAAATTTTTAGGATTCTATAAAAGTTATATTAACATTAAATAAAAACATTTCCTTACAAAAAAATCATTAAAACATGCCCTCGTTTTGGTCAGTTTTTACCACATATGTGAATGATATTATAATGTTTAAACCATTAATGATTATGGAATTTTATATAATTTTAATATCATTTAGTCATATTATATTTAATATTTTTTAATTATTCTTGGAATATATTATTAATAGTTAATATATTTATTAATATATCACATTTTTTTCAATAAACACATTGTGACTAGTTCATAATGTCCTCCTTTTTCAAGAACGGTATTCATGTATTTCACTTAATAAAATGGAACTTATGGAATCATTGAAAAAAATTATTATTATATCATTATAAATCTAGAAATTATGAAATTTGGTAGAATAGTTAACAATAAAACATATTATGAAATTGGTTCAAAATAATCAAGATTACACACACCCAATATTGAAAATTGATAATAAGTAACTAATATACTTGTATATAATAGTTATAAAATAAAATATAAAAAGTTAATATATATGAGTAAGGTTTATGAATAAGTGATTAAGATAGTTAAATTTATTAAACATGAGGTTAGATCATGTTTGAGTAAGTTGGAATACAAGGTAAGAGTTTCTTTGACTCGTTTTCAAATATACGAGACATGTTTGATATTGAACATAATAATTAATTTTATATGGTGTATTCCCTTCCCAATTTACTTATATTATAATTTATATCTTTCATTTCATGATATTTTAGTATCCATTTTAGGGAATCCTTTGTATTCTTATGTTACCGTTACCGTAAGGCTTTTTGGAAATTTTATTTCTCATTTATTGAGTTACGATTATTCTTGACCTTATTTCATATGTGTTAGGAAAAAAAATTTATTTTATTTTATTACATGGTATTTTACCTTTTATTAGTATTTATTTACATTTATACCACATAAAATAATTTATAAATATATCTCTATTTATTAATTATGACATTCAAAAGGAATTTGGTTAACTAAAATTTCCTTTATTTGAGTTGAAATTTAATATTTTGAGGCTCATTAGGATAAGTTTGAAAAATTACTAAATTTATTATTTTATAATAAATATCCACATTTATCTATACGTAAATTATTTTTTAACTCAATTATTCTATCTCGAAGAATTTATTTCTTACAAAGGTGAAACATTCTTAAGAAAAACATCTCATTGCCTTTAAATATGGGTTTTCCTCCATTTCATTATTCATTATTGCAAAAATAAATTACCTTTATTATTTTAAAATTTAAATATGTGTTTACTCATGTGGCTTTAATATTTTAAATTACAAATTTTCAAAGGTAAAATTTCCTAAATATTTTTTTTTGATGTGGGTTTTCACCAAATATATTTGAAAATATTGAAAAGTTTTTCCATCCTTTTAAAATAAAATGTTTTTATCTTCCACTCCAAATTATTTTTTTAAACCTTCATATATTTTCAACACTCTATTATTAACGAATATTTTCTAATGTAAATGTTTTCAAAAAAAATTAACTTTACATTTTTTGAAACCACTGTATCATTTCAAGGATTCACTTTTAGAAGTATATTTTAAAAGTAAATATTTTTCAAAAGTTTTCTCTTCACATTTTCAAAAATTAATTTTCAAAGTGACTGTAACTTATTATTTTACTCCAAATATAAAATAAATTTTTAAAAACATATTTTTAATTTCACTACAATATTACTCTTTATCTATAAAGGCTATATTTACTTGAAAATTATATTTCATGAAACACCCTCTAAATATTCTAATAAAATAATATTTTGGGTGATTAAATATTTTGTATCAACCATTTATATTATTGAGGTCAATTCTACTGATATTATTTGGAAATGTTGTGAAACTCATTTTTATTTCCATGGGTAATTTATGATGTAGTGAATGAAACATGTTTTCCTCCCATGGGTTTTCAATATATATATTGAATTATTAGTTATTTATAGAACATATATTTATGGATGATGATAGGTGGGGTCCTATATCTCCCTCTATTTCATTGGTCATGTTTTTATATATCAGGATTTCATAATGTAGTTTTTGAACATTATTGTTTTATAATTTGTTCACAAGTTTGTGTATGGAAAAGATCAAGTATAGACTTGTTCACAAGATTATGCATGGAAATAATCATGTATAACTTTGTTCGCATTAATTTTCATAGACATGACCATGTATAACATTTTCACGTGATTGTGTGGGGACATGATCACGTATATCTTTGTTCACAAGATGAGTTGAAATATGATCTTGTATAACTTTGTTTACAAGATTTTATGTATAAATCATCACATTTTTCTTTTTTCAAAATGTCATGATTTAGAAATACTTATTCCAAATTTCTATGTTATATTACTATGATTAATCTCAATTTTTAAAATTTAAAATCTCACAGTCATATGCCATTATAGATGTTTGTTAATTTGAGATTATATTCCCTTATATCATGATTGTTGATAACTATTACTATTTCATGTTATTTTAATAATATATTTCACCTACTTGTGTTTTATCATATTATTATTATCTACCCTTGATAACATGTTGATGAGTTTTTCCCTTACTTAGCATTCAATATCACCCATTTCTTATTTTTTATTTTCTCAAGTTATATAGATGGGTATAAAATAGGAGCTGTATAAATTTTCACCTAGTGTATTTTGGATATGTATAAATATTCACATGTATCATAAAAATAAGTTTCTTATATAGATGATCATAGAAGATACTATACCTTTCATTCTTGATATTCTGAGATTATTTTCTGACTTGTAATGTATAAATTATGGAAGTGATATAAAATCAAGGTTAGTTTAGATTTGATCTATATAGTGATTGAAAATATAAATCTATAGGTGTGTTCTAATTAGTTATTTCATTTCTTAAAAAAGTAAAAAACCATGATTGTATATCCTCAAGCACTATTGATAATGAATATGTTACAAGAACTCAAGATTGTAATCAATTGATACAAATAAAAAACATCTTAAAGATACTGGAATTGAAGTGGTATCTCATATCCCCATTATGTGTGACAAATAAAGTGATATATAAATTAGAAATAATTCCATTCAACACTCATAAAAAAATGAAATTGAGATAAAATAACATTTCTTGAAGGATAAAGTGAAGTTATAAGTTATGAAGTTAGAGTACATGCCTACTTAGGAATAAATCAGTGATATCATGAAATATAATTTACTAAATGTGGATTTCAAAAATAATTGGTTGGCTATTAGATTCCAACCAAATCCTTCTATTTATATGTTCTTAGGGATGAGACCACACTCCCCCATAGAAGTTACACTATGAGAAAGGTACGATTTCCCTCCTCTATTCCACTATTGTTTTTCTAACTCTCTATTATAAATCTATATGGAAGTGATATTTGGTTTATTTGAAAATGGGTATTTTTTTTAAATTCCATATTTGGGGGAAAATTTTATAATGTGTTATCATTTGATAGTTTTGGGTAATGTATCACCTATATTCAACTAAGGGGGATAATCTATCCATGGGGAGAGAGTTTGATTGAATTTTTTTGGGTTTCAAGGTTTAAATGTTTAGGTACAGAGGATGTATTATTTTGAGAATTAATTAATTTAACTCTTATTTCTCACATCAATATTTGTATCATTAGATATTAGAGTTCATGATTGATGAATAACTAATGTAATTATTAAAGTAAAGCTCAAAGTGAGTATAGTTTCTATGGAATTATCAACAAACCCAAAGGGCGAGATTATTGGAAAATGTTTTTTTGAATGTTTTTATTGTTTATATTTTTTGAAAATTATATATTATGGTTTAAGAAATCTATTATAATTTATTATGTTATACCATAACAGGTGGAGTTTCTTGACCAAATTTACATCAATGGAAAAATAGGAAGAATCACGCCACGGTTTCCCTGTGGTGGAGTTTTAGTTCACCTGGTTAAAACAATAAATCATAAATATGGGAATTTTAGAGGTTTAAGTAATTTTAAGTATTCACGGTCAATCCATTAATCACATATAATATCTAGATATTCAAAATATATAACTAAAGATCAAAACATTATGGATCTAAGTGTGGTGTTTTAGAATTTCACATGGGCTAAAACAAAATCCTAAAATAGATGCTTCTAAGCTGGTGGCCAAGATGTCCATTAAATGTGGTATATAATGTAGTAGTGGGAATGTATCATTTAGAAAAACCAGTGGTTTTTTTATCACAATTTAGTGGATGGAATTTTGAATTAGATTTCCACCTATGAGAAATGGTGAACAAAAAAATAGGCATGGTGATTCTCATGGTGAATTATTTTTCTATAAATTCTAGAAGAAAGGTTTGGTTTTATATAGAAAAAGAAAAAATGGGAAAGAGTACATGGAGCTGGGAATTTTAAAGGGTGTTTATATGAGATATTAAACAGGCCACACCATGGTGTCTAGAAGAAAGGTGTTTTGGCGCATGTTCCGATTAGAGACAAACCAAAATTGAATATCATGAGTCTAATGATGCTTGAATGGATATTTAATGATTTGATAGTCACATTCCTCAAATTTATTCCATGATTCAAGAAGAAATTGAAGTAATTTTATATATTTTTAATTGGCGGATTAAATAAAATTAAATCCACACTCTGTACCAAAGAAAATTTATCCCCATAGTAGTTATAGAGGTTAAAGAATATCATGGAGGAGTTATGGGTGGTTTTTTAAATTACATTATGGTATGAAAGGTATTGATTTAATTTACACATGATATCATACTCTATAAGAGATATTTTCATCTACGGACTAAAAAAGGCATAGAAAATAAAAAATGAAAGAGAGAATATACACTAAAATATCAAAATTTTAGAAGAGATTTCCTGACAGGTTGAGAAATTAAAACATGAATAAGAATAAGGATATTCCCTAAGATCAGTGTTTCTATAATACCATTAGATTTTGTAGAAGTGAAAAACCACACTGGGTGTTTTTATACATTCTTTTCTCATAAGGAATAAGACTTCCATTTAAGGAGAAGTGAATTCCTACTTAGGTCAATAAGTGTTGAGTTTTTCTCCAATGCATGAATAGCTATTTCCTAGGGCCAGTAAGACCACTCTATTTTAAAAAAACATAATAAAAGTGATCTAGTGATTTAGGTGGATAGAAACACCACCATTCCATGGTACTTGGACTATCTCAATTTATATGATATAAGTTGAATTGTTTTTGTTCTTTATTTATTTCATCACTCATAAAGTGAAAGTAAGGAATATAAATGAGTGTTAATAACATTGAGGGTATATGATCTTAACCAATTTATTTATGTTTCCAAATTTTGTGATAACCTGATTCACCACCCCCACTATTAGGGTAATCTACACGATGTGTAACCTATAATTATATTGGAGGAATGAGAAGAAAATGTTCAGTTTATTGGTGAAAATCATAATTTTTAAGGATATATTAGCATAATATATTGGAAAACCCATAAAAACTAGTAATAGGACAGAGGAATCAGTATAAAAAAATAGAATTTTCCATGTCCCAAACAAGTGAACAATATCATGTTGGAAATCATTAGCCTCTGGAGTAGAAATCTGACATTTTGAAGCAGTTTTTTTATCATTCTTAATAAACTCTCAAATATGGAATATATCCACCTTTAAAATTAGCTTTAAGAAGTTATTATTAAGTCCCTTTTAATCCCTCAATAATTTAAGGCTGATTTCACTATATATCAGGTATAGACCGACCATGTTGAGTGTTATATGGTTATATCCTTCAAAAAATATGTTATGGAAGTTTCTATATAAATAAAAATCATTCCCACATATATATATAAAATGTAAGGTTCCATCAAAGTCTTTTGGGTTCTCATCGATAAATGTTTCACAATCAATCTTATATTGGTCTAAAATCTTTGACATTCAGGTCATAATGAATCTTTCATGTCTCCATCCATTTTAATAATCCAAGGGTGTAAAAAGAGTGATTAAAAGCATCTTGGTTGAATCAATATTAGTATAGAGACCCATTCATGACATACATTAACATTACACAACTTTGTTAGAATATTTAAAACATTATACAAATAGACTCCAAAAGAATGTATTATTTTAGTGCCTTTGGAAACATGGAAATATAAGCACTGATATATAATAGAGATAAATTATCTCCCACTATGTTATTCATGAATATAACCCTTCTTAGAAACAACATACTTAATACATACCTCTGTAACCTATGGAAGTAAACATAAATAGAGGTGAGCTCAGATCCTCAGTGAGGGTAAACAAGGGGGGAATTTAAGCATAAACATGAGCACAAGGGTATGAGAATGTGATCAAAACATTAAAAAATTATGCCATTCATATAAAAGGTCATAAACATGAATCTTGGAATAAATATTGGTAGTTTATAAGACATTAATAATAATGAAACAAAGAAAATAATCCATAAAATCATAACATAGGAATAAAACATGGAATTGTGGAAAACTCAGAAGCATAAAATGTGATTTCCATAAAATTCATGGAATTGGTGCCAATGCCATATTAGTATTATGGGTTCACAACCCATACCATCTTTGTAGTCATGGTTCCCTCTCATGGACATCTTACTAGAATTAGTTCACTCATCATACCATCCTTATAGTCATGGTTCACTCCCATGGTAATCTTAATAGCATGATTTCACTCATACAATCTTTGTAGTCATGGTTCACTCCCATGGCCTTCTTAGTAGTCAAGGTTCACTCCTAAGACCATACTAGTCTATATAATGAGATATAAATATTTACCCAATGCATTAGAGGGAGATATAGGTCCCAAAAATCTCCTAATTAAATCATACATACATGTTCCATAAAATCATAAACAATCATATCATAACCAATTTAATTAAATGGGTTTCATAAACATGAAATCATATCATAACCTGTGAGAAGATATACATGTTTCATAATCATTTCATCAAAATCCTAACCCATTAAAAGAAGCGGGTTTCAAAATCATATAACCCATATAAGAGAAACAAGTGTCATAAGTATCATTACATAAAAAACATAAAACATTCAAGAAAGAATAATAATGGAACCTTTGGATAATTTTTTATAATGTAATGAGTAATATCAACATATGGAATCTTATATAGAAAATAACTTGGAAATATATATTTATAAAATTTATTGAGGAAAATATCATTTCTTCTTTAGATTTTTTTTAAAATGTAAAACCTTTTGAGAACCATTTTCTTGAAAATAAACCTAAAAACTTATAAATAAATCTCGAGAAGTTTTGAAAACCATTTCACTTGGAAACTTATAAAACAACCTTAAAAAACTTTTAAAAAACCTTTTCCTTGAAAACTTATAAAAAAAGAATGAAAGAATTTTGAAAACCATTTTCCTTTAAAAATTTGAAAATAAGTATTAAAAAACATTTAATACCATTTTTCTCAAACAATTGTAGAGAAGCTTGAAAAAATTTGAAAAAAGGATTCCTTTAAAACTTATGAAGATTATTTAAAACCTTTTTAAAACCTTTTTCCTTGAAAAATTAAGAAAGAATATCAAAAATTTTTTGAAAACCATTTTACTTGAAAACTTATGAAACAAAGCTTTAAAAAGTTTTTTAAAACCATAAAAAAATTTTAAAAATCATTTTTACTTGAAAATTATCTTTAAATTTCATTTGAAACATTTTTGAAAACATTTTTTTGAAATAAAACAGATTTCCAACTAAAGAGAGAGATAAAATTATATTTTTCATAAAACAATTATTAATTATATTAATTACCCAAGAGTGAAAAAATGTTAATAATTTATGTTGATATATTTAATAAATAGAGGATAATAATTTTCATGAGAGTTATATAGATATTTATTACAATATTTCATCATAGGAAGCATAATCATTAACAATCTCGAAATGTGATGAAATTGTTTCAATAAACTCTTACCACTTGGTAACATGGGATCATAACCTCCACGTAAGAAAATTAAATTACATGAAGCCTTAAAATATAATTAAATTAATTATATTAAATTTATAACATTTCAAATATAAGTATATATACCTTGAAAATGAATGTAGGTATATAACAAAACATGTGTCTCAAAGAAGGAAAGTTGAGACAAAACTGTCTTACCGATTTGGTAGATTTTGAAACATTAACCCCATAAAATAAATATAGTATAATGAATATTTAAATGCTCATAAATTTAATAATAATAATAATATAATAAATCCATGTTCAGTATACATACCATTCAAATGAAACAAGTGGTGATTAAGGCATGTATCTCATAGAAATAAAAAGGTGAGATGAAATCCCCTTACCTGGTGTCCTGAATATCATCATAATCATTCAAACCTCCCATATAATAAATATAAATTTATTATAAATATATAATAGAACCATATTATTACTTATAATACTATATGTGGTTTTATTATGGCTTTATATTACTCATTTGTTAACAATTCTATGTTAAGGTTTCACTTCGGGTAATATCCACTTTGTTTTTCACATGTGTCATAATTTATTATATCTTTGGTCCTTATACTTATATAATGACTTCCAGAATTTAAAACATGATTTAAATATAATATATAATACTAATATTTTTAGGATACTAATCTACAGAATATATGAGTATGGAATTGAATATATCGTTTATTGAGATGGTTGGTCGTACGTACACATGAATATTGTTTCTGTTTAATTTCCATATTGAAAGAAAGAAGGAAAATGAAATATATATATAAATATAATTATTATAGTAGAATTATTATATTATATATATCATATATTTTCACTAAAACCATCATTAATACATTCCATGTAGTGTGTGAACGAATCACATTGCTTTGAGGGGGCGGTAGTCCACACTTTCTCAAACAAAATTATCATATTTACATCAAATGTAAAGTATAAAGATATGTGTGGTAAAAGTATTATAGAAGTTTAAATAAATAATAAATATAATATATAAAATTTATAAATATATTTTCTATCATAATGTCTTCCATGAGAGTCAGTAAAATAAAAATGAACAATCATTATTCAATGAGCTAGTAGTATGCAGTACACATAAACAATATGTTCATTACAATTAGATGGAAGTGTGTGTAAGTGTATGTTTTAACCATATAATAGAAAAATAATATTATATTAATGATATTGGTGTATTTATACAATAATAGAATAATAACAATTGAGGGAGCAAAGAAAGAAAATAAAATAAAGGAGTTTAAGGGAGGGTGTAACCTCTTAATCGGGTAAATCCTTTTGGTTTTCAATGAAGGGATTCCATGGAAAGATTTACGCCCAAAGGGAGGAAGTTATGGTTTTCAAGAGGATTTTTTAGTAGATATTGGCCCATCCTAAGTTGTTTTAGAGGTGTGAAAATGGGGTAGAGTTCTTTTCTTTTTATAATGGAGGGTGAGTGGCACTCTTGTAAATACCAAAGGGTATTCAATAATGGGTGGTATCCTTTACCTAATGTGACTCCAAAATCTAAAAATAATGGGTTAATGTAAATTTATGTTCTATAAATTTCTACACCACATAAAAATGTATTCATTTTAATAATTTTATTCCTCAAATTATGAGATTCCTTAATTTTATTATTTTGGATTTTATTAAAGCTTATAGTTTTCCAACATAATTAATTTAACCATTCAGAATAAAATAATTGAAATTTATTATATCCATTGAATTAAAAATATTATAACTAACTTACAAAATAAAAATATCTTATGTTTTGGAAATTAATTTTTAAAATAACCGCATGTGACACACAAAACACTACTTAAACACGGACCCACCTAATAACATTTTTACAATCTATGAGTCATTATGTTAATTATTAAAGATATATTGGTCCATTAATATAACATATTTAATATTTTTTAACCGATAAAAATCACTTTATAGAATATAGTATTTTTATTAATTTTAAATCATTTAATGAAATATCATTTATTATAAAATTACAATAATGCCAATTTTGAAATTATTTATTTAATTTTTAATTTTAAAATATGAAAATCATTTTATAATTAAAATATATTAAGTTTAAAGATGTTTAAAATGACATATTAGTCTTAAAAAATATTTAACTATAATAATTCAATCAATTCATATCACTTTTAACATTTATAATATCATTTATTTTAGTTAATTTTTAACTAAATAATCACTACATTGGTGTTTCATAAGCATTTTATGTAACTAAATAATATCAAAAAATTATTGATAAATTATTATGATAAAAAACCCATTTATATTTCTAAAGTATATTTATAACTTAAAATATGATATTTTTTATATGTCTCAATGTTTTATAAATGTTAAAGGCAAGGAATGTTCCCTTTTTTCTTTTTCCTTACTTAACCTTTTATATAGGAAAATTCCATTTAATAATATCCTAAAATCCCATAAAATTCTAACGTAGAGGGGATATAGTCTAATTATTGGTAGAAAATGGATTTTGGACACGTTTTATGGTCATTTTAGTCCTTAAGATTATGGTTTAGTCCTTACTAAAGCTTAATCTTACCTTAATCACTATGATAAATTTTAATCACTTTCACTAATATTTTTGGTCAAAAATTATCTTTATCTTATTAGACAAGAAATATCATACTAATTATAACCTTGTATGTTAATTTTTCAAAATTTAAATCATAGAATTGGGAAACTTAAGTTTAATGTTAATCCCGCAGACATGGCGAGAAAATGAGTTTTTAAAGTAAAAACATTCAAAAGTTCAATAAGTTATTATATATAATTTCAATATAAAAGTGTATATAATGAGATAAATTGGATTAATATTTTCATTATTGATCTATTTTGAATTTACAAAACCAATTTAAAATATAATTTAATATTAATCATTATTTTAATAAAAAT
Source organism: Viscum album (assembly GCA_963277665.1). NCBI lineage: Eukaryota > Viridiplantae > Streptophyta > Magnoliopsida > Santalales > Viscaceae > Viscum > Viscum album. The sequence continues at coordinate 1,301,416,155 of OY728161.1, forward strand.
GTTGTTTTTAACTAAATTGTAGTAAAATTTACTATATACTCAAAAATGATGTTTCTCAGAGAAAATACCAAAAATTCACCATAATATAATTTCAATGATATGAATTCAAAAATAAATTTTATTTTATAAATTTCAATTTATATTAGTTTATAGAATTAGTTTTTTTATGGTTCTATAAAGCTCGGTATTGCGTGTTACACAAGCCACTATAGAAAGTCAATCTTGCTTGTAATGTATGCTAACCTCAATGTTCCATGCAGAGAATGTTTAACATATGTTGAATTTAGTGCATTATAACTTGGTGTTACATATAATGTAAGACAATATAGTTCTTTAATATAAAATAAACCATTTTTAGTGTTTTGTGTAATGCATAATATCAAAAAGATCAAATTAATTAGAAAAATAATAAATCAAAAAAATCTCGGGGTGTTACATTAATCCCTGCTTAAAATGAATTTCAGCCTCAAAATTAATCTGGGTTATCAATGGTTTAATACATGAAGGTTTCATTCATATAAACTGACATCGAAAAAATGAATACTAAAACTTTCCTTAAAAAGAGAAAGTTTGAACCATAACAGTTACCCAAAGTAACATATAACTAGGTTTCCACATATGAGAACATTGGTTGGGAGTGAATATTGGACATGAAGGAAAAGCATAAATATTTATAGGGAGTGATTGAGGTCATCAATCACAAAAAAAATTAATAGTCAAGAAAGTTCGAGGGCCTAAAAGTCATAAATCTTTGATGATTTAAAAGGCCACCAGTTCAACAAAAAATTAAGGTATTAAGACAAAAAAATTTTTTGATCATTATCCAAACATTAAGTAATTATTTTATTGAACAAGTATATAAGGAAACATAATTATTTGATATATTTATATAAAACAATCATTATTTATTTGTTCCTTTATCTATTTATAATTCACCCATTACTTCAATAAATGGATGTCTAGAAATTAACTTTGATGCCTGAAGTGCTAAAATACAAATTTAGAAAATCTTAACACCCATAAAAGATTGAAAAGTAAAACCATTTGTCTCAAACTATTCTTAAAAATTAATATAATCAATACATTAATATTTAAACATTAAAATTAACTCTATTGGTTAATCATTAATATCTATTCAACAAAAATTATTACATATTAACCTGGACATCATGTAGGCCAGTGGTAAGCATGAAACCCTTATCATCCTTCAGTCATGGGTTCAAGAACTATGGCCTTTCCATACTCTATTGGTTTTTACCCAATGTACATTATGTAATTTTGTAAAACCATTCTAATATAATTTCTAAAATAAATAATATGGACATCCTTACAATAAATTTAATCACTAAATATCCTTTCCACCAAAGTTTTGAATCCAATTCAGTGCATAAATAGTTCCTCGGAATTTTAACATAAAATTTTCATGAATGATTTACCTTAAAACCTTCAAAAAGATTAAAATTAAAAACTTCAGAAATAAATTATTGAAATCAACTTAACAATGACCCCCTGTATATCACAAAGTATCTCTTCGTTGTTACATTCCAAACATGTGAATTCCCTCATCATATATTCACTTGAAACATGGAAATAACCTGAATTACCATAAATACTTCTAGAAAACATGAATTATTCTTTATTCCATAGACTACTAGATATATTCTTTCAATCCAATAAGTTGTCAAATTCATACTTGAAGACATAGAAAACTTTTTCATTAATTTGTTCTAGGTTAATTCATACTATCAAATTTACATATTCATATGCAAAATATATTTATCCAAACATCATTTTTTCAGTGTGTGGCATTAATTAAGGGTTACCTTCCCCTAATAAAAATATCAACTTTCTGTGAAATAACTTTTCTATGTATTCAAGACCCTTAAAAATGTCCTTTTCAATCCTAAATGAAAATTTATACTGAAAATACATATATATTTCATGATTTATATAGCATAATCTTTGAATTCCAAAACATTAATACTTTATTCACCCAACTTTATTATTAAAACATTAATTAGGATTCATCAACTTATTCATTAACACCTCTTTCCTATAATATGAAATATGAATCACGTCTTAAGGTTCCTCAACCTCAATCTAATCATTCTTATTTTTCTTAATTTAAATAATGTTAGAAGAAAATCACATACCTTTCACATGTCGTTTGATGTCTCTTTATCTTCACAAGTATAACCAATACTCATACCATCTTCCAAATTCTCGTTATGAGATTTCCACTTGGGAAATAAATTCTCATAATGACCACTATTTCCACATATGAAACATTATATATTAACCATGTTACTTCTAGTTACATCCATTGACTAAAACCAAAAATCATTGTGTGAGAAACATTTATCACATTATTATACCATATAATCATGAAAATTACTTATAGGGTTCCTAAATAAGGGCTTCTACTAAATTAATCTATGAAACCTTAGGTTTATCCTAGGTTGTTTATAGTCATACTATATTTAAATCCTTCATGATAGTTTTTAAAGGGTTTGTGAATTCCCAAATCATACCCTCAGAGTGTTTCAAACCAGGGGTGCATCAAGGCTTGTTGTCATGTAACAAATTACCCTTAATTAGGCCCAAAATATCTTATCATAGTTCTGAATCCTAGGTAAATCTATTCCAGAGCCACATCCACATGTAGTATCCATATAGGGATGTATTTCTAGGAAACCACTCACTCTATCCTTTACCAAAATTCCATGAAATTTTCCTAAATGTATTCTCATCCTTATACTTATCCTTAGAGACATCCCTAGCCATATCCTTAGAAATATACCAAGGGATCTCACTAAATTTTTCTCAAACTAGTTTCCAAAGATTAAATAAACTATTGATATGAAACCTACTATAATGACGAAGTCTTGACATACACTAGCATTACATAATTTTTTAGGAATACTTTAAACATTATACAAACAGATGCCCAAAGATAGTATTAGTTTAGTTCCTTTAGAAACATGGAAACATGAACAAAAATATATAAGTGAGATAAATTATCTTCCATTGGGTTCTTAATGAATATAAATTTTCATAGACACATCATACTTAATACATACCTTCATAACCTAGGGAAATAAACATAAATAGGGGTGACCTCAGATGCTCGGTAAGGGTAATCAAGGGAGACATGTAAGCATAAACATGATCCTAAGGGTATGAGAACATGATAAAAACATTATATGATCATACCATATATATAAAAGGATATAACCATGAATCATGGAATAAATATTTGTATTTCATAAGACATGAATCACAAGGAAATAAATAACATAATCAATAAAAGCATAACATAAGAATAAAACATGGAATTATGGAAAACACATAGGCATATATTATGATTTCCATAGTGTTAAGGAAATGATTAAAAGGCCATCTTAGTAGTATGGGTTCACTCCCCATACCATATTTGTAGTCATGGTTAACTCCCATGGCCATATTAGTAGCATGAGTTCACTCCTCATACCATCTTGGTAGTCATGGTTCACTCCAATGACCATCTTATTAGTAGCATGAGTTTACTCCTCATACCATATTTGTAGTCATGGTTCACTCCAATAGCCATCACAATAGTCTATGTTTAATCCCAATACCATATTAGTCTATCTTATGAGATATAAATATTTACCCAATGTATTGGAGGGATATATAGGTCGCACCCATATCATAATGAAATCATTTATACAGGTGCCACAAAATCATAAAAAATTATATCATAACCAATTAAATGAAATGGGGGTAATAAAAATGTAATCATATAATAACTTGTGGAAAGAGACAAGGGTTTCATAATCATTTAATCAAAATAATACCTCATTAGAAGAAGTTTCATTCAAAGTTATTTAACCCATGGAAGAGAAACTAGTGTCATAAGAATCATTACATCAAAACATAAACCATTAAATAATGAATAAGAATGGAACATTTGGATCACTTATTATAATGGAATGATTAACATAAAAATATTCCAGCATATATGGAAAATAAAATGGCAATATATTTTGAAAACATTTATTGATTGAAATATGCTTTCTTATTTGGAAAACATTTTTTTAAATGTTAAACCTTTTGAGAACCATTTTCATGAAAATAAAATTGAAAACTTATAAATAAAGCTTAAAAACATCTTGAAATCCATTTTCCTTGAAAACTTATAAAATAATCTTGAAATTGTTTTTAAAAAAAATTATAGTTAATCTTATAAAATAATATTGAAATCATTTTGAAAACCATTTTCCATGAAAACTTACAAAAGAAGCATTTAAAACATTTTGAAAACTGTTTTCCTTGAAAACTTATAAATAATCTTGAAAACATTTTAAAACCCATTTTACTTGAAATATTATAAAAAATATTGAATTTTTTTTCAAAAACTCTTTCCTTGAAAACTTATTAAAGAATATTGAAAGAGTTTTGAAAATCGTTTTCTTGAAAACCTATGAATTAAAGTTTGATTTTTTTTGAAAAAAATTTCTTTTAAAATACTTGAAAACTTATAAAGGAATCTTATAAAACCATAAAAAATTCAAATCCTTTTTCCTTGAAAATTATCTTTAAATATATTTTTAAGAAATTGATAACATTTTTTAAAATATGTTTTTTGTAAATAAAACAAATTTCTAACCGAATAGAGAGATATAGTCTGATTTTTATTAAAAATATTTATCTTAATTATATTAAGTACCAAAGAGTGTAAAAATGGTACTAATAAATTAATATATCCTAAATAAATAGATGATAATAAAATTTGTGATGGTTATTAAGATATAAATCTCAATATTTCATCAGAGGAATCAAAATCATTAACAATCTTGAAAAGTGATGAGATTATTTCAATATACTCTTACCACTTGGTAACTTGGGATTATCCTTTCCATGTAAGAATATGAAATTACATGAAGCTATAAAATATCATAAAAATAATGATATTCATGATATAATATGCCAAATTTATGTATATACACCTCAAAAATGAATGTAGGTGCATAATAAAACATGCGTCTCAAAGATAGAAAGTTGAGACAAAACTGTCTTACCAATTTTATAGCTTTTGAAGCATTAACCCCATCAAATAAAGATAATATAATGGGAATTTAAATACCCATAAATTTAATAATAATAATAATAATAGAATAAATCTATGGGAATTATACACACCACACAAATGATATTAGTGGTGATTAAGGCATTTATCTCATAGAAATAAAAAGGTGAGATGAAATCCCATTACCTTGGTTATTGACTCTCATCGTACTCTTTCAAAACTCTTGTATAATAAATATAAATTTATTATAAATCTATATAAAACCATATTCTTAATTATAATACTATATATGGTGTGATTATGGCTATATATTACCTTCTTGTTAATAATTCTATGTTAATATTTTACTTCCGGTAATATCCTCTTTATTTTTCGTAGATGTCTTAATTTGTTATATCTTTTGTCCTTATACTTATATCATGATTACCAAAATTTAAAAAATGAATTAAATATAATTTATATTCATTATATGTTTAGGATAATAATTTATAGAATATATAAGTATGAAATTTAATACACCATTCATATATACGGTAGGTTGTACGTACGTATGAACACAATTTCCATTTAATTGTCGTATTAAAAGAAAGAAGGTAAATTACACACACACACACACACAGATATATATATATGAGTATATATATATATATTTATTCTTGTATCATTATTATATAATATATATCATATATGTTCACTAAACTCATCCTTTAAACCTTTCCTGTAGTGTGTGAACGAATCACATAGTTTTGAGGGGGCAGTAGTCCACACTTCCTCAAACGAAATTATCATATTTACACTAAATGGAAAGTATAAATATATGTGTGGTAAAAGTATTATATAATCTTATATACATAATAAATATAATAAATTACACATATAAATAGAGTTTCCATCATAATGTCTGCCATGAGAGGTGGTAAAGAAAAAAATGAACAATCATAGATTAGTGAGGTGGTAGTTTGTCGTACATGTAAAGAGTATGTTCATTACCCATTATATGAAATTGTGTTTAATATTAGGTTAGATACTTGTCATAAAAACATATTAGTATAATTATGATACTTGTTTTTTTATATAATAAGGTAATAATAAGAGTTTAGAGAGTGGAGAAAGAAAATAATATAAAGGAGTTTGAGGGAGGGTGTTACCTCTTGATTGGGTAAATCATTTTTTGTTTTAACCAAAGGGAATCCATGGAATGCTTTATTCCCAAAGGTATGATTCAAGGAGGAAGGGAGGGTTGTTTGGAAGATATTTTAGCACATATTTTTTCAACCTAAGTGGTTTGAGTGGTGTGAATAAGGGGTAGAGTGTTTTTCTTTTTATAGTGGAGTGGGGGTGGCACTCTTCTAAATACCAAAATATATTCAATAATGGGAGGTATACTTTACCTAATTTGCCTAAAAAATGAAAAAATAATGTATTAATGTGAAATTATATTCTAACCAAATATAAACCACCCAAAAATATGTCCATTTTGATAATTTTATTCCTTAACTTCTAAGATTCCTCAATTTTATTATTTTGGGTTTTATTAAATCAACTAGTTTTATAACTTAAGTAATTTAAACATTAAGATTAAAATAAAGAGAGATTTATTATAAAATATAGATCTACTAATTTATAAATATGATAAATAATTAACAAAATAAAAATATTATGTGTTTTTGAAATTAATTTTTAAAACAAGCACCTGTGACATGAAAAGCACTCCTTAAATCCTGACCATGCTAACAATGTTTTTACAATATATGGGTCAATATGTTAATTATAAATGATAAATTGGTCTATTAATGTACCATATTTAATATTTTTTAACACTTAAAAATAAAATGGCGCAATATATTATTTTTAATAATTTTAAGTCATTTAATGAAAAATCATTTATTATAAAATAACAATAATGTTCATTTTGACATTATTTATTTAATTTAAATTTTAAAATATAAAAAAAAATTTAGAATTAAAATAAATAAAGTTTAAACATCTTTAAAATTATATATTAATCATAAAAATAATTAAAAACAATAATTCAATCAAGTCACTTCATTTAACATTTATTTTATCATTTATTTTAGTTAATTATTAACTAAATAATCATTACGTTGGGGTTTCATACGAATTATTTTGTAACTAAATAATATAAAAAAATTATTGATAAATTATTATGATAAAAATAACCAATTTATATTTTAAATTGATTGGAATAACACAAAATATGATGTTTTTTACATATCTCAATGTTTTTTAAATGGTAAAGTTAATGAAAGTTATCGTTTTGTCTTTTTCCTTACTTAACCTTTTATATAGAGAACCTCCATTTAATAATATAACAATAATCCATAAAATTAGAACCAAGAGAGAATATGGTCTAATTTTTTTCATCTAATGTATTTTGTACAAGTTCTCATATCATTTTGGTTCACAAGATTAAGGTTTAGTATTTAATTAAGCTTAATCTTGTCTTAATATTTGTGATTAATTTTAATAACATTCACTAATATTTTTGGGCAAAAATTAAGTTTATCTTATTAGAATAAAAATATCATACTAATTATAACCTTATATGTCTATTTTTCAAAATTCAAGTCACCGAAGGTTGAAAATTAATTTTAATTCGAATCTCACAAACGTGGTGAGAAAGAAAGTTTTTAAAGTAAAAACATTCACAAGTTCAATAGATTTTTATATCTAATTTCAATATTAAAATGACTTAAATGACTTAAATTGGATTAATATATTCATAACTAATCTATTTTTACTTTGGAAACAAATTGAAAATATAATTTAACACTAATAATTATTTAAACTAAAAGGTTGTTTTTAACTAAATTGCAATAATTTTACTATTCACTAAAAAAATGAGATTTCTTAGAAAAATCCCAAAATTTCACCCTAAGATAATTTAAATATTCTAAATTAAAAAATGATGTTTATTTTATCAAATTAAATTTCTATTAGTATCTAATATTAGTTTTATTATTGTTCAATAAAACTCAGTATTTTTTGTTATATAGCCATTGAGGAAAGTTAATCCTGCATGTAATGTATGCTAAACTCAGTGTTCTATCTATAGAATATTAAAAATTATGTTTCATGTAGTGAAAAATAACTTGGTTTTTCATATAACTTAATCCAAAAATATCTATTTAATATAAAATAAACTATTTTCATTGTTGAGTGAAATAAAAAATATCATAAAGATTAAATTAATTTGAAAAAAACAACTCACAAAATCTTGAGGTATTACATTTAGAGCCTATTTTGGAGACATGATCATTGAATCTAATTTATTTTATTTCCACCATGATATTACTTTCAATTCCATTTTTGGAAGGTCATCAATATTTATACATGTAAAATTACCATCATTACACCTTCAGTTTCCCATGTACTTTCTCTGGAGTGTTGTATGGTGATAATGCAACATTTGAGTCTTGTGAATCATAATAGATATAAACGAGATTCTACTAAAAAGTGGAAATATAGTCAGTAAAAAATAGACCAATCTAGTTTATAGTTCCTAATGGTTTATAAAAGGCTCATTTCATCCCATTCAATTAACTTGGTGAAGACTATGTGTTGCTCCTCAATAGAATCGTGGTAGTCACTCCAGATTTCAGAAGTTATGAAATCATTTGAATCTCATTTGAGAGGTAAAAGAACCTAATTACCATAATTTCATACGATGTTCACGTGTATATACCTAATGATAATCTTCTACTAATAGAGGAAAAGTAAATAATTCATTCTATAAAGATCAATCTCTATCCTGAGTTCCTCTCTTCAATGGATGGTATGACCAATATTCAGACCCCACATCTAATTATTATCAATCAATTAAACCTCAAACCTCATATAAGGAGGAAAGAAAAGGGCCTCAGAATAATTTTCCCATGTATTTATGATTTCAATGACATCAAATAAACCTATAAAGTTAGAGAATGGATTGGATTTTGGAAAATATAATGATTCACTTGATGAAAATCCACCCTCATTGTCTTTAGGGTCCAAATATTCCCCCCAAATCATAATTTTTTGGATATAAAGATATTTCCTCATCATTAATGGGGTAGATAATTCCCCCACATCATTCCATTAATCTTAATATATTAGAAAATCATTTTCCCATAATGATAGTGGGGAGGAAGGGAAAAATATCTACGATACCACTAATAATAATACCTCTACATCCCTGACCTCATGATCAAAATACACATCCTTATTATTTAAAAGATATAAATATATCCCCATGTTGTTTTATAAATCCTGAAATTCCCCTTATTCTTACACTTTTATTGATATTAAATTTAGGAAGTAGAAGAAAAATGTCACATAAATGACCCCTAAACATTTGAGAAACATTCCTATACTACTAATTATTCCCTCTAGAAAGTAAATCTAGGTATATAGAAGGACCATGGGATTACATTGATCAGTTCCTCTATATCACTTAAAGAGAATAAGCTTTATATATTCTTCTTTATGTAGAACCGTGTTTTATTTTCCTGAAACTAAAAAAATCATATTTTAGATTGTGATGTGGCTACCCATCATCTTGGTCTTCCAGATGGCCATCAGGGCTATAAGAAGTCATCACATAGAAAAAACATACCCATTATATCACAGTGGAAGTATAAGTTGATAAGATTATCAAGAACAAGTTCATTCAAGAAATTTAATACTCAAAATTGATCACTAATGTTTTCCCAATAAAGAAGAAGAATAGGATGATCATGGTTTGCATTGACATTCTGGATCTTAATCGAAATTTCCTAAAGGATGATTTCCTGATCTTGATCACATAACAATAAATCTATGTGACCAATAGTTTTTAACAATTATCCTTCATGTATGGGTATTCATGACACAAACTTATTTATATGGCATATAAGATGATAAAACCATAACTTTTTGGGAATCCTAGGGAGTGTATTTCTATTAAGTAATTTCTTTTATATTGAATAATTCTCACATCATATAGAAATGCACCATTAACCAATTATTTAGTCCATTACTAGGGGAAATTGTGGAATTTGAATTTATTATTTGGTAGTCTAGCCTCAACTACACTATGACCATCTTATCTATCATGAAATAGTTTTAAACAAGTTATATAAACATATATTAAAGATAAATTCCTTGAAAGGTGATTTCAAGGTGATATTGGAGAAATTTATTAGCCTTATAAAGCACCATTGTGCAATAAAATTCAGTCATGAGATTACCAAGGTTTTCCATGACATATCGCCTCCTAAAAAACATAAATATATAAGATGAATTCAAGGATTTATTTCCTGAATTGATAATTTAATATCTTACATTGTATTAAAATGATTACCTTTAAAAAATCTGATGAATAAGGGATATACCTATCAATGGGGTGATTACCAATCATAGAATGAAACACACTCATTATGTATGTGTCAACATTAGAGTTATCTCTCAACTCCCTTATTATGAAGAAGAATAATTTAGGTAAGTAAAATAGTCTCTACTAAATTAAGAGGATAATTTTGGATATCGAGTGTAATGACCTGAACGTTTGAATAATATTTATTTCCCTAAATTTGTGTGTATTTTATTTTATACTCAACAAAACTATATACTTTAATTAATTAATTGAGTATAATTAAAATAAATACCACTGGGTTTCAACTCTTATATGACCGTTGGTCAATATGACCTTTTGAAACTAAAATCTTAACATTATGATTATTATTTATAAATACAAGTGATAATGGTTAATTAATACAGAAATAGGAGTTGACAGCCTCATCTAGTAGAATCGGTCCGTATGAAGCCCATATGTTGGAGCTTGTGAAGGATGTTGCATTAGAAGGCTTTTCTCTGGACCAATCCCAAGTTGAGCTTCAACATGTGAAACCTGAACGAAATCACCTATGGGAGAAGTTCAAGCTGATAAAAATCACCACTCGGGCAATGTTTTCTGAGCCTCCCTAATATTCTATCACTATTGCACACCTTACTATTAGGTCATATCCATGTGTTATAAGGGGATATGTAATGAGGCCTTAGTTACTTTGTGTAATCCTTTTGTATAAATAAAATTTTTATTTATTATTATGGTAAATTTTTTGAATTTTAAATGTTAAAAGAAATATAGGATTAATTTATAGATGTTCCATATTATTGTTGAATTTTGGAAAAAGGTTATTCTAAAATATTTTTGTATGCTTTAAAAAATTAATAATGTGAAATTATTTTAAAAAAATGGTCTTCTATAGTTTTGATCATTAAGAAATTTTGAGTCTAATAAGATCAAATTAATTTTTGGTGAATTGTAAATTATGAAAATTAATTTTACCCTTATGAATCGAAATGTGACCAATGTATAAGTAACCTAACTTAAGATATTATTAATATAATTTAGGCATCTTGAATTGTAATGCGGAATAATAGCATTAGTAAATAACTGCTTCAGAAATTATTAGTTAAGTGTTAGTATTTTTTTGGTAAATAATGTTTTTACTTAAAAATTAAATATCTCTTAATTAGAAAATTATTTTCATAAAATGGAGTTAATTTTTTAATTTAGAGCATAGATATTAGGTTAGGGTTAATTTATGATATTTTTATAAAATGTTTTGTTTTCTGGTGAATAGTAAAAATATAGTTGTGAGTTTCAATGTGTTTAATGACATCATTAATGATATAATAATGATGTAATAATTATGGTATAATTTTGAATAGTAAGATATTTTTTAGGTGTCCCAAGTGGCTAATAACATGGGAAAATACAATGGGAGAGCCCATATTTTTTCCAATACCACTAATGAAGTGTCCCATGAAAATTAATAAAATATTCCATCACTTTTTCTATAAATACCAAAGCATTCCATCATTCCTTTCATTAAAAATTCCTCCTCAATGAATATATGGTCTTTTTAACTCCCAAGGAGTCATCCAAAGGTTCCCTCCATCTCCCCAAGGTCCTAACCTTTGAGCTTTTGAAATTACTCTTCAAGGTAAGGTAACCTTTGACCCTCCTCTTTTAAGTCATGACTTCGTTTATGTTATGTCTTCTAATTTACATCTTATTATGTTTGGTTTTGTTATTATATATCCTTATTATTGTACATTTTATGTCTAATTGATTATATACCCTTTTATCTCTCATTAAATGACTTTCTGAATTTTTAAGTGACATCGTTAGGCAGCCAAATTTTCCTAAAAGAAATCGCATCTTCTATTTTCTTTCAAGTTTCCTTTTATTGTCGTATTCCATTAAAACATCCATACCATGATATTATTTAAACTGTATTCTATCCCTATATTTTATTATGAGTAATTTATGAGTGGGTGACCCTTTTCCACTCTCCTTTTAATCTTTTATAAAACTATGTTATATAGCTGTTAGGATGCAGAAATTTTTACTCAAAATCTCTCTCTTTTTCTCAAGAAATTATCCTATTTTATATATGTGAATACCCAATCCTATTTCATTTTTAGGGGTATTCATAAAGACTTAAAATTGATATATTTTATTTTATAATTTACATAAATATAACCCTCATCCCCTTTCCATGGGTTATAAATGACATAATGATCTTGTTTTTAAGAGATTTTCAAAACATCGGGATTTTGATATGAAACCCATTTATTTTATTTTATTTGGGTTATTTATGAAATGTTTTATTATGATATATGTGAATAACATGAAAATAAAGACACATTAAGGGTGATAACTGACATCTCTCCAATGAATTGGGTAATGAATTTAATCTCTAGAGATGAAAAGTTTTTCGATACCTTGGTGAATAACCTTGGTAATTTTTATGACACCTTGGCGGTGGACCATGGTGGTATGTTCATGAATATATAAATTAAATGTTTTAGACACAATTTTAAGTTATGTGTCAATTTATTGTTTCTATTATATTACTATTTATAATTATTTTATGATATCCCTCATGTTGTTTTGAATATCGCTTGAGATCACATGTAAAAGTTTTCACTTGTTTTCCTTACTGGACTTTCTGATCACCCTTTCCTTTGATGAATGTCTCTAGGTTATGAGATATAGTAATTGGACTTGGGATGAACCTATGATGAAGACTTACAAGTTTATTATAATAATTTTTTATGTTTTCATGTATTTTGTTCCTAATTTCCAAGACACTAGACTTTAAAGATCCTCTGTTTTTAGAATGTAATGAAAAGTTATGTAATAAACAAACAGGATGCCATAGTTTATATAAAAGGATAGTTTAGTTATTTGTGTAAATTAGGCTATAAAATATTTAGGAATAACAATATATAAAAGTTTAAATATAAGAAACCTTCCTGGTATTTTGGTTAAATATTAAGTATGTTGATTTTGAACAAATAAATCTATGTCTGGATACGAACAAGTGGATGTGGCTCTGGCACAGATGTACCTAGGAGTGAAAACTCCGACAAGGAGTTTTGGGCCTGACTCGGGGTATCCAGGTACATGAAAATAGGCCTTACTGCACTCCAGGTTTGATACTCCCAAGGGATATGATTGGTTAATCACAAGCTTCTTATGAATCATTATGAAGGATTTATAGAGAAATGTAATTATTTAAGCCTGAAGTTTTAAGAAATAAAATTAATTATAGTTAAAAGATTCATAAATGGAATAATCTTCTAATAAAAGTTTTATTCTTTTATAAAATGGTGGGAAATAGGATGAACCGTGAAAATGGTGACCACAATGGACCATTCACTGACGACCCTCCGATGGAAACTGGAATGGAAATTTTCATGAGAATGATGAACCAAATGACTCAAGTTATGGGAAATAACTTGAATCAAGCTGAGAGACTGATCTCAATGCCAAGGGAACACCATTTCGCTGAGTACTTTATGCATCAACGACCACCAAACTTCAATGGATCTACCGACCCATTGATTTCTAAATAGTGGATCAGCACAATCGAGAAGATATTTTCTGTGCTCTGCTGTTCAGAACAAGAGAATGTCACCATGGTTGTTTACTTTTTAGAGGGAGAAGCTAATCAGTGGTGGGAACTCATTAAAAACACGAGGCCAAGAGTGGATGTTGAAGCTATTTAGTGATAAGAGTTTAGAGGGATCTTCTTCAATAATTATTTCTCGCATTCTATGAGAACAAGAATGGAGAAGGAGTTTATCGAGCTGAAGCAGAAGGAGAATGAATTTATTGGTTTCTATTAGATAAACTTCATAATACTTTCCTGTTACACCTCATGCTTTGACATGGATCCTCATGGGAAGGTTGATAGATTATTTGGTGGACTAAGACCTCATATGAGAAATAATATAGCCAACCAAGACTATGATATCTATGAGGAGATTATGTGGAGTGCGATGAAAGTAGAAGTGGAGTTTGGTGAGATGTAGTGGTCAGATAAATCCAATGATAAGAAGAGATCAACAGATCCCAGCTTAGGGAGGACCTTTGATCAGGGAAGAGGGGGCATAAAGTGAAATGTCCCACGTGTAATAAATGTGAGAAGAAGCATTCGGGGAACTTCTTTATCAAGAGTGGGAAGTGCTACAAGTATGGAAGAGAGGGATATATTGCATAGAATTTTCATAGTGAGGTGAATCCACAACTTCCCAACACTAATGACAAGGGGAAGATAGTGCATTCCCTACCTAATGTCCAATGCTATAAGTGTGGACAACTTGGGCACTTTTCCAATCACTGTCCAAGTCTGAGGGTAGTAGAGGGGAACCACCATCAGCCTCAGTAAAGGAAAATGGAATATAGTCATGCTTTTTCTATCACCGTAGCTAAAGTTGAAGCACTAAATGATGTAGTGGTAGGTACTCTTTTTGTTCTCTCAAAGCTAGCAAGTTCTTTGTTTGATTCTGGTTCTACGCATTCCTTTATTTACTCTATGTTTGCAAAGAATTTAGAATCAACCCCTAAAATGATAAAAGTAGAGTTATCAGTCTAGACTCCTAGTGGGATTATCCAAGCCTTGTTAGTGTTTAGAAACTCTAGTATTTACTTTAGTGAGAAAAATCTTATCAAAAATCTAGTAGTCATTCCCATGCTGTAATTTGACATTATACTAGGGATGTACTGGATCTCAATGTATAATGCTAATATCAAATGCAGAAGTAATGAAATATCAACAATCTTGAATGGAAAACCTACTATTATATTCCAAGGAGACATATCTCAACCTGATCTATGTCTATAAAAACCTTATATATCCTTCTTTATGGAGTTGATCGGTAAATAAGAAGAAGGAAATGAGA
This sequence comes from Viscum album, assembly GCA_963277665.1. Taxonomy (NCBI): domain Eukaryota; kingdom Viridiplantae; phylum Streptophyta; class Magnoliopsida; order Santalales; family Viscaceae; genus Viscum; species Viscum album. The sequence goes on from OY728161.1 coordinate 1,301,431,462, forward strand.
GTTTAAGGATAGAAAATGTCCCCATCATCTAGGAATACATCGAAGTATTTCCTAAGGAGTTACCCAGAACTCTCATAGAAAGATAGGTAGAGTTATCCATTGAACTCATACCTAGATATCATCCAATATCAAAGACCCCATATAGGATGAAAAATGTGGAGCTGGAGGAATTGAAGAAACAAATACAAGATCTTTTAGAGAAGGGGTTTATCCGACGGAGTGTGTCTCCTTGGGGAGAACCTATTCTCTTTATGAAGAAGAAGGATGGATCAATGCAGGTATGAATTGATTATAAAGAACTGAACTAAATCACAGTGAAAAACAAATACCCTCTTCTAAGAATTGATGACTTATTTGACCAAATTTTTGGGGATCAATTATTCTCTAAGATTTATCTTAGTTTTGGTTATCATAAATTGATGGTGAACCAATAAGATATTCCAAAAACTGCCTTCCAATCAAGATATGGGATTATAATTTTGTTTTTATTCTCTTAAGACTAACTAATGCACCTAATGTTTTTATGGAATTGATGAATAGAGTCTTTAAAGACTACCTTGATAACTTTATGGTAGTTTTTATTAATGATATTCTGATATATTCCAAAAGTCCTGAGGAGCATGAGGATCATCTAAGGGTTATTTTGAAAACTCTATGGAAAGATAGGATTTTTGGAAAGTTCAGAAAATGTGAATATTGGTTACAATAAGTTGTTTTCTTGGGGCACATTATAACCAATGAAGAAATCACAATTTAACTTGGAAATACAAAGGTTGTAGAGGAGTAGCCTCATCCTACAATATTAACTGAAATTCATAGTTTACTTGGATTAAAGGGATATTATAGGTGGTTTTTGAAAAACTTTTCATGACTTTCTAATCCATTAACCAAGTTAAATTGAAAAGGGGAAAAGTTCATCTGGACAAAGGAGTGTGGGGAAAGTTTCCAAGAGCTGAAGAAGAGACTGGTTAACACAATCATGCTCACTCTTCCATAAAGTTGAGAAGTTTTAGTTATTTTTAGCGATGAATCTCTGATAGGGCTTGGGTGAGTCCTCATAAAAAATGAAAAACTCATTTCTTATGTATTTTGACAGTTGAAGACTCATGAGAAGAACTATCCTACGCATGATCTTGAGCTAGATGCGGTCGTTTTTTATCTGAAGATATTGATTCACAATATTTATGGGGATAAATGTGATATATACACAGACCATAAATGTTTGAAGTATATTTTCACACAAAAGGAATTAAACATGAGACAAAGGAGATGGTTGGAACTTCTTAAAGACTGTGATTATTCAATTAATTATCATCCGAGAAGAGAAAACAAAGTCACTGATGCATTAAGTGGGAAAGACCCAGTTGTTCTTTCCATGATGAGGATTCAAATATATCCTTTGATCAATGACCTAGTAAATATATACATGGGAATTATAAGGGAAGGTACATCATCAACCCTATCCCAAATGATTTCTCAACCATCAAAACTAGAGAATATCAAAAAGTCTTAGAAAGAAGATCCTTTTTGATAGAAGAAGTTTGAGGCTATGAATAATGGGAAGTTTCATGAGTTCAATATTGATCAAGAAGGTGTACTGAAATTTTGTACAAGACTATGTGTTCCATCTATTTTGTAAATAAATAAGGAGCTGATGGATGAAGCTCATAGATCTACTTTCTCTATACATCCAGGAAACATGAAAATGTATAAAAACCTTCGTGATAATTATTGGAGGGATAATATGAAAAGGGAGATTTTTTATTACACTTCACGGTGACTGGTATGTTAGTAAGTGAAGGTAGAGAGATAAATTCCTAAAGGGGTATTGCAACCATTTCCCATACCAGTATGGAAGTGGGACAATATCACAATGGACTTTGTCACTGGTCTCATGAGAAATTCCAAAGGAAACAATGCGATATGGGTTATTGTGGACCATCTCACCAAGACTTCCTATTTTATCTCAATTTGGAAAGTTTTATATCTTGATTAACTTGCTAGTATTTTCTTGAATGAAGTTTTAAGGCTGCATGGTGTTCAACTTTCTATCGTATTTGATCGCGATCCAAGGTTCACATCAAAATTTTGAAGAAGTCTTCAACATGCTCTGAGTACTGAATTGAATTTCAATACGGCATATCACCCCCAAACTGATGAAAAATCTAAAAGGACTATTAAAACACTCGGGGACATGCTGAGAACATGTTCAATGGAATTTAAAGGTGGGTGGGATCAATATCTCCCATTTGTTGAGTTCTCTTACAACAACATCTTCCACTCAAGCATTCAAATGGGACCCTATAAAGATATATATGAGAAGCTATGTAGGACACCTACTTATTGGGATGAAGCTAGTGAGAGAAAGCTTCTTTCTCCTGATCTTGGAAAAAGATGACAGAAAATATCCATGCCATCCAGAAACACATTAAGGATGCTCAAAGTCGGCAAAATAGCTATGCCGACAACTGTCGAAGGGACTTGGAGTTTGATGTGGGTGACACAGTCTTTCTTCTAATCACACCTTGTAAAAGAGTCGTGAGGTTTGGGAAGAAATGGAATCTCTTCCCTAGGTACATTGGCCCCTATGAAATCCTTGATTGCGAAATAGTAGTGTCCTATCATTTTTCACTTCCTCAAAATCTAGCACAAGTTCATGATGTCTTCTATGTATCCCTCTTGAGTAAGTACATACCTGACTCATCACATGTACTAAATCCAAAGGTGGTACAACTGAAACATGACCTCTCTTATGAGGGGCATCTAGTGAAGATCTTGGATTGTAGAGATAAGGTTCTACGCAACAGGACTACCCGCCTTGTTAAGGTGTTGTGGAGAAACAAAAAACGTGAAGAAGCCACATGGGAACCAGAGGAGTATATGCGGAAGAAGTACCTACACATTTTCTATTTTGAGGGTAAAAGTTAAAATTTTAGGAAAGAAATTTCTTAAGTGGGGAAGAATGTAACAAACCAAAATTTTGAATAACATTTTTCCCTAAATTTTCGTGTATTTTATTTTATACTCAACAAAACCATATCTGTTAATTAATTAAGTAAGTATACTTAAAATAAATATCATTGGGTTTCGATTGTTATATAACTATTGGTTAATATGTCCGTTGGAAACTAAACTCTTAACTTTATGATTATTTTTTATAAATACAGGTGATCATGGTTAATTAATATAGAAAGAGGAGTTGATGGACTCATCCAATAGACTCAGGCCATATGAAGCCCATATGTTGGAGCTTGGGAAAGAGGTTGTGTCACTAGGCTTTTCTCTGGACCAAGCCCAAGATGAGCTTCAACATGTGAAGCTTGAACAGAATCTTCTCTGGGAGAAGTTCAAGCTGATAGAAATCACCACTCAGGAAATTTTGTCTGAGCTGCCCCAAGATTTTATCACCATTGCACACCTTACTCTTAGGTCTAATGCAGGTGTTATAAGGGGATATGTAATGAGGCCTTAGTTACTTTGTGTAATCCTTCTGTATAAATAAATTTTTTATTTCTTATTATGGTAAAATTTGTGAATTTCAAATGTTAAAAGAAATATAGGATAAATTTCTAGAAGTTCCATATTATTGGTGAATTTTTGAAAAAAGGTATTTTAAAATATTTTTGTATATATTAAATAATTAATAATGTAAAATTATTTTCAAAACATGGACTTCTACAGTTGTGATCAGTATGAAATTTGGTGTCTAATAAGATCAACCTAATTTTTGGTGAATAGTAAATTATGAATAGTAATATTACACTCATAAATAGTAATGTGGCCAATGGAATAATAACCTCACTTAAGAAAGTATAAATATAATTTAGGCATCTTGAATGGTAATCTGGAATAATAGTACAGGTAAATAACTGTTTCAGAAATTATTAGTTAAGTATTAGTATTTTTTGGGAAAATAGTTTTTTTACTTAAAAATTAAATATCTCATAATTATAAAATAATTTTCATAAAATGTAGTTCACTTTTAAATTCATATCATTTATATAATGTTAGGGTGAATTTATGAAATTTTTATAAAATGTTTTGTTTTCCAGTGAATAGTAAAAATACATTTTTGAGTTTTGGTGTGTTTAATGACATCATTAATGATGTAATATAAGGCCCCAACCTTAAACCTTACTTGATCTTGAGTTATTACAAGATTACACATTGAGGATCTTTTCGGGTTTAGAGTTTTAGTGAATTAGATCATAAAACTTGCATTACATTCCACATATAAACAAAGTGGTTACATGAAGATAGTATTCTTCATTCCCATCAATGGAAACATATTTAAAATAAAACATGGATTATTTCTTGACACTTCCTTGACACTATCATCATATCATGTACCTTTCCCTTGACCTGTGAAAAAAGTTTCAAAAAAATCTTGGGATGAGCATAAAAAGCTCAGTAAGGGATATAAAAATATGGAAAGGAAACATGGGTACATATATACATAAGAATGAGATCATACTTTACCCATAAAACATAAGCATTTTAACATATCTCATCAAATCATGAATAAATCATAGAAATCATAATACATAAAGGTAACTTGAGGCATTCATAACATCCTTACGTAGGGAGTAACACTCTTGGTTACGTTTGGAATACCCATCACAGTATATTCCCTAAATCTCTTCGGAGAAACCTTAACGTTTCACTCCTTCGCATTACCCAATGCATTGGAGAGCTATATCGGGCTCACCCGCCCTTAGTTTATCACGGAACCACCTGTCTTCATAATAATTCCCAAGAACCTCAACATAATCGTATCACATAAAACATGAATAAAGGAAACATAACATTTCCACATTTCAATCACAAGATATCAATACAACACATTGATATAAAAACATTATGAAAACCATTTTCAATACCAAAATTAAAGAAAATTAAAACATGGTATTTATTTTTCTTTTAAAAAGAAGGTATGGCTTGTAGAGGAAGCCGAAACTCAAATAACGGTCACGGCGGCAGAGAAGTCGTTGTCGCCGCATACGTACGACAAAAAAATTCCCTTTTGTTGTTTAGTAAAACTCTTCGTATAAAAAATATTCCTTTTGGATAAACGTAAAAGTCAAAGGGCTTTATACACCGTATAAAAGAAGGTTGTGTATAAAACAAAATATGACTTAATGAAAGGAGATTGAGACGAAGTCCCATACCTCGGGTCCGACTTGACACGATCGTTATTTAATGTCCTGAATAATAAACTTGAGTTAATTTCTACTTCTTTAAGAACCTTTTTCAAGTTCATTATTCCTTTTATATCACTTATTTCCATGTCATGAACACTATGTAATTATTTAAGTTAATAACGGTCGTTTTAACGATCATTGGTACTTGAGTCAAAAATAAACCATTTATAATTACATATTGTTCATGTATCCATTATATCCAGAATTATAATCATTATGTATATATCATATATATCCAGTATATACATGCATTTATAATATTACTTAACCATTTATAGGTAAGAAATGAAATGCACCGTTCATGGAGACGGTAAGTCGTACGTACGCATGAACGCTGCTTTCATTTCTATTTCGTATTTTATAGAATGGAATCATAATGATATAAAGGTATATTATAATTCCAGTATAATATCATATATAATATCATAGTTTCATCCTTTATACTTCCCACATATGGTATTTAACGAATCAAATCACTTTGAGGGGGCGGTAGTCCGCACTTCCTTAAATGAAGATATCACGTTTACCCATAATAGAAACCATAAAGGTATACCCAAAATGAAAAATACAGATGCTTAAGGAAAACTTAAACATATTATATATCATATATAAATATAGTGACATCTTAATGGCCACCTTTGAAGGTGTTAAAAGAATGTTGAACAATCATCACTTCGGGAGGCATAAATTCACCATCCACGGAAACAGTATGTTCGTTAACCATTAGATGTATGTGTGTGTAAGTGTAGATCTAATACTTATTATAACAAAATCCTAGTATATTGAGGATACTGGAGTTGTTACAAAAGAAAATAATAAAAAGAGTTTAGGGGGTTGGATAAGAAAAATAAAACAAAAGGACTCAAAAGAAGACATTACCTTAAAATCGGGTAACTCCCTTTGGTTTGAGCTCAAAGGCTTCCTTGGGAAGAATTATGCCCAAAGTGAGGCTTCAAGGAGTAATAGAGGGAAGTGGAGAGACAAAATGGGCAGGGGTTGGACGATCCAAATTCTTTGGTAGTGTGGGTAAGGAGGTAGAGGTGGGGGCCTTTTATAAGAGGAGAGGAGGGGCACTCTTGGAAAGTAAAGATAAGTTACTTTATTTTAAAATGAGTTTCGGATTTAAAAGGTCCCACATTGATATAATTCTAGTATAAGGTGATAAGGGTTCGAAATACACTCATCCAATTGGTTTTTTCCATGTTTAGGTTTTAGATTTTACATTATCTCTCCATTTTATTTAAATCGTTAAATAATGAGGTCATCGCTGCATCATCAGGATGTCATAAATAATTTAATTTATTTAATGTCTAAAAATTATAAAAAAATACTATGATATAGGAAATATTTCTATCTTTCTAATGAATATTTATAGTCAAAAATATGACTTGTATAACCCCATAAAAAATTGTTTTAGTAACATAACTAATGTTTGTGTCATTTTTACTTTAACATTAAATAAAAAGTTATTTATGTCATTTCCCAACCAAAGTGGCTCCATGGGGTCCCCAAGTTGACCCATGGCTTGTCTTCGTCGGCCATGACACATCCAATGATAGTAGGACATGTGTCAAGCTCATCTCATACTATTAAAACATTATTTTTACCTTAAACTACACTAATTACCACTAATCGCGATTAAGAACTTAATAAGTTACTATTCACCAAAAAATTATTTTAATCCCATTGAACCACATTTTACTTCTTAATGAAAACCATGTATGTCAGATTTTTTGAAATTCAAAACACAATGATGGCAAAATTTCATTTAAACGGAAAAATCAGTTTTTATAAGTACCACTTAGTGGTTTCACTATTCATCAAAAATTGAAGTTTTTCAGAAAATTACCAAAAATTAACCCTAAGATATATTTGATATTACAAATTCAAAAATGATGTCTATTTTAAAAAATTCAAATCATATAAGTTACATTAATTAATTTAATAATTAATTCCCGCTGTCATGACAAATAGCGGGTTTTTTTGAAACAATATCTATGAAAAGTTTGGCATTAGTTTATGACCAATTCCAAAGTGAAATTAATCATAATGACCACCATTGGATTAAATGTTAAAATTATATTCAAATTAAACTTTAAGACCAATTAAAAATATAATCTAACCATAAAATTAAATTAAATGAAAAAGCAGTTTTGATGTAAAATGCAGTATTTTTCACTATTCATTAAAAAAATGAACATTGTCAGAAAAATACCAAAAATTTATCCAATGTAAAATTCAATGTCCCAATCATAATGAATATGTTTATTTTGACAAATATAGATTATAAAATTGTCAAAATATTGATTTAAAAAGGGTTTGCCATCAAAAGGCAGAAAAACAATCTTTTAAGAATATTAGTGTATTCCATGCTTAAGATTGGATTTATTTTCATTTTAAGCCTCTAAAACACTATATAATTCATTAATAGACATAGATAAAAATATCTATTATTAATTAATTACTTGGGATGTTACATACTTCCCCCCTTTATAAAATTGCATCCCCGCAATTTATTTACTTATCAAATAAATGGGGGTACTTATCCCTCATTGCATTTTCAGATTCCCATGTTGCCTCTTCCATCATGTGGTTTTTTCACAAACCCTTTACCTGCTTAATCACCTTATTCCGTAACACTTTCTCTATGTGGTCAAGAATTTGGACCGGTTGTTCCTCATAAGATAGGTTCTCTTCCAGCTGAACTACTTCTGGACTCAAAACATGAGATGGATCTGGCATATACTTTATCAACATCGAAACGTGAAAAACATTGTGTACCTGAGATAAACTCGGAGGTAAAGCCACCCGGTATGCAACTGATCTAACTCTCTCCAGAATTTCATATGGTCCAATAAACCTTGGACTCAGCTTTCCTTTCTTACCAAATCTCATCACACTTTTCCAAGGAGAAACCTTGAGAAAAAAATGATCACCTACCTCGAAAGATAGATCCTTTCTCCGGTTATCCGCATAACTCTTCTGCCTGCTCTGAGCTGTTCTCATGTGCTTCTAAATCAGCTGAACTTTTTCTGCCATCTCTTCTACCAATTCTGGTCCCATCAACTTCCTTTCACCCACTTCATCCCAGAAAGCTGGAGTTCGACACCGCTTCTCATATAATGCCTGAAATGGTGCCATCTGTATACTGGAATGAAAACTGTTATTATATAAAAATTCAACCAAAGAAAGATGTTGGTCCCAACTTCCCTGATAATCCATAGATCAAGAACGTAGCATATCCTCCAATGTCTAAATTGTTCGTTTTGACTTCCCATCTGATTGAGGATGAAAATCTGTACTAAAATTTAATTCAGTACCCAACGACTTCTGAAGGCCTTTCCAAAAGTTAGAAGTGAACCTGGGATCACGATAAGATACAATGGAGAGAGGAACTCCATATAACCTGACTATCTCTTTAAGATACAAACGGGAAATTTGATCTAGGGAAAAAGTATCTCGTATAGCAAGGAAATGAGCAGATTTGGTCAAGCGATCAACAATAACCCAGATTGCATTATTACCTCGAGATGTCTTTGGTAATCCCACAACAAAGTCCATGGATATATTCTCCCATTTCCACTCTGGCACTAGTAAAGGCTGAAGCATCCATTTTGGTAACTGCTGCTCTGCTTTAACCTGCTGACAAGTCAAACACTTCACAGTAAAATCAGCAATATCTCTTTTCATTCCATCCCACCAGTAATACTCCCGCAGATCTCTATACATCTTAGTACTGCCAGGATGAACTAAAAACGGAGAACTATGAGCTTCACATAACAAATCTCTCTTCAACTGTGAATCACAAGGCACACACAATCTCTTCCCAAATCTCAAACCGCAATCATTATCAATGTTGAATTCAGGCAACTTACCTTTCTGAACCAGCTCTACCTTTTTCTGCAACTCACTGTCTTGCTTCTGTGCTTGCTTGATTCTATCTGATAGAGATGATCTCACTGATACCTGAAAAAAATAGAAGAACTTCTTGCACCAACAACTTCTATGCCAAAGTTCATCAAATCCTTAACCAAAGGGTCACGTTCCAAACGCAACATTGCTAATGAAGCATTACTTTTTCGACTCAAAGCATCAACCACTTTATTTGCTTTTCCCAGATGGTAATGAATTGTACAATAATAATCCTTGATTAATTCTAGACATCTCCTTTGTCTCATTTTCAACTCTTTCTGAGTGAATATATACTTTAAACTTTTGTGATCGGTATATATTTCACACTTTACACCATACAAATGATGCCTCCAAATTTTTAAAGCGAAAACAACAGCAGCTAATTCCAAATCATGTGTAGGGTAATTTACCTCATGAGTTTTCAACTATCGTGAAGCATAAGAAATTACCTGATCATTCTTCATTAGGACACAACCAAGTCCTTTCAATGAATCATCACTGTAGATAAAAAACTCACCATTCCTAGAAGGTAGTGCCAAAACTGGAGCATTCATCAATCTTCTTTTCAATTCCTGAAAACAATCATCACATTCTTTTGTCCAGATAAACTTAACACCCTTCCGAGTTAGCTTAGTCATTGGACTAGATAACCGTGAAAAATTTCTAACAGACCTTCGGTAATAGTCTTCCAAACCAAGGAAGCTACGAATCTCAGTTACATTTTTGGGTCTTGGCCATTCTTCGACAACCTTTGTTTTTGCAGGATCAACAGTTATCCCATCTTTAGAAACAATATGACCAAGGAAAGAAATTTATTGCAACCAAAACTCACACTTTCTGAATTTTCCATAGAGTTTCTTTTCTTTTAAGGTTTTCAAGATAACCCTTAAATATCTTTCATGCTCCTCTTTACTTTTAGAAAACACCAAAATATCATCAATAAAAACCACCACAAACATATCCAAGAACTCATGGAAAATTCTATTCATTAAGTCCATGAATACAGCAGGTGCATTGGTTAGCCAAAAAGGCATTACTACAAATTCATAGTGGCCATATCTTGTACGGAACGCAGTCTTCGGAATGTCTGCTTCCTTTACCTTCAGCTGATGGTACCCCGGTCTCAAGTCAATCTTTGAAAAAAACTGATCTCCCTGGAGCTGATCAAACAAATCGTCGATATGAGGTAAAGGATATTTGTTCTTAACAGTGATATTATTCAAGGATCTATAATCAATGCAAAGTCTCATTGATCCATCTTTCTTTTTAACAAACAAGACAGGAGCACCCTGTGGTGATGTTCTAGGTCGAATGAAACCTTTATCTAATATCTTCTACAATTGTTTCTTTAACTCTAAAAGTTCAACTTGAGCCATTCGATAAGGGGGTTTTGAAATTGGCTTAGAATCAGGAACTAATTCAACAGTAAATTCAACTTCCCGATCATGAATAATACCAGGCAACTCATCAGAAAAAACATCAAGATACTCATTTACCACTGGCACATCATTAATCTGAACAGTTCCTTTATTTTCAACAATATGTGCAAGGTAACATTCATTTCCATCTTTTACTAGTTTCTCAACTTCCTGATATTTTATCAAAATAAAGGGTTCATTCTTGTACACAAACTGAAAATCTTTCTGAAAATAAACTTCTTTAGCTCTACAGTCAATTTTAGCATGGTAAATAGAGAGCCAATCCATACCCAGGATAACATCAAACTCTACTAGAGGTAGACCAATAAGGTTTTCAAGTAGGTTCTTTCCACATGTAAGGATATGAAGATTCTTATAAATTCTTTTTGCCTCAACATTTCCCCCAAGTGTTTTTACCAAAAGTTCAGGAGTCATTTCTTGAGATGGTATTCCCATTTTACTAGAAAAGGTTTCAGAGATGAAAGAATGTGTAGACCCTGAATCAAACAACACACTTGCATAATCTGAAAAAACAAACAAAGTACCTGAAACAACTTCATTTCATGGCCCGACATCTACTGAAGTAGTTGCAAAGGATTTCACCACCCCATTCTGCTTGTAGTCTAACTGCTTCCCATCACTCAAGCTCTTTGTCAGACACTCATTTGCATAGTGACCCATCTCATTGCACTTATAACATTTCACTAACTGTAAATCAAATTTGGTCTTACCTTCACCTTGATCCTTTTCAGTGCAATCACGAGCCTTATGTCCCATCTTACCACATTGGTAGCACTTTCCAGAATTCAGAAGACATTCCCCAGCATGCCTTTTTCAACATTTATCACAAACTAGAAACTTAGTTTTCTTACCATCAGACTTTTTTGAAGAATTCTTACCTTTCTCCTGCCACCTCGGTCTCTTCTTCTGTTGGTTGTTAGAGAACACTTGATCATCAGAAAACTCCATTTCCACCTTCTCAGCACATCAAACAAGCTTTTCATAACTTTTAAACTCACGAGAAGCTAATGCCCTTCGATATTTTGGCTTTAATCCTGAGTAAAAACGATTGATTTTACTATCAAGGTCTCGGATAAAATTTGGAGCATACCTTGCCAATCGAGTGAACCTTTCTTCATAGGTAGCCACTGAGTCTTCCTCTTGCCTCAATTCCAAGAATTGTTTTTCCATCCTAAGTCGAACAGCCTTAGGAAAATACTTCTCAAGAGACATACCTTTGAATTCATCCCAGTCGAGAGCATCAATCTCATCAGCGTCCCTGATATTTTTAACCATCGACCACCACTGATCTGCTTCACCCTCCAAACGATAAATAGCAAGACTAACATTTTGATTTTCTGAACACCCCATGACATCAAAAATATTCTCCAGTGCTTTAATCCACCCTTCAACTAGCACAGGGTCAGATGATCCTCTGAATGATGGGGGATGTTGCCTCATGAAATGTTCCACCACTGACATGTTCCTCTGCGGTTGATCTAGCTGATCTCGTGTATGGATACCACCACCATTTATTTCTTGAGTCAACTGCGCCATTACTGCAAAAAACTATTCAGTTCCAATTCCCACCATCTCTGGTTGCTGATTAGGAAGGTTGTCTTCCTCCTGATGTCGTCCCAACATAGCTGCTTTGTTTCCTCTGTGGAAAACCATTCTGAACACAGAAATATCTTAGGCGAAGCAACATGGTAATCTGTAAATGCTATATCATTTCAATCATATTATAATTTAACACTTTTCTAACTCCTAAAGTTGTCTAAACCGACCTCTGATACCAACTATAAGGCCCCAGCCTTAAACCTTACTTAATCTTGAGTTATTACAAGATTACACATTGAGGATCTTTTCGGGTTTAGAGTTTTAGAGAATTAGATCATAAAACTTGAATTACATTCCACATATAAACAAAGTGGTTACATAAATATAGTATTCTTCATTCCCATCAATGGAAACATATTTAAAATAAAACATGGATTATTTCTTGACATTTCCTTGACACTATCATCATATCATGTACCTTTCCCTTGACCTGTGAAAAACATTTCAAAAAAAAAACTTGGGATGAGCATAAAAATCTCGGTAAGGGATATAAAAATATGGAAAGGAAACATGGGTACATATATACATAAGAATGAGATCATACTTTACCCATAAAACATAATCATTTTAACATACCTCATCAAATCATGAATAAATCATAGAAATCATAAGACATAAAGGTAACTTGAGGCATTCATAACATCCTAACGTAGGGAGTAACCCTCTTGGTTACGTTTGGAATACCCATCACAGTATATTCCCTAAATCTCTTCGGAGAAACCTTAACGTTTTACTCCTTCGCGTTACCCAATGCATTGGAGAGCTATATCGGGCTCACCCACCCTTAGTTTATCATAGAACCACCTGTCTTCATAATAATGACCAAGAACCTCAACATAATCGTATCACATAAAACATGCATAAAGGAAACATAACATTTCCACCTTTCAATCACAAGATATCAATACAACACATTGATATAAAAACATTATGAAAACCATTTTCAATACCAAAATAACATAAAATTAAAACATGGTATTTATTTTTCTTTTAAAAAGAAGGTGTGGCTTGTAGAGGAAGCCGAAACTCAAATAACGGTCACAGTGGCAGAGAAGTCGTTGTCGCCGCATACGTACGACAAAAACATTCCCTTTTATCATTTAGTAAAACTCTTCGTATAAAAAATATTACTTTTGGATAAACGTAAAAGTCAAAGGGGTTTATACACCGTATAAAAGAAGTTTCTGTATAAAACAAAATATGCCTCAATGAAAGGAGATTGAGACGAAGTCCCATACCTCGGGTCCGACTTGACTCGATCATTCTTTAATGTCCTGAATAATAAACTTGAGTTAATTTCTACTTCTTTAAGAACCTTTTCAAGTTCATTATTCCTTTTATATCACTTATTTCCATGTCATTAACACTATGTAATTATTTAAGTTAATAACGGTCATTTTAACGATCATTGGTACTTGAGTCAAAAATAAACCCTTTATAATTACATGTTGTTCATGTGTCCATTATATCCAGAATTATAATCATTATTTATATATCATATATATCCAGTATATACATGCATTTATAATATTACATAATCATTTAGAGTTAAGAAATGAAATGCACCGTTCATGGAGACGGTAAGCCGTACGTACGCATGAACGCTACTTTCATTTCTATTTCGTATTTTATAGAATGGAATCATAATGATATAAAGGTATATTATAATTCTAGTATAATATCATATATAATATCATAGTTCCATCCTTTATACATCCCACATATGGTATTTAACGAATCAAATCACTTTGAGGGGGCGGTAGTCTGCACTTCCTTAAATGAAGATATCACGTTTACCCATAATGGAAACCATAAAGGTATACCCAAAATTAAAAATACAGAAGATTAAGGAAAACATAAACATATTATATATCATATATAAATATAGTGACATCTTAATGGCCACCTTTTAAGGTGTTAAAAGAATGTTGAACAATCATCGCTTCGGGAGGCATAAATTCACCATCCACGGAAACAGTATGTTCGTTAACCATTAGATGTAGGTGTGTGTAAGTGTAGCTCGAATACTTATTATAACAACATACTAGTATATTTATGATACTGTAGTTGTTACAAAATAAAAGAGTACAAATAGTTTAGGGGGTTGGAGAAGCAAAATAAAACAAAAGGACTCAAAAGAAGACATTACCTTAAAATCGGGTAACTCCCTTTGGTTTGAGCTCAAAGGCTTCCTTGGGAAGACTTCTGCCCAAAGTGAGGATTCAAGGAGTAATATAGGGGAGTGGAGAGACAAAATGGGCTGGGGTTGGCCGAGCCAAAGGCTTTGGGAGTGTGGGTAAGGAGGTAGAGGTGGGGGCCTTTTATAAGAGGAGAGGAGGGGCACTCTTGGAAAGTAAAGATAAGTTACTTTATTTTAAAATGAGTTTCGGATTTAAAAGGTCCCACGTTGATATAATTTGAGGATAAGGTGATAAGGGTTCTAAATCCACTCATCCAATTGGTTTTGGCCATGTTTAGGTTTTATATTTTACATTATCTTTCCATTTTATTTAAATCGTTAAATAATGAGGTCATCGCTGCATCATCAGTATGTCATAAATAATTTAATTTAGTTAATGTCTAAAAATTATAGAAAAAATACTATGATATAGGAAATATTTTTATCTTTCTAATTAATATTTATATTCAAAAATATGACTTGTATAACCCCATAAAAAAATTGTTTTAGTAACATAACTCATGTTTGTGTCATTTTTACTTTAACATTAAATAAAAAGTTATTTATGTCATTTCCCAACCAAAGTGGCTCCATGGGGTCCCCAAGTTGACCCATGGCTTGTCTTCATCAGCCATGACACATACAACGATGGTAGGACATGTGTCAAGCTCATCTCATACTATTAAATAATTATTTTTACCTTAAACTACACTAATTACCACTAATCGCGATTAAGAACTTAATAAGTTACTATTCACCAAAAAATTATTTTAATCCCATTGAACCACATTTTACTTCTTAATGAAAACCATGTATGTAGGATTTTTTTAAATTCAAAACACAATGATGGAAAAATTTCATTTAAACGGAAAAATCAGTTTTTAGAAGTACCACTTAGTGGTTTCACTATTCATCAAAAATTGAAGTTTTTCAGAAAATTACCAAAAATTCACCCTAAGATATATTTGATATTACAAATTCAAAAATGATGTATATTTTAAAAAATTCAAATCATATAAGTTACATTAATTAATTTAATAATTAATTCCCGCTGTCATGACAAATAGCGGGTTTTTTTGAAACAATATCTATGAAAAGTTTGGCATTAGTTTATGACCAATTCCAAAGTAAAATTAATCCTAATGACCACCATTGGATTAAATGTTAAAATTATATTCAAATTACACTTTAATACCAATTAAAAATATAATCTAACCATAAAATTAAATTAAATGAAAAAGCAGTTTTGATGTAAAATGCAGTATTTTTCACTATTCATTAAAAAATGAACATTGTCAGAAAAATACCAAAAATTTATCCAATGTAAAATTAAATTTCCCAATCATAATGAATATGTTTATTTTGACAAATATTGATTATAAAATTGTCAAAATATTGATTTAAAAAGGGTTTTCCATCAAAAGGCAGTAAAACAATCTTTTAAGAATATTAGTGTATTCCATGCTTAAGATTGGATTTATTTTCATTTTAAACCTCTAAAACACTATATAATTCATTAATAGACATAGATAAAAATATCTATTATTCATTACTTACTTGGGATGTTACATGTAATCATGATGTAATAATTTTTGTTGACTTTTGAATGGTAATATATTTTATTAGGTGTACCAAGTGACCAATACCATGGGAAAATACCATGGGCAAACCCATGGTTTTTCTAATACCATTAATGAGGTGTCTCTTAGAAATTAATTAAATATTCCCTCACTTTTGCTATAAATACTGAGCCATTCCATCATTAATTTCATTCCAAATTCCTCCTCAATGAAGATCTGGTATTTTTACCTCCCAAGTAGTCTTCCCAAGTTTCCCTTAATCCTCAAAGTTCCCAAACTTTGAGCTTTTGAAGTTACTCTTTAAGGTAAGGGACCATTATCCCTCCTCTTTTAAGTCATGAATTCATTTATGTTATGTATTCTAGTTTCCATATTATTATGTTGGGGTATGTTCTTTTATATCATTATTAATTTCCATTTCATGCCCAATTTATGATAAACCCTTTTCTCTCTCATTAATTGATTTTCAGAATTTTTATGTGACACCGTTAGGCTGCCTAATTTTTTGTAAAAGAAATCACATCTTCTCTTTTCTTTCAACTTTTATTTTCATGTGGTATGTCATTAAAACATCCAAAACATGATCTTATTTAAATCGTATTCTGTCCCTATACTGTATTATGAGTTATTTATGAGTGGGTTACCATTTTCCCCTTTCTTTTTAATGTTTTATAAAACTATGTTATATAGCCATTATGATGCAGAAATTTTGTCTCAAAATCTCTCTCTTTTTCTCAAGAAATTCTTCTATTTTATTTATGTGAATACAAAAACCTATTTCATTTCTAGGGGTATTCATCAAGACATAAAACTTATATATTTTATTTTTTAATTGATATGCATATAACCCTCATCCCTTTATCATGGGTTATAAATCACATAATGATCTTGTTTTTAAGAACTTTTCAAAATGTTAGGATTTTGATATGAAACCCATTTATTTTATTATATTTGGGCTATTTATGAAATTTTTTATTATGATATATGTGGATCACATGAAAATAAAGACATATTAAGGGTGATCCATGATATCATCTCAATGCATTGGGTAGAGAAATTAATCTATAGAGATGACAAATTTTATGATACCTTGGTGAATAACATTAGTAATTTTTATGACACCTTGGGGATAGACCTTGGTGATATGTTCATGAATTTATAAATTAAATGTTGTCACCAAATTTTAAATTTATTATTAAATTTATTTTTTCTATGATATTCCTATTTATCATTCATTTATGATATCCCTAATGTTCTTTTTGATATCACTCAAGATCACATGTAAACTGTTTCACTTGTTTTCTTTACTGGGCCTTCTGCTCACCCTTTCCTTTGATGTATTTCTATAGGTGATGAGATGAAATAATTGTACTTAATATGAACCTATGGTGAAGTCTTACAAGTGGATTATAATAATGTTTTATATTTCTATGTATTTTGTTCTTGATTTCCAAGACACTAGACTTTAAAGATCCTCTGTTTTTAAAATGTAATTAAAAGTTATGTAATAAAATAGTGGGATTCCATATTGAGAAATAATACCCATACATTGAGAATAATTTATTTTCATTAATATTAAAGGAATAGAATCTTAGACACTATCTACAAGATCATAAGGTATATTTGGTCGCTCATATTGATCTAATCAAATATATCCTCAGGCATCCAATAACAATCAGGTGTCTAGCATAGTGTGTCATCATACTATAACAATACAACATTCATTACATATAAAAAGAGGTATTAAAAGGGATAGATATGGTAGATTTTATGGTAGTACACCCCTACCTAGAAAGTGAATTCATTAATACAAAAAATTCTGGATATAGAGGTTTTTTTTGTACACGGTAATCCTTAAATATGGGAAATTCATTTTGATATTGCCTCTATGAGTTTGATAGGAAGAAGAATATAAAAAATAAATCTCTATTGGGATGTCTTTATAATTTTTCTCATCTATCCAATGAATTAAGTCTTTCCCCATTCCTTCATATTTTTATAAGGTGTCAACAATAATGAATTTGAAAACCAATATCTCATTATAGTCTTAAAACTATCTATATAGATTCTTGTACCTTATTTTAATACCATGTTTCACTCAAATATGGTGGTAAAATAGATTAATAGTTAATATTTAATTCATAAAGAGGGATTGGACACTCTTTTAATATGTATGAGGGTTGATGGTATGATTATCATCCGACAAAATATTGTCTCACATCCTATATTCACAGAGCACCCATTATGAAGAATTGGATAATTCATCCACAATCCTACAAGATATAGACTGGGAAGAAATATTAATTTTTATCACACAACATGAAGTGTTCTCTCCTTTCATTGGAAATTTCATGGATGAAATTAATGAGATCAAAACCACCACTGATCAAGGTGAGATAATATCCTCACAAACTGATACCAAAATTAGATGTGTTTTTCTGATAATGTACTATTTCCAAATTTAAATTCTCCAAATATATCAAACCAAGAAAGAGAAAATTTTATGACAATGAGTAAATTTCATCCTCTATGGTGGATTGAATTCCTAAAAAGTCTTATGCAATCAAGCATATGATGGAGTCCTACTTAGATGAATTAAAGGAGGAGAAACCACCATTTTTATTAAAACTAACTAATCCAAGGTGGCCTAACATGTTACTCAATATGGCATACAAATATTCTTAAAGGTAATTCCCAATGCCCATGGGCTAGAAACTAGTGCCTAGGAATCAAAGATATGATCTTGGGAATGATATCACCATCAGATAATAATATAAAAAAGTAGTAAAAACTACTGAGAATCCAACCTGACCTATCCAGATGTTGGAAATCCATGAATATAAAATAAATAAATTTTGATAAACCATAAAACAAAAAATTTAATTATCAAAAAAGAATACCTAAAAAAATAATCAACTAGATAAATTGACTAAAATACAGTGGAAAAATATATAACAGGAATAAAATTAAAATAACTCAAACTGAATTGGTTGATATAGAATTCAGGAATAAAATAAAACATGAATGGATCAAAAAAAAACCTCTATATGACCTAAAACCCATCACTATATCCCATCAAATCTGAACATGGATCCAAAAAACAATCAATGATTTAGACTAAAAACTGCACATCTGATAGAAAACATAGGAGGTGAATATACACCCATAGATCGATGTATATCCAGGGTGTGATCCAAAAATGCCTCATATGATTTCACCAAATATTATATGAAATTACTTTCATATTTAATTCCATAAATTATAATTTTAATATTAATTATAAAATAGGTTTTTCAAATGATAAAGAATAAAGAAAACAAGTATCACATTCATACCCTTTTTTAACCCATAAAATTTAAATTTTTTTAAAACAAGTAAGGTTCACCTGCACTAACACCAAATTTTATAACCAAACAATAAAAAATATTTCCTTTAAAATATCTTTCAAACCAATAAAATATGAATTTTAAGCTCATATAAAAAATCATTTATTCTTATTTTCCTAAAGAAATTTCAAATGCATTTTCTAAAACATTCTTAACTTTTCTTTTTAATTTATTTAAAATATTTATAAATCCATTTGGAAGTAAATAAAATCCACAATCAAAATAAGTCGTAAACACAATATCCACCAAGATATCAATAGATGAGAATAAAACAAACCAAACCAATCCATGGTGTCATATAACAAAATCAATGGAAATGATATGCAAAAAAGGTATATGTATCAGGATCCCTTATATCAAACTCAATAAGATATAAGCATCATGTAAAACTCACCAAGTTCTAACATGAATGGAACTGGACCTATTCTATTGGATTATTATCTCTAGGGGCCCCTATTTGAAACTAAAACATCCCTATCAGTAATATTCTGGGTCATTGAGTATAAAAGCAATAACCTAGGAGGCCATAACTTTCCTAGGGAACCACTAGACTACACACACTAATCTAGAGTAACATATAACTTATACAGAATCACCTAAGGTTCCTGATATCAATAAGTGGTGGTGATAAAAAAAATCACAGGTTCCCCACATAAATCAACATTTAAAGAAAAATAAATAATTTCCATCTCGCCTCCAACACCCACTCAATAAACATTCCCTTTCTCATCCATGAATAAACTCTAACAATAAACATCACCCATGGGGACACAATCCTTATCAAAAACAATATATATAAAGGTTCTCAATAATAATGATGGACACAATTTTGATTCAAATTTTGTTAATAAAGTTCCACATAGGATTTTTAAAATATTCTTGGAATAACAACCCATTCCATAACCTTATACAACATATTGTTTATTTTTTTTACAAACCATTCAAAAAATGAAACATTCACTTGGAAGTTCCTTTAATCAACATGAAATATTACTTAAGGCCAAGAGATCTAAAAATCCTCAAATAGGTCAAGAACTCCCTTTTTCTAAAAATAATTCTCTTCAAGAACCCAAAACATCCTTTGAAAATAAATTTAGTGTAGAACACCCCTTCAGATACCATTAATTTCATTAAATGAACCACATTTACATTTTCATAAACACTTGGAATGTAAAAAAATCCATTACAAGTGTTGAAACCATTTGAAAATTATTTCAAACTCATGAAGGGTAATGAAAATAGATATAATTTTAATGTAAAACCATTTTAACATATGAGAATCACATGGAATATAATTTAATGTAATGTCATAAAAATACTAACTTTGATCCAAGAAAAATAAATCCAAAAAACATAACCTTTGATGGATAATGCCTAACTAGGAAAGAAGAAACTCTCCACAAACCCTAAACATAAAAAAATGATTAGAATATCCCCAAAAAATAAAATTTCCCTATAAAATTATTTGGGTTCACAAGAGAAAAAAATAAATGGGAAAGAAGGAAGGAAGTATAGGAGAATGAGAAGGAAGAAACTAACATCGAAAAAAACATGGAATCAATGGTGAATGAGCCAATAACCAATAGAGATGGAGAAGAAGGAGTTAAAATATCCAAGGGATCTCTATAGGTCTAAATATGTATGGGAGAGGGGATAAATGGGGACAAAACCCCTAAAAAATTGATATAGGAAAAATGTAAAACACTAAAAACATGCTGGATAAGGAAAATCATGGTGAAATTCCAATAACCATGGAGCAATTCCTCTTTATAAGATCCCTCCATTTTGTAGCCTCATAAGATTTGGGTATGGTCCTCCATGTTAGATACCCTCCATGGAATATCCCCTATGATGTACTATGAATCATCTGTATTAGGCAAGGATAAGGTCCCTAATAACTCGACCACTATGTCATGGACTTATATACTATGTCTTAGAACCTCCCAATCATACAAAATACTAGGTCCCAAGCCCTAGGACTCTAATACGTATCTCCTCTCTCCCACCGTACAAAGTTCCTCCTCTATAAAGCTCCATGGTGCAACCCCCTACTCTATATCATGAATACCTGATCGCCAACCAATGTGAGATAATTCCCTCAAGGAAAAATTCAAACACCAATGGTGTATCCCACATTCCAAGGTCCAACAACCCTTCACCCTTAAAAATGAAAAAAGGTAAGAAGGAGAGTTGTAGCGTGATCCCCCTTAGCTAGGGAATATTCTGCTTATACCCTAGCCAACAACTCCTAGACATCCCGAAACACATGGAAGACAAAGATAACACCCTAAACCATAAAAGTGACCAAAAAAATAATATACTTAATACAATGGTGATATTATGGTGTCAAAATTATCACCACCATTAAACTTTCTGTCCAAATAGATTCATTTAAAAATATAATATAAATAAAAAATATAAAACCACAACACCTAGATTAAAGAGGATGGAGGGAGGGGGAAATTAGAGAAGATTCTATAAAATTAACACCACTTATCAAGAAATTCCTTAATAAAGTTTATGTAAACCACAAAAATCATTAACATGTGTAGAAAGAAACATCGATCAATAACCGACAGCCGATATAAATCTCTATGGAAACAGATACCTAGAATAGGCCTCCCCTCCATTTAGATTCATCTAAAATGGTGAAATTATAAATATAAACAACCATGATAACAATTATCATAGAAACAATCGTGTTTACACTAATAATCATTGGAAATACTAAGATTACACTAACCATAAAATAATATTTTAACTCTATAAAGGAATAACATCCTCAAAAAATATCTAAAATTTCACTAGACCAGATCACCAATCAAACACATCCATTATGAAGAAGAGGAGAACACCAATCTTGAAAATTACTCAAAATGTAATAACGTTGTTTTATCCACCATTAATGAAACTAAAATTAGGGTAACACATGTCCAATATTGTGGGCCACAAACTCATGGTAATCCTAATAAAAAATCCAAACTTGATAGTACTCACAGTCTAGCCAAAAACTGACCAAACATCACAATTACCCCAGAAACAACACATGGAATCCCCATGTAGTATATCAAACAAACATCATCCCATGGTCCACACCACACATGAACAATAATGAGAAACATAAGACAACAAGGAATAAACATGAAAAAATAACCTCAACTCACACAATATAAATCCACAAGGGAACTCAAAGGATACACAAAATAAAGGTACCCTAAGATTCAACTACTCTAAGATCCTTGACTAAGAATCCCAAAATAGATTATCTCATAAATCTAATATACATTCAAAATTTACCCCGCCTTATCTGCATACAAAAATGCTAACATTAACCAAAGAGACAAACTCCAACAAGATCAATAACCTCAAAATCTTCAGGGATTAAAATTACTTTTATTCCACACTAAAACAAACAAAATATCTAAGGTATGACATAAAACATCCCCTAAGGAACTAAGAAACAAGAAACACAAACCTTCACTGCTCACTGAACAAAATATTAGTCTTAAAAAGTTATTTTTTTCTCTACCTACACAATCTAATGATAATGTGACTAGAAAAAAACTATCTTGAATAATTCTACAAGATGACCTGATACAAAATGAGATAGAACAATAATATCTTAAACTCTATTTAGATATTGGGAAATGTCAAATTATAATAGAATAACACTATATAAAAAAAATATTCACCCCCAAAGGATTACCCTAAGAGATGATTTTTTTACCTTTCAATGAATTTTTTTAAGATTTGTTTTTTAAATAAGAAGAAACATAAATCCAACAAATTTATGATTCCAAAACCAGTTCAAGATTTTAAAACAGCTTCTTTATTTCAAAACACTTTCTTAAAATACACTTTTTATTTCAAGCACTAAATCCTTTAAAAAATTACAAAACACCTTAATAATTTTATTTTTAAACCAACTACTCTTGAAACACACTCTAATAGGGTCAGAATATTTTCCAATAACTCTCAAAACTAGTTTTAAACCCTAAAATACTTTATATATATCATTATGAAATTAAAAATTTCCATAAACATTTCATAGAAACTATGTCTATTTTACAACTGTAACATCCCAATTAAATGAAGAATAAGAAATTTTCATACTTATTAATATTTGTGAATTAAATATTAATTTTACTTTAAAAGGTTTTCTATGTTCGATAGCATACCTGATACACAACAACAGGTTTCTTTGAAATCTTACGTTGTACACTAATAATATAATATTATTATTTTAGATGGCAGCTAACTCCTAACCATTGAATTGGCGGGAATGAACAAAACTAACTACAATATGATTATACATGTTTTTTAAATGTATTTACATTTATCCAATAAAATTTAGGGGCTTAAAATGTGTATGAATCTAATTTTAAGCATAATTTACATTAAAATGCCGAGTTACCGCCTTTTAATGGAGAACCCACTCTAAATATAGTTTTGGTCACTTTAATACATTATATTTGACCAAATTAAATCTTTCTTTAGAATGGGGACAACAAAATTTAATTTGTGTAAATTTTTGGAATTTTTCCGATAAAGTTCATTTTTTAATGAATAGTGAAAATATTGTATTTTAATTCAAAACTATGTTTTAATATAATTTATTTATATGGTTAGATTATCATTTTAATAGGTTTTAAAGTGTAATTAGACAATATTTTTACCATTTAATCCAATTTTGGTCTTTGTAATTAATTTCACTTTGAAATTGGACATAAATAGGTGTCAATTTTTTGATAGTTATTGTTTCTTAAAAACACGCTATTTGTTTAAACAACGGGAATTAATTTTAAAATTAATTAATTCCACTTATATGTTTTGAATTTAGAAAAATATATATTATTTTTGAATTTGGAATATAAAATATAGATTAGGCTTAATTTTTGGTATTCTTCTGAAAAACTTCATTTTTTTGATGAGTAGTGAAACCACTTAGTAGTAGTTAAAAAATTGAATTTTTCATTTAAATGGAATTTTCCCACTTCTGTGAATTGAATTTGGAAAATAAAAAATACATGGTTGTTATTATTTATTAAAATGTGGTTCAATAAGATGAAAATAATTTTTTTGTGAATAGTAACTTTTGACTTTTATTTACCGCGGTTAAAGTTAAATAAGGGTAATTCAAGGTAAAAAGAATATTATAATAATTAAAAATTACCTTAAAACTTGTCCTAACCTTATTGTATGAGTAATGGACGACCATGGGAATCTTTGGGTCTATTTTGGGACCCCATGGAACCACTTATGAAAGAAAATGACACTTTAGATTAATTAATTTAAAGTAAAGGAAAAAATGACATGAACAAATATCTTTTAGTAAATTAATTTTTACATAAGGGTATATAAGTTATATTTTTGAATATAAAATATTAATTATAAATATAAAAAAATTTCTCACATCATGATATTTTTTTAATAATTTTTAGACATCGAATAAATTAAATTATTCATGACACAATAATAATGCATTATTTACCTCATTAATAAATGATTTAAATGAATAATATTATAATGATTAAAATATTATCCAAAACCTGTTAAATTCCTATTGGATGACTTTATTTCGACCATGAGTCATCTTATCTTTAACAATAATGATTTTTAGACCTTTAGAAACAGAATATCATTATATAATAAAATAATATTTCCACACTTTCCTAAAGAGACCCTCCTCTCCCTTATAAAAGGAGACCACTTATAACCAATTACTCACACTTGTCAAGACATTTGGCTCATCCAAACTCTACCCAATTAATCTCCCTACATCCCTCTCCTCCTCCTATAAGCCTTACCTTAGGCAGAATGCACACCAAGAAGTCTTTTTGGTTCAAACCAAAGGAAGTTACCCAAATTAATGGTAACGATTTCTCTTAACTTTTTTTTTATTTTACTTCTCCAAGAACTAAAATCTTTTTATTCCTTTATTTTATAATAACACCAGTATCCTAAATATTTCATAATGTTTTTATAATAAGGATTCAAACTAAACTTACACACACCTCCATCTAATGGGTTAAGAACATACTGTTTCTGTGGATGGAAAACTAACGCCTCACGAGACGATGATTGTTCGATTACCTCCTACCGCCTATCATGGTGGCCATTATGATAGAACTGTATTTATATATGATATATATTTTGTTTAAGTTTTATTTATTCTTCTGTATTTTCCATTTATATCATACCTTTATGGTTTCCATTATGGATAAACGTGATAATTTCATTTGAGGAAGTGCGGACTACCGCCCCCTCAAAGTGATATGACTCATTAATGCCATATGTGGGATGTATAAAGGATGGAGTTAATGATATTATAATGGAATTATAATATACCTATGTATAATTATGTTTTAATTCCATTAAAATAAGAAATAGAAATAAAAGTAGCATTCATACGTACGTACGGCTTACCGCCTCTATGAATAGTGCATTTCATTTCTTACATCCAAATGTTATATACTATTATAAATAAATGTATATACTAGATATATATGATATATATGATATCTAAATCATTAATATCATTCTCTATATAATGGACTATTGACCACATGGACAACTTGTAAATATAAGGTGTTCATTTTTTACTCAAGTACCAAATATCAACAAAACGACCATTACTAACTTGAAATGATTACATAATATTTATAACATTGTAATAAGTGATATAAAAGGAATAATAAAATTGAAAAAGGTTATTAATCAAGTAGAAATTAACTTTAGTTTATTATTCGGGAGATTAAATAATGATCGAGTCAAGTTGGACACGAGGTAAGGGACTTCGTCTCAATCTCCTTTCATTGAGACATATTTTTTTTAATAAATGATTTTCTTTTATACACTGTATAAACACCTTTGACTTTTCATTTCATTCAAAGCAAATCTTTTTCTATGACGAGTTTTACTAAACAACAAAGAGAATTTTTTTTTACCTAAGCAGTGACAAAAACCTTTCTGCCGCCGGGAGTATTATTTGATCTTTGGCTTTCTTAACAAGTAGGAATGTTTTTAAAAGGAAAAATAAATACCATATACACTTTTTACATATTTTGGTATTGAAAATGATTTTTAGAATGGATTTATTATTTCAATATCTTGAAATGAGATTTTATTATTGTAATGTGGAAATGTTATCTTTCCTTTTTGCTTATGTTATGTGTTATGATCATGTTATGGTTCTTGGAAATTATTTACGTATACGGGTGGTTCTGTGATAAACCTAGGGCGGGTGAGCCCGAGATATCTCTCCAATGCTTTGGGTAACATGACGATGGTAAACGTGGATGTTTCTCCTAAGACATTTAGGGAATATACTGTGATGGGTATTCAAAAGTAACTCCCTATGTAGTTGTGATAGCTACAATGTAAGTATGATATGGATTCCACAAGATACCTTTATGATTTATGATTTTTATGTGTTATTCATAAAATCTTATAATTTCATGAGGTATGTAAAATATTTCATGTTTTGTTTGTATTTATGAACAAATGTTTTCTTTCTTTGATTTATAACCCTTACTAAGATTTCTATGCTCATCCCAAGTTTTGAAATGTTTTCACAGGACTTAAAGATGAATAGAGTCAAGGATGAGATCAAGGAAAAGTTATGGTGTCTAAAACCTGGAACTAGAAATGACTTTTTTTTCAAGAGTTTTTATTTTATGCAAAAAATGGAAACTGTGTAGAAGTGTTTACTTTGTAATCTTTTGAGATGTAATAGTTATGTCCTAATTCTCTAAAACTCTAAACCTGAAAAGATCCTCAATGTGAATTATTCATTTAATTAAATATCATTTAATGTTTAAGGTCAGGTCCATATAGTTGGTATCATAGGTCAGTTTAGATAACTTTATGAGTTAGGATGTTGTTAAATTAATATCCATAAAGTAATTTATGTTAGTATTGAAATGATATAGCATTTACAGATTACCATGTTGCTTCACCTAAGATATTTTCCTATGTTCAGAATGGTTTTCCGTAGAGGAAACATGGCAGCTATGTTGGGGTGACATCAGGAGGAAAACAACCTTCCAAACAAGCAACCTGAGATTGTCAGAATTGGAACCTAATAGTTTATTGCAGTGATGGAACAATTGACTCAAGCTATAAATGGTGGTGGTATCCATGCATGTGATTAGCCAGACCAACCACAAAGTAACATGTCAGTAGTGGATCATTTTATAAGGTAGCATCCCCCATCATTTAGGGGATCATATGAACCTGTGCTAGTATAAGGGTGGATTAAAGCACTGGAGAAGATTTTTTATGTTATGGGGTGCTCAGAACATCAAAAGGTTAGTCTCGCTATTTACTGTTTTGAAGGTGAAGCCGATCAGTGTTGGTCGATGGTGAAAAATGTCAGGGATAGTGAGGATATTGATGCTCTTGATTGAGATGAATTTAAAGGTATGTTTCTTGAGAAATATTTTCCTAAGGTGGTTCGTCTTAGGATGGAAAAACAATTCTTGGAATTGAGGCAGGAGGATGTCTTAGTGGATGCTTATGAAGAAAAATTCACTCGACTGTCAAGGTATGCTCCGAATTTCATACGAGATCTTGATAGTAAAATAAACCATTTTTTACTCAGTATTAAAGACAAATTATCAGAGGGATTTAGCTTCTCATGAGTTCAAAAGTTATGAAAAACTTTTTCGATGTGCGGAGAAGGTGGAAATAGAGTTTTACAATGATCAAGTCTTCTTTGAAAAACAACAGAATAAGTGTTCAAGGTGGTAGACAAAAGGGAAGAACTCTTCAAAAACATTTGATGGTAAGAAACATAAGTATACCGTTTGTGAAAATTATGGTAAAAATAATGTTGGGGAATGTCTTTTGAATTTTGGTAAGTGCTAATTATGTGGTAAAATGGGACATAAGGCACGGAATTGCACTGAAAAAGATCAGGGTAATGGTAAGACAAAATCTGATTTACAATCAGTAAGATGTTTTAAGTGCAACGAAATGGGTCATTATGCAAATAAGTGTCCAACCAATAACTCAACTGAGGGAAAGTAGCCAGACTACAAGTAGAAAGGAGTGGTGAAATCCTTCGCAACTACTTCATTAGATGCTGGGCCATCAAATGAAGTAGTATCAGGTACACTGTTTGTTTGTTTAGATTATGCCAATATGTTGTTTGATTCAGGGTCTACACACTCTTTCATTTCTGAGAAGTTTTATAGTAAATTGGGAATTCTATCTCATGATATGAATACTTAAATTATGGTAAAAAAACCTGGAGGAAATGTTGAGACCAAAAGAAACAATAAGAACCTTTCTGTCCTTATGTGTGGAAAGAATCTACCTGCAAGCCTTATTGTTTTTCCTTTAGTAGAGTTTGATGTTATTTTGGGCATGGATTGACTTTCTATTTATCATGCTAAGATTGACTGTATAGCTAAAGATGTTTCTTTTCAGAAAGATTTTCAGTTTGTGTACAAGAATAAACCCTTAATTTTGATATCATATTAGGAAGCTGAGAAACTAGTAAAATATTGAATTGAATTTTACCTTTCACATATTGTTGAAAACAAAGGAACTATTCAGATTAATGATGTGCCAGTGGTAAATGAGTACCTTGATGTTTTTCCTAATGAGTTTCCTGGAATTATACCTAATAGAGAAGTTGAATTTAATGTTGACTTAGTTCCTGAGGCTAAGATAATTTCAAAACCCCCCTTATCGAATAGCTCAACTTGAACTTTTAGAGTTAAAGAAGCAATTGTAGGAGTTATTAGATAAAGGTTTCATTCGACCTAGAACATCACCATGGGGTTCTCCTGTATTGTTTGTTAAAAAAAAGATGGTTCAATGAGACTTTGAATTTATTATAGAGCATTGAATAACATCACTATTAAGAATAAGTATCCTTTTCCTCATATCAATGATTTGTTTGATTATCTCCAGGGAGATCGGTATTTTTCAAAGTTTGATTTGAGGTCGGGGTACCATCAGTTGAAATTAAATGAAGCAAGAATTTCCGAAGACCACATTTCATACAAGATATGGCCATAATGAATTTGTAGTTATGAATTTTTGGTTAACCAATGCACCTGTTATACTCATGGATCTTATGAATAGAATTTTTCGTGAGTTCTTGGATAAGTTTGTGGTTGTGTTCATTGATGATATTTTGGTTTATTCTAAAAGTAAAGAGGAGGATGAAATTCATTTAAGGGTTGTCTTACAATCCTTAAAAGAAAATAAATTGTTTGGGAAATTCAGCGAGTGTGAGTTTTGGTTACAACAAATTTCCTTCCTTGGTTGCATTGTTTCAAAAAATGGAATAACTATTGATCCTGTTAAAACAATAGTTGTAGAATAATGGCCAAGACCCACAAATATAAGCAAGTTCCATAGTTTTCTTGGTTTGGTTGGTTATTACCAGAGGTTTATTGAGAATTTTTCAAGGTTATCTATTCTAATGACTAAGTTAACTCGAAAAGGTGTTAAGTTCATTAAGATAAAAGAATGTGATGATTGTTTTTAGGAATTGAAAAGAAGATTGGTGAATGATCTAGTTTTGGCACTACCATCCAGAAATGGTGAGTTTTTTATCTACAGTGATGCTTCGTTGAAAGGAAATAGATATCTCTTTATGGGGAATGATCAGCTAATTTCTTATGCTTCGCATTAGTTGACAACTCATGAGTTAAATTACCCTACACATGATTTGGAATTAGTTGTTGTTGTTTTTTCTTTAAAAATTTGGAGGCATCATTTGTATGGAGTAAAATGTGAAATATATACTGACCAAAAATGTATATATTCAATCATAAGGAATTGAACATGAGACATAGGAGATGGCTAGAATTAATCAAGGATTATAATTGCACTATCAATTACCATTTGGGAAAAACAAATAAAGTGGCTGATGCTTTGAGTTTAAAATGTAATGTCTCATTAGACATGCTACAATTGGAATGAGATCCTTTGGTTTTTGATTTGATGAACTTTGTCATAGAAGTTATTGGTGCAGGAAATTCTTCTATTTTGTTTCAGGGGTCAGTGAAATAATCTCTATCAGACAGAATAAATCAAGCACAGAAAGAAGATAGTGAGTTGCAGAAAAATGTAGTGTTGGTTCAGAAGGGTAAGTTTCCTGATTTTAACGTTGATAATGATTGTGTTTTAAGATTTGGGAAGAGATTATATGTGCCTTGTGATCCACAGTTGAAGAATGAGTTGTTATGTGAAGCTCATAGTTCCCCATTTTCAGTTCATCCTGGCAGTACTAAGATGTACAGAGATCTTCAGGAGTATTATTGGCGGGATGGAATGAAAATAGATATTGCTAATTTTACTGTGAAGTGTTTGACTTGTCAGACGGTTAAAGCAGAGAGACAGTTACTGAAAGGGATGCTTCAACCTCTACTGGTGCCAGAGTGGAAATGGGAAAATATATCC
Source organism: Viscum album (assembly GCA_963277665.1). Taxonomy (NCBI): domain Eukaryota; kingdom Viridiplantae; phylum Streptophyta; class Magnoliopsida; order Santalales; family Viscaceae; genus Viscum; species Viscum album. The sequence goes on from OY728161.1 coordinate 1,301,462,179, forward strand.
ATTGACTTCATTGTGGGATTACCAAAGACATCTCGAGGTAATAATTCAATTTGGGTTATAGTTTATCGATTGACTAAATATTCTCATTTCCTTCCAATTCGAGATACTTTGTCTCTAGATCAACTTGCTCGGTTGTATGTTAAAGAGGTAGTCAGGTTTCATGGTGTTCCCCTCTCTGTTGTGTCTGATCGTGATCCCAGGTTTACTTCTAACTTTTGGAAAGGCCTTAATAAGTCATTCGGTACTGAATTAAATTTTAGTACAACTTTTCATACTCAATCTGATGGGAAATCAGAACAAAAAATTCAGACATTGGAGGATATGTTACGTGCTTTCTTGATGGATTATCAAGGAAGTTGGGACCAACATCATTCTTTAGTTGAATTTTCTTATAATAATAGTTTTCATTCCAGTATACAGATGGCTCCATTTGAGGCATTATATGGAAAGCGATGTCGAACTCCAACTTTTTGGGATGAAGTAGGTGAAAGGAAGCTGATGAGACTAGAATTGGTAGAAGATATGGAAGAGAAAGTTCAGTTGATTCAGAAGCACATGAGAACATATCAGAGCAGATAGAAAAGTTATGTAGATAACCAGAGGAAGGATCTTTATTTTGAGGTAGGTGATCATGTCTTTTTCAAATTTTCTCCATGGAAAATTGTGATGCATTTTGGTAAGAAGGGAAATTTGAGTCCGAGGTTCATTGGACCTTATGAAATTCTGGAGAAAGTTGGATCATTTGCATACAGAGTGGCTTTACCTCCAAGTTTATCCCATGTACACAATGTTTTTCATATTTCGATGTTGAGAAAGTATATACCAGATCCATCTCATGTTTTGAGCCTAGAGGTAGTTCAGTTGGTAGAGAATATCTCTAATGAAGAACAACTAGTCCAGATTCTTGACCATAGAGAGAAAGTGTTGTGAAATAGGATAATTCTTCAGGTAAAGGTTTTGTGAAAAAACCATATGGTTGAAGAGGCAATGTGGGAATCTGAAAATGATATGAGGGATAAATACCCCCACTTATTTTGATAAGTGAATAAAATTTGCGAGGACACAATTTCCAAAAGGGGGGAAGGATGTAACAACCCAAGTAAATGAAGAATAAACTATTTTCAAACTTATTAATATTTTTGAAATAAATATTAATTTTACTTTAAAAGGGTTTCTATGTTCGATAGAGTTCCTGATACGCAACAACAGGTTTCTTTGAAATCTTACGTTGCACACTAATAATATAATATTATTATTTTAAATGGAAGTTAACTCCAAGCCATTATATTGGCGAGAATGAAAAAAATAACTATAATATGATTATACATGTTTGTTAAATGTATTTACATTTATCTAATAACAGTTAGAGGCTTAAAATGTGAATGAATCTAATTTTAAGCATAATTTACATTAAAAAGCCGATTTACCGCCTTTTAATGGAAAAATATCTATAAATATAGTTTTGGTCACTTTAATACATTCTATTTGACCAAATAAAATCCTTCTTTAGAATGGGGACATCAAAATTTACTTTGTCTAAATTTTTGGAATTTTTCCAATAAAGTTCATTTTTTAATGAATAGTGAAAATATTGTATTTTAATTCAAAACAATGTTTTAATCTAATTTATTTATATGGTTAGATTATATTTTTAATTGGTTTTAAAGTTTAATTAGAATATATTTTTACCATTTAATCCAATTTTGGTTGTTGTAATTAATTTCACTTTGAAATTGGACATAAACAAGTGTCAATCTTTTGATAGTTATTGTTTCTTAAAAACACGCTATTTGTTTTAACAACGAGAATTAATTTTAAAATTAATTAATTCCACTTATATGTTTTGAATTTAGAAAAATAGACATTATTTTTGAACTTGGAATATCAAATATATATTAGGCTGAATTTGTGGTATTTTTCTGAAAAACATCATTTTTTTATGAATAGTGAAACCACTTAGTAGTAGTTAAAAAAAATGAATTTTCCATTTAAATAAAATTTTCCCACTTCTGTGAATTGAATTTCAAAAATCTGACATACATGGTTGTTATTAGTTAGTAAAATGTTGTTCAATAAGATGAAAATAATTTTTGGTGAATAGTAACTTTTGACTTTTATTTACCGCGGTTAAAGGTAAATAAGGGTAATTCAAGTTAAAAAGAATATTATAATAATTCAAAATTACCTTAAAACTTTTCCTAACCTTATTGGATGAGTAATATCCAACCATGAGTATCTTTGGGTCTCTTTTGGGACCCCATGGAGCCACTTATAAAAGATAATGACACTTTAGATTAATTAATTTAAAGTAAAGACAAAAATAACATAAACAAATATCTTTTAGTAAATTAATTTTTACATAAGGTTATATAAGTTATAGTATCGACTATAAAATATTCATTGGAAATCTAAAAAAATTTCCTGCATCATGGTATTTTTTATATAATTTTTAGACTTCGAATAAATTAAATTATTCAGGACACAATAATGATGCAATATTTACCTCATTAATAAATTATTTAAATAAATAAGATTATAATGATTAAAATATTATCCAAAACCTATCCAATTCTTATTGGATGGCTTTATTTAGACCATGAGTCATATTATCTTCGACTATAATGATTTTTGGACATTTATAAACCTAATATCATTATATAATAAAATAATATTTTCACACTTTCCTAAAGAGCCCCTCCTCTCCCTTATAAACGGAGACCACTTATAACCAATTCCTCACACCTCTCAAGGCATTTGGATCGTCAAAACTCTACCCAATTAAGCTCTGTACATCCATATCCTCCTCCTAGAAGCCTTACCTTAGGCAGAAGGCAATTCAAGAAGTCATTTTGGTTCAAACCAAAAAAAGTTACCCAAATTAAAGGTAACCGTTTCTCTCAACTTTTTTTTTATTTTACATCTCTAACCCCTAAAATCTTTTTATTCCTTTATTTTATAACAACACCAGTATCATCAATATACTATAATGTTTTTAAGTATTGAAAATAAGCTTACACACACCTCCATCTAATGGGTGAAGAACATACTATTTGATGGAAAACTAACGCCTCACGAGATGATGATTATTCGATTACCTCCTACCGCCTCTCATGGTGGCTATTATGATGGAACTGTATTCATATATGATATATATTAAGTTTATGTTTTCTTTATTATTTTTTATTTTCCATTTATATCATACATTTGTGGTTTCCATTATGGGTAAACATGATAATTTCATTTGAGGAAGTGAAGACTACCGCCCCCTCAAAGTGACATGACTCGTTAATGACACATGTGGGATGTATAAAGGATGGAGTTAATGATATTATATATGATATTATACTGTAATTATAATATACCTATGTATTAATATGTTTTAATTCCATTAAAATAATAAATAGAAATGAAAGTAGCGTTCATACGTATGTATGACTTACCGTCTCCATGAACGGTGCATTTCATTTCTTACCTCCAAATGTTATGTACTATTATAAATACATGTATATACTGGATATATATGATATATTTGATATATAAATCATGAATATCATTCTGCATATAATGTACTATTGACCACATGGACAACTTGTAAATATAAGGTGTTCATTTTTGACTCAAGTACCAAATATCGACAAAACAACCATTATTAACTTGAAATGATTACATAATATTTATAACATGGTAATAAGTGATATAAAAGGAATAATAAACCTGAAAAAGGTTCTTAAGAAAGTAAAAATTAACTTTAATTTATTATTCAGGAGATTAAAGAATGATCGAGTCAAGTCAGACACGAGGTAAGGGACTTCGTCTCAATCTCCTTTCATTGAGTCATATTTTGTTTTAATACACGATTTTCTTTTATATGCTGTATAAAAACCTTTGACTTTTCATTTCATTCAAAGGGAATCTTTTTATACAAATCATTTTACTAAATGAAAAAAGGAATGTTTTTTACGTAAGTGGTGACAATGACCTTTCCGCCGCCGCGAGTATTATTTGATCTTTGGATTACTTAACAAGCCTGAATGTTTTTAAAAGGAAAAATAAATACCATATACAATTTTTAGGTATTTTGGTATTGAAAATGATTTTGAGAATGGATTTATTATTTCAATATCATGAAATGATATTTTATTATTATAATGTGGAAATATTTTCTTTCCTTTATGCTTATGTTATGTATTATGATGATAGAGATAGAGGCAATGCTTCACGTCCTGAAGAACTCGTCGAACCCTAGGTCGTTGATTTTCGCCCCCATTTTTGCGTTGACTCCTTGATTTTTTCATGCTGTCATGGCTGGATTTGATCCTAATTGGGAAATTGCGGTGGTTTTTCAAGAACAAAATGAAAAGAAAAGATTGGATACGATGGTTTCAAACCCGAGGAATGCTTCGTTGGATTCTGGATCTCCTCCAATTAGTGGGGCACCGCGAGGTATTTCTTTCCTCGAAGCTCTTAAAGGATCACCTGTTTGTTCTACAGGTGTAAAATCTCACTCGACCATCAAGAGACTGGATGATGGAGGATTTGTCGTTGAAGCCGATCCCGATGCAATCGCAAAACGCCAAAATCTATGTAAGTTTTCTTTAATGGGTCGTGTCTCGTATGCTAAAGGAGACAAACCCTGGTCCTATATTGATCTGAAACAAAGAATTTCACTTTGCTGGGATATCACAAACTGGAAAATGATTCCCCTGGGAAAAGGATTTTTTCATATGCTCATGTACTCTCAAGAGGATCTTAATGCTGTCTAGAAGATAGGTAATCTGTTGTTGAAGCCTGGAATTATGAGACTCTCGGATTGGGATTTCTATTTCAATCCAAATACACAAAGAGGCAAGTATGCTCAAATCTGGGTTAGGTTCCATAACTTAAACTAGTTTTTTGGCATCCTAGAATACTGAATGATCTTGCAGCCTGCATAGGTACCCCAATTAAAATTGATCAAAGAACCATTAATGCTGATTTGGGTATGTATGCTAGGATTTTAGTGGATGTTAATATTGAAACCAAGCCTCCTAAAACTATCACCTTTCATGCTAAAGATTACAAAACTGTAATTGATCTTGAATATGAAAATATGCCCTCTTTATGTGACTTTTGTAAGATTGTGGGTCATTCTATCTAAATATGTAGATTCGTTCAAAGGGCCCCCAACCATCATAACCCTTATGATTGGTCTAAGGTTAGGAAAAACAAGAAGGATAGAGCCCCCCCCCACTAATAAATCTGACTCCTCTCAAATCAAACTTGGGAAATAGATTCCTAAAACCCCAACGGAACCTGGGGTAACCTGGGTTGATCAGGTGGAGAATCAAGAGCAGGATTTACAAGATCAATCCATTAAGGAAAATCTGGAAAATGTGGATAACCTGCCTACTCACCCCCCTTTGACTGGGTTTCAATCTAGACTTGACACATCCTTAATTTTGGGTCACAGTTCAATTCCTGAAGATCTTCCTCTTATTCCCAGATCACAGACTCATTTGGGTGAGTCTTCTTTGACTAATTGTATGATTGGATATTCCTCTACGACCCAACATGAACTCCCTCCCCCTATGTCAGCCAGTACACCTGCAAGTTTATAGGAATTATGCTCTTCTGAAAAGGAAGCATGCATCAGGCACTCTCCACCTGGTTCTGTTCCCTCCGAGTCACTGGACAAGAATGATTCTTATTCCTCTCTTATCCAGTCTGCTGCTCCTGGTAATCTTCTTGCCCGGTCATCAGATTTGTCCATCACTGTTTCCAGGCATTGTACTCCAAATGTTGTGGTTGATGTAAATCAATCAACCTCCGAACCTTCTGAAGCAAATCCTGATCATTAGGAGATCGCTATCTTGGATGGATGTCTTCCTGATTTGGTGACCAATTCTATTTCAGACCTGGATCCTTTGATTCCAGGCTCGGTTCTCAAGCCTATTTGTGTGCTATCTAGTCCTGAAATTAAGGTAGGATGTAATACTTCCAATCCTAAGTTTCCTATGCCCAAAAAGGATAAAATCTTCTCTCCTAGAAAAACCACTTCCCCTAGGAAAACTAGAGGTCAATGTGCTAGTTTTAACAAGAAAGGGGGGTCAAACCGAAAAGGTAAATAATTATGCATATTCTATATTGGAATTGTCAGGGGATTGCAAACCCTGGAACCCTTAATGTTTTGAAGCATATTATTTTTACTCATCGTCCCATGCTGATTGCTATTGAAGAGCCTAAAGTCAATTTTTCCCCTAAGTTTACGCACCTGGGTAACCTTGGTTTCTCTCTCTTGGGTGCTTGTAACAATGGTTATATGGACTCTCTTTGGATTTTCTTCCACTCCTCTTTGCAAAATGTTAATATCTGTAGTCTCTCTACACAAGCTTTGACATGCGATTTTTACCTTGGTAGCTCTCACATCTTCATTACTTTTGTCTATGCAAAGAATAATTACCTTGATCAAAGATCTCTTTGGAAGAAGATTTCTAACATCAATATCATGATTCAAGATCCCTGGGTTTTGGTTGGGGACTTTAATGCTATTTTCTCCCCCTCTGAAAAAATTAGGCACTCTTTCTCCTCTATCTCTTCCAGGGAATTTAAAGCTGCCATTAAAAGTAATAATCTCATTGAGATTAACCTTACTGGTGCCCAATTCACTTGGTACAAACACCACAACAACCAAGTGGTGCCGAGTAAACTAGATAGAGCCTTTACTAATGAATCTGCTCTTGATAATTATAACCATATCTTGTGTACCACCCTTACTAAACTTGCTTATGATCATCATCCGATCTTAGTCAGCTTTCCTCAAAACTCTCAGAAACCTTCCTTTCCTTTCAGATTTAATTTGGCCTGGTCTTCTGACTCGGATTGTGTCTCTCTTGTAAATTCATCCTGGACTAATATGGGCAATCACATGGATCCTTTTGTTTGCACCACTAAGTTGAAAAATCTGAATAACATTCTTAAAAAATGGTGTTCTGATAAAACAGCTTTAATTGACAAAGATATCCAAGATTTAGAAAAGGATCTGTCCCTCTTTCATGTTAACAACACTTCATTCATTTCTGACCCCTAGGATGAAATCACCATCTCTACTAAATTGATCTCTCTTCTAAACTTTAAGGATAATTTAAAAAATAAAATCTTCAGAGCTAAATGGCTCAAGGATGGGGATAGAAACACCAAATTTTACAACTCTCTGCAATGGATTAGAAAAACCTGTAAGCCTCTCTCTTGCTTAAGATTTGAGGGTAAAATCATTCAGTCTGAGGAACAGATTGCAAATTATGTTGTTTTATACTTCACTGGAATTTTCAATGGTCCTAGCATTAACAAAGATATCCTTCCAAAAATTATTCCTTGTATGGTGACTTCTGAGGATAACGATTTGCTTAACTGCATCCCTCTTGATTCTAAGATCAAGGATACTGTTTTTGGTCTAAACTTGGACAGTGCCCTGGGCCCCGATGGTTTCAACAATGGTTTCTATAAAAAACATTGGGATGTCCTTCAAAATGATGTCTGCAACTTAGTTAAATCATTCTTTGAAAAAGGTGTTCTTCCACACGCTCTCAACTCTCAGTTCCTCACGTTAATTCCTAAAGTTGATAGTGCGGATGAAATTCACCTCTTCCGTCCCATTTCCCTCTTAAATTCTCTTTTTAAAATTATCACCAAGATTCTTGATAATAGGATTTCTAATATTAGTAACAAAATTGTCTCCGGGAACCAGTTTGGTTTCATCAAGGGTAGATCTATACAAGATTGTATTTGCCTCGCCTCTGAATCCACCAATTTATTGAACAGAAATACTAGATATGGGAACATTGCTCTTAAGCTTGACATCACTAAGGCTTTCGATACGATTGACTGGACCTTCAATTTTAGGGTCCTTTCCAGTTTTGGCATCAATGACTCCTTTATTATTAAAATTAAAATCATCTTCAACTCTGCAAACATATCTATGCTTGTTAATGGATCACCTAGGGGTTATTTCAAATGCTCTAAAGGTGTTAGGCAAGGTGATCCGCTTTCTACGATCATTTTTTCTATCGCCGAAGATTATCTTAGTAGACTGCTCTCACTCAATGTTGAGGAAGGCAGACTCAAACCTATCATTGCTTCCAGGAATCTTCATGCTCCCTCTCACCTACTATATGCCGATGATATTATCCTTTTCCTTCAGGGAGATAAAATAAATGTCAGTAACCTTAAATCCATCATTTCTCACTACGAGGAGATTTCTGTTCAATGCATTAACTGGAAAAAATCTTTCATTTACTTTGGTAAAAACTTCCCCTATAATAGGAAATCTCATATCACCAATGTTTTAGGGATAAAGGAAGGATACCTTCCTTTTACTTATCTTGGTGTTCCCTTGTTCTGGGGTCATCCCAAAGCTTGTTATTTTCTTAGCCTTGTTGATCAAACTCTAAATCAATTTTTTTCCTGGAAAGGTAAATCCCTTTCTATGGCTGGAAGAATTTGCCTTGTGAAATCCACTATTGTCTCTAAGCTTGTCTATTCCATGATGGTCTACAAATGGCCTTTGGGGCTAATAAAAAGACTTAATACAGCTATCAGGAATTTCATCTGGAGTGGAAGTACTCTGGAAAAGAAATTAGTTACAGTTTCTTGGGACACTTGCTGTAAACCTATTGAAAATGGAGGAATTGGTATTAAGAATCTTAAAATTTTTAATGAGGCTCTTCAAGCCAAACTCACATGGTACCTCATTCATAATAACTCTCTCTCCACGAGATTCCTCAGAAGCCGCTTCCTTGATAAGATTAAGTCTGGATCTTCTAATTATATGACTTCTTCTATCTGGCCTTCGATCAAAGCTTCTTTTCACTCTATCATGGAAAATTCTAGATGGCTTGTTAGTAAAAACTCTTCTTTAAATTTTTGGTTTGATAACTGGACTGGATACCTTCTCATTACTGATATGCCTAATACCTTTTCTCATAATACTTCAAATTTCTCTATTAGAGAGATGATCAATTCCCCTGATTCTCAACTTCCTAATCCTATCAAGGGGATTGTGGATAATTATTATTTCACCTCTAATGAGGATCTCCTTGTTTGGGAACCTGCTCAAAATGGCCTGTTAGACTCAAAAAAGTTTTATCGCTATCAATTCCCTAATAAGGATGAAATTTTTAATTGGGTTTCTAACCTCAATAAATCTTGGATTAATCCTTCTCGCCTTACCCTTATGTGGCGTATTGCTCATCAAAAAATTCCAACTGATATCTACCTGCAATCCTACGGCTTTATCCTTTGATCTAAATGTAGATTATGCAACCAACATCGCGAGGACATCAATCATCTTTTTTTATCTTGTGATACTGCTATGGCCCTTTGGCATTACATTTTTGACCTTTTTGATTGTAGATAGCTTTTAGATACATTTATTCTCTCTCAATTGAAAAGAACGTTGGAATTCCCAAGATCTCCTCAAATCAAGAATCTCTTTCTAATGGATGTTGCGGAGCATATGCATATTCTTTGGTACGGTAGAAATGATTCTGTTTTCAACAATAATTCATTTAATATTAATCCAGGTAAAATGTGGATTCTACTGGCTATGAGGTAAGTGGCTACGATACAAAAGGATTGTTGCGAAAATTCTGTCATAGATTTTGAAACCCTTTGCCGAATTGGCGTCAAAGGTATTTTCCCGAAACCTCGATACACTATTGAAGTTTTCTGGCAGGCACCTGCTCCTAGTTGGATTAAAGTAAACGTGGATAGAGATTCAAAGGGAAATCCTGGTCTTGCTGGATGCGGGGGAATCTTTAGAGATCATCAAGACCGGATCCTTGGATGTTTCTTTGGAAGCTGTGGAACAGCTTCTGCGCTGGAGGCCGAGATGCTTGCTACCATTCATGCTGCATCTTACGCAAAGTTCTTCAACTGGAAGAATATCTGGATCGAGAGCGATTCCACTACCATTGTGCAATCCATCTGGAAGGGTGATGTTCATCTGGCATGGCCTCTCACCCCCAGATGGATGGATTACCTCGCTACGCTCAATGACCTCAATTTTATTGCCACACATACCTATCGGTAGGATAATATGGTCGCGGATGGACTTTCCAACACGGGAATCTCTCATGAGATCACTTGGATGAATGAACTCCCGCCAAAGTTTATTCTTGCTTTTATTAAGGATTCTAGAAAATTTCCCTCTTTCCGTCTGTTGTAACTCGTCTGTGACTTGCTCTTTTGAATAAATTTCTTAGTTCTGGTCTTTTGACCAGAACCTACCTTTTAAAAAAATGTATTATGATCATGTTATGGTTCTTGGGAATTATTTACATATGCAGGTGGTTTCATGATAAACCTAGGGCGGGTGAGCCCGAGATAGGTCTTCAATTCATTGGGTAACGTGGCGGAGGTAAACATGGATGTTTATCCTAAGAGATTTAGGGAATATACTGTGATGGGTATTCCAAAGTAACTCCCTATGTAGCTGTGATAACTACAATGTATGTATGATATAGATTCCACACGATACCTTTATGATTTATGATTTCTATGGGTTATTCATACAATCTTATGATTTCATGAGGTAAGTAAAAGAGTTCATGTTTTGTATGTATTTATAAACAAAGGTTTTCTTTATTTGATTTATAACCCTTACTGAGCTTTTTATGCTCATCCCATGTTTTGAAATGTTTTCACAGGACTTAAAGATGAATAGGGTCAAGGATGGGATCATGAAAAATTCATGCTGTCTAAAACCTGGAACTAGACATGACTCTTTTTTTCAAGAGTTTTTATTTTATAAAAATAATGAAAACTGTGTAGAAGTGTCTACTTTGTAATCTTTTGAGATGTAATAGTTATGTCCTAATTCTCTAAAACCCTAAACCTGGAAAGATCCTCAATGTGAATTATTCATTTAATTCAATATCATGTAATTTTTAAGGCTAGGTCCTTATAATAACAATACTTAAGGATTAAAATGAATTGTCACTTGACCCAACACACCACTAGGGATGAACGATGTTCTCAATCCCCATGGGCTTGAAACTAGTGCCTAATAATTCTAAATATACATTTGGGAATAATTTCACCCTTATATAACAATATAAACTAGTAGGATAGACTATCAAGAATCCAACAGATCTTACCTAGATGTTAGACATGCATTCATATCAGAAATAAAATTTTGAATAAACCATCAAAACAAATATGGAATAAATACATAAAAAACCATCAAAAAGTAAATGACTGGTTTCATTTAATAAAATAAAATGGAAGCATTTAAAATGATAAAAATATATAAAATACCACAAGATTAATTGGTCAATACAATATCCAAAAATAAAACAGAACCCAAATGACTCCATCAAAACCACCACATTACCCATGAAAACCACCAAAATCCAATTTCATATGATTAAATTCCCAACAAATAATCAATAAATGGGATAAAAAATTATACACCAAAGAGAAAACATAGGATCTTCACACACACACTGTTATATATATAGAGTGTCACCTAAACATTCCCAATTGGATTTAACTAAAGTTTATGTATAGATTCTTCAGTATTACATTCCATAAATTATAGTTTGAGAAAGAATTATAAAATAGTTTTTTCACATGAGAAATAATAATAAATCAAGTATCACATTCAGTGCCTTTTCTTTATGAACCCATAAATAATATTCTTTTCGAAATTTAGTGAGGATCATTTGGATTCAAACCATAATTTTCAACCCAAAAAGTAATCAATTCATTCCATTAAATTCTATTTCAAATGACAAAAATATAATTTTTAAATCTTTAAAAAATAACCATTTCTTTCTATTTTCCCAAATACATTTCTCAAATTAATTTTACAAAATAATTATTACTTTATTTTTTATAAACCTAACTGTTTAAATCATTTATAAATTAGTTTTAAATTTAACTAAAAACAAAAAAACAATTCCTAAATAAAACATGCATTAAGATATCAATGGATAAAATTTTAACAACCCACAACCAATCCATTTTTTCATTTAACCAAATCGAATTCAAGGGGATGAAAATGGCATATATGAATTAGGATCTCTTAAATCATCCTCAACAATATATATGAAATATGGTAAACTCAATAGTTTCTAATATTAATGATACTATACCATATTCATCAGATAACTATATTTAAGGCCCCCTATTCGAAATAAGAACAAACCTCATAGCACTATTCTAGGTCACTAAGTACAAAAAAATACCCCTGGGAAGGTGCAACATTCCAAGGGTCCTATCTACCCTATACACACTATGCTAGTGTAACACATATCCATACCTTCTATTTAATTGCCTATGGTTCAAGAGATATTAACAAATAGGGGTGAGAAAAACATATAAATCATATTTTTATAACATAAATTGAATTTTAAGAAAACAAATAGACCTCATATCACCTACAACACCCTCTCAAGAAATATAACCTTTCAAATCCATGTATAAAAACTAGTTATAATCATAACCCATGGGGACACAATCAATAGAAATCACAATATAAACAATTGATATCAATACTAAGGGTCGAAAAGATTTTAAATAAACTATTTTTAACAATTTTAAAAAATGACCTTGGAAAACATTCTAGTAATCCAAGCCATTCCATCACCTTATACAAATCATTTTAGAAAAAAATATTTAAAAATTGTTAAGAAATAAAAATTTCACATAAAAATTAAATAAAACAATGTAAAATATTCATGAATTATAAGAGGTGGGAAAAAATAAACCTTGAATAAATCACCCTTTTTCAAAAAAACATTCCCTTTAACAACCAAACAATTACTTTGAAAATAAAATTGGTGTTACTTACCCATTCAAACCCCAATAATTCCTCTAAAATAATAACTTTGGGATTTTCACAAAAACTCAGCATGTGACAACTTAATTATTGGTATTAAAACCATATTAAAGTCATTTTAAGGACCTCATGGGTAATTCACATAAATAAAATTTAAAAAAATCATTTCAAACGTCCAAGAAATTCATTTTATATAAAATAATGTAATGGTATAATAACACTTACCTCTATCCAAGTAGAAACAATCTATAACACATCACCTTTGATGGATAATTCAGATCTGAGTAAGAATAAACTATCTACAAAACCCCTAAACATAAAACCTACCATGATTAGAATCTACATGAACCCTAAAGTTGACCCATATTATGATTAACATTTTCGAGATATAGGAAAATTTATGTGAAAGGTAGAGGGAGGTAGTTTATAATGAGAATGGATAAACTGACCTCAATGGTTGGATAATAATTAATAGATAAGGTTACAAGAACCATTGGAGAAGATGGGAATGATAGAGTAGATCCAAGGGATCTTCATTGGTCTAAAAATGTGATGAAGATGGGAGAAAGGGAGAAACCCCTTAAAACCTCAATGGGAGAAAATGTAAAACACTTATAATAAATAGTTAGAAATGAAACCTCATATAACATCTCTTATAACCACTATATTATTCTCTATTCCAGGCACCCACTATGGTGTATCCTCCAAGTCTTATGGTGGGGTGATCCATGCTAAACTCCCTCTATGGAGGATCTCCATGCCTATAGGGTAAATTACATCAATCGATTATAGAAGAAATCCTTGAGCACCCATCCACTATGGAGTGTCCTTCTATGCTATGTAATGGACATCCTAAATTGGGTAGAACCCCATGTCCCATTCCAGGGGTCACCACATTGCATTATCTTTCTTCCAAGATTAAAAGTTCCTCCACTACTGAGCTCCATGGAATAACTCCTTGCTATATTCCACAGTTTCCTACTCCTAAAAAATTGAGGGAGATCCCTAAATAGAAAATTTGGACACCCCATAGAATAGCCCATGATCCATGGAAACCCTCCCATCCATCCTTGAAAATGTAAAGAGTTAATGGTCTGCTGCGGATGTTTCCTCCTTCTGCAATGGTTTAGTTAGCTTAAAACCAATCTTGTAAGTCTTTGAGACTTACCAAAACACTAGGAATACATCTGTAAATCCCTAAAACATCAAAGAGAACAAGAATTAAATAAACCAAATACCATAATGATGTAGGGTTGTTATAGTAATATATTAAATACACACAGGGATTTTTGGTTCCTAATAGTCAAGAATTAAGCTCAACTATAAAATCAAGAGGCTTGGATATTTCTGAAAAAATATGATAGAGGAATACATGGAGTTTACTAAGAGTAACCATGATCTTCATATTTATTCTAATTTCATCCATAAAACCCTAGAGTTGTTCCATACTACCAAATAATGTTAGTAATTTGTTGTCTGAGGAATAGATTTCATGAGGCTACATACCCTAGATATAACTAGATAGTTCATGTATATCCTTACTTATACTTAGTTATTCTCCAAATGGGGCGAGGATATTTTCCTTAAGGAAGTTGGGATGAAATCTATCATCAATTTTGTGAATTCTAAAATCATTACTGGATTTGGTTTCTATTAAACAATGATAATTGAATAAAACACCAAGTTCCACACTTCTAAATTTAAAATTTTGTATCAAGAATACAATATTCATTTGAACCACTCATACCACTACCACATAGAATAAAATGGAAAGATTAATTATTTAATAAAAACCTTATTTAATATACTTCAATATATGGTGGATAGATACAATAAATATTGTCCATACAAATACTTGATTGGTTTATGGGATTATCACACAAAAACTTGTATTCCTATAAAAGTGACCCCATATTCACTTGTATATGTAATGAAGGTGGTATTACCCATTGAGGTTAAGATACCATCACTTTAAGTCACTATCTAAAATCAAATGTTAAAAGATAAACATTCCCAGAAGTAACTATATAAGATAGAAAAAATTGATGAGAAAAGTTTGTTCATGCATCATAACTTATAAATCCATTAGAACAAGATTTTATGACCAATCATTTAATAATATCACCTATAATTATTCATTTAAGGAGAGATGTTGTTATCTCTTATAAACCACATGATACCAAGGAATAATATTACAAAACTTGTGCCAAAGTGGGAACGACCTTAAACCATACATAAAATATACTCCAATATAGATTACTCAATGATTAAAATGAAAAATTCCCACAACTTAATCAATCTTAAGAAGTAATTTTCATAATAATATGTTGAGTTTATACTCATTCTGTTTTTGAAATGTTAAAATGCAGAACCCAAGTCCAAGTTTTCTAATTATGAAATACATGGCACATA
Organism: Viscum album; assembly: GCA_963277665.1. NCBI lineage: Eukaryota > Viridiplantae > Streptophyta > Magnoliopsida > Santalales > Viscaceae > Viscum > Viscum album. Next base: position 1,301,477,408 of record OY728161.1, read on the forward strand.
CATCTTGGTCACGTGATGTTAAACTATATGAAATTATTTCATTTTCATATTATGTAAAATTGAATGATGTTTCTTAGACATCCAACCCTAACACATGCTTTTATGTGATATAATTAATCTAATAATTACCCATTGATTCTCACATAGATCATCACTCATATATGCTTAGAGACTCTTTTCAATTTTTATGATTAAAAATATTTTTTTTTATGTTTAAAGGTAGGGAGTCTTGTATTAGTCACATGATATAAAATTTCATGAAGGAAGGTTCGCCATAAAAAATCACTCAGAATTTTTATTGATGATATGTGAAATGTATCATCTCTGCATGAGATATAGATCGATGTAAAATTTCTTAGTTCACATTCCCATCATTTATTTTTTGGTTTGCACTAAGATGAAATGTCAATATTATAATAACTATGTTTGGATTTATTTATATATTTGTAGGATATGTTGTGATATCTAAACTATCAAACCCATCCAAAGGCTTAACCCCCAAAATGTCCCCCGTATTTTCTTATTTCTATAACCCTAATGTTATTTATTTTGGATTCCATATCCTTTCTCAATACTATGATAAGTTTATCCCATTCCCCCCCCCCCCCCCAATATTCTAAAACTATGTGTTTCTTCATTACTATAACCATAAGATACATATTAATTCCATGACCCCTTATCCAAGGCCCAACTATAAATTAAAACCAAATCCCCCACTTTATTCCTATGATTTGATCTATTCATTCACATGAGGTGTGTTTTATTATATTCTGGGGTAAGATAAAGATGTTTTGAAACTATTTAGAGTGGTAGCACCCATGTATAATGACCCAAACTTTTATGAATGGAATTTAACCTTTTTATAATTATCTCATATAGTATAAATCACATAAAATTGCATAGATACCACAATAAAAACATTATAAATTAATAACGAATTAAATAATAGGATTTTTTTAGAAATTATGTAACATTTACCGATGGAATAACAACTTGACCTTTGGAATAGTAACATGACCCTTAAGAATAGTAATTCTTCCGATAGAAGAGTAACTTAACATTTTAAAGTAAAAATAAAATTTGGGTATCTTTTCAATGAAAAAAATAATATATTTATATCATGAAATATGTGAATAAATATTTTAAAAATAATAAATTAAGTATTGGTATTTTTAGAAGTCATAAATATAAATTTACAATTTTATAATTAATATAATGACTTAAATTAAAATTTAATTTCATAAAATGAACTAAAAAATTAATATATTTTTTTCCTCTGATTATAAGATAATTTTATGAGACCATAGTTAATTTTTTAAAGTGTCATAAAATCAGTTATAATTTAAAAATTGTTATTTTTCTAATATATGATGATTTTAATTAAAAATTTAATGTATAAAATTTATGAAATTATTTTAATAAAATAGATTTTATTTTTTAATTATATATGTCAAAAAATGGTAAGGGTGAAATTTTGGTATTTTTCTGAAAAACTTGATTTTTAGTAAATAGTAAGATACAATAATTTACGTTAAATATACATTATATGTTAAGTAATCTATTCCTTGAGACATTTCTGATGTAATAACTATAATATAAATATAACCTTAAATATTTATATATATTTAGTGATAATTCTTAAGCAATTCATAGTCTTGATCCAAAATAATGAACTAATAAATAAAATAATGGGAAAACACCCCTCTCTTCCTCTATAAATACCGCACCTCGCAACCTATTCTCATCAGAACTTCCTAGATTTTAGACTTTTCCAAATTCTAAAAAATATCTTCCCATGACCCATCCCCATGTCCAAGAGGTTCTGGTCTAAAAAAATTCCAAACCTAGGATCCTTAATGAGGTTCTCAAAGAGGAGAATTCAAGAGGTAAAGTCATCTTTCTTTTTCTTTTAATTTGTTTTAATCTGTTTTAATTTATTTTAATTTTATCATCCTATCCAAGCCTCCTTTATAAAAATGTAAATGATAACTCTAGTGTAATTTATGTATTGTAATTCTATCATGATAATGGATGATCCATTATCAAACTTCTTTCTCTCACTATTTTATTCTAAAAATGAAATCATCACTCGTGTTGTGTCAATTTGACGACATTATGGATGATGCATTTTAATTTTCCTTTAAATCCTTAAATATTTTTCATAAAACCACTATAATTGTTAGTACCTAATATAAAATTTATTTATTAAACCTTTTATGTTATGTAACTGACATATATACACAATATTAAATAGTGGAACAAAACTAATTTGTGATGTTTGAAAAACCCCCAAAAATTATAAATGATTATCACTAACGTTTTATCTAATGATTCATCCTCATGAAATAAACCAAATCATATATATAAACATATAAACCTATTTATTTTAATTAATAAAATATAATTTCAATTCTTTAGAATTATACTCATTCTACTTAAACTTCTATACTCATATTTAAGTGAAGCGATCATAAAAACCAAGAAAATGGACACCCCTAAATGATGGAATTTGACTCTACAACTCATCTAAATGTATGTAAATAAATGTAATAAAAAAATAATAAATAAAATACATGTATAATATGTTCATTATTTTTTAATTAATTAACTTAATATGATTATCTAGGACATTAATGTGAAGAAAGAAGTCAAACATAAGGTAATGAGATTCTCGAACCCAACTCTCTTTCTTTGGGTTTTACCCATTTTACTCCATTTTTAGTATGGGAGTTAAATTAATGTTTCTTAATTATAATTTATTTTCCTTACATTTTTGTTTTTGGTATATACCTGTTTCCAATATTGTTTCATGAAAAATTCAAGAAATTTTTCTAAAGAACACTTCTTTCAAAAAATACATCGTTCACTTCTCTTGAGATTGTTTCTTCTTCCATAAAATTTGATAACAAGCATATTATTCCCTATTTATCTTGGGAACTACAAAGTTTATGAATTTATGAATTATGAAATGAAACCCATTCCTTTTCATGGGTTATTTTATGTCCAAAATTGATATATTTTTTATATGGAATGCATGATAATGTAAATATTATAATGTGACAGGTGCACCTAGAATTATATAGGTAAATGTTATGACATGAAATGTGCACCTAGAATTATATAGTTCTCAAATTCATTGGGTAATGTGATGAAACTCATTAGATAAAGTGAATATTCATGAAATGCTATCTTTGTTCACAACTATGTGTGGTATTTGACCACTAGGACATGATGTTTCATTTTTAAACACTTCAAAATTCTATGACTTTATCTAATGATACCTCTCATTATTGTGATGATGATTATTCTCAACTCGTATTATATTGATAAATTTTATTATCTATCCTCTTACTAGGATTTTTTCTCACCCATTTCTAAATGTATATCCTCAAGTGATTTATTATATTAAGGATAACACAAGGTCCACTAAGAATATAGAGAATAAGGAATTAAATAAATGTGTATATTTTTTTATGTAAAAGTTATGTATGGTCTTAGTTTTCCCAAGATACTAAACCATTGGATCCTGGTTGTGTAATTATTTAATGTTTTTTATCTTTAAAAATATGTAATAATCTTGTAAGAGAAATTTGGGTCAATATATCATCATACCTAGATTTCCCTATGTATGATCGAGATCTATATAAGGATCCTTATAAAGTGATTATTTATCCATAAACCTTTTCTTAGGAAATAATGCTCCCATACCATGTTAAAGCTAGATCAACATAGGGGTATTTTATAAGAACTACAAGTGGATTCACCCCCATTACCTCAAAATACATAGTGATCTATGGATCTCTTATCATGGTCCCATGCATACATTCCCATAGGAGTTCATAGTGCATGATTTTTCTACATTCATTTTGACACTCTAGACCTAAACTTCTAGATCCAATGCTAAAAATATATAATTTTTATACTGGATTGATACCAATTTAAGTGATCCATACCTAAACATATATAATTAAAATATAAATAATAAATATTAAGTCACATAAATAACAAATACCCATAAGTTTTAGAGTATTATAGAGTTATGAAAAAATTTAACCAAAAAACCCATATATTTATCATAATATGGGAATTTTTCCCTTAAACTAATGAATTTTTATTTTAAAATATGTCTTCAACATCTCCCATAAATCCCTCTACATAAGACACCTATCTATAAATTTCATATTTAATACTATTCTTAATAATCTGGAAAATGGAAACATAATAATGGTGATTTCTAATGCTTAGTAAAGGATAAAATATAACAAATTCAATTATGGAATAAACATGTTCTGAATCACAAGAAAGGAATAAATAATAGAAAATAAAATATAATTGATATCATGATAATGAAATATATCCTTGGACAACATAAAAATGTAAACAATCACATGTAAAAAAATAACTAATTTCATAGTGATGAAATACATAATTTTAGACACTATAAAAAACCATAATGGCCTCATTACAATCATCATACATTAACAGGTAAGTTTTACACCAAATACCCAAGTAAATTTGTCTAATTAAACCAACTTATTCATCAAGGGACTATATAATTATAGGAATCAGATATCATGAATTATGTATAAATCATTCATCATAAAAATGATTGGTGAAACAATAAAATAAATAACCAACATGTCTTAGTAGTCAACAAGAATCTATATTGAAATAACAAGTATACTGAATGTCAATATTTAACCACTCAATTAATGGAATAAATTTTTTACAAGAACCCATCAAATTAGAAATTTATATATAATTGGGTATAAATTTAAGTCAATATAATAAAATTAAATATAGAAATAGTAGTAGTGATATAGAATATATCCATAAAATTAAATAATTTAGAGTTGAAGGAGAAAAATAAATTCAATAGAGGGATAAAGAGTGACAGAGAACCGAACCCTTATGATCAAGGTGAGGTATGAAATATAAATTTATTGTAGAATTTAGAGATTAATACTTGAAACATAACTATAAATGAGATAAATATTTTATAGTTTGAGTGGAAATTTTTGTGAAATTATAAAAAAGGATTTTTAATAAAGATTTTGTAACATAGCTATAAAAACAAACTTCTAATTCACTTTCATAAATCAATTTCAACGGTTTAAAATAGGGAATTGAATATATTATTTTAAAAATAATTCCAAATATTAAGACCTTGAACATAAATGAAGTTAAAAATATGAAACATGGAGTGAATGAAAAAAATATACACTAGTGGAATGAAATCCCTAAATATTTATCTTCTGAGATATTAATATTTAATCTTAAAATAAAAAACTGACTAAAAATGGGTATATTCTTTTTTCTTTGAAAAAACATAGAAACTGGGGAAGGAATATTGATAATTAATAATGATAATAAAATCCATAAAATGTGTTGATGAAAATATGTTAAAAAGGTGATTCTTTTCATGATTTTGTAAAGAATGTAAAAAATGAACCATGTGGAAAATTTTAACAAGATTCATTTTAAACTCTTATAAAGAAATATAAAGATAGAATAAAATGACCTTAAGATATCTTGGAGGTATAAATAATATCATAATTCAAATAATAAAAATAATATGTACATGGAGGAACAATATTTATACCTGGAAAGAAGAGACATAGTAGAGTCTATATAAAAGAAACCATTGTGTTGAATTATAAACCAAAGGTGGGTGATATTTCATGTAAACTTCTAAAACTAGAAAATAAAGAGGAAATTCATTATAATACAATGATAGGGTTGATTTAACCAAACCTAAAAGGGTCAAGTTCAATAATAAAGTTTATTACTCAATCAAAGTAAATTAATTTATAAAAAACCTTTGCAACTGAGGTGATACATGAGTCAATGGAAAAAAGAAAAGGGAGAGATTAAATGGAATTGAAACTCACAAGTGTAATAAATTATTTAAGATATAATAATTCAATAAGGTGGTATTTAAACTATATAAATATAAATTATCTCATAATAATATTATTATATAAAGGAATTGTAATTTAGACCAAGAACACTTACCTAAAGTATTGAATCACCTGATTCCCATGTATAACCTATAGAATAACCAAATTATGTTTATTAGATACTTAATTTATAACTTTTTAATGAATGTTTCATTTTTAATATATATTAATTGTCACACCCCGACCACGGACGCCCATGTTTTTATTCTTTTCTCGGTCTCGCGACTCTTGGTAGAGTCTGGTTTGGGTCCGGGTATGAATTTTTTGAAACTTTGATGACTTCGGTAGATCTCGGGCCAGTGCGCTGTCACCGTACTGCTAGCGGTCACCACACATTCGGGCCGGGTGGGTGCATGGTCACCGTGCATTCAGTTCGATCGTGTGTTCGGACATAGGGAGTGCGCGATTTCCCAACTATTTAGATAAATAATAAAATTAAAAGAATAAATTAAATTAAAAGGAATTTTATAAAATGTTTAATAATAATAATTACAATAATTTATAAAAATAAAAATAAAAATAAAAATAATAATATTATTATTATTTCAGATTTTTATTATTATTTTCTATTATTTATTTACTTTTTTTATATGATTTTATTATATTTTTCTCCTCATTTCTTTTTCTCTCTTTCTTTCTTCTTTCTTCTCTTCTTTTTTTTATCCATGCATTTGTCCCCCCGCCTCTCTATTTTTTTTTCTTTTGCACGCCGCTGCACCCAACAAGCAGCCCGCCTCGGCTCCTGCTACCCAACGATACCTCAGCCCGACTCCCTCATCCATTCTCCCACCTATTCTGTCTGGCGCCTCCTATAGCATGCACAGCCCAGAAGCCCCCCTACTCCCTCTCTTCTTCGCGCAGCAACCAGCATCTCCCAGCCTGCCGTAAACCCCCTCCTCTACTCCTACAGCAGCACACCTCCTTTGTTGCAGCTCCCCCACTCACCCTCTATCCATTCACTCCCACCTCCTGCGTGCCTGCAAGCTTCTCACTCAACCCTCCCATGCAGACCTCCACCAGATCGGGCTCCTGCAGTGGCACCCAACCGAACCAGCGCCCCAGCCAGTCTCGCCCGAGCCCTATGCTAGCCACACCTCCCCCATCCCATTTTGCGAGCCAACCCCTCCTCCCCATCACTGTTCTGTGCCGCGATCCCCACTGCCCAACCCTCCTTCATATAGTACGAGGCACCCCTCTTTCCCAGCAGCGCGACGAGCCCCTCCCCTTTGTCCACTGGCGCGCAGTGACCCCTGTCGATCTAGCCTCCTCAGTGCACTAGACCAGCCGACCAAGCCAGCTCCACCTCAACCTGTAGGTTCACATCAGCCCAATGCTCCCTCCTCGCAGCTGTCTGGTGGCCCTCACTGCACCCCCCTCTTCATACTGCGTCCAACCGCGCGGACGCCTTCCATTGTTCCGGCGCGATGCCCTCCGATGGTATTTTTCTAGTCGCGACCCCCATTGGTATACCCCTTTTATTTTTTGCCCGTTTGATATTTATATTTGATATATATATATATATATATATATATAGATGTCATGGGTTGATTAGAGTTTTTATTAATTAAATGTTATTTGGGTCAGTTTAATTTTTTAGGACCCGCACGGGGTGTTTCCAAGTGAGCACCATCGTCGCGCCTTGTTTCTTAGATTGCGCCGTCGTCGCGCCATCTTGAGGTAGGTCCCTACTGCACTCAGCATTAAATTTAGAATTTATTAATTTCTTTATGTTTTATTAATTTTAATAAATGTGAAATAATATAAGATAATTAATTTCTAAATGATTATTTTGTGTAAAAAGTGACGTTTATTTTATACACAACACTTGAAATATTTTCATGATGAACAGAAACCCAGTAGTGAAATAATTCTAGTTTGGCCTTTATACACAATTCACAGAATTTCAAATATAGTTCTAGTTTTAAAAATAAATGATTTCTTCTAAACAAGTGTTTTGGGTTTTCTTGAGAAATGAGGTTTTTCATTAAAATTGGGGAAGGCCTGTTTGGCACTTTAATAAAATAAATTATTTTGAAAAAACTCACATTGGGGTTGCTCATGGGTGATCGTTGGTGTGCGTTGATTGCACGAGTTGTGTGTGATATTTGTGCCTCATGATTGATTGATTTACATTGTGGACGCACCCCTTTTTATTTCATGTTTGACATGGAAACCTGTCATAGTGAGTGAATCTTCTAAGAACGATTGCTGCACTAGTTTAGATTATGCACTGTCTAGTGGCCCCATAGCAGGGGAATACTGAGTTATTGCTTCTATGGGGATTGGGCCCCTCGATTAGGCCATGAAGGTCTATACTGGGTGTTAGGGCGTTATGACGTCATCGAGTTAGAGCATTCTTTTAAGATGAGTCACATGTATAGTATGTTCTGTATTGTTCACGATCTCCTAGGTCGACCCATGTTTCCTTTAGTATTTAATTGTGTGTGGCGGACGATTGAGAGGTCTAGTTCGGTTGCTGACCCATGTGTGCCATTTTTCCCATTTCCCTTGGTGTGTGTTGTGTATTATGTGTGATTTTTCCTTTTTGGCTAATGAATGAAGTTTGGATTTCTTAATGGTTCGCAGAATTTTTTTAAAAGAAATATACATATTCCTTTCAAACATTAAACTTGTTTTTTTAAATTAAAAAGGGTAATGGGCTGATACTTGTTTTAGAAATGAAAGTGTGTGTGGAAACTGATATTTTATATAATATAGTTCAAACATGGAATTAGTAAATTCCTTTATTTAAAGGTAGTGCATTGGGAATTGATATCGGGCTAGCCTACTGAGTTTTAATACTCACGCCTACAGTTCTTTTCTGATTTTAGTGTTGGTTTAGGCTACAACATGGGTGCGTTCACCTTGGGCGACGTTTGGTCGTGAGTTGGAGAGTGACCCGTGAGGTCAAACGAAGATAGTGGTTGTCTCTTTCAGTTAGTTTTATTTTCTTTTTTTCTTGTTTAGTTACTTTACTCTATTTATTTTGCATTGATCTGTTTTATTTCAACTTCTTTATTTATTTATTTATACTGGGAGAAAATTTTCCCACAACCTCTGTTGATGCCCTGGAAGTTGTCTGCAGCCCAGGAGGATCAGGAACACCTCTCGGGCCATGTCGCAGACCGACTCGAGTGACCGGTTCAGGGTCAACCCAGGTTGGTTCATGACAAAATGGTATTAGAGGATGTCGGATCTTAGCGGAGATCACTTTTCAGAGATCCCTTTATTATTTGGGATGTTTGGTAGATGGAGATTAGGACTGTCAGGGCTCAGGAGGTAGGTTATGGGTCAGTGCATGATCACCACCGCTTGTGACGAGACCCGAGTTACCAGGGTTAGTCCGGGATTTGAATCTTTTATATTTGGTTGTTTTGGATTGAGGAACGAAAATGGGGGGGGGGGGGGCTAATTGGTTCACTTTGCAGCCTCAATGGGGTGGTGACCTAGGTGAAGTCCAAGTGTCTGGCTCAAGGTCCTCTTAGTGTTATGTTTTACTTGGGGCATGGCTACCACCATGTTGCTGGGTCAGACATATGCACTTGTTCCTCATTCCAGTGGGTTATTACTGCTTGTGTTTTGTTTTAATCTTGATTGATTTGAGTGCGTTAAAAGTGAAATTGGTTTTGAAATGAAATAGTGTATCTTCCAAATTGTTTTTGAAATTACTAAAGTGGGTTTCTAAAGAGAAAGTGTATCGGTTTGGAAAAACTTAGTATGTGTTTGGATTTGGTAAGGAAAAGAAGTGTCTAAACCTTGGAACTCCTTATGGAGGGTCACACATGCGTGGGTATGTATGGAAGTGTGTGGGGGAACTTGTTCACAAGTTATGTGAGAGAGATTGAATAAACGCACATGTAACAGTTCCTAAAGTTCCATAGGTGAGTTTTTTTATTAAAAATTTTAAACAAATAATGGTTTTGGAAAAGTGATTTCTCTTTGTGTTGTACATGTTTGGATTATGGGACTATTTCCCTTGTCTTGTGTTGTTGCCTTGATTGAGTTTTGGCTTGATGCTAGTTTTGATGGTGTTTTTCATGTTGTTATGAGTATGCCGCCCAGAAAGCCTCCAAAAGTTGTTAATAAGTTATTCTCTGTACTCATTTCGTTTTGTGTGTTGCTTTCTTTTCGAGGTAATTGATGTCTATTAGAGGAAGTTGTATAGTTCATAAAGATAGTGTGTCTTCGGGTTGTTGGGAACTACCAGGGTAGTTAAGGTTAGTACCATCCCAGAGTTATTTGAGGGTTCAGTTCTGGACGAGTAAAGGTGGGATGTCTCATCATCATTAGAGTCTCAGGTGTAGATGGTTGGAGTTGTATCTTGTGAAGATTCCCCATCTGGAAAGGATATCCATCTGTACCAACTCCCAGTCTGTTGGAGCGTTCTCTCTCCTACCACTAATCTGTCCGGTTCAGGCATTCTAAGACACCTTGTCGCATCCCTCCGAAGTCTTCCTACCATGTGATTGTTCGGGCCACCGGGGAGACTTATGTAAGAAGTGTCGCTTGTGAGGAAGGAGTTTGGGACTGGAGGATGAAAATGCCTGACTGTGAGGTAGAAGATGCTCCAGTCATCAAGGCCCCAGCCATAGTTCTCGGGGTGAAGCTAACGCACTGTCAGGAGTTGCCAAGGGTGTGTGGAACCTCGGTCTAAATGATATTTTCAGCTTTGGGATGAAAATATACAAAATTTCCTTGTTATATTATCTTCATTGTCGTAATATTATCCTTGTTTTGGTGGCGTGATGAGCGCATTATCCCGCAATCCAAGCGGTCTTATCTACTCTTAGTGTGTTTCTTAAGTTGTTTGGTCTCTCTGAATGGCGTGGGCCTGTGAATAAATGAACCTGTTATGATTTTGAGTTGTTCCTAGCTATGTTCGATAGGGTAATGTTCGTTTTTTTGAAGTTGATGGGAAGTGTTGAGTTAATTTATCAACCACAAGTTGTTGGATTATTCTGTAACAAGATTTTCGTCAAGTCTCAGGTGTGTTGTTCGGTACATGTGGGGAAAATGAATGAGTTTGGTTTGGGAGTTCCCACGTTTCCCTCGGGGGGGGGGGGGGGGGTTTCGGGTTTCAAGGGTTTTTGTATTAGTAAATTCTTGTGGCGCGGAGAACCCTCTCATGTTCTCCCCTTGATCTCGGGCAATGGTTTTTTTTGAAATGGTCGGGTGTGACGTTTGTTGGGAATGGTTACCTGGAAGCTCTCAGTTCTCTATGATTTTGTCTGGGAATGAACTCAAGTTGTGTCAACTATTGGTTCGGTGACTTTTTGGAGGTAGAAAGTGTCTGTGGTGGGGAGAATTGTCACACCCCGACCACGGATGCCCATGTTTTTATTCTTTTCTCAGTCCCGTGACTCTGGATAAAGTTGGGTTTGGGTCCGGGTTTGAATTTTTTGAAACTTTGATGTTTTCGGTGGATCTCAGGCCAGTGCGCAGTCACCGTACTACTAGATGTCACCGCACATTCGGTCTGAGTGGGTTCGTGGTCACCGCACATTCGGTTCGATCATGCGTTCGGACCTAGTGAGTGCGCGGTTTCCCAACTATTTAGATAAATAATAAAATTAAAAGAATAAATTAAATTAAAAGGAATTTTATAATTTTTTTAATAATAATAATAACAACATTAATTTATAACATTATTAATATTATTAATATTATTAATATTATTAATATTATTAATATTTTTATTTCATATTTTTAATATTTTTTTCTATTATTTATTTACTATTCTTTTTATTTTATTCTATTCTCTCCTCCTTTCTTTTTCTCTCTTCCCTTCTTCTTTCTTCTCTTCTTTTTTTTCTCCACGTGGATGTCCCCCTACCTCTCTCTTTTTTCTTTTGCACGCTGTTGCACCTAGCTAGCATCCCACCTCGACCCCTACTACCCGACGACGCCTCAGCCCGACTCATTCCTCCAGTAGCCCACCTGTTCTGTCTGGTGCCTCCAGCAGCATGCATAGCCCGTAAGCCCCCTGCTCCCTTTCTTCTTCACGCAACAACCATCATCTCCCAGCCTGCCTCAAACCCCCTCCTCTCCTCCTGCAGCAGCACACCTCTTTTGTTGCAGCTCCCCCGCACACCAGACAGTTGTTCGCTCCCACCTCCTGTATGCCTGAAGGCTTCCGGCTCACCCCTCCCATGCAACCCTCCACCAGATCCGGCTCCTACATTGGCGCCCAACCAATCCAGTGCCATGGCCGGTCTCGCCCGAGCCCTCTTCTAGCCGCGCCTCCCCCTTCCAATTTTGCGAGCCAGCCGCCCCCTTCCCCGTCACTGTTCCATGCCACGATCCCCGCTTTCCAGCTCTCTTTCATCCAGTGCGAGGCACCCCTCTTTCCCAGCAGCGCGGCAAGCCCCTCCCCTTCGTCCGCCGGTGCACAGTGACCCCTGCCGATCTAGCCTCCTCAGCGCACCAGACCAACCGACCCAACTGGCTCTGCCTCACCCTGCGGGTTCGCAGCATCCCCGAGCTCCCTCCTCGCCGCTGTCTGGCGGCCCTCTCCATAACCCCCTCGTCGGACCGCGTCCAACCGCGCGGACGCCTTTCGCTGTTCTGGCACGACGCCCTCCGGTGGTCTTTTTCTAGTCGCAACCCCCCATTGGTATACACCTTTTATTTTATGTCCGTTTGATATTTATATTTAATATATATATATATATATATATATGCCTTGGGTTGATTAGAGTTTTTATTAATTAAATGTTATTTGGGTCAGTTTAACTTTTTAGGACTAGCATGGGGAATTTCTGAGTGAGCGTCATCGTCGTGCCTTGTTCCCGAGCTTGCGCCATCGTCACGCCATCTTGAGGTAGGTCCCCCACTACACTCACCTTTAAATTTATAATTTATTAATTTCTTGATGTTTTATTAATTTTAATAAATGGGAAATAATATAAGATAATTAATTTTTAAATGATTATTTGGTGTAAAAAGATCCGTTTATTGTATACACGACACTTCAGATATTTTAATAATGAGCGGACACCCAGTAGTGAAATAATTCTAGTTTGTACTTTAAACATAATTCACAAAATTTCAAATATAGTTCTGGTTTTAAAAATAAATGATTTCTTCTGAACAAGTGTTTTTGGGTTTTCTTGAGAAATGAGATTTTTCTTTAAAATTGGTGAAGGCCCGTTTGGCACTTTAATAAAAGAAATTATTCTGGAAAAACTAACATTGGGGTTACCCAGGGGTGATCGTTGGTGTGTGTTGATTGTGTGAGTTGTGTGTGATATTTGTGCCTCGTGACTGATTGATTTACATTGTTGATGCACCCATTTTTATTGCATGTGTTGACATGGGAACCTGACATAGTGAGTGAATATTTTGAAGACGATTACTGTACTAGTTTAGATTCCACACTGGCTAGTGGCCCCATATCAGGGGAATACTGAGTTATTGCTGCTATGGGGATTGGGCCCCTCGGTTAGGCAATGAAGGGCTATACCGAGCATTAGGGAATTATGACTTCATCGAGTTAGAGCATGCTTTCAAGATGAGTCACATGTATAGTACATTCTAGATTGTTCACGATATCCTAGGTCGACCCATGTTTCCTTTAGTGTTTATTTGTGTGTGGTGGACGATTGAGAGGTCTAGTTCGGTTGCTGACCCATGTGTGCCATTTTTTGCATTTCCCTTGGTGTGTGTTGTGTATTATGTGTGATTTTTCCATTTTGGCTAATAAATGATGTTTGGATTTCTAAATGGTTCGCAGAAAATGTTTTAAAAAGAAATATACCTATTCCTTTTAAATGTTAAACTTGTTTCTTTCAAATTAAAAAGGGAAATGGACTGATACTTGTTTTAAAAATGAAAGTGTGTGTGGAAATTGATATTTTATATAATCTAGTTCAAACCTGGAATTAGTAAATTTCTTTATTTAAAGGTAGTGCATTAGGAATAGATATCAGGCTAGCCTACTGAGTTTTAATACTCACGCCTATAGTTCTTTTCTATTTTTATTGTTGGTGCAGGCTACAACTTGGGTGAGTTTGCCTTGGGAGACTTTTGGTTGTGATTTGGAGAGTGACTCGCGAGTTCACACAGAGATAATGTTTGTCTCTTTCGGTTAGTTTTATTTTCTTTTGTTCTTGTTTAGTTACTTTACTCTGTTTATTTATTTTGCACTGCTCTGTTTTATTTTAGCTACTTTGTTTATTTATTTATACTGGGAAAATCATTCCCACAACCTCTGTTGATGCCCTGACGCTTGTCGCCAGCCTAATAGGACCGGTAACGCCTCTCGGGCCCTGTTGCGGGCTGGCTCGAGTGACCGGTTCAGGGTCGACCCGAGTTGGTTCATGACATTTATAATAATATTTCATTCATTTATTTTATAGTATTTTCTCTCATTGTCCACTTGGGTTTGTTTGATACATTTATCCAAAACTACTTCATTACATTGATCATGAGAAATGGGTTATAATTTTTTTTCATTATATCCATAATTTTATAGTTATATGTTTTTTTATCGTTCTAGTAGTAAAATTCTTATAATGTTCAGTAGGTTGTCAAAAATATATTCATATTTAGAAAAGTATCCGGGTATGCTTGTCTTGGACAGTTCAATTTATAATGATAATTGATTATTAATATAATTCAAAATTAATATATTTTTAAAACATTATAATGTCATAAATATAATATTTTTTCATTAAATTTACTTTGAGAAAAATCCATGTAAGGTGGTGGTGGAAAATGAAATAGTTTTTTCATTAAGGTTGTAGAACAACCAAAACACGAGTGATGTTTTAATTTTTTATGGAATAGGAGAAAGATAAATAATGTTTATTACATTAAGATAATTAAATTTAAGTATAATAATGATAGTGATATAATTATATTAGTATGGATATAATATATTTGGAGGATGTGAAAAAAGTAAGAAACTTGAAATGACTTTGTTAAAATAATTACCACTTCAATGGATATCCTCTATTAGATTGGTATTTTTGGGATAAAAGAACCAAAAGGATATAGTGAAGAGAGTTGGGAAGGGGATTTTTTATATGCTGATCAATATAAGAGGATTTAGGTTTGATGGGAAGTGATTTTTCGAATAGATCCTTCTATAGGTTGGCGTACTAACATTCTTATAAATGTTAAAATATAAATATAAAGAGATGAATTATTCAAGGAAAGTGAATAAAAACTAATAATAAGATATAAATTATAAGGTGTGGTTGATAAATACCTCATCCATCTATTTATATATAAGTTTTTTAGGATATTTTATAGTCTTTCTTATTGATTTAATATTTTTACCTCATTTTATCCTTTATTACAATGACTATTTTTTACATTGGTAACTTATTTTTATGAAAAAAATGAAAATGACCTTATTCCCTAATTTTTAAATTCTTATTCCAAATATGGAATAAATTTTTCTTGATTCAATTTCTAAAATTTACCAACCTTTAAAATTAATATAATAACATATAAAGTGGAAATAATTTATAAAAATTGATTCTTTTAAGAAAAAAGTTAATTTATTATTATTCTTTTCCAACTAAAATTAACTAAATGAGTGTTAATTTGTTTATTTAAATATATTATAAATATTTTTCATTAAATAATTTATTTATAAGTAATTATTTAGTTTATTAAGTTAATAATACAAATTATATAGAAAAATACAATTCTTTGAAAAATATGTATTTTAAACATCGATTGATTTTATTTCTATTTCGAAAATTTATTACTTATTTAATAAGCATTAGTCAAGAAATTTTTATAAAATAAAACATTTTAAATTTATTTCAAAATTACATTTTACAAGAACTAAAAATAATGAGAATAGATACATTAATAATTACATGTTTACATAATCCCAAAATATACTTACAAAATCCTACAAGACCTATGCATAGGGTTTAATGGTATAATAAGAAATGGTGGTCGTTATAGGTGGTGATTTAATTAGATTTCACCTTTTAGTGATTTCCATGAACCTTAAATTCTCCCATATATAATTTATCTCAAGTCATACTTATTTAATATCAGTATCAACTTGTTCTAAGGAAAATCATAGTTTTACTACTTTCATTCCATGCTCGAAAAAATGATCCATATAAAGAAGACTCATATAGCTTGAAAAAATTTAATTTCACACATAGATTTAATAACATGTTTAATTTTATTTATACCAACTAATTAAACTTCTATAATATATTGGTCATATTCAATACTTATAATTTTATATTATTAAAATATTGAAATTCATTTTAGTTGGTGTTGTGTGTGATACAAGCTATTAAAAATATTATTTATTTAAAAGATAAAACTTACTATAATCATGAGGTGTTGCATCCTTCAACCTTTATATAAATTTAATCCTCATAACATTATTTTCTCTCACCAATGAAAATAGATGAGAGATTTCTTAAAAAAGTCAAGACTCATGGTATACTAATGTATTCAAACCCTTTATAACACTACTGGAAAACAGTTCTATACCCACAATTTTGCAAAAAACCATGGGTATAGGGATAATAGATGAACCTATACTCACAGTTTTGTCACCTATACCCATAGTTGTGCCAACAACCGTGGGTATAGTTTTCTTTTAAGACCTATACCCACGGTTTTGGAGAGAACCGTGGGTATAGGGTATTTTCCGAAGACCTATTTCGATGGTTATTGAAAACCATAGGTATTGCGGTTTTTTTTGAAGACCTATACCAACGGTTCTCTAGAACCATGGGTATATCTTTCCCGCATTATGGCACGAAAAAAAAATTTGGCGGGACATGGAAAAAATTTGGCGGGGAGACTATTTTTCACGGTTTAGATTAATATATTTATAGACATATAAATATAATATTTCAAACGTTACTTATCTCGGTTGGTCTATCGTTGGGGCGCGGTTGTGAGGTTAGGCATGAGTTGCGGGTTTGATTCCCTGCGAGTGCTATTTTTGAATTTAAATACAGAATATTAATATATATAAGCATATATATGCATATTAAATATATAGAAACTTCAGCTTGGTTGGTGGCGCGGTTGTAATTATTATCGTGTGTCCCAGGTTCGAAACCCAGCTATCGCCATTTTGAATTTAAATACTGAATATAAATATATATAGGCAGATATATGTACATATAATAGATGTAAATCCTAGCTTGGTTGGTGGGGTGGTTCAAAGTGTTTGCGCAAGACCCGGGTTCGAAACCCCCGAGGTTCAATTTTTAAATTTAAATACCGAATATTAATATATAGAAGCAGTTATATATATAAATAACAGATAAAGAGTCTATCACAGTTCATCGTGCACCTGTGAGGGATAGCGGGAGTCGTGGGTTCAAAACCTGCTGGGCAAGTTTTTTGAATTTAAATACCCCACTGTTTTCAAACTGTGGGGTCTGTTTTGTGCCATGCTTGAACAGAAAGTGTGCCACATGTGACACCCCTATACCCACGGTTCTCCAAACCCTGGGTATAGGATGAGACCCCTATACTGACACCATTCCAGCCCACGGTTCCCAAAACCGTGGGTATATCCTATACCCACGGTTTTGGGGGCTATACCCACGGTTTTGAACCGTGGGTATAAGCCGTTTTTTCAGTAGTGAAATAGTTTATAAAGATCTTATGAATCATCCAAAGCATATTTCCTGGGAGTGTCAAATTATTTTTATAGTTAGGACCACTTATCATGCACTGATTTAAGATTTAGTTACTACTCAACCAATTATTTTCAAGGTTATTAACCTTATGTACATCAAATCCATACCCTGTAACAACTATAGTGTCCAAATAGGGATGAAATTTCCACTAAACCACACACTCATTTTTGTATAAAAAATATTATATTTTCTTATATTTAGATTTATACGTATAGTTTGAACTAATGTTTTCTAGTTCTAATTTTCAATAATAATTAATTCATGTTCATTCTTACTATATCCTAAACAGAAAATTCATAGAAACCTATGATTCTAGAATTCAGTCTCAACCTTTATTCCCAAATAATATTAATTGAATACCAATAAATATATACCTTAATCATGTATTCTACCAAAAATATATTAATATTTTTCTAAAATAACATAATTTCCTTGATATAAAATTATATACAATGCCTAATGGCTACCTATATCTCAATCATGTGTTCATCCTTTAGAATTAATAAACATCTTCTAAAATATCATTATTTACCCTAAAATTCATTCACATAAGACCTTAAAAAGGATATTTATTCCATTAAACTTATGATCAATCTTAAGTATATTAACCTAGGATGATATCTAAAAATATAAAATTATCCTAAATAGATAAAATCCTAACCTCTAAAGTTATATGAACCCTTCTTTTATATGAACTATAATACCCCATACCTACACTCTGAAATATTATTCTAAAAACATATTATTTTATTATTGGTCTGATACCAACTAAATTGACCCCAAATTAACCCTAAAAAATTACATTATAAATAAAAAATATTCACTCCTTCACACACCAAAGATCTTTTAGATTTTTTGTTTAGTTAGTTTTGAAAAACAATTCTCTAACAAAACTCATATATTTCCCATCAAATGGGAATTATTTATATTAAATTGAGGAATCCTTATTTATAATAAGTATTCAACTTATCCAAAAAAATTATCCATACATAATACCCATATAGAAATTTTATATATTATACTTTACTTGAGGAAATATAAGCAAAATAACAGTGAACTTAAATGCTCAATAATGTATAACATACAATAGAATCTATCATGGAATAAACAAGGCATGAATAAAAGGAATAAATAATAATAATAAATCATATAAATGATAAAATGAGAATGTGATATATCTATGGATAACATAATAATATAAATAATCCCATGGAAAACAATAAAAGATTTAATTGTAATGGAATACATAATATCTGACATCATAAGAATATTTTCAAGGCTTTGTTCCAATAAATCATAAAAAAATGGGAATGGTTTTCCCTAAATATCTAATCTAGTTTGTCCCATGATACCTTAAGATACATCAAGGGGATATATAATTCTATGGAGTATCCATAACTAATTATGAGTAATTAATTTATCATATGAAGTATTTAATAAACAATACACTACATAACCAAAATATCTTAGTAATTAATAAACATACATATTGAAATTGCATGTATAAGAAATGTAAACATTTCCCCAATCAATAAATCAAAAAAAATTATTGGTAAGAACCATTAAAACTAATATCATATATGTATATTTATATATTTAATTTAATATTATAAAACATAATATATATTTCATTGACCCAAGATGTGCATTTTGGGGGGAAAACAAAATGGTCCGATGGGTGAGAAGAATTTTTCTATTATTATATAGAATTTTACATCACCATTTTTTTTCAACCTGATTCGTGCCATTATACTTTAAAGTGAATTGGATAGACACTGTGGGGAATGTGCAGTTTATCCCTTTTTCATTACGAAGGAGGTTCCACAGTTGAATGGTCCCAACATTTGATTGCAGGGGGTTAAGTATTGGTGAAATTAGTCCTCTTAGGAAATTATTTCCTCGGATGGTCTCCAACATGTTTATTTATAGAGCCAAAACACCCAAATACCATTTTATCCATGATTCATAGACCATCTTTCCAAATCCATGCACTTGTTGGATGGTTTGGCCAACAACACTTGAGGACTCCATTGGTCAAGAGGATGGGAGGTCGGGCTCATCAGACCGTTTTTGGGGGAATTATTGCCTACATAGAAACTCTATTATAAATTTAAGCCATGTTTATAAGTTTAGTAATCCTCAATTCATTCCCGAAGAGTGCATCCATGGGTTACCCCTAGGTTGCAGGATCATCACAGATATACATGGATTTGATGCTACGATGACAATGCTGACTTAAGAAATGCAATGAGGTGATCTAGAGTTTATCGTCATCTAGAAGGGATGAAAGGTGGTTTGATATTGGGGTTGGACCCATAAGACATGATTCTTATGTATTCTCATGATAGGAATCATAGCCCACGTAGTTCAACATCGCTTAACTGAAGACATCCCCTTTTAAGGTCATGTGACGGGGACCTACCCATGAAGCTTAATGTCAAGCAGTGAGAAAATCTTGGTGAAATATTCCCGGTGAAGATGTGGTGTAGGGATTAAAACTAATAGGAACAAGGGTCCCAGGAAATATATGATCTTTTGGGTGAATGTTACCCTACCAGGGATATAGCCCTGAGAACATTAGGGTTGATTTGAGGGTCAGATTTGGACCTTAGGGAGGCTTCCTACGTATCCCCTTCAAATGGGGAGTCAAATTCTGTGTAGTTATACTATCTATAATTATACCTAGGAGGGAACCCTTTTGAATTTGGAGGAATATTTTATCAGGACTAACTTATGAGAAGAACGTACCTTGAGCTCAAGCCTTGTACATGCGTCCAACGTATCCTAGTTGGAGTATGAATCAGAGTTCTTATAGTTCGTTTTTCTTGGGGCCTGCACTTGGAAGGATCCCCATTTTTAGGGGCATAATTGGGTTACCCTTTGGGAAGGGCACCCCTTTGATTTTGAGCCTTCAAGAAGGTTTCATACGTATCCTAGTTAGAGCATAAATAAACGTTCTCACAGTTCATTTTTCTAGGGGCTTACACCTAGAAGGATGCCCATTTTATAGGGGCATAATTGGGTTATCCTTTGGGAAGGGAACCCCTTTGAGTTTGGGCCTTCAAGCATGTGTCCTACGTATCCTAGTTGGAGCAAGAATCAGAGTTCACATAGTTCTTTTTTGGGTTTTTCTAATGTCATATCATCAAAGACCTATAATCCCACGTGAGTCATGCTCAGTGTGAGAAACAAGAGGATGTAAAAGATTCAACAAGGGAACATATTATCCTCTCCACTGTTAGAAAAGGAAGACGATGATGGTGGAAGAGGCCATGTATATGATCCTAATGGGACAAGGAATGTGGATATTTTAATATGAAACCCTTACCCTTGTTGATATCTAGGATAGTTGTATCATGGTGATCTATCTAGAAATCTCCTGAGATGAGGTGAAGGGGGTTAATAGTGGAACCTCTCATAAAAGGATAAGGGATTAACTTAGGAGGAGTTCCCTAACATAGGTTCTAGGAAAGGGGATGAGCTTCATCCCTAGTAAAAGGGGAAGGAAAGGGTGACCTTATTACTTATCACTATAACACATCAAAGGGGAAGGCCAGTGGTTACCCATAATCCTGAGAATGGCGAGGTTCATGTTGGAATCCCAAAGTACGTCCCTAGGTTACCTTGGGAATGTAGACTTTGAAGACATTCTAGGGTCCCAAACCATTGTGGGGAAAACCTTCGTTACTCCACTTAATTCTGCTATCTAAATTCAGAAAAGTGTGTTGGTGCGCCCGATGATCTGATCATATGGGTCCGGTGGCTTTGGAGGAGGCTTTGAAATGATGTGAGTGGTTTAGTTCATGGAGGAGCTATGGAGGAATGGACGGTAATGGAGGGGAAGGATTGGAGTTGGGGGGAAGGACAATGGAAGTTACACCATTCCACATATTGTTTTCTCACGTGGGATTGGGGCAGCCCTACATAGTGTACTGCTATGTGGGTAGAGGGGTCATCTGCACACCAAAGTGAAATACAAACTTGTGTATGGACCACCGCATACCAAAGTGGTATGTGTTCCTTGATGTGGTATGCATACTGAAATGTTATGAAGAACCAAATGTGGTTCTCTATGCCACCTCAGGGTCCATCCATGTACTGATGCAGAATTCAGTGCAAGTTTTGATCTTCATAGTGATGCGCTATGTGGAGTATCAAATTGAGGAATAGTATTGTATCATGTGTTTCATGGGGAATTCATCCACGATGGATTTATGGTTCGCGATTGCACCAATTAGGTTCACGGTTCACCAATTATGTTTAAGTTCCTTTTTTTTGTGGTTCATAGAGGGTTATACCTATGGAAAAGTGATTCATGGTTCTCACTTCGCCAATGATTTGATACCGAAGTTGAAATATTCTCTCTATCTGAATTATCTCTTCCAGCCTCTAGGGTATCCTTTGTGATCTATTCAATCGGTCTCTTTTCCCAGTTATTGTTATACTCATTTTATAGAGCATTAGGGGAAATCATATTTATGGGAATGAAACACAATTTGAGGAAGCCTGTGAAGATATAATTCAACCCGCATGAGTCTCAGTTAACCAGGGTTTGTAGAGGCTATGGTTTACGGGATGTGGTTCATGGAACCCTACCAGCTTGTTTCATCTGTGAACTGCTTAGTTCACGGGATGGTACACATATGGAATTTCTTTGTTCAATTCCACCAATGACATGGTTTACAGTGTCCTGGTTTTTCTGGCCATCACCCTATGGGCCAGAACATTATAGGTTCTTCCTTCTACCGTTGGTTCACAGTTCATGTACCCATGAACCTTTCTAGGTGATGGTACATGGTCATCCTAAAACCCTTTTCAAAATTTAATTTCTTTAAGTTTCTTCTCAAATTTTCAATCCAATTTGCATCCATTTTCCTTACTGGACTTCTAGAAATACTTTATTACTTCTACAAAGTGCTTTTGGGGGTATTTAATTCCCCTCTCAAAGTTATTAGGACCTTAAAAATTCCCCCCATCGAAATGGGTTCCGATCGGAATGAAAAAGAGGCTATTACAATATAGAACTAGTCCTGAACTGAAGTGGTTTGTGGTAGAATGGGAAGGCTTGGTAGGGGGGACTAAGCCTATTTATAGGGACCAGGTCATTTTACTTTTACCATTTCTCATGGCCAAAATGGCTATATACCAATCCTTGGATTTCTTCTATTCTTTATACCAACTCTTCTGCAAAATCTTCATTTGAGAACTATTCTATAAGTTTTGCGAACCAAATTCCTCACACTTTCCTTTTCCTGTGAACATAATTCGAGTCTGCGAACAATGCTGTGGAATTTAAAACCTAAGCTTGAACTTCCATATAGAGGGATACTTACATGGTTTTCCTATTCCACACACCAAACATTAAACTAGTGAACTAAACTTTAAAGTCTTTTAAATCAAACTTAAAATTTCAATCAGAAAACTTTGAACATTTACATAGTAAGGCCTTGGTTCGTGGTTTATTCATTCCGCAATCCACTTTTTTCACTGACCATTGCTATGTGGTCCAGTTCCTTGTAGGACTTCCATATACTGAAGTAGTACATAGGATGGATTCCATGTATCAATGTAGTACATGGAAAATGACTTCTACAAACCATTATTAGAAGAAGTATGCAGAGCCCCATGTGGACCTTATTTTTATGTTTTTTGGATATTTTTTTGGATTTTTTCCAACAATTTTCTCATTGGAATGACTTTTCTATGGCCCTTTTGGTTCTTTCTGTGCAGACTAAAAAATGAGATGTCTCTCCCTTTGACCATAGGGAGTGAAACTGGAAGGAGAGTGGCTATGGTTGAGATTATCAAAGAGGACCTTCATTCTTACATGGTCCCCTGAGAAGGTACTCTCAAATATGTTCTTCCTCTAGAGATGTTGATGTATATGTCATTAGTGAAACTACCACTTTATAAATTTTGCCTTACCAATGATGTTAATTTTCCACCAACTGAATACAATACCCCCATTGTCCACCTAGAGATATCACGAAGGCACGATTAGGCCAATATTTCATTGACGGGGGACATTAGAACTGCTCTTTCTTAGGGTAATTCATCCACCATGAGGGGATCTGTGTGGTCTCAGAGCAATCATCTCCATCAAAAAATTTCTTTAGAATCGGTTATTCAGGAGTAATTTTCCATTATTAATATTGATTTAAATAATCCTGGTGGTGGGTGGTCTAATAAATGTGACTTATGATCTAAAGGATGTTTCTTTTATGAGTGGGTCTGGGACTTTTGGGTGCATAAAATTTTCAAGGAAAACCCTGGTTAGTTATAAACAGTGAATTTGAATTAAGCAGCGTGGGTTTCCAAATCTATTATCTATTCACCTAGCGATATATTTCTCAAATTTCTTAGTTTGGTGTTCGAGCACCAAAACCTTCCATCTGTCTCATGGAAAGGTGGGGATTAGATTTTGGGAAATCCATAATCTTGGAGGGATCCCCATTCTCGACAATATATATGTATGATGAATTCCTCCCAACAACCAACACCTAGGGAAAAATCAACAAGTTATCTCCTTTGGCAAGGAACTTATCAGTCATGGTAGGGGGATTGCTCAATCAAACCCTCAACGGATGTTCCATTATATCATTAGAGGATTAGATTGGTTTGTTCTTACAAGTGAATGGGCCTAGGCCAAGGGTCCACCACAGTCGAACTCATCAGACCCAAAAGTCCTGGAAAATCCAAGGGTTATACTGTGAGACCCTTGAGGTAGGCCAGTACACTACTTGGGGGTATAATATTCGATCAGATGTACCCACGTCCTCCGATTGGCGGGATTCTTTTCTATGTTTTTGAGTGGATGGATTCTCTTTTCCTAGGACACGTATATTGTTTTCAGATCTTGTACTATAATGATGGTATCCACATTGGTAGAGAACCCACCCATAAACATGGCCATCACCACTCTCTCCCATTTTTATGAGTTTCTAGGTTAGATAAAAAAAGGGAGGCCCTCACATTCTTTGAGCAAGCCGTTCCAATTTTTTAGATGGATGGATGGAAGAACACCTTTCCTGCTACGAATATTGGTATACTTAAAGGGTTTTTCATTCCAATTTTTATCCAGCTCTCCTCAACATCGCTATTGTTCACCCTCAATCCTTAATTATTAAGGATGCAGGCGAATTGTTGAGTGATTTATCTCACATCTTCTTCACACCTTACCTCGTGCCCCACAGAGAAATGGTAGATAATGGGAGGGGTTCCTTAGAAGAACGCTCATACCTTGTTCCACTTCGGGATGGAATGTTTGTTCTATACATAGATAGGTGGCCATCTGTGAGCCATATATGCCTTACCGGTTCACTAGGTAATTTGGATGCCTATAGAAAATCTCACCCCACCCAGCTACCTAGTTGAAGGGAGAATCTCATCCCATGATTGTTCACCAATTATTCTTGATAATGATATGAGATGATGCAATTATAGAGGTCCTAAATCCACCTAGCATGGCATAATTTTTTTATCATTGGTTTATGACCAGCTATGGGTGACTTGCTACCCTAACATGGTGCTAGGAATGCCAGTTCAATAGGTTTAGAGGCCACTAACTATTCCTCGTCTTGTTCTGACTATACTAGCTATTCCATCTACATCCCTACCTATAGTGATAAGTTGCTCCATCCACAGTTAAATGTGTTTTGAAGGGGCTTCATCTATACACCCCATTTCTTTAGAAAGTGATTTAGGCAATTCTCCTCCTGTGGAAACTGCTTGAGGTACTAATGAGGCTGGCCCTAGTTGGATTCCACCAGATATCCTAAAAGTCATAGCCATTCCCTTGTACCTAGTTCTAGGGGCCAAACCAACTATTAGGGGTGAAATACCCCCTCTTTGGCTAACCTATCTTAGGACCCTTCCATTTTCCGCAATGATGCTTTCTATATATATACCTGTTGTGGTGGGGAGAGGACCAAGTTCCTAGTGACATGAGGTGGCGTCGAGTCATGAAAAAATAGGAGTGGAGTTAACTATGTAACCTTGCTTTAGAAAATCCTTTAAATAACTTCATCGATGAAGGAGACAACTTACAATGATTATTTTCTGAATTGGGTTGGGGTGGCTTCAATTACCGACATCTACACATTCTTCTACACCAGGTTTCCATATCCCAGGAAGACCTCGCTTATGGTGAGGAAAAACTTTCCTAATTAAATTCTTCACATCATCATGAAATGACCCTCCGAGATGTTTCTAAGGAACTAAATCATCTAGTGGCTAAGGAGATGTGATCTCATGATTTGGTAATCACCCAGGTGGAAGAGATGCGAGAATTTGAGGCTCGTGTGGTCACTATGAAGGAACAACAGTCATTGTCAAGTGTCAATTGTGAAGCCATTAAGCAGAAGGGGTAGTACCTCAGAGCTAATATGAAGAGAGAACGTCCGATGGTTGGGGCCGAAGAAGAACATAGGGATACTTTAGAGCAGGCCTTAGATGGTTCATGATAGAGGATCATTGATCTATTTGAAAGGGAGAGATGGGTTTCATTGTTATTTCCACAAGATATCTCTGTACCATCCCCCCTCTTTTTTGATATCATGGAGAGACTCCAGACTAGGGATGGTCCTCCATTTCATTTCATGGAATAGAAACCTACTTATTGTCTAGTGCTTCTTTTTAATTTTTATTTAACACCAATCAATCATAATTGATCATATAAATATCAATCTGACCAAGTATTAATTTAAATCGAATCTAGTAAATCAAATCATGCACTAATTTTTTTTCTGTATCATAGTACTTAGTGAGCGTAGTTTGGATATTATTAGGGTTACATGAAAAACCTCACAAACATTGTGCATTTTTCATTATTACCCTAATTTTTTCCTAAGCCTAATTTGGTATGGGATTAGCAGGCATAACATGACTTTTTCATAGGCCACCCTTTAAGAGTTTTTGACTTAATAATATTTATGCTTCTTGATTTGAATATTTTATTCATTAGTACTATTACCTAAACTATGTACACCATATTTTTGGTGAGCTAATACTCAACTTTTATCCAGGTTTTCCTTTGTAGGTGTTCATCCAAGTGAGTTTTGATTATCTTTTATTGGTGGTTTATAGTCTTGTTAATTAGAATTATTATTGATGTTTTAGTTCTAACTATTTTGACAGTGATTGATAAGGTAAGGGCCCCAATTTTAGATTCCTTAACCAAGGATTTCCTAATAACTTTCAGACATTGGGTGAGGGATTTTTATTGACCTTGACATTGCATGTTTTGGATGTACATGGGGAATGGGATCCATTTTAGGCATATGGGTATAAGAATGGACTCTCTTGAGTATGAATTTTCCCTTCGTTGATGGTTTTTTTGTATGTAAATATGCATATCCACTGGGTCATGATGTGCAAACTAAATCAAAGGTTCCCGCAGGACACTAGTCTTATGCTTTCGATGGCATGGAGAGTTTTATAACACTTTGATTTTTTTTGAGGTTGAGGACCACAATGGGTAGCTTATCTAGGGGATGATGTATGGAAGTATTAGGGAAATTTGTGTTGGATTTGAGTGGGAAACCTCTCCCACATAAATTTATCTTGTGTAAGGGAGGGTCAAAGTATGGTGTATTTTAACGTCATTCATTTAGGACATCTTGTTTTTTGAAGTCATTATACTCTAACCAAGAGAGGGTATAGTGATTGAATATTTTGACCAGAAATGTTTTTCATTATCAAGATCTTAAAAATGGAAAATTATGTAAATTTTGATCCAGGGGGCTTCCAAACCTAGGAAGTGAAATGGGACATAAGTTTCATTGAGGCGTATAGAAGTAGAGAAGGACTTTCTTAAGGATGAATTTTTCATTGATTAACAGCTGTTTTGTGGGTAACATATGCAGATACACCGGTGCCTGATGTACATAGTCAAGAAAAAGTTTCTGCAGGACACTGCCTATCCATATTTGATAGCCATGAAGGATTATGGGGATTCAGACCTTTCTATTCATATATTATGACTTGCAAATGGGGGTGTGTCAGAATATGAAAGGAGAAATTTATTTGGCTGAACTTTACTGAAAAATGGAAATAATTTGGGAGTTTTATTTGTCTG
Source organism: Viscum album (assembly GCA_963277665.1). Taxonomy (NCBI): domain Eukaryota; kingdom Viridiplantae; phylum Streptophyta; class Magnoliopsida; order Santalales; family Viscaceae; genus Viscum; species Viscum album. The sequence goes on from OY728161.1 coordinate 1,301,505,085, forward strand.
TATGTGGATCAAATTCATGCGTATGGATGGGGAATATTTATTTTGTAGAATCCTTGAGAAACCAAAGGTAAATCGGGTTAAGATATTCTGATATATCCAAGATGTGGGTAGGAAAGGGCATGTAAACCATGACATTGAGGGTTCTTGAATTAGGAGGGATGTCATAGGGCTTGGGATCCATTAGGTATACCGAGGTAGGAAAGGACTCTCTTGAGGATGAATTTTCCTTTGGTTGATAGCTATTTTGTAGGCGACATATGCAGAGCCACTAGGGCATGATGTGCATAGTCAAACAAAGGTGTCTGTAGGACACTATCCTTCCATCTCCGATGTCCCTGGAGGATTATGGTGATCTAAGATTTCTCAAACAATGGAGTTTGACATGTGGTAGGAATGTATCCAAATACATTAGAAATTTTAGGCTATGATTCACCCATGGGATTAAGTAATCCCTTATATAGATCTGGATTATATGTACGGAGGGCCATCTATTCCAACTTTGGAGTGCCCTTCCATTTAACGTCATACGGTTAGGACCCGGGGTTCCTTATATGGGGAGGGGAACCATACAATTCCTTATAAGATCATGCTTCTAGGGAAAAAATCATAGGTTGATTTTCCATATCACCCTGGTGGATTTCTTACTGAGGTCCTTAAGCCCACTCAAGCCATTCATGGTGTGAGAAATAAGGGATTAAATATATTTTGGGTCACTAATTAAGAAAGGCATAATCAATGGTAGAGAACATTTTATGCTTAGACCAATGTTGTGCAGTTTAGAGTCATACAACAAGGATGATTTCCAAAAAATTTATCATCATGTGGGGTGGACGTAGAGTAATCTCAACGTGAAAGAAGGGAAATATGATTACCCTTGAGCAGCTCTATAAATAGAACTTGTTTGAGGATTATTTGTTTTGATTCAATTTGTATACAAAGAAGGGGAAATTTTAATACTTTCTATGTATGAGTCTGAATCGTATGATTCGAGTCTATCACACACGTAGGATTCCTAATGAACATTAATTGTGGAGGTCTATCCCATACGTAGGAAGGAAAGGTATTTTTTTGTGAGGTCATGCTAAGATAAGAATCTAATAATTTCCATTTTTTGGTGCAATTTAATTTCGTGCATCCAGTAAGCTTCTATGATTGAATTTTTTCTCCATGTTGTATGGACGTTGGCAACACAATTTACCATTATGTTGTAGAGACAACTTGTCATAAATACCATAAATAGCTTTGAGTTAATCGATGAAGGATATTATAATATTCCTTATACATGAGAGATGATAGAAGGTGTAAAACATAGTCTCATGGGGCCCTTATATTAGGAGAAATGACATGGGGATTAAAATGCCTTGGGCATACAGAAGTAGGAAAATCCACTCATGATAATGAATTTTCCTTTGATTAACAGTCATTCTGTGGGAAACATATGCAGAGACACCAGGGCATGATGTGCATAGTCAAACAAAGGTACCTGTAGGAAACTAGAATTCCACTTCTAATGAATGTGAATGTTTATGGGGACCCAATATTTCCCAGAGTATGGAGTTTGACTAATGAAAAAGATGTGTCTAGGAATAAAGAAAATATCACGACTCTGATTAGTTGTGAACTATGGAAGCTTTTACATAGATCTGACTCATACGTAGGGGAAGCATGATCTTTTGACTCCTTTTAGGTTTCAGAATCCATACATGGAATTTCATTCATCTCTTTTCATTTTATTGTGTAGGAAATTGGGGGCATGTTCGGGATCTCATAGCATTGAGAATCAGGCCACACATGATTCTTAAGAAAACATGTAGTTTAATGGCATGAAGTTTGGAAATTTCATAGATTCCCCTATGAAAGTATGACCTATACATAGAGGAAGGGGTATTTTTTTGAATGGAGGTTTGAACAGGGATAAAGATCCAGGTGTCACTACGTATCCAAAAGGGGTAAGAATCAAGCCATATGTAGTTCTGAAAAGGAATTCCCCACATAGGTCTGGTATGTACGTAGAGAAAATGGGAAACTTTGTTTCCTAGTGGATGGACCAAGATTTGGGGTCAAGGTGTTACTATGTATCTCATAAGGGCAGGAATCAAGCCACACTTAGTTCTGGACATATCCTCCATGTAAAGGTTTGGTCTATGCACATATAGGGGGAAGGAATTTTAAATGACTGTTGAACTGGGATATGAGATCTAGGAATTACTACATATCCCACTAAGAAAATAATAAATCCATACATTGTTATAGAATATTCCATGTAGTTTAATTCCATGTGGTAAGGAAAAAGGTAAACGAACGTGAATCATAACCATTTTGCAGTTGGGCATGAAACCTAGGATTCAGGCATCAATACGTATCCCACTGAGATATGAATCAATCCATGCATAGTTTTGAAAATTTCCTATCTATATAGGTCTTTTCAATATATAGATAGGGGTAATTTTTATTTGGAGTTGATGGCTTGGTCAATAAAGATGATCCCAACGTCACTATGTATCCTGAAAATGAAGGAATCAAGCTGTATGTAGTTCTAGAATTTACCTATAGAGGTCTAGTCCATGGGTAGGGAAATGATAGGGAGTTTTTCTTTTATTGATGGATGGGATAAGATGTTCAATCCAGTCATCACTATACGTCCTTCAAGGGTAGGAATCAAGCCATACGTAGTTCTGTACACAATATGATCCATGTATTGATCTGACTCAGGTGTAGGAGTTGGGTCATTTTTTTCATCCTCTATAGGAGTCTGTTCTATCATATTCCTATATGATTTGTTCACACAAGGGGACCCTTATCACCTATCCTAAGCTCATGAGAGTTATTATCGATGTGACAGATAAAGAGCGAAAAGGATTTCCCTATTGTATGGGTGATAGAGGATACAACAGGGTAATTTTGTTTCATGTGATGATTGGGCCAAGATCGAGGGTCGATGCTTCGCTACGTATCCCACTGATGAATGGGAATAAAGACACACATAGTTCTAGAATTCCCTTTCTATGTTATTCTGACCTATGAATAGAAATGTAGAGTGTATTTCTACCTTTTCCTTGCATGAATTTGACTTATATTTGACTGATTTCTAGTTGGAACACAATACCCACCATGAAGTTTAACATATTAAGGTAAGGAAGAAGATGATATGAAAGTTAGCATCATGAAGCAGGGACAATTTTTTCTTTATAGTTTAACATCATATGGTAAGAATGAATCTGATCATGTAGTTTCACATCATGCGATAAAGTTGATTTATGTTACTATGCAGTTTTACTTCCTACAACTAGGATGACTTCATCATTCTATATGAAATATTTCTTCAAGAACCTTGCATTGGTAAGGGATGTGGTGATCCACCCATCCATTGAAATTAAAGAGTGTGATCCATTAGAGTAGAACTTGTGTATGACATATGGTCCCTCCCATTTTGGATCCAATTTTGGGGACTTCTTTCCAAGTATCATCGGGGTTCTGAGAACTAACACCATTTCCCCTTTGAAGAAAGATCGAAGGAAAACCATTTTGTTGAATGCTCATGAGATCCAATTATGGTAGATTTCCAAATGGCACTAAGTGTGAAACATTGTCTCATCCAGTCACTCCAACTCATCAAACCATTTTTAAATTTCTCATCCATGGAGTGTTGATCATATATAGCGATCTAGAGTGATGGTAGTTGAATCTCAATAGGAAGAACCACCTCCATCTTGTATACTACTAAGTACAATGTTTCCTAGGTGGCAGTGCAAGTTGTGGTCTGCTAATCCCATAAAGCATGGAGGAGCTTGTTTGGCCATGATTTCTTATCTTTTTCTACCATATTATGGAGTATGTTGGATAAAGTCTTGTTGAAATCCTCTATCTGCCTGTTGGCCACTGTATGTTAGTGGGATGAATGGTTGTATTTGATTCTATATTCTTGGTATAGATTTTCCAACTCAGTAGTGTAGAATTTGGTGCCATTTTCCGTCAATATTTTATGAGGAACACGAAATTTGGTAATGATATTGGATTTCACAATGCTAACAATGCTTATTTCTCTGACCTCTTTAAGGGATATGGCTTTAACCCATTTGGAGAAGAATTCAATTGCTGTGAGAATGAACTTGAATTTTCTGGCTTCAGTGGGAGGATATGGTTCAACGATATCCATCCCAGATACAGAAAATGGCCAGGAGTACTTAGCTATGTGAAATAGCTCTGAGGGTTTGTGAATGAAATTATCCTAAACCTAGCTAGAATGACATTTCATGGAAAATGTGGAAAAATCTTGTATCATAGTGGGACAATAACATCCAATCCATCAAATTTTATGGGATATCTAGGTTGTTGATTTGTGTGCTCCACAAGTTCTGGTGTTCAATTATTTCATGATGGCGGCAATATCTTCTCAATCAATATACCTGATAATGACTTCATCAAGGCCTCACTTATAGAGAACCTTTTTTTTGGTTTTTTCCATCGTATAAAACAAAAATTGACTAAACACCTCTAGATTTGTTCTCTTCCAGCCCTATCTACTAAGAGTTCCCCCTCCAGAGGTAATTTTCAATGGGAATCGTCCAATTGGTGGTGTGACTGTAAGGATCGGGAATTGGGATAATCTCATTGATTTCTTCTTTGTTGTTCTGAATGAACGGAAAGACCATTCGACAATCAGTAATGTTGATGACTGTTTCATCCTGGTCTGTATTATCCAGGGATGTGGTTGGATTTTCTAATGCATCGGCTTGAGCATTTTGTGACCAGAGGACCTAAGTCAGTGTTGGTTGTGATGGGAATTATTCCGTCATCTCTTGGACACGGTTCATCAAAGGAACCAATACATCTTTCTTAATGGCATAATGACCATTGACTTGCTTGATGACCCTCTCCGAATCACCTTTTATCAATAGGTGCTTGACCTATGCTTGAAGTGCTATCTCTATGCCTATAATGAGGGAATGTTATTATACTTCGTTATTTGTGCACCCTTATGAAATTAGAAAGAAGTAAGTTAATATGCCATTTTCTGGAGATATAATTATAACTCCCAGCCCCACTTTGTTGAGTTTGAGGTCTTCAATCCTTTTCCCTGTAGGGATTCTGCAGGCATTGTCAAAGTACATTTCCTATGCTTGGGAGCCTTCTTGGATGGAAAATACTTCATCATTAGGAAGTTCAGTAACCAATGGGGGTAATTTCTACCAAGGGGTTACCTTCCAAGAAATCTACTAACACCTAGCCTTTGATTGCTTTCTAGGGAATGTATCATATTTCAAACTATTGTAGGACGACTACCCACTATGATAGGAATCTGGTTAACATAGGAAGGCTAAAGATATACTTGAGTAGGTTGTAGTGGGAAACCATATGGACCTCGTGGTACTATAGGTAATACATGATTTTATGAACTGAAAAGATTAGGTCTAGGAAGATCTTTTTGATATTTGAATATCGAGTGTCATCATCGATCATTATTCTGCTGAGATAATAGATACTATTCTCTCTACCAGTGTCATTCTTTTGGGAGAGGAAAGTTCCTAGTGACCATTCTAGAGAATTCATATACAAAATGATTATTATTCCCTCAACTAGTGACATTTTCATTGGTTGGCTTAGGATATTCCTTTTAAAATTGTCGAATGCTTCTTGACAATAATTATCCCACTTGTATGAGACCCCTTTCATCCTCAACCTGGTAAAAGGCAAACACTTACCTACAAGATTGGCTATGAATCATCGAATGTAATCTAGGTTACCCTAGAGAACCCTCAACTCAGTGAGGTTGCGAGGTGGTGACCTGCAAGGATTACTTTTGTCTTATTATGGTTGACTTGGATGCTTGGCTATGAATCATCGAATGTAATCTAGGTTACCCTAGAGAACCCTCAACTCAGTGAGGTTGCGAGGTGGTGACCTGCAAGGATTACTTTTGTCTTATTATGGTTGACTTGGATGCTGTGATGATGTACGAAGATGTTAAGGAATTTCCCAGAGTTAACACTGCAAGCACACTTTAGGGGATTCATCTTTAGACTGTGCTATCATAGTTTATTGAAGATAGTTTCAAGGTCTATTAAGTGGTTTGAGTGCTATCATGATTTAACAACCAAGTCATCAACGTAGAACTTGGTGAAATTTCCCAATAAGGGCTTGAAAAATGATGCATGACATGCTGATATGTAGTGCCGGTATTTTTCAAACCTAAGGGAATCACCTTGTATCAGAATAATCCTTAGGGGCCCTGAAGGTAGTGACCGCTTCATCTTGTCAGGCCAGTTAGATCTGGTTGTATCTAGAGTATCCATCCATGAAAGAGAGATCCTCATATCTAGTGGTCTCAATAATCATAAATCCTGTGATGAGGACCAGTAAATCATATTTCGGGCAGTGCTAATTGAGGTCTCTAAAGTCAATGCAGACTTTGATATGTCCATTCTTTTTTTTGATAGGGAGTATTTTTTCCTACTAGATCAGATATTGGACTTCCCAAATGATGTTATCTCTGATTATATTGTCAACATTAGCCTCTATTTTGGTATAATGTGTCAGGTGGTTCCTCCTAAAATCCTTCTTGTAACCACGATTTTCTTCTAGAATACCTAAGTGATGAGTGGCCACCTCAGGATCGAGGCCTAGAATTTCTATGTAGTTTCTGACAAAAACATCTCAATTATTCATTAAGAAGGAGGTATATGACTACTTATCCTCAAAAGTCATAGAAACACTAACCAAAGTGGGTCGCATGTCATCTTCGATGCCTAGGTTTATCTCCCCAAGTTCATTGATTATTGTGGAGATGCCTTCTTCGAATGTAGGAGGGGAATCTTTGAGATATTCTTATTATTCTTCGTCATCTTCATGAAACTCTTCATCATATTATTCCTCTTCTAATGAAGAGACGATTATCAGGATGAAAATCTTCAGTATTGGGAGAGGAATCAAAACTCTGCTTCTTGGAAACCGAAACAACTCCTTTTTCCCCGGCTGACTGTGGGGAATTTTCTGAAGAGGATGTAATTGGTGGTGAAGGAGTGTCCTTTATTTCTTTTAGTGAGAGGGCATCATATTTTTTTCATATTGAGTAAGGAAAGAATTGTTTGGATCCCCGAGGATGGATTGGGATCATTTTTTATCACTCACTGTCATCATGGGGTTAGTTCACTTTTTAGAGTCTTTGGACTCAGTGACCATAATGGAGAAAATGTAGAAGGATGAGTCAGCATATGAGCTTGAACTTATGAAGTCAACCGGATTGATGGGTAAAAAATAATCTTTCCATAGATTTTTTAGGGGATCACCAGGAGACATTTCCAATATATTTTTGGGTGGTGATATAATCAACGTCGTCGGCCAAAGACATCTTCCCTTTCATTGCATAGAACCCTTCATTGATGTAATGTGATTTGTAGGGTTTGAATGGGGATTTATCAGATTGCAATGTCCCATTTTTTCCATTATCACAATATTTGATGTACCGATAGTATGCTGAGGGGATTGCAGCAAGCTGATGTAGTTAGGGCCTCCCCAACAGGATGTTGAAGGTCATATTTATCTATACTACTAGAAACTTAGAGATAGACATGAAGTCACTAATACAAAATTCAATCTTGATTCATCCCAATAGATTATGATCACTTTTTTCATATCCCAGAAGAGTTGTGGTGTAGGGTTCAGACTATCCTCATTATATCTCAACCGATGAAGTGTTTGCAGTGGGATGAGGTAAATCTAGAGCTATTATCAGTGAAAATTTTCTAGACTTCAATTCCATTTATCTTGCAAGACACTTATAAGTGTTTGATGTGTCCCTTCATGATATTGTCTTTATACCAATATGTGAAGGAGATGAAATCATGGAATTTTGTGGGGTTGGTCTCTGTTTGATAGACTTCAGCAGAGGCCACTTTGGCCTTAAATTCTTAGGGAATTAGTAAATTTTCTACGAGAACCTCTCTAAGGTCTGCTGATAGATTCAATGCATCCATGATCAATATATTTTATTGTAAAAAGTCTAGCTACTTCAGAATATCATATTTCTTCTATAAAGGCTAGTGTTTCCCAACTTGGGGATTCTATTTCATAGTTGCTTTAGAGACTTGATCCCTAGAGATGGATGGGCTTACCTCTGGTATGGGAATTGATGGTGCTCCTGTGATCTTTGGATTTGGCCGAACTGGTCGAACTGCATGCTTTGGGTGATTAGACATCTGTTATTCATCTGACGGATACTCTAAGATTATTGGCCAAGGATTTCATCAGTCAGGGGATGAGAAAAACTCTGGTTCTTGTTGTGTTTGCTGGAGGGTCCTTTTTCATGTTTCTTCCACATTAACGGTTTGAATTAAGGTGTGGCTGGAATGTTGAATACTACCACAACCACTCCTTCCTGAAAACCCTCAACCTCCACGTCATATTCCTCTGTCTCTCTGGTTGGATGTGGGTAATTAAGGTTCATATCCATAGTATCCATCATGGAAGGGGTCCATTAAGTGAATGACATTAATGGATATGGAGATCAATTCTTGATCTAACAAAGATTTTGTCTGACTGCCTTCTTCTGATGGTGTCATTTGGTAGGGTGGTGCCCATGCTTTTAAGTCTATTAGCATGAAGTCTGAATGTGTAAATACCTATTTTAGCTTTGGTGCAGGCTCTTCTTCTTGCTCATTCTTTCTACCTTTTTGTCCCTCGGAGGATTGTGGGGAAGAGGATGATGGTTGTGTTGCATCCAGAGCTATTGGGGGGATGGTTGGTTGCTTCAACTGTGTCTAGAGGAATCCATGAGCTCATTTGACTGTTTTCCAAGTCATCCAAATATAAAAAACTTCTTCACTTTTTTGGCGACTATTTTCCACTCCCCTTCCTCACATGGGTCTAATGTGGAAACATACGCTACTTGTACTTGCAGAGGTCCTAACATGACTTGTCTATAATCCACCATCTTTTGAAGAAGGTTCTTGAAGATGAAGCACTCCTAGATGGCGTGTCCCAGTATCCAGTGGTAGGGTCAATAATTTAGATGGTCATCAAAACCAACTTCCTTAGATCACATTGGATCTGGTTGTCGGAGCAAGTTGCAATTCTTGGCGGCTATGAAGTAGCCACAAACATAGTCATCTCGAAACGAGTAGAATTTATTTCTTCATTCCTTGAACCAGTTTCTTTTGGTCCCCCTTTTAACGTATTTTCTAGGAGGGTATGGTTGTTGGCATCTAGGGGGTCCTAAACGGTTTGTTGGAGGCCTCATAATTAGAGTTGGTGCTGGGGGTGGATTAACCATGACAGAAGCCACTTCAAAATTTCCCATTCTTTTTCTTGGTGCCAATAGGGCCACTCAAGACTTGTGGTTGGTCTACTACAAGGAGTCTTCTATCATTTGGGAAATGTTAGAGAAATCTCAAAAACCACTTGTATACATAATTGGAATGAGTGGCGTCTGCAATTCATCACGGAGATCATCGATGTACATAGTGAGCACTTCATCCAAGGGGAGTGGTCGATTTAGGGAGTAAGTCAAGCCTTTTTATCTGGCAATAAAGTTTTAAACTCTTTAGTTCTCTCACCACTTATACTTCATGAGATCATTGACTACTATATTAGGCAATGTTGACCTGAACATGAAGATAAATTATCGTTGAACATCCTCCCAGCCTATGATTGAGTTCACTAGATAACTAGTATACCACATAGAGGATGAACCCTATAGAATTTTCACAAAGTACATGAGTTTCAATTCTTTATTGTTTCTTGGGGTTCCCATCATGGGGTCATAGTAAGATTCATAGTGAATTAGATAATGTTTAGGGTCTCCGAAACCATTGAACACCAGGAATACGGTGTTCCAAAAGTTTGGCGGTGGTGGAATGTTGCTGACCCAATCAGGGTAGGGTTTTCATTCTAGTTGTATCAGTGCATGCTTCCCTTCAAGGGATTCCATTTGAGCTATCAATTTCTCAATGGTATTCAAGATCCCTTTGATACATATCTTGTGGTACTTGCGCTTGGGTGGTTGTATTGGGATGGGGGAAACTAGATGTGCAGGTAATGTTAGAATTTGGGGTGGATACCCAGCTGGGGTCATCCTCTATGGGTTCTCTTGAATGTGTTCTAGATGTTTCTCTAGTGGTGGGGAGTCTTGATATCCTTCTGGGGATGGATTCGAGTATATTGATAGTCCCAGTGCTAGATTGGATGGGAATCCAATTCTTGTTACATTTACCGAGATGAGTGCCTCTAGTAGTTGCACCACTTCTGGAAACACCTATTGATGTTCCACTTGAAGAAAACACTAGAAAAGATAGATTCCTCAACACTTCTTGGCATTGATTCGCCCGAGCTCTTTCATTTCTTCCTCCTTCTTGGAAAATATTTCCTCAATCTATGAAGATTCATTTTTTTGAGGGGTAGGAGGAAATTCATATATTACCTTAGGTTTATTCTTCTATTTTTTGTGGATTCATGAGGGAGGTAGTGATGGGTTTGTTGAGGGTGTACCCAAATTTAGGGAAGCACTCTGGTTCCGGGTATGGACACCCTCAAGCTCGGTGCGGACCACCTCTAGGAGGGAACTTTCTTATCTTTCATCCTCGTCATTTGTATCATTACCTATGAGGTTTGTGGTACTTTCACCTAAAAAATTAATGGATTCATACCTCAATGGAGTTGGTGTAACTGGTGATGAATATTTGGAGAGATTCTTGCATCCTTTGTTGGTCTTCTCCTTATATTTTGTGCTATTCTTCAGATTTATTAGTGAAGAGGAACCCAAAGGGATCTATGATCTTACTTGGTAATATGCCTTCATAATGGGGGGTATAAACCATGAGACGAGACAGAATGGGTGAACTCTATGCTCATCATTCTTCCTAGATGGGAGAAGACAGACAACCGTTGTGCGAAAATTTTAGGTAATATTTCCCCCAGCCCTACAGGTTGGGGTTTCTCCTATTCTATCATTTATGTGCCATAGCCCAAATTCATTGGTCTTATAGGGGGAATTTTGAGTTAAAAATTCCCCCAACTCTATATGCTGGGGCTATTTTCATATTGCAGTGGTAACTATTGCTACTGCCATCTTCTTGATTTCACTCCCTCCCATACGAGTGTGAGCCGAGTTTGGTGATGGATTTGAACATGATTTTTTTTCTTCTAAGGTCATGAGAATTTTTCATTGGTTGGATTCCCTTATATAGGAATCCTGCAGGATGTTCTCGATTTCTTGGCTCAGAAGCTTCTCGATTGATTTCTCTCAATATACCTTAATCTTTTAAGACTTACTCAAGGCCGGTTCTTGTTGTACATTCCACCTTTCCTGATAAATAATTCCATTCGATTGATGCCTTTGGGTAATGAAATTGTAAGATGTCACTTTTAGTGAGTTTTGGTGGATAGGACATGGGGTGAAGTGTAGATCTCCATTCTCTCCCCATCCCCGAATGTTAACTCCAGATGGGGAATCATTGATGAGGCAACACAACTTATGAAATGCATAGAGATTGAAAAGTTCATGGTCTTTCTTCCACCTTTCTTATTGTGGCCGTAGTGTTTATTGGAGGTCTTCTAGGTCGATTAGATGGAAAATAACTCTTAATATGTTGAAATAGTTCACATACCCTTCATAGAGAAATAAATTTCTTTTAGCTGGAATAAATTTGTCCAGATATTAATGAGAATGGTATGCATACATTCTTTAGACAAATCCCTTGGTATGTCGAAGTGAGAAGTGGTCGTGGGATAATACCTTACTGGTATATCATCCCTATCTAGTTGTCTTCTCATGAGAAACATATCATGTTGTTATTCTTCCATGAACTCCTCTACTTGATATGCCCAACTTGATTGATTCTTAATGATTTTGTTCTAAGAAGCAGGGATGGTAGGAGCCTCATTGATATGTGAGCTATGTGGGGGTGGGTTAGAAGATGAGTGTGGCCCCGTACCATCCTCTGGTTGAGAAAAAATATCACTCGTCATAGATAGGATGTCTAACATGTCTTGCCGAAGTTTTCTATTTGCCTTGCAATACAAGGGATTTCTCATATTTGATTCAGAAAGGGGAGGAACTTCTTACCGGTGTGAGTTTTGACTGTGGGGAGGACCTTCATAGATGATGATACAATGGTGATGACTACCATCACAACTTGGAATCCAACCATAGGAAATTTTCCTATGGCATATACCCTGGGGAGGACCTTCATGGTGGACTAAAGTGAGGGGAGTACCTTCATGCTACTTGATTTCATTTAGGAAGGGGACTTCCCAATGATTGCTATCATGGAGAGGACTACCATCATAGATCCTTCTATACGGAGAATATCTGCAATGTGAATCCAAGGTAGGTCCTTCAGGATGAGCTTTAATGAGGGGGGGACTTTCTCGTTGCTTGATGTCACTATGGAGAGGTCCTTCGAAATGACTGCCATTATGGGGAAGGCCTTCACAGTGGTTTTCATCATGGTGGGGACTACCATCATCACTTGACATCTGAATATATGTAGAATCATATCTACAATGTATACCCTTGGGATAACCATCAGGGCAGACGATAATAGGGGGCTTCTTGCTGTTTGATCTTTTAGTCAAGGGGAGGGCTACCTTGACGTGCATTAGGAGATATGATCTCATGATGGATCATTCCTAGCACATAGAGTAAGTCCACAAGGGTTCTCTGGGGAGGAACTTTAGAGCTGCTGGAAGAAACATTGTAGGGAGGGCCTTCACAACTGCTATTGTCACTTCCATAATTTGGTAATAGACTAACAATATATTGATCCTCTATCGATATATGCTTGAGGGGGTCAAGGAATCCATCTTCTAGAAGATAAGAACAATGAATATTCTCTTAATTTTCCAGTTTCCGTTGGCGAAATTCATTTTTGGGCATTCTCTTGTGGGTAACCAAAGTCTAATGATGTTGGTAATGGTCTTCATATATGGGTCCCTATTTTTTTTGGTTTTATTTATGCTTCTGAGATACACCGATGAAAATATTGAGTTTTGGAATGGATATATGCCTACCCTGGAGCAGCCACAAAATTGGACCGGAGTCCCCTAGTTGGAACAAGTAATTTTATCTCGATTTGGTTGTCCTTGTATCACAATATATAGTAGTTGACCCTCTTAGACTAGAGTAGGGATACATAACTACTCTGGGGTGATTACTTGATTTTTTGGATGAATCACTCCACCCAAGGAGACTAGTTCATGGTCCTCACTTTTCACTTTTTCTGCTGATGAAAAGGCATCTTGAAATGTATGGAGGATATAGTCAAGAATCGATATCTGATCTTCAATTATTTCAAGGATGTGATGAGATACATCTTTTGATAGGATGGGTATGAAGACCCATTCTAATATGGGAGTAGGAGCTTGTGCTTGCTCCAATCCTCCATAGGTTTCCAGTGGATACTGGTAGTTCTCTTATGACAAGAAAGAGGAATGAGTCTATCGATGACTTTCTTCTCCAGTCTCTACAGTATTTGACTGATGGGATTCATATTTTCGAGCATGAATTTTTGTCTTCTCACTTTTCATTGTATTTGTCTCACGGGATTTTTATGCATCCTCATGAATTTGAATCTGTTCATATTTTTTTGTATCCCTATTTTGATGGGGGGCTTGATCTTCATCAGTAGGTGATTGGGCCTACCTTTAGCTGGTTGTTGTCTTATTTGGATGATGTGCTTCTTGTGAAGTGGCAGATATTTGCATCTGGATTTAATCTGTCTCTTTATATACATGGTGGGACCAATGAGCATTGGCAAGAATGTGAACATTCTCGTATTGTGACACCATATTTATGTGGTGGGATTGAGTGGAGGGGGCAGAGTTATATGTATTACCGCTGAAGGTCACCACTTTTGTATAGCGGATTTGATCATCAGGAATCAGGGTGATCACATACTCTTGATTATATGTTTTCCACCCTCATCATGTGGATCGAGGTCCCCTTGTGTTTTGGACATCAATAGGTTTTCTCAATATGAGATACTCTTTAGAGAAAGGATACTTGGTCGCCCAGCATTGGCGATGACTCTCTCTGATAGGGGCCCATGAGTAAGATCCCTGTGCGGTGGGGTTGAAGTCATCAACATCAACTTCATCTGCCTCCCTTATAAAAGGGAGGTTCTTGTTGTCATGTTCTGAGGATAGGCTTCCAAAATGGTTCAAGATGACCACTAGGGCTACCTTGTTCTAGGGTGTTGACTGCATCTGGGGAGGTGGATTGAGAGATTTTGCAGACTATAGGGCCTGTCTTATAGCCTCCACTGTGGGGAGAGTACCATTTTGGTGGTACTCTCTAATCAGGATGTTGGATACCCAACATTGAAGATGCTGAGTAGGCGAGTGGGTCCTGCTCTACGTCGGGGCCCTGACCACCCGTGGGATCACTGAGGTGCGTGTATTAGATGGTTTTTGAGATTTCATTTGGATCAAAGGTTGCTCTAGAAACTTGCAATGTGTATATATATATATATTACATATACAGACAATAAAACCCTATCATAGTAGCGTCTCTTGATCACATACATAATTGAAGATTCAGGTTAGCACCTTCCTTTTTATGAGGTGAAGGGGCTTGAGTGGGGTAAAGCCACCACATTGGTTGAGGATTGATGTTAGGTTCACCATTTTTTGTTTCGACCTGAGGTGTACGCTTGGGGGGGGACAAAATGGGCCGATGGGTAACAAGCACTAGTCTGTTATCATAGATAATTTCACATCACCATTTTTTTCATCACAATTCATTCCATTATCCATTAGGTGGAATTGGATTGACCCTGTGGTCACTAGGTAGTTTATCCCTTTTCCTTTAAAATGAGGTTCTACAGTCGAATGGTCCCAGTGGGCAATTGTAGGGGTTAAGTATTTGTGAAATCGGTCCTCTTAAGGTGTTATTTCTTCATATAGTATCCAAAGAGTCTACTCATGGATCCAAAAACACCCAATGACCCTTTTATCCACGATTCATAGACCTTATTTCCAAAGAAAGTTTCTTGTTGGATGGTTTGGATAAAAACATTTGAGGACTCCATTGGTCGAGATGATGGGAGTTCGGGCTCATCACACCCTTTTGGGGTGAATTATTGCCTACTATGGGGCTCTTTTTCACATTTAGTCCATGTTCATATGTTTGTGAATCCTTAGTTTATTCCCGAAGAGTGTATGCATAGGTTACCTCTGGGTTGTAAGATCATCATGGATATACATGGATTTGATTCTATGGAGAAAATGCTGACTTAAGATGTGCAATGAGGTTCTCAAGAATTTATCATCATCCTGGAGGGACAGAAGGTGGTTTGATGTCGGGGTAAAACCCATAAGATGGGATTCCTATATATCCTCGTGAGAGGAATCAAAGCCCACATAGTTCAGTGTCGCTTAACTGGACACATAACCTTTTAAGGTTGTGTGACGAGGACCCATCCATGTAGTTTAACATCATGTGGTGATGAAATATTGTAAAAGATGCCCAGTCAAGACTTGGTGTGGGGATTATGCCAAAGAAGACCGAGGGTCCCAAAAAAGATTTGATCTTCTGGGTGAAAGTGACCCTACCAGGGAAATAGCCTGAAGAACATTAGGGTTGATTTGAGGGTCATATTTGGACCTCAGGGTGGCTTCCTACATATCCCGGTCAAATGGGGAATCAAAGTCTGCATAGTTCTGTTATATGGAATTATACCTAGGTGGGAGACCATTTGAATTTGGGTGAACATTTTATTAGGACTAACTTATGAGGAGAACATCACTTGATCTCAATCCATGGATAGGCATCCTATGTATCCTGGTTGTAGTAGGATTCAGAGTTCTTGTAGTTTTTATCATGCGACTTACACATGGAAGGAGGCCCATTTTTTAGGGGCATAATTGGGTTAACCTTTGGGAAGGGAACCCCTTTGATATGTGTTCTTTAAGAAGGAATCCTACCTTTCTTGGTTGGAGTAGGAATCAGATTTCTCACAGTTCATTTTTCTTGGGGTTTACACCTATAAGGATGCCCATTTTTCAAGGGCATAATTGGGTTAACCTTTGGAAAGGGAACCCCTTGAAATTGGTCCTTCAAGTAGGCATCTTATGTATGCCGGTTGGAGTAGGAATCGAACTTCTCATAGTTTGTTTATGTGTTTTTACAATGTCATATCATCACAGCCCTATAAGCCTGCATGAGTCATGCTTTGTGTGAGAAATAAGAGAATGTGAATGATTCCACAAGGGAACATATTCTCTTCTTCACTGATGCAAAAGGATGACGACGAAAGTAGAAGAGGATGTGGCTATGATCCCAATAGAAGAGGGAAAAGGGAGAATTGAATATGAAACCCTTACCTATGTTAATATCCAGGATAGTCATATCTTGGTGATCTATTTGGAAAAATCCCAAGATGAGGTGAAGAGGTTGATGATTGGAACCTCTTGCAAAAGGACAGGGGCTTACCTCAGGAGGAGTAACTTGACACAGGTTCTGGAAAAGGGGAGGAGAGTCATCCCTAGTTAAAGGGGAAGGAATGGGTGACCTTTTTTCTTATCATTGGAAATCATTAAAGGTAAAGGCCAGTGGTTACCCATAAACCTGAGAACGAGGAGGTTCATGTTGGAACCCAATGTTTTTCACCAAGTTACCTTGGGAATGTAGACTTTGAATATATTCTTGGGGACTAAACCATTATGGGTACAACCTTTAGGACTCCACTTACCTTAGGTATGTAAACTCAAAAAAGTGTGCTGGTGTTCTCGATGATCTGATCATATGGGTCTGGTGGCTTCAGAGGAGGATTTGTCATGATACCAATGGATTGCTTCCTAGAGGAGCTATGGAGGATTGGACAGTAATGGAGGGGTATGATTGGAGTTGAGGGAAGGAAAACTGAAGAAAAACCATGTCTCGTACTGTTTTCTCATGCGAGATGGGGTCATCCCCGCATAACGTACTTCTATGTGGGTAGAGGGGTTGTACGCGTACCGAAGTGGTATGCGAAATTAGGTATTGACCACCATGTACCAAAGTGGTATGCGGTCCTAGATGTGTCTCATATACTAGAATGTTATGAAGAACCGGATGTAAATCACCACATATCCTCGGGGTCGATCTGCATATTGATGTAGTATGTGGCGCAGGGTTTGATCAGCATAGCGATGAACTATGTGGAGCACCAAATTGAAGAAGTTTCCTAAAGCCTGTGGTTCGTTGGGAATTCATCTACGAGGGATTTATGGTTTTTGATTTCACTAATTAGGTTCACAGTTCACCAATTATTATTAAGTACCTTATTTTTGTGGTTTGTGATGGGTTATACCTATAGAAAAGTGGTTTGTGGTTCGTACTTAATTGATGATCCGAAACCAAAGTTAAAATCTTCTTTGTATCCGAATTATATCTTCCAGCCTCAGGGGTCTCCTTTGTGCTCTCTTCCACTGGTCTCTTTTTCTAGTTCCTCTTGTGCTTCTTTTGTAGAGCACTGTGGAAATCATATCAGTGGGCATGTGACACCATTTCCTGAAGCCTATGAAGATATAATTCAACCAATATAATACTTGGTCAACTAGGGTTTGCGGAGGATTTTGTTTGCAAGATTTGGTTCGTACAACCCTGCCAACTTGCTTCATCCAAGAACTGCTTAGTTCCTGGGATAGTACGTGAATGAAATTTCTCTGTTAGATTCCATCAACGATATAGTTCGCAATGTCCTGGGTTTTCTGGCCATTTCCCCACGACCCAACACCTTACGGGTCCTTCCATATACTAATGGTTCATAGTTCATGTCCCCAAAAACCTTTCCTGGTTATGGTACATAGTCATCTTAAAACTCTACAAAATTTGATTTCTTCATGTTTCTTCTCAAATTTTCAATCCAATTTGTGTCCATTTTCCTTTCTGAACCTGTAGGAATACTTAATTTCTTATTCAAAGTTCTCGTGGGAGTATTTACCTCTATTCTAAATGTTTTCAGGACCCTACATATATATATAGTGGAAGATATAAATAATATATCCAAGAAGTTAAATAATATGGATATGAAGGAGAAAAATAAATTCAAGAGAGAGATGAAGTTTGACAGATAAAATAAACCTTACGATCAATGTAAGGTATAGTTTTTAAATTGATAATTGAATTTAAAGGGTATCACATGAAACATAACTCCAAAGGATATAGATCTTTTAGAGTTTTAGAAAAGAATATATGTGAAATTATAAAAAAAATAATAAATCTTTTGTTACATGGATATAAAAATTTTCTTTTTAACTTTAATACATCCAATTCAAGTGATGAAAATAGGATATTAAAAACTTTAATTTAAAAATAATTTTAATCATTGAGACCTTGAAATAATTTAAGTTAAAAAATAAATCATGGAGAGTAAGATAAAAATATACATAAATAGAATGATTTCCCTTTATTTTTTCCTCTAAAACATTAGAATTTATTTTTAAAATAAAAATTCATAGAACAATGGGAACATGATTTTAATTAAAACCCCATAGAAAATTGGAAAGTAATAATGATAATGAGGAAAATATTCAAAATTTGGAAAAAAAATTTCATATGGAAAACAATAAAAAGAATATTGTTTTTAAACTTTTGTAATGATATTCAAAAATGACCCGTGATGAAAATGTTAAAAAAATTATTATAATTTTTTTTGTAAAGAATATAAAAAAAACTAGAAAATGACCTTAATAAATATATAAAGTATATATAAAAAATTTCATGAAACAATATAAATAATTTAGACATGTAATAAAAATATTCTAGAACATAAATATGGGAAAAGTTCGAGACCACATACAAGAAACCATTTGGTTGGATTGTGATCAAATGGGAGGTGAAATGTAAAGAATAATTGAGAGACACCTATGACCTTGTTCTCTCTAGGAGATCTCTCTTGAGTGTGAATCTATTATTAATCCTCGACTTCCTCCACCAGTGTTGGAGTTCACTTCTAACCTCTAATCTCTTGATGAGATCTCAGGAACAATCTCCTCCCTTCTTTCTAGGGTTCCATCCACTAATGTTCTCTATGGAGCATCTATCTTGATTCTATCTTCTTATTTACTTTTTCTAGGGTTTAATTCCATAAATATTGATTCCTTTCATTTAGGTTTTAATCCTTGACCCATTCATTGGTTTTACCTTTCAACATTTATTCCTTGGGTTTCAATACTGTGTTCATTTAGGGTTAAAATCCTATTTTATTCTACCTTATTTCATGGAATTCTGAGTTGCAGATCTATTTCTATTGGATAATTTAAATGTCATGGTGGTCTATATTTTTCTAGTGAAGGTTTTTTGATAATGATTTTTGGTGAGTGTGTTGGTGCTTGCTTGTTCGCAGATTGCTTTGGAGGTTCTGTTACTCATAATCCTCTCTGGCCTCCAGGTCTATTGTGCTCTTTCCGAGTTGGTTGGGTTTTTTGGATTACAAGAGGAATGGGGGTGGGTTTTACATTGTAGTGGTGGTTTACAAGCATCCCAAAATAAATTTAGGAAACAATGGTGTCTTAGTTTCATTGGATGCTGTCAATGATTCTCTTGACTCTCTGTGATGGCCCCTTTCTACTCTTACAATTTTATGGCTTCGTGTCTATCTTTCCTCCCCAGGTTGGTTTGATGAGGTATTTTCACATGATATTTGAGAGATTATGTCTGATTTTATTCATTTTTTCATGAGTCACGATCCTTACTCGATGGTATTTTAAGGAAAAAGGATTTGGTGGTGGCAGTTTGGAGTTGATGACAGTCTCGATGTGGGAGGTGATGATGGTGTCTGGTTTAGGCAGTAATGGTGTTATAGGCGATGGAAATCGAAGAGGCTGATGGTGATGAGCTGATGAGGGTGATGAACTTGGAGATGTGAGGATGTGATAGCGGTGATAGTGTTTTTCCAGTGATGTGATGATGGCAGTGTGTTGATCGATGGTTGATTTCTCGGGCGGCACACCACAACAAGTGGCCCGATATTAGATTAATGGTTTCTGAATTTGAAATTTGAAAAATTTCCAAGCGCAGTTCTCAAACTATGATTTGGGTGGGAGATTTTTTATTTTATTTATGGGTTGAATCTGGTGGTTTTATGTTAGGGTTCACACTTACCCCTTTAAAGTTTCACTAGATAATAGAAAAAAATATGGATTTTCAAAATGTCAAGAAGACTTATAAAACTATAGAAAATATAGAGAGAATACAATATAAAAAATAATATGATGGATAAAGTAAAATTATGAAAGATAAAGTTTAATAATAGAGTTTATAACTCAATTAAATTAAATTAAGTTAATAATAACACTTACGACTTAAGCAATGTATGAGTTGAAGGACAAGGAAAATGGGGCGATTAAATAAAAGTGAAACACCTAAGTGTAAAAAATTAATTGAGATAAAAGAAATCAATATGTTTTTATTTAAACCATATAAATGAAAATTGGTGTATAATAAGAATAATTTCTCATGGTATTGAAATTGAGACCAAGAACCATTTCCTCAATTCTTTACTCACTAGGAATGTGTGTCTAATCTTCTGAATAACCAAACATTTTTTATTAGATACTTGATTAAGAAACTTTTTTATCACAATCCCCACTCTACTAGTAACCCTATACCATGACACCACTTCTTCTATTTTTAACCCTCATGATCTTGTAACGAGGACAAGGAGTTCCTCCAACCAAACCTCTAATAATCTATCATTTCAACTTCACCATCATTATTCTACAAATGAACCACAACATTACCATCACAATACTAACCCTAAACCACATCATTTATTACAGAAATATCCATGAAATAACAAGAAAAACAACAAATTTATAGGAATATAATAATAGGGACCATCATAAAACATCTTTCACATAAATATTATTTAAACAACCCATTTATTTACCTAGTTTAATTATTATATAATAATTTTAAGTGATTCCCACACTCAACACAAAAAATAATTTACTAAACAAATTCAGAACACTAAGGGGATCATATCAATAGGTAAACATGTAGTAATTCATTAACTTAGAGTGAAATAAGTAATTATAGAATATAAGGTTCATGTCACACCACATTATCATAGATTATATATCACTTTTATAGTATTAATTAATTATTCATTATTCTTTTAAAAAATATAAAACAATAAAAAAACACATGAAATAATACATCAAAATAGATAAATGAAATGTGTATCTATCTTATCTTATAGATTATTTTAAAATCTTTAATTAGTATTAGGATAATTACAATGTAAGAAATAAGATCATTATTGTATCAAAGTTTACATATAAGAGACATGTTATAGTCCTGAATCCCATATCAAGATGAGGCTTTACACACACTACAAAAAATAGATAAAGAGAAAGAGATGACCAAATCATATAAATCTTGTGAAAGGGACTCCAAATAATCATATAACAACCCAAATCTATTAAAACATAGTAGATGTAATTTCTTTTACAATGAAATAAGATATATGGGATTATATCACAAAATATTTATCAGTTTAGTAGTCTTGAAGAACCATAAACATACATGTTTCCTATTTTACATTGGAAATAAAATATTAAACATAATAAAAGTAAATAATATATATTCATAAAACTATTTCAAATATTATTTCTTCTTATCCTGAGGAAAATAAAAAAAATATTAGTGATAAAAAAATAATCAATAAGTGTTTAGTAAAATATAATTTATCAAGTATAAACAATACATTATCAATATAGAGAGGTAAATAATTGAAAGGATATGTAATTTATTCAATAAATTGATCATAAAATGCATCCAATGATAATATAAAATTAATAAATTCATAGATAAGAATAATATAATTCCCAATAGTGGATATGTGTAGTATTTGAAATCATGATCTCAGACATCATGAAATTTTACCGTTAAGGCCTTGTGCCAAGTTAGTTTAAGTCTATGGGTTGGTATACACCAAAATCCCATTTAATAAGGCTAGCCAACTTTTTTCTTATAAAACCTATCAATGAATTGAGGGGTTATATAATTCCATGCCCCACATTTCAGTACATGTCCAATGTATTCCTCATATATTGAATGATCAACTTAGTTTATAAATAATATGCTTTGTCTAAAAATATCTATATTGAGTAAAGAATAAGTAGTATCTATATTTCCCCAGTAAATAAAATAAATTTCATAGTAAAACACCATATAATGAAATTTTATATAGTTTAAGAAAAAATATTTTCAATGATTAAAAGAATATGGATATGGAAGAGAAATGTAATGTCCAATAAAAGATGATAATAATAACTGAATGTTTGAAGATAAATTTAATAACCTTAAAATTTATAAGAGATAAAATATAACTATAAATTCATTAAAAATATATGGTTTTTAATAAAATTTTCTCTTTTAGAGAATATATGAAAATGGAAGAAAAAAATTATAATAATTTTTTATTATAGATTTTTCTTTATAAAAACATTCAAATCCGATAAAAGAATCTAAATAGTGTAAAAAATTTACATTAGTGGGAAAAATATATCAACTCTATATGCATCAAAAAGAAATATTCCTTTAAATTTTATAAAGAAAGTAAAAAAACAAACCCTTCAAAGAAAATTAGAAATATATCTTTAACAAAATTTAAAATTTCAAGGAAAACATAAAATATCCTTAATAAATAATTTGAGTAAATAAAAAAGGATTTGGTAAAAAAATATTAAAAATATGGGCATGGAAGAAAAATATACTTGATCTAAACATGAAATAATAACATTTTTTCTTCTAAATTGTCACGAACTGTCCCTTTTGGCCTATACTGTGACTACCCCATGCCTGCCTTCCATAGGCCAGGGGCTGGCGACTAGCACCAAAGGCATAATTCCCTAAAATTGGGAAGGCATTTCCTTTATAACCTATAAACACACACAACATAGAATAAAACTGGATACAAAAAACTAGGTAAACTGTATTACAAAAGAGTGATAAAATGTAAAAGGGTCTGGAAATACAAGCCCAACTGTAAAGTATAAGGAACTGGAAGTACAAGTACAACTGAAGAAAGGAAAAATAGTTGATGGGTCATCCTCCAGGATTTCTACCTGAAAGATGGGTACAGATAGCCTCCTTAGCACTCCATGACCATCAATCTCATTCATAGACCAACTCATCGTACAAGTCCTCCTCTGGGTACCGTCTAGTCCTAATACTCTCAGCCTCAGTCAGTGTTGTCCTTCGTCTGAGTCCAACACAACGAGGTGCTAGCATAGCCTGTGTAGGGGTGAGTATAACGATAATCAGTAGGTTCCCCGAGACGCACAAGGTCACACAAAATCCAACAAGGATAAAACATAAAGTATGAAATCAAAAGATAACCCTACTTAGGTATATGCGCATACATATAACTAAGTTATTAAGTGATCCATATCAATCATGAGGAAAACACAAAAGTACTGACTCAGCTCAACCAGGATTTTATTCACATTATCGAAACCACGACTGCTGGAGAACTCCTGCTCAATCGAGTACAGTGGGCCATCCGTGACACCAAGCGCGCTTCCCACTAACCTTGTACTACTGAGTTACTTCTCCTGTTGAGTACCATGGGTCTACTATGTCACACAGAGGCACTCCCCACCGTGGGTCTGCCACCACAACCAGGAGCTACCCCTCATAGCATGTAGAGGTACTCCTCCTGTCGAATATCGTGGGTCTGCAACCACAACCAGGTGCTCCCCTACCGTGGGTCTGCCGCCACAACCAGGTGCTCCCCACTGGGCTAGTTGAGTCACTCCGAGTCAATTAGTCAGTAGTCGTCAGGTCTCAGCCAACTACTAGGTCTCCTCACTCTTCTCTCTCTTCACTGGAAGGATCCACTCCATGAGCTACTGGTCAATACTCCAACTGTGACGAAGTTCCAAAAAGAAGTATCTCAAAGGTCCGACGCATCATATGGGTCTCAACTCAACAGATGGCACATCAATCAGATGCCTGGTCTGTGATTTATTAAACTTTTAGTCTCAGGGGCCCAGTTGGATTCGTGCACGATTCAACCAGACCATATCTCAACTATACACCAAACTCCAATGTGGTATACTCAAAGGGACCATCATGCTCAAAGATTACCAGCAGCGCTGATGGTTCGTCAAACGGATGTATGGTTCCAAGGATAAGGCCAAAATAAAGTAAAGGGTCAGAGTAGGCATGGGTCTGGTCTAACCCGGTCGGACCCACCAGGCCCGACCTATCCTGGGCTGACCAGGTTCAGGTCGACCCAGCTTGACCTGTTGGGTCTGGCCTGGCCCGTTGGGCGGGCCATCCCACTGGGTTCGGTCCGACCCACTAGGCCCAACCCAGTAGGCCGCGAGGGGCCGCAGAGAGCCGAGAGGGCGCAGACCTGCCACGAGGGCGCGGACCAGTCGCGGGTCGACGTGAGGGTGGCTCTGCCCGGAGGGCTCCGCGTGGGTGACTCATCTCGGAGGGCACCACGAGGGTGCAGGCCAGTTCATCCAGGGTGCTGCGAGGGGCGTGGGAGGACAGCTCGACCAGGGTGTTGCGAGGGGTGCAAGAGGCTGGATCGACCAGGGCGTCATGAGGGGCGTGGTAGGCCGGTGGCTGGCGCGGCTAAGGCGGCTTGGGAGGGCATCGCGAGGCCGGAGCCGCGGGGTGCGCGGGGCGTGCGGACGACGTTGCCACGGGGTGCGTGGGGCACAAGGGGCATGTGGACGGCGTACCCTCGGGGTGTGCAGGGTGTGCGGGGTGTGAGGATGGTGGAGCCGTGGGGTGTGTGGGGAGCGCGGCGCGCACATATTGTAGATCCGTGGGTCACACGGACAGCGGAGCCGCGGGTAGCATGGGGCGTGCAGGAAGCACAGACGGTGGATCTGTGGGTCTATCCCGAGGGTGTGTACGGCTCGGTCGGGGCTGTCGTGAGGGTGTGGTGGGGTGGCAGGGCCGCAGAGCAGTACCATGATCCATTGCCTTTGTCATGGCCAGTGGTGGTGTCAGCCACCATTCTTGTTCTCCTCCACGTAGGTTTCCATCCTTCTCCATCGCGAAGAACACCAAAGGATATTGGTGGAGGGGTCAAGCCATATTAGTTTGGCACGCACCCTCCGCGTTTAGATTGGTAGCAAGTAGCTCAACAGAAGGTAAGAATGAAGAACATCAAGCCCTTCCCAAAACAAATTACTCCCAACCTTCAAGGAAAACATCTGCAATGACTCTTTGTTCTAGAAGGGAAAAATCAAGGGAATAATATCATATTCAAAATAAAATCCCTACCTTTTTCGTTGTTTGTTGACGGATTCATGGGGAAGAATACATAGTTGTCATCGTTCATCACGTCCACCACACACCTCCAATCCTGAGCTCGTGTGTCGATTTATTGACGAAAATGAGAAGAGAAGGTTGGTCGTCAAAGATGTCCCACATCGGTTTCCTCCGCAAGGTTCTTCCAAGGAAGAAGTCAAAGACGCTCCTCTCCGACGTTCTTTGTGGAAGAACACGCTCTTCATTGGAGAGCGTAATCCTCCAAGTGTTTTACGTCGCGTCACATTACCAGCGCTTCGTCACTTGGTGAAGCCATCCCAAATCCTCCTCCCAAGCTCTATATATATAAGAGAGGGGGGAGGTAGGTAATGATTGTTGGAATTTATGATTGTTCATTTATTAGGAACCTTCCTAAATTACAATGATGCTGTTACTTAATTTAAAAAGGGGAAAGTCAATTAATTTACATTGTCATAATAAAGTGTTGTGTTGGCGCAAAAGATGCATTGCATTGGTAAGATTAATGGTATGCGCGTTGGCACAATTAAGGTGGAGGAGGTCAAGAGGCTCTCCCTCATTAATTTTGGGAGTTTAGGGTTTCCCCCAATTAAAGGGGGGGTTTCATCCCAGGTGGTCCCCACCACCATAAACTCTCATGGAAGGTTATGGATTGGGTGGTCCCCACCACCAACTTTCACATGGAGGTTTAGTTTCGGTGGACCCCACGTGAAATATCCACCTAGAAGCTCAAAATAAAATAAAATAAAGTTTATTTTATTTTATTATTTCCACGAAAAACCAAACAACTAACTTTCACCCTCGTCCATCTATCGTCGAGGTAAAAGTCTCCTTAAGAGAATATTGGCGTTGTGAGTTCAACGGTGCCCTCAGATTTTAATTCCGAGTACCGGTTCAAAAGTTACAAAATGTCGGTCACGCGTTTACTAAACATTCCCGAAAAAAAGTTCGGAAAAAATATTATCAGTCACCCTCGACCCACACCAGTCGAGGATAGGCTCTGCATAGGTGAAACACACCCCAAAGAACCCAACGGTACTCTCAAATTTTCAATTAGAGTTACCGTTTAGAAGTTATGAATTTTACAATAAAATAATTTTCACTTAATTATTTTATTTGCGGCCAAAAACTAACTTTCTCTATGGCCCACGCCGGCCAAAGTTAGTATCTATTTAAACAAAGAATACGCTCACAAGTTTAGCGGTGGTATTAGTTTTTTAATATGAGTTACCATTTGTGAGTTATAAGAATTTGAAAAATAAAATAATTTATTTAATTATTTTATTTATGATTATGGTATTTTTGGGTTCCCTCACAGGAGGCCCACACCGACTAATCTTATGTCGCGCCTAGGATAAACCCGTCAACCAGAGTGCAACGGTGCCCTCAAATTTTTGATCTGAGTAACCTTTTAAGTGTAATTCCACTTTTTTAGTAAAATTGCTTATGCACGTTAACTTAGGCTTAAAAAAACTTCGACAGATCATTCCAGGCACTCCAGGTCTCGTAATTGTGCGCTATCAGATTTCACATACTTGTAAAATTTCCATTTATTTTTTTAAAAAAAATTTCATGATATTTCGAGTCTTTACATTCTCCCCAACTCAGGGATCTACGTCCCCGTAATCCACAACTCATCTAGGTAAACAAGTGGGGGTTCTGAGCACGCATCTGAGCCTCCCGCCCTCATGTTCTCTCTTGGAGGTTCCCGTGATGCCAACAAATGCGCACCCGATGTATCGACCATCCAAAAAGGACTTGCTCCAGTTGACCCTCAATCTCTAGTGGAACCTCCATAAAAGTCACCACATCATCGACGTCTATCTCTCTATGGTTGATGACATGAGAAGGGTCATGCACGTATCTCCTCAGTTGGGATACGTGGAAGATGTCGTGCACCCGGTGCAACTAAGGTGGAATAGTTAAGCATTAAGCCACCTTGCCAACTCTGCTGAGGACCTAAAAAGTTCGGATGAATCTCAGAGATAACGTGTCGCCTCAGCCAAATCTTCGTAGACCTCAATGAGGTGTGACCCGTAGGAAGACGTGGTCTCCATCCTCGAACTCCAGAGGTCCCCATCTCCTGTCGGCATACGACTTTTGCCTGCTCTGTGAAGTCTTCATCCACTCCTGGATGATCTGCACTTTCTCTATGGTAGCCCATACCATCTCTAGTCCCATGAGTGTTGACTCCCCTAGGTTAGTCCAGCACAAAGGTGATCTGCAAGGCCACCCATACAATGCCTCAAAAGGGTCCTTCCCAATGGTGGAGTGATAGATGTTATTGTATGAAAACTCCACCAAGGGAAAGTCATCCTCCTAGCTACGACCAAAGTCAGGGAAACAAGCATGGAGCATGTCCTTGAGGGTCTAAATGGTCCACTCAGTCTGGTCATCCATCTGAGGATGGAAGGCGATGCTCAAATGAAGCTGTGTCCCAAAATCCTCATGCAACCTCTTCCATATCTAGGAATTAGAACGTGTATCATAATTTGAGACAATCATCAAGGGTATTTCATGTAACCGCACAATCTCATGCACATAGATACGTCCCTATATCTCTACTGAGCCCTACTCTCTGATCGGTAGGAAGTGGGCCGACTTGGTGATTTGGTCGATGTCACCCAAATTGAGTCATGTCCTCTGGATGTATGTGGAAGTCTTATCATGAAGTACGTGGATATACCATACCACTTACACTCTGGGACCTCTAAAGGCTGAACCAGGCCTACTGGTACCTGTTTCTCTTCCTTCACTTGCTGACAAGTGAGGAACTGAGAGACAAACTCTGCAACTGCTTTCTTCATTCCTGACCACTAGTGCTGTCATCGGAGGTCCTAGTACATATTCTCCACTCTTATATGTACCACTAGAGGAGATGTGTGGAACTCCCTCAACACTCCCTCCTGAAGTGACACTGGTACCATGATACATCCTCTTAAGTGGATGACATGATCCCCACCTTTAGAAAATCCATCAGGTGGATGCCCCATGGATATCTGAGCATGTCGTGTCTCGCAATCAGTATCCCCATGCTACGTCTCCCTGACCTGCTGAAGAAGTGGGGGAGTGACTGTAAGAGACTGAAGAAAAGATTATCCTTCTCGTTCCACAAATGATATTTTCAAAGCGGATAGCTGCTCTGTCACCTCACTCAGTAGATACAGGACATACCTCCTGCTGAGTTCATCTACTACCATGTTCCCCTTCCATTCAATATCAACTATCTCAAAGTCAACTTCTACTACCATGAGGGTGAGGTTGGACGAATCATGAGTGATTGAATGCACCCTCCTATGCATGAGTTTATCCTGTGCTTCATGGGTTTCCTTTTTCACTGACCAAGGAAATCCCCATTCCAATGTTGTAGATAAACCACAACCTCTTTACCTAATATAGTCAATTTGAGTGTGAACTGTGGATGTCAAGTCCAAACCCAAACTAACATCGTAAGGCCTCAACGCTGCCACCAAGAGGTTCCAACCGAAACTCTCACCTCAAGGGTCATATCACACCGTCGACATAAGTGTGATTATCGAGTCTCCTCTTAAAGGTATCTCTATACATGAGGGTGAAGTTAATGGTTTAACCGAAAACCCTAGGTCATGGACAAGATTCGTGGAAGGAAGGAATGATTGGTACCTATGTATATTGATACGGTAGCTAATAATAGACATAGAACGTACCTCACATCATTTCTAGATCCCTTGGGTTGAATTCCTTGACCGCATGAAACTACTCTCTTCCCCTGTCCTCTAGCTCCCTAAGCCTGGTGGGGTCCACAAAAAAGGGGTTGGTTGTAACATGTCGAAAAGTAAACCACCTCATGCTACTCTCCTAGCTCTGCTTCCACATCTGCTACCCTGTAGACTCATCTGTCCCTTACAATTCTTCTTCCTGAAACATTTTACATGCCCAAGTCTCTGAGACTAGTTCCAGTTTTCTGCTTTCCCAATGCTAACATTCACTAGCTGTATCCGCTCACCCAAAGAACATTCAACCACATAGGTTATCTCTAGCACCCTAACATAAGTAGGAATGCATAAAGGAATATTTTGGCATGTATGTACTTTAAAAACACCTCTCTTGGAAGTTTGAGCCTTGAAGCACTGATTGTATCGTATTCATCAAGTACCAGGAAAGATCAGTACGCCTCGATAACTACTCAGCTACTGAAATGACGTCCTGCCGAAGCTATAGAAGTTCTAGATAACTCTCATCCACCTCCTCGAGCCAATACTCAGACGCTTGTGAGTCAATCTTGCCTTAGAAATTGAGGCATATCTGATATTGAAACACATGTAAGGCACTAAGACTATATGTGTCCTCTACAAGTACTGCTGGTTGTAACTGCTGACCAACGAGTAGTGATATAGCTGGCACACTACCTAAAGGTACTATCTTGGGAAACGGTCCATGTACCGAAGCCTCATCAATAAGCGGACCGTCCTCATGGATACTCATTGAAAAAGTCTAGCAGCTAAGATCACCGTCTACTCTACTGGTTTCTCAACTAGATGAAAAAACTCTAGCAATCACCTCCAGCCATCCCTCAGCTGCAGGGGAATCTGTCTCTCCTCGAAACCTCATAGGACTCTCCTGCTGGAACTCATGAAACATGCTTAGCTAGCGTGCACCATCCGCCAGTGTGGCTGGTGGTATCTACTACCCAACAGGTGGTGGTGTTACTGGTACCCCACCCGAAGGTGCCAACATAGTAAGAGGGCCCTGCACCGAAGCCTCGTCGCTCAGTGGGATATCAGTGCGTACAACTCTCTGAAATCTAACTAGATATATGTGTGGAGGCATCCCGAAAGAAACAGATGTGACACATTCAAAATATTATACCCGGTGAACTGACTTAAGAAATCACAAAGAAAACACACATGCAATCAGTATTTTCATGCACTGAGTCGGAAATCAGAAGTCAGGGTCCTAGTGTATGGATATGTTGGCCACCACACCAACACTGGACTTCCTGAACTAAAAACCTCAATAACTACACTTAACACTATTTCGTCACAGAAAATATCAGAGTCCTAAGTTCTGCGGTATAACCGACACCTCTGATACCAATTTTTTATAACCCGTCCCTCGGGGCCCATACCATGACTACCCCAAGCCCGCCTTCTATAGACCAGGGGCTAGCGACTAGCACCAAAGGCGTAATTCCATAAAATTGGGAAGGAACTACCTTTATAACCTATAAAGACACACAATAGAGCACATAGATAGATACAAAAACTAGGTAAACTGTATTACAAAAGAGTGCTGAAAAGTAAAAGGGAACGGAAATACAAGCACAACTGTAAAGTACAAGGAACTGGAAGTACAAGTACAACTGAAGAAAGGAAAAGCAGTTGATGGATCATCCTCCAGGATTCCTACCTGAAGGGTAGGTATAGATATCCTCCTCAGCACTCCACGTCCGTCAAACTCCTCAGTGTACCGACTCGTCATACAGGTCCACCTCCAGGTACCGTCTAGTCTTGGTACTCTCAGCCTTAGTCAGCGCTGTCTATCATCTGCATCCAACAAAACGAGGTGCGGGCATAGACTGCGCAGGGGTGAGTATAATGATACTCAGTAGGGACCCTGAAACCCTCAAGGTCTCATGCAATCCAACAAGGATAAACCATAAAGTATGAAATCAACAGATAAACCTATTTAGGTATATGCCCATACATATACCTAAGTTATCAAGTGATCCATATCAATCATGTGGAAAACACAAAAGTACTGACTCAGATCAACCAAGATTTTATTCACATTATCAAAACCACGGCTGCTGGAGAACTCCTACTCAATCGAGTACAGTGGGCCTGCCACGACACCAAGCATGCTTCCCACTAACCTTGGACTGCTGAGGTACTCCTCCTATCGAGTAACGTGGGTCTGCCACATCATAGAGAGGCACTCCCCACCGTGGGTATGCTGCCACAACGAGATACTCCCCCTCATAGCCTACAGAGGTACTCCTCCTGTCGAATACCATGGGTCTGCCACCACAACCAGTTACTCCTCCTCCGTGGGTCTTCCAAAAAAACCATGCACTCACCACTGATCTAGTCGAGTCACTCCGATTCAATCAGTTAATAGTCGTAAGGTCTCAGCCATCTACTAGGTCTCCGCACTCTACTCGATCGTCAATGGAAGGTTCTGCTCCACGAGCTACTGGTCGATACTCCAACTATCACGAAGTCCCACGAAGAAGTATCTCAAAGGTCTACCACATCATAGGGGTCTCAACGCAATAGACGATACATCAATCGGACGCCTATTCTATGAGTTATTAGCCTTTTAGTCCCAAGGGCCCAGTTGGATTCGTGCACAATCCAACCTGACTATATCTCAACTATACCCCAAACTCCAGTGAGGTATACTCAAAGGGACCATCATACTCCAAGATTACCAGCGCTGATGTTGGTTTGTCAAAAAGATGTCTGGTGCCAAGGATATGGTGAAAAGAAAGTAAAGGGCCATAGTGGGCCCAGGTTCGTACAGGCCCGGTCAGACCCACCTAGCCCGACCTCGCCTGGGACGACCCAGTTTGGATCACCCGACCTGACCTGTTGGGTCTGGTCTGGCCTGTTGGGTGGGCCAGCCCGCTGGGTTCGGCCTGACCCCCAGGGCCCAGCCCAGCAAGCCGCGAGGGGCTGCAGAGAGCCGAGAGGAAGAAGACCGGCCACGAGGGCACGGAGGCTGGCTCGGCCAGGGTGCTTCGAGGGGCATGGGAGGCCAGCTCAACTGGGGCGCTGCGAGGGGCGTGGGATGCTGGCTCAGCTGAGGCACCGTAAGGGGGGTGAGTGGTCGGCTCGGTCGGGGCACCGCAAGGGGCGCAGTAGGACGGTAGCTGGCACAACCGGGGTGGCTCGTGAGGGCGCCGCGAGGCCGGAGCCACAGGGTGCGCATGGTGCGCGAACGATGTAGCCAATGGGTGCGTGGACAGTGTAGCTGCGGGGAGCACGGGTCGCGCGGACGGCAGAGCCGCGGGGTGCACGGGGCACGCAGGGCGCACAGACGGTGGAGCCGTGGGGCGCACGGACGGAAGAGATGAGGGGTGCATAGGTCACGTGGGGGGCACAGACGTTAGAGCTGTAGGGTGCACGAAGCGCATGGACGGTGGATCCGCCGGGCTACCGTGAGGGTGCATGCGGCTCGGCCAGGGCTGCTATGAGGGCGCAGCATGGCGGCGATGCCGTAGAGCAGTGCTGTGCGTCGTTGAATTTTTCGCGGCCGGTGGTGGTGTCAGCTACTGTTCTTGTGCTCCTCCACGTAGTTTTTCGTCCTTCTCAATCGCAAAGAACACCAAATGGGATCAGCGGAGGGGTGGGGCCATGTTAGTTTGTCCCGCACCCTCCGTGTTTAGATTGGTAGAAAGTGGATCAATAGAATGTAATAATGAAGAACATCAAGCCCTTCCCGGAACAAATTATTCCCATCTCGCAAGGAATACATCCACATCGATTCTTTGTTTTAGAAGGGAAGAATGAAGGGAATAATATCATATTCAAAATAAAATCCCTACCTTGTTCGTCGTTCGTCGACGAAGTCATGGGGAAGAATATGGAGTTGTCGTCATTTGTTGCATCCGCCACACACCTCCAATCCTGAGCTCGTGTGTCGGTTCGTTGATGACGATGAGGAGGGAAGGTCGGTTGTTGAAGACGTCCCACGTCGGTTGCCTCTGCAAGGTGCTTCCAAAAAATAAGTCAAAGACTCTCTTCACCATCGTTCATTATGGAAGAACACGTTCTTCATTGGAGAGCGTAATCCTCCAAGTATTTTGCATCATGTCACTTTACCAGTGCTTCGTCGCTTTGTGAAGCCGTCCCAAATCCTCCTCCCAAGATCAATATATATAGGAGATGGGGGAGGTAGGTAACAATAATTGGAATTTATGACAGTTCATTTATTAGGAAGCTTCCTAAATTCCAACGACGCTGTTACTTAATTTAAAAAGGGGAAAGACAATTAATTTTCATTGGAATAATAAAGTGGTGCGTTGGCAAGATTAATGATATGTGTGTTGGCACAATTAAGGTGGAGGAGGTCAAGAAGCTCTCCCTTATTAATTGTGGGAGTTCAGGGTTTCTCCCAATTAAAGGGGGGTTTCATCCCGAGTGGTGCCCACCACTATAACCTCTCATGGGAGGTTATAATTTGGGTGGTCCCCACCACCAACTTCCACATGGAGGTTTAGTTCCGGTGGACCCCACCTGAAATATCCACAAGGAAGTTCAAAATAAAATAAAATGAAGTTTATTTTATTTTATTTTTTCCACGAAAGACCAAAAAAATGACTTTCCCCCTAATCCATCTTATGTCGATGTGAAAGTCGCTTCAAGCGAATACTAGTGCTGCACGTTCAACGGTGCCCTCAGATTTCAATTCCGAGTACCAGTTCAAAAGTTACAAAATTCCACTCGCGCGTTTACCGAACGTACCTGAAAAAAATTTCAGAAAAATATTATCAGTCACTCTCAACCCGCGCCGGTCGAGGTTAGGCTCTGCATAAGTGAAATGTTCCCCGAAGAACCCAACGGTACTCTCATATTTTCAATCAGAGTTACCATTTAGAAGTTATGAATTTTATAATAAAATTATTGTCACTTAATTATTTTATTTTTGTCCAAAAACTAACTTTCTCTGGTGGCCAGTTCCGACCAAAGTGTCTATTTAATGAAATCATACCCTCATGAGTTCAGCGGTGGTCTCATATTTTTAATCCAAGTTACTGTTTGTGATTTATAAGCATTTGAAAATTAAAATAATTTATTTAATTAATTTATTTATGATTATGCAATTTTTGGGTTCTCTCACAAGAAGCCCGCACAGACTAAACATAGGACGCACCTAGGGTAAACATGACAACCTAAGTGCAATGATGCCCTTAGATTTCTGATCCAAGTAATCATTTAAGAGTTATTCCACATTCTCAGGAAAACTTCTTATGTGCATTAACTTAAGCTTAAAAAAACTTCGATGGATCATTCCGGGCACTCTGGGTCTCAGAATCGTGCACCGTCAGATTTCGCAGACTCGTAAAATTCGTTTTTTTTTTAAAAAAAATCAGGATATTCCGAGCCTTTACATTAAAACTTATTTTATTGATTAAATTGTCACATAGGGGAAAATATGGCATAAAACATGAAAAATCATTAAATATCATGATTATAAGAAAATATATAGAGTTTATAGGATATGTTATGATATTCTTTTGATGAAAATATAAGTAATCCAAAAAAATGAGATTGTAAAATAATTTCTTGCCTCTTTGGTAACTTTTAAATTGTAACCCCTTGAAATGGAAGATTTAAGTTGAAACTTAAATTACTATGGATAAATATAGATTCATTTTATACACATAAATATCGTATTATATACTCCAAAAAAAATAAAATATGTGTATAGTACCAAATATGTCTCAATAGGGTAGAAATTGAGACAGAATCCCTTATCTCACATTTCCACTTTGTTAAACATGATTTAACATATAGTATAATATATTTATATTTATTATAATTACATACCATAACCGTATATATAATTATAATATTTTATATGATCCACTTATAACAACTTATCACCCATTTTTTAACAATATTTCATTATTATCATTGTTTTGGGTTTTAACTACTTCATTTTCATTGTATGTTTGGTTGGATTCAGCATCTATGGTCCATGTGTATTGATCATGGGTATATCTTCTCCAGAATTTCAATCAAAATATTAAAATAATAAATATTAATTATATACATATTTAAAATCATCAATTAAAATCGGACATGAAAAATGAATCTCAACACTTTGTAGATGTGGTAGTCCACACATACGCACACATGACATTATCATTTTTAATGGGTAAAAGGATAAGAAGGTGGAAGATATATTAAATTTCCAAAAATCATTACTATATCATAAGTATCATATTTTTTTATTATTTTAATAATTATTACTATCCATGTGAGGTGGTGATGGAAAATAAATTACATCGATTCATGAGGAGGTTATCCTCTGCATACACGAGTGAGGGTTTTGTTTCCCATTTGATAGAGAAGGATATGGATAAATATTACTCCATAAAAATAATAACCTCCTAATATATGGTAGATATGTTTTTACTAATAGAGGTGATAGTACCCACACACGCATGCGTAACATTATCATTTTTAATGGGTAAAAGGATAAGAAGGTGGAAGATATATTACATTTCCAAAATCATTACTATGTCATCAGTACCATATTTTTTCATTATTTAAATCATTATTACTATCAATTTGAGGTGGTGATAGAAAAAAATTACATCGGTTCATGAGGAGGTGATCCTATGTATACATGAGTGAGAGTTTTTTTCCCTTTTTATAGAGAAGGAGATGGATAAATATTATTACATAGAAATAATAAAGTATTAACATATGGTTTATATTTTTATGGTAAAAGAAGAAGTGAAATGAAAGTGTTCAGTTAATAATACTATCTCTTATTTGAAATATCACTTTTAGATCTCTTCTTAAGGGAAATGCGGGAGGTATTATAGTAATACAAGAACCTATAAAACATAGATAAATATATTAGGAGAGATTTTGTAAGTTTTTTTCATTTTAAATAGATCATGAGGTTTGCATAAATGAGGTAAGGAGGTTCCCATTTTATATGAGAGGAGTGACACACTTATAATTTTTCAATCTTTTAAAATATTATTAATTCCTTTTCATGTAAAATATATCCATAACGAATAATATTATAATTTTATATGGTTATGGTCAAAATAAACTCAACCAATAGGATTTAGAAATGTTTTTAGGTCATTTTAATCCTTACTATTTTAGATTGACCCCTCGTAAATCCATTTTTAACCTTAATTGTGGTAAACAATATTTACTATTTTTACTATACATAATAACTAAAAATAACATAAAATAATTACCAAAATTTAAAATTATGATTAAAAATATGGGAAATTTATTTCAAATTCCATTTTTATAATTGTCATAAATTAATTTAAAAATAACCCCACAAAGCGTGACATAAAACAATTTTTCCTGAAAATGTATTTTTTAAGAATAATATGATCTTATATTAGCTATATGAATAGTAATATTCCTTTTATAAATTTAAATATATATATTTTGATATATAATATATAAATTTCATTTTAATTTTTATTTATTTGTGATTATTTTCTTTATTTAAAATGGAAAAACATTATGTATTTAAAAATAGTTTCCTAAAAAATACCTCTTTTACCATATAAATGATATTTACATTATTTTTATAAAATTTATAATCAATACATGGTTATTTATACATATTTAATACATTATTATAACTAAATTATTATTTAAAGACTATATTTTCAATTATTCATTAATTCTTATGTCTAAGGGAAATTTTCAAAAATCAATTCAAGGATTATTTTGACATAGTAAGTTAAAAATAGATAATCATACTATCAAACTAGAGTCTTTGTTCCTTGAGATATTAAAATTTTCATTTTACCATAGTTTAATTGAAATAAAATATTCACTTACTATAATTGAATCTATGGTGTTTTATTCTTTCTTCCCTTAAATTTTTTTCCTTCAGATTTTCAAAGAATATACAGACTAAAAAATAGAGGTTGGTTCTTCTTAATAACATCCTTAGGTTTACACATTTCTTACCATATTTTATGACTCATCTAAAGTAATATTACAAGTCGGGCCATCTTATTTGGCAATACATTTTCATAAGATTTAATGATCCAGATAGGCTCCCTACATTAAGTTGACTAGGTTCCAATTCAATTTTTTCTGTTGTGAGCACATGTGTTGGGTATAAAATATACTTACTTAAGAATGAAATTTATAAATCATAATACAATTTAGATAGGATCAATGTCATTGAGAAATGATAATCCAAAACTCTAATTATTTTCCAAAAATTTAAAGGTATGATATACATGGGTCTTGATTTCCATTTCTTTCCGAACCTTATAATATTATTCCTTGAAGATACTTATAAGAAAATGTTATCTCCCACTTGAAGTTAGAATTATTTCCTTTGATTATTAACATAACACATTTTCCAAAATTGAACTTCTTTGATATGTATATAAATAGTCTTTAACATTTCCATTTTATCATTAATGGGTTCTAGGACTACAAGTTTCCTTACACCAGTATAATCCTAACAAGTTAGAGTAAAACATATCTCACCATATAATACTTTATACGGGGAAATTTGAATACTTGAATGGAAGATATTGTTATAGGAAAACTAGAAAAAAGGTAAATATTGACCCCACTTACCATTAATGTCACATTAAAATGAATTTAACATGTATTACAATGTTTTAATAGTAATTTTAGACTATCCATCAATTTTAGGATGATAGGTGGGGATTAAATGAATATTTGTATCAAGATAATTTAAATTAATTTACTAGAATTCAGATATAAAACATGGATCACGATCAGAAAAAATTGAAATAAGTTCACTATGAAGTCTTAAAAATTCATTAATATCGATTCATGTGAGGTACTTAAGAGTTAAAACTAATCTTATAGTGAGTAAATGTGTAGATTTGATAAGGCGGTCAAAAATAACCCATAAAACAACAGTCTTTCAAGGATTCTTTGGTAATACAATGATAAATTATAAAGTAATGTCATCCCATTTATACATAGTAATAGATATAGGTTTCATTAATCCTATACGATTTTCTATATGGGCATTTAATGATTAAAAATTCATGAATATTGAAACATAATCAACACTTTAACACTTTATATTTAAAAAAAATGTTCCTTCAAATACCTATACATATCGACACTACTAAGGTGCGTAGAGAAATTTGAGCTATAAGAAACATCTAATAATTCTCTTTTAATATCATGTTTAGATGTAACATGTAGACTCTTTCAAAATATTAAAATTTTATCCTCATAAATGAAGTATTCAATTTCATATCATTTTTTAATTTATGTTTTTATTAAAACATTTCATCAACTGGATGAGAAATTTTTATCTCTTACTGTAAATATGGTTTGGAAATAATTTGAAAATGAGTAATGTTTCCCCTTATTTAATAATCACAATATCTATATTCAATAAATACATAAAAATAACATCCCTTTCAATCCTATATTTGGTCACGACTCTATGATATTTCCTTCCCAATGCACCTATTACTTTATTTTCCTTCATTGGATAGTAGTGTATTGAGAAATCATAATCCTTGTGTAGCTAAAGTCACAAACTTTTCCTTATATTGATATCTTTCTGAAAAATATGTATTTCAAACTCTTTTGATCTGTGTATATCTCACATATTTCCCCATAGAGAGAATGTTTACATATCTTCAATGAATTACAACAACCAACTCAAGATCATGGGATGGATAGTTCTATTGATGAGTATTTAACTCCCTTGGAACATTGGAAATAATTTTATCATTTTCTATAAGAACACAATCAAGTCCCTACATTGATGCATCACTATATATCACAAATCCATTCACTCCAAATGGTCATAGGATTAACTAATTTCTTTTTCAATTCTTCAAAAAAATCTTCACATTAATTTTTTCTATATTAAATAAACCACTTTACATGTAATTATTATTAACGAGTTATAAAATAGGGGAAAATTTTCAATAAATCACTGATAGTAACCTACCAATCCAATGTAACTATGAACTTAGGTTATAATTTTTAGTTCAGTACATTTTTTTATTTCCTTTAACTTCACAAGATTAATTGAGATTCCATCCATATAGACAATATGGTCATGAAAGGAAACTTTCTATAGGTAGAATTAATACATGAAAATTTACCCATATAACTCTTTATTATTAAGAGACACAAGAATAATCTTCAATAAATTCTCATAGTCCTCATAAAATTTAGATTATGCCAAGTTATCAATAATAAATACTACAAAAAATTATCAAAATATAACTTTAATACTTGGTTTAGTATATCCATAAAAACACATGGTTTATTAGTCAATCCAAATTAAATTATTGTATGCTCATAACATTAATACATCAAATGAAATTTTTTCTCTAGAATATCTTCCATCATTAATGACAACTGATGATACCCTGAATGATGTTCAATAATTGAAAAATATTGAACTTTGTGAATTTCATCGAAAAATTCATCAATGTGTGGCATATGATACTTTTTTATTATAGTGATATAAAGGGTTTCCCTATAATCAATGCACAACCTCATAGATATATCACTATTATTAACAAAAAGAATATTGGATGTCACTCCCCGAACTTATAAGACTATT
The DNA here is from genome assembly GCA_963277665.1 of Viscum album. NCBI lineage: Eukaryota > Viridiplantae > Streptophyta > Magnoliopsida > Santalales > Viscaceae > Viscum > Viscum album. The sequence continues at coordinate 1,301,544,608 of OY728161.1, forward strand.
TATTTTATTTTATTTTTATTCTTTACTCAGCCCTGTGTCATTTGACCGAGGTTTAGTTGGGTCCTAATTTGAAAATTTTGAAGTTTGTTGTTTTGGTGGGTCTCGGTCTGGTGTACGATTACCATACCACTAGCGGTGCCTGGTTTTTTGGTCCTGGTGATTGCATAGTGGTATGAAATTTAAAATAAATAATAAATTAAATAAATAAATTCAGTTAATTGAAAAAAATCTAAATAAAATTTTATATCGAAAAAAAAAGGATGAAATAATAAATTAAAAGAATAATAAATATTTAATAATGTTTATATATTATTATGTATAATATCATCATTATTATTATTATTTGTCGATGTTATTATCATTATTATTATTATAATTTTGTTTATTATTATTATTATTATTATTTATTATGTTTTATTATTATTATTATTACTTTATTTTTTTTTACCAAACTCTAGTTTCCCCCCTTTCCCCTCTGTGTGAGACGCCACACCCCCAACCATATTTCCTTATGCCTAATGCGCACCTACAGGCCCCCTCCCCTTGTCCATCTAGTGTAGGCCACCTCCCCCTTCCCTTGTCCATTCGGCACAAGGCCCCCCTCCCATGTCCATCCAGCATGAGGCCACTGCCCCATTCCCTTGTCCAGCAAGTGTGAGGCCGATGCTCCCCTCCTTCCGGCTAGTTTAGCTTGCTCCCCTCCTACTGGCTAGGTAGCTCTGACGCAATCCCCTCTACCTAGTGGTTTCCCTATTTGGGCACACCTACTACACCCTTCCCTAACACGGCTATAACCCCTCCCCTTATCGATAATGATTCCTTCCTCCAGTATATTTCTCCATTTTTGGTGTTTTTCTCAAATCAATCAACACTCTAATACTGCGGGCCGTATTTGTGTGTTTTTTCAATATCTAGGGTATGTGTTTGGTCTGGAGAGTGGTATTCTTCCATCCATATTTGTTCCCTCATGTTATAAGGGGTTGAGGTAGGTGTTCCATGTATTTCTTATCAATTGTAATCCATTTGATGCTTGTATTTTTATTAATTAATTTTTAAAACATGTTTTCACCACTATTATAAGTATGGTTAATTCTTGGCAAAATTTTTCTTATTGGTAGATTTTATTAAAAGTATATTTTAAATTTTTTCTTCACTTATTCCCATGAATATTCTTAGACAATTTGGTTGGATTAAATTCCTTTATCTTGAAATGGTTATGTTGGATGTTTTGAGTGATATTGCCTTGTGGAAATATTTTATGGAACTAACTTGATTTGAATTGGTTAGCTTATGGAACTAGAAGCTTTAGTGAAATTTTTTGATGTGTTAGTGAAAATTTTTATTATTTTTTTGGCGTGTTTAATGATTAATTTGTTTGGGGAACGTTCTGTTTGATACGTTACGAGTGTTCATTTATTCATAAATGAGGTTTCCGGATGGGTTTTGTGTGTGTAAAGCCTTATGTTCGCCTTTAAAAATTTATTTATAAAATTTTAAATGGGTTTGTAAATATTGTAAGTGGTGAAAATCATGTTTTGAAAATGTTTAGATGTGTGTGTGATTTTAAAAGTTAATTTTTAATGTGTGGTGCATTTTTCTCAAGTTGTGCACACCATGTTTCTTCTCTGAATGGCCCGATTGGATCTTTAAAATGACTGGTGATTTATCATGGCATGATTTAGTTTTTATAAACATTTTTGTGAAGTTAAAGTGGTGATTTAAATCTTTAAATGAGTTTTTCACATTAGGTTCTTAATGGTATATTCCTCCTTTGGCTATTTCAAGTGTTTTAGTAATTTAAATGGTGCATGAGATTTATGAAATGAGTTTTGAAATGTATGTATGGTTTCAAAGGTGGGTTGTGTGCCATCATTTTTTAAGTGAACTATTTTTTTGAAAAGGTTTTAAGGCCCGTTTTGCCACTTTAGTATAAAGATGATGTTTGGTAATGTTTTTGGAAAATGGTCTCTATGTTTTTTTGGAAAATAGTTAAATGTTTCAAAGTTAAGGGCCCATTTAAAACTTTTGAATGACTATTTGGAAATCCCCTCTTAGGTTGGGTCTCCTGCCTAGTTGGTTGATCATGATTTGGTAGGTTCCTTGGTATGGGACCTCCTATGAGTAATTATTATTTAAGGAGGTGGACTAACCTTGAGGCGGCTGGGGTGGTTCTATTTTATGTGATGTGTGTGGTTATATGTATGAGGCTTGTTGTTTATATTTGTGGCACACCCCCTTGAAAACTGTACATGGGAACCTAGCATAGTAAGGAGGTTTACTGAGAATGATTGTTGCACTAGTTAAGATTATGCATTGTCTAGTGGCCTATATCAGGGGATGATTTGTTATTATTGCTATGGGATTGGGCCCCTTGACCAGGCCAGGTAGGGAGACAGTCGAGCGGTAGAGATTTATGACGTCATTGAGTAGGGCATTCCTTCAGAATGAGTCACATGTATAGTATGTTCTGGTCTACCAATGAGTTCCTAGGGTTTCCTATATTTCCCCATTATGACTATTACTAGTGTGGATTCCCTCACCATTAAGAATACCTATCTTTTGTACCTGGTTTTGGTTTTTATTCAGAAAACTATGAGTGTTTGGTAGGTGTAAAAAGTTTTCTAAGTTGATGTTACTAAAAGAAAGCACAATTCCCCATTTTCCTTCTTATGCCTTGTTTTAAAATATAAGGGCAATGGACCATATTGCTTGTCTTTTTAAATATGAGGTATCTATAGAAATCTCTTTTTATAAATGTATTTCAAACTAGTATCAATGGAATGATTTTTTTGAAATGATTGGAATGGACTCTGTGGTGTTTCCTACTGAGCATTTCGGTGCACACCCCTACTTTATATTTTCAGTTTTAGGTTCCGTCAGGGTTGGATCACTCTCAGAGTGATCTTGGTTCTAAGTTGGGTGGTGACCTAAGAGGTCACATGGAGGTATGTGTACTCTTTTTTTCTTTCCGCTTCTAGATTTATTTTCATTTTTTTAGTTTTTATTAATTTATTTGTCTTTATTGTATGGTCCAAAACGTTCCCACCTGTTTATTTTTGATGCCTTCACTAGTTTCTATCCTGTGGGGATTGGGAACGCCCAGTGGGCCATTTTGCTGGCAAGCTCGGGTGACACGTTCAGGGTTAAACTAGGTTTGTTCATGAAAAAATGGTATCAAAGGTAAGTTATTATTATTTGGGGTGTCTGGTAGAAGAAATTTAGGACCATCGGGGCTCAAAAGGTATGTTACGGGTTGGTGCCTGATCACCACCGATGGTGATGAGACCTGAGTTACTAGGGGTAGTTTGGGATTTAAGTCTTTTGTCTTTGGTTGTTTTGGATTGAGGGACGACAATGGGGGAAAATCGGTTCACGTTGCGGCCTCACATGGGGTGGTGACCCATGTGGTGTCCAAGTTCCTGATTTAAGGTCCTCTTAGTATTATGCCTTACTTGGGGCATGGCTCACCACCATGTCATCGGGTTAGGCACAAACACTAGTTCCTCATTCTGATGGTTTATAGTTGGTTGTGTATCATTTTGAACTCAGTTCATGTGAGTGTTTGTTAAAAAGGAAAGTTATTTTGAAATGAAAAAAATAATAGGGTTTCATCCAAATTGTTTTTGAAATTAGAAAAGTGGGGTTTTAAATAGAAAGTGTATCAGTTTGGAAAAACATGGTATGTGTTTGGATTTGGTAAAGAAAAGAAGTGTTTGAACCTTGTCACTCCTTATGGAGCGCCAATCATGCATGGGTATGTACAAAGAGTGTGGGGGGGAACTTGTTCATAGATTATGTGGGTGATATTGAATGAACACACATGTGATGGTTCATAAAGTGCCATAGGTGAGTTTTAAAGTTGTAAATAAATAAGGTTTTTGGATAAGTTACTTTTTCTTGTGTTTGTACATATTTGGATTATGGGCCTATTTCCATTGGCTTGTGTTGTTGCTTAGATTTAGTTTTGTCTTGAGGACCATTTTCAATGGTGTTTTTCATTTTGTTATGAGTATTCCACCCAGAAATCCTCCAAAAGTTGTTAATGAGTTATGCCTAGTTCCCAGTTCTTTTTGTGTATTGCCTGCTCGAGGCAATCAAAATCGGTTAGAGGTAGTTGTATAGTTCGGAAAGATAGCATGTCTTTGGGTTATTAGGAACTCCTAGTGTAGTTAAGTTTCATACCATCCTAGAGTTATTTTAGGGTTCAGTTCTAGACTAGTAAAGGTGGGATGTCTCATCTTCATTAGAGTATCAGGTGTATTTGGTGGGGGTCAGTCCTTGTGAAGGTTCCCCATATGGTAAGGATATTTTTCTGTACCAACTCCCAGTTTGTTGGACCATTATCTCACATTCCACTAGTCTGTATGGTTCATGTATTCCAAGATTCCTTGTTGCATCCCTATGAATAATTTCTATCACATGAATGTTTAGAACACCAGGGAGAGTTCTTAAAGAAGCGTCGTTCGGGATGAAGGAGTTAGGGACTGGAGGATTAAAATTATTGAATGTGATGTAGGAGATGCTTCAGCCATCAGGGCCCTAGCCATAGGTCTCGGGGTGAAGCTCGCGCATAGTCATGAGTTGTTGAGGGTGTTTGGAACCTCAGTCTGGATAATTTTTTCAGCTTTGGGTTGGAAATATACAATATTTTCTTGTTCTATTCTCATCATTTTCATAAGCTCAGCCTTGTTTTAGTAGTGTGATAAGATAGTTCCACCACAATCCAATTGGTATTATCTTCTCTTAGCATGGTTTCCAAATCATTCATTATCCTCAATGAGTGTTAGGCCCGTGAATAAACTCACATGTTCTGATATTGAGTTAGTCTCAGCTATGTTCGTTAGGGGGATGTTTCATTTCATGAAATTTATTGGAGGTGTTGAGTTAATTTCTCATCCTTTGGTTACTGGGTTGTTTCATAGAAAGCTTTACACCAAAGTCTCTCGTGTGTTGTTTGGTCCATGTAGGGAAAATGAACGAGTTTGGTTAGGGTGTTCCCACATTGGCCCTCCTGGGGGGTGGTTTGTTCAGGTTTTAAGGGTTTCTGTATTAGTGAATTCTCGTGGTGGGGAGAACCCTCCTGTGTTCTCCCCTCAATATCAGGTTGTGGTCCTCCTTGAATTGGTTGGGTGTGATGTTTGTTGGGAATAGTTACTTGTAGGCTCTCATTTTCCATTGGTTTTGTCTAGTTATGGACTCTAGTTGTGTCAACTCATAGCTTGGTGACTTTTGGAGGGCAGAAAGTATCTATGGTGGGGAGAGTTTTCACACCCTGACCACAAACAACTATTTTTTATTTTATTTTTATTCTTTACTCGATCCCATATCATTTGTACGAGGTTTAGTTAGGTCCTGGTTTGAAATTTTAGAAGTTTGATGTTTTTGGTGGGTCTCAGGCCTGTGTACGGTCACTGCACCACTAGAAGTGACTTTTTGTTTGGTCTTAGTGAATGTGCGGTGGCCCGACAGTTCAGATAAATAATTAATCAAATAAGTAAATTAAGTTAATTGAAAAAAAGAAGTTAACTAAAATTTTATATCAATAAAACAAAGATGAAATAAATAATTAAAAGAATTCTAAATGTTTAATAATTTTTATATATTATTATGTATAAGAACATTATTATTATTATTATTGTTGTTGTTGTTGTTATTATTATTATTATTATAATTATGTTTATTATTATTATTATTATTACTTTATAATTATTATCATTATTTTTTTACCAAACCCTAGTATCCCCCCTTTCCCCTCTGCGTGAGGCACCACACCCCCAACCCCATTTCCTCTTGCGCGCTGTGCAGCTGCATCCCCCTTCCCTTGTCCAGCAGGCGCATGACCCCCCTTCCCTTGTCCCGCCGACGCAAGGACACCCCCTCTTCCCTTGTCCATCCAGCGCGAGGACCCCACCCCCTTCCCTGGTCCAAACGATTTGAGGCCACCCCCTTCCCTTGTCTAGTTGGCGTGAGGCCGCCTCTCCCCTCCTCCCGGCCATTCCATCACACTCCCCTCCTGTTGGAAAACTAGCTCTGACGCAAGCCCCTCTACCCGGTAGTTTTCCTGTTCTGGTGCAACCTGCTCCGCCCTGCCCTGACGCGATTACGACACCTCCCCTTGCTGACAATGATCCCCTCCTTAGGTATATTTTTCTATTTTTGGCATTTTTTTCAAATCAATCAATACTCTAATACCGCGAGTTGTATTTATGCATTTTTCTTGCTATCTAGGGTATGTGTTTGGTCCGCAAAGTGGTATTCTTCATTTAGTCTTTGTTCTGTCACATTCTCACGGGTTGAGGTAGGTGTTCCATGTCTTTTTTTAATTGCAATCCATTTGATGCTAGAATTTTTATTTATTAATATTTAAAACATTTTTTGCACCACTATTATAAGTAAAGTTCATTTATGGCCCAATTTTTCTTATTGGTAGATTTGATTAAAATTATATTTTAAATTGTTTCTTCACATATATCCATGAATATTCTTAGCCAAATTTTTTAGAGTAAATGTATTTATCTTTAAATGCTTGTGTTGGATGTTTTGAGTGATTTAGCCTTGTTGAAATATTTTATGGAACTTACTTGCTTTTAATTGGTTAGCTTATGAAACTGGAGGCTTTAGTGAAATGGTTTGATGTGTTTGTGAAAAGTTTTATAATTTGTTTGGAGTTTTTAATAATTAATTAGTTTGGGGAATGATCTGTTTGATATGTTACGAGTGTGAATTTATTAATAAATGAGGTTTCTAGATGGGTTTTGTGTGTTCAAATCCTTGAGTTCCCCTTTGAAAATTTATTTATAAAAATTTAAATAGTTTGTTAAATATTTTAAGTGGTGAGAATCATGTTTTTAAAATGTTTAGAGGTGCGTGTAATTTAAAAAGTAAATTTTTAATGTGTGGTGCATTTTTGTCAAGTTGTGCACACTAAGATTCTTCTCTAAATAGCCTGATTGGCTCTTTAAAATGACTGGTGATTTATCATGGCATGATTTAGTTTTTATAAACATGTTTTAGAAGTTCAAAGTGGTGCTTTAAATCTTTAAATGGGTTTTCCACATTATGTGCTTAATGGTATATGCCCCATTTGGTTGTTGCAAGTGTGTTCCTAATTTAAATTGTGTGCGTGATTTATAAAATGAGTTTTTAAATGTATGTATGGTTTCAAAGGTGGGTTGTATACCGTCATTTATTAAGTGAACTATTTTTGTGAAAAGGTTGTATAGCCTGTTTGGAAACTTTTGTATAAAGATGATGTTTGGTAATATTTCTGGAAAATGGTCTCTAAGTATTTTTGGAAAATGGTTAAATGTTGCGAAGTTAAGGTCCCATTTGGATTTTTTGAATGACTATTTGGAAAACCACTCTTAGGTTGGGTCTCCTACCTAGTTTGTTGATCGTGAGTTGGGAGGGTCCTTGGTATGGGACCTCCTTTGAGTAATTACTATTTAAGTCATGGGAATAACATTGAGGCGGCTGGGGTGGTGCTGATTTGTGTGATGTGTATGGTTATATGCATGAGGATTGTTTTTTAGATGTGTGGCACACCCCCTTGAGAACTATACATGAGATCCTAACATAGTAAAGAGGTTTACTAAGAATGATTTATGCACTTGTTAAGATTACACACTGACTAGTGGCCCATATCAGGGGATGATTTGTTATTATTGCTATGGGATTGGGCCCCTCAACCAGGCCAGGTTGGGAAACAATCTAGAATTAGAGAATTATGATTTCATTAGGTAGGTAATTCCTTCAGGATGAGTCACATATATAGTAAGTTCTAGTATTCCTATGAGTTTCTAGTGTTTCCTATGTTTCCCCGTCATGACTATTACTAGTATCGCTACCCTAACCATTTAGAATGCCTATACTTTGTCCCCAGTTTCTGTTTTTATTTGGAAAACTGTGAGTGTTTGGTTGGTTTAAAAAGTTTTCTAAGTGGATGTTTGAAAAAGAAAGCACAATTCCCCATTTCCCTTCTTGCGCCTTTTTTAAAATATGAGGGAAACAGACCATATTGCTTGTTTTTTTTTGAAAATGAGAGGTATTTATAAAAATTTATTTTTATAAATGTATTTCAAACTAGTATCAATGGAATGATTTTTTTTTGGAAATGATTGGCATGGACTCTATGTTGTTTCCTATGGAGTAATTCAGTGCTCACCCCTACATTATCTTTTTAGTTTCAAGTTCTGTCAGTGTTGAATCGCTCTCGGAGCGAGCTTGGTTCTGAGTTGGGTGGTGACCTAAGAGGCTACATAGAGGTACATGAAGTCTTGTTTTCTTACCACTGCTTGTTTTCTTTTACTTTGTTTAGTTTTTATTAATTTATTTTTCTTTCCTTTATGGTCTAAAACATCACTACCTATTTAGTTTAGTTTCCATACACTAGTTTCCAACCTGTGAGGATCGGGAATGCCCCTCGGGCCATGTCGCGGGCCGGCTCGGGAGACTGGTTCAGGGTTGACCTGAGTTTGTTCCTAACATGTGATCCCCAAGATGAATCATTAGGGATATACAACCCTTATCACACAAATCCTATAGTTGTTTATTCAATTATAATAATTTCATAGTGTTCATTCTATAGGGAGTGTTTGATATAAGTATTTAATTAGGGATTAAATCAATGGAAATCAACCTCATGCTTTTGTAGATGTGCAATTATTTCCTTAGGAAATACATCAATGTACTCATATAATATATGTACATCTTCAATTTTCAAAAATATTTTCCATATTTATAGATGGTTAAACTCTTCTTTCCCAAGAATTGTATTCAAAATAGACACTATACGTGGATCTAGATATGAACTAGATGATTAATTCTCCCCTATAAGGAAAAAAAATCCTCATATTCATCAAAAATCATAATTTCATTCCCTTGGAAATAGATTGTTTTATATTATTTTGAACTTCATTACATACCAAGGATTATATAAAATTCTTCCACAGTTATAATAACCAAGTCTATAAATATAGTACTTTTATGTGTCAATAGTGGAACTGGATGAAACTTAATTTTTTTGGTAATATTTGCACTTAGATTTATGACTAAAAACTACCTTTTTAACGCATTAGGGAAATATTTAGTTTTCATGGGAATCATGGAAGATATAAAAGAGTGTAAAGATCTAGAATAAAATAAATATTTATTTAAGATTTTTTATATGATTAAAGTACCTACCAACACATATTTATGAACTTCAACATCAACTATAATGATTATAGAAGAATGGTATTCTCCCCTCAACCTATTCAATGTTAGGTTCCCTTGATGCTTGGTAAATTGATGTGAATATAAACACATTTATCTAAAGTTGAAAAACTATATAGGAGTGGATTATTTATTTACCTTAAATTCATAATCTAGATGACCCTTATCTATGCACATGTAAAAAAAATCCCTTTCCTTTAAATCATTTTACCAGATGTTTCGTTCTATAATTTTCACATGAAAGAAATTGATTCATTCCATTATTTTCTATGAAATGTTTCATTTTTCTTAGTTCTTTGATGACCTATTATTATCTTGATTTCCCATGAGTATCAAGGATCTATAAAATTTCTTCTCCATTTTAAATCCACAGAATACTATTTCATCATATGCTGAAAAAGTCTCTAAAACTAGTTCCCTTTAGAGGGTTGGATTAATTCCTTAAAAGAAATAGTTAATATTTTCTTCTGTATTGTGTATGTAATTCATATAATTCCTAGATAATATTTTAAAGGTATCATCTTACTCTAAAACACTCTCTTCTTCAGTCGAAATGGAACGAAGGCCTTTATTTTTTTTTGATAATCCACCTTTCAAGGGGTGAGGGGGAACCCTTATAAGGCCCGAAGGCTTAGAGACAATTACATGAACCGTAGGTATTTGAGGTAATCACCCAGAAAAGACAACTTGGAACTTCTCCTCCCCAACATATGTCATGATATCAACACTCCACTTTCACAGAGCTGGTCAGCTAGCTGTCCTGGGAAAAGTTGCACATGCCCAGTACTGATGGAAATTTCATACCCTATATTCTCCATTGCATATGTTATATTTATTCTTAATCCCTAGTATTATCGATTAATAACCAAAATTTCTCAGTATCACATTTAATATAATACACTAAAAGTATAACCATTTCCCTTTGATTACATCCTAAGGCCAGAAATATATTTTCAAGGGACTTGATATATTTCTCAACTACCACTATATTTTTAGTTAAACTAAAATATAGATTGTTTTGTCAAATAAAATGATCCAATATAGGCATATCATGTCATAGAAAAATGTGCTTCTCTATAATATTAACAATATTATATTCTAGATTCTATAATATGGCCATGATTTGATCAATTATGACACCAATTACATTATATTTCTCATCAGGGGAATTTTTACATTGGCATTGAGTATTGAAACAATTTTTTATTCCATGATCCATTTCTAAACCTTGGAATAAACTGAATTAACTGATACAATTATGAATTTTAAATCATAGTATATAATTAGTGTAATTATTAAAATAAATTTAATATTTCTGCATAACTAATATCATAATCATAGACACTATTTCTTTAGGGATATCATCAAGTAATTATAATGTTTTCAAATATTTCATAATGATTTGTAAAAAAAATTTGAATTAACCCAAACATATCCCATGATATTTTAAAACTAGGTGCATAGTAAAGGCTCACTCACCATATATAATAATGATGGAAGAGATATACTTTACCAACTCTTTTTGGGGTTATTACCCCTAGATGAATCTATGTTAATACCATTTCTAATTACGATATCCATATAGAGATACATTTTAAGAAACCCACATGATCATTACCATACAATAAATATTCTGATATTATCCTACAATTAGGAAAATCATCAAATTCATTCATAGCTTATGTTCTATAATATATGTTTTCTTAAATATAGTTCTTGATACTTATAATTACTTTATATAATATCAAATATTAGAACATGACTCTAGTAATCTAGATTTAATGACCACTTTATTACATTGGTATAAGATACAAGGAATCAAATCACCAAGGATAGATTAGTTGACTAGTCTTAGAGAACTAGATATATACAAGATTACCATTTTAATTTGTAAATAAAATATTAAAAAAACTAAAGGTAAATAATCTTAATCCTTGAAACTAATTCATTGATGAATTCTTCATATCCTAGGGAAAGGAAAAAAAGGGTGTGACCAAATGCTCAGTAAGGGTTGTGTATAGTGGAAGCTATCATAAGTAAATAAGGCATAATCAATATGGTAAAGTAAATAACTAAAAAACATTTTATTTAATCAATAACTTGAGTAAGAAATTCATACATGAATAATTTCAATATAATAATCTCATGGATAACAATAACTGAATTATTAGCGAAGGAAATTTATAATGTTAGAGGTTATGATCTCATATATCACGATGTCTGACCATAAAGTCCCAATTCTAAGAGAGTTTAAGTTTATAGGTATGTATAAACCAAAACATATTTAATAAGACTATCAAATTGGTTTATATCATGAAAAATATCAATGCATCAAGGGGATATGTAATTCAAGGCCCCACCCATCAAATCATGCCCAATGCATTCCCCATATATTGAGTGATAAATTTAATTCATAAATAGTATTCCTTATCAATAAATATCTGTATTGAATAAATAATATGGAATACAAATATTTCCCCAGTCAATCAAACAAATTTTATTATAAAAAAATATACGTATGAATTGTATAAATTTTAGGAAATATGAATATGGTATAGAAATGTAATGTCTAGTGAAATATCATTATATTAAGTAAATTTATAAATATAAATTTACCGAACTTAAAATTAATAAGAGACAAAATATTACCAATAATTCATAAAAAAATATAGGTTTTATAAAAAAATCAGTTGCTTTATAGAATATAAAAAAATGGAAGAAAAAATTTAAAATATTTTTTCATTAAATAGTATTCTTTAAAAAGCATTTAAACCTTGTAGAAGAAGCTAAATATTATAAAATTGATATGGTGGGAGGAAAAATTCATTAACGTCATATACATTACAAAGAAACATTCCTTTTTTCTGTTTGTAAAGAATATAAAAAATATCATTTCATATAAAATTATATATATTTCATTAAAACTTTGTAAAAGTTTAAGGATAAAAAAAATTATAAGCCATTTTATTTAATAAATAGTACTTTGGTATTTTTCTTAAAAATATGGACATGAAAAAATATACCTGATCAAAAAGAGAAATAAGACCATCTTTACTTTTAAAAATTTATTTTCTTGATTAAAGATCAAAGGAGAGTAAAAGTTTTAAAAAAACATTTAAAATACATAAATATCTATAGATAAAAAAAATTAATTTTATGAAGGATATATTATAATATTCCTTCAATGAAATTATAATATATCCCTAATAAATTGAGATTATAAAATAATTTCTTACCTATTTAGTATTTTCTATGTCGTAATATCTAAAATAAGTAGACATTAATTGAAAATTTACTTACCATTAATAAAAATATATTCATGTTATATACATAAAAGGGGTATTATATAAACCGTATAAAAAAAATTAGTGCATAATACCAAATGAGTCTCAATAGAGTGAAAATTGACATGAAATATCATATATCATTCTTCCACTTAGTTGAATATGATTTAAACTACTATATAATAAATTAATATTTATTATAATTATATATAAGAACCATATACACATTTATCTTATCATATATCATCCACTTATTGTCACAGACCAACTTGGGTACCCTGGTAACCCGATAATTGAGCCAGTCTTGACATAGCCCGAAGGGTATTCCCAATCCCCATGGGTCAGTGACTAGCACCTAGAATCATACCAAATAGAAGTGGGAATGTTTTTTCTACTAATAATGTGGAATAAAAAGAAACAAGAAAATATTCATATCAAAAGAAATTTTATTGGGAGTAATGTACCAAAAGTCAAACATGCATAAATAAACCCAATTACTACAATGAAGTACAAAAAATGGAAAAACGACCCATATCCTAAAGGATACAACTCACTAAGTCCACTATAAATAGCTGGAACCACCTCCAAGAGATACCATTCCCTTCCTCGAAACTAGAAGGAGGTAATATTCAAATACCTAAAGGCACAAATAGGGTGTGATCCAAATCCTAGTAGGATATCACAAAAGATTCCATAACAAAATGATAATATCAAATTTACCATGGAGATGATTTAAAATTTCAAATAAATAGGTTTGGGATTTCAAAATCACATTTAATCAAATCATTATTTACATTTCAAATGATGTAAACACATATCAAATGATGGAATTACCTTTAAAAATGACTTATTTAAACAAACGGAACTTCTCACAAATGTCTTAAAGAAACACATTTATATGAAACAAATTATATAAATTTACAAGGAATTTAAAAAAGTTTACAACAATGGAATATATACAATTGAAATACAAAAAATCCAGAAACATTGGCATATTCCAAATATGTATGATAGTTCCATGATATAGGGACCCAAAAATGTGAAACGAAAAATATGTACATATACCCCTTTGGGACTATGGTAGAGGGGACTCACCATCATCACCTAAGGGATGTGATGTGAGGATATAAAGATTTAAAACTTTGTAAGTCATAAAGTTCATTCCAAAATAACTCACTAACTACCCAAGGCTTGCATGTGCTCAATTAAAAAACAAAGATGGGAAATTTATTTTAAGACTTCTTAAAATACAACTAAATACCATTATCCATTTCAAATATGCCAATTTTTTCATTAAAATCCATAATAGGGTTTAAAAAAACATACCTTTTCACCAAGATAAAACCCTAAGGCTTATATGAAAATAATTTTAATCCATCTTTCCCAAATAACTATTTGAAACCAATTTATGAAATTTCACAATCCACTCTCACAAATTAAACTCAACAATTTAATTTTCAAACAAATTCCATCAATTTCACAACCAACCCCCAATTCAATGGAATTACTTTTTTTCATGAATTACCATAAAATTAATTTTCTAAAATTAAATCCAAAAATTTAATTGAGTCAATTTCCAAAAAAAATTATATTAAAAAAATTTAAATTTCACAAATTCCCCTAAACACACCATAATTCAATAGAATTGGATGTTTTCAATTTCCTACAAAAAAACCGATTTTTTTCCAAAAACCCTAATTTTATGGAACTGTGTTTTTAATCAAACCATTGAAAAAAATTAAATACTAATCAGGAAACTAAATTTAAATCATCAATTAAATTTAAAACATCAATTTAGGGTTAATATGAATTAGACATCATAATTTAACCACCTATCGAAATCAACGGATCTCACAATGCCAAAATTTAATCTGTTTTTTTTCATTAAGAATGAATATTACACAAATAGGAGTGAAACCTATGTTTAAGATACCAAAATATAGGGTATTAAATCCATAAATCAATATGGGGATCCATGGAACCCTAAAGAGAAAAAGAGAGACCATGGGAGAAAGAGATCGGTATGAGGAAACTAACTGCGAGAATATCGAAGGTCATTCCTCATGTCACAGATCACTTATAGGAGGGATCCAAGGGATTGAGAATGATTCTTGAGAGCTACAATTATGGGATAAAACAATTTGGGTTGAAGGAGGTATGTTAGGGACCTAAATGGGGGGGGGGGGGGGGTTCTGGAAATTTTCATCAAATAATGGATTAATGAAAAACTCATCCGTATTTTTTCCTAGGAAGAGGCACACAACTTAGTCAGATAATTCCCAAGCCATTTGCTTGTTATAAATGGGCCACATAGTTTCTCAATAGAGGTACCATGATTTGTTAAACCAGGCATAAGTAGTAAAAATCCCACTATCAATTTTTTTCCATTTTTCTGTAGTAGGGTTCACGGTTTGGAAAAATGTGCGCAAGACGTGCGCCGACTGTGAAGTATCCAAAAAACTTCAAAAAGATTCATAATTTCACCTTATTTGACCCCCAATGAAACCCAAAAAAGGTAAGATTAAAATGAGGGGTTTAGGAATACCTAAATATATTAATGGGATGTTACAACCTCCCCACCATAGAAACATTCTACGCCCATAAATCCTACGATGAAGCTTCCATGTCAAAAAGATGAGGCCATTACTCTCTCATTAGTGCCATTTTATTCAATGTATCATGATTGTTAGAACTATGATGCCATAGTACACAAACCAAAGGTATCATCCTCCCATGAAGTACAATGGTTTCAGAGTCATCTATCCTGACTGTCAGTTCAATCATGGATAAATCAGGTTAAAATTCATGATCACACCAATTAAAAACGTGATATAGATCAGATAAATACTTTTTTAGCTGAGATACCTAGAACATGTTATGTATCGACATTATATACAGTTTAATTAATAAATTATATGAAACATTTCTCACCTTTTCAACAACCTATAAAGGTCCCAAAAAATGAGAAGCAAGCTTCCCTTTCCTCCCAAGACATCAATAACCCAACTGAGGTGAAACTTTCAAGAACATCTGGTCACCAACTTAAAACTCCAAAGGTATATAGAGATGATAATTATAAGACTTATATCGGATCTATTCCATCAATATTATTTGAAGAATCGATTGAATATTTATTGTCTTCTCTTGTACCAAACTTGGTCCAACTAAAGAACTTTAACCAATCTCTAACCAACACAGTGGATATTTATAAGGACAACCATATAAGGCCACAAAAGTATGAATTCTGATCAAGGATTGGTAAATACTATTATAAGAAAACTCAACCATCCCCAAATGATCATCCAAGCCCCACCAAAGTCAAGAACACAAGAATATAGCTTATCCTCAAGAATCTATATAGCTCTTTCTCACTGCCATCTGAAAGTGGATGGTATATTATACTCAAATAGACATGATATCCCAATTCTTCCTAAAGTCCTCTCCAAAAATGATAAGTAAACCAAGGATCCCTATCTGAGACTATATTAGATGAAACTCCATGAAAATGAAAAATCTCTTTCACATAGAGATTTCCCAAATCCTCATATTTGGTAGTCTCGCGAATGTGTATAAAGTGTTCCAATTTAGTCATACAATTGAACACAACCCATATAACATTATTCTTTATTTGGGTACATGAAAATCCAAAAAAAATCCATAGAGATTTCATCCCACTTCTATGTTGAAAATGGAAGTGGCTGAAGGAAACCAAAATGTTTTTGGTGCTCGACCATAACTTGTTAGCACATATAACCACAAGAAACAGACATTAAAATGCATCATCCCATACCTGGAAACCAGAACTACCACCACATGTCACAGAACATCTTTGTGGATCCTGGGTTTACTACCCACTAGGAATTATAAAAATCTCTCATCACATCTTTCCTTACAAAATATGGTACCACCAAACAATTATGATAGCATAGAATTTCCACTTTAGAGAAAGACCACTGGGAAACTTTCTCCCCACTATAAAGAGAGTATCTAATGCTAAAAACTCATCATTAAGATGCTAATCCTAAAGAATGAATTTGAGAAGAGCATATTTCAACTTAAAATGGCTAGGGAAACCTTGAACACTCTCTCATGAACATAAATATGAAAATAAGAAAAGAGAGACATCAAATTCTACTATTCTGATGATTATTTTGATTCCAAGATCGAAAGCTTCCTTATCAAATCATTTTCAATAACCTTCCATTTCCCTGGGGGTATAGGTGATGTCAAAATTGAATTACTCTAGACATTCCACTTAACACCTATGGAGTATATTTAAATCTTTTTGAGAGAAGATATAACTCAATAACTTGTGGTCTAAAAACATAGTATAACTTTCTCCATAAAGTTAATTCTACCAACTCTTAAGTGTTTGCATCACAACTAAAAGTTTAGGGTCATGGTTCCTATAATTATTCTCATGTGGCCTAAAATTCTACGATCCATAGGAAAATACATGGTCACCCTTAATAAGAACGCAATCAGATCTTGAACCAGATACATTATAAAAGACTATATATCCCTGCCTGACCTCTAAAAGAGTCAACATCAGAGCAGTCATCAAAAGATGTTTTAGCTCAACAAAATAATTCTGACATTTTTCATCAAAATCAAAATTTACTCCCTTTTGAGTTAGGGTAGTTATAAAAGAATCCAACTTTGATAATTCCTTAACAAACTAGAGAAAATAACCAAATAAACCCAAGAAGCTCCAAACCTTGATACATTTCATGGTCTTTTCAATTCCATAATAGCTTTCACCTTTTCAAGATAAACTAAAATACCCTATTCTGAAACCATGTTTCCCAAGAAATTATCTTCTTGAATCCTAATTTCATATTTCAAAAGTAAGGTATAATGTCAGTGATTTCTCAGAAAACATAGAATTATTCTCATACGATGTGCATGATCCTCCTTGGACATAGGTAAAACAAGTATTTCATCCACAAAGATAACATAAATGGTATCAAGATACTTTAGGAAAATCATGTACATTAAATCCATGAAAAATGTAGGAGTATTGGTCACAACAAAGGGCATAATGTTGTACTCATAATGACCGCACATTCCCCAAAATGTGGTTTTCCGAATGTTAGATTATTTTATCCTCAACTTATGGTGACTATATTGATGATAAATCTCCAAGAACCACTTAAAACCTTTAAAATAATCAAATATATCAT
This sequence comes from Viscum album, assembly GCA_963277665.1. NCBI lineage: Eukaryota > Viridiplantae > Streptophyta > Magnoliopsida > Santalales > Viscaceae > Viscum > Viscum album. Next base: position 1,301,562,288 of record OY728161.1, read on the forward strand.
CATTATGTGGTAATTGATATTTTTTCATTTCCATTACTCAATTGAGAATTAGGTAATCAACGCATAGGTGAAGTGAACCATTATCCTTATTAGCGAAGAGAATAAGAACCTCCCAAAGTGACACACTCAGACATATAAAGACTTTCCCAAGAATATCATACAACTAGGCCTTTAGCTCCTTCATTTAAGTTGGTTCCCTATGGTAATATGTAAATGATACTGGTTGAGTACCCGAAACAATGTCAATAGAAAACTCAATCTCCCTTACCAGGGGAAAACCAGAGAAGTCAGAAGGAAACATGTTGGGAAACTTGATTACAACTAGAGAGAGATAACCACTAAAAGATTACCACTCCAGATAAAAGTAAAACACCAATATTAAATTCTTCAACTCTAGATAAGAAGGTCTGGATCTAATTGACTATGGGTACCATTCTCTTTGAAAGACACATCTCACACCACTAGGTGTAGTGAAAGAGAATCATCAAAGATAACAATCAATTTGGGATTTATTGGTAATGATCCAATCCATCCAGAATATGACTACAAGCATTTAAATATCAAGAACTAAAATATCCAATCAAGTTGAACATTTGATAGAGATAAGACACAAGTGGGAATACAAATGCCCTGCTGTCTCTTCTTGGAAAGATGTGTAGTAACATCCATTGAAAAACATTAAATCACCATAGGAATTATAGTATATTAACAACATGGGTTGATATAAATGAATGAGATGCACCAATATCATAAAGAGAAGTCACCAATAGAGAATCTATAATGATGGTACCTCTCATGGTCGATGGTCATGTATCTTCTTCCAATAGTGACTCTTTCACTATGTAAAAAAGCATCATTCTAGATGCATGTGGCTGGAACCCTTTTGCATGTGAAAAATATGATTACCCCATAGTTTTAAGAGGAGTTAATAACCCCATTAAAATATGTGGGTTGGAATCAACATGGCTTAATCTTTGTAATATCCTTGTATATTTCTCAGAACTAGAGTTCTTGGGTGCCTCAATGTAATCCCTCTTTGAATGTTATGGCTTTCCACACTATTATCAAATCAATGTAACTCTTTCTAGTACTTAATGAGGTGTAGAATAACTCTTATGCTGAGAACTAGCTCAAGAATCATCATTATTCCACTTTCCCTTGAAGGAAATAAAGATGATACTAGGAAATATAGATACTCCAGATAACCTTGTCATTCCACCCAGGTCCATTTCAACCATAAGTGCTTTATTCATCAAATTATCATAAGAAGGAAGCTTTAACAAGAAAACTTATGAACAAATATCCTAATGAATACCCAACTCAGAACTTGAATTCTTCATCTTCTCATTAGATACAATCTTAGGTGTGAAATGATTGAGTTAGAAAAAAAAATTCATATTCTTTCATGGTCATTTCATCCTTCTCAAGTTTGAAAAACTCTATATATTTGTCCAACAAAATCGAATATAGATAGAAAAAGTCAGTGAAAAGAACCTCGAAATCTATCCACTCAAATTACCCATTCTTAATAACATTTACCATTATGTCCCACAATCTTCTTCTTTATCCTTCTTGCATCAAGGTGGCACACTTCACAATAATTTCATCAGGTTTTTCCAAGAACCTAAATTCCCCGTTCTTCTAAACCACTCCTCAGCCTCTTAAGGATCATTTGAAACCTTGAAAAATTTTAAATTTGAGAAAATAAACTCTTGAGTAAAAATACTATGAATGTCCCTCTAAGGTTCCACAGTTGGAGTTTGAACTGGAATAGGAGGTGGTGCCCGTCCTAGAGCTTGGAAAATGAACAGAATCACTTTAACCAAATTTAGATATACAACAGGATTCGATCATTGAGATTCAATAGTATCTTCCTCCTAGGTCTGATTTGCATATATTCTTAGAGTAATTATGCTACACAATATCAAAAGACAATAATAAAGACATCGAGTTACACTAAAACAAAGAAACAAGGGAAATTATTCCCAACAGATAGAATGAACAGGATTTTGATTTCAATCTACCCAAATTAAAACAGAAAAAATACTAGAACTAATCCACAAGACCTCTTTCTTTTACAACCCATAAAAACTTAAGGTTCATTATGGAGAGACCTGGCTAGAAAATTGATCCTAATTACCTCCTCTGACTTGAAAATATTTAACAATGCATACTGACTTCAAGAAAAGAAGGTCAACCTAAACCTATGATATCACTTTTTCATGGACCATCTCAGGTACCCAGGTAACCTGATAACTGAGACAGTCCAAACGTATCCTGAAGGGAATTCTAGATTCCCAGGGGTCAACAACTAGCACCTGGTATCATACAAATTGGAAGTGGGAATGATTTTATCACTAACAATACAGAATAAAAAGAAAAAATACAGTATTCATATCAAAATAAAATCCACTGGGATTAATGTACAATAATTTAAATAAGTATAAACAAGTCCAAGTACTGCAACCAAGTACTGGAAAAGAGGAAATACTACCCCAAGTCTGAAAGGATTAAACTCACCAAGTCCACAATCAATAACTAAAACCACCTCCAAGAGATCCTCTTCCCTTGCTCGAACCTGGAAGGAGGTAATCTAAAAACACCCAAAGGTAAAAATATAATGTGATCCAGATACTAAAAGGATTTCACATAAGATTCCATAACAAGATCCCAATAAAAAATTAACCAATAAAGTGCTTTATGTTTTCTAATAAACTACTTTATAATTTTAAAAAACTTTTAAAAAAATTATACTTTACATTTAAGATGATAGAAATACATTTCAAATGATATAATTTCCTTTAAAAAATGGTGTTCTTTATCAAAATGGAACTTTTCAAAAATGGATTAAATAAAAACTTTTATATAAAACAATTTTTATAAATTTACAAGGCATTTAAAACAATTTATAGAAATGAAATATATACAATTAAAATATAAACAAGTGAGAAAAATGGTAATATACCAAAAATGTATGATAGTTCTAGGATATAAGGACCCAACAATGTGAAATAAAAGATATATACATATTCCCCTTTGGGCCTAAGGAAACAGGAACTCATCACCATATCCTAAGGGATGTGATGTGCTGATATTAAGTTTTGGAACATTGTAGGTCATACAGTGTATCCCAAAATATCTTACCAACTAACTAAGGCTTTCATGTGCTCAAGTAAAAAACAACCACTCTAAATTCATATTAATACTTCTTAAAATACAATTAAATCTTATTCTCCATTTCAAATATGAAAATTTTCCCTTTAAAACCCATAAGCAGTTTTTAATTAAAAAGATACATTTTCACCAAGATAAAACCCTAAGGTTTTTATCAAAACCATTTTTAATCCATTTGTTACAAAAAGTTATTTCAAACCAATTTATGAAATTTCACAATCCACTTTCACAAATTAAATTCATCAAATTAATTTTCAAACAAATTCCATCAATTTCATAATAAAGCCCCAATTAAATGGAATTGGGTTTTTTCACAATTTTTCATCAAACCAATTTTCCAAAATTAAATCCAAAAATTTAATTGATTCAATTTACATCAAACCACAATTTAAATTAAATAATTTAAATTTCAAAAATTCCAATAAACACACCCCAATTCAATGGAATTTGTGGTTTTCCTATTTCATTCAAAAACCATTTTTTTTCATAAACCACTATTCTATAAAATTGGGTTTTAATCAAACCTTTGAAATAAATCTAAAACTAATAAATAAGTTTAATTTAAATAAAAAATTTAATTTAAAATATAAATTTAGTGTTAAGTTTAATTGGTTATCATAATGGGAACACCTACCAAATTCAACGGATCTTGTAATGAAAAGCCCTAATAGAGATTTGTTTATGAAGAATGAAGACCACATAAATGGGAATAAAACATAGGTTTAAGATAAAAAAATAGAGGGTATTATATCCATAAATTAATATGGGGATCTATGAAACCCTATAGAGAATAATAGAGACCGCCAGAGAATGAGATCATTATGAGGAAATTAACTATGAGAAGATCCAAGGTTGTTCCTCAAGCTTCAGATCGCTTATATGAGGGATACAAGGGACCAAAAACACTTATTAGGAGCTCCAAGGATTGGATAAGAAAATTTTGGTCGAAGTAGGTTCATCAAGTACATAAATGGGGGTTTTGGATTTTTAATCAAAAAATGAATTAATGAAAAACCCATCATCATGATTTCTTTGGTAGAGATGCATGGTTTAGTTAAACCGTGCATAAGGTGTGTTCCTGTTATAAATGTTCCTCATGGTATCTATAGAGAGGAAGAACTATATTTTAAATTATGTTAAAGCTATGAAAATTACATTGTCCATTTTTTTCCATTTTGATATAGCAGGGTGAACAGTTTGGAAAACTGTTCGCCAGGAATGCGCCAACCATGCACTATCCTAGAAACATAAAAAAAACCAGGATTTCACCTCATTTAACCACAGAAAACCCAACCAATGCAAGATCAAAAAGTGGTGTTTATGAATACCTAAAAATATTAATGGGTCGTTAAACTTATTATATCCTATCACCATTCTTTTAATGATCATATATTATTATCATTGTTTCAGGTTTTCACTATATCTTTTTTCAGGAATATTTTGATTTTGTGGTTATAGTACCTAGTTATTGATCATGGTTATATCATATAAATAATTATAATAATGATGTAAAAATCATATATATTAATTATATTCATTTTTATAATCATATTTGAAAATAGGATAAGAAAAATCAATCACATCGTTTCATGGAGGTGGTTGTCTAAACATATGCGCGAGTTACATTATCATTTTTTAATGGGTGGGAGGGTAAAGAGGTAGATGATGTATTAAATTTAAATAATCAGTGTTATTTCATAATTAAAATAAATATTAATTATTTATTTTATTATTTATATCCATGCGAGTCATTAATGGAATAAATATACATCGGTTTATATGGATATATTCTTCCATACGCATTAGTGATGGGTTTGTCTCCCATTTGATAGAGAAGAAGATGGATAAATATTATTCCATAAAAATAAAAACATATAATTATATTGGGAATATTGGTTTTATTATTTTTGAATTTTTAAGTCATAATTTAATATGGCAGATGGAGAATAAAAATGAAAGTGTTCATTTATGATGATTACCTCTTCTTTGAAAGAACTCCTTTAGATGTCATATTTAAGACCCTAGGGTTGGTTTTTGGGAATAAAATCACCTATATAACATCTATAATGATGTTGGGGAGTGATATTTGTAGATTTATTTCTAGATAAATGTCTCATGGTGTATGAATAAGTGAGGGGAGAAAGTTCTCTTTCATAAGTGAGGTGAGTGGCACACTTGTAATTTTTCAAAATTTTAAAATATTATTATGTCTCTTTCAAGGAACTAATGGATCCAAAATAAATAATATTAAAATATAATAAGGGTATGGTAAAAATAAAATCAAAAAATATTATTTATAGATATTTTTATGTCCTTTTAACAATTACCATTTTAAAATGACCTTCTGGAAAAAAAAATTTAACCGTAATCATGGCAACCAATTTTTACGATTTTTACTATTCATAATAACCAAAAATGAAATCTACCTCATTATGAAATTTTGAATTTATAATTAAAAATATGTAAAATATTTTATAAAATTCTATTCCTTTATGTGGTATACGTTAATTTATAAATAAACCCACAAAACATGATGAAAAATGTGTTTTCATGAAAATGCATTTTTCAAGTATAAGATTATATTAAATTAACTATATGACTAGTAATCATCATTATATTAATTAAATTAATATATTAAAATACATTATCTATAAATTTTATTTAAATAATTTATTATTAGATATTGTTTTAATTAATCAAAAATTAAAATCATTTTTCATGTATAAACAATTTTTAGAAAATATTACTTTTTCCTCCAAATTATGTTGTCTTTATGTCAATTAAATTGATAACTATTAAATGGTTAATTATAAATATTTAACAAATTATTATTAATAAAAAGTGGATTAGTTAAATACTAAATTCTCAATTATTCATAAAATCTTATTTTAAGTCTCATTGTCAGCATATTTTGATATAGTAAGTTCAAAATAAATATTCATCCTATAAAATTGAAATTTTGTTCCATGAAATATTAAATTTATCATTATAATATAGTTTCATGAAAAGAAAATGTTCACTTGAAATTACTAAATCTTTAGTGTTACAGATCGCATTAGGTTTACAAGACTCAAAGGACATATTTATGGTCATCGTGATTTGAGACAATCAAATAAACACGAACAAGGGGAAACTGGCTATTAAAATTTAATGGTATGCTTCCCTAAATTTTATTTAGTTTAAATATGTAAAATATATCTTGTTTTTTCTTCTTTTTAATTCAAACATGGATCACAATTTGTTAAAATCTTCCAAAACTTTAGGAACAAATCACAAGAGTTAAATGGTTTTCTAAATCCATTTTTCAAATGATTTTTTTGTGTAGAATAATTTCATATTTTTTGGGTGGAATGCTTCATAGGAGATAACATTTACTTATATATAGTATCACCTTCATATAAAAAATCATCTATGATCTATGTAAAGTTTGTTCCCTTCACTATTACATATAATGTAGAACTTCACATGAGTGTTAACCTTCATGAACTGTAACTTATATGGAGAAGAATTTTTTTAATATAATAAATAAAAATAGTGGGATACCCATGGATGAGGAAGAAATAACCTAAATATGATCTACATTTATTGAGAAGAATTATACCATGTTATCCTTTATATAGTTGGGAGATTACCCTTACATGAACTTAGAAACTACCCCTAAACTCCACCACCCCATGAACTAATGTGTTGTGCATGGTATCTTTATTACCCATTAGGCACTAAGAACTTCCTATATATCATAAATTAAGCACCCATGCTATTTTTACCTACCACACTTAATACCACATCATAGAGACCCCAAGTTGTTTGTTTCCTCCCTCTCTGAGAAACATAACCTCACTAAACCTTCACACACTAACACTCCCATTGTTTTAGGAACTTACATTTCCCATTTTTCAAAGGGGGTACCTAAGAAATATTCCCTACAAAATAGCCTCTATAGAAATTTCACACCCCATAGTGTACCAAGAACCACACAAGAAACTCCAAAATTCATACTCCCTTAAAATGACTAACCAAAACTTAATGCCCCATTCTCATAGCTCCAAGGCACTCCAAATATATTTCCCCATGCCTAATGTTATAAAATAGAGTAACCTTTATTGGAAAAACACATCCCCCACACCTAAATATTCAACCAAACACCAAAAAAAACTCAAAGGGTTTAGGATATGGAAATCTAGGACTATACATTAGATACATCTCAAAATGTTCCCATCCTTGAGAATTTAAAGCAAAAATATGGATGAAATGAAATGGTTAAGGTATAAACAACCACACCATGTGATAAAATTCTAATAAATTTATATAAAAATGGCACCAATACATAAGAAAAATGGGGTACTCAATATATATGACAACAACTTCATAGATCACTCTCATGGGAATAATACCACCCAAATAAGAATGAAACCAATAACAAGGAACAAAAAAATAACAATGACTCGATTATTTCACATTGATCCAATCAAGAATAATTTTACATTAAAAACATTAAATTTCTATCTTTTTTATTTAATTTGATTTCACCAATCATAGTAATAAAATAAACACAATAGCAGGGAACACATTTCCAAAACTATCACTCTACAATGATTTTAAATAGATGACGTAAAAATTCCATGAATAAAAATTATTAGGGAAACACATTATGTTAACCAATAGTATATAATTTCCCATTATTGAATTTTATAATTTATTTATAAAAAATCACCATATCTAAAACCTCAAAAAGTTTACTTAAGAATGATCTCAAATAAAAATGTTCACAAGTTTTATCCTCATGTTTAATTATTGACATGATCAAATTAAATATCCATTAAACATTATACAACCAATGTAACTTTCTTGCATGTTATATTTATGGGAATATGTTTTTACTTCTATATTTGGTATGAAATTCTCATCATTGTGCATGTTTGAAAAAGAGAAAGTGGGTCCCTTCATGTTAAAAGTCTTCAAATTTTTGATACTTTGACACTAATCATGTTTTTATTATTCGATGAATTATAGAAATAGGTGTAATGAAAAAAAAATACTACAATCCCATAATAAATCATGAGAATATGGTATAAAATGGAATGAAAAGTTGTATAAGAATAAAGATTCATCTAAGAATGGATCCAAATAAATTCATTTTTGTCCAGTAGTATATAGTATATAATAAGGATAATTTTTCTTAGTAAGGTTTTCAATCCAACAAAATAAGTAAAATTTAATCTCACTATACTATTATATATGTAGTTTAATTGGTTATTAATTTTCAATAAAAATAAGTTAATTATATTTAAGAGGAAAAAATTTATATAAAGAATGGTATCAATAACATATAATTGAAATTATAACCAAATATCATGGGAGGTTATCCTATCATGTTTCATGTGCAGAAGTCATATAATTATCACATAATTTTAATGCATGTATCATAATATTTTCAACAATTTTTTTTTCAATTAATTTTTTCCCATGATTTTCAATTAACAATTAATTTATATATGTTCCGATTTCATCATTTATTAATATTCAAAACAAAAAAATAATGTAGAAAAATGAATTCATAAAATTTAAAACCTATCATGTGCAACACAATGTAAAAAATATTTAACATAATTTACCATGATTTTATAACAATTTTTATATTGATTATTAATGGTGTTCATTACACAATTTCTTATTTTAATCAATGTTACATTAATTGACATTAAATAAAATATGATTTAGGAATGAATTATAATTTTTATTTATGTCACACAAGATTGATAACAAGAATTAATTTACCTTGACATAATCATTAATTAAATAAATTAATTACACTTATTTTCATTAATTTTAATCAATTTTTCTTAGCACATGGTATGAAATTGCATATAATGTAATACTAAAGTCTATATATTTCTATATAGACATTACCTAAAAAATAAAAAATTTACCACTAAGAAGAATCTTCCAAAAGACCTTTTCATGGAAACTATAATTGTTTAGACATGATTATTTGTTAATAGAAATACATTAACATACTAAATATATCAATTTTAATAAATGTTTCCAATTTCTAACATGCTCTTACAGGTTTTTTAATTACCACTCTTTAATTTTTCAACTATTGAAAACTAGAATAGTTTATTATTAACGAAACTAAGTGTATCATTTTATAACTTGTAAAAATGAATTTTTAACAAGAGGAAATAATTTTAAAAAGAATTCATTCAAATTATAAATATCATATCATATTAATAAACTTTAACACAAACAAATACTTTAAGGATATTCTCAAATTTATATCTATCTTTAACTATGAAAATGGTTTAGGACCCCTATAAAATTAAAATCACTTAAAGCAAGCTTGAAAAGGCCTTAAAATATAAAATTTAAAATAAGAAAACTCATTCCTAAAATACATGGATTTAAAACCTTACAAATCAATCAATAAATTTTAGATGGTTAACGTTTATGTCATCTTTCAAAACAATTAAACAGAAACTCTTAATTTTTCTTTTTATATCATTAGGTTAACACAACTCTTTATAAAACGCTCTAAACTAATTACAATATCATTAAGAAAAACTTTATAACCATTATTAAAACAAAAAAAATTCACCTATTGAGATGAAAATAACTTCAGGTTTTAAATCAATCCATGTATTAAATGATAAATATTATAACCAAATTAAATTATCATGAAATGAAGGGAATTAATTGTTCAACCACCACTAAATAAAAACCTTAAATTATTATTATATCTTACATTTTACATTTTACAATTTTAATCCTTGAATTATATTTTTCTAGTTAATATCAACATGCATAACTTCAGAACTAAATAATTAAAATTAACACATAACATGCTTTATAATACCTGAGGTTAAATGAATTTACTTTATCAAGTTTAACGACCATCCAGGTTTGTTAATAATTTTTCAATTACCAATAACAAAGCCAAATGAACACTATAAATATTTTAATGATTCTATTTTCCATTTAATTGAAGTGTATGTCATTAATTCCATGGGTTTTATATCAGAACAACCTTATATTCCTCATACATTACAAGAACATAAAACAATATAAATATAATTTTCATAAAAATTAAGTCAAGGGAACCTATCCATCTCACCATGATATTTTCCACTTTGGGAAGCACTAACTCTTCAAAATGGTTTTAAAAAATGTCATTAATGTAATTGATATTGATGGTGGAGGTGTAAACCTCTTAATATTCATGAATCTATAATATATGTTTCTAGAAAGATACCAAACTGCAATCCCAATAACATGGAATTCCTTTAAATTCATTTAATTAGATTCATTTAATTCACAAAGTCATCCAATTCAATTACCAGAATAGACTATTATGATGCATGTACCCCTCATAGGTCTCTACCCTTCAAATAGTAACACCTAAATTGGTCATTTTGTTGACTCAAATTCCTCACATCAGATCAAGGGGGCCTCTAAAATTACGTGTCCTGGCCAGTCTCTTTAGCATATGACAAACACCTATCTCAACTAATGTTATTTCCCTACCAATACAAGAAACCATCATATTTACTAACTCTATTATCCATCCAATATCTTAACCAGAAGACCCGATTCTACTCTTTCATGATTTCAACTCCACTACTAACCCTATTTCATTATCCCCCAACAACTATTACTCATCCTAGTTCTGAAATGAAGATTAGTAGGGACCCCTAAATCGAACCTCCATTAATCCCTAGTTTGGTGACTATTACTGAGTGTATAAAAAATACAATGGAAGTAATTACCATCCTATATGGATTTAAGGACAAGAAATAAGATGAAACCACCAATCCACACTAATAAAGATCCCATACAATAAAATATAGTGATACATGATGATCAATATAGAATAAATATTCAGAAGTAAAATTCCAAAATAACAACTAATAAGAATCTCTTATAATAACTACAACTCTAAGTTGTCCCAACCCATCTCAGCCACTAAAACCCTCTTGATCACCTAAAATATATAAAGTGGTGGGAATAACATATATACTTAGTAGGATCCTCTTCATGAATTCATGTGAAAATTTTAAAAAATAATATTAATGCTTTTGTGAGTAAATAATATAACAAACATACATCTATTAGGTCAACAACCCAATCTATACCTCACCAAGTTTCATTCACCAAGTATCACAAACAATTTAATAATGTAACACCAGAAGAATATAATCAAATGTTCTCCAAAACCACTTCACCACTAGTTTTTCACCCTCACACCCCAATGTTTAATGTTGTATACTTTCATCCATTCTATGGATTATGTGATTTGGACTGTATCCCTACGTACCCCAAATATTTATTGGGTTTTATCATTTTTGTAAGTATATGTCAATATCCAAATATCACTGATTATAATAAAATTTTATCCTAAACACGAAGGGAATCAAACTTTTTTCCCTCATCCTTCCTCAAAAGACCCCCATGATGTGCAACATGCCACCCCTATACCTTACATGATCTACACCAATTACAAAATTTTAATACCACACCTTTCATGATCTGCACTAAATGTCACATGCCACTCCCACACATTGCATGATCAACACAAACAACATCCCACTCCCACACCATGCATGATCTACTACCAAAGTAACAATGAGAGAGATAGAGAATTCATCTATCTACCCTCACCAACCTAGATGTTAGAGAACACAACTTCTACCAAAACATTTTGCATTAGTATAAAATAATCAACTCAAATGGGGTGAATTTATAAATTAGATGAAAATATAGGTATAAATAGTACCACACAATACCCAAATTATGAGTGCATACAAATATCCCTAAAATAACCTATAATTATCTACTAGAAGGTATCTACTATCCATCAACAACCAATGTTTCCTCTATTACATAGCTAACTGAAAACTAATGAGGAATAACTATCACTACCAACAATAATACCACTTTATTTAGTCATTTAACTAATTCTGTATTTATATTCATCAACAAATTGTGGGTTCATTAAGAAATTTATTTTCCCATATTTAATTACAAACCATTATCCAACATTATAAACATTTTTTTCATCAATTTTCATTCATTTTAGCTGTTTATATTTCAATTATATCTCATATCCATTCATTTCCCACCCAAGTAACTTTTCTAGTTTTAATTAACAACCCATAGTATTTTATTATAATCATAATCCAGGTCCAGATTTATTAATTGCATTCCACCCCATACCACCAGGAACTACTAAGAAAATCCCTTTAACATAATAATTTCCTTAAAATTAACCATATCATTAAATAATCACCCCTTGTATCAACATAATCAGCATAATTCCATAAATTAACCATAACACTACCACTGAAATACCCAAACACAACCACATAATTTATCACAACTATAGACATGTAGTGGTAACAAGAAATAACATATTCTAATGATTATAATATTATGGGCTAGTATAAAACATGTTTCAAAACTAGGTTATTCAGAAAAACGATTTATTTACCTAATTTAATTATTATTTAATCATTTAAAGTGATTACAACACTTGAAAAAACAATATTTTATACAAATAATATTTGAAAAAAAGGGAATTACATAAATTGGTAAACATATAATAATTTTTATACATAAAGGTAAATTATTTATCACATGATATGATCTTCAAACTACACCACTTTCACATGGATTCTATATCAACTTCATGGTATTACAAAATTACTCATGCATTTCTTACAAAATATATATCACTATGAAATGAACAAGAAATAATGCATGAAAATGGATATATTACATGTAAAGAGATCATTCCCTAAACAATTTCTAGGGGAGCGAATTTACCTAGAAGCTTGGATCTTCCCCTATGTTCTCTTCACAGTGCCTTGATAGATACTCCCAATCCTTCATGTATTCTTCTTTTCTAATCTTCTTCATATTGACTCCTCTGACTAGTATACAATATTACTTGTCAATTGATTCAGCTTGCTCCCTAGTAACTGCCACTTGGATTAATCTTCCCTTCATTTGATTAATGTCTTCCCTTGACGCCTTGATCACCAACTCATCCTCCTTCATTTCTTCGCCATAGTGCATGAGTAGTTTCAACTGAGAATCCAACTCCATCTCCTCTAGGACCTACAGGACAACTGAAGACCCGACTACACATTGTTTTCCAGGGGAAAGGGGATCTTCCCTTTCCAGCATCAGCTCCTCAGGTTTCAGAATCCCTTGAAATTGGTCATCTTCCTTTGAGACTAGATCCTCTTGAACTTGGGACACTATGACATTGTCCTTCCTAACATCCTCTCATGTATCTTGTTAAATCTTGTGCTCCTCGGTTTTACTCTCTTTTTTAGCTGACTGAGTCTCCATTGGTTTAGGAAGATAAAATTTGTCTTTTCACCCCTTAGATTTCTGCTTCTTGGAAACAATATAACTTCTCAGATCCTTGTTTTCCTTACCCCCTTTCTTCCTTATTTGGTTGTGCAGACCTTTACTAACCCCTACCAAAACAATATCATATGAGGAATGGCCTCTATAAGAATTGGACTCAGAGGGATAGTTGGGGCTGCCTACAAGATCTCCCTCATTACTTAGACTTTTGAATCTATTGTTCATGTTGAGGTTGGACAAAATCCTCCCCGAGTTGGCTCCCTGGAATGTGACTAAAGGTCTGCCTACCTCAATTGAAGGCTCATACCACTCCTATCCATCCTTGTACCTTCCCATTCCCGATGAATGTATCCCCTTGTCAGGGGTGTTTCTCTCACCAGTACACACTACCATCACATATGAGCATGGTATTAAGCTAGCCACACCCTTGGGGGCTGGTTCAACAGTTATCCTAGAGGCCCCTGAATCTTGATAATGAGCTTTCATCAGTTTCGAAGGATCCTCAACCACCACACTGGACTAGGCACCCCTAGAAAATAGATTGATTTCTAGAGGGCTCGCCAAATCTCTCCGTAGCCTATTAAAAATCCCTACTACACTGGGTTTTGGAGGAGTTCTCTTTACTGGTTTTTGAAATGTTGCTTCAGCCGAACCCACGAGCACCTTAACCTTGCTGGTCCCTTTCCCAGAACCTTTACTACCATCTTCTAACCCTGCACCATTCCTAAAACATATTAAACCATTATTGATAGGATGAACACCATGTACCTAGTCCTCCTAGACCTACAAAGTGGCTCCCTGTTCCCTCTCCCTATGCTTGTATATTTCTAGTCTATGCCCAAAAATCTTGCATAGGGAAAAATAATCGAACCAGGATTCAAACATGACATTCTTATTATATCTAAATTCTTCTCCCAATTTAATCCAGAAGGCTTCAACAGGGTTCTTGGAGACATCTAATTCAAATCATGTTAATTAAATAGTAAAAAAAAAGATCATTATTATCTCATAGTTTAAATAGAATGTATGGATAAGGTATTGAATACCATTCCTGGAAGATGATTCATAAGCATTGTACAAGAGCGAGAGAGGGATAGGTAGGGGGAGGGAGGGAGGGATATTTAAACAACCTTTAAATCATGTGAAAATGGTTCTGGTTGGGTTTAGAAGGATCAAAAGACTTAATGGAAATTACTCTTGTCATCTGGATTCGAGACAAATCAGGAATCATGAATGAGGGGGGAAAATGGTTTTCAAAATTTACTATTATGTTTCTCTGTATTTTACTTTTTTTTAAATCATTTAAATAATTCATATTTTAATTCAAATTAATTAAAACATGGATCATGACTCATTTGAATATTTCTAAACTATTATACGAAATCGTATAAGTTAAAGGGTATTTCAAATCCTTGTTTTAAATGATATTTCATTCACATTTTTGAAGACTTAATTCATGTTAATTAGGGTAAAAATATGTACACAGAATGACCTTTATGTTTCTTTAACTTTATTTTTATTTATAGAATTGGTCATGATCCACATAAAGGTAGTTTTATTCACCTTTATATAGAAAATAATCCTTCAAATCATCATTTTCTCACATGGACTGATCCTTATGTGGATAATATATAGCTTTATGAAATATATACAAAAATCAGGGGCTAACCTAATGTGAGGAAGAACATAACTATATGTGATATAGCTTTAAATAGAGAAAAAATATTAACCTGACCATTAAATATGTGGGATATTAACCTTATGTGAACTTAGAAACTACATCTAATATCTAATATTCCATTAACTATGGTGTGGTGTATATTTTTTAGAACACCTAATAGGCACCATGAATTAATAATATAGTGCAAGGACACTAGATATTTCAAAATAACACAAAGAATACCATGATTTAGATACCCCTACTCACTATTTCCTCCCGTACTATACACTAACATTCCCAATGATTCGGGTGTTTACCTTTCCTATTTTTTATAAAGGAGAGTCCCCTGAAAATGCATTCTAAAATTACCTCCCTGGCCATTTCAATATCTATTTTTACCCAAAACTATGCAAGAAAATATAATTGATCACCCCATTCAAATCTTCTCTAAAATTACATTCATCATACTCACATCTCCGAGGCACTCAAAACAACCAGCACCACACCCACTATTGTGTTGTGGTGTACCCAAGAATGCCAAAAACTAATCCTACACCCGTATAAAACCTAGGAACATCCAAAAAACACAATGGTAGGAATTTATAAACAAATTCTCATAAATATTTCATAAATATTTTATTTATAATTATTTTTTATTATCATTTTTTATTCATTTATTGTATAGTCTTTACTCTCACCAACCACTTTGGGTTGCTCGGTTGATATGTAGAACATGGTAAATTTGGTTGTAAAATAGTTTATTCATCTCAGAAATTGTAGATATATATGCTCCTAATCATTTTAGTAATAAAAATATTATACACTTCAATAGGTTACCAAAAATATTTTAAAATAAAATAAAAGTTTCTCAGTATGCTCATTTTAGGAAGTTAAATTTATAATGACCATCTATTGTTAATATTATTAATATAATTCCTAATTTATCTTTAAAAAATATTAATCACACAATAAATAACATATTTACTCATTGAATATACTTATATAACTATACATGTAATGTGGTAATGAAAAATTAAAAATGTTGTTCATAGAGGTGGTAGTTCAACCATAACATTGTCAGCATTTTCATTTTATAAGGAATGGGTGAAAGGTAGATAATGGTTATTATAGTGAACCATACATTACATACATTTATATTACTTAAAAATTCTATTATATTCATTAAAACATATAAAAAATCCATGATAGGACTGTATAGGTATAGTGTCTTTAGAATTTGGGAAACATAAACCACTGGTTTATAAAACATCTACATTGTCTCCAGTTCAGTTATTCATAAATAGACTCCTTTTAGAATGTCATACTTAATACCCTTATTATTGACCTGGGGAAAAGAAACAAATGAAATGTTTGAGCTCAAATTCTTAATAATTGTAATCAAATAAGAATATCAATCATCTCACAATAATAAGATATAAGAACATAACATTTGGAAGTCTTATCCTGCGTATGAAAGATCATGATATCATGTCATGGGATAAAATTTAATAAATATTAATGAACCTAGTACCAAAAGTAAAAAACACAAGAAATGAAGTTGTGTGTAATACACATAAGCATAGAAAATCATTTCCGAGTAGTCAGGGATCATTGCCAAGACCATCATAGCAGACAAATTCCATTACTAAACCGACATTACTTGTCATTTCAGCCCAGTGTTGATGATCCAGATTTACTTTCCATTATAGTTATGTATTTCTCATTATATATAAATCTTTACCCAATTAATTGGATGGAGATATATGTACCACCCATCTCATAATGAAATAATTCTTACATAGGCCACAAAAACATAAATCATACGTCACATCATAACCCAAGAAATAAAATGGGTTTCTTAAACATCATTCCATCACAATCCATATCAAATAAAAGGATTTAATAAAAATAATTCCATCATAAAAAAAATAAAATAAAAGTAATAATAGGGATATAAACATTACCCTATTTCATCTTATATGGAAAATAATTTTGAAAAAATGCTTTAACTTAATGCCTGAGGAAAATATCTTATCTTTTTTAAAAGCATTTTCTATTCTCAAAATGACATGAAATTTAAAAAAAAAATTATTTGGAAATAATATTTAAATAATGTAGAATAATTTTCATGGAAATAAAGTGTCATGAAATCGTAAAAAACCATTCATGTCGTATAAGTTAAAAAACATTCTCCTCGTACTTTTGCCAGAAAAGTCAAAAAGTTCCACAAATTGAATAATTACAAAAGATTCATTCCATACCGTTTTATAAAAATTAACCAAAGAGTAAAATTAACTTTAAAAAGTTTTATAAGAATAGAAATAATATTACATAATTAGGAAACATGGATGTGGATGATAAATATACCACATTAAATACTTACGTATAATCCATCTCGGATTAAAATGAGATTGCAAAATTATCCCTTACCTTCACTCCGATATCCTTATTATGTATCTAAAACTATTTTATAATTATTTAAATAATTTTATTGACTTATTAAAGAATAATAATCATTTTTATGATATAATATTTTATTATATTATCATTCGTTTGTTAGTAACATTTCAACGTCCCTCATTATTCAGATATTAACTGCTTTATGTTCTTATGCAAGATTTGTCGGATAAGTTCATGTTACACCTATTAGGATATAGTTAAATCATTTACATAATGATATTAGTATAATATATATCATATTTATTCATTAAATTCATTTATATAATCATTTTTTAATGAAGATCATGTAGAATGAATTGCATCGCATCATGGAGACGGTAGGCCATACTTACGCATGAATGATGATATCATTCCCAAAATTATTGAATGGTATTGACGGGGATGGTGTATAATATTTCATAATTAGTATAATGTTATAATAATCATATATATTTATTATGTCCATTCTTATAACCATCCAAGTAAGGTGGTGGTGAAAAATAGATTACACCACGACGTGGAGACGATAAGTCGTAGGTACGTACGTGTGGTGATTTCATTTTTTGTAGGATGGTTAGAAAATGAAATATGGTTATTTCACATTTATAATAACATATAATTAAATTATTAATAGTGATGTAATTACATTATAATGACATAACTAATGAATATGAAGTAGAATAAGAATGAAGTTTCTACGAATCGGTATAAGAGATTACCTCTTCCTCGACGTGCTTCCTCTAAATCTCTTCTAAGAGCACTAGAGTTGGTATTTTAATATGAAAAAAACCTATATAATGAAACTAGGGAAGTTGATAATGAAAAATGGAAGGGTATTTCCGAGCTCAAAGGTTCAAAATGAAGTGAATAGGTGAGGGAGGAGGTGCCCTTTTATAATTGAGTTGAGGGGTTCTTTTGGAAACTCTATAAATAATAATTTATAATAAAATAAAAACCAACCCAAAAACTTCCAAAATGTACCAATTTAAATGATTAGATGATATAGGGTTTTAATATCATCAAATAATAAATTTTGTACAAGTTATTTTGTCAATTTAAACCATATCCTTTTAATTCACACTTAATTATTCTATTTAATTTAAATTGTGGTAATAACATTCTAAATATTTAATTGTTATAAATATTTACTTATATGGTGTTAAATGATCAAAAATTGATATTTTATGAAATTTTATACCTTATAATTATTACTTTTTAATTTTTAAATAATTTAATAAAATGATATTTATATAAAATTTCAATAGTGTCAATTTTGACACTATTTATTTATTTGACTTTAAATAAAATCCATAGAGAAGATAGATTAAAATATATATATATTTAATACAGTCATTACATGTCATACTCTCCTAGAAAACTCGTGGAGAACATTAATTAGTTCATATGATATTTCTTATAATATTTTTAAAACCATTTATTTGGTGTTTACATTAATAATATAATTTTAACATCACTATTATGTCATCATTAATAGTAATTATTTAATCTATAAAAATTATAAATAAACTTATATGATGTAGGAAATTATTTTATCCTTTCATAGAATATATATAGTCGATATTATTACCTAATTATCCATATATTAAAATTTACATGCTTATATAAAATGAGATTGTGATATTTTGTCACATTCATTAGATTTTATTATATTCATGTAATATTCATAGTTTAGTGGCCATTAATTGATTAAATTTAAAAAAATAGATTATAAGGGTGTAATCTAGTCATATAATAGGATTTTTACAGGTGTTAAGGTAATTTTATAATATGATTTTTACCTTTAATTACCTGATTTATCTTCAACCATGGTAATAAAAATAACTACCAAAGTTACTATTCATAATGCCAAAAAATAAGAGTATCCTATTAAACTAATTTGGACCTACTAATTAAAAATATGGAGTCCATTTTTTAAAATTAAAAACACAAAATTTGCGGTATTTATTTTAAAATCTATCCCATTTTCAAAATGATAGAACGAGTTTTGAAATGTTAAAACATTGCAAAAGATTGAAATGTTTTTACATATGAATTCAATGTAAAATTAATGATAATGAAATAAATTATATTTAATGATAAAAAATATATTATATTTATACTTCAAAACTATTCAATATTATAATTTAACTATTTAAATTTTCTCATTGAAAAAAGTTGTTTTCACTTAAAATTTAGTGTGTTTTTACTATTCATCAAAACTTGAATGATATCCGAAAATATCATAAATTTAACCAAATTAAATTTTAATTTCCCACTTTAAAATAAATTATTTATTTTGTCAAATAAAAATTATTAATGTGTCGTAATCTTAATTTAAAAGGGGTTCACAATTCAAAGGCGTAAGATTACCCTTTTAAAAAAATGTAGGTTTTTATACAACAAATAGGGTTTATTCACACCCTATGATTAAAATATCCATTAGAAAAATATTTTATTAATTATATGACATACATATATCATTAATTTCATTACCAATAGTAATTCACTCAAAAATACAAATATCAAATTTATATTTTTCATAAATAATTGATAGCCAATTAATTCACAATGCATTTTCATAAGTTAGTTATAATTATTCCTGCTAACCTAATGGATAAGATATAATGATAATTTTATATTAAGGGTGTCTCAAAGTTCACTTAAAATCACAATTCTGTGAAATGTAAGCTACCAAAGAATAAAAATTATTTAAAGAAAAATCTTCGTAAAAACATCCGGGTATTACATTCTACCCCCCTTAAACTGAATTTCACCATCGAAATTCATCACTTGGAAATAAAAAGATGACGATACCTCTCCATAATCATATCCTCAAGTTCCCATGTAGCTTATTGAAATTTTTGGTTCCTCCATAAAACTTTAACCAAGCGAGTGGTCTTATTTCATAGAAATTTTCCGATAGGATCTAGAATCTCTATCGATTGTTGTTCATAAGAAAGATCTTTCTCCAGTGGTATTACTTTTGAGTTTAGTACATATAAAGGATGAGGTATGAACTTTCTCAAGAGATATAAATGCCACACATAATTAAATTAAGACAGATTTAGTGTAACTTCCAATCATTAAGATAGCTTCCCAACACGATCCAGAATTTCAAAAGGACTAATATACCTAGGGCTCATTTTTTGCTTATTTCCAAATCTCTTTACTCTCTTTTAGGGAGATATTCATAGAAACAACTTATCACCCACTTCAAACTCTAGGTATTTTCTTTGGTTTTCAACATATCTTTTTTTTCAAATCTGATATGCTCTTTTGTGTTTTTGAATCGATCTGACCCTTTGTTCCATTTTATCCACAAGATCTGGTCATAATAGATTTCTTTCCCCAAATTCATCCTAGAAAGTTAGAGTTATGCACTTATTTATAAAAAGGGATTTATAAGAATCCATTTGAATACTAGAGTGAAAGCTATTATTGTATGAAAATTCCAACAATGGTAGGTGTTGATCCCAACCACCTTTGAAATCCATATAGCAAGCTCTCAACATGTATTCCAGAGTTTGAATTGTTCTCTCAGACTGACTGCCTATATGAGGATGATAAGCAGTGCTGAAACTTATCTCTGTATCCAAAATATGATAAAGAGTTTTCCAAAATATTGAGGTAAACCTCAAATCCTGATCATATATAATAGAAAGTGGTAATCCATGAAATCTTACCACTTCATTTACATATATCCTAGAAATATGATCAAGAGAGAAATCCTCTCTAATAGTAATGAAGTGTGTTGACTTTGTAAGGAGATCAACTATAACCCATATAGAATTATTTTCTTTGGATGTTTTGGGAAGTCCGATGACAAAGTCCATAGTGATGTTTTCCCATTTCCATTCCATTATGGGTATTGGTTGTAACATCCCCTTAGAATTTTATCTCCCATCCTTAAATTACTGAATAATCAAGCATCGAGAGACATATTTGGTGACATCTCTTTTCATGCCATCCAACCAAAAGTACCACTTCAGGTCCCTATACATATTTATACTTCTAGGGTTAATAGATAATTATAAACTATGAGCCTCATCCAATATCCCCTTATTTAATTCTATTATGGGAGGAATACAAACCCGGTTCCTAAACCTTATTATTTCATCACAATCAGGGTTGAATTTAGGAATGTTTCTCACCTTTTTTTATAGATCTACATAGTTCTTCTATGCCTCCTTAATATTCACTTTTATTGATGGTTGAAAATTCATTTTAGAAAGA
Source organism: Viscum album (assembly GCA_963277665.1). NCBI lineage: Eukaryota > Viridiplantae > Streptophyta > Magnoliopsida > Santalales > Viscaceae > Viscum > Viscum album. The sequence goes on from OY728161.1 coordinate 1,301,584,168, forward strand.
TAATATTTCCCCCATTCCTTTAAAATTTCAAGATCCATCCTTTTCAAATATATAAATATTGGATCTTTTGTGATCCTTATCATGGATAGGAAATCATGGACTAGTGAGCTTAATGCATCTGCCACCTTTTTTTTCTTTCCTAGGGTGGTAAGGTATTTAGTAGTTGTAATCTTTAATCAAATCCAACTATCTTAATTGGTGCATATTCACCTCCTTTTGTGTGAAAATATACTTTAAACTATTATGATTAGTATAAATATCACACCTTTCACCATAAATATAATGCATCCATATCTTTAATGAAAATATTACTGTAGATAACTCCAAATCATGAGTTGGGTAAATTTTCTCATGGATTATCTACTTCTATGAGGCATAAGATATCACCATATCATTTTTCGTGAGAACACATCTCAACCCCTTCTTGTATGCACCATTGTATATTACAAACCATTATCCTCTATAAAGAAGTGTGAGCACAGGAGCACTGGCTAACCTTTTTTTAACTCTTTGAAATTATATTCACATTATTCTGTTCATACTAACTTAACTCTTTTACAAGTCAACTTGGTGAGTGGATTAGATAATCATGAACAATATTTCAGAAAACATCGATAATATCCAGCCAAACTAAGAAAAATTTGGATCTTAGTTACCATTTTTGGTCTTGACCAACTTTTGACAACTTCTATTTTTGATGGATCCACATATATTCCATCTCTGGATATTATGTTTCCCAAAAATGAAAACTTATAAATCCAAAATTCAAACTTGGTAAATTTTTCATAAAGATTCTATTTTCTCAGGGTCTTCAGTGCAATTCTCAAGTAGTCTTCATGTTATTACTTACTTTTAGAATAGACAAGAATATCCTCTATAAAGACTACAAAAAACTGATCAAGATAGTCTTTTAATACACTATTCAATAGATCCATGAAGATATAAGGGGAATTAGTAAGACCAATAAGAATCACTATAAATTCATAGTTTAGGTTTCAGGAGCAGTAGAAGCATGGTTGGAATGACGCCTATCTTAAATTTTTACCATGATCAATGATTATTTTGGGATCAATAAAAAAATGAATTTTAGACTCCATGGAATATAATCAAATATTTAGATAAAGAAAGAAGAGACCCAAAACCTTTAGATAGGACCTTTCACATCATGTTTATAATTAATTTAATTAACTTCATAATGAAAAGAATACCTGGATCTTTGGTAATTTCTTAGTTGATGATGTTGATCATCTAGAATGACCCTTCTAGATTGTATTTTGGTGCTTGTGAGGATCAAAACTAGAATCCCTGTAGTGGTGATCCCCACGTGCTCCGATGGACTTCGATCGAAACCACTCATTCTCCGGGTGCTAGCATAGTGAAGCAAGGGTCTTGTGTTGGTCAGTCTTGATCAGTTTTTCTTCGGTCTTGAAGAACATCTCTTATTCTAGAGAGTTGTAGGAAGAGGATTTGAGAGAGGAACCATTTAGATCAACAATTCTCAATTCACCAGGTGTGTAGTTCGGTACATGACAGAATAGACACACATGTCTATTTATCGGCATTGGGATTTGGTTACAATATTTAATTTCCTAAAAGAAATTAAATACATTCATAACCTTAGATAAAACCCGTAATTTTAATAATAATACCACATCATTATTTACGGTGCACTAACTTGTGCAAAATGGACTTATAAATAAAATTCTGCATCACAAAATAATAGTATAATTATTATTATTTTAACTTGTGATGACTAGTTAAATAATTATTTACCATATTTCAAATAATTATTTTACAACCAGACCAACCTTGGTCCACTTGAACTCCACTTCCATTTATTAAACTCTCGAATAAATAAATATATAATTTATTCTCTTAAATAATTATTTTATTTACAAACTAGTAAATAAATTTTTATTAAATGTTCAACAAATTGTATAAATATAGTGTACCCAAAATCCAGTTAATAAATATTTATTTAATTTTTGAAATCATTTTAAATTGAATAAAATTACTAAAATATCTTAAGAATAATATTTATTCAATTAATTAAATTCAAATAGAATTTAACCAAGACCACCAAAAACACTTAGTGTCTGACCTTCTAGGATGTTATCTTGTTGGCATTAGGTCGGTTTTCCTAAAGTCCAAGAGTACTATCTAGAAATGGGTTAAGGCACATAAGATAAAGAACTTAAACTCACAACAAAAACATCCATGTCCAAACACTCACTGTGTAATATAATCACTTTGTTTAAATATCTCATCAAGTAGGTTTCATGATAGTGTCATCAACCATTGTGCTTGATACGTCGTTATTTAACTACCTGAAATAAATTTGTTGTTACACCATTACCATGGAATTTTGTGTGACAGTTTTATTTCAATCAATGGGTCAAGATATCAACTTCCATATATGGATGAGACAAATCCTTCCTCAACTTATCCATTAATAACATGCCACTTGTGATGCACCCAATCTACCCTACTTACCGCCAACATATTGTGTGACATTTTTCATCAGTAAATCAAAGTGCATGATTCGTGACATGTATTAATGATAATCTTAATGTCTAAAGACTATTACACATGCTTGTAGATAGGAATATCCGATGACACCAAAACATGAGAAATTCCTACTGGTAGGTCTGTTCTTATAATCTCATGTCTTAGAGATTACTAATTATGAAGTTCATGAGAGGAATTATCATATGCTTACAAGTACTCACAACTGATGGTCTATATACTACGTGTCCCATCATAGTATTTCATCCAACCGTAGTACTATATTTTAGAATATTTTTATAGCATTTCAATGTTCTCATCATAGTGGGGAACTTCCATGACCTTATCAATGAAACAAATAATTTAGGACATTATTACATTATAGTCATGGTGAACAATGAAAAATATGTAATAATATGTTTAATATTTAAATAATTAAATATCCATGTTATAAATGTACAAACAGTTGGTTCTAGGAAACCAACTCTAACAAACTCCTACTTGATCCAGAGCTAAATGCCTATGACTTTCAGTCCTCTAGACCTCACATGATGATCATGTTTCTACTAAGTCAAGGATTTAGTTAAGGGGTCTTCCATGGAAATAATTCTCACTAAAACTTCACCTCTATGAGAAAAAACTATCAAGAGATGATACTTATGAAGCATGTTCTTTGTCCATTGATGTGAACTTGGATCTTTTTCAAGAGCCACCACTACAGTATTATCACAATAGAGTGTGATGGTATCTTTACTGCTTGATACCACATCCATCTCCTTGACAAATATTTTCATCCAAAATAATTCTTTAGATGTCTCAGAAGCAGCGATATACTCAGACTCTGCTGTAGAATCTACAACCACACTCTTCTTTGAGATCTTCCAGCTCACAACACCTTCATTCAAAGTGAACATGTATATCGTTTGTGATTTCATGTCATCCTAATCAGTCTAGAAACTAGAATCTGCATATCCATTGGTGAGTAGTTCCTCATCACCTCCATAAACTAGTAACATATCCTTAGTACACCTCAGATACTTTTGGATAGTCTTGAATACCATTTAATGGTGGTGACTTGGGTTATCTTGATAACAGTTTACCACACTCAATGTGTAGGTGACATCCAGCCTAGTACATAGCATGACATACATGACTGACCCTATCGCTAATGCATATGGAGTTTTTTCCATTCTTTTTCTTTCCTCATGTGTCTAAGGACACATTTTCTTGGAAATATGAAGGCAATGTGATGCTTGAAACAATCCCCTCTTGGATTGTTCCATATTTAATCTCTTCAGTATCTCGTGAATGTATGTACTTTGACTTAGGCCTCGAAATATCTTAGATCTATCTTGATGGATCTTGATCCCAAGAATATATGCTGCTTCACCCAAGTCCTTCATATAGAGGCATTTATTCAACCATTCCTTAACAGACTGCAATACTAATATCTCATTTCCAATAAGTAATATGTCATCAGCTCATACTATTAGGAAAAAAACTTCCCTCCCACTAAACCATTTGTAGACACAAGGCTCGCATTTGTTCTTGAAAAAACCAAATTCAATTATAGATTAATCAAAATGAATGTTCCATGAACTGGATTCTTTCTTTAATCCATAAATGGATTTTTGCACTTGCATACCTTATTTTAATCCTTTAGAGTCATAAACCCTTCAGGTTGTTTCATGTAGACTTCTTTCTAAAGCTTACCATTAAGGAAGGCTGTTTTGACATCCATTTTCAAAATCTCATAGTAATGGTAAGAAGAAATGGCCAATATAATTATGATGGATTTAAGCATTGCAACTGATGAAAAGGTTTTTTCAAGTCAATGACATGATTTTGTGTGAACCCTTTTGCATCCAGTTGTGCCTTATAGGAACTGAATTGTCCTTCCATGTCTAGTTTTTTCTTGAATACTCATTTAAAACCAACAATATTTACATCAACTAGAGGATCTACCAAAATCCAAACTTGGTTTTCATACATGGAATCCATTTTAGAATTCATGGCTTCTTTCCACTTGGCAATGTCTCTTCCACTTACTTCTTCCTTGTAGGTTAGGGGATCATTATTATCAACAAAAAACGAGTCACTATCCTTGGTAACTAGAAAATCATATTGTTTTGGTTCTCTAACCACTCTTGTACTCCTACATAGTTCTTGTGTCTCAGGAATAGTTATTTCTTCCATGAGGTTTTGTGGAATCTGTTCCTATACCAAATATTGTGTACCTTGATCCCTAACTTCATCCAAGTCTATCTCACCCCCACTATCTCTTTGAGAGATGTTCTCACCCTCAAGGAATATGGCGTGTCTTGACACTATAATATTTTTATTTGAAGGGTTTTATAGTTAATATCCCCTTTTTTCCATGGGGTATCATATAAAGGTACACTTTTTGCCTCGGGGTGCAAGTTTGTTACCTAAACAGGCCCTAACAAATACATCGCTTATCCACACATGTAAATTTGATAACATGGCTTTATTTCAACTCCAAAACTCATATAGAATATCATTTTTTGATTTATTTGGTACTTGGTGTAGTATGTGCACCGCTGTTTGTAATGCATATCCCCAAAAGGATAATAGAATACTCGCATGACTCATCATTGTTCTCAGCATGTCTAACATGGTGTGGTTCCTCCTTTCGCTCACACCATTCCACTAGGGCGTGTAAGGAGCAATGAGTTGGGATTGGATCCCAAACCCCCAAAAGTAATCAATGAAGTCTTTCTTAATATATTCTCCACATCGTTCTGAGCATAGTTTCTTAATCTTCTTACCAAGCTGGTTCTCAACTTCATTCTTGTATTCTTTGAACTTATCAAAAAAATCTGACTTATACCTCATTAAGTAGATATATCCATATCTACTAAAATCATTAGTAAATGTTATGAAGTATGAGTAACCTCTCCATGATTCACCTGGAAATGGTCCACACACATCGGTATGAACCAATTCAAGAAGCTCTTTATCCCTTTTACCTTTCCCACTAAATGGGGCTTTGGTCATTTTTCCTTATAAATATGTATGACATACACCAAGTGGGTTTAGTTCTAAAGAACCTAAATATCCATATTGATTTAACATTGTCAATAAGTTATCATTTACATGAACTTTATGGTGATTCCAAATTTGGGTGTGGTATGAGTCATATGAAGTATCTTTGTTATTAAGTTCCATTACTTGGTTTGTGTAATCTAACACGTAAAGATCATTGTATAAATTGACCTTAACAAAAAAAATGATATCTTTGTAAAAGAGGAAACATTCATTTACAAACATGAAAAAAATATATGTATCAAACCTAGATACATAAATAATGTTTTTAGTAATAGACATCACATAATAAAAACCCTTTAACACCAAGTTCATCTCAGTTGGAAACGTGACGTGGTAGTCCCCGACAGCTACAGTAACAAGTCTGGCTCCGTTGGCTACTCGTAGATATACCTCCCCTTGTTTAATCTTTTTAAATAAACTTGGTTTCTGTATTTGGATACATATTTGAGTACCAAAAGTTGTATATAATAACCAATTATTATAAAAATATAGATTTCATTCGATAACAAATGCACATGAAGCTTCCCCTTTCTTCTTAGGATGAGTGTAGTTTTTCTTCCAGTGGCCCTTCTTGCATCATACGAAACAAATAGACTCATTTTACCTTTCCTTCCCTTTGATATTATTTATCTTGGAAGGGTGCAAAGATTCTTTGGGCTTAAAGATCTTTGTCTTCTCTTTCCTCTTATTCACCATAAGGACAGAAGGCTTGTCACACTTCATATCTTTGTCCACTTGGAAAATGAGGATAAGAAAATCAGATAGAGACTTCTCAATGTTGTTCATATTAAAATTAACAACAAAGCTATAGAATATTTTTGGGAGTGATGCAAGAATTATCAGTGCCCATTTCTTCAGGGAGTTTAAACCCTAGAACCTCCAGGCGCTCAATGTAGCCAATGATCTTAACTACATGAAGATCAGCTGGGGAACCCTATGAAAGCTTACTCTGAAAGAGTTCCTTGGAGATCTAAAACCGTTCCTATATTCCTCTCTCATGGTAAAGACCACAGAGGTGCTCAATCATACTATAAGCATCCATGTTTTTAGGAGACTTCATGAGATCACTAGACATTGATGATAACATCAAACATTTAACATTGACCACGTCGTTCATATGTTTTTAATAGACCAGGAAATCATAATCACTCGCCTCTTTGGAAGGAGGATTAGGTAATACTGAATCTAACATGTAAGACTTTGGTTCATGGTGTTGGATAACCCGAAGGCGTCTAAACCATTCATTGAAATTTCTATCGGTGAGGATGTTGACATTATCCAGAATTGATCATAGGGATAGTGTGGTTGATGAGCTTGTCATTTTTATACTAAAATTAAAAGATCATATCATTAGTGATTTCTTGATTACAATTTATGAGAAATTATAAATTAATTTTATTATGTCTCCCACTATTTCATCAAGTCCCAATGAACCTCACCAATGAACTGAGAATGTTTAGTTTCCATGAAATTCTAGTTTCAAGAACCCATATTCCCCTTCACATAACCCTAACAAGGGTTGATCAAGATATTTGAAGGTATTTAGTTAGGAAGGTCTTTTCCAACTACAAGCTTGTAGCTCCTTGATCTATTGAGTGGACTCCCCAATCCTGAAATCCAAACTTTGGATTTCGTCAACTCTTGCTTCCAATATCACACCAAGTCTCGCAAGGGATACTGCTCTGAATGTAATATAGTTAACTCAACTAGAAAACTTTCATAAGGGATTACTGTATAAAAATATGTATCCCAACAAGGGATGATCAAACACATAGTTTTATTGAGTTTTTTCCTTAATCTTGTAATAGAAGGATTGGTGTGAATTAATATTTTGTTTGAAGAATTTTTATCTCTTATGTGTGAATTTATTATTATAATTATCACATTCTTGTTAATTTTAAGTGGAAAATACTTAAGTGATTAACCATGTCTTGATAATATTTAAACATAAGCCTGGTTTATTTTAGTTCCATCTTGAATTCTTGTTTAATTCATTAATTATGTGATCATGACAACACATCCATAATGATAAACCATGCAACAAAAAAAATAAAATAAAGAAAAGTGTATAATCATGAGCTTTTATAATAGTTAATTTATCTAGAAATTGATAAACTAACCCTGACCTAGGGGAGAAACACCTTGAACCTTTTGGGTTCATGTTTACAACTTTCCACCTGTCCACCTATGTATCTTTTGGGATTGGTTTCATCTCGACTCCACCATGAACCACCTCCACTAGCTTGGGATTTCCATCCATTACATATTTTTTTTTAACTCACATGTAGTGACGGATAAATTGGGGGTTTTACATAAAAGAAACCTTTGGAAATCAGGCCCTACATATTAATGAGGAGATATGGCTCGCAGGATAACAATTAATTTAATAAATAAATTTAAAGGAAACCAATCACATACCAAGGTCTTGGTCTATCTCATGATCACCCACATACATGAAACGAGTTACACATTTAAAAAAACTAGTATTCAATTCCGTAATCATTCTTATTAAGATAAATTGCACTTGAATTGATTAATTATTATATTTAATTAATCAATCCTTTTATCTTAATCATTTTTTAATTTTCCTTGATATTCTCATCATTGTACATAAATTCACCTTGGAGGAAAGCTGGTGAATACCTGTTTGAATCTACCCAACATGTAGTATATTCGTATAATGTTTTACTCTTTGGAAATATGGAATACATGATACTTCAATGAATAGAGTAACAACATATAGTACGATTTATACAAGATAATAAGTTCTGAACATTACAAAAACATTAAAGTTTTTACTTTGTGTAATTTGGTAAAGTACACGATGTGTTGTTCTGACTACACGACATGCACTACCTTCACTATCTTTACCAAAGTACATGCCTAAGGACTCGGCCTATGAGGTATAGTTTATAAATTTTGGAGTACACAATGTGTACAATGAGATAAATGTCGTGTTTTCTCTGCGTTACTCGGTTAATGATCATCTTAGCCTGGTATGGGATACACAGTTTGTCCCCTGACCCAAAGAGACTTCACACCATGTCCAGCAGTCCACATGACATATAATCCAGTATCTGTGTGCCTATATGTCCTGGTCAATATGCGGTGTAAAATTAACTACACCACGTGTAATAAATGCACATGGCTTGAGTAATAGCCGAATTACTATTGATGCACTATACACGACTACTTGACGTATAGAAAAGATTAAATGGTGTGTATAGAAAAGAACAAAACATGTAAGTCTGAACACACAGTGTGCACTTTTGTGTCACCTGGGCAGAATCGCCAGCGCCTCCTAATGAGTTCTCCATTTTAATTTTAATTAAAAAAATAAACTGTTTCTATGAAATCTGTAAGAAACAAAAGTAGAGAGAATATATATCGAAATATAGATTACAAGAATGATTAACCTTGAATTTACAAACAAACTTATTAAACTATAAATCATAAAATAATTGTTTAAATAATTATAAACTCTGATGCAACCGCTCTGATACCACTTTTAGGTTTCGGGTGCTCCAGAAGCGTGGTTAGACTAGTGCACATATTTAATTTGTACCATGATAAATGATTATTATAGGATCAATACGATGATGAATGTCAATCTCCAAGAAATAGAATCAAAGATTTAGATAAAGAAATAAGATGTCCAAAACCATTAGAGAGGATCTTGGACATCTTGTTTATAATTAATTTAATTAATTTCACAAAGAAAAGAATACATGGATCTTCAGTACATTCTTCATTGATGATGTTGATCATACCAAATGACCCTTCCAGATTGTATCATTGCACTTGAGAGTATCCAAACCAGAATCCCCCTAGAGGTGATCCACACATGCTCCAATGACCTCCGATCGACACCTCCTGTTCTCCAGGTGCTAGTGCGGTGAAAAAAGTGTCTCATGTAGGTCATTCTTGATCACTTTTTCTTCAGTCTTGAATAACATATCTTGTTATTTAGAGGGAAGGGAAGAGGATTTGAGAGATAAATTGTTTAGCTCAATAATTATCAATTCACCAGGTGTGCAGTTTGGTACATGACACAGTAGACATACGTGTTTATTTATCAATGTGGGGATTTGGTTACAATGTTTAATTGTGTGAAAATAATTAAATACATTCATAAACTTATATAAAACCCTTGATTTTAATAATAATATTGTGTCATTATTTAGAGTGAGTCAACTTCCACACTAAAAAATTAAAAAAAAAATCCACATCAAAAAATAATAGCAGCATTATTATTATTTAAACTTGTGTCAACTAGTTAAATAATTATTTACCATCTTGTAAATAATTATTTCACTACCATACTAGCATTGGTATTCTCGAACTTCACTTCCATATATTAAACACTTGAATAAATAAAAAAATAAATTATTCTCTTAAATAAATATTTTATTTACAAACAAGTAAATAAATATTTGTTAAATATTCAATAAAATAAATAAATATATTTTACCCATAATCCAGTGAGTAAATATTTATTTAATTTATGCAATAATTTTAAATTTAATAAAATCATTCCACTGTCTTGAGAATAATATTTATTCCATTAATTAAATTCAAATGAAATTTAACCGAGACCACCAAAAAAACTTAGTGTGTGACCCTCTAGGATTCTTTCTAGTTTGCATTAGGTGGGCTTGACTAAAGTCCAAGAGTACTATCTAGCAATGAGTCAAGGAACCCAAGTGGAAGAACATAAAGTCACAACAAGGACATCCATATACAAACAATCATTGTGTAATATAATCCCTCTGTCTCAATATCTCATCGAGTAGGTTTCATGATAGTGTCATCAACCTTTGTGCTTAATATGTCATTCTTTGACTACCTTAAATAAAATCATCATTACACCATGAATATAAAATTTCACACGATGTGTCTATTTTAATAAATGGGCCGAGATATTAACTTCTATAAATGGAAGGGGAAAATCCTTCCTCGAATTATATATTAATAACATGCCACTTGCGCAGGACCCAATGTACCCTACTTTTCGCCAACATTTGACATGATAGTTTTTGTCAGCAAATCAAAGTGTGGGAGTCATGACATGTATTAATGATAATCTTAAATTCTAAAGACCATTAAACATGCTCACACATATGAACATCCAATGACACTAAAACATATGTAATTCCTACTAGCAATTCTATTCTCATAATTCCCCATATTGGAGATTACCAAGTAAGAACTTCATGAGAGGAAGTCTCATCTGCTTATGAGTACTCACACATGATAGTCTCTGTATACTATGTGTCCCATAATAGTCTGTCAACCAAATACAGAACTATATTTAAGAATATTATTATAGAATTTCAAGGTTTTCATCATAGCATGGAACTTCCATGAACTTATCAATGTAACAAATAATCTATGACATTATTACATCATAGTTATGAAGAATAATGAAAAAATTTAATAATATGTTTAATATTTAAATACATTAAATATCCATGTAATAAAAGTACAAACAGTTGATTCTAGGACACCAACTCGAACACATAGTATCCATATGTCCTACTTTTGACCCTTAATTGATGATATCCAGAACGAAGATAAATCTTGGAAAAGTATTGAGCTCCAAGTAATTGGTAGAATAATTTATAAATGTTGGGAAGATGATATTTTTTCTTGATAGTGATCTTGTTAAGTTATCGATAATCATTGCAGAGTCTCATTGATCTATATTTCTTTATAACAAATAGAACATGTGCTCCCTCAAGTGATGCACTAGGGAATGTGAATCCATTATCATGATTCTCTTGGATTTTCTTCTTCAATTCCTGCAACTCAGTTCGGGCCATTATATAAGTTGTCATTGAAACAGGCATAACATCCAGTATGAGTTCTATTGAAAACTCAACTTCTCGGTTTGGTAGAAGAACTGGAAATTCATTTGGAAAGACATCATCAAACTACCATAAAATGGGGGTATTCTTAATCATGATTTTCTACCTAACCATTTTAGATAAATAACCTTTGTTTATAGGAATCAAAGCCCATATGATGGCATAAATTTATATTGTAAGGTTATATTCATCCTTGCTTCGATAGATGATCCTAGATTGATTTGGAATATGAAATGTGACTTACCTTCCTTGCCAATTAATATGAGCTCCATATAGAGAAGTCCAATCCATGCCAAGAATCACATCAAATTACACTATAGGAAGGATTACATGATTTTCAGGAAGTATATTCCCACAAACATCAATAAGCGAAGAATTATAAACTTTTGATTCAATATTTGTTCCATTTAGATTCGTCATAGCTAAATCAACATTTAATTGTCGAGGTAATACGGTGATACCCTTAGAAGACTATTCAAAAATAAAAGAGTGGGTGCATCCAGAATCAAATAAAATATTTTCTACTTTAGAGTGGATGATAAGTGCACCTTTGAACACTTCATTATCATACTCCACATCACTGATAGTGATTTTTTGTTACTTTACTTTGTATTTGGCCTTAATAGTTTGTTGACATAAATCATCCTCAATAACCCTTAGATTAGGGCATTGATTGGTATAATGCCCCATTTCCTTGTACGTGTAGCATTGAAGTGTAGGAGGTTCATTATGTGTAGTATTTTCTTTGTTCACAACATTAAACATATTTTTTCCATCACATTGGCATTACACTACCCAGTGACCTTCTTTTCCACACTTAAAATATTTACCAGTCCATTTAAGACAATTTACTCTATGTTTCTTTCCACACTTTGAGCATAAGGTAAAACTTATCTTCTTTTCTACGTGGTCTTTAGATTTTCCTTTGAATTCCATTTTCTCTTCTTATCAAATCCATATGATTGATGGGTTACCCCAATATTCATCTCAACCTTGATATTACATTGAATTATTTCCTCGTAGCTATTAAAGTCCCTTATGGCTAATGCCCTTTGGATACTTGGTTTTAAGTCACTAAAGAATTGATCAATTTCACTCTCATGTTGGATAATAATTCTAGAAGCATACCTTAAAAGTCTTGTAAAATTTTCTTTGTAGGTACCAATAGATTCATCATCCTTTTTCTTATGTTCAAGGAACTCATTCCCCATCACTGTTTGAATAATATGAGGAAAGTACTTATTGAAAAATAATTTCTCGAACTCATCCTATTCCATAGAATTAATTTCATCTATTTTCTTCGTATTCCAGATAATATTATACCATTGATCAGATTATCCTTCCAAACAATAGATTTATAATATGAATTTATCATGTTCAGAACATTGTAGAACTAAAAATGTATTTTTAGTGGTACTGATCCATTGTTCATCCACTAAGGGATTAGAGGACCCACTGAATGAAGGTGAGAGCTACCTTATAATAATCTAAATAGAATATTTATCCCTCCTTTTTTCGTTTGGAAGTCCTTTAGGGTTCATATCTTGAGAAAGATATATGAGCATGTATACAATATTTTTCATTCTAGATCCCATAACATTTCGTCTCTTAGGGGGACAATCATTGCATTTCCCATCACATTAAGCATTAGTGTAGTTCCTTTGGGTTCTAGACATTAAATAAAACCAAGAAGTATAGTGTGAGAAACACTAATAATAACAGGAAAACCACATAATCAAGAATAAAATTTCAATTTAGTACATTCTAGGTTTTATCATAGGTTATTCATGGTAATTTCTAAAACACTAGGATTGTATCCTATACTTTGTCATATCCTTAGGGTTCTTACTAAGGCCTTCTCATCCTAGTTTCCAAAGGATAACCGTACCTTTCCTCATATACCAACTAAAGTGACCCATTCTTTGCATACATTGATATTACTTCAAAATTGAATTATATTCATTAAAAAAATAACAAATCCATGATAGGAATGTATAGTTATAGTGTGTTTAGAAAATATGAAACATAAACCACTAGTTCATAAAACCTCTACATTGTCTCCCGGTTACTCCTTCATAACTAGAATCCTTTTGGAAGATCATACTTAATACCATTATTCATGACTAGGGGAAAAGAAACATATGAAAGGGGTGATATAAAATGCTTAATAAGGGAAAAAAAATGATAATATCAATCATTTTACAGTCATAATACATAAGAACATAACATTTGGAAGTCTTATTCTGTATATGAAAGATCATGATATGATGTAATGGGATAAAAGTTCATAAAAATTAATGAAATTAATCCCAAAAGTAAAAAAATAATACATGAAGTTTTTTTTTCATACACATAATCACAGAAAATAATTTTATTGTAGTCAAGGCTCATTTCCAAGACCATCATAGCGAACAAATTCAATTATTGAACCAGATTTACTTAATATTCCATCCTTGTGTTACTAAACTGGATTTACTTGCCTTTCCAGTCATGTCTATAGCATGAGACATAATTCAATACCCAATTCTTTGGACAGAGATATAGGTCCTACCCATCTCATAATTAAATCATTCTCACATGGACCAAAAAAACATAAATCATTCATCATAGAATAACCCATGACATAAAATGGGTTTCTTAAATATCATTCCATCATAATACATATAAAATAAATAGATTTTATAAAAATAATTCCATAATAAACACAATAAAATAAAAGTAATAATAGGGATAGATACATAACATTATATAATTTTAGATGGAAAATAATTTTGATAAAACACTTGAACTTAATTCCTAAGGAAAATATCCTTTATTTTTAAAAAAATGTTTTATTCTGCCAAAATGCCACGAAATTCTAAAGAAAAAAATTTAGTTGAAAATAATTTTGAAATCATGTAGAATAATATTAATGTAAATCATGTGTCATTAAACTGTAAAAATCCATTCATGCCGTATAATTTAAAAAAAAAACTTCCTCCTCATTCTTTTTTCAGAAAAGTCAAAAAGTACCTCAAATCAAATAAAAAAAGGATTTATTTCGTAACGTTTAATAAAAATTTAGAATAGGGTAAAATTAAATTTAAAAAATATTAGAAAAATAGAAATAATATTACATAATTAGGAAACATGGATGTGGATGATAAATATACCCCAGAAAATACTTACGTATAAACAATCTTGGATAAAAATGAGATTGCAAAATTATCCATTACCTTATGTATGATATCCTTTGTATGTATCTGAACCTACTTTATAATGATTTAAATAATTTTATTTAATAATTCTATAATAATAATCATTTTTATGATATCATATATGATTATATTATCATCCGTTTGTCAGTAACATTTTGTTGTCACTCATTATTCAGATATTAACTACTTTATGTTCTTATGCAAGATTTGAAAGATAAGATCATGTTCTACTTCTTAGGTTATAGTAAAATAATTTAGAGAATAATATTAGAATAATATATAACATATTTATTTATTTAATTAATTTATATAATCATGTTTTAATTACGATCATGTAGAATGAATTGCATCATATCATGGAGACAATAGGTCGTACGTACACATGAACGATGATATCATTCCCAAAATTATTGAATGGTATTGAAGTAGATGGTGTATAATATTTAAAAATTAGTATCATGTTATAATAATAATATATAGTTATTATTTGCATCATTATACTCATCCAAGTAAGGTGATGGTGAAAAAAATATTACACCATGACATGGAGATGGTAAGTCATACATACGCACGTGAAATGAGTTCATTTTTCATAGGATAGATAGAAGGAGAAATATGTTTGTTTAATATTTATAATTAAATATCAGTATATGAGTGATACTGATGTCATTAATTAATAATTAAACAAATAATTAAGAGGAAGTACAAGAAGAAATATGTCTGAATGAATCGGTAGACGAGATTACCTCTTCCTCGACATGCTTCCTCTAAATCTCTTCTTAGAGCACTAGATTTGGTCTTTGAGGATGACCAAAACCTATATAATGAAAATAGGGAAGTTTATATGAAAAGGGTAGGGGATGGACACGCTTGAAGGCTCAAAATGAAGTGAATAGTTGAGGGGAGGTTCCCTTTTATAATTGAGGTGAGGGGTAATTTTGGAAACTCTATAAATAATAATTTTTAATAAAATCAAACCATACCAAAAAATCTCCAAAATTTACAAATTTTGAATACGAGATGAGATAGGGTTGTAATATCATCAACCAATAAATTTTTTACAAGTTATATTGCCAATTTGAACCATATCCTTTTAATTGACACTTAGTTATTCTATTTAATTTTAATTGTGGTAATAAGATTATAAATACTTAATGGTTATAAATATTTACTTATATGGTGTTAATTGACCAAAAAGGGATATTTTATGACATTCTATACCTTATAATTATCTATTTTTAATTTTCAAATATTTTTTTGATTTTTAAATAATTTAATAAAATGATATTTTTATAAAATATCAATAGTTCCAATCTTAACACTATTCATTTATTTGACTTTAAATAAAATCCAAATGGAAGATAATTTTGAAAAAATATTTAATACACTCCTAAAAAGTTATATTTACATATAAAATTCATGGATCACATTAATTAATTCGTATGATATTTATTTTCATATTTGTAAAACCATTTATTTGATATTTCTATTAATAAAATAATTTCTACATAACTATTGTATCATCATTAATGTTAATTATTTAATATATAAAAATTATAAATAAATTTATATGATGTATTTAATTATTTTATCTTTCCAGATACTATATATAGTATAAATTATCTCATAGTTACCCATATATTAAAATTAATATACATATATAAAATGAGAATGTGACATTTTGTCACATTCATTAGTTTTTATTATATTCATGTCATATTCATAGGTAAGTGGACATTAAGTGATTTAATTTAGAAAAATAGATGATAAGGGTCGAATTTAGTCATCCAATATGATTTTTATTGGTGTTAAGGTAATTTTATAATATTATTTTTACCTTTAATTACCCGATTTACCTTCAACCATGGTAATAAAAATAAGTACCAAAGTTACTATTCATAATGCCCAAAAATAAAAAATATCCTATTAACATAATTTGGACCTACATATTCCAAATATGGATTCCATTTTTAAGAATTTAAAACAAAGAAGTTTCAGTAATTATTTTAAAATCAATCTCAATGTTAGATTGAAAGAACTAGTTTTTAAAAGTTAAAACACTGCAAAAGAATGAAATGTTTTTACGTATGAATTCAATGTAAAATTAATTCTAATGACATAAAATATATTAAATGATAAAAATATATTCTATTTATATTTTAAAACAATTCAATTTTATAATTTAACCATATAAATTATCTCAATGAAAAAGTTATTCTTACTTAAAATTTAGTGTGTTATTACTATTCATCAAAACATGAATGTTACCAGAAAATATTGTAAATCCAACCAAAGTAAAATTTTATATCCCAATTTAAAAAGAACATGTTTAAGTTTTCATCTAATAATTATTAATGTGTCATAATCTTAATTTAAATGGGGTTCTCTATTCCAAGGCGTAAGATTTCCCTTTAAAAAAATGTACGTTTTTATACAACAAATAGGGGTTTTCACACACTATAATTAAAATATCTACTGGAAAAATATTCCATTAAGAATATAACATATATATCTCATTAATTTTATTTCCAATAGTAATTCACTAAAAAATAAAAATATCTAATTTATATTTTTCATAAATAATTGATAGTCAATGAATTCATAATGCATTTTAATAAGTTAGCTGTAATTATCCCAACTAACTTAAAAATTAGGATATAATGGTAATTTTATACAAAGGGAGTCTCACTATTCGTTTAAACTCATTATTTCATGAAACACAAGCTACTAAAGAATAAAAATCATTTAAAGATTTTTTTTTCATAAAAACAATCCAAGTGTTATAATTATTCTATCAACATAATAACATTTCAGTATTCAAATGATACTTTTTTCATTATATTAGGACAATTATAATATATTTTATGGAGATTTAAGAGTAATGAAGCTTGAATGAACCTGATTAAAACAATTAACTCTTATTTGGATTTCATCCTTTATACCACCCTCTAGGCCTCTTTAGATTGGAATTTTCAGAGTCCAGAACATCTAGGATGTAGAAAAGGGTGTTTTGAGGTATATTATATATTTTTTTTTTTGAGAATTGAGTCTTTAGGTTAGAGGATAAGGGAGGTGGATAAGGGTTACTTTCATAGGTGAGAGTGTCTGAATTTTTACAAATATAAATTCTATAATATAAAAAGTGTGGTATTATTCAAGTAACATGGACCCAAAATTTATTATTAGATATTAAATGATAATTTATGGTAGATTAATCCTTAATACACACTTTTAGATAGTATATTTTAAGATATTTTGAGACTTTACCTCTTAATTTATCATTTTTACTACATTTTAACCTTTACTAAGGTGACTAATTTTTACCTTGGTAAATATTTTTTATGACCAACAATGAAATTCAACATATTACCAAATTTGTACATGATAATTACAAATATGAAATAAATATTACTTGATTAGTTTTATAAATTTCAAAAAAATTATTTTTAATATAATAATTCAAAAGATGAAAACCAATATGTTTAAAAAATATATTTTTTAAGCATAATATGAATTTATTGTTATTTATTTACAAGTTAAAATAATTAAACGAGTGTTATTTTTTTAATTTATATATATTATCAATAAATTTCTTTATGTTAATTATTAGAAAGTGATGAATTTATTTTATTAGGATATAAAAACATTAATATATATAAAAATACAATTATTCAAAAAATAGATCTTCAAAATATCAAATGATTTTACTTTTACTTTTTGAAATTGAAAACTTATTTTCTCGGAACTGTAAAACAATATATTAAAGAAACCGATATAAATTTATCTTAAAATTATATTTTATTAAAACTCAAAATAATGAGAATATGTAGATTAATAATTATATTTTTACATCATCTTAAGTTCTACTTTAAAAACCCCTCAAGTAATATTTATTATATCTAAGGAAAATATAATTAGTTGTGTCAATCATGGGTGTTATGTTCTACTAATTGATGTAATGTATTCTCCTACATAGATTTTATAATAAGGTTAATTCTATTTATACCCATAAATTAAATAGCTATATTATAATGGTCTTATTTTTTAGTCATAATTATATCTTATTAATATATCTCCATTCATTTTAGTTTAGTGTTTTATGTGATAAAATCAATTCAACATAGTATTTTTTTAAAGGATAAAACATACTAGAATATTATCATATTACATTAATTAGTTTTCACATTGAGTAAAATTTTCTCATGTAATATTCATCCAAATTGTAAGATGTTTAACCATATAGAAAAGGTCCTCATCATATGGACTAAAATTATAGACACATTTTCTCTCACTGCATGGTGTTAAACTAAAAGAAAAAATGGAATGGTATATAATACCTATCAAAATGTTTGGGTTGGAGAACTTTTGATACCCATTCCTTCTTACACTAGATCCATATTGGTGTAATAATTCTTTTTTACATTTATCAATTATCACTAAGATGTAATTCCATTAAAGGATCCAAAACTACATTTGGATTGACTATCATATTATAGGATACGTTGTGATGCCTTCATTTTTTATCATTTACCCATACACCCCCCAAATTCTCAACCACCTCTAGGTGCATGGTCTTCTCACTTAAATCGAGTCTTATTGCATTTGACTCTACATAGAGAGAAGATAAAAAATTATAAGAACTAAACCTGAATTTATTCTTAGTATCAAAGGATATTTCAATTTTCCATGATTCCCTTGCATAGGCCCAACTATAAATATCGACCAAATCATTATTTCTTCTTGGTAATTAGATGACCCCCATTCACATAATGTTTCCCCTTAATGAGTCTATAATTAAGATAAATCCATATTATTTGGAATAATAACTAGATCAGTTTAAGACTATAGTTGTATGGATTTTCATCTACAAACCCATGCTTAGTTCAAAAGTATATCCAATTGCTTAGGTCCAAGTACATCCAAGTCTTAGTTTCGAGACTAAAATACATGGCCATTGTACTTTTCATATGATGATAAACTAAAGGATGTGTGATATATCCTATAAGACCTTAAACTGTTCACGGTATCTTACCCTATGTAGACTAACCTCTTTCATAAGATTCTGAACCATGTAGGATCTCCACAAAAAATGGGTCTCCATCAATGATTCTAAAATAAAACAAAGTACTATCACTCATTCATAAGAGTTAGATCTATATAGGATCCTTAAATATAGATTTATTAATACCTAAAATTAATACAAAGATGCTTCCTTTCGTATAATACCTCTTTATATAAATATGTTATGTAAATGGTCACATTTTCTATTATAGATTTTGGGTTTCATCTAATATATGACCAAAACAATGCCCCCATATGATAAGAACTATGTTTTGATTGATTTATGTTTCCTAGGGATATGTAGTGCTATCTAGATATCCTATATTATTCATAACTACAAACATTTATCAACTTAAACCACATTATCATCCTAATGTTTGGGGATCTCATTCATGTCAGTTCTTTCCCCTGTCCTCTTACAGTAAGACCTGATAAGAACCATTTCTTGATCGATTCCTATTTTTTAAGGATATGTAGTGACATCTAGACTATATATGTCAGACCCATATACAAGTAATTATCCATGTCCACTTTACATTTTTTAACATTATGATATATAATTATATTTAATTTATATTGGGATATTCAAACAACCGCTTTGATGATTCCTTCAATATAGCATACTTTTTGCCTTAAGTGTTTGAATCACTATAAAATATTCATGTATATCAGTAACAAGGGTATTTGACCCCAACTAAAATTTTATTTTTTAATGATCACTGATGCCACCATATTTATCCCAACCAACTAGAGTTATCTTATTTTAATGGAAAATTTAGTCTAATATATATAATCATCTGACGACATTATAATGGAATCCATCATTCAAATGATGGTCAACAGGCACACCTATCATACTTATCGCACCTCATATTCCTAATTTAAATACTTTAAACCCTGATTTACAACTCCATTATTCCTCATTCAAAGGGGTTGATATATTCTTTATAACACACAAAAATTCTAATACATGATTACCTTTAAATATGAAAATGTGGTTTATAGCATGCTCCACACACAACACCGAACTAAAATGAAATGGTGATATGTTTATACCATTAAAAAACTCTCCGTTAAATTAAAAATAATAAATATTAGTAACTACATTATGAATTATATAAATATTGAAAATAAATTCTACCATTAATAATAATCAAATTAAATTAGTTTACATAAAATGACGAATAAGACCATTTATTGTTTGGAAAAATGTATTTCTAAAAAACTTCCTTTACTTTGATACACATTTAGATATAGAGAAACATATGATTAATGGTAAATTATTTTTCAAATAGATAATTTTTTAACATCAAATTAGTTGGTTAATGATATGAAATAATAAAAAAATCAGTTAATATTTGAAAGTGTCATTTTCCAATTAAAATGGTTTTTTATTGTCTATTATTTTTATTTTATTCAAAAGTTGAATTAATATTTTTGTTTAATTTTATATTAATAAAAAATAAATTTATTTTTTAATTCATCATATCAAAAATTAACTTTGTGTTAAGGTTTTTATATTTTTATGAAAATGTTGTTTTTAGTTGAAAAATAGAGTTTTCACAAAACATGTAATTTGTATGATGTTATAATTTTAAAAAAATGAAATATAAGTTTATATAACATTATAAATTATAATATAGGAATATAAAAATTAAAAAAAATTCAGTTTAAAATATTATTTTAACTTATAAATTATATTCAAAATGTTTTTAGAATAAATAAAAATGTTACTTTCATAAAAAATCCAATTTCTATCATTTCATTGAATTAATTTTTTTCAAGGGAGATTTAGTTGTGGATTTCCATTTAAGCCCCAAATCCCATATTTTTTTATAATAGATAAATTTATATCCTTAAATTCAGTATCCAAAAATAATTTTATATTATATATAAATTTAAAGCTAAAATATGTTATTTCTCAAAAATCTGTTTTATGTGAATAATTTTATTAATTTTAAAATTAACAATTCACACCATTAGAAATTTTATTTTGAAAAATTAATTTAAATTTTTTAATTATATTTATTATATTAGTTATAAAAGTTAAATCTCAACCATTTTCATTAAAATATAATTCTACAGTAAGAAATAAATTACCAAGGTAAAATTAAATTAGTGTGAAAGTTAAAAAGTAAAAAAAAAGTCGTAAAACACTCAAAGTTGTCTAAAAAGAACTGGTTGAGGTTATTTTAGACCCAAATCATTTTAATCTCCTATTTTCCATTTTTTTCTTTTTCACTTGATTAATAACCTTACATTCATGAAAATGATAGGGTTACTCCTAAAACTACCCTTCCCTTCACTTAAAAAAGGGTAAAAACTTCAAAACTTAAATAATCAACTATAAAATGAATTTCACTTTTAAAATATTCCAATTTTCTTCACTTATAACCTTATCCCACAATAAAATTCTTCTATTGAACATTAGTTATCATAAGGACTTCATTTCCAAGGAGGCTTCCAAGTAAAATTTAAGTCCCTGATCTGAGTATTGTCAACTACTTTATTTTTCATATTAATTATTTTCTTTCAATTTATTATATCTCAACTAATATGGTTATATTAGTATAATTTATATAATTTAAATTTTATAAATTAATGGTATTATCATTGTTTATTCATATACCCTATCCATTAAAAAAAATCAGTTTTTGGTATATGGGTTATGCAGGCTACTGCCTCCACTAAGAAATATGTTTCATTTTCCTTTATTGCCAAATAATGATGGATCTAGTGATGTTTTAAAAATATAAATATTTTTTATAATATCTCTAAGGTTTTATATGACAAATTATAGAAATGATTACTGATATGATCAACAACGGTTCATTGTTAATTTAGTCATTTAAAATAAGTGTACTAAGAGGATAACTGTTTATTAAAATTGTGTAATATTTTCATATCCATTACATATTATTAAAATAAATTATAATTATGATATATCACACTAATAAAAACTAAATAACATCATTATGATTTGGTTATAATTATATTACAACTAAACCACCTCATAACCATACATTAGTCATGGTAGGTTCATGTTTGGGTTGGCTTAACCTCCTACTTGAACACTACTATAAATTTATGTAATAGATGACTATGAGATATTATTTACTGGTATAATATTATATAAATATTTAAATAATGTTTTTTTATTCTAGTTTGGTTATATCAAAATTTAATTCATCAATTAACAAAACAAATTTTGATTGTTAAGAATCACTGAAAATTCTTCTTGTCAATTTCATCTTCAAGGATAAAGAATAAAACACTCCATAAACGATATTATTACATCAAAAATAATTAAAAAAATCAACATAATTAATCATAATGACATATCAATGATTAAAATTTTAACATCCCAGGTAAATAAGGAAATATGACATTTTCATATTTATTAGTATTTGTGAATTAAATATTAATTTTACTTTAAATTGGTTGCTATGTTCAATGGAATGCTCGATAAACAACAATGGTTTTTTTTTGAAATCTTACATTGCATACTAATAATATAATATTATTATTTTAATTGGTAGTTGACGCCTAGCCATTGTATTGGTAGAAATGAATATAACTAACTAAAATATTATTATACATGTTTGTTAAATGTTTTTACATTTATCCAACAAAGGTTATAGGCTTAAAATGTGAATTTATCTAATTTTAAGCATAAATACTATAATATTCTTTAAAAGGTCGATTTACCGCCTTTTAATGGAGAAACCTCTTTAAATATAGTTTTGGTCACTTTTATATGTTATATTTGACCAAATAAAATTCTTCTTTAGAATCGAGACATCAAAATTCACTTTTTGTAAAATTATGGAATTTTTCTGATAAAATTCAATTTTTGATGAATAGTGGAAAATACTGTATTTTAATTCAAAACTGTCATTTAATCTAATTTATTTATATGGTTAGATTATCATTTTAATTGGTTTTAAAGTTTAATTAGATTATATTTTTACCATTTAATCCAATTTAGGTCATTAGATGTAATTTCACATTGAAATTGGAAGTGTCAATCTTTTGATAATTATTTCTTAAAAACACGCTTTTTGTTTTGACAGCAGGAATTAATTTCAAATTAATTTCTGCCACTTCTAGGTTTTGAATTTGGAAAAACAGATTCCATTTTTGGAATCTGCAGGTCCAAATTGTTTAAATAGGTTAGTTTTATTTTAAGAAATTATGAATATTTATTTTAATAAATATTTTATTTACCATGGTTAAAAGGTAAATCTAGTAATTAAGGGTAAAAAATAATATCATAATAATATTAAATTACCCTAACATGTTTATTAATACTATTGGTTGATACATATCTGACCATGACCATCCTTGGGTCGATTTTGGGACCTCATGGGGCCACTTGGGAGTGATAATGACACTTTATTTTAATTAAGTTAAAGTAAAGGCAAAAATGACAAAAACAAATATCTTTTAGTAAATAAATTTTTACATGGGGTTATATAAGTTATATCTTCGACTATAAACTTGAATTTGAAGGATAAAAATATTAACTACATCATGGTATTTTTTTTATAATTTTTAGACATCAAATATATTAAGTTATTTATGACACAATAATGATGCAGTGTTTACCTCATTAATAAATGATTTAAATAAATAAGATTATAAAGATTAAAATAATATCCAAAACCTATCCAATTATAATTGGATTATTTTAATTCAACCATGAGTCATATTATCTTTGACTTTAATATGTTTAGGACATTTAGAAACCAAAAATCATTATATAATTAAATAATATTTTCATACTTTCCTAAAGATCCCCTCCTCCCCTTATAAAAATCCATTGCCTCTAACTCATTACTCACACCTCTCAAGTCCTTTGGATTTTCAATACTCTAACCAATTAAACTCCCCACATAACTCTCTTCCTCCTACAATACTTACCTTAGGCAGAAGGCACTTCAAGATACCCTTTTAGTTCAAACCAAAAGGAGATACCCGATTTAAAGGTAATGTCTTCTCCTAAGTTCTTTTGTTTTATTTTCCTTCACCCATCCCCTAAACTCTTTTTATTACTTTATTTTATAAAAACACTTGTATCCTCAATATAATAGGTTGTTTTTATGAGAAGTATTTGAACTCTACTTACACACACCTCCATCTATTGCGCAATGAACATACTATTTATGTGGATGGCGAACAAACGCCTCACAAAATGATGATTGTTCAATTATCTCCTACCACCTTTGATGCTGGGTTTTTTGTCGTGAAACTCCAAAGGGAAGAATCTCTGGATCTTCGCCGCCCACCACCACATGGAGATTAGCCCTTCATGTCTTGATTATCATCAATTTAACTCCTATTCTCTAGCATATCTCCTTCAGAAAATCTCACTCCCTTGTTCCAACCCCATCTAAATGAAAGAGAAGTCGAAAATATATAGGAGTAGGGGATGGCCAGGATGCTATCCAGAATGTGAAACCAGAACGTTGCCTCGAATTTGGACCTCCTACCCACATAATCAAGATGATGTTTCTTATTAAAGGTTGTTCGAAAACGTGTCCTATGTATGTCATCAAAATCTGAGCCACCTTTGAGACATGGTGTAAAAGTTATGAACTAATTACTCAACATCTCTTGCTCTACCCGAGGAGAATCTTCATCTTCCACATAAGTGTATCACACACATAGTGACATAATGATCGACTATGAACTTTAAAATCATCATGCACGCGCGAAGTTGAGTATTCTGGCATTCACAGTTAGAATTAATGACTTTGGACATGTGTAGCCGAAGTTATGCCTCCTTGAATGATGTGGGGTCCACACAGCTAACCATAAAAATGTTTTACAAAGAACGATTTATTTGAGCCTATAGATGAACGATTTAGAACTTGTTCCAGTTAAAATATATGAATAACATATTCTAATGGTTCCATAAAAAAGAATCAGTCTAATTGGATCCATATTCTGAAAGATATGACTTATCAAACTAGTTAAAAACTGTTAAAAATCCAGAATTAAGGCATTTTCACAATTTAGCTCAAAATACAACAAATTTCCAATAATGATGAAATTTCACAAATAATTACACATTGTTGAGGATTAAATTATTGAAATATAGATAAAATATATTGAAAATATCAGCTCTATCAATTCCCCTACACTTAGCACTTTGTCTCCTAGACAAGTGAGCACCAAAACCAAATCATTTCATGTTCAAAACACAAATTAATGAGATTCACCAATCAACCACCAAGAATCGGATCATATCATGCCTCATAAAAAACAAATGATTAAAGTTATAAATTCAGTTCATTAAATCATTTCCACTTATATTATCATCTCATTCACACTACACAGTTACCTCACAAAAAGTTTCTCTCAACACAAATATTGATTTTCAAAAAAGCTTCTCTCATCCAAAAACATGCAAGAATCATCATAGGCTTGAAAAATTTCTAAATCTCCACCCGATTTGATAAAAGAAGAATATGATATTCATGAGGGATTTTCAAGGTTGTTCTGTGGCTAGTTGTTGGTGGGTTTCAAATGTCCAAAATTCTAAGGCTGAATAGGGAGAGATTGGCTCATTTTTGAAGAAAAAACGCATGAATCGAATCTTCACTCATGTCGGGAATCCTCCTTACTGTCATCCAATGAAAGTAAGATTTGAGAATCTCTGAGAATTTTTTATCCACCTCATTCCATCAATATTTTAGCAGAAAATGTTACATTTCTCTTTTTTTTTTCAAAAGCTCCAGATTGGGCACAACTTTCTTCCATTAAGAGCTCCAGATAGGCACAAATCTCTTCTATTGAGAGCTCCAAACAGGCACAACTCCCAGAAAAATATTTTTCAGTATAAAAAACAACTCTTCAGGGTTTGAATCACAACGCAACGCAACACCAGATAAAGTATCACACCACAAGTCATATCCCCCACACACAAGTTCAACTAGATCATGCATTTATACTTCCCGAGCAGGTTGGAAATGGAAAATGGCTTGTAATGCGGCTATCTAGAAGGTAGTACATGGCTACTAAGGGATCAATAAAGATAAAATGTACATGGTGGGCCAGAATAAAAAAGATAATCATGAAAAAGGGGGCTTTCAATCACAAAAAAAAATTCCTCATTCATTTCAATCACGCTCACCTTAGCCCTCAAGTATTGATAGAAATAGATCGAGTTCGGGTTCAATCAAACCTGCATTCTTTGGTTCACTCAAGAAGTAGGATGACTGTGAAGAAGATGAAAAATGGGTTCAGAATACTCACGGGCAAGTGATTTTCAATTTTAGACATCATTCATGTCATGGAATTCAAAATTAAATGGTTATTTAAAAAATTTTAAACTTGAAACAGTGTCTTTTTCAGAATTCATTTATAACCAGATTCAAGGGATCAATTATTTCACTCAATGATAGGGTTTTCAAAAATTACAAATATCATCATGTAATCTCAAATGTTTTTTTCAAAATTTTTAATAAAACACGGAAAATTTGAAAACACAAAAAAAATCTTATTCTACCAAGGATGATCCCCCCCCCACACTTATTTTGTACAATGTCTGCATTGTGCATAGATTATAGGAGAAATGAAAATCAAAAGGATAATACATGAAAAAAAAAGTGGAAAGGAAAGACATGACCCAGTTTTTATTTAATAGTAGCAGTATTGAGCTGGCCTCCTAAAAGCTATAGTACGGAAACCAACATGAAAATGAACAAAAACAAAGCATCAAATTTTTTTTGGAACGCAAGTAAAGAAAAATAATATAAATAAGGGAAGGTAAAATAGCCTTAGTATGAACCCCCAAGTGTGTTCTAGGATTTAACTGCCCCTTGTCAGGCAGTTCCAGCTAGTCAACCCCAATCTGAAGGCGGGTGATGTTTTTTCCTCATGAACCACCAAAATGAAATCTCTCCAATCTTCTTCAGCTCATGCATCTTGCAGAATCTCCCAAAAATTTATTTCTTCAGCTTCACCTCCATGAATTTTATGTTTTGATGATATAGTTAAAGTGGGAACAAAATGTAAAATAAACCTCCCATGATATTATCCTCACAAAAGGCCTCCACTGGTTGTTGAAACAGACACACCATCCTTTCCTCAATTTTAGCCTTGAAATCCTCATCATATGAAAAATCAGTCCACTCAAAAGAAACATGAACTAAATATGCACATGGAGAAGCACGTAGACAATTATTACAAAAAATATCAGGAAAGTAAGGATAAAAATTTGAGACATATCCCTATGTATTCTCAGGTTCTAGCTTTTTCTGCGAGTCAATAATAGTGGCATTGAAAGTGGGAAGCAGCTCTAGTTCTTCCATATGCTCTCCAAAAAGGAATGGCTCAAGTTTCTCTTCCTTTTTATCCAAATATTCATAATATGTTTCTAAATTATCAATTTCAAAAATACTGGCTTCAAATGAAATTTCATTTTCAACAAATTCATCCCAATGGGTTTCAAAAGAGCTTTGATTTCCAAAAGACACATTTGTTGGTGAATCACTAAAAATTTCTTCCTTAAAATATGAAAATAGGATTCAAAATCAGTTTTCAACACATCTACACAAGGATCATCGATATCAAAAATTGGTGGAATGTCATTTTCCATTTCATGAGTATCTTTTTGGTCTTTCATTTCTTTCAATCCATTTAATTCATTGGAAAGAATTCCCATTTTTCTGATTACTTCTTGAATATTTTGTTGAATCACCAAATTATTTTATTCAATTTTAAGAGTATTTTGTTGAAATTATAAAAAAACAGCATGACTAGGCTCCTTATATTGTTCATAATCAGGCCAAACATAGGAGTAGTCACTGTGAAAATCCATTTTTTGGGTTTTTTAAACACGAAATTAGTGGTTAAAAAGCCTAGAAAATTGAAAAAAAATCATAAAAAACTTAGGAAACCTACTCAGAAATGGATCCAAATTGATGTTGGGTTTTTTTTTGTGAAACTCTTGTCAATAATTTCCCCTTAAAATGTTGCACAGTGGTGACCATTAGGTTGTCTCACGAGGAGGCTGCAGGCTAAGTTATCAAACTGTCACTTTGTTAATTTGTTTTTGTTAATGTCTGAATTAGAAATGGGGATTTGAAATTATACTAAAAATGTTAAATAATATTAAATCATAGTTAAACTATAAATTTGTGTTAGTGATTGTAAATCATAAGAAAACTTGACTAAATAAAACAAACAAAAGAAGGCAGTGGCGGACAAACATCGATCCTCACATAATCCCACTATCCTTGTTTAATTGAATTATCAGATTATATTTCTTAATGATCACTAAAAGAACTCCAAGTTAACACCCATATTAACTAGAAACCATATTGAGACCTCAAATATGGGTGTTTATCCTCTTATGAAAGTGATTCTATTATCCAAAGAACTTCGAGAAATCAAAACTAATTAAACTTGTTGTGCATAATGGGGAGACCTCAACCAAAGAAGTTTAAACAACAAGACAATTATTTTACTTTAGTAAGTTGATAAAAAAATTCTATAGAAAAATATAAGAATGTGAATTCATGAAATAAAAGATACTTCAATTGTTCATGAAAATCAATTCCAGAAAAATATAATTAGAATACATTGAAGTACCAAACTCTAAAGGGAAGAATATTTGGATCTCCGCTGCCCACCACCACTTGTAGATTATCCCTTCAAGTCTTGATTATCATCAATTTAACTCCTATTCTTAATCATATCTCTTCCAGAAAAGATCACTCCCTTGTTCCAGCCCCCTTTAAATGAAAGTGAAGTCGAAAATATATAGGAGTAGGGGATGGCCAGGATGCTCTCCAGAATGTGAACCCAAATATTTGTCTCGAATTTGGACCTCCTCCCTGCATAATCAAGATAAGGTGTCTTATTAATGGTTGATAGAAAACCTTTACTCTTATTTTCATCAAATTTTGAGCCACTTTTGATATGTGGTGTAAAAGTTATGAATTAATTACTCTACATCTCCTGTTGTACCTGAGGAGACTCTTCATCTTCCACAAAAGTGTATCACACATGTAGTGCCATAATGATAGAATATGACCTTTAAACTAATCATGAATGCACACCTTGGAGTCTTCTTGAATTCCCAATTGGAATTAATGACTTTAGACATGTGTAGCCGAAGTTATGCCTCCTTCAATGATGTGGGGTCCACACAGTCGACCATAAAAACATTTTACAAAGAACGATTTATTTGAGCCTATAGATGAACGATTTAGAACTTGGTTCAGTTGAAATATATGAAGACTATATTCCAGGGGTCCCTTAAAAAAATAATCAGTCAAATTGGATCAATATGCTAAAATATAGGACCAAATTATCAAACTAGTTAAAAACTCTTAAAAATCCAGAATGAAGACATTTTAACAATTTAGCTCAAAATAGAACAAAATTCCAAAAATGATGCAATTTCACACATAATGACACATTGGTGAGGATTAAATCATTGAAATGTGGAAAAAATATATTGAAAATATCAGCTCTATCAATTCCCATATACTTAGCACTTGGTCTCCTGGACAAGTGAGCACCAAAACCAAATCATTTCATGTTCAAAACACAGACCAATGAGATTCACCAATCGAGCACCAAGATTCGGAAAATTTCATGCCTCATAAAAAACAAATGATTCAAGTTGTAAATTCAGTTAATTCAATCATTTCCACTTATATTCTCCTATCATTCACACAACATAGTTACCTCACAAAAATTTTCTCTCAACACAAATATTGATTTTCAAAAACGCTTCTCTCATCCAAAAACATACAAGAATCATCATAGGATTGAAAATTTTCTAAATCTCCACCCGATGTGAGCCAAGAAAAATGTGGTAATCATGAGGGAATTTCAAGTTTGTTCTGCGGATAAAGGTTGGTGGGTTTTGAATGTCCATAATTCTGAGGCCGAATAGAGAGAGTTTGACTCATTTTTTATGAAAAAAATGCATGAATCTAATCTTCACTCATGTGGGGAATCCTTCTTACTCTCTTCCAATGAAAGTCAGATTTGAGAATCTCTGAGAATTTCTTTTCCACATCATTCCATCAATATTTTAGCTGCAAAAGTTACATTTCTCTGATTTTTTTTAAAAGCTCTAGATTGGGCACAACTTTATTCTATTAAGAGCTCCAGATATGCACAACTCTCTTCCATTGAGAGCTCTAGATAGGCACAACTCCCAGAAAAACATTTTTCAACAGCAAAAACATCTCTTTGGGGTTTGAATCACCACCAAATGCAACACCAGATAAAGTATTACACCATAAGTCATCTCCCCCTCACTTAAGTTCAACTTGATCATTCATTTATACTTTTAGAGTAGGCTGGAAAGGGAAAATGGCTTGTAATGAGGCAATATAGAAGGAAGTATATGGAATCTAAGGGCTCAAGAAAGATAAAATGTAGAAGGTGGGCCAGAATAAAAAGGATAATCATGAAAAAGGGGTGTTTCAATCACAAAAAAATTACCTCAATCATTTCAATCACACTCACCTTAACCCTCATGTTTTGATAGAAATATATCAAGTTCTGGTTCAATAACACACGCATTCTTTGGTTCACTCAAGAAGTATGATGAATATGAAGAAGATGAAAAATGGGTTCAGAATACTCAGGGGCAAGTGATTTTCAATATTAGACACCATTCATGGAATGGAATTCAAAATTCAATGGTTATTTCAAAATTTTTGAACTTGAAATAGTATCTTTTTCAGCATTCATTTATAACCAGATTCAAGGGATCAATTGGTTCACTCAACGATAGGGTTTTCAAAAATTACAAAGATCATCATGTAAGATCAAATGTTTTTTTCAAAATTTTAAATAAAACACACAAAATTTGAAAACAAAAAAAAATATTATTCTACCAAGGATGGTCCTCCCCCCACACTTATTCTGTACAATGTCTTCATTGTGCATATATTATAGGAGAAATAAAAATCAAAAAGATAATACATGAAAAAAACAAGTGGGTAGGAAAGACATGACCTGGTTTTTATTTAATAGTAGTAGTATTGAGCTAGCCTCCTAAAAGCTGCAGTAGGGAAACCTACATGAAAAATAAACAAAAAAAACCATCAATTTTTTTTGGATTGAAAGTAAAGAAAAATAAAATAAATAAAGGTAAGGGAAAAGAGCCTTGGTATTATCCACCAAGTTGGTGCTAGGATTTCCCTGCCCCTAGTTAGGCAATTCCAACTAGTCAACCCCAATCTGAAGGTGGGTGATGTTTTTTCCTCATAAACCACCAAAATGAAATCTATCCAATATTATTCATCTCACACATCTTGTAGAAGCTCCCAAAAATAGATTTCTTCAGCTTCCCCTCCACGACTTTTATGTTTTTATGATATAGTGAAATTGGGAACACAATTTAAAATAAACCTCCTAAGACATTATCCTCGTAAAAGTCCTCCACTGGTTGTTGAAACGGGAACACCATATTTTCCTCAATTTTAACCTTGAAATCCTCGTCATCTGAAAAAATCAGTCCACTCAAAAGAAACATGAAATAAATCTGCATAGGGTGAATCATGTAGACAATTATTATAAAAATTATCCGGAAAGTAAGGATCAAAATTTGATACATCTCCCAATGGATTCTCAGGTTCCTGCTTTTTCTGCGAGTCAAGAATAGTGGCATTAAAAGTGGGAAGTAGCTCTGGTTCTTCCATATGCTCTTAAAAAATGAATGGCTTGAGTTTCTCTTCATTTTTATCCAAAGATTCAAAAAATATTTCTAAATTATCAATTTCAAAAATAGTGGCTTCAAATGAAATTTCATTTTCAACAAATTCATCCCAATGGTTTTCAAAAGATCTTTGATTTCCAAAAGACACATCTGTTGGTGAATCACTATAAATTTCATCCTTAAAATGTGAAAAAGATGATTCAAAATCAGTTTTCAACACGCCTACACAAGGTTTATCAATACCAAAAACTGGTGGGATGACATTTTCCATTTCATGAGTTTCTTTTTGAGCTTTCAGTTCTTTCAATTCATTTAATTCATTGGAAAGAATTCCCATTTTTCTGATTACTTATTGAATATTTTGTTGAATCACCAAATTATTTTGTTTCATTGCAAGAGTATTTTGTTGAAATTTTAAAAAACCATCATGACTGGGCTCTTCATATTGTTGATAATCAGGACAAACATAGGAGTATTCACTCTGAAAATCCATTTTTTTGGGTTTTTTTAAAACAAAAAATTAGTGGTTAAAAATCCTAGAAAATTTAAAAACAAATTAGAAAAAACATAGGAAACCTCCCCGGAAATGGTGAAAAATTGATGCTGGGTTTTTTTTCATGAAACTCCATCCAATAATTTCACCTTAAAATGTAGCACAATGGTGACCACAGGGTTGTGTCACGTGGAGGTTGCAGGCTAAGTTATCAAACAGTCACTTTGTTAATTTTTTTACTTAATGTGAGAATTAGAAATTGGGATTTGAAATTATACTAAAAATTTTAAATAATGTAAAATCATAATTAAACTATAAATATATGTTAGTGATTGGAAATCAAAAGCAAACTGGACTGAAGAAAACAAACAAAAGAAGGCAGTGGTGGACAAACATTGATCCTAAGATACTCACTCTATCCTTGTTTAATTGAATTATCAGTTTATATTTCTCAAGGATCACTCAAAGAACTCAAAGTGAACACACATGTTGACTAAAAACCATATCGAGACCTAAAATATGGGTGTTTATCCTCTTATGAAAGTTATTCGATTACCAAAGACCTTCAAGCACTAAAAACTAATTAAACTTTTTTGTGCTCAATGGGGAGACCTCTCCCAACGAAGTGTAAACAACAATACAATTATTTTACATTCATAAGTTGATAAAAAAGTCTAGAAAAAAATAGAAGAATGTAAATTAATGAAAGAAAATATACCTCCATCATTCATGAAAACCAATTCCAGAAAAATATAATTAGAATACATTGAAGTACCAAAATCCAAAGGGAAGAATATTTGGATCTCCACTGCCCACCAAAACATGGAGATTATCCCTTCATGTCTTGATTATCATCAATTGAACTCATATTCTTCATAATATCTCCTCCAAAAAATCTCACTCCATTGTTCCAACCCCCTTGAAATGAAAGAGAAGTAGAACATATATAGGAGTAGGGGATGGCCAGGATGCTCTCCAGAATGTCAACCCAGAAAGTTGCCTCAAATTTGGACCTCCTCCCCACATAATCAAGATGAGGTGGCTTATTAAAGGTTGTTTGAAAACGTGTCCTATGTATGTCATCAAAATTTGAGCAACTTTTGAGATGTGGTGTAAATGTCATTAATTAATTACTCAACATCTATTTCTCTCACTGAGGATACTCTTCATCTTCCACATAAGTGTATCACACACATAGTGCCATAATGATCGACTATGACCTTGAAACTCATCATGCACACGTGCCTTAGAGTCTTCATTCCTAGTTATAATTAATGACTTTAGACACGAGTAGCTGAAGTTATGCCTCCATGAATGATGTGGGTTCCACACAACTGACCATAAAAACTTTTTACAATGAACGATTTATTTGAGCCTATAGTTGAACAATTTATAACTTGGGATAATTGACATATATGAAGACCATATTCCATGGGTTCCTTAAAAAAATCATTTGAATTGGATCAATATGTTAAAAGATATTATCAAATTATCAAACTAGTTAAAAACTGTTTAAAATCCAGAATTAAGGCATTTTCACAATTGAGCTCAAAATACAACAAAATTACAAAAATGATGCAATTTCACACATAACGACACATTGGTGAACAATAAATCGTTGAAATGTAGATAAAATATATTGAAAATATCAGCTCTATCAATTCCCCCACACTTAGCACTTGGTCTCTTGGACAAGTGAGCACCAAAAACAAATCTTTGTATGTTCAAAACAAAAACCAATGAGATTCACCAATCAACCACATAGAATCGGATCATATCATGCCTCATAAAAAACAAATGATTCAAGTTTTAAATTAAGTTCATTCAATCATTTCCACTTATATTCTCTTCTCATTCCCGAAATATAGTTACCTCACAAAAATTTCTCTCAACACAAATATTTATTTTCAACAAATCTTCTCTCATCCAAAAACATGCAAGAATCATCATAGGCTTGAAAAATTTCTAAATATCCACCCGATGTGAGCCAAGAAAAATGTGATCATAATGAGGGCGTTTCATGGTTGTTCTGCAGGTAAAGGTTTGTGGGTTTCAAATGTCCAAAATTCTGAGGCAGAATAGGGAGAGTTTGGCTCATTTTTTAAGAAAAAAATGCATGAATCTGCTCTTCAATCATGTGGGGAATCCTCCTTACTATATTCCAATGAAAGTCAGATTTGAGTATCTCTGAGAATTTATTTTCCACCTCATTCCATCAATATTTTAGTAGTAAAAGTTATATTTCTCTTCTTCTTTGTTTTTAAAATCTCCAGATTGGGCTCAACTTTCTTCCATTCAGAGCTCCAGATAGGCACAAATCTCTTCCATTGAGAGCTCCAGACACGCACAACTCCCAAAAAATATTTTTCAGCATAAAAAAAAACTCTTCGGGGTTTGAATCACCACCCAACGCAACACTAGATAAAGTTTCACACCACAAGTCATCTCCCCCACACTTAAGTTCAACTAGATCTTGCATTTATACTTCCAGAGCAGGTTGGAAAGGGAAAATCGCTTGTAATGAAACTATCTAGAAGGAAGTACATTGCTACTAAGGGATCAAGAAAGATAAAATGTACAAGGTGGTCCAGAATAAAAATGATAATCATGAAAAGGGGGATTTCAATCACAAACAAATTACCTCAATCATTTCAATCACAATCACCATAGCCCTCAGGTTTTGATAGAAATATAACAAGTTCTGGTTCAATAAAACATGCATTCTTTGGTTCACTCAAGAAGTATGATGAATGTGAAGAAGATTAAAAAGGGTGTCAGAATACTCATGGGCAAGTGATTTTCAATATTAGACAACATTCATGGCATGGAATTCAAAATTCAATGGTTATTTCCAATTTTTTGAACTTGAAATAGTGTCTTTTTCATCATTCATTTATAACCTGATTCAAGGGATAAATTGGTTAAATCAATGACAAGGTTTTCAAAAATTAAAAAGATCATCATGTAAGATCAAATATTTTTTAAAATTTTTTTAAATAAAAGACACAAAATTTGAAAACACAAAAAAAATCTTATTCTACCAAGGATGATCCTCCCCCCACACTTATTTTGTACAATGTCTACATTGTTCATAGAGTATAGGAGAAATAAAAATAAAAAATATAATACATGACCAAAATAACTTTGAAAGAAAGACATGACCTGGTTTTTATTTAATAGTAACAATATTGAGCTAGCCTCTTAATAGTTGTAGTAGGGAAACCAACATGAAAAATAAACAAAAACAAAGCATCAATTTTTTTTGGAATGAAAGTAAAGAAAAATAAAAAAAAATAAAGAGAAGGGAAAAGAGCCTTGGTATGAACCAACAAGTGGGTGCTAGGATTTCACTACCCCTAGACAGGCAGTTCTAGCTAGTCAGCCCCAATCTAAAGGTGGGTGATGTTTTTTCCTCATGAACCACAAAAATGAAATCTCTCCAATATTTTTCAGCTCACACATCTTGTAGAAGCTTCCAAAAATAGATTTCTTCAGCTTCCCCTCTATGAATTTTATGTTTTGATGATATAGTGAAAGTGGGAACAAAATGTAAAACTAAACCTACCAAGACATTATCCTCACAAAAGGCCTCCACTGGTTTTTGAAACGGGCTCACCATCGTTTCCTCAATTTTAGCCTTGAAATCCTC
The DNA here is from genome assembly GCA_963277665.1 of Viscum album. Classification (NCBI taxonomy): domain Eukaryota; kingdom Viridiplantae; phylum Streptophyta; class Magnoliopsida; order Santalales; family Viscaceae; genus Viscum; species Viscum album. The sequence goes on from OY728161.1 coordinate 1,301,620,703, forward strand.
ATCATTTCAAAAATCAGTCCACTCAAAAGAAACATGAACTAAATCTGCATAGGGAGAAGCATGTAGACAATTGTTATAAAAATTATCAGGAAAGTAAGGATTTAAATTTGAGACATCTCCTTATGGATTCTCAGGTTCTAGATTTTTCTGCGAGTCAAGAATAGTGGCATTGAAAGTGGGAAGCAGCTTTGGTTCTTCTATATGCTCTTTAAAAAGGAATGGTTCGAGTTTCTATACTGTTTTATCCCAATATTCATAAAATGTTTCTAAATTATCAATTTTAAAAATAGTGGCTTCAAATGAAATTTCATTTTCAACAAATTCATCCCAATGGTTTTCAAAAGAGCTATGATTTCCAAAAGACACATCTGTTGGTTAACCACTAAAACATTCTTCCATAAAATGTGAAAAATATGATTCAAAATCATTTTTAAACACATATACACATGGTTCATCAATATCAAAAATTGGTGGGATGTAATTTTCTATTTCATGAGTATCTTTTTGAGCTTTCAGTTCTTTCAATTCATTTAATTCATTGGAAAGAATTCCCATTTGTTTGATTACATCTTGAATATTTTGTTGAATCCCCAAATTATTTTGTTTCATTTAAAAAGTATTTTTTTGAAATTTTAAAAAACCATCATCACTAGGATCCTCATATTGTTGATAATCAGGACAAACATAGAAGTAGTCACTGTGAAAATCCATTTTTTTGGGATTTTTAAACACAAAATTTTTGGTTAAAAAGCCTAGAAAATTTAAAAAAATAAGAAAAAACTTATGGAACCTCCCTGATAATGACACAAAATTTATTCTGGGTTATTTTTCATGAAACTCTAGTCAATAATTTCCCCTTAAAATGTAGCACAGTGGTGACCACGGGGATGTCTCATGAGGAGGTTGCAGGCTAAGTTATCAAACTGTCACTTTGTTAATTTGTTTTTGTTAATGTGAGAATTAGAAATGTGTATTTGAAATTATACTAACAATGTTAAATAATATAAAATAAGAATTAAACTATAAATATATGTTAGTGATTGGAAGTCAGAAGCAAACTAGATGGAAGAAAACAAACAAAAGAAGGAAGTGTTGGACAAACATTGATCCTTAGATACTCCCTATATCCTTGCTTAATTGAATTATCAAATTATATTTCTCAATGATCACTCAATGAACTCCAAGTGAACACCCATATTGACTAGAAACCATATCGAGATCTCCAATATGGGTGTCTATCCTCTTATTAAATTGATTCGGTTACCCAAAGACCTTCGAGCAATCAAAACTAATTAAACTTGTTGTGCTCAATGGGGAGACCTCTCCCAAAGAAGTTTAAACAACAGGACAAGTATTTTACATTCATATGTTGATAAAAAATTATAGAAAAAAATAGAATAATGTGAATTCATTAAAGAATAGAGACCTCCACCATTCATGAAAACCAATTGCAAAAAAATATAATTAGAATACATTGATGTACCAAACTCCAAAGGGAAGAATCTTCGGATCTCTGTTGCGCACCACCACACAGAGATTAGTCTTTCATGTCTTGATTATCATCAATTGGAATTCTATTCTCCAGCATATATTCTCCAAAAAAGATCACTCCCTTGTTCCAACACCCTTGAAATGAAAAAGAAGTAGAAAATATATAGGAGTAGGGGATGGACAGGATGCTGTCCAGAATGTGAACCCAGAAATTTTCCTTGAATTTTGACCTCTTTCCCGCATAATCAAGATGAGTTGTCTTATTAAAGGCTGTTAAAAAGTATGTCATCTATATATCATAAAAAGTTGATCCAATTTTGAGACATTTTGTAAAAGTTATTAAATAATTACTCAACATCCCTTGCTCTGCCGGCGGAGACTCTTCATCTTCCACAAAAGTGTATCACACACATAGTGTCATAATGATCGACTATGACCTTGAAACTCATCATGCATGCGTGCCTTAGAGTCTTCATGCCCATTTGGAATTAATTACTTTGGACACGTGTAGCTGAAGTTATGCCTCCTTGAATGATGTGGGGTTCACACAACCAACCATAAAAGCTGTTTACAAAGAACAATTTATTTGAACCTATAGATGAACGATTTAGTACTTGGGATAGTTGAGATATATGAAGACAATATTCTAGGGGTTCCTTAAAAAAGAATCAGTCGAATTGGATCAATATGCTAAAATATATGACCAAATTATCAAACTAGTTAAAAACTGTTAAAAATCCATAACTAAGGAATTTTCACAATTTAGCTCAAAATACAACAAAATTCCAAAAATGATGCAATTTCACACATAATGACACATTTGTGAGGATTAAATCATTCAAATTTTGATAAAATATATTGAAAATATCAGCTCTATCAATTCCCCCACACTTAGCACTTGGTGTCCTGGACAAGTGAGCACCAAAACCAAATCATTGCATGTTCAAAACAAAAATAAATGAGATTCACCAATCAAACAACAAGAATAAGATCATATCATGCCACATAAAAAACATATGATTCAAGTTGTAAATTTAGTTCATTCAATCATTTCCACTTATATTCTCCTCTCATTCACACAACACAATTACCTAAAAAAAATTTCTCTCAACACAAATATTGATTTTCAACAAAGCTTCTCTCATTCAAAAACATTCAAGAATCATCATAGGCTTGAAAAATTTCTAAATATCCACCCGATGTGAGCCAAGAAAAATGTGATCATCAAGAGGTCTTTTCATGGTTGTTCTACGACTAATGGTTGGTGGGATTCAAATGTCCAAAATTCTAAGGCTGAATAGAGGGAGTTTGGCTCATTTTTTAGGAAAAAAATACAAGAATCTAATCTTCACTCATGTGGGGAATCCTCTTAACTCTCTTCTAATGAAAGTCAGAATTGAGAATCTCTAAGAATTTATTTTCCACCACATTACATCAATATTTTAGCATCAAAAGTTACATTTCTATTCTTCTTTTTTTCAGAAGCTCTAAATTGGGCACATCTTTCTTCCATTAAGAGCTCTAGATAGGCACAAATCTCTTCCATTGAGAGCTCCAGACATGCACAGCTCCCAGAAAAACATTTTTCAGTAGCAAAAAACATATTTTTGGGGTTTGAATCACCACCCAATGCAACACCAGATAAAGTATCACACCACAAGTCATCTCCCCACACTTAAGTTCAACTAGATCATGCATTCATACTTCTAGAGCAAGTTGGAAAAGGAAAATGGCTGGTAATTCGGCTATCTAAAAGGCAATAAGTGGCTAATAAGGGCTCAAGAAAGATAAAATTTACAAGGTGGGCCATAAAAAAAAGGATAATCATGAAAAAGGGGGCTTTCAATCACAAAAACAAATTCCTCAATCATTCCAATCACACTCACGTTATCCCTCAAGTTTTGATAAAAATAGATCAAGTTATGGTTCAATCAAACATACATTCTTTGGTTCACTCAAGAAGTAGGATGAATGTGAATAATATGAAAAATGTGTTCAGAATACTCTCGGGCAAGTGATTATCAATATTAGACAACATTCATGGTATGGAATTCAAAATTCCATGGTTATTTCCAAATTTTTGAACATGAAACAGTGACTTTTTCAGCATTCATTTATAATAATATTCAGGGGATCAATTGGTTCACTCAATGATAAGGTTTTCAAAAATTACAAAGATCATCTTGTAATATCAAATGTTCTTTTCAAAATTTTAAATAAAACACACAAAATTTGAAAACACAAAAAATATTATTCTACCAAGGATGATCCCCCCCACACTTATTTTTTACAATGTCTGCATTATGCATAGATTATAGGAGAAATGAAAATCAAAAAGATAATACATGACAAAAAATGGGAATGAAAGACATGAATTAGTTTTTATTTAATAGTAGAAGTATTGAGCTAGACACCTAAAAGCTGTAGTAGGGAAACCTAAATGAAAAATAAACAAAAACAAAGCATGATTTTTTTTATAATGAAAGTAACGAAAAATAAAATAAATAAGGAGAAGGGAAAAGAGCCTTGGTATGAACCCCCAAGTGGGTGCTAGGATTTAATTTCCCATATTTAGGCAGTTCCAGCTCTTCAACCCTAATCTGTAGGCGGGTGATGTTTTTTCCTCACGAACCACCAAAATGAAATCTCTCCAATCTTCTTCAGCTCAAACATTTTGTAGAAGCTCCCAAAATCAGATTTCACCAGCTTTACCTCTATGACTTTTATGTTTTTATGGTATAGTGAAAGTGGGAACAAAATTTAAAATAAACCTCCCAAGACATTATTCTCACAAAAGGCCTCCACTGGTTGTTGAAACGGGCACACCATCCTTTCCTCAATTTTAGCCTTGAAATCCTCATCATCTGAAAAACAAGTCCAGTCAAAAGAAACATGAACAAAATTTTCACAGGGGGAGAAGCACATAGAAAATTATTATAAAAATTATCAGGAAAGTAAGGATCAAAATTTGAGAAATCTTCCTGTGGATTCTTAGGTTCCAGCTTTTTCTGCGAGTCAAGAATAGTGGCATTGAAAGTGGGAAGCGGATATTGTTCTTCCTTATGCTCTTCAAAAAGGAATGTGTCGAGTTTCTCTTCTTTTTTATCCAAATATCCATAAAATGTTTCTAAATTTTCTATTTCAAAAATAGTGGCTTCAAATAAAATTTCATTTTCAATAAATTCATCGAATGGGTTTCAAAAGAGCTTTGATTTCCCAAAGACACATCTATTGGTGAATCACTAAAAATTTCTTCCTTAAAATGTGAAAAAGATGATTCAAAATCAGTTTTCAACACATCTACACAAGGTTTATCAATATCAAAAATTGGTGGGATGTCATTTTCTATTTCATGAGTATCTTTTTGAGCTTTCAATTCTTTCAATTCATTTAATTCATTGGAAAGAATTCCCATTTTTCAAATTACTTCTTGAATATTTTGTTGAATCACCAAATTATTTTGTTTCATTTCTAGAGTATTTTGTTGAAATTTTAAAAAACCATCATGACTAGGCACATTGTATTGTTGATAATCAAGCAAAACATAGGACTAGTCACTATGAAAATCCATTTTTGGGTTTTTTTAAAAAACTAAATTAGTGGTTAAAAAGCCTAGAAAATTTAAAAAAAAATAGAAAAAACATAGAAAACCTCCCCAGAAACGGCACCAAATTGATGCTGGGTTTTTTTCATGAAACTCCTGTCAATAATTTCCCCTTAAAACGTAGCATAGTGGTGACCACGGCGTTGTCTCATGAGGAGGTTGCATGCTAAGTTATCAAACTCTCACTTTGTTAATTTGTTTTTGTTAATGTCAGAATTAGAAATGGGGATATGAAATTATACTAAGAATGTTAAATAATATAAAATCAGAATTAGACTATAAATATATGTTAGTGATTGGAAATTAGAATAAAACTGGACTGAATAAAACAAAAAAAAGAAGGCAGTGGTGGACAAACACCGTTCCTCAGATACTCCCTCTATCCTTGTTTAATTGAATTATCAGATTATATTTATCAATGATCACTCAAAGAACTTGAATTGAACACCCATATTGACTAGAAACCATATCGAGACCTCAAATATTGGTGTTTATCCTCTTTTGAAAGTGATTCGATTACCCAAAGACCTTCGAGCAATCAAAACTAATTAAACTTGTTGTGCTTATTGGGGAGACCTCACCCAAAGAAGTTTAAACAACAAGACAATTATTTTACATTCATAAGTTGATAAAAAACTCTATAACAAAATAGAAGAATGTGAATTCATGAATGAAAATAGACCTCCATCATTCATGAAAACAAATTCCAGAAAAATAGAATAAGAATACATTGAAGTACCAAACTCCAAAGGGTAGAATCTTGGGATCTCCGCTACCCACCACCATTCGGAGTTTAGCCCTTCATGTCTTGATTAAAATCAATTGAACTCCTATTCTCCAGAATATCTCCTCCAAAAAAGCTCACTCCCTTGTTACAACCCACTTTAAATGAAAGAGAAGTAGAAAATATATAAGAGTAGGGGATGGCCAAGATGCTGTCCAGAATGTGAACCTAGAAAGTTTCCTCGAATTTGGACCTCCTCACCGCATTATCAAGATGAGGTGGATTATTAAAGGTTTTTCAAAAATGTGTCCTCTGTATGTCAAAAAAAATCCAATTTTGAGATGTGGTGTAAAATTTATTAATTAATTACTCAACATCTCTTGCTCTTCCTGGGGAGACTCTTCATCTTCCAGAAAAGTGTATCACACACATAGTTCCATAATGATCAACCATGAATCTGAAACCCATCATGAACACACAACATGGAGTCTTCTTGCATTAATATTTTTAATTAATGACTTTTGACATGTGTAGCCGAAATTATGCCTCCTTGAATGATGTGGGGCCACACAGCCGACCATAAAAACGTTTTACAAAGAACGATTTATTTGAGCCTATAGGTGAACGATTTAGAACTTGGGCCAGTTGAAATATATTAAGACCATATTTCATGGGTGCCTTAAAAAAGAATCAGTAGAATTGGATCAATATGTTATATGATATGACCAAATTATCAAAATAGATAAAAACTGTTAAAAATCCAGAATTAAGGCATTTTCACAATTTTGCTCAAAATACAACAAAATTAAAAAATGATGCAATTTCGCACATAATGACACATTGGTGAGAATTAAATAATTGAAATGTAAATAAAATATATTGAAAATATCATCTCTATCAATTCCTCCACACTTAGCACTTGGTCCCCTGGACAAGTGAGCCCCAAAACCAAATCATTGCATGCTCAAAACACAAACCAATGAGATTCACCAATCAACCACCAAGAATCAGATCATTTCATGCCTCATAAAAAACAAATGATTCACATTGTAAATTCAGTTAATTCAATCATTTCCACTAATATTCTCCTCTCATTCACACAACATAGTTACCTCAAAAAAATTTTCTCTCAACACAAATATTGATTTTCAATAAAGCTTCTCTCATCCAAAAACATACAAGAATCATCATAGGCTTGAATTTTTTTTAAATCTCTACCCTATGTGAGACAAGAAAAATGTGGTCATCATGAGGGCATTTCAATGTTGTTCTGTAGCTAAAGGTTGGTGGGTTTCAAATGTCAAAAATTCCGAGTCCGAATAGGGAGATTTTGGCTCATTTTTGAAGCAAAAAATGCATGAATTTAATCTTCACTCATGTGGGGAATCCTTCTTACTCTCTTCAAATGAAAGTCAGATTTGAGAATCTTTGAGAATTTCTTTTACACCTCATTCCATAAATATTTTAGTAGCAAAAGTTACATTTATCTTCTTAATTTTTAAAAATCTCTAGATTGGGCACAACTTTCTTCCATTAAGAGCTCTAGATAGGCACAACTCTCTTCCATTGAGAGATCCAGACAGGCACAACTCCCAGAAAAAATAATTTAGCAGAAAAAATATCTCTTCAGGGTTTTAATCACCACCCAACGCAACACCAGATAAAGTTTCGCACCACAAGTCATCTCCCCCACACTTAAGTTCAACTAGATCATGCATTTATACTTCCAGAGCGGGTTGGAAAGGGAAAATGGCTTGTAATGCGGCTATCTAGAAGAAAGTATATGGTTACTAAGGGCTCAAGAAAGATAAAATGTAAAAGGTGCGATGGAATAAAAAGGATAATCCTAAAAAAAGGGGGCTTTCAATCACAAACAAATTGCCTCAATCATTTCAATCACACTCACCTTAGCCCTCATGTTTTGATAGAAATAGATCAAGTTCTGTTTCAATCAAACATGCATTTTGTGGTTCTCTCAAGAAGTAGGATGAATATGAAGAAGATGAAAAATGGGATCATAATACTCACGGGCAAGTATTTTTCAATATTAGACATCATTCATGGCTTGGAATTCAAAATTAAATGGTTATTTCAAAATTTTTGAATATGAAACAGTGTCTTTTTTAGCATTCCTTTATAACCAGATTCAAGTGATCAATTAGTTCACTCAATGATAGGGTTTTCAAAAAATACAAAGATCACCATGTAAGCTCAAATGTTTTTTCCAAAATTTTGAATAAAATACAAAAAATTTGAAAACACATAAAAAATATTATTCTACCAAGGATGATCCTACCCCCACAATTATTTTGTACAATGTCTATATTGTGCATAGATTATAGGAGAAATTAAAATCAAAAAGATAATACATGAAAAAAACAAGTGGGAAGGAAAGAAATGACTTGATTTTTATTTAATAGTAGCAGTATTTAGCTAGCCTCCTAAAAGCTGCAGTAGGGAAACCTACATGAAAAATAAACAAAAACAAAGAATCAATTTTTTTTTGAATGAAATTAATGAAAAATAAAATAAATAAAGAGAAGGGAAAAGAGCCATGGTATAAACCCCCATGTTAGTGCAAGGATTTCACTACACCTAGTCAGGTAGTTCCGGCTAGTCAACCCCAATCTGAAGGTGGGTGATGTTTTTTCCACATGAAGCACCAAAATGAAATATCTCCAATCTTCTTCAGCTCACACATCTTGTAGAAGCTCCCAAAAATAGATTTATTCAGCTTCCCCTCCATGACTTTTATGTTTTTATGATATAGTGAAAGTGGGAACAAAATGTAAAATAAACCTCTGAAGACATTATCCTCACAAAAGGCCTCCACTAGTTATTGAAACGAGCAAACCATCATTTTTTCAATTTTATCCTTGAAATTATCATCATCTAAAAAATCAGTCCACTCAAAAGAAACATGAACTAAATCTACACAAGGAGAAGCACATATAAAATTATTAAAAAAATTATCAGGAAAGTAAGGATCAAAATTTGAGACATCTCCATGTGTATTGTCAGGTTCCATCTTTTTCTGTGAGTCTAGAATAGTGGCATTGAAAGTGGGAAGCAGCTCTCGTTCTTCCATATGCTCTTCAAAAAGGAATGGCATGGGGTTATCTTTATTGTTATCTAAAGATTCATAAAATGATTCTAAATTATCAATTTCAAAAATAGTGGCTTCAAATGAAATTTCATTTTCCGAAAATTCATCCCAATGGTTTTCAAAAGAGCTTTGATTTCCAAAATACACATATGTTGGTGAATCACTAAAAATTTCTTCCATAAAATGTGAAAAAGATTATTCAAAATCAGTTTTCAATACATCTAAAAAAGGTTAATCAATATCAAAAATTAGTGGGATTTCATTTTCCATTTCATGAGTATCTTATTTAGCTTTGAGTTCTTTCAATTCATTTAGTTCATTGGAAAGAATTCCCATTTGTCTAATTACTTCTTGAATATTTTGTTGAATCACAAAATTATTTTGTTGCATTTCAAGAGTATTTTGTTGAAATATTAAAAAAAAATCATGACAAGGCTCCCCATATTATTGATAATCAGGCCAAACATAGGAGTAGTCATTGTGAAAATCCATTTTTTGTGTTTTTTTTAAAACATAAAATTAGTGGTTAAAAATCCTTGAAAATTGTAAAAAAAATAGAAAAAACTTAGGAAACCTCCTCGGAAACGGCGCCAAATTGATTCTAGGTTTTTTTTCATGAAACTCCAGTCAATACTTTACCCTTAAAATGTAGCATAGTGGTGACCACGGGGTTGTCTCATGAGGAGGTTGCAGGATAGGTTTTCAAACATTCACTTTGTTAATTTGTTTTTGTTAATGTCAGAATTAGAAATGGGGATTTGAAATTATACTAACAATGTTAAATAATATAGAATACAAATTAGACAATAAATATATTTTAGTGATTGGAAATCAAAATCAAACTCGACTGAAGAAAAAAAAACAATAGAAGGCAGTGGTGGACAAACATCGATCATCAGATACTCCCTCTATCCTTGTTTAATTGAATTATCAGATTATATTTCTCAATAATAACTCAAAGAACTCCAAGTGAACACCCATATTGAAAAGAAACCATATATAGACCTCAAATATGTGTGTTTATCCTCTTATGAAAGTGATTCGATTACACAAAGACCTTTGAGAAATCAAAACTAATTAAACTTGTTGTGCTCAATGGGGAGACTTCACCCAAAGAGGTTTAAACAAAAAGACATTTATTTTACATTCATAATTTCATAAAAAAGTCTAGAACAAAATAGAAGAATTGGAATTCATGAAAGAAAATATACCTCCATAGTTCATGAAAATCAATTCCAGAAAAATATAATTAGAATACATTGAAGCACCAAAATCCAAAGGGAAGAATCTTTGATTCTCCGCTACCCACCACCACTTGGATATTATCCCTTCATGTATTGATTATCTTAAATTGAACTCCTATTATCCAAAATATCTCTTCTAGAAAATCTCACTCCCTTATTCCAACCCCCTTAAAATGAAAGAGAAGTAGAAAATATATAGGAGTAGGGGATGGCCAGTATACTGTCCAGAATGTGAACCTAGAAAGTTTACTTGAATTTGGACCTCCTCACCACATAATCAAGATGAGGTGGATTATTAAAGGTTGTTTGAAAATGTTTCCTATGTATGTCAGAAAAATTTGTGCCAATTTTGAGATGTGGTGTAAATGTTATTAATTAATTACTCAACATCTCTTGCTCTGCCCGAGGTGACTCTTCATCTTCCACAAAAGTTTATCACACACATAGTGCCATAATGATATACTGTGACCTTGAAACTCATCATTCACATGAAACTGGGAGTCTTCTTGCATTCCCAGTTATAATTAATGACTTTGAAAACGTGTATTTGAAGTTATGCCTCCTTCAATGGTGTGGGGTCCACACAACCGACCATAAAAACTTTTTACAAAGAACGATTTATTTGAGCCTATAGATGAACGATTTAGAACTTGGGAAAGTTGATATATATGAAGACCATATTCTAGGGGTGACTTAAAAAAATAATCAGTCCAATTGGATCAATATGTCAAAAGATATGACCAAATTATCAAACTAGTTAAAAACTGTTAAAAATCCAGAATTAAGGAATTTTCACAATTTAGCTCAAAATACAACAAAATTCCAAAAATGGTGCAATTTCACACATAATGACACATTTGTGAGGATTAAAACATTGAAATGTAGATAAAATATATGGAAAATATCATCTCTATAAATTCCCCCACACTTAGCACTTGGTCTCCTAGAAAAGTGAGGACCAAAACCAAATCATTGCATGTTCAAAACACAAACCGATGAGATTCACCAATCAACCACCAACAATCGGATCATTCCATGCCTCATAAAAAAATGATTCAAGTTGTTCATTCAGTTCATTCAATCATTTCCACTTACATTCTCCTCTCATTCACCCAACATAGTTACCTCACAAAAATTTTCTCTCAACACAAATATTGATTTTCAAAAAATCTTCTCTCATCCAAAAACATGCAAGAATCATCATTGGCTTGAAAATTTTCTAAATCTCCACCCAATGTGACCCAAGAAAAATGAGGTCATCATTAGGGAATTTCAAGGTTGTTCTGCGGCTACAGGTTGGTGGGATTCAAATGTCCAAAATTCTTAGGCCAAATTGGGAGAGTTTGGCTCATTTTTGAAGAAAAAAATTCATGAATCTAATATTCACTCATGTGGGGAATCTTTTTTATTATCTTCCAACAAAAGTCATATTTGAGCATCTCTGAGAATTTCTTTTCCACCTCATTCCATCAATATTTTTTGCAGAAAAAGTTACATTTCTCTTCTTTTTTTTCAAAATCTCCTGATTGGGTACAACTTTCTTCCATTAAGAGCTCTAGATAGGCACATATCTCTTCCATTGAGAGCTACAGATAGGAACAGCTCCCAAAAAAAATTCATCAGCAAAAACATCTCTTCGGGGTTTTAATCACCACCCAACGCAACATCAGATAAAGTATCACACCACAAGTCATCTCCCCCACACTTAAGTTCAACTAGATTATGCATTTATACTTCTAGAGCAGGTTGGAAATGGAAAATGACTTGTAATGCAGCTATCTAGAAGGAAGTACATGGCTACTAAGGGCTTAAGAAATATAAAATGTACAAGGTGGTCCAAAATAAAAAATATAATCATAAAAAAGGGGGCTTTCAATCACAAAAAAAAATTCCTGAATCATTTCAATCACACTCACCTTAGCCCCCATGTTTTGATAGAAATAGATCAAGTTCTGGTTCAACCAAACATCCATTCTTTGGTGCACTCAAAAAGTAGGATGAATGTGAAGAAGATGAAAAATGGGTTCATAATACTCACGGGTAAGTGATTTTCAATATTTGACATCATTCATGGCATGGAATTCAAAATTCAATAGTTATTTAAAAAATCATGAACTTTAAACAGTGTCTTTTTCAGCATTCATTCATAACCAGATTCAAGTGATCAATTGGTTCACTCAATGAGAGGGTTTTCAAAAAATAAAAATATCATCATTTAAGCTCAATTTTTTTCTTCTTCAAAATTTTAAATAAAAAACACAAAAAATAAAAACACAAAAAAATATTATTCTACCAAGGATGATCCTCCCCCCACACTAATTTTGTGAAATGTTTGCATTGTTCATAGATTATAGAAGAAATGAAAATCAAAACGATGATACATGACAAAAACAAATGGGAAGGAAAGACATGACCTGGTTTTTATTTAACAGTAGCAGTATTGATATTGCCTCCTAAAAGCTGGAGTAGGGAAACCTACATGAAAAATAAACAAAAACAAAGCATCAATTTTTTTTGGAATGAAAGTAAAGAGAAATAAAATAAATAAAGAGAAGGGAAAAGAGCCTTGGTATGAACCACCAAGTTGGTGCTAGGATTTCAATGCCCCTAGTCAGGCAGTTCGAGCTAGTCAACCCCAATCTGAAGGCGGGTGATGTTTTTTCCTCATGAACCACCAAAATGAAAACTCTCCAATATTATTCAGATCACAAATCTTTTAGAAGCTCCAAAAAATAGATTTCTTCAGCTTCCCCTCCATGACATTTATGTTTTTATGATATAGTGAAAGTGGGAACAAAATGTAAAATAAACCTCCCAAGACATTATCTTAACAAAAGGCCTCCACTGGTTATTGAAATGGGCAAACCATCCTCTCCCCAATTTTATCCTTGAAATCCTCATCATCTGAAAAATCATCCCACTCAAAAGAAACATGAACTAAATCTGCACAAGGAGAAGCACATAGACAATTATTATAAAAATTATCAGGAAAGTAAGGATCCAAATTTGAGACATATCCCTGTGGATTCGTAGGTTCTAGCTTTTTCTACGAGTTAAGAATAGTGGCACTGAAAGTGGGATGCAACTCTGGTTCTTCCATATGCTCTTCAAAAAGGAATGGCTTGATTTTCTCTTCCTTTTTATCCAAATATTCATAAAATGTTTCTAAATTATCAATTTCAAAAATAGTGGCTTCAAATAAAATTTCATTTTCAACAAATTCATCCAAATGGTTTTCAAAAGAGCTTTGATTTCCAAAAGACACATCTGTTGGTGAATCACTACAAATTTCTTCCTTAAAATGTGAAAAATATGATTCAAAATTAGTTTTCAACACATCAACACAAGTTTCATCAATATCAAATATTGGTGGGATGCCATTTTCCATTTTATGAGTATCTTTTTGAGCTTTCAGTTCTTTTAATTCATTTAATTCATTGTAAAGAATTCCCATTTGTCAGATTACATCTTGAATATTTTGTTGAATCACCAAATTATTTTGTTTCATTTCAAGAGTATTTTGTTGAAATTTTAAAAAATGATCATGACTAGGCTCCTCATATTGGTGATAGTCATGCCAAACATAGGAGTAGTCACTATGAAAATCCATTTTTTGGGGTTTAAAAAAATTAGTGGTTAAAAAGCCTAGAAAATTTAAAAACAAATAAGATAAAACCTTGGAAACCTCTCCGGAAATGGCTCCAAATTGATGCGGGGTTTTTTTTCATGAATCTCAAGTCAATAATTTTCCCTTAAAATTTAGCACAGTGGTGACCACGGGGTTGTCTCTCGAGAAGGTTGCAGGATAAGTTATCAAACTGTCACTTTGTTAATTTGTTTTTGTTAATGTCAGAATTAGAAATGGGGAATTGAAATTATACTAAAAATGTTAAATAATATAAAATCAGAATTAAACTATAAATATATGTTAGTGATTGGAAATCATAAGCAAACTGGACTGAAGAAAACAAACAAAAGAAGGCAGTGGTGGACTAACATCGATCCTCAGATAGTCCCTCTATCCTTATTTAATTGAATTATCAGATTATATTTCTCAATGATCACTCAAATAACTCCAAGTGAGAACACATATTGACTATAAACCATATCGAGACTTCAAATATGGGTGTCTATCCTCTTATTAAAGTGATTCGATTACCCAAAGACCTTTGAGCTATCAAAACTAATTAAACTTGTTGTGCACAATGGGGAGACCGCACCCAAAGAAGTTTAAACAACAAGACAATTATTTTACATTCATAAGTTTACAAAAAAGTCTAGAACAAAATATAATAATGTGAATTCATTAAAGAAAAGATACCTCCATCGTTCATGAAAACCAATTCCAGAAAAATATAATTAGAATACATTGAAGTACCAAACTCCAAAGGGAAGAATCTTTGCATCTGTGCTGCCCACCACCACTTGGAGATTATCCCTTCATGTCTTGATTATCATCAATTGACCACCTATTCTATAGAATATCTTCTCTAGATAAGCTCACTCCCTTGTTCCAACCCCGTTGAAATGAAAGAGAAGTAGAAAATATATAGGAGTAGGGGATGGCCAGGATGTTGTCCAGAATGTAAACCTAAAAATTTTCCTCGAATTTAGACCTGCTCCCCACATAATAAAGATGAGGTGTCTTATTAAATGTTGTTAAAAAACGTTTCCTCTATATATCATAAAAATTTGACCCACTTTTGAGATGTGGTGTAAAAGTTATTAATTAATAACTCAAAATCTCTTGCTCTGCCCGAGGAGACTCTTCTTTTCCACAAAAGTGTATCACACACATAGTGCCATAATGATAAACTATGACCTTGAAACTCATCATGAACACGAAACTTGGAGTATTATTGCATTCCCAGTTCGAATTAATGACTTTGGACACGTTTATCAGAAGTTATTCCTCCTTGAATGATGTGGGGTCCACACACCCGCCCATAAAAACTTTTTACAAAGAATGATTTATTTGAACCTATAGATGAACGATTTAGAACTTGGGCCAGATGACATATATGAAGACCATATTCCTAGGGTGCATTAAAAAAGTAATAAGTCAAATTGGATCAATATGTTAAATGATATGACCAAATTATCTAACTAGTTAAAAACTGTTAAAAATCTAGAATTAAGGCATTTTCACAATTTAGCTCAAAATACAACAAAATTCGAAAAATGATGCAATTTCATACATAATGACACATTGGTGGGAATTAAATCATTGAAATGTAAATAAAATATATTGAAAATATTAGCTCTATCAATTCCCCCACACTTAGCACTTAGTCTCCAGGACAAGTGAGCCCCAAAAACAAATCATTGCATGTTCAAAACACAAACCAATGAGATTCACCAATCAACCACAAGAATTGGATCATTTCCTGCCTCATAGGAGACAAATGATTCAAGTTGTAAATTCCATTCATTCAATCATTTCCACTTATATTCTCCTCTCATTCACACAACACAGTTACCTCACAAAAATTTTCTCTCAACACAAATATTGATTTTCAACAAATCTTCTCTCATCCAAAAACTTGCAAGAATCATCATAGGATTGAAAATTTTCTAAATCTCTACCTGATGTGATCCAAGAAAAATGTGGTCATCATGAGGGAATTTCAAGGTTATTCTACGGCTAAAGGTTGGTGGGTTTCAAATGTCCAAAATTCTTAGGCAGAATAGGGAGATTTTGGCTCATTTTTGAAGCAAAAAATGCATGAATCTAATCTTCACTCTTGTGGGGAATCCTTCTTACTCTCTTCCAATGAAAGTCAGATTTGAGAATCTCTATGAATTTCTTTCCCACCTCATTCCATCAATATTTTAGAAGCATAAGTTACATTTCAATTCTTTTTTTTTCAAAATCTCCATATTGGGGACAACTTTCTTCCATTATGAGCTCCAGATAGGCACAAATATCTTCCATTGAGAGCTCCAGACAGACACAACTCCTAGAAAAACATTTTTCTATAGCAAAAACATCTATCCGGGGTTTGAATCACCACCCAATGGAACACCATATAAAGTATCACACCACAAGTCATCTCCCCCACACTTAAGTTCAACTAGATCATGCATTTATACTTCCAGAGCAGGTTGGAAAGGGAAAATGGCTTGTAATGTGGCTATATTGAAGAAAGTACATGGATACTAATGGCTCAAGAAAGATAAAATGTACAAGGTGGTCCAGAATAAAAATGATAGTCATGAAAAATGGGGCTTTCAATCACAAACAAATTGCCTCAATAATTTCAATCCCACTCACCTTTTCCATCAAGTTTTGATAGAAATAGATCATGTTCTGGTTCAATCAAACATTCATTCTTTGGTTTACTCAAGAAGTATGATGAATGTGAAGAAGATGACAAATGGGTTCAGAATAATCACAGGAAAGTTATTTTCAATATTAGACATCATTCATGGCATGGAATTCAAAATTCAATGGTTATTTTAAAAAATTTGAACTTGAAACAGTGTCTTTTTCAGCATTAATTTATAACCAGATTCAAGGGATCAGTTGGTTCACTCAATGATAGGTTTTTCAAAAACTAAAAAGATCATCATGTAAGCTCAAATGTTTTTTTTCAAAATTTTAAATAAAAGACACAGTATTTGAAAACTGAATAAAAATCTTATTCTACCAAGGATGATCCTCCCCCCAAACTTATTCTATATAGTGTCTACATTGTGCATAGATTATAGGATAAATGAAAATAAAAAAGATAATACATTACAAAAACAAGTGGGAAGGAAAGACATGACCTGGTTTTTATTTAATAGTAACAATATTTATTTAGCCTCCTAAAAGCTGCAGTAGGGAAACCTAGATGAAAAATAAACAAAAACAAAGCATCAATTTTTTTTTTGGAATGAAAGTAAAGAAAAATAAAATAAATAAAGAGAAGGTAAAAGTACCTTGGTATGAACCACCAAGTTGGTTCTAGGATTTCACTGCCCCTAGTCAGGCGGTTCCATCTAGTCAACCCCAATCTGAAGGCAGGTGATTTTTTTTCCTCATGAACCACCAAAATGAAATCTCTCCAATCTTCTTCATCTCACACATCTTGTAGAAGCTCCCAAAATTATATTTCTTCAACTTCACCTCAATTAATTTGATGTTTTTATGATATAGTGAAAGTGGGAAAAAATATAAAATAAACCTCCCAAGATGTTATCCTCATAAAAGGCCTCCAGTGGTTGTTTAAACGGGCACACAATCCTTTCCTCAATTTTAGCCTTGAAATCCTCATCATATTAAAAATCAGTCCACTCAAAAGAAACATGAACTAAATTTACACAGTGAGAAACACTTATAAAATAATTATAAAAATTATCAGGAATGTAAGGATCAAAACTTGAGGCATCTCCCTATGGATTCGCAGGTTCGATCTTTTTCTACGAGTCAAGAATAGTGACATTGAAAGTGGGATGCATCTCTGGTTCTTCCATATACTCTTCAAAAAGGAATGACTCGAGTTTCTCTTCGTTTTTATCCAAATATTCATAAAATGTTTCTAAATTATCAATTTAAAAAATAGTGGCTTCAAATTAAATTTCATTTTCAAAAAATTCATCCCAATTGTTTCAAAAGAGCTTTGATTTCCAAAATACACATCTATTGGTGAATCAATAAAAATTTCCTCCTTAGAATGTGATAAAGAGGAATCAAAATTAGTTTTCAACACATCTACACAAGGTTCATCAATATCAAAAATAGGTGGGACGTTATTTTCCATTTCATGAGTATCTTTTTGAGCTTTCAGTTCTTTCAATTCATTTAATTCATTGGAGAGAATTCCCATTTGTCTGATTACTTCTTGAATATTTTGTTGAATCACCAAATTATTTTTTTGAATTTCAAAGGTATTTTGTTGAAATTTTAAAAAACCACCATCACTAGGCTCCTCATATTTTTGATAATTAGGCCAAATATAAGAGTAGTCACTGTGAAAATCCATTTTTTGGGTTTTTTAAACAGAAAATTAGTGGTTAAAAATCCTAGAAAATTTAAAAACAAATCAGAAGATACTTTGGAAGCCTTTCACACAACGGCTCCGAATTGATGCTGGGTTTTTTTTCATGAAACTCCATTCAATAATTTCGCCTTAAAATGTAGCACAGTGGTGACCACGAGGTTGTCTCACGAGGAGGTTGCATGCTAAGTTATCAAACTGTCACTTTGTTAATTTGTTTTTTTTAATTTCAGAATTAGAAGTGCGGATTTTAAATTATACTAAAAATGATAAATAATATAAAATCAGAATTAAACTATAAATATATATTAGTGATTGGAAATCAAAAGAAAACTAGACAGAAGAAAACAAACAAAATAAGGTAGTGGTGGACAAACATCGATCCTCGGATACTCCCTCTATCCATGTTTAATTGAATTATCAGATTATATTTCTCAATGATCACACAAGGAACTCCAAGTGAACACCCATATTGACTAGAAATCATATCGAGACCTCAAATATGGGTGTTAATCCTCTTATGAAAGTGATTCTATTAGACAAAGACCTTCGAGCAATCAAAACTAATTAAACTTGTTGTGCTCAATGGGGAGACCTCGCCCAAAGAACTTTAAACAATAATAAAATTATTTTATATTCATAAGTTGATAAAAAAGTCTAGAAAAAAATAGAAGAATGTAAATTTAGGAAAGAAAAGAGAACTCCATCATTCCTGAAAACCAATTCTAGAAAAATATAATTAGAATACATTGAAGTACCAAACTCCAAAGGGAAGAATCTTTGGATCTCCAATGCCCACCACCACTTGGAGATTAGCCCTTAATGACTTGATTATCATCAATTGAACTTTTATTCTAAATAATATCTCCTCCAGAAAAGCTCACTTCCTTGTTCCAAACCCCTTGAAATAAAAGAGAAGTATAAAATATATATTAAGGGATGGCCAGGATGCGGTCCAGAATGTGAACCCAAAAATTTACTCGAATTTGGAACTCCTCCCTTCATAATCAGGATGAGGTGTCTTATTAAAGGTTGTTAGAAAACATACCCTCTTTTTTTAATCAAAATTTGAGCCACTTTTGAGGCGTGGTGTAAAAGTTATTAATTAATTACTCAACATCTCTTTCTATTCCTGAGAAGACTCTAAATCTTCCACAAAAGTGTATCACACACATAGTGCCATAATGATCGACTATGACCTTAAAAATCATCATGAACGCACACCGTGGAGTCTTATTGCATTAAAAGTTATAATTAATGACTTTGGACATGTGTAGCCGATGTTATGCCTCCTTGAATGATGTGGGGTCCACATAGCTGACCATAATTTTTTTTACAAAGAACGATTTATTTGAGCCTATAGATGAACGATTTAGAACTTGGGCCATTTTACATATATGAAGACCATATTCCAGGGGTTTCATTAAAAATAGAATCAGTCGAATTGGATCAATATGTTAAACAATATGACCAAATTATCAAACTTGTTAAAAACTGTTAAAAGTACAGAATTAATGAATTTTCACAATTTAGCTCAAAATACAACAAAATTCCATAAATGATGAAATTTCACACATAATGACACATTTTTGAGGACTAATTCATTGAAATGTTGATAAAATATATTGAAAATATTAGTTCTATCAATTCCCCCACACTTATAACTTGGTCTCCTGGACAAGTGAGCACCAAAACCAAATCATCCCATGTTCAAAACACAAACCAATGAGATTCACCAATCAACCACCAAGAATCAGATCATTTCATGAATCATAAAAAACAAATGATTCAAGTTTTAAATTCAGTTCATTCAATCATTTCCACTTATATTCTCATCTCATTCACACAACATAGTTACCTCACAAAAATTTTCTCTCAACACAAATATTGATTTTGAACAAAGCTTCTCTCATCCAAATACATGCAAGAATCATCATAGGCTTGAAAATTTTCTAAATCTCCACCAGATTTGAGCCAAGAAAAATATAGTCATCATAAGGGAATTTCAAGGTTGTTCTACGGCTAAAGGTTGGTGGGTTTCAAATGTCCGAAATTCTGAGGTTGAATAGGGAGAGTTTGGCTCATTTTTGAAGAAAAAAAATGCATGAATCTAATCTTCACTCATGTGGGGAATCCTTCTTACTCTCTTCCAATGAAAGTCATATTTGAGCATCTCTGATAATTTCTTTTCCACCTCATTCCATCAATATTTTATCATAAAAAGTTACATTTCTCTTCATTTTTTTAGAATCTCTAGATTGGGCACAACTTTCTTCCATTATGAGATCCAGATAGGCACATCTTTCTTCCATTGAGAGCTCTAGACAGGCACAGCTCCCAGAAAAACATTTTTCAGCAGCAAAAACATCTCTTCGGGGTTTGAATCACCACCCAACACAACACCAGAAAAATTATCACACCACATGTCATCTCCACCACACTTAAGTTAAACTAGATCCTGCATTTATACTTCCAGAGCAGGTTGGAAAGGGAAAATGGATTGTAATGCTTCTATCTAAAATGAAGTACATGGATACTAAGGGCTCAAGAAAGATAAAATGTACAAGGTTGGCCAGAATAAAAAGTATAATCCTGAAAATGGGGATTTCAATCACAATCAAATTGCCTCAGTCATTTCAATCACACTCACCTTAGCCCTAAAGTTTTGATAGAAATAGATCATTTTCTGGTTCAATCAAACATTCACTATTTGGTTCACTCACGAAGTAGTATGAATGTGAAGAAGATGAAAAATGGGTTTAAAATACTCACAAGCAAGAGATTTTCAATATTAGATATCATTCATGGCATGTAATTCAAAATTAAATGGTTATTTTAAAAATTTTGAACTTGAAATAGTGTCTTTTTTAGAATTCATTTATAACCAGATTCAAGGGATCAATTGTTTCACTCAATGATAGGGTTTTCAAAAAGTTAAAAAGATCATCATGTAAGATCAAATGTTTTTTTTCAAAATTTTAAATAAAACACACAAAATTTAAAAACACAAAAAAATATTATTCTACCAAGGATGATCCCCCCCACAATTATTTTGTACAATGTCTAAATTGTGCATAGATTGTAGGAGAAATGAAAATCAAAAAGTTAATACATGACAAAAAGATCTGGGAAGGAAAGACGTGACCTGGTTTTTATTTAATAGTAGTAGTATTGAGCTAGCCACCTAAAAGCTGTAGCAGGGAAACCTACACGAAAAATAAACAAAAACATAGCATCAAATTTTTTTTGGATTGAAAGTAAAGAAAAATAAAATAAATAAAGAGAAGGGAAAAGAGCCTTGGTATGAACCACCAAGTTGGTGCTAAGATTTCACAACCCCTAGTCCGGCAGTTCCAGCTAGTCGACCCCAACCTGAAGGCGGGTGATTTTTTTCCCTCATGAACAAGCAAAATGAAATCTATCCAATCTTCTTCAGCTCACAGATCCTGTAGAAGCTCCCAAAACAGATTTCTTCATCTTCCCCTCCATGAATTTTATGTTTTTATGATATAGTGAAAGTGGGAACAAAATGTAAAATAAACCTCCCAAGACATTATCCTCACAAAAGGCCTCCACTAGTTGTTGAAATGGGCACACCATCCTTTCCTCAATTTTAGCCTTGAAATCCTCATCATCTGGAAAATCAGTCCACTCAAAAGAAACATGAACTAAATATACATAGGGAGAAGCATGTAGAAAATTATTATAAAAATTATTAGGAAATTAAGGATCAAAATTTGAGCCATCTCCCTCTGGATTCTCAGGTTCCATGTTTTTATGCGAGTCAAGAATAGTGGCATTGGAAGTGGGAAGCAGCTCTGGTTCTTCCATATGCTCTTCAAAAAAGAATGGCTCGAGTTTCTCTTCCTTTTTATCAAAATATTCATAAAATGTTTCTAAATTATCAATTTCAAAAATAGTGGCTTCAAATGAAATTTCATTTTCAACAAATTCATCCCATTGGTCTACAAAAGAGATTTGATTCCCAAAAGACATATCTGTTGGTGAATCACTAAAAATTTACTCCTTAAAATGTGAAAAAGATGATTCAAAATCAGTTTTCAACATATATACACAAGGTTCATCAATATCAAATATTGGTGGGATGTAATTTTCTTTTCATGAGTATCTTTTTGAGCATTCAGTTATTTCAATTTATTTAATTCATTGGAATAAACTCCCATTTGTCTGATTACTTCTTGAATATTTTGTTGAATCACCAAATTATTTTGTTGCATTTAAATATTATTTTGTTGAAATTTTAAAAAACCATCATTACTAGGCTCCTCATATTGTTGATAATCAGGCCAAACATAGGAGTAGTCACTATGAAAATCCATTTTTTGGGTTTTTTTAAAAAAAATTAGTGGTTAAAAAGCCTAGAAAATTTAAAAACAAATAAAAAAAACTTAAGAAACCTCCCTGGAAATAGCACCAAATTGATTCTAGGTTTCTTGTCGTGAAACTACTGTCAATAATTTCCCCTTAAAATGTAGCACAGTGGTGGCCACGGGGTTGTCTCACGAGGAGGTTGCAGGCTAAGTTATCAAATTGTCACTGTTAATTTGTTTTGGTTAATGTCAGAATTAGAAATGGGGATTTGAAATTTTACTAAAAATGATAAATAATATAAAATCATAATTAAACTATAAATATATGTTAGTGACTGGAAATCAAAAGAAAACTAGACTAAAGAAAACAAACAAAATAAGGCAGTGGTGGACAAACATCGATCCTCAGATACTCCCTCTATCCTTGTTTAATTGAATTATCAGATTATATTTATCAATGATCACTCAAATAACTCCAAGTGAACACCCATATTGACTATAATTCATATAGAGACCTCAAATATGGGTGTTTATCCTCTTACAAAAGTGATTCGATTACCCAAAGACCTTTGAGAAATCAAAACAAATTAAACTTGTTGTTCTCATTGGGGAGACCGCGCCCAAAGAAGTTTAAACAACAAGACAATTATTTTACATTCATAAGTTGATAAAAAAGTCAAGGAAAAAATAGAATAATGTGAATTCATGAATGAAAATATACCTCCATCTTTCATGAAAACCAATTCCAGAAAAATATAGTTTGAATACAATGAAGTACCAAACTCCAAAGGGAAGAATATTTGGATCTCCGTTTCCCACCACCACATGGAGATTAGCCCTTAATTTCTTGATTATCATAAATTAAAATCCTATTCTCCAGAATATCTCCTCCATAAAATCTCACTCCCTTGGTCCAACACCCTAGAAATGAAAGATAAGTAGAAAATATATAGGAGTAGGGGATGGACAAGATGTTGTCTAGAATGTGAACCCAGAATGTTGCCTCGAATTTGGACCTCTTCCCCACATAATAAAGATGCGGTGGATTATTAATGGTTTTTGAAAACATGTCCTCTATATGTCATAAAAATTTGAGACAGTTTTGAGATCTGGTGTAAAAGTTATGAATTAATTAATCAACTTATCTTTCTCTTCCTGAGGAGACTCTTCATCTTCCACATAAGTGTATCACACACATAGTGCCATAATGATCGACTTTGACCTTGAAAATCATCATGAAAATGGGCCTTGGGGTCTTCTTGCACGCTCAGTTGGAATTAATGAATTTGGACAAGTGTAGCCAAAGTTATGCTTCATTGAATTATGTGGGGTTCACACAGC
The DNA here is from genome assembly GCA_963277665.1 of Viscum album. NCBI lineage: Eukaryota > Viridiplantae > Streptophyta > Magnoliopsida > Santalales > Viscaceae > Viscum > Viscum album. Next base: position 1,301,644,526 of record OY728161.1, read on the forward strand.
CGACCATAATTTTTTTTACAAAGAACGATTTATTTGAGCCTATAGATGAATGATTTAGAACTTGGTCCAGTTTACATATATGAAGAACATATTCCAGGGGGGCCTTAAAAAAATAATCAGTCGAATTGGATCAATATGTTAACAAATATGACAAAATTATCAAACTTGTTAATTTTTTTTAAAATCCAGATGTAAGGAATTTTTACAATTTAGCTCAAAATACAACAAAATTACGAAAATGATGCAATTTCACACATAATGGCACATTGGTGAGGATTAAATCATTGAAATTTAGATAAAATATATTGAAAATATCAGCTCTATCAACCTCTTATGGTGGCCATTGAGATGAAACTATATTTATATGTGATATATATTATATCAATATTGTTTCTATGCTTCTGTATTTTTCATTTATAGAATACCTTTATGGTTTCCATAGTGGGTAAATATGATAATCTCATTCAAGGAAGTGAAGACTACCACCCCCTCAAAGTGATATGGCTCGTTAATGCCATATGTGGGATGTATAAAGGATGGAGTTAATGATATTATATATGATATAATACTGGAATTATAATATACCTATGTATCATTATGTTTCAATTTCATTAAAATAAAAAATAGATATGAAATTAGCGTTCATGCGTATGTACGACTTACCGTCTCCATGAATGGTGTATTTCATTTATTACCCCCAAATGTTATGTACTATTATAAATACATATATATACTAGATATATAATATATATATGATATCTAAATCATTAATATCATTCTGTAGATAATAGAATTTTGACCACATAGACAACTTGTAAATATTAGAAGTTCATTTTTGACTCAAGTACCAAATATCGACAAAACAACCATTACTAACTTAAATGATTACATAATGTTTATAACATGGTAATATGTGATATAAAAGGAATAACAAACTTGAAAAAACTTCTTAAGAAATTATAAATTAACTTTAGTTTATTATTCAAGATATTAAATAATGAACGAGTCAAGTTGGGCATGAGGTAAGGGAACTTCTGAACCTAATTTCCATTATTTAGGTTGATGTTATCTGTCTTGTTTATGTCATTCTTTGATTATGTGAGAAATTAAATTTTATATCTTATGAGGTATTTATACTTTCTTTATGTGTGCTTATATTGAATACAGATAATCGATCTATTTTATTTACAAAATGATCATTGTAAGGGACGTCATCTCAATCTCCTTTCATTGAGGCATATATTGTTTTATACATGACTTTATTTTATACAATGTATAAGAACCTTTGAATTTTCATTTAATTCAAAGGGAATATTTTTCTATGAGGTGTTTTACTAAATGAAAAAATAATGTTTGTTTTTAGCGTACGCGGTGACAACGACCTTTCTGCCGCTATGAGTATTATTTGATCTTTGCCTTCCTTAACAAGCCGTAATGTTTCTAAAAGAAAAATAAATACCATATACTCTATTATGTATTTTGTTATTGAAAATGGGTTTTGAATTTATTATTTCAATATCTTGTTCAATATCTTGAAATGTTATATTGTGATTGCAATTTGGTAATGTTATCTTTCCATTATGTTTATATTATCTGTTATGATTATATTATGGTCCTTGGGTATTTTTTACGTATATGGGTGGTTCTATGATAAACCTAGGGCCAGTGAGCCCGATGTAGCTCTCCAATGCATTGGTTAATCTGACAGAGGTAAACATGAATGTTTCTCCTAAGAGATTTAGGGAATATATTGTGATGGGTATTCAAAATGTAACTCCCTATGTAGCTATGATAGCTACAATGTAAGTATGATATGGATGCCACCAGATACCTTTATGATTTATGTTTTCTATGTGTTATTCATAAATCTTATGATTTCATGAGGTATGTTAAAGAGCTTATGTTATGTATGTAATGACGAACTAATGTTTTCATTCTTTGTTTTATAACCCTTACTGATCTTTTTTATGCTCATCCCAAGTTTTGAAATGTTTTTCACAGGACATAAAGATGAATAGGGTCAAGGATGGGATCAAGGAAAATTCATGCTGTCTGAAACATGTAAATAGAAAATACACTTTTTTTAAGAGTTTTTATTTTGTGAAAAAATGGGAACTGAGTTAAGGTGTCTACTTTGTAACTTTTGAGATGTAATGTAATAGTTATGACCTAATTCTCTAAATCTATAAACCTGAAAAGACACTCAATGTGAATTATTCATTTAATTAGAGATTATATAATGTTTTAAGGCCAGGAATTTATAGTTGGTATCAGAGTTCAGTTTAGATAACTTTAAGAGTTAGGGTATTGTTAAATTAATATCCATAAATTACTTTATGTTAATATTGAAATGATATAGCATTTAAAGATTACCATGTTGCTTCACCCAAGATATGTCTATGTTTATAATGGTTTTCTATAGATGAAACATGGAAACTATGTTGGGAAGACATCAAGTGGAAGACAACTTTCCAAATCGGCAACCTGAGATAGTCAGAATCGGAACAGAAAAGTTTGTTGCAGTGATGACACAATTGACTTAGGCTATAAATGGTGGTGGTATCCATACACATGATCAGATAGATCAACCATAGAGGAACATGTCAGTAGTGGATCATTTCATGTGGCAACATCCCATATAATTCAAAGGATCATCTAACCCCATGCGAGAAGAATGGTGGATTAAAGCACTGGAGAAGATTTTTGATGTCATGGGGTGTTCAAAACATCAAAAGGTTAGTCTTATTGTTTACCGTTTTGAAGGTGAAGCTGATCAGTGGTGGTTGATGGTAAAAAATATTAGGGATAATGAGGAGATTGATTCTCTTGATTAGGATGAATTCAAAGGTATGTTTCTTGAGAAATATTTTCCTAATTTGGTTCTTCTTAGGATGGAAAAAAAATTCCTGGAATTGAGGTAGTCGGATGACTTAATGGCTGCTTATGAAGAAAAATTCACTCAACTAGAAAGATATGCTCCAAATTTCATACGAGATCTTGATAGTAAAATCAATCATTTTTACTCAGGATTAAATCCAAAGTATCGAAGTGATTTAGCTTCTCATGAGTTCAAAAGTTTTGAAAAACTTGTTCGATGTGCGTAGAAGGTGGAAATGGGGTTTTCCAATGATCAGGTGTTCTTTGAAAAACAATAGAATAAGAGGTCAAGGTGGAAGGAAAAAGGAAAGAACTCTTAAAAAAAGTGTGATGGTAAGATACATAAGTTTATGGTTTGTGAAAATTGTGGTAAAAAGAATGTTGGGGAATGAATTTTGAATTCTAGTAAGTGTTACCGATGGGGTAAAATGGGATATAAGGCTCGTAATTTCACTAAAAAGAGTTGGGCGATGGTAAGACAAAATCTGATTTACAGTCAGTAAAATGTTTTAAGTGCAATTAAATGGGTCATTATGAAGATGAGTGTCCAACGAGGAGCTTAACGAAGGGAAAGAAACCAGACTACAAGCAGAAATGTGTGGTGAAATCCTTTGCAACTACTTCAGCAGATGTTGGGCTATCAAATGAAGTAGTATCAGGTACACTGTTTGTTTTTCAGATTATGCCAATGTGTTTTTTATTTGGGGTCTACACATTCTTTCATTTCTGAGAAGTTTTCTATTAAATTGGTAATTTCATCTCAAGATATGAATCCTGAACTTATGTTAAAAACACCAAGAGGAAATGTTGAGACAAAAAGAAATCATAAGAACATTCCTGTCATTATGTGTGGAAAGAATCTACCTACAAACCTTATAGTTTTGCCTCTAGTAGAGTTTGATGTTATTTTGGGTATGGATTGGATTTCTGTTTATCATGCTAAGATTGACTGTAGAGCTAAAGGGGTTTCTTTTCAGAAAGAATTTCAGTTTGTGTACAATAATGAACCTTTACTTTTGATAATATATCAGGAAGTCATGAAACTAGTAAAAAATGGAAATGAATTTTACCCTGCACATATTGTTGAAAACAAAGGAACTGTTCAAGTTAATGATGTGACAGTGGTAAATGAGTACCTTGATGTTTTTCCTGATGATTTCCCCAGTATTATACCTGATTAGGAAGTTGAATTTACTGTTGACTTAGTTCCATATGCTAATCCAATTTCAAAACCCCCTAATCAAATGGCTCAAATTGAACTTTTAGAGTTAAAGAAGCAATTTCTAGAGTTATTAGATAAAGGTTTCATTCAATATAGCACATCACCATGGGGTGACCCTGTCTTATTTGTTAAAATGAAGGATCGTTCAATGAGACCTTTTATTAATTATAGGGCATTGAATAACATCACTGTTAAGAACAAGTATCCATTGCCTCATATCGATGATTTGTTTGATCAGATCTAGGGAGCTCAGTATTTTTTGAAGATTGACTTGAGGTCGGGGTACCATCAGTTGAATGCAAAGGAAGCAGACATTTATAAGACTGCGTTTCATACTAGATATGGCCATTATTAATTTGTAGTTATGCATTTTGGGTAAACCAATTCACCTGTTGTATTCATGGATCTTATGAATATAATTTTCCGTTAATTTTTGGATAAGTTTGTGGTTGTGTTCATTGATGATATTTTGGTTTATTCTAAAAGTAAAGAGGAGTATGAAAATCATTTAAGGGTTGTCTTGCAAACCTTAAAGGGAAAGAAACTGTATGGGAAATTCAGAAAGTGTGAGTTTTGGTTACAAGAAATTTCTTTTCTTGGTCACATTGTTTTAAAAAATGGAATAATTATTGATCCTAATAAAACAAAAGTTATTAAATAATGGACAAGACCCACAATTATAACCAAAATCCATAGTTTTCTTAGTTTGATAGGTTATTACCAGAGGTTTGTTGAGATTTTTTCATGGTTATCTAGCCCACTAACTAAGTTAACTCGAAAAGGTGTTAAGTTCATTTGGACAAAAGAATGTGATGATTGTCTTCAGGAATTGAAAAGAAGATTGGTGAATGCTCCAGTTTTGGAACTACCTTTGAGAAATGGTGAGTTTGTTATCTACAGTGATTCTTCATTGAAAGGGCTTGGTTGTGTCCTTATGCATAATGATCATGTAATTACTTATGCTTCACGTCAGTTGAGACCACATGAGTTAAATTACCCTACACATGATTTGGAATTAGCTGCTATTCTTTTTTTCTTTAAAAATTTGGCGGCATCATCTGTATGGAATAAAATGTGAAATATATACCGACCACAAAATTTTGAATTATAAATTTACTCAGAAAGAATTGAACATGAGACAGAGGAGATGGTTGGAATTAATCAAGGATTATGATTGCACGATCCTTTACCATCCAGGAAAAGCAAATAAAGTGGCTGGTGCTTTGAGTTGAAAAATTAATGATTCATTAACTATACAACATTTGGAATGAGATTCTTTGGTTTTCGATTTGATGAAATTTGGCTTGGAAGTTGTTGGTCTAGGAAATTATTCTATTTTGTTTTAGGTGTTAGTGAAATAATCTATATCAGACAAAAATAAGCAAGAAAAAAAGGAAAATAGTGAGTTGCAGAAAATGGTAGAGTTGGTTCAGAAGGGTAAGTTTCTTGATTTTAACGTTGATAATGATTGTATTTTGAGATTTGGAAAGAGATTATGTGTGCCTTGTGATTCACAATTGAAGAATGAGTTGTTATGTGAAGCTCATAGTTCTCCACTTTCAGTTCATCCTGGAAGTACGAAGATGTATAGAGATCATCAAGAGTATTACTGGTGGGATAGAATGAAAATAGATATTGATCACTTTTCTGTGAGGTGTTTGACTTATCAGCAGGTTAAAGCAGAATGGAAGTTATCAAAAGGGATTCTTCAGTCTTTATCGGTTCTAGAGTGGAAATGAGAAAATATATCCATGGACTTCGTTGTGGGATTACCGAAGACATCACGAGGTAATAATGAAATTTTGGTTATTGTTGATCGATTGAATAAATATGATCATTTCCTTCCTCTTTGAGAAACATTGTCTCTAGATCAACTTTCCCAGTTGTATGTAAAAGAGATAGTCATGTTTCAGGGTGTTCCCCTCTCCATTGTATCTGATCGTGATCCCAAGTTTACTTCCAACTTTTGGAAAGGCCTTTATAAGTCATTGAGCACTGAATTAAATTTTAGTACAACTTTTTATCCTCAATCAGATAGGAAGTCAGAACGAAAAATTCAGACCTTGGAGGATATGTTACGTGATTGCTGGATGGATTACTAGGGAAGTTGGAACCAACATCTTTCTTTGGTTGAATTTTCTTATAATAACAGTTTTCATTCCAGTATACAGATGGATACGTTTGAGGCATTATATGGGAAGCGGTGTCGAACTCAAGATTTTTGGGATGAAGTAGGGGAAAGGAAGCTGATGGGACCAGAATTGGATGAAGAGATGGAAGAAAAGGATCAGTTGATTCAGAAGCATAGGAGAACAACTCAGAGCAGGAAGAAAATTTATATAGATAACTGGAGGAAGGATCTCTCTTTCATGGTAGGTGATCATGTCTTTCTCAAAGTTTCTCCATGGAAGAGTGTGATGCGTTTTGGTAAGAAGGTCAAGTTGAGTCTGAGGTTCATTGGACCTTATGAAATTCTGGAGAAAGTTAGATCAGTTGTGTACAGAGTGGCTCTATATCCAAGTTTATCCCAGGTACACAATGTTTTACCTGTTTCAATGTTGAGAAAGTATATGCCAGATCCATCTCATGTTTTGAGCCCAAAGGTAGTTCAGTTGGAAGAGAATCTCTCTTATGAGGAACAACCAGTCTAGACTCTTGACCAAAGAGAGCAAGTATTGCAGAATAAGGTAATTCACCAGGTAAAGGTTTTGTGAAAAAACCATATGGTTGAAGAGGCAACATGGGAATCTGAAAATGCTATGAGGGATAAATACCCTCATTTATTTGATAAGTGAATAAAATTGTGAGGATGCAATTTCCAAAAGGGGGGAAGGATGTAACATCCCAGGTAAATAAAGAAATATAACATTTTCACATTTATTAATATTTGGTAATTAAATATTAAATTTACTTTAAAAGGGATTCTATGTTCAATGGTGTGCCCGATACGCAACAACATGTTTCTTTGAAATCTTACGTTGCATACTAATAATATAATATTATTATTTTAAATGGTAGTTAATACCTAGTTTTTGTATTGGTGGGAATGAATATAACTAACTAAAATATTATTATACATATTTGTTAAATGTCTATACATTTATCCAATAAATTTTATAGACTTAAAATGTGAATTAATCATATTTTAATCATAAATACTCTAATATTCATTAAAAGGTTGATTTACTGCCTTTTAATGGAGAAGCCTCTTTAAATCTATTTTTGGTCACTTTTATATATTATATTTGACCAAATAAAATTCTTCTTTAGAATCAGGACATCAAAATTCACTTTGGGTAAAATTTTGGTATTTTTCTGATAAAATTCAATTTTGATGAATAGTGGACAATACTGTATTTTAATTCAAAACTGCCTTTTTATCATAAATATATATATGGTTAGATTATCTTGTTATTTGGGTTTAAAGTTTAATTAGATTATATTTTTAACATTTCATCCAATTTTGGTAATTGGAAGTAATTTCACATTGAAATTGGACATAAACAAGTGTCAATCTTTTGAAAGTAATTTCTTAAAAACACGTTTTTTATTTTTATAGCGGGAATTAATTTTAAATTATTTTTTACCACTACTTTGTTTTGAATTTGGAAAAATGGATTCCATATTTGAAATCAGGAGGTTCAAATTGTGTAAATGGGTAACTTTTATTTTTAGACATTATGAATATTTACTTCAGTAAATATTTTATTTACCATGGTTAAAAGGTAAATCTGGTAATTAAGGGTAAAAAATAATATTATAATAATATTAAATTACCCTAGCACGTGTGTTAATTATATTGGTTGATACATATCCAACCATGGTCATCCTTGGGTCTATTTTGGGACCCCATGGGGCCACTTGAGAGTAATAATGACACTTTATTTTAATTAACTTAAAGTAAAGGAAAAAATGACATAAACAAATATCTTTTAGTAAATAAATTTTTACATGGGGTTATATAAGTTATCTCTTCGAAAATAAATATGAATTTTAAATCTATAAATATTTAATACATCATGGTATTTTTTTTTATAATTTTTAGACATCAAGTAAATTAGATTATTTATGACACAATAATGATGCAGTGTTTACCTCAATATTAAATGATTTAAATAAATAAGATTATAAAGAATAAAATAATGTCCAAAACCTATAAAATTCGTATTGGGTGATTTTATTTATCACATTATTCATTGTATCTTCAACTTTAATAAGTTTTGGACGTTTAGAAACTGAAAAGCATTATATAATAAAATAATATTTTCACACTTTCCTAAAGAGCCCCTCCTCCCCCTTATAAAAAACCACCACCTCTAACCCATTCCTCACACCTCTCAAGCCCCTTAGATCGTCCAAAATCTACCCAATTAAGCTCCCAAAATCCCTATATTTCTTCTTAGAATCCTTACCTTAGGCAGAAGGAACTTCAAGAAACCCTTTTGGTTCAAACCAAAAGGAGATACCCAATTTAAAGGTAATGTCTTCTCCTAAGTTATTTTATTTAATTTTCCTTATCCAACCCCATAAACTATTTTTACTCCTTTATTTTATAGCAAAACCAGTATCATAAATATACTAGGTTGTTTTTATGAGAATGATTCAAACTAAACATACACAAACCTCCATCTAATGGGTAAATAACATACTGTGTCTATGGACGACGATCTAACGCCTCACGAAATGATGATTGTTCAATTTTCTCCTACCATATCTTATGGTGGCCATTAAGATGGAGCAATATTTTTATGTGATATATATTATATTTATATTGTTTTTGTTTCTTTATTTTTCATTTATATAATACCATTATGGTTTCCATAGTGTGTATATACGATAATCTCATTTGAGGAAGTGCGGACTACCGCCCCCTCAAAGTGATATGACTCGGTAGTGCCATATATGGGATGTATAAAGGATGGAGTTAATTATATTATATATGATATTATACTGAAATTATAATATACCTAGGTATTATTATGTTTTAATTCCATTAAAATAAGAAATAGAAATTAATGTAGCGTTCATGCGTATGTACGGCTTAATGTCTCCATGAATGGTGCATTTCATTTCATACATCCAAATGTTATGTACTATTATAAATACATGTTTATACTAGATATATATGATATATATGATATATAAATCATTAATATCATTCTGGATATAATTAACTATTGACCACATGGACAAATTGTAAATATAAGGTGTTCATTTTTGACTCAAGTACCAAATATCGACAAAACGACCATTATTAACTCGAAATGATTACATAATATTTATAACATGGTAATAAGTTATATAAAAGGAATAATAAACATGAAAAAGGTTCTTAAGCAAGTAGAAATTCACTTTAGTTTATTATTGAGGCAATTAAAGAATGATCGAGTCAAGTCAAACATGAGGAAAGGGAACTTCTTATCCCAATTTTCGTTCTTTGGGTTGATCTTATCTTTCTTGTTTATATTTTTATTTGATTATGTGAGAAATGAATTTTTATAGCTTATCAAATATTTATACTTTCTTTATGTGGGATTATAGTTAATACACATATTCAATCTATTTTATTTACTAAATGATCTTTGTAAGGGACTTCGTCTCAATCTCCTTTCATTGAGGCATATATTTTTTTATAGACAAATTTCTTTTATACGATGTATAAACACTTTTGACTTTTCATTTCATTCAAAGGGAATATTTTTCTAAAAGGCATTTTACTAAATGACAAAAAAATTGTTTTTAACGTACGCGGTGACAATGACCTTTCTGCTGCCACGAGTATTATTTGATATTTAGCTTCCTTAACAAGCCGTAAAGTTTTTAAATGAAAAATAAATATCATAAATTCTTTTATGTGTTTGGGTATTGAAAATGCTTTTTGAATTTATTATTTAAATATCTTATTCTATATCTTGAAAATATATATTGTGATTTCAATTTGGGAATGTTATCTTTTATTTATGCTTATGTTATGTTTTATGATTATATTATGGTCCTTGGGCATTGTTTAAGTATATGGGTGGTTCTGTAATAAACCTTTAGTGGGTGAGCCTGAGATAGGTCTCCAATGCATTGGGTAACGTGGAGGATGTAAACACGAATGTTTCTCCTAAAATATTTAGGGAATATACTATTATGGGTATTCAAAATGTAACTCCCTACGTAGCCATGATAGCTACAATGTAAGTATGATATGGATTCCACAAGATACCTTTTTGATTTATGTTTTCTATGTGTTATTCATAAATCTTATGATTTCATGAGGTATGTTAAAGATCATATGTTATGTATGTAATGACAAACTAATGTTTTAATTCTTTATTTTATAATACTTATTGTGATTTTTATGCTCATCCCGTGGTTTGAAATGCTTTTCACAGGACTTAAAGATGAATAGGGTCAAGGATGGGATCAAGGATTAGTCATGCAGTCAAAAACATGGAACTAGACATGACTCTTTTTTTAATAGTTTTTATTATGTGAAAAAATGGGAACTGAGTTGAAGTATCTACTTTTTAACTTTTGATATGTAATGTAATAGTTATGACCTAATTCTCTAAAACTCTAAACCTAAAAATATCCTCAATGTGAATTATTCATTTAATTATAGATAATGTAATGTTTTAAGGCCAGGTTCTTATAAAATTTGTATGAAATGCTAATATAGATGCCACTATTCTGAACTGATTACATAATATCAAACAGAAAAACACCTGGTGTGGAAAATATGAATAATTCATATAGAAAGTGGATATTTATGAAAAGTTTAAAAAATATTACTATGGATAGAAATTAATTTATTAATATATCAATATTTTTTATACATGATCTTAATGTTTGTTTGTGGAAGTCAGGATAAGAGTTACTGGTCTCCATCTCAAATTCATCTGTTTGAGACATATTTTGTATTGTACACTTAATTTCATTCATGTGGTGTATATAATTCCTATTTCAGATATCATTCCATGGATTTTCTTTCAATAATTTTATTTAAACTTAAATTTAACGTAAAATTTTAATGTTTTTTATTTGTTGGTTTATAAAGAAATACGTATTGTCTTGGTATCAATTCTGATTCTCTAAGACATATTACATGTTTTGAACTATGTTTCCTTGTACGATGTTCTATTGAATTAAAAACCCTTGAATTTTATATAATATATTTCCTTATAATTAAAGGTATAGAAAAATATAAATCATTTACTTTTCTTCAAATTTATTTTGACTCAAGATTTACCCTAATGGTAAGATTTCTCAATAACTCATTTTTTGTTCATTGAGTATATGATCATTCTATTGATCTTATTTCTTTGAATTTGGTTATATTCTAACATTTTATTGTTCTTTGTGGTATTATATATTTGTTTAATTTTTTTACCTTATAAAACCCTTTTTAAATGCTTCGTGCTTCATAGAGTATGTTTCTTATTAGGGATATTGATACCTGAAGTCTATTTTCCTTAATTCATATTTTTTTATCATGAAATACTTCATTCTATGCTTGGCTAATCCCAACCTTATATTTTATTATATGGTATTTTATACTTTTTTTTGATAATTAATTTTTAATATCAATGGATATTTATTACCCTTTATATAATGTGACTTTTAAACAAAGGAATTTTGAAAAAAGGACTTATTTCCTTTCACATTCAGATATTTGGTCTTCCTCTACCCATTTCTCTAAGATAAACATTATAGATTTTAAAGATCCATTATTGGAAATTATTTTAAAAAGTAATTTTTTTTTCAAATTATTTGATGTCACATTTTAAAAATATACATTTGAAAGTGACATGTAATTTTTTTATTTTACATCAATTTTGAAACTGATTTTTTTAAAAAAGATCTTTTTATATTTAATTTCCAGATACCTTTTTATTTTAAAATGGATTTACTAAAATTGGGTTTATATTTCATGCTATATATTATAATATATATATATATATGTCTCTATGTGTGTGTATGTGTTGTCATTTGGGGGATTTAACTCATGGTATCAAAAAAAATTGATTCATTATCACTTATTTTGTGATACCGTTCTAAGTATTATTTTTGTGAGTGTAATTTTCATTTATATAAACATCGTTCCATGTTTCCTTATTGCATTGAAATTATTTTCATTTGTAACAATTCATATTATTTCTCTGGATATCTTATGGTCATGATTATTCTAGTATTAAATTGTTCATATACTCATTACTCTATCTTTAATGAACATTACATTTTACATAACTCAGATTGAATGATGTTCACCTAGAAAGAATATTGTTCTATTGATATATGGAAAAGTACCGATGTTATGTATGTTTTTAATTAAATATGGATGATTATAAGAATGTTGACTATTTATTATTGAACCATCCAATTTCTTATTCTATATGGGTTATGATCATGTTATCCCTTTTATTAACATCGTGAAAATTATTGTAATTCTATATATTGTAATTACACTATGGATGATTATTATAAAGTTGACTATGTAATGTTTGAATATAAAACATATTTCTCTAGATGGGTTATGATCATGGTATCCATTTTATTAACATTGGTATAAGTATTGAAATTCATGATGATATTGACTACTAATTCAGTTTGATTGTGTGTTTTAATTCAGTATTTATCATTATACGAATATCCAAGTTTTATTGAGTAATATGTCCATCAACGAATGGTATGAAAGATTTTGATGACTCTTTCAATGAATGAATTGTACCTAATCAAGTGATGTGTGGGGACCAAAATATATCACCTCTATTAGTAAATGGGTATTAGGATAAAAACATGTTGGTGTATCAGGTTTATGTATACTCTATTCATCAAGATGTCTTAAATGCAGTCTTGAAGGAATTTAAAGTGTCCTGGCATAAGGATTTGAAATCATGTTTTTTATGACCATCATTATGCATTCCCACATTATGAGATAATTATTATTGATATATTCATTTTCAAATGTTTTCAGGAATATATAATAATCTCAGTTTCTTTTGGATTTTGACTTCTTGTTGTTTACCTATTCCTACCATAAAATATATGCCATGTTTATTCCAAAATTGCTTCATTTATATGTTTTCCTTACTGAGAATTTTATCTCACACCTTATTATGTTTCTATTTCACTAGGTTATGGAGAAAAGTACTGTATGTGACATGTTTATAAGGATAAATCATGTGATATAATTTATGGTAGATTTTGAAGACGCATTATGGATTAAATAGTTTCGAATATAATGAAAAAAATATCTATTTTATACAAAGAATATATTCTTTTCTAGTTATTGTTTTGTATTTATTATCTAAAAATATAAGCCTAAATTATCCTTCTGATGTAAGAGATACTATAACTATTTTTATTTTTTAATTAATTATTGTTATATCTATGCTTTTAGGGCTGTTATCAAAGTAAGTATGTAAATTATGTGTCTATGAGAACTAAATTTGGTAGTGCAGGTCTGGGGCATTATAGTTTGTATTAAAGGAAAGTCTTAGATAACCATAGATATTAAAATGTTTTAAAGGATAATTTAAAAGTTAATTAATTATAGTAGATCATAATTTCAAATTTATAGTTAACCTTTTTGGGAAAGTATATTATTTAATTTTTAGGAAATAATTAACATTTTATTTGGGGACTAAGATAAGAAAAAATCAATGGAAACCATAAGAATAAGTATAAGTACTGGATATCATACATATGTGTTGGTAAATTTTATATTATGTGTTTTCCCTAGAAATACATCACTATCTGGATACTGGAAAGTGGATTCGGTTGTAGAAAAAATTAATTTAGGGGTAATCACCCTAAAAAGTGTTGGTTGAGCATTGACTAAATCATCACTTGAGTTCATGATTAGTGGGCTTACTACTACACACATTGTGATACACTCCTATGGGATATGTTTTAGTAAATCAAATTATCTTTATAAACCATTATGAAGGAGTTAATTTCTTATTTTAAAAAATCATGCTAGAGAACCAAATATAGAAATTATCATGGATAACCAAGAATTAAACAAAGAGTGTTTTAAGTTCATAAAAAAGTATATTTTTTTAAAAAAAAATGGGGTCAAAAGGGAATAAATATTTAGATTGATTTTTTCATATTAATATTTTATATATTATGATAACCATTTTTTTAGTATTTGGTTGAAAAAAGATCATGAAAATGAAGCTAAGAAAGGTGTTTTACTTGAAACCACTTTGTACTATACCAAATACAGTAACATATTTAAATAGTTTAGAATCCTATTTTATACATGTTATGATGGAAAATATGACATTTATTGTCTTAATGAAGATAGTGATATTTATATTTTAATAACATTTAAACTTTTATCTATTATCATTAGTGAGTGATATTTATTGTGGATATTCTGTTATATTCTAAAATTTATGTCAATTATGTGAAACATATAAGGATAAATATTTAATAGATTTTAATTAATGGTTTTTAATCATATATTAAGTGGTATCAACAACCCAAATAAATGATTCTATGAAAAGTTTAGAATTTTTTAGATAACTATTTGAGAACACATTTTTGTGGAATGGATAACACTTAGGTTTAATATTCACATGATGATAAGATAATAAAAGGTGGTTTGAATTTGAAGAAGTAAGTTATATAGTAATTGGTAACCATGGGATTGATAATTTATTCATGATACTTTTGGAGAGGTTCATCTCATTTTTTTGATTATGATATATAGTAACTAGTGTGTGACCTTATGAACTAGTTGTTAATACCATCTGAGGTTTAAAGATAGAGTTAATTTTTGAAGGAATATATAATATCATTGTGGATTAATGTCTTGGAGGTTAAAATAGGTCTGGGAAAGCTATGTTATTGAGATTATATCATTAGGGTATATACATACATGGGAATATGATTGTAGGAATGACTAATACTATTTTAAGAAGGATATGGTTGATTTTAAGAGAATAGATTTCAATCATTATTAGGTTCGGAATATTTTAATATGGTTCATGGTAATTTGGGATCTCTATTTTAAGGATTGGTATATTAAGTATGAGATAACCCAACTCAACATAACCTAGGTTGTATCAATAATGATATATGTTAAACTGAGAGAGATATAGGTTGAACAAAGTCTCATACAAGTTGAGTTGTAAGAACTATAAGCAATCATGATAGTGTTATAAAGTAAGAAATATTGAGGATAAAATTTCCAATGTTTTTTAATGATAATTCACTAATAATTATTTTCATTCATGTTAACTATTTTGATTTTATTAATGGTTGGAACAATAAGGAACGATGTGTGTGAAGGAAAATTCATTGATTACCTCAATGAAAAACCCAATGTAATCGGATATTAAGTAAGAAATCTTGAGATTATTCCAAACAAGAAATCATGAAATATTATTAACAATGTGAACATTATTAAAGTCCCAAACACACCATGGAAGAAAAATATATAGTCTCATGAAAGATCAAGTGAAGAATATGGTGAAAGAAATAAGAATAAATTTATTTTAAGTTTAAAATATGGGATGAAACATGGTGGTAATATTCGTAACGATATGGGTAAATGCTAAAAGTCTGAAGTTTGAGGTCACCAGACTCACAAGTGTTAGGGAAATAGGGAAGCTACAAAAATCTGTTGCATCAATTTCAAGAGATATAGGAATTATGTGACTCAATTCCTCAATCCAAGATCCAATAATAGAGATAGTCCTCAATAACCACATGGATACATAAAATACTAGGAAGCTACCACTAATTAATCAGATAGTGGATTTTAACTCTATATGTTCTAGTCACTGATTTCATGTTATTTTTCACTAACTATTGGACATTGATTTACAAATTAAAATCCCTAGTGGTATACTAATCATATAAATAGTTTTAATGGTTTATGGGATGTTATTCCTTATGTATCTAGATCTAAACCCCATGGTATAATTCTATGTGAAATTAGGAATGCGTTATCTCTCTTTATAAAGATATTAAATTGATTTTTCATATAAATAAATATCATTGCATAACAAAACTCATGATCATCAAGTGATGTATGATTAATTATGAGATCCCTATAAAAAATATTATGCTATTATGAGTCAAATTGAAAGGTTTAAATTTATTTATGGGGAGATATCTAACACATGAAAATTTTAATATATGATTACCAGTGAATAATTCAATGTGTTCGGTAGCTTTTTTACACCCAATAAAAAACTAAAACAAAGATGTGATATGTTTAGACCATTAAAAACCCAATTGTTGAATTTCCATGAATGAATAAAAGTATTATCTTTATTAATTATATGTATATATAATATAAAGGCTACCTTTAATATGAATACAATTCAACTAGTTTACTTAAAATGAATAATAAGAACATTTCTTGGTTAGAAATTCATTTATCTAAAAAAATAACATTTATGTGATATGCATTACTATTTGAAGAAAAAATTTATTAATGATAAATAATTTTTTATACTAAATATTAGTTAACAAAAATTCAGTTGGTAAATGATATCAAATATTAATAATAATCCATAATATTTGAAAATGTAATTTTCCAGTTAAAATTGTTTTCTATTATATTTTATGATTTTATTCAAAAAAAGAATTTTTAAATTTGTAATTTTTAATTAATGAAAAGTAACTTTATTTTTTAATTCCTCATATCAAAGTCAACATAGTATAATTTTTTTTATCTTTTTTTAAAAAGGTAGGTTTTTTTGTTGAAAAACGCGGTTTACACGAAACTTGTAAATTGAATGACTTTATTATTATATAGACTGACCAATATGTAAGTAAAACCATATAAGTAATAAAATATAATATTTAAGAATAAAAATATTCATTTTAAAATATTATTTGAATTTATAAACTCTATTTCCACAATTTTTAGAACTAATTAAAATGTTATTTTACTAAAAAGAATATTTTATGTGTTTTCTTTGAATTATTTTTTTCAAGGGATATTCAGTTTTGGATTGCCTTGGAAACCTAAACCCCTTTATTTTTTATAATAAAATAATTTATTTTAATATTAAAATTATCTAAAAAATTATCTTATATATAAATTTAAATCTTAATGACATTATTTCTCTAAAAACTATTTTACATGATTAAGTATATTTATTTAAAAATTAACATTTCACTCCATTTGAAATTATATTAGATTAAATAATTTTCAAATTTTTAATTATAATTATCAAATTTGGAAAAAGTTTCAATATTAATGTTTTAAATTAAAATTAATTACTAAGTTTAGAAATAAATTAACAAGGTAAAATAAAATTAAAGTAAAATTTAAAAACTTAAAACAAAAAGTCATAAAAGTTCAAAGTTTTCTAAAAAAGTACTATTTGAGGTGATTTTAAGCCTAAAATCATTTTTCTCTCATATTTTTCATTTTTTCCTTTTTCTCTTGAATAAAAACATTAAATTATTGAAAATGATATGGTTACTCCAAAAACAGCCTTTCCCCTCACTTATAAAAGGGTAACATCTCCAACACTTCAAAATGAACATATTATTATAATTTATACTTGAAAATAATTCATTTTTATCCTCTTAAAATACTATCTCATATTAAGAATCTTACGGTAACCACTATCTAGAATAAGGACTTTATTTGGAAGGATACTTCCAAGTAAAATTCCATCCCAGACATAAGTATTATCATCTACTTAGTTTTTCATATTAACAATATTATTTAAAATTTATTTAAAAAAACTAATATGATGATATTAATATCATTAATATAATTTAATGATACTCTATTATGGTTATTATCATTGATTATTCATATACCTCATTTATTAAGAAAAACAAAAATGTTGTTTGTGCGTTGTGTGGAATACCGATTCCACAGAGCACCATGTTTAAATTTCCTTCACCAGATTACATGGATATAAGGATCATAGTAAATAATAAATATTATTTTTATAAAATCATTAATTTTTTGGTATTAAAAATTATATAACCTATTAATAATATGATCTACAAATGATCATTGTTAATTTAATCATATAAAATAAGCATACTAGGAGGATAAACATTTTCTAAAATTGTGTAATATTTTTATATACATTAATTATTTCTAAAAATTATTATAATTATAATATATCATACTAATAAACACAAACTAATAACATTATTATTTGGGTATAATGATATTAAAAATAAACCATCTCATAACCATCCATTAATCATGGTATGTTCATGTTTGGGTTGGTTTAACCACCTTCTTGAAAAATGCTATACATTTATTTCATGGATAAATATGATAAATTATAAATTTTTATAACATGATATAAGTATTTAAATAATTTTTTTTGGTTCTGGCGAGTTTATATCAATATCCAGTTTATTAATTAAGAAAACACACTTCAACTATTATGAATGAATGAAACATGCTTATTATAAATTTTATCTTCAAGGATAATTAAAAAAACACTCATGAAAAGATTTTGAAAAATCTTAAATAATTATAAAAAATCAATGTGATTAACCTTTATAACCTAGTAATGATTATATTTGAAAAAAAATTAATATATACACCACTATTGTGAAAATAGTAAACATGATCAAAAATAAAAGCACCCAATGTGAAAATTATAAATAATACATGTGGAGAATAACTATTTATGAAAATTATAAATGAAATATATATGATTAAATTCCTTTATTAATTTATTAAGATATGTATATATATGTCATATGGGAGGTTAAATTACATTCTTTGAGATTAGGATAAGAGATAAGGATTTTTTATCTTAAATTCCTCTATTTGAAAAATGTTTAGTATTATGAAAATAACTTCATTTATATGGTGTATAAAATACCTATTTAGGATATAATATCATGAATTATATTTTAATCATGTTATTTAAAGGTAAATTTCAATCCCTTTATTTCAAGGTGTTTTGATTTTAATGTTTATAAAGTCATATGTCTTTTCTCGGTCTCAATTATGATTCTTTGATACACATTACATCTTATACACCATGTTTCTTTATATGGTGTTTTATTGAATTACTATCCTTTTAATATTATATAATTTATTTAATGATAATTCATGGGATATGTTAATCCCAATCATGTTATTTTCAATAAATGTATTTTGACTCAATTTTTACCACTATCGTAAGAGTTTTTAGATACTCGAGTTTCATTTATTGAGTATATGATCATTCTCTTGAACATATTTTGGATAACATGGGTATATTCATTCCTTGTATTATATTATTTTTTATTATATCATTGTTTAAATTATTACCACATTAAAACATTTTCAAATGATTCATTCTTCATTGAGTATGTTTCCCATAAGGGATATTGATAACTGAAGCCTCTTTTACTTGAGTTATATTTTCATGTCATTAAGTTATTCATTTTATTCATGTGTTGTACCATCCTAATATTTTTTATATGTTACTTTATAATCTTATTTTAAAAAAAATGTTTTAATACAAAATAATTTTTTTTCATTCTTCTTAAAATGTGAGTAAAAAAAATATATTTTGGAAAAAAGGGTTTTTAACATTTCACTTTCACATATTTTGTCTTACTTTTCCCATTTCTCCAAGATAAATTTTATATCTATAAATAACACATTATTAGAAATTAATTATAAATTAATTATTTTCAAAAGATTTCATGCCACCTTTTCTAAAGATACCTTTTAAAGAACATCTAAATTTTTGTTATATGTCAATGATACAAAAAATTAAGATGGTTTAATATTTCATTTCCACATACCTTTTTATTTTCAAAAAGATTCAATCTAATGGGGTTTATGTTTAATGATTTATACTCTATTATATATTTCATATCTTTTAGGGGTTTCACTCATAGTATCAAATGATTCAATTTCTGGTCCCTTATTTTTTGATACTATTCAAAGCATTCATTTTGCAAGGGTGTTTTTAATTTAAATAAACACCTTTCTTTGTTTCCTTATTTCACTAGGATTATATTCATTTGAAACCATCCAAAATTATTTTCTTTATGGATTATAGTATTGATTATTCTATAATTTACTTATCCATATACTCATTTCTAAATATATTGTGAACTTAAAATTTTACATAATTCAGATTGGATGATGTTCACCTTTAAATAATGTCATTATTATGGAATAGGAAATGTATTGTTCTTATTTATGTTTTTAATTCAATACAAGTGATTATTGGAAAGTAAACTATGAATTTATTAAACATTCACTATCTTCCTCGTAATTAGTTATAATCATGTTATCCATTTTATTAACATGGGGAAAAATATTGGTTTCCAAAAATATTATTATTCCAATATAGATGATTGTTTGAAAGTTTACCATGTAATGTTATACTTTCTAACTTATTTCTTAATATGGAGTTTTATAAAATTATTCCTTTTAAAAACATAGGTAAATGTATTGAAATTCTTGTTTATTATTAACTGACAATACAGGTGCATTAGGTTTTTTATTTCCATATTTTTCATTATATGGAGAGACACGTTTTATTAAGTAAGAAATTCCTCAAGAAATCGTATAAAAGCTCATAACGACTCTTATAGTGAATCCATTTGTCATAATCTGGTGGTGGTTGGGGACAATAATTTAAAATTACCTAATATTATTGACAATTCTCATGAAACAAAATATTTTTGGGTATTTTTTGTATCTATACCCAATTTAGCAAGATGTATTGACTGTTATCTCAAATAAATTTAAAGTGTCAGGGAACAAATCCTTTACAATGGTGTTTTTATGTCTAAAGTTGTTCATTCCATCAGAATAAGATTAGTTTTATTGATATCCATGTTTTCATTTATTATCATGGATATAGAATACTCTTATTTTAAAGTTTATTATTGATTCATGTTTTCTACCTATTACTTTCATAATATTTATGCCATGTTTATTTCATGATTGTTTATGTTAGATGTTTCCCTTACTAAGTGTTTGAGTTTGCACATATTTATGTTTATGTTTCCCTATATTATGAAAAAAATTAGTAAATGTGACATTTTTATAAGGATAGAACATGTGAATAAATTTATGATAGTTTTTGAAGATACATTATTCATTAAGTAGTTTCATATATAATGAAAAAAATCAATTTGATTCAAAGAACATGGGATTTACTCGTTATTATTTTGTTATAATTATCTAATTCTCTAGAAATGAAAAAATCATTTGGATTTCATGGTTAAAATAATTATTTTTATTTTTTAATAAAGGATGGATATATCTTGAATTTGACTATTATTATCAAATAAATCATTTAAAGTATATTCTTGTGAGCACTAGAACTGAGAGTGAAGATCTAGGGAATCACATTATTAAATATCAAGACCCATGTGAGTTGTTATATCACACCCCCATTTAATGTTTCGAGAAAAAACTAACCTAAAATATGTTCAACCCCTCTCTATATCACCTTTATAACCCTTGAGCTCTTTTATTCATGTTAGGTTTTTTTATTCCCCTAGATACATAATTTTTCTCACTTAACTTTGGTCCAAACACTATGAACATAAATTATATTTATCCCCTTCCATGATTTTATATACTGGAATTGGGCTCCTAGTTCACATTGGTTTTTTTATTCCCTTATTAGTTAAACTATATCACTATTTATTTGTCAAAATTTTAATATCTTAATCCCCAATAACATCTGGTCAAATCCATAATATCTTAAACCCCATCAATATTTGATCAATGTTGTATGATTTTAAACCTTATTAACATTTTCTCAAGGTTGTGTGATATTATACCCTTGTGAAGTATATTTAAAGGTGTGTGACTTGAAATCTATTTAACACCAAAAAAATTTATGATATTCTTATTTTTAAATAAATTTAAAATTTTATATCTTTCATTACACCAAAATTATAGTTTTAATAAACTACGAAATACTATTAAATTATTATTATTTAATGTGATAGTTATCACATAGTAATTGGTTTAGTGGTTAATAATAGGAACAATTAAATTATGAAAAATTATTGTTTACATTTGTATAAAATTAATTCATTGGTTTTCAATTGGTAATATATTAGAATAAAATCATTTGAAGATAAAAATATACATTCCAATAAAAAGAATTTTATACTAATTGTATGTTTTTATCATAATAAATTAAATTAATCTCTATTTATTGTATTTCTAAAAATATATAAAAATGAATCTTTTCCACTTATAGAAACTTAATCTAATAAAGTACATTCCATATGTTTAATCACCTCAATTAATATTATGTAAAAATATCAACATAATTTTTTGTCATTATGAATAGAAACCGAGGTGAAAATTCCTTATTACGATAAAGGTTAAAAGTGGTTAAAGAAGAGTTAAACTATGGTGAAAACGGTTAAAATGACATTACAACTTTTCAAAATACTATTTAATGAGTGTATATATGTTTCCCTTGGAATCTGGGGATGACCTCCTTGATTGAAGGTTCAAAAATTCCGATCGGTTTTTAACGGGTTTGTTCGTAGAACCGGAAACATCCAATGATTCCACATCTATTTGGACCTACTTTCCAAAGGTAGGTGCTCATTAGTTTGTGGACTGATGAGACTTAGGAATTTGCATTGGTCGAGAGGATGGGAGGTCAGACTCATCAAACCTTTTTGAGGGGAATTATTGTCTATTCTGGGACTCTCTTTATAGATTTAAGTTATGTTCGTGAATCCTTATTACATTACCAAGTATAAAATGAGCTTTCCTTCAGATCTAACAATCAATGATTAAATATGTAGTAAATTTAGAGAATCTTTCATATGTATTCGAGGTTATTCATCGATAGAGAATCATCTATATTTATTAGAGATTATTGGTCAATGGTGTCCTTCAACACATTTATATAGAATCCTCTTGGTCATTTATGATGACCATGCTGGTTTTAAAGCCACTCAGTGGAGAACTTGAAGTTTATTGTCATTCATAAGGACATGGATTATTTCAGAGTTGGGATCGAACCCGCAAATGGGCTACCTACGTATCCTTTGTTTAGAAAAGGAATCAGAACCCACGTAGTCCGAGTAAGGGAGAATGAAGTTTATGATTGATGGCTCAAAGAAGGATGTCATAATTACTTTTACACTCTAAGATCATGTGAGTCATGATCAGTGTGAGAAACAAGAGGTATTGGTTAAAAAAGCAGACAATTGTGCCATGAAAGATGAAATCATAAGAAATAATGTGAGACTTATGTATGTATGACAGCCCAGATAAATAAATATTAGGATTTAATTCATGGAAGAAATCTAGGAATAGGGTCCATAAAGGTATATGCGCATCATAGAGATCTGAATACTCTAACTTGGGGCTTACTCTTGAAAAGGAGGTCCAAATTAGGAGAGGACTTATGATTTGGGTTTTACTCCTGAGAAGGAATCCTGGATCAAAGGTAAATTAGGACTAGTTAAGAGAAATTAAGACTGGGGATTAATCCTGAAAAAGAGGCCCAGGTTAAAGGAATTAAGGTTTGGTGCTTACTCCTAGAGAGGATGCCCATAATTTGGGGAATTGTGATTGGGGATTACTCTTAAAAAGGAGGCCCAGGTTAGGGGATCTGGGGCTCACTCCTAAAGAGGATGCCCAAATTAGAGGACTTGGGGCTTACTCCTGAGGAGGATGCCCAAATTAATGAATTATTATTGGGGATTATTCCTGAAAAGGAGACCCAGGTTAAGGATTCTCTCATCTTAAAGGACGAGGTCGAATGAATGAAATATCAATCTTTAGTGACATAAATATGTGTAAATTACTAGGTTTTGAGAGATATTCCACAGAATTCCTTTTAGATAAGGAAGTAAAATCAAGAAATCATGCCATAAATGGATTTAAACAGTGTGTTGAAGACTGAATCTTGAATAAGAGAGGTGAAATGGCTTAATAGGTGTGAAATGGGAAAGAAGGGAACCTAAAAAGGCAGGGGCGCGCAAGTCCTGGTAGGCGCGCAGGTACTGTGTGGGTGCGCAAGTAATGGTCACGCAGGTATACCTGCATAGCCTATGGGTACTTGAGCGTTTGTAAACTAGTATGGTAATACTTGAGCGATCCTTGATCAACGACTTTATAATTATCCTGACATACTTCTCGAAGAGAGGCACACAAGTTTTGGTGAAGAAGTAGGGCGAAACACAAATATTTTCATTCCCTTTAAGGGTAAAACACTTTAAGTGCGCAAGTGTTAGTGAATTCTAACACTTAAACCTTACTCCTCTTGTTTAGACCTTCCATTCTAGGTAAAGAATTACCTTAGAAGTGTTCGGAAGACCTGGAGAAGAGACATGGGTGTTCAGAGCTCCAAATCTGAATTCTGGAAAAATTCATCCTCGAATGGGGAGCCCACAGGGTCTATTTATAGGCTGTAGAAGACCCATGGAGGTTATCCTTTAGGGCGCGCAAGTCACTTGCGTGACCATTAGGTGTCGTGCAAGTCCACTTGCATGACAATGATGAAACTTGCGTAGCACATGTGCTTTTGATCCCTTGTTCATGCCTTTTTTTATATTTGATGTTTTCTTCAAAGGATGAATCAATTTGTGCTAAGTCAATCCCTTTTTCCAATCTTTAGATTTTGTGAAGAAAGGAGCATCAACAAAAGTCCCCCCTCAGAGTTGGATCCAAAAAGAAATACGGATTTGACTCTAAGGAAATCGAGAATCAAAAGGAAATCGAGGTACGCATGGTATGGTGCACAAATGAGCTTCGGGCGCGCAGGTTCTGGCGCGTAGGGATACGGCCTTTGATCGCGCAGGGTATGGCACGCAGGGTCATGGCCGCATCTATAAATAGATGGTCCACTTCCATACAAAGCATATGGATTTGAAACTTTCGAGCTCTCACCGCGCAAGTTGCATTTTCCGTGCAAGTTACTCTGTTTCCTGCTGTTTCCTTGATGTCGCACTACTGTTAAGGTATCTGGACCTACGCGGTGATACTTGTGCGCTAAATACTTGTGCGGCACATCCATACTTGCGCGCCAAGTTTATACTTGCGTGCATTAATTCCTTATCCATTTTTCTGAATTCCTTCACAAATTTTATGAAAAATAAACCCATTTAAGACTTAGTTTATTCAACTTTTGTGAAGATTCAATGGCTCTCAGGAGAATCGAAATGGCTGGTGAACTGGCTAGCAAGCAGATTGATGACATGATGAACATTTATGGCCATGATTACTATGATATCCGCGACAACACTCTCCCAGATTTGGCTAAGTACTTGAAAAAATATCATCTTAATTTCCCATAGAGAATCTACCTATCCCTGTATGTTCATGGTCATCTGCAAGGAGTCAATGTTCCAGATGCAAAGAACTATACACCTGAAATGTAGCTGCACTGCTACTCTATTTCGGTTATGTTGTGCATTAAGAGCAAAAACAGTGGTGTGAACTTTCAAATTTTCCTTCCGTGCCATTTCCTTCCAGATATGAAAATTGAAAACCCATGGGATGAAATGTTTTCCGCTGCCGGTTGGTGGAGAGAAGACAAACATGACATTAGAGAAATATCTGAAAAGAGTACTCTCTCCAAATGGATCTTTACTTCCAATGCTCCATTCTCAAATCCATGTATCTGTCTTCCAAGTCTCTTGGAAAAAAATAGATTCACTGTTTGATCAGCAAAAAAATTTCTCAAACCGAACTCAAGAACATCCTTTTACAATTATTCCAAGAAGAGCTGGTATCACTACATCTCTTATTGTATCCAATTGAAGGAATGAATTCCAAGTGGTTGCTGATGAAGCTCGGGATGCCGTAAATCAAATAAAGAGTTATGTTGAAAGCCTTTTGTAATTCCTGAAAAAGGGAAGAGACTCCAGTCTATGGATGTCCTTCTATCTCCTGTGTATCAATGAAAAACACTTTCTTCTTCAATCATTTGTACCTGCATTCTTTGTCTACATGCTTTAAATTTTACCTAAGACAATGGGCCTAGTAAGCATATTTTTATTTTTACTAGGATTAATATAAATAACCCTACAAAATTTGAATCTTTTAATTGCTCAGTATTACCTAAATCATACCAAATGTATGTTTAGTGAGATGGAACTTGACTTTTATTCAGAGTTCCCTTGTCTTTTGTGGTTAGTTTAAAGTCATGCACGTCGGACATAAGGAGGCTAATGTTTAAGGTCGAAATATCTTTGACCGAATGGATTAAAATTGACTCAATTCCTTGACAATTTATCTGAAAACATATTACCATACTGAAGTATGAGGGAAAATATGTAAACTATAGCTTAAGAATATTTGAATCTGAGGAATGATATGAAAAAGAGCTAAAAGTCATCAGAAGAAGTAGTTTCCAAGAATGAAGTTACTAATATTTAACAAACCTATTAGGGGTTGAATTATGCAGGGCCACCTAAGGGCATTGGCTGCATAGTCAAATAAACAGCATCTTTTGGTTAACAAGTCTATTATATAGACTGTTTATGCAAGGCCGCTTAAGGGCACATGCTCCATAGTCAGGAAACAGAACTCTCAGAAATTTACCTTTCTACTGCTAAAAGCTAGTGACAGTTTATGTAGATTAAAATTTTCCAAAGTATAGAGTTTGCTATATGGAAAGAGGTACTTGAATATGGAGAAGATATTTTCGAACAAGATTATCGAAGAACTAGATAGATATCACTTCTACGAAGGTCTGACCCAAACGTAGGGAATGAGAATATAAACCATAGACTTGAATACTTTTAGATCATGAAAAAGGATATGGGAAAAATATGTTAAGGATGGATATTTTTGCGGATACCTACATACTGTCTTCTAAGACTAATAAGGACAAAAGAAGATTTCTTCCCAAGAATGAAGTTAATATTATTTAACAAACCCGTTAGGGGGTTGAATTATGTAGGGGCACCTAAGGGAATTGGCTGCATAGTCAAATAATAGTATCTTTTGGCTGACAAGTCTGTTATGTAGACTGTTTATGCAAGGCCGCCTAAGGACACGTGCTGCATAGTCAGGTAAAATAACTCTAAAAAATTTGACATTTTTGTGACTAAAAGTCAATAAAAGGGTTATGGAGATCTGAAAATATTTAAGGTTAGGATTATGACACATAAAGATGGGTATTTTTCAATGTATATAGAGATACACAGATCAATGCTAACCATAATCATGTTGTGGCTGGGTCCTGAATGGAAATATTGGACTTCACTACGTATCCCATAAGGATGGGAATCAAGCCATACGTAGTTCTTAAACTACAGTTTAACTTCGTGTGGGATAAAAGGATTATAGATCTTAGTTTAGGGTCATAGAGCTTGGACCATTATAAGAAATACAGAGTGTTTGTTTTCATGAGGACTTTTCTGCCAAGGGACTAAAAGTGGAATTTGTGGTTAGGGCTAAAGACTTGGGGTTGGATTCGAGGGACACCCGAACGTTCCTACGTATCCCATAAGGATGGTAATCAAGCCCACGTAGTTCTAGAAATACCCTCTGTACAAATTTGGTTCATACATGTGAAGGGTGAAAGGGGACTTTAGTACAATGATGGTTTAACCCAAGATAAAAGGTTTAGGCGTTGCCATGTATGCACGTAGTCTTTGAAATGAAACATGATTGAAAAATCAATGTAAATAATGTTTCCATCTCAGGTGAGGGTATCAAAGAATATTGTAGTTTATTGTCATACTAGACAAAAGTGTTGTATAGTTTAATGTCGTATAACAAGGATGAAAGTGAACCAATGTAAAGATATTGATTCTATGGGTGGTTTCATGAATCAACATCGTATGAGATGGAGGTGAACCGATGTGAAGAGACTGGTTTTGGGATTGAACCTTGAGAGGTTGCCTATGTACCTAGCTTGGATGGCAAATACCAAAGTCTGCATAGTTCAATTAAAGAATTAATTAATGATCAAGTTGTTCTTGGGGACAATGACATAAAAAATGATTTTGGGACTTACACATGGTTAGTAGCCCAGAGAGAGTGTTATGGTTGAGGTTTGCTCTAAGCTCATGTGAGTCATACTCGGTGTGAGAAATAAGAGGTAACAACAACCTTAACGATTCATAGTCTAATGTCATGTAGGACATATAAAGGGACTATGCAGTTTAAAGTCTTGTAGTTAGGACTATTGGTGCTGCACAGTTTAATGTCATATAGCAGGGACAAAGTACAGTTTAATGTCATGTAGGACATATTAAGGGACTATGTAGTTTAAAGTCTTGCAGTTAGGACTATTGGTGCTGCACAATTTAATGTCATATAGCAGGGACAATGTATAGTTTAATGTCATGTAGGCATATAAAGGGACTATGCAGTTTAAAGTATTGCAGTTAGGACTATTGGTGCTGCATAGTTTAATGTCATATAGCAGGGACAAAGTACAGTTTAATGTCATGTAGGACGTATCAAGGACTTTCTGTATAGTTTAGCGTCATGTAGTTAGGACGATGGGGACAATGTAGTTTAACGTCATGTTGGACGAAAGGGGGACTGTGCAGTTTAATGTCATGCAGTGAGGACAAAAGAGTACCATTTAACGTCATGTTGGATGAATTGGGGAATTTTTTTCCCACAGTTTAACATCATGTTGGACGAAAAAGGGATAATACAGTTTAGCGTCATGTTGGACGAAAGTGCGAATAGTTTAAGGTCATATGCATGGACCGTGGATGGTGCAGTTTAATGTCATGCTAGACGGTGGTGTAGTTTAAGGTCATACATGACCTTTGATGATTATGTAGTTTAACATCTTTCCGGACGTAAGGGAATTTTATACAGTTTAGCGTCATGTAGTTAGGACTTCACAATTTAACGTCGTGTGGGACAAAATTACAAATAGTTTAAGGTCATATGTATGGACCGTGGATATGTAGTTTAATGTCTTACTGGACGATGGTGTAGTTTAAGGTCATACAGGACCTTGGATAAAGGTGCAGTTTTACGTCTTGCTGGATGGTGGTGCAGTTTAAGGTCATAAAGGACCTTGGATAATGGTGCAGTTTAACGTCAGATTAGATGGTGGTGCAGTTTAAGGTCATACATGACCTTGGATAATGGTATAGTTTAAAGTCTTGCTGGACGATGGTGCAGTTTAAGGTCATACAGGACCATGGATAATGGTGTAGTTTAATGTCTTGTTGGACGGTGGTGTAGTTTAAGGTCATACAGGACCTTGGATAATGGTGCAGTTTAACGTCTTGCTAGATAGTGGTGCAGTTTAAGGTCATACAAGACCTTGGATAATGGTGCAGTTTAACGTCTTGCTTGATGGTGGTGCAGTTTAAGGTCATATAGGACCTTGGATAATGGTGCAGTTTAACATCTTGCTAGATGGTGGTGTAGTTTAAGGTCATACAAGACCTTGGATAATGGTGAAGTTTAATGTCTTGCTGGACGGTGGTGCAGTTTAAGGTCATAAAGGACCTTGGATAATGGTTTAGTTTAACGTCTTGTTAGATGGTGGTGCAGTTTAAGGTCATACATGACCTTGGATAATGGTGCAGTTTAACATCTTGCTAGACGGTGGTGCAGTTTAAGGTCATACAGGACCTTGGATAATGGCGCAGTTTAACGTCCTGTTGGACGGTGGTGCAGTTTAAGGTCATACAGGACCTTGGATAATGTATTTTGTGTTTATACAAAATACTTCTTAAAAAATATGGCTTTGGTTAGAGTAGTGATGCGTTCTCCATCCATTGAGATTAATGAATAAGCTCCATTAGAGTAGACCCTATGTACTGAGTAAGGTCCTTCCCATTTTGGCTCAAGCTTGGGAGGTTTCTTTCCTGGTATCATTGGAGTTCCTGAGAACTAATACCAATTCTCCCTGAGTGAATGAACGAAGACGAACTTTTTTGTTAAAAGCTCGTGCTATTCGATTTTGATAGACTTCTAAGTGGTGCAAAGTGCACAATCTTTTCTCATCTAACCATTCCAATTCATTCAATCGCTTTTGAGATTTTTCATCTTTAGATGACTGATTACAAATGGCTACGCTGAGCGAAGTCTATTGAACTTAAATGGGCAAGATGGATTCCGTTCCATATACCAGTGAATATGGAGTTGACCGAGTTGTAGTGCGGGTGGTAGTCCGATAAGCCCATAAAGCATGGAAGAGTTTATCAGTCCATGACTTCTTATCTTTATCCACCATATTTTGCAGTATATTTGAAAGAGTATTGTTGAAGGCTTCTATCTGGCCATTGGTCGCTGCATGATAGCGAGATGAATGGTTGGATTTGATGTTGTATTCTTGATACAACTTCTTCACCTCGGATGAACAGAAGTTGGTGCCATTGTCCGTCAATATGGTATGTGGGACACCAAATATGGTAATGATGGTAGACTTTATGTAGCTAACAACGCATTTAGAACTGACTTCCTTGAGAGGTATTGCCTCTACCCATTTGGAAAAGAAGTCAGTAGCAGTAAGAATGTACTTAAACTGCTTGGCCATAGCCGAAGGGTAAGGTCCCACCACATCCATTCCCCATATGGAAAATGGCCATGAGTATATAGATGTATGAAGCAACTCTGGAGGTTGATGAATGAAGTTGGCATGTACTTGGCATGAAGGACACTTATTTGTGAAATCAACACAATCTTGTATCATTGAAGGCCAAAAGTATCTAAGCCTTCGAATCTGATCAGACAGTCTATGTCCAGACTGGTGGGCACCACAGACTCCTGCATGCACTTCTTTCATGACAGCCATTGTCTCTTCACCATCAATGCATCTGAAGAGAACTCCATCAAAACCACATTTGTATAGAATTTTCTCTAGGTGATCTAGGCTATCATAAAGAGTAAAATTGACCACAAGTTGCCAGATTTGTTCTTTCTCGGCTCTATCAGGTGGAAGTGTTCCATTTTGAAGGTATTCCCTAATAGGTGACATCCATCCTGTAGTATGACCATACGGTTCATGAATGGGATTAATTTCATTAATTTCCTCTATTCTGATTCGAACATAAGGTGAAATTGCACGACGGTGAGCAATACTGATGGTTGTCTCGTCCTGATTTGGATCTGCCAGAGTTGTGGCTATATTAGCCAGTGCATCAACTTGAGCATTTTGTGATCTCAGGACATAAGAAAATGTCAGTTCCGAAGGGAATTCCGCCATTAACTCTCTAACATAATCATACAAAGGGATTAGTTCTTCTTTTCTGATGGTATAATCCCCATTTACTTGTTTGATTACCAGGTCTGAATAACCTTTTACTTTTAAGTGATTCACTTGTGCTTGAAGCGCTAATTCCTAGCTTGTGATGAGAGCTTGGTATTCTGCTTCATTATTGGTACCACCTTCCCACAATAAGAAGGAATAAGGTAACACTACCTTTTCTGGAGAAATGAGCACAATTCCTAAGACAACTTTGTTGAATTTAGGATTTTCCATTTTCCTCCCTATTGGACTTCTGGAAGCAACATCAAAATAAATTTCTCATGCTTGAGGACTTTCTTGAACAGAGAAGACTTCCTCATAAGGGAGTTCAATATCTGAAGATGTGTCTCCCACTGAAGGGTGTTCAGCCAGGAAATCAGCCAGATCATGGCCCTTTATCTCCTTTTGAGACACATACTGAATGTCGAATTACTGCAAAATAACTTCCCACCTTAATATACGTCCTGTAAGCATCAGACGACTAAGGATGAATTTGAGAGGGTTATTGCGAGAAACCTATTGGGCCTCGTGATGTTGCAGGTAGTGTCTCAACTTCTGAACTGCAAAGATTAATGCCAGGCAACATTACTTGAATATCGGGCTTCTGCTTCAAGAATAGTTCGACTGAGATAGTAGAGGCTGTTTTCATTCCCAACATCATTCTTTTGAGCAAGGAAGGCACCCAATGATCGCTCTAGAGCTATCACGTAGAGGATAAGTGGTCTTCCTTCAACATGTGGCATGAGTACCGGTGGACTCAAGAGGTATTTCTTGAGAATATCGAATGCTTCCTGGCATTCTTCAGTCCACTGGTAAGTGACTCCCTTCTTCATCAATTTGGTGAAGGGTAAACTTTTGCCTACCAAATTAGTGATGAAACGCCGAATATAGGCTAAGTGTCCTTGAAGTCCTCTTAATTATTTCAAATTTCGAGGAGGTGACATACCAAGGATTGACTTGGTCTTCTCGGGATTGAAATCATTACCACGATGGCGTACAACAAAGCCAGGAAATTTTCCTGAGGTTACCCCAAAAGCACATTTTAAGGGGTTCATCTTCAAATTATATTGTCGAAGCATGTGGAATATGACTTCCAAATCAGCCAAGTGATTAGAAGGTTGTTTGGATTTAACCACCAAATCGTCTATATAGAATTCAACAAACTTCCCTAAGAAGGGTTTGAAGATACGATGCATGGCACACTGATATTTTGCACCTGCATTATTTAAGCCAAAAGGCATTACCCGGTAGCAAAACACACCCTGAGGGGCTCTGAAGGCTGTGGATTCCTCGTCTTCTAGGGCCATTCAGATCTGATTATATTCAGAATATCCATCCCTGAAGGAAAGTTCTTCATAGCCAGCTGTTGCATCAATTAAAAGTTCTGTAATCGGAACTGGAAAATCATCCTTAGGACAATGCCGATTAAGATCTCTGAAATCGATGAAAACTCTAATTTGTCTGTTCTTCTTCATTACAGGGAAAATATTACCAACCACATGGGATACTAAACTTCTCTGACGAAGTTAGCTTTGATAATCTTATCCACTTCAGCTTCAATTTTGGAAGCATAAGTTGGGTGTTTTCTTCTCGCGGCTTGCTTAAATTCTCGATGTTCTTCTGGTAAACCCAAATGATGAGTAGAAACATCAGGATCAAGCCTGGGAATTTCTGTATAGTTCCAAGAAAATATATCTTTTTTTTTATAAAAGAAATATAAATCTCTTGCTCTTCAAGAGTCATGGCCACACTGATTAAAGTGGGGCATGGATCTTCTTTTTTACCCAGATTTATTTCTCTGAGTTCATCCACAGTGGTAGAGATACCCTCTTCGAATGATGGAGGAGAATCTCTGAGATCTTCCTCTTCTTCTTCATCATGTGTTATTTCTTCCATTTCTACTTACATAGTAGATGATAAAGCATAATTTTCATGATCAGAAGAGATGTCAAAATTTTCACATCTTGGAGAAGAAGCTTCCATTTCTGACCCGAATGATGATGAAGGGTCTTATTTGGGAAATAAAGAGGAGATGATGGATTGAGAATATACATCATTGTTCACCTCTGATGTTGCTATAACTTCTTCTGGCCTAATTGGCGAAGTATAGACTTGTTGGATTTTAGAATATGAAATGAAGATGTCGCCATTTGTACTTTCATCACTGCTTGGTGGGTTACTAATTTCTCCCATGTTGTCTGGCTTGATTGCCGTAATTGACATTATGGATCTTTCCATAAGAGTATTTTGATTTAGGTCTATATTTTCAATTTTACTGATAGGCAACAATTAATCTGTACTCACATGTGTAAATGGATTTACTGGAATCTTCTCCAAACCATATGGAGCATTAACTTTGGTAATCTCTTTTTTTGTGGATTTCTCCCTTCCCTTCATGTGATAGAATTCCGCCTCAATGTATTGAGACTCACATGTCTTGAATGGGGCCTTATCACCATAAAATGTCCCAACTTGACTATCGAAACAATATTTGGGACATTGATGGTATGATGAAGGGATAGCCGCATGTTGATGTAGCCAGGGTATTCCAAGCAAGATGTTGAAGGCTGAGTCTTGATCAACAACCATGAAATCTGAATTGGATAAAAGATCTCCAAACTGAGTTCTGAGCGTAACTTCACCTAGTGGTTCTTGTTCATTTTTATCATATCCTTGTAACATCATGGTAGAAGGAGATAAATCAGATTCTATGAGGCCCAATCGATGAAGTGTACGAATGGTCATGAGGTTGACTCCTGAACCACTGTCAATGAAAGCTCTTCGAACATCTACGCCATTGACCTTTCCAGATAAGTGCAAAGGTATAATATGACCATGAACAACATCATCTTCATCTTCATTAGTAAAAGATATTATTACATGACATTCTACAAGATTATTATCTATGTGATAGACTTCAGCTGTAGCAATTTCAGTTTCAAACTCCTGAGGACTTGACAAAGCCTCGATGAGTGCTTCCCGAAGATCTTTTGACAGCTTCAGAGCATCCAGAATTGATAACTTGGCTGGTACTTCGGCCAAATATTTCAATACATCATACTTTTGATCCAGAGTTCTGCATTTCCCCACAGGAATATGTGGTTTAGCAGGTACCTTGGAAGCAGATGCTTTAGAAGTTGATGCATCTTGTAATGGGATAGGAGTTGGCAATATTCATAGTTTTGGAAGATTAGACCGATTAGATCCATTTACTTGCTGAGAGGAAGAATATGGAACCTTCAACCGGTATTCCAAAATAATTGTGTCAGGACTGAATTTGCTATTGGTAGAACTTTCTTGTTCTTGCTGAGCTCGCTGAAGGGCTCTACCATGAGTTTCTGCTTCGTACACAGTTTTAGCAGGGGTAGAATTGGAACAGTGGCTTCTGAAAGATCTAAGTCTTCCCCTGTATCCTGATCCTCTGGAACTTCCTCTGATTCCCATGATTGATACAGGGAATTCAAGCTCATAAAAATCAAAACTGCGACTGGAATATAGATCTGTTAATTGAATCATATTAACAGAACCGAAGATTAACTCTTTTTCTGATGAAGACTCTGCCTAATTAGCCTGTTTAGGCTGTGCCGTTTGGTGGGGCGGTGCCCGTGGCTTTGAAGTAGATGGAATAAAGTCTGCCAGAGTCAAAGACAACTTAGTCTTTGACACATACTCATCTTCTTCTGATTCTTTTTCTTTCTTTTAATCATGCCGTTTTTTAGGACTTTCCCTATGATGAAGAGGTTTTTGTCGCAACATTCATGGAAGAATACACAATAGGTTTCTTTAATTGTGTTCTCAAAATAGCATGAGTTCGGGTTATTTTCTTTATGACCATCCAATCATCATACTTCTGTGCATTTTTTATTTTGACTTCTTGCCATTCGCCTTCCTCCTCTGGAACTGTAGCAGTGACACTTGCTACCTGGGCTGAAGTGCCTTTCAGTTTAACTTGTCCTGAGTTGACCATATTTTGCAGGAGGTCTTTAAAGACAAAACACTCCTGGATGGGATGCCCCAACATTTGATGAAAGGGACAATAATTGGGACGGTCTTAAACTCCTTCCTTGTTTGGCCTCTTGGGCTTTGGCAGGTGAACCTAATTATTTTCTAGGGCCGAAATGAAGTAACCAGGAACTTGTTCATTTTGTAAAGAGTATGTTTTGCTCTTCAAATCCTCAAATTGTTTTCGTCTTTGATCTCTTTGATCATCTGGACGAAACGACCTTTGTTTTTGGCACTCAAGAGGTGGAGCCCTTTGAGAAGATAAAGGTTTTGAAGTAGAAATAGGTACAGGTGCTTGTTTAAGCATAACTGTAGTAGTTTCTGCTTTACCCATTCTCCTTCCTGGAGCTGATGGAATAACACGAGATTTAGCCATAGCCTGTATAAGGGAATATTTAATCTGTTGAGAGATTTAAGTAAGGTCTCAAAACCCTCCTGTGTATTTCACATGGATCAACGGCGTGCGTAATTCGCCACACATATTTTCCACACAGATTGGCAACAATTCCTCTTGAGGGAGTGCTAAGCTTAGGGAATATGTTAATCCCTTCCAGCGAGCAATGAAATCTAAGACCCTTTCATTCTCTCTTTGCTTACAGTTTGTAAGATCAAAAACTGTTGTCTTTGGCAAAGGTGAGCTGAAATAAAGAAGGAATTTTTGGCAAAGATCCTCTCATCCGGTAATTGACCGGGATTGCAAGATTGTATAACAGACAAAGGCTGGTCCTTGCAAGGTTCGTATGAAGCATCTTAGTTTTACTGCTTCTTGCTGCTCCAGAGTTCCCATCATAGGATCACAACAAGACACATAATGCGTCAAATGCTGTTCAAGGTCACCTGATCCATTGAAAATATGGAATATAGGGTTTCCCAAACTGGATGGAGGAGAGATTGAATCTACACATTCAATGTACACTTTATTTTCTGGTTGAACCTGCGCACGTTTCCCTTCTATAGTTTCTAACCGAGCTGTTAATGACTCAATGGTAGTTATTACCTTTTGAGAAACATCTGGTTGAACTTGGACTTGGGTAGGTGTAATGACTGGAGCTTGGATAGATGTAGTGGCTAGTGCTGCAACTGATGGTAGCACCGCAAATTGTTGTTGCACTTGACCCGTAAGATTAGACCTGTGAGGGTGTACTGATAGAGGAGGATATTCTTGATCCATCTCAATAGATGCAACAAATTCCCTTGGCTTACTGAATCCATCATGCTCACGAAGAAGACTACCCTGAAGTAGTTCTACATTCAACCACCTTAACTCCTTAATTTCTTCCTCCTGTTGTGCAAACATTTGCTCTAGTGAGAGTGATTGACCTTCACTAGAGGAAGGATATGTAACCTGATTCTTTCCCATCCCTTTGTTGGATCCTTTCGGATAGGGGGAAGTGGGTTACTCAATGGATTAGCTAGGTTTTGAGTAATCCTTTGATTTCGTGTACACACACCTTCTTCATTTGTGTCAGTGCGTACATCTTCTTGAGTATGAACCTTTTCATCTGAGTCCCCTGAGTGAGCCTTATCTGGTGTATCAACAACAATGGAATTGATGACATTGATTGATGCATAACGCATCACATCTCTTATATCATCATTTATATGATGTTGTATTCTTCCATTTCTTTGATGAGACATTGCCTTTTGTGGATTTGATCCCTCAGGAACTTCTTGACAAACTGTAATTTGGAGGGAATCTCATAATAATTTGGCTCTTCGTTACTCTTGAGACTTTTTTCCCAATCGAGAAAAGACCAACTTTCTCTGAGGAGGGGATTGATGATTTGAAAAAGTCCCTAGTCTGGTGGACTGAGGCTATTCCCGCTGTTCCCGCTCAATTCCTTGAATCCTATTTGTTGATTCTGAGGTTTGGTTTAAAAGAGTCCACAGTCTGGCAAGCTGGGATGTCTCTTGACATGCTATGTCTGAGACTTTCTTAAAAGCTCTCCTGATCTTGTGAACCTTAGTCCGGAAATTAGCTGGATGCATTAATCTGTATCCACTTTTATCACCTGGTTCAAAAGACCGTTGGATAATTTCTGACACTTCTGTCACTTGATGATGTGCTTGGTCCATACGAGAGGCTTGTTCAATATTCTCGTTTGCTTGATGCAGGAGTAATTCAACAACTTGTTCTGTGTATACTTGATTTTGAGAGGAACTAGTTGAAGCCTGTTCTTGGGCAAGCTTTTGATTACAATCAAAGCCCATTTACTGTGGTCGGCCATAGGCAATAACATTGCATGAGACCATTTTCGGTGGGCTTTGCTAACTGGAGAGCACTGTGAAATGTAGTGCTCCATGAACACCCCATTCTCTGACATGAATACCATATGGGGAATTGTCAATTAATAGATTAAATCTTCTTATTTTTCCAAGGCATGAACGTTGAAGGGATCTCTGCTGCTTTTCAGGCTTCAGATATCGAGAAACTAATAGAGATGCCAAATCAATATGATGTTGTAACCCTTCTATTATCTTAAGATGATTTTCATATTCATAATAAGATAATACTTTCTTCTTCAACTGAAAAAGAGTTTTCCATATGTTGAGACGAATATCATGAATTCCATATTCCGTCAACATCTTTGGAATGTCATACTGAGAGTCAGCCAAAGGCCAAAACATGACTGGTACTTCACCTTTTTCCAGTAGTTTTCTCATGTTCAGCATTTCCTCTTTACTATTCAATGAAGATTCTTCTACCTGATTTGACCAGAGTGGGTGTTTCCTTGTTGCTTCATCGAATTCAACAAGATTGGTAGAGAAATCATTGATCAAACTAGAAGATGAATGACTTAGGGGTGGTTCGGAGAATGACCTACACCCTAGGCTATCTTCTGATTGAGAAAGTATTTCACCTGCTAGCGATGAAGCATCAGACATGACTGGTTTCGCATTTACAAGTGCCTCAAGATAAGAGGGTTTTCTCAGCACTACATCATCCACTAGAGAATTTTCCAAGAAATGTGAATCACTACTGCAGAGAGGACTTTCACAGCGAAATTCATCATCATGGGGAGGACCACCATAATGGGTTACAACAAAAGATGAGATCTCTTTCTCCTTGGTCTTCTTACCACATAGAGGGTTCTTGTGGCTCTCATCTGAAGATGAAACTTTGAGATCGACCGAATTGTCATGAAGCAAGACTTCATGAGGAAGTGTCTATTGAAGACCTTCAGAATTAATGTTCACACTATTGGGAAATGAGGGAGTAAAATCTTGGATTCCAACAGATAATTTCCTGAGGGCTTCAAGAACTCCAGCATCGAGCAAGTCCTTGTTATAGATTGGCTCTTGATCTTCTAACGGTACTGGGCGGGTCTTTTTCTTAGACGCCTTCTTACTCGCTTTAGAAAGCACTTGTTGACGAAAGTGGCTTCTCTGAGCAGGTGTATGCGCCTGATCAGGAAAGATGGCCAGGTTATGTTGATGATCTCCACTCAAATCAGGTGTATGTGCCTGACTTGGTTGTCCGTATGATATGAGGGAGTATGACCCCCAACTCTCTTGTACTGGAACAGATGTGTGTGTCTATTCTAGAGTGAAATGTTGATGTGTCACTCCACTGGTAGGGATAGATTTATGTGTCTTTCCCCGAGTTGCTGCTGAAGCTGTTATAATAACCTGGCAAGAATCCAGAATATGAGTAGGGATTTTATTCTGCTCTTTCACCATTGATAGAATATTTTTGGTGACTTCAGCTGCCGGAACAAGGATATACGTCCATTCTGTGCTTGGATTAGGTGTATGTGCCTGCTCCTATCCTCCTTTTCCTGTCAGTGAATCCTGACAGTACTCAAGTGTGGGGGTAGAGAGTTGATTCTACCTCCTGTTTGTTGCTGGGGCTTTCCGACTAACTTCTCTGAATGCTACCAAGAGAGACTGTTGGTAGGCTTGATTAATACTAGCAGGTGTATGTGCTTGTTGATTACACTTCGCCGAACGTGGTTGACGAGGTTCATCATATGTAGTCAGAAGAGCCTGCTGACTAGCTGATGATGTATAAACAGGTGTATGTTCCTGCCTATAGTACTCCGCCGGAATTGCCTAGAGGAATTGGCGTGATGCTTCCAGATGAGTCTGCTGGACAGCAGAATTAAAACAGCCAGGTGTATGTGCCCGCTCGTTGCTTGCCACCAAGTTAGGTTGGTGGACTTCTCTGGAGATGGCATAGATGAGAACCTGCTCACTATTGACCGGATTCCGCCTCTAGTCGTTCGTCTTGCCTGCACGGATTCGAGGAACCTAAGCCGAATGCCTGGAGTCGGTACCCTCATCATGTTGAGGGCGTACTACCGCACGAGTCTGGCGACGATTATTGATAGGAGCCCTCAGGAAGGACTCCTGCTTCATTGAATTAAGGCCCTGAGGGACCTACTCATTCACCTCCCCAGAATATGGGAGTGAATGGTGATTGCGTTCTGGGGATAACGAGCTGAAATGGTTGGAGATTGTGGTTAGCACCGCCTACTTCTTGATCACTGGTAATCGTTGTTTGGACGACTGGTGTGATTTGTTCACTTGGAGGGCATGTCGGGTAGCCTCTAGAGTTAGGATGGTACTGTGTTGACGATACTCCTTAACCAGATCATTTGATACCAGCATTGAAGACGCTGAGTATCTGATGTCATCCTCAGAGTGGACGATGATCCAGCAAGAGTAACAGCAGTGACATTTGCAGTAGTGGTATTCACAGGTGTGAACTTGAGAGCATCCATTTTAGAAATGCAGAAGATCTTGGAAAAGAGTTCATGTTTGATATGACAGATGTAATCAAGATAAATTCATCCAATACATCTTTTGGATGAGCACATATATCAATGATTGTTTTTTTGGCCCTCTCATTGCTTTTTAAATAGGGGCCTAACAAATATGTAAAATATTATTTTAACTTGGTTAAGGATTCACGTCGGGTTCACCATTTTTTGTTTCCCTCAGAATCCGGTGATGACCTCCTTGATTGAAGGTTCAAACATTCCTATCAGTTTCTAACGGGTTTGTTCATAGAACAGGAAATATCCAATGATTCCACATCCATTTGGACTTACTTTCCAAAGGTAGGCTCTCATTAGTTTGTGGACTGATGAGGCTTAGGAATTTTCATTGGTCAAGAGGATGGGAGGTCGGACTCATCAAAACTTTTTTAGGGGAATTATTGTCTATTCCGGGACTCTCTTTATAGATTTAAGTTATGTTCGTCAATCATTATTACTTTACCAAGTATAAAATGAGCTTTCCTTCAGATCTGACAATCAATGATTAAATATGTAGGAAATTTAGAGAATCTTTTATATGTATTCGAGGTTCTTCATTGATAGAGAATCATCTGTATTTATTAGAGATTCATGGTCAATGGTATCCTTCGACACATTTATATAGAAGCCTCTTGGTCATTTATGATGACCATGCTGGTTTTAAAGCCACTCAGTGGGGCACTTTAAGTTTATTGTCATTCAGAAGGAGATGGATTATTTCAGAGTTGGGATCGAACCCACAAATGGGCTACCTAAATATCCTTTGTTTAGAAAAGGAATCAGAACCCACGTAGTTCGAGTAAGGGAGTATGATGTTTATGATTGATGGCTCAAAGAAGTATTTCATAATTACTTTTACACTCTAAGCTCACGTGAGTCATGCTTGGTGTGAGAAACAAGAGGTATTGGTAAAAAAATCAGACAATTGTGCCATGAAAGATGCAATCATAAGAAATAATGTGGGACTTATGTATGTATGACTGCCCAGATAAATAAATATTTGGATTTACTTCAGGGAAGAAATCCAGGAACAGGGTCCATAAAGTTATATGTGCTTTATGGAGATTTGAATACTCTAACTTGGGGCTTACTCCTGAAAAGGAGGCCCAAATTAGGAGAGGACTTATGATTTGGGTTTTACTCCTGAGAAGGAATCCCAGATCAAAGGTAAATTAGGACTAGTTAAGAGAAATTAAGACTGGGGCTTACTCCTGAAAAAGAGGCCTAGGTTAAAGGAATTAAGGTTTGGGGCTTACTCTTGAGGAGGATTCCCATAATTTGGGGAATTATTACTCAGGTTTACTCTTGAAAAGGAGGCCCAGGTTAGGGGATATGGGGCTTACTCCTAAGGAGGATGCCCAAATTAGAGGACTTGGGGCTTACTCCTGAGGAGGATGCCTGAATTAATGAATTATGACTGGGGATTATTCCTGAAAAGGAGACCTAGGTTAAGGATTCTCTCATCTTAAAGGATGAGGTTGAATGAATGAAATCTCAAACTTTCGTGACAAAAAGATTTGTAAATCACTAGGTTTTGAGAGATATTCCACAGAATTCCTTTCAGATAAAGAGGTCAAATCAAGAAATCATGCCATAAATGGATTTGAATAGTGTCTTGAAGACTGAATCTTGAATAGGAGAGGTGAAATGGCTTAAGAGGGGTGAAATGGGAAAGAAGGGCACCTAAAAAGGCAGGGGCGCGCAAGTCCTGGCAGGCACGCAGGTACTGCGTGGTGCACACGTCCTGGCCGCGTAGGTATACTTGTGCGACCTATGGGTACTTGCACGTTTGTAAACCAGTATGGTAATACTTGAGAGATCCTTGATTAATGCCTTTATAATTATCCTGAGGTACTTCCAGAAGAGAGGCGCGCAGGTTTTGGTGAGGAAGTAGGGCGGCCCGTAAGTATTTTCATTCCCTTTAAGGGTAAAACACTTTAGGTGCGCAAGTGTTAGTGAATTATAACACTTAGAACTTACTCCTCTTGTTTAGACCTTCCATTCTAGGTAAAGAATTACCTTAGAAGTGTTCAGAAGACCTGGAGAAGAGACTTGGCCGTTCAGAGCTCTAAATATGAATTCTGGAAAAATTCATCCCCAAATGGGGGGCCTACATGGTCTATTTATAGGCTGGAGAAGTCCCCGGGCAGTTATCCTTTAGGGTGCGCAAGTCACTTCCGTGACCATTAGGCGTCGCGGAAGTCCACTTGCGCGACAGTGATGAAACTTGCGCGGCACATGTGCTTTTGATCCCTTGTTCATGCCTTTGTCAATTTTTGATGTTTTCTTCAAAGGATGAATCAATTTGTGCTAAGTCAATCCCATTTTCCAATATTTAGATTTTGTGATGAAAGGAGAATCAACAATATATATATTCTATATCATCCTATATTAAAATATAATCTAATTTGGATCCACTTTACCTTGAGTGTGACTTTATTATATTTAAATATTCTTAATAATTACAAGTGTTGCACTCCCCTCATTTATAAAAGGGTGCCCCCTCTCCATTATTCTACACACCACATGATCCCTTTATCTCAACAATAAATTTCCAAAATATCTTATAAAATATCCTAGGAACCTACTAGTGAGTTTTACCCTCTTAAAAGTCCAAAAATAGTCATTAAAAAGATAATCAAAGGAGGTTTCTTAATGAAGAGGTCTCTGTTTTTACCTATCTTTTTCAAGTTTCATTATTCTTCTTTTTAATATTAATTATATCCATACTAACATAATTAATATATTATCATAAATACAATTATATGTTATTATTATTATGGGAATTCATTTTCCACCTCCTTTCAATCAA
Source organism: Viscum album (assembly GCA_963277665.1). Taxonomy (NCBI): domain Eukaryota; kingdom Viridiplantae; phylum Streptophyta; class Magnoliopsida; order Santalales; family Viscaceae; genus Viscum; species Viscum album. Next base: position 1,301,687,315 of record OY728161.1, read on the forward strand.
ATGATAATTAAAAGTATTGATCATGCGTACCTGTGGACCATAACCTCCACGTAGCTATATGATTAATTTTCCATCCCCATCATTCATGGTTCATTATTATGATGGATTTAATGTTTATATATAAATTGTTTTACAAAATTATTATTTCTAAATAATAATATTATATCTACCTTCTAGCTTTCCCATCTGTTGTAAAATCATAGTGTTGCTCTTGTGTATAAGTGGATTGACACCTCTATAAAATAATGTGATTTTTTACATTTAATCTTACATGGATGATGATAATGGAATATTTAATAAATATATATTATTTTTATTAATTAATAATGATTTTATAAAGGAGAATTATAATTTATCTTTTATTTTTTATCATCCATCAAAAACTGAAAACATAACTAATGTGTGCGTACGAACTATCTTCTCTACGAAGTGATGTAATTCATTTTTCATCACCAGATCATATTAATTTTTATAAAATTGTATATATTGAATAAATATGATACATATTTTATGATTAATATTATTTATTTGATGAAATAATCACCAATGTCTAAGTATTGGGACCATCAAACCAAAACATACACAGAAAATAGACCAGCTTTCACCCAAATGTCCCTTTTAATGATGAAATTGTTAATAAAAAGAAATTTTGAAATTATAAATGAATGATAAATATTAATTTATTTATGAATATTTTATTGAAATAGATTTTTAATAAATATATAGTTATTATAAAGGTGTTTTGAATGAATAAGAAGTAGGATGCCACATGAGGTAAGGGTTTTTAACGATATAATTTATTTTTGGGATTGTCTTTGGAGAATTTTTATTGAGGGAAATTATATGGATTTTATCCTTTAAAACCCATATATTTTATTCCTCTATAGTTATTAAAGTAATTTTCATGTAATAGTATAATTTTCCTTTGGTACTTAAAATGACCAAGAAATATTTTTTAATAAAAACTTTCCTTATTTCCTCTTTGTTCAATGGATTTTTTTCCATGTTTATGTATTCTTTAAAATATTTTGAAGTTTTTTATAAATATTATACAATGATTAGTTAAAATAAATTTTACCTGTATTTGAATTTCTATAAAATTTTTGAAAATAATTATCTTTTCATTTTCAGAATGAGGTACATTTTACAAATAGTGTGGAAGAAATCCTTGTTTTAACACATACCACACAAATGGATTTTCCTATTTCCAAAAATACTTTTTTATTTAAATATTTCGTTAAAATTATCAATAGTTTCTTTTAAGGAAAATATTTTTTCAAATATTCCATAAAATTTTATATTTTGAATAAGTGATTTTAAAATGAAAAGGATATTTCCCTCAAGAAATGCTTTTGTGACATTTTTAAGGTATTTTTATCTATAAATAATCCATTTATATTGTTGGCCAGAGTAAGTATCTCAAGAGGGGTGGGGGGGGGGTAAATTGAGTACCCAATAACTATTTTTGTTAAAAATGATTAAAAACATATTACCCCAATTAATTTAAAATTGGCCCAGTTAACTAAAATAGTAAATCCTTATAAATTTTAATTTTTCAAAACATTTCTTAGAAGATTGATTTGGTCTCAGGTAAATAAAATACAATATTACATAATTATTTAAAATAAATTTACTTAATTTAAATATTATATGAACAATAATTCAGATTAAAAATCAAAGAATTAATTTTTTACAATTTTAAAAATTCTGTTTTAAAGAATATATTAAAAAATCATGAAGCATAATTTTTAATACAAGAGTCTCAGCCTCAAGATGATAATTGGTCCTCTCCACTCGATAATCACCCACCAAAAAGTATTTTATATAAATAAATAGTTTGATCCACAACCTGGATCAGGTTTTTCATTAGTATACCATCTGTTTAGACAACATAGTTCCTCTTGAACAATTTTTTATTGGAAGAAAAACAACTGTTCACACAGGACCCCTTCCACAGTTTTCATGGGAAAATAGATAAATAAGGTTGAGAAGATATCTATCTATCCTCTGGTTTAATGTAAGAGATAGTTAACATATATAAAAAATAGTATAGAACACATTTATCATAATTTAAATAATATAAATAGACTAAGAAGGTAAATGTTGTAAAGGGATATAAATTCTCAGTATGTTAGTTTTTTTAGCTCGTGACTCCTTGAAAGTAATTTGAAATGCATCTTGAGTCATATTAATAAAAATTCATGTAGAATAGAGTGTCGTAGAATCCTTCTATTCTTTACTATATGAAGACACTAATTTTTTGTTTTTCATTGGCTTCCTCGGTCGGTTGTAGTCATGTAAGTTATTAAAATGATCTAAAACTCTTGTTTCATGTACATCTTTTAGTGCGTTCCTCTTTTAGTGAATTTTCTTATTGTGCATCACTCTATTACATGGGGGAGTCTACTTTTCTTCTTATTAGTTGAATGCAGAAGTATCCAAATGATCATATGGATATTCTGCATCCTCATACTCAGGGCTGACACATCCTTTAATGAATTATATCAAGACATTAAGAAACAATCATCAAAATAACACTTAGAATTAAATTAAATAATATATCCATTGGAGAAATTATTTCAAAAAGGATAATTAAATAAATATTGGATGTGAGTCTTAGAATTTTGAGAAGATTATAGTGGTGTGTCATTTTAATTGTGTCTCTCTATAGTAGTGTTCTAAGTTTTGAGGTGAGACTTTGGAATGGTGTAATAATAATGGTGATGTCTTATACTGGTGGTGGGAGAAGGGTGGGGTGACACAGGCAGTGTGAAGCTGGAGGTATGTCAATTTTTTACTTCTCTAAATTTCATAGTAGGAGGTGTCTCAAATGACAGTGAGTCATCCTTCTAGCAGTGACTCCTATGATGGAAGGTCGGGTTGGAGGTGGCTCATACTTTTTCAAAATTCTGTTATGATGGTATGAAATCCTGGTGGTGATTCATTCCATAATTTACCAAATTCTCATTGTAATAGTGACTCTAGCTGATGGTGATATATTGTTTATGGTGTATCATACTTTGTTAATATTCTATCCTGGTTTTGTGGTGAGTCACACTTGATGATGACTTATCCTAAGCAGCGTCTCAACCATAATAATGAGTAATAATTAGGAAAAATTTCATCATGTGTCACATATTATAATTTGCTTACAGAAAACATGGCACTCATTAATATTATAAAAAGAATTATTTTTTTTCATCAAAATAAAGAGGTTAGCAATCTCCCCCTTTTTAATGATCATAAATCATGACATCAAAGGTAAGATAAAAATATATATCATGATATATCATCTATAAGATATCAAAGAAAAATGAAGAAATTATATATTTGTGGTTTCAAATATAATGAATTAATATCACTTTAAAATATCAAAATAAATGATATAATAGAGTTCTCCCCCTTTTAGGATTTTCAAAAAGTGCATAATAAATGAATAAATAGAATGTGACAATGGATAATATAAATAGGCTCATCAAAGTCATTCAATGTTATACAAAATAAGTCCCATCAAATAAAAAAACTATAATCCATCCAAAATATCAAGGATTGGAAGAAGGTTTCATAAATTATTTTCCTTTTCCCACAACTTGGTCCTTGTCAGATACAATAGGCTCAACATCAGAGTCTAAAGAAGCTCTATGAAGAGTAATAGGAACACCACTAGGAATTCCAACTATATCTTGAGGTGATCAGGACTCTCAAATGAATATTGTTCTTAGATTCCTAACACCTTTAGTAGGTTAGGATGAAAATGAATGGAAATGGGATGGAATAGTAGTATTGGGATCTTTGGTTACTCTCGACCTAAGATAGTATTCCATAGGATTTGACAGGTAAGATGACATTGGAATGTCTTCATAAGCTATAATGACAGTACTATGCACATGAAGGAAGGGTTTCCTAAGTTAGATTAAATACATAATGATCTATCCACCTTGCTCCATATCACTAAAAAAATCTCATTTATCTTCCATAAACCAATTTAGCACTGCATTCATTTCCTCAACTATCTAACTTTCTCCTTAAAAGCTTGAGTAATAGGAGGCATTTGTAAATTCTCAACTAAATACTTGAAATTGGAATCCGTGGAATGTTTTGTGTATATACTTGATAGATAATACATTATTTCCTTGGTTATTATTTCTTGGTCATATTTTAGGTCATGAGAATAAGATATAACTAGTTTGAGAACATGACCACTACTATACCTTATTATGCATACGGTTTCATGATTTTTTTCACTAGAATCATTTGAAGTACTAGTTGAAGATGCTTTAATCTATTCCTTGATCACAGATAAAAGTAACTCAAAATCAATATTAGGAGTAGTAAAGATATAATTTTTAGAAGATTCATCTTCAAAACTCTAAATAATGGCATCAATAAAAGTCATAAAAGAATACTTCAACTATTAAATTAAAGAATTTATGGATTCTAGCTCCCCACTAATCTTCTTATTCTCTATCTCTTGAATATGATGCATCACATTTGGTTGAATATGGTGAATCACCGACTCAAATAGGTATATTGAATCATTATCACTTAGATTACTGAGTAGAGGTGATTTATTCTTCAAAAAATTATCAAAACTTGAGACTATCTTTTCCTTAAAATAATTTAAGTCACCCTTGGTGATTAAGCTAACTCGAACTAGTTGAATAGTAGGTGAATGTTTTCACATAGAAACAAACTTCTCCAACAAAATAGAAACATCATATTGAGCAACCATCAATCCCTCAGATATCTTTTATATTGAAAAAAAGGTCCACTATCCTTTGGTGGACACTCAACTTCACCAGAGAACTTACCCCATTCTTATGTCATAAGATAAACCTGTCTTTCTAAATGTTTATCAACAAGACCAATCCCTAAAGTCTTTATAGATATAGATAGCTCAATAATTTCTAAATCCACTTTCATTTTCACACCATATTTCTATACAACATCAGTTGATTCAACTCTTTTATTCTTATTAATATAAGGATTGTTTAAAATAGTAAGATTCTGCTCCCCAGAAGTAGGATCTTCTTTCATTTGTACATCAATAGCTGGTTCCACTTTTACACATTCATCAATAGTAATCCAAAAAATCTCATTTATCTTTTTTTTTCATCCAAATGCTTCTCAATAGTAGAAATAACTACCAACTATTCAACAATAACCATATTTTTAACTTCTTCAAAAATTTTAATATTTGGGGATTGCTCCTCGACAACATAAGCATCTTTTTATTATCTAGTAGTAGGGTCCATTTTATCAAAATGGCTTGGTCTATCTTCATATTTGTAAATAGATTCTCTAATAAAAGAGAAAACGTCTTGAGAAGTTTCAACATCCTCTATTTTTATCTTCAAATTGGAACGACAAGGATCCAATGTAAGGACTGTGCTTTTCCGAACTACAATTTTGAGCAGAAATTTGAATTTTTGTGTTCAGATGCTCGTAAGGGGGTGAAATGGAATTTTCCCTAAGAAAATGATCTTAGATAATTTTTATGACCAATCATTTCGTTCCGGAATATGGTGTTTACCCTAGGAAAATAGTTTGGTGGAAATCTGATATAACACCCCAAGATTTCATAGTGTGTTATTTCTTCAAAATAATTCAATAACTTGCACTACACGCAACACCGAGTTCAAGCGCACCATGACTTACCAAAAAAGCCGTTAAAAAGAGGTTATTGATATTATTAAATAAATTTTAAACTTTATATAATATTTATAATTTTAGAATCCATATTATGAGTTTCATAGACATAATGTAAGAACAAATTCATTTTCAGTATTTCACTTTTACCAACTTTTAATAGTGAACCCTTTTTAAATCCATTTTTTTTAAACTTTTATATATTCAATTTGACTAAATGAGGACATCAAAAATTTACAATGAAACATCCCAAGCTTCCATGGTATGATTTTCTTTGAATAATACAGTAGCGTGTGTTGTACACAACTTCGAGTTCTAACACACACCACAACCAATCAAACTAGCCGTTTTAAACAGTAATACCTACTTTTTAAAATTTTATAAATTTTATCTTTCAAAATGGAATTCATTTTTGGATTCGGAATAACGAATTTAGCCTAGGGTAAAATTTTGGTACTTTTTGGATAACTTTTATATTTTAATGAATAATGAAAATTACTAAATTTTAATTAAAAAAAACTTTTTTAATCAAAATAATTAGTAGTGATAAATTATGAATTTGAGTGGTTTTAAAGTATATTTATAATATATTTTTACCATTTCATACGATGTTGTTCATTGGACAAAACTTCACAATTATACCGGATATAAACAGGTGTCAATCTTTTGATAGTTATTATCTCTTAAAAACATGCTTTTTGTTTTAACAACAAGAATTAATTTTAAATTAAATTCTGGAACTTATGTGTTTTGAATTTAGAAAAATGGATTCCATATTTGGAATCAGGATTTTAAAATTGGGTAAATAGGTAACTTTTATTTTTAGACATTTTGAATAATTACTTCGATAAATATTTTATTTACCATGGTTAAAGGGTAAATCCGGTAAATAAGGGTTAAAAATAATATTATAATAATACAAAAATTACCCTAAAACGTGTCCTTACCTTTTTGGTTGATACATTTCTGACCATGGGCATCTTTGGGTCGATTTTGGGACCCCATGGAGCCACTTGTAAGTGATAGGGACACTTTATTTTAATTATGTTAAAATGAATACAAAAATGACACAGGCATATTTCTTTTAGAAAAACAATTTTTACATAGGGTTATATATGTTGGATTTTTGACAATAAATATTAAATATAAATATAAAAATATTTCCTACATAATAATATTTTATTTATAATTTTTAGACATTAAATAATTTAATTTATTTATGACATAATGATGATGCAGTAATTACCATAATAGTGAAAAATTATAATAACTGATATTTTAAATACCCAAATAAATATAATTTGATACTTTTAATGAATTACACTAATTTTATAGGATAATATGACATATTAGGATAGATTTTATTAACTTTTTTCGAAGTAATCATTCTGTTATGATTTTTACAAAAGTCAATTATTGAATAGTGTCAAAATTGACATAAAAGAGTTTTTAAAACAAATATTATATTATTAATTAATATTAAATTTATAAAAATATAAGGTTCGGACAAGAGACTTATATCATGATATTTGTACCATTAATTGACCACTTGGTGGTCGCTTGGATTTATATAGTAAGTTTATTTACTATATAATATAAAAATACAAAGTGACATGGTAAGTGTCAAACTAATTAACTAAGAGTTAATACTTAAAGATAAGGTTAATATAGTAACCCAAACCTATCTAAATACTATTGGTTGAGTGGTTCTAGACCTATAACCACCTTAAAATTTAAATAATCTACTTTGGAGCCATTAGAAACTGAATATGAATTTATTATAAAATAATATTTCTAGCTTTTCCAAAGGTGCCCCTCACCCCTCTTATAAAAGGGCACTCCCCCTTCTCACTAATTCACACATTAAAAGCCTTTTGGTTCGGACAAACCCTACCTAAATACTCTCTAAAATTCCCTAAATACAACGTAGAGGCCTTAGTTTGATCAGAAAGCCAACATAAGGATCCTTTTTGATCAAATCAAAAGGAAGAACCCGAAGAAGAGGTAATGTATTCACCACCCTTTTTCAAATTTATTTCTTCTACAACTTCTTCTTTATTTGTTATTACCATTCTAAAATAATGAATCCAGTATCTCCTATATACTTTAATATTATTATAAATATGGTACAACCATATTGAGTATTCTATCCATCTTTTGAATGACATGTCACCATACGTGTGTACGTACGGCTTACCGTCTCCACATCGCGGTGTAATTGTTATTCAATATATTATTATTTGTATGGGTATAATAATGGTTTATAATTCATGTAAATAATAAATATAACATGATAATGATTCTGTATATATGATATACCATCCAATTATATATTATTTTAATATCAAAAGAATGATATTGTCGCTCGTGTGTACGTACGGACTACCGTCTCCACAAACACGATGAGATTCATTCTCCATCGTATCCATTTAATAATAATTATCATTTGATGATTTAAAAATAATTTTTAAGGACTTGATATCATTCTTGATATGAATAATATACAACCTATCCATGACAACCACAACTTACGTAACAAAACATATAAAATAAAACGAGTAAGTTAACACCCGAAACGACGATAATACTAAGATATTATTAACAAATAAATGTTAAAAGATCATATATGATATCATATTAATGTATATTATTCTTGTATAATTTAATAACAATTATTTCACCATTATAAAGGAGGTTAACCTACCCCCATCCAAGGAAAAGTACAAGGTAAGGGTTTATTTCGCAATCTCTTCATTATCTGAGGTTGTTTATACGTAATTATCTACTGGGATCTCTTTATCATCCACATCCATGTTCCTTAGAAATTCATTTAAAACATTTTTACTATTTACTAGACAATGGGTTAAAGTCATTTATACCCTTATGTGTTTTGAAAGGAATCATTCCGTCATTTTCCAAATAAGGCACTTTTAACCTTTTCAACAAATTTAAGGTAAGAATGTCTTTTTTTAACTTATACGGTGGGTGCAACTATTTACCACCGTTATAAAATCTTAAAAGCTTAACTTACAAGATTATAAGAATATTTTCAAAGTAAATGTTTTATTTTATAATTATTTGACTTTTAAATGATTTCAAAATGAATATTTTAAGAATTTGTGAAAGGTACTCTTTATCAAGATCATAATTTTAAATGTTTTAAAGATTTATCTTTCTAAATCTTTTTCATTAATGTCCATTTTTTCAAAATGATTTTAAGGATTTATTTATATGGACATGAATTTTTTGAAATGTTATTTCTTTTCAAAAGTTTCAAAGTGGTATGGGACACTTTGATTCAAAAATCTATTTTAAATTACTTCCTTTATAAATGTGTGACTTTAAATGATTTCGAGGAAAGAGATATTTCTCTCAAATTGTTTTTATTTCATCTATGTCAACATCCTTTGATGGATTTTAAGCTTTTTTGAAGTTGATTTATTATGATACAAAACATTTTTATTGTATTAAAGTTTTTGTGATATGTTTTTCTGTGGATGTATTATTTTTATACCATTCATTATTTATGGAGAAAGTATTGACATTTCGTATGCTAGTTTTAAAACAAATGTTTATGTTATGTTTAAACCTTTTCATATGGGAATGCATTGGACTTAGTAAGTGATGGGTGGAGCCAGCTATAGCTCCTTGAGGCATCGATAGGTATCATGAGACAAACTAGTGTCTTGGCACAAGGCCTTGACAAAATCTTATTTTTAGACTTGGCACGAGGCCTTGGCTATGTGGTTATGATAGTCTGGCATTATGCATTCCATCATTATGAAAGTGGTTATTGATATTTCATGTGATTATTAGATTAGTAGAATATCCATGTGAATAATTAAATGGAATTATTTCATTTTATTTTTGCCATACTATGTTGAAGTTCAAGTTTAAAAGGATTTTGTTTTAGTTTTATACATTTCCTTAAATGTTTATGCTTATTTTTGAAAGTTTCTGCTGTATTTCTTACCCTTACTGAGCATTTGAGCTCACCCCTTTCTATGTTTTATTTTTTCCAGGATTCTAAGAAGTGTAATGTGATTTATATGCAGGGTTAAGCCAAGGGAATAATGGCGTTCATAAAGATTATTTATGTTGTTTTGTACGTATTAAAGTGCAAATGTAACATTCATGTATGTGATCTATTTTTCCAAGACTGCTAAACTGATTTGTCCTTCGGGACTTGATTCCTTGTAATCATGCCAATGTATTAAAATAATACACCAACTCTGGGTAACTGGGGTCGGGGCGTTACATCTGAGCCATTTTAATTTTGGAAGAATAATTAGTATTCAATTTTTATTAAATTAAATATTAAATTATTCACACAGGTGCGTTCGACTATAACTTTTGAATTGATCATCAAATTGAGATTCTGTCCTTATTTTTGAGTCTAGACTGGGGATTTTAACCTAGGTAAAGGCTAAATTCAAGTCGAGTGTTGGGGTCGGCCCGTGCCCCCTTTTTTCTTCTTTTTCTTTTTATTTCTTTTCATTATTTTCAATTATTTCATCATCCTTATGGAACATTAAAACTGTGTGGATCCTACTTCTCCATGACCTAAGGGAGAATAGGGAAAGGGAGAGAAATATGGAAATTAAAGTATAGGTTTGTTCCATTGCGAAGCCCTCGACATGTTGAGTCATCTTATGGCATCCGTGGACTGTGAAATCAAATGAAGCTTCAGCAGTTTCTACCCGAATGTTGGTCTATTTATTTTTTCATCATATATCACCTTTAAATTGGTAGTTTCAAGTTTTTAGAGCCATATATTTCTTTTTTATGACCTCTTGAGGCCTGATCTTTTGTGTCGAGTACGAAAATGGGGGTTTCAGGTGATCTGAGGGTTTTCCCATCGGGAAACCTAGGTTACACATCACGTGTTCCAGGGGAGCATACCCTATGTTCATCCTATTAGAGGAAGAAGAAGTTTTATAAATTACACTCTGTGTACTCTGAGTACACGTTGTGTGGTGGTACATGGCCCTGTGACCGACCTTGTGAAAAAGAACATGAGTTTTTGGTTTTTAGGCAGTACATGTCATGTACATTGAAGTACGCATCATTTACTTTTACACCGGTATACACCATGTTTTTTGGGACATAAGTAAACAGAAAGGGGGAGGGATAATAGTACATGCCTTTTTCTCTAAAGTACACACCATGTACTTTTCCAGCTTATAGTTTTAGGGTATTTTGTACCCTAGAAGTCATAATTAGGCATGTGAGTAGTCAATTCTAAGAATTTTTACGTGTATATTTCAATGGTGGAATCCTATTGACATTTATAGGTCATATAAATGGTGTTTTAGGGGTTTATATCTAAATGGATAGGTTCTTCCTCAAAGTTATCGAGTTCAGCTGTCACCCGAGAGAGAGAATTAGCGTGGATGATAGGTTGGGTGTTTGGACCAACCTATTTGAGACCTTTGATATGAGATGATATTTGAGCTATCTTCCATGGACTATTATTTTACTACATTTCCCATGTGAGATGTTCCCTTATAGCCTATGTGGTCGGAAGACTAGATGATTCCAAGGATCTGCTGAGGGATGCCTTTGTTTATGTATTAACCTAGGGGTTCCTTGTAGAATCTATCTCATGTTTTCCACTGAGAGGATCCGTATTTAAGGATTCCTCTATTGTTATTCATTCAAGGATTACATATAGGATTACTCCCTTTATTTCTTTCTAAGGATTCCATGTAGGATTCATTCCCTCATGTTTACCTGGAAGATCGAAGTTGGATGCCTGTTTGTGTTTGACATGGGGGACCCTGCAGGTGCCCGTGGTTTGACCGATCATGAGTTTTATGTCATTTTTGGGTAGAGATGGTGTTTGGGTGTCACCTAAAACCTGTGCTGAACTAGTATTCCCATGGGAATATGATTTTAGTGTTGGTTTGGGCATTCGGGCCACCCTCACTCTTTGTTATGTTTCACTTGTTTATTGTTAATACAATGATGTTCACTTGAGGTGCTTGATGGTTGGTGGATATTGAGCCTAATGTGAGGAGTCTTCTTTTCTATTGGGATGACTGGTTGTTCTTCCTAGGATCCAATTTTCTAATTTTGATGCATATGTTCTTTCCTAGTATCCATATCCTGAGCTAGGTTATTTATGATATTTACTATACCCAGAGGTACTACCAGGGACTTGGCTGTTGAACCTGAATATGTATATATTGTGATATATATTTTGTTGTGATGTACAGAGGTGGTTCCTGGTATCCAGATGTTGAGCCTTACGTGTTGGATTTAATTCCTTGAGCGATACTTGGATTCCCATTGTAAGAATGAGTTGAATAGACTCAGTGGGATGATTTTGTATATGCAATAAGTGATACTTGGTTTCCTATTGTAGGAATTCCTTTGATGAGATTAGTGGTCAGATGAGGATGATTACTCTCTCCTTGATTTCAGGCATAACGACCCAATACTCAGGTAGATTATGCACTCATGAGTGGTGGGGATTATTACGCTCTCCTTGGCCTTTGATCGAAATTATTCTTCTCTTCTGATCAGTTATGAGACTCTAGGGGTTTAGCATTATGACTCACCAGAGAGTTCTATATTTACAGATCGCCTAGGGGTAAGCCTCTTAGGAATATTCTGCATTCCAAATGTCATGACCTCCTACAGATTAAGACCTAGGGATCAGATATTGGATAGGATTCATATGCCTAAGGAACATGGAGAATGACTGAATAAACTTTTATAGGATGTTCAAACATGATTCCAGAAAAATTTCTTTACAAGTGGGGATTGTTACACTCTCCCCACCCTATGACCAGAATGATTATGCTTTTCCAGATCAGTCAGGATTGACCATCATTATACGGTATCCTAGATAGTGATTGGAGGCGATTACAGATTATCGAAAGTGTAGGACGAGCATCCCCCTATGGTGATGTAGCTGGATCAGAGATATAATTTTGGAATTGTCCGATGTAGGTATATGTCGATGGGATTATGGACTAGAGATCAATTTAATGATACACAACTTGAGTGGCATGAAGTCTAGATTAATTCCCTTTCGTAGTATTTCAAAATGATTGAGACTACGGACCCAAGGATCAACTGATAATGTGGTTTCATCTGGTTTGATACACATACCAATTAATATTCACATCTATGTATATATGTATAGGAATGGGACTATACATGTGTAGGTATATAGGTATGGAAATCAATGGTGTAACTTTCCTAGTTAACGGGGATTATGGACCCTGAGTTTGACTATGGTTTCTTGTTGGTTTTATATTCTATTTAGTTGTGCTTTAGCGAGGATGAGCATGTTGTTGTTGCATACACTATAGCATCACATTTATAGGTTGCTTGTCTGGGTGGCCGACTGAGATTCTTTCTCACCCCCACACATGAACCCTGGTGTACATGTGTAACTTATGTCTGAATTTCAGGTTGAGCATGATTTTCATGATGGATAGGGCTGAGGCCCAGTGTTGCATGATCGAATAGAGTAGCTTGAGTAGTTCTCCTGATCGAGATGTTGTAGTTTGACAGTGTCTGGATATCAGGTACATGGGTTTTCTTGAATTTTGTATTTGATCCCAGTACTTATCATTTCAGTTTCATTATAATTGTATCTATATGGTTGGAACAATGGGAAAACAGTGTTGTATTGTATTGCATATATTTTTTGTGTTTTTTACACCATTTTACTATTACATCTTTCTATTTCAGTTTACTGCTTCTGTAGTCTGTTTACTTTCCACTGTGTATCATACATGGCTATTTACTCTATTCACTTACTTTTATATGAGTGAAAAGTCTCTCCATTATCACCTCCTAGACCCTTGCTTCTAGTCAGTAGCCTCTGGCATACGGGGTGGTGTGCTTGAGGCCTTGTGGTGAATTGTCTTGGAGAACTAGTTTGTTAGCTTCCGAGTTATGATGTTACAAAGTGTTATTAGAGGGGTTTTATTTTCCTTATCCTTACTATATGGGATATAATAGATAGAAATATTAGGAATGTGTTAGAACCTATGATGGATATCAGACTGGTGAATTGAGAACACTTGTTTGGTAAGAAGTCCTGGTTACTAGGGTTTGATATTGTTATTCTGATTTGCAATGTTACAATTGTATATGATTTCACGTTGATAGACGCACATGTTGTGTGGATGTTATGATTTAATGTGGATCTTTGGATCTTATAGGTAAGACTACATAGATGGATTTTGACTCTTGGCCAGTAAAGGAAAGAGGTGTCGCATTCCACATATATGGAACATCGGATTTACAACATTTAGGCCTAATAGTGTGTGACTTTACTAACAACATAGGCATATTTATTTGGGCCTATTTACACGTACTTTTTATTCTTATTATAGGTTATGTGGATCTACGTTGAGGTATTTTTTTGTGAGGATGATGACTCAGTCCTCATGCACCTCTTGTGCAGGGACCCTAGTGGGTCAATATGGAACATGATACCTTTATATTTAACCCCTTGTTGGGTGTTTTGTTTCAAGCATGTTGGTATCTAGTCAGATCATTGAGTATGATGTTGATAGAAAACAAGGATTTTCTTGTGAACTTGACCTCCCTGGGGTATTTCTGTATATGGATGTCTGATGATTTTCAGTTTATCTTTTCTCTTCTCCTTGGGTTGTGACCTCCGGGGATCAGTTCCTTCTAAGGATTCTCATAGAGGATCAGATCCCTAGTAGGCTATGTTTTTAGTTTTGACCTTTATGGTCATTGTGATATTTACCTATTTTTGAGAGGTTGTACTGAGTGACACTCTTTTGAGACTTTTTTGTAGGGCTAGGTGGGAGACCTAGAGACCCTTCATTTAGACTTGAAACCTTGTAGGTTAATATCTATTTTATTCTAGAGAAGCCTATATGAAAGGATATCCCATTTTTTATGATGCCTATTTTGGCAGTAAGCTTGGTTTTATTATTTCTTTGTGATCAAGGCACGATTGGTGCTCAAGTTTTGCGTTAGGAATGTTGAGACCTTCATATTCCAATGAACCACTTGGGGTGATTTTTTTTCAAGACTAGCTTCAACAGGCAGGACTTTTTGGGTTCCTGACCTGGTCGACCAATGTTTCTGCTATTTCTAATGTAGTTAGATTGTGGGTAAATGCTTGTGAATATAATTATACCACGTGTATGGTGTTTAGGATACACACTGGTTTCTCATGGTATCATTTGAATCTAAATTAGTGAGTGATTGGGTACGATCCAAGGACCAATGTTTTTTATGATTTACCATGGGTTTGGTCCCCAAAAGTTGTATTGAAATGTCCCTTTGGGGTAGAGGTGACATCATGAAATGATGGGATACCATGTAACGATTGAATTGTGGCTGAATCTTGGTCAAGGCATTATAGGATGTGATCAGGGCTTGGCGGGAGCTATACACGCCTTTTTTTTATAATCATAGTGTACTCTTGTAAGATATTACCATACACTATCTTGATTTGTCTTGAGCATGCTGAGAGAGCATCATCCCAATGTTGAGCTCCTTTTTATTTCTTAATGTTCTTCTCTGTTGGGGGAGGAACATGTTGTGGTTGTGCTCTATGAGTTTTGTAAGGTAATAAATATGGTGGAGAGTACACCATTGGATGTTTGAGGGAGGTGACCCACATTTTTAGTTGAACATTGGTATTTTTTGTGAGTCATTGTGCTCAGTGTTTGGTTTTATTTAAGAGGATGATAAGAGTATTCCTATGGTGGGGAGTACCATATCGTCCATAGTTAAATGTCTTCCACATAAAAGGATGTTTTTAACACTATAAGGTTAGTCGTTGGGAAGTCCATATAGCTTGGTTGTGCAGATGTTCGGGTTGAGAGCATGGCTTTTGGTCCTTTCATTGGGCTTATTAGGGACAAGATGGTTTATGGTGGGAATTTTGTAAAGACCGTGCTTTTTGGGACTACAGTTTTGAGTATAAATTTGAATTTTTTTCATTCATATGCTTGTAAGGGGGTGAGATGGTCTTTTACCCCTAGTAGATGATCATGGATAATTTTGCTGACTACTATGTTGGTCCCAGAATAGGGTGTTTACCCTAGGACAAAGGTTTGGTGGAAATCTAAGTCATTTAAATTTTGGAAGAATAAATAGTATTTAATATTTATTATATTAAATATTAAATTATTTTCATGGGTTCATTCAACCGTAACATTTTAATGGAGTTTCATATTGAGATTCAATCTCCGTCTTTGAGTCTGTAATGTGGAGTTTAGCCTAGACAAGGCCGAAACTCGAGTCGGGCATTGGGGCCGGTCCTAACCCCCTTTTTTCTTCTTTTTCTTTTTCTTTCTTTTATCACTTTTCTATTCTTTCTTCCCTGTTATTGAACATTCCTACTATGTGTATCCTCCTTCATCATCACCCAAGGGAGAAGAGGGAAATGGAGAGAAATTGGGGGAGAGAAGTAGATGTCGATACCGTTACGAATCCCTCGACGCACTAAGTTGGCATATGGCATCTGTGGACGGTGAAATCAAACGATGCTTCAGTGGTTTCTGATTGAATGTAGGCCCATTATTTTTTCACCTTATATCCCCTTTAAATTTTTTTCCATGTTTTTATAGCCATATATTGCTTGATTGTAGCCTCTTGAGGCCCGATCTGTTTTTTGGGGGGTGAAAATGGGGTTTCTAGTGATCTGAGGGTTTTTCCGTCGGGAAACCCAGGTTACAGGGTATGTGTTCTAGGGAAGAATACTGTGTGTTCATCCCATTAAGGGAATAATAAGTTTTCTTAATTACACATCGTGTACTCTGAGTACATGTCATTTGGTGGTACATTGCTGTGTGACAGACCGTGTGAAAAAGAACATGAGTTTTTGGTTTTTAGGCAGTACATGTCGTGTACTTTGAAGTTCACATCATGTACATTTACATAAGAACAACTCATGTTGTTTTTTCCATGTATAAGTACATATCCAAGGGGAGGGATAAGATTACAAGTCTTGTACTCTAAAGTACATGCCACACACTTTTCCAGCTTAGAGGTTTGGGGTATTTTTTTCCCTGGAAGTCATAATTGGGCGTGTGAGTAGTACATTATGATATTTTTTCCAGAAATATCACAATGGTGGAATCATATTGACATTTAGAGGTCAAATACATGGTTTTTAGGGGTTTATATCTATATGTATAGGTTCTTACTTCAAGTTATTTAGTTCAGTTATCACTTGAGAGTTAGAATTGGTGTGGATGATAGGTTGGGTGTTCAGACTAACCTAGTTGTGGCCTTTGATCTGATATGAGATGTAAGTTATCTCCTATGACCTATGCTTTTGAGGACATCACCCTTATGAGATGTTCCACTTGTGAGACCTTCCCTTCCCACCTACGATTCCATGAGACCAGATGATTCCAAGGATCCGTTGAGGGATGCCATTGCTTATGGGCTGACCTACGGAGTCGGTTGTAGGATCTCTATCTTATTTTCCTTTGAGAGGATCCTTATTATAGGATTCCTATTTTTTTCTTCATTTTATGATCCCATGTAGGATTAGTCTATTTATTTTCGCTAATGATCTTGTGTAGGATTCCTTTGCTTTTGTTTACCTAGAGGATCTGAGTAGGATACCTCTTTATGTTTGGCTTGAGGGACCCAATGGGTGACTATGTCTTGACCGAAGCTGAGTTATATGTCAGGTTTGGGTAGAGATATTGTTCGGGTGTCACATAGAACTCGTTCCAAACAAGTAATCCCATAGGGTAGTGACTATAGTGTTGGGTTGGGTGTTCGGGCCACCCTCACTCTTTTTTCTATTTCCCTTGTTTATTAGTGGTGAAGTGATGTTCAGTATAGGTGCTTCTTATTTGGTGGATATTAATCATAAAGCGAGGAATATTATTTTCTATTGGGATTCCTAGTTGTTCTTCCTGGGATCTACTTTGCTTATTGGGATTCCAGACGTTCTATCCTGGTATCCGGCATTAGAGCCATGTTATTTCTGATATTTATTATACCCATAGGTACTACCTAGGACATAGATGATGAGCTTGAATGTGTATATACTATGATATATATATTTTTGTGATGTCCAGAGGTGCTTCCTAGTATCCAGATGTTGAGCTTTATGTGTTGACTTTCATGCCCTAAGTGAAACTTGGATTATCGTTATAGGAATTCCTTAGATGGGCTCGATGGGATATTTTTGTATATACCATGAGTGATACATGGATTACTATTGTAGGAATTACTTGTATGGGATGAGTGGTTTGATGAGGATGATTACACTTTCCTTGATTTCAGGCATGGAGACCAAACACTCGGGTAGATTACACACTCTTGAGTGGTGGGGATGATTACGCTCTCCTTGACCATTGATTGAAATGATTATGCTCTTCGACCAGTTCTGATACTCTAGGGGTGTAACATTACAGATCAATGGAAAGTTATATCTTTACATATTTTCTAAGGGTAAGACTATTAGGGATCATTTGAGTTCCAAATGTTGTGACTGCTTATGGATCAAAACCTAGGGCTTAGACATTGGACTGGATTTACAGGCCTTAGCAGCATGGTGACTGACTCAGTAACCTTTTACAGGATTTCCAGACATGTGTCCCAGAATATTTATTTATAGGTGGGGATGATTACGCTCTCCTCAAAATATGACCGGAATGATTATGCTCTTCCAGATCATTTAGGATTGATCATCAGTATATGGTATCCTAGTTAGTGATTGGAGGGGAGTACAGATGATCCCAGGTGTAGGAAGATCATACCCCTATGGAGAGGTAGCTTGATTAGAGATATAATTCCGGAATTGGCCAATGCAGGTACATTTTTCTGAGATTACATACCCATAGATCAACTTAATGATACATGGCTTGAGTGGAATAATGTCAAGCTCAATGCCCTTTCTTAGGATGTCAAGATGATCAGGATTACAGACCCAAGGATCAACTGCTAATGTGGTTTCATGTTTTTTGATACACATACCAATGTATATTCATATCTATGTATATATTTTTAGGTATGGGACTATACATGTGTACGTATATAGGTATTGAAATATATGGTGGAACATTCTCAGTTGACAGGAATTATGGACCCTGAGTTTGACCGTGGTTTCATGTTGGTTTTACCTTATTTTTAGTTGTGCTTTAGATAGGCTGAGCACATTGTTGTTGCATACACCATAGAAGCACATTTATAGGTTGCTTATCGGGGTGGACTATTGAGATTCTTTCTCACCCCAACACGTGTATATTAGTGTATGTATACCTTATGTATGTTTTTTAGGTTGAGCATGATTTTCATAGTGAATAGGGATGCGGCCTAGTGTCACATGATAGAGTAGAGCTACTCGAGTGGTCCTACTGATCGAGCTGCTTCAGTTTGATAGTGTTTGAAGATCGGGTACATGGGTTGTCTCAGAGTTAGTAGTTGAGCCCAACACTTTTACTTACAATTTATTTTTTACTTGTATCTATATGATCAGACCAGTGGATGACCAATATTGTATTGTATTTCCTAGCTATTTGGTATTTTTACTTTATTTTAATATTATAGCTTTCTATTTCAGTTTACTACATCCATACTCTATTTACTTTCTGTTGTGTATGATACTTGGATATTTCCATTGTTTTATTACTCTAATATGAGGGAATAGTCTCCCCATAATCACCTCTTAGGCCCTCTCCACTAGTCGGTAGCCACTGGTGTATGAGGAGCCGCACTTGAGGCATTATGGTGAACCGGCATTGAGCACCCATTTAGTGGGTTCTGGGTTAGGACGTTAAATGAAAATCATCATCATCACCATTATCAACATCTCTATTTCCAGGTTCATTTCTTCATTTTTATCACCATTCTCATAATCTTCTTTTTCTTCTTCTTCATATTCATTATCATCATCATCCCCATTATTAGCATCTCCATTTCTATTTCCTTTTCTTTCTCCATTTTTATCACCATTCTCATATTCATCTTATTTTTTTCTTCCTCTTCATCATCATCATATTTATAGAAACTATTTATCTATTCTTCTCTGAAAACATCATTTTCTTCCTCATCACTTCTTATTAATTTTTCTCTTTTGTGAAGTCTTATAGTAGGACTATGATATTTATATTTAATAGCTGGTGAGTCATGATAGAGATATGGATCAGTTCCCTCATCAACTGGATAAGTTTCTTCCTCAAATTTTGAGGAAAAATATTATTCTTCCTCATCCTAATACTCCATTGTCACATCTAGTTCCAAATAAATATCTACAAGGTATTTTTTCCTTGAATTCAGGCTTATATGGTTAAAGTTAATATACATTTTTTCACCATCAGTTTCCCACCACTTCTTCCAAGGGTTCTAGCTGATCTTCATCCTTGAAAAAATCACCTTTGGTATACAAAAACCACTATAGTTTATAACTAAATCTTTATAATATAAAACTAATTCTTTTCTTTTAACATAGATAAAATGAACATTGGATAAATATATGAATTAAATCATGAAGTAGGCTTGATCATTTCAGACAAGTGAACCATAATATACCTACATAAGTTTATCATTTGTAGTCTTTTCAGCACACAAAGAAACTATACATATTGATACCGTAACATATTGAAATCACCTTTAATTGGGAAAAATATGTTGAATAAATTTAAACAATAGCCTGAATTCCCTATCCAACTCAAAAGATACTAGTCTTTTTTTATTCCATCATCAGTTAGTTCGACTAAAGAATCTTCATAAACAAACAAGTCATTGTCTTCAGGATTGGTTTCTTGATAGTCATCATATACACCTTCATATAGAGAACCCAAAAAAAATTTCCACTATTTTGAGGAAAAATCTATTATGTGACCATTGATTATTATTCTCATCCAATATTGTTCATCATCATTAAAAAAACTTATCATATTAGAAAAACTAGTAATCTAGCATAGGATAAAATGGTCCCTTATTCGAAGAGAACCAATCTAACCAACCTTGGTTCTGAAGTACATTGATCGCCAAAGACTTACTCAAAATCACCCATTCAAATTAAACTTCCATTTCAGGTATTATAACAATTTTTTTAAATATATTATCCAACTGATATTCTGTACCAATGTATTGAAGATTGATATCACCTTTTTGAATATTAACTCTCAAAAAGTGATATATCACATCAATATGTTTTGTTCAAGAATGGGATACATGATTCTTGGAAATATTTTTGCACTTTTATTGTCACAATTTATGGGTACATGTTTGAATTGATATCCATATTCTAGTATTTTGTGTTTCATCCAAAAAATTTTGTGTAACAACTTCCAACATCTATATATTTAGCTTTATTAGTAGATATTACAATAAGTTTTCGTTTCTTACTAAAATAAGAAACAAGAGACTTTCCTAATAAGTGACATGTTCTAGAGGTTATTTTCATATATAAATTACATCCATCAAAATAAACATCATAATAAATAACTAGATCAAATTATTTTCCTTTAGGGTAAAACAATTATAAATTGGTAGTATATTTTAGGTATTAAAAAATTCATTTAATAGAAACAAGATGGGAAACTTTCAGATTATCTTGAGAGAAATCACATATACACACAATAAACATTATATGAGGTTAGCTAGTAGTCAAGTATAGAAGACTTCCAAACATACCTTTGTAACTGGTTTGATCCATTGGTTTCCCAACTTCATCAAGATCTAATTTACAGGTAGTACTCATAAGAGTATCACTACTCTTAGTTCTATTCTAGTTGAATCATTTTAAAAGATCTTTAGTATATTTACTTTGATTAAAAATGATTATTTATTTATTGTGAAAATTTTAAAAACCAATAAAGAAGTTAATATCACCCATTAAACTCATTTTAAACTCATTTTTCATGATTTTTAAAAATCATTACAAAAATAGTGTCATTAATATCTAAAGATTATATTATCTAAATAAATTTGAACAACTAAAAAATCTTTTAAAATTAATTTAATAAAAATGGTAGGATCATCTATAACTTTAAAAATTACTTTTTAAATAAGAAAAGTGTTCAGACTTCATACCAAGCTATAGGAGGCTATTTCAAACCATACTAAGCTTTAGTTCATTTAAAAACATGATTTGGAAAATGAGTATTTTGAAAACAAGGGGGTTTTCTGAAAAACATTCTTGAATGTATACCCATTCACAAATTTACTCTTGAAATCCATTTTATGTGTTTGAAATATAGGTTTTCTACATATGAAAGAAGTATTTTAATGGATTAAAGTCTAGATACTGCTGAAAAGGACTCTTCATAGGCTATTTATTCTTATTAAATATAACATAGTGCATATACTCTTGCCTTGTTTATAACTATTATACCCGAACCATCTACCTTGTTCCTAAACACCCATTTAGTGATAATAATTAAGGTTTCCTTGAGTCTATCAATAAGTTACCACACATTGTTTCATTCAAATTGATTTAATTAATATTTCATTTCCATGACCTAGAATTCATTATTAATGGATTCATTGATTCTATTAGGTTCTAGCTGAGACAAGAATTTTTGATATTCATCATGAAATCTAAGAGATGATATATTTGTGTACCTATATCTAGATATACTAAAAAATCATTTATGGGGTTATATTTAAGATTTCTAACAACTTTAGAAAAATAAGGGCTGGTAAGTTCAAGATTTTTTACAAGTTGGGGTTCAGGATATTCTAGAAATTCTTTAAGACTAGATGTTTTTTATGACTATTTAGTAGAAAAATATAAATGTTTATAATTTATGTTCAATGTTGGTAAATCATCCTATATATTTTCTAAACAGGACTTGGGATCCTATGGATATGTTTCATCAAATTGTACATGGATAGATTCTTCCACAATGTTATTCATTTTATTAAAAACTATATAGGCTATACTGGAAATTGAATAACCCAAGAAAATTCTTTCATTACTTTTGGATGAAAATTTTTCAAGATTATCCTTAGTGTCAAGAATAAAGACTTTGAAACCAAAAACTCTAAAGTAGTTATCCTTAAGCTTTAAACTATTCCAAATATCACATGGGGTCTTATTCAAGATAAGTCTAATTAAAACTATATTTCTGATGTAAATGACTATATTTAAAATCTATTCCCAAAAGTAGATAGGTAATTCATACTCATTTATCATAGACTAAGTATTTTATTGAAGAGATCTATTAAATTTTTCTACAATTCATTCTGTTGAGGGGCCTTTGGAGCATATAATTTATAACTAAATCCATTTTGTGTGAAAAAAGATTCAAAGTCTTAATTTTCGATCTCATGGACATGGTCACTTCTTAGAGTCTTAATCCTAAGTCCACTTATTTTCTCTACAAATCTATCTACTTTGTGAAATAATAACAAACTACACTTTTTTGAGTTAGAAAGAACACCTATGTATACTTAGAAAATTTATCTACAAGTACTTAGACATAGATATTACCATTTAAACTAGAAACTCTATATGGTCCATTAAATCCATACAAACCAAATTAAGTGGTTAACAAGTTGACACTTCATTCTTTAATTTACAATAATTCTTGTGTTGTTTCCCTTTTTGACAAGGGTTATAGTCTTTATTATTTGTGAACACTAGTTTATATGGATCCTTGAATAACCCTTTAATGGTAATATTACTATGTGAGTGAATATTACAGTGGCCTAGTATCCTATGCCAAAGAAAATAATCTTTGTAAATAGAACTTAAGCAGGAATGTTTTTGAGAAAGTAATAGCATAAACATTTTCATTCCTTAAGGTTGTGAAAATCAAAATATCCTTAGAATCAAAAACATTACATTCATTGTTCTCAAATTTTAAATTAAAACCATCATGACATAATTGTGAGATACTAATCAAGTTATATTTCAAACAATTAATAAATAATACTTTAGAAATTAAAACAGAATTGTTTTAACCGATTTGGACAAGGAAAATAATTTTCCTTTTAGCGTTGTAACTAAAGGTGATATGAACACCATCAATCTTAATAATGTTCTTGAATAATGAATATTCTTTTTTCATATGCCTTGAAAATCTGATTTCCATGTACCATAGACTATTGTAGGGGGTCTTAAAACATTTTTCCTACATAACATAATTTATACAAGGAATGACTTTGGAACCAAGATCTGTTTGGGTATAGAAGTTTTAGTAATTAAAGATTTACGAACTCACATTTTTTTGATAGGTTTCTTATAAATAGAGTAAATACTTTTTGAAATAAATAATTTTTTAGGTCCTCTAGAAAAATATGTGTTTAGTAATCTCTTTCAACAATTGAGCATTCTTTTTCCTTTTCAGTGGACATGTCATATATAATGTTTTTAGAGAAAGGGTATTGTCTCTTAAGTAAAATATATCATTATTTAAGCTCATTGAATGTATCTTCTAACATATTCAAATAATCAAATATTTACTCTTTAGTCATATCATCATCATATTGTTCATTAAAATAATTATTATAGATATGTACTAAGGATACATTAGGTACCTCAGTGACTTATTTCATGAAGAACATATTGGATTTATCTAACATTTCTTCACATGATGTATCAAAATCATTGAAGATGACCTTAGAGGAACTCCACATTTCATTCATTACTTTATTAAACTTTGGGTCCTTGTCATCATATACCTTTTTTATCTTATCTTCATATAGAATTTGTTGACATGTCCATTCCTTTTTCACTCATAGTAGGTGACTTCATTATTATCCTTTTCCAAATATTTTTTTCAGGTTCTTCTAGAATCATACTTTCCATTGTAAACAAGTATCTTGAGAATTTTATTTTTCCTATAAAAGTTATTAAAACATCTTTTTTGATGGTATATTTCCTCATCACTATCTAGTGGTGACTCAATTTAACTTGAATTGGCAGCTTGAACTTTATCCTTTACCTTCTTCTTAGATGCAGTAGTCATAAAGGATATATATTTTCTCTTTAGCACTTCATTAACTTCTTAGTTAGCCTTTAACACTTCTTCAAACGTTATAAATTTATAAAATTAACTCTTTGACAGGTAGCTTACTGATATCACAAGACTCTCTAATTTACAAAGATGTTCCTATCCATATTTTAGGTAAACATATATATAGTTTAATGATTAGGTCCTTTTTAGATAAAAGATTCCCAAGTGATCTCATTGTGT
The DNA here is from genome assembly GCA_963277665.1 of Viscum album. Taxonomy (NCBI): domain Eukaryota; kingdom Viridiplantae; phylum Streptophyta; class Magnoliopsida; order Santalales; family Viscaceae; genus Viscum; species Viscum album. Next base: position 1,301,712,088 of record OY728161.1, read on the forward strand.
TAAAAATATCATTGAATGGGAGGTACATGTCATAAATAGGTTCACCCGGTTTCATATTAAATTTATCATACATAATAGTGTATATATAAAGTCTCTTCTCATTAACATTAGTTGTTCCCTCTAGTAAAATAGATAAAGTATCCAAAACTTCATGTACAGTCTTGCAGATAAATATTCTATGAAATTTATCACCTCCTAAGGAATTATAAATGGAATTAATTGATTTAAAATTATTATAGGTAATCTTAGAATCATCATCCCAATCCTTTTTAGAAGTATCAGGGATAACATATTTATCTTTTATAGTAGTCCAAATTTCCAAACCATACTCTCTATATTCATTTTTATTTTGATTTTCCATTGATAATAATTATTACCATTGAAAAAGGGAGGTCTATTTGTTGAAGAAACTTCTGGTCTATAATTCATTTAAATAAATAAATTTAGGACTAATATAGATTAAATATCTTTAAAAATAAAAAATTTACTTTTGAAAAAGTTTGGAAAAATTTGATACCAAAACTTAATCCTTTGATAAAAAATGTTTGTTGGAGTGTGTTTCCTAAGAGTATATTGAATTGATTACTCAATAAAAGTGTCTTTTTAAGATGTATAAAAAATATATTCCCCCAATTAATTTAAAAACATCCCATTTAACCAAAACATCAGATCATTATAAATTTCAATCATTCAAAAAATTGCTTAGAATATTCATTAGGTTTCGTGTAAATAATATACAATATTACATAATCCTTTTAAATCAATTTACATAATTAAAACCTTATAAAAACAATAATGAAGGTTAACTATCAAAGTATTAGTTTTGTTTAATGTTTAAAATAATTCTCAATTTTAATGAATAGATTCAAAATAAAACTAAATAAAACATCCAACATAATTTTCAAAATAAGAGGTTCAGTATTAAGATGGGACTTAGTTGTGTATACTCAGTGATCACCCACCACCAAGAAGTTTATATAAATAAATATTTTTATCCACAACCAAGATTGAGTTTTTCAATAGCATACCAACTATCCAGATAGAACAGGGCCACCTCCACAGTTTTTTAGGAAAAAAATAAAATAGGTCACATAGGACCTCTACCATAGTTTTCATGGGAAACCAGATAAATAAATATTGAGAATATTTCTATAAATATTTCCATTTAATGAAGGATACAATGTGCGTATATAAAATAGTTTATATTAGAAACTTATTGTAATATATAGAATATAAACAATTTGAGCAGATAAAAGTTATAAAGGGATAGAAATACTTGGTGAGTTAGGATTTGTAGCTCGTGACTCCTTTAAAGTAATTTGAAATGTAGATCAAGTCATATTTTTGAAAACTAGTGTATAATATATTGTCATAGAATCCTTCTATCTTTTAATGTAGGTAGAAACTAGATGTGTATTGTTCTTCAGCTTCCTCATTCAGGTGTAGTCGTGTAATCTCTTTCAATGATCTAAAGCTCTCATCTCATGTATATCTTTCAGTGTTATCCTATTTTAGTAAATCACATTTATGTTCATCACTATATTTCATGAGGGATTCTGGTTCTCTTTTTATCAGCAGCATGCATGAGTATAAATGTGAGCATCTAGATAATCTGTATCATTGTACTCAAGGATAAGACATCCTTTAATGTAGTCTATTTATCCATTAAGAAACAATCCTTAAAATAGCACTTGGCATTAAATTCAATAATATAACTATAACATAAATTAATTATAAAAGGATAAGTATAGAAATAGTGGAAATGAGTCCTATAATGGTGATAAGACTCTAGAAGTGTTTCTTTGTAATAGTGTCTCTCTATAGAAGTGTCTATGTTTGGTGGTGATACTTTTGAAAACTTTCACAATGATGGTTGTGACATGTAAAGAGGTTTGAAATAGGAATTATCCCACTAGGGGTGTGACACTAGTAGGATGTTAATTGTGTACTTTTAAAAATTTCATAGTTGGTGGTTTCTCTATTGACGGTGATTAATCTTTTAGGTGGTCACTCCTCTGACAGTTTGTAAGGATGGAAGTGTCTCAACCATTTCTAAAATTCTATTCTAGTGGTATGAAATATTGGTAGTGATTCATTCCATACTTTATCAAAATATCATTGTAATAGTGACTCATAACCAACGGTGATACATTGTTAATGATTTATCATTATTTTTCAGAATTCCATCCTTGTCTAGAAGTGAGTTCATCTCAATGGTGAAGCATTCTCATCACTATATCAACATCAATGGTGACTCATACTTAGGAAAAATATCATCACAAGTCTCATATTATAAGTGGCTTACAGAAAAAATGAAACTGATTAATATTATAATAATCATGATTTTGTGACCATTGACATAAGGATGTTAACATATGTTATTTATGCTTCAGTGGGTATATAATCCAATGATACAATCTTTATTCACTCTCATGATATTATATGATTTTGATGAAGGGATATTGATGAAACTCATTTCATTTTCCATTGATTATGTTATTAAAAAATGATAAATTTTTTCACAATTGTGTGGCATACATATGAATGGATTATGTGATAAGATGGTCCATTATAGCCCTCTATAACATTTGGTAAAGATACATAACTCATGATATAACTATGTTATGCATGAACCTAATTTCATGCTCCCAATATTATTCATGGACCATGTTTTGTGTATATATGTTTATATATAGACATGGTTTCAGGTCCATATGTTTACGGGAGGACCAAATTTCATTTACATAAATTAATGAGTGTACTTGTTACTATTTATATATGTTCAAAATTTTTAATATTATTCTTATATAAAATTCCAGTTTTTATGATATGAACTCATGTATTATGATTTATTATTGATGATTCCACACGCTTAGTAATTTTTTATTTTGATTTGAAAATAATATATAAATTGAATCATGATTAAATATATTTATTTGATAGGTTTTGACTTATTAATGTTATGATCATGTTCACATATGATTATGCTCATGAGTGATAATTGATTAATATCTCTCATGTCTACCATTTCTGAGAATCTATGTTCACTCTTTTGTATATTTTCTATTTCTAGGTTTTTATGAGAGGTTCTAAGTATGATTTTTCTATAAGGGTATTTATATAAAGAACATTATCAGTGATATTGATGAATCTTTATGAAAAAGGTTGTTTGTGTATCTAATCTCTAAATACACTAAAAATTCTTGTTTTTGAGGAATGAATAATTTTATTATGTATTAAATATTCATCTAAAATGATGTAGAAATTTTTATGTCATGCTGGGTCACCTAAGTTAGTATCAGAGTAGTGTATAGTTATTTTTTGAGATTAGGATTAGAAAATTTTTGTGAAAACCCTAGGGTTAAGTTTACGTATAGGATAACATCAAAAAGTTTTAGTAAAGTATATATTGTTTTTTCACTAAGAAAAACATAAAGTGATCCATACTTTTCAAATATATATATTACATATTAATAGATCAATATTCTATATATTTTATAAATACATTCCTGTGGACTGTGATAGTTTAGTGTTATTTGAGAGTAGATATAGAATCTTCTTATTTTATGAATGATAATCAATATCTCCCATGAATATATTCCCCTATATTACTTTTCTTTGAAATACCCTACTTAAAAACATTCTTCATAACATGGGAAAAGAAACATAAATAAGGGTTAGCTCATATTTTTAGTAAGGTTATACAAGGCAGATACCAATGGTCACTTAATAATAACATGAGCATAAGGGTATGAAAACATGAGATTAGACTTTGAAAATGCATACCCATTATATCATAGATCATAATATGAATCATTTCAAAAATCTTTGTAGTTCATAATACAGGAATCATTAAGGGATCAAAGAGAATAAGTCGTGAGAACATAACAATGGAATAAGGCACAAGTTTTTGGCATACACATAAGAATAGAATATCATTTATTTTTTCAAGGACCATTTACAAGGATATAATAGTGGATTTTTCTCACTACTCATTGTATCATATCATAAGTCAATATTTACTCCCAAGGATATCTTAAGGGATTATGTCCCTCATTGAACTAGGTTCACTCCTCATTCTAGTCCATATTATCTCATGCGATATCCTTATTTACCTAATGAATTGAAGGAATATATCAATTCATTTCCACCAATAACATAATCAAAATATATTCATTTTTTCACAAGATCATAAATCATTCATCATATATCATAACCTTTAAAAAAAGAAATAGGTTTCATCAATATTTAAATAATTCATCACAACATAACCCATAAAAAATAATTGGGCTTCTTAAAAATATCATCATAATAATCATATAACATCTTTAAAATGAATAAGGATGGTATTTATGATAATATACCGATAAAATAATTAGTAACATAAAATTATGTTATCATAAATTAAAATTTTGTTAAAATATCACTTGTAATATTTCTTGAGAAAAATACACTTTTAATTTTAGTATAACTACTTCAAAATCTAAAAATTTCATAAATGAGTCTGAAAATATATTCTTCGATAAAAACTATGGAAACTTTTAAATGGATTTATAAATAGTTGACCATTATTATCAGTGGGAAATTCTATTCATACAGTGTATGCTAAAAAAAAGAACCCTTTAACAATTTTCATGAAAAGTCAAATGTACCACATTTAGAAAATGAAAAGAATAATCCTTTAAACCATTATATAAAAAGTAAAAAAATATTTAAATGAATTTAAATAGTAATATGAGAATATAAGAAATATTCTTGAAGATAGTTTAAAAAAATTATGGACATGAAAGAAAAATATTCCCGACCCATTAGGAAATAATATTAGTATTTTTAGAAACATTTCCTAAACCATTTTGAGTACCAATGTGAGGAAAATGGTATTATTACTTATAAATTCAATGAATAAACATAAAAGGATAAAATTAATGATATTATTTAGATTTATATCTTGAAATTTAATCTTGATAAACCTAATCTTAAATAATCACAATAAATAATGAGCTTATAACATAAAACTTGTATCACATTGCTAACATTTTAATCATAATCCCCATTAAAGAATAGATTTAAATGAATGTTGAAATAAAATGATCAAAAGGATATTCATGAAATAACCTTTAAAAGTTCAGTAATTACCCCTCATAAAATAATATAGCTACATATCTTAAAATATGTCCCAAAGAATATAATTTGTGATAACAAACATTTACCACTTTTATAATCTCAAAATCAAAACATCGTGAAAGAGAAAAAATATATGGATTTTAAAATATAAATAATTTTCATTAAAATCATCATAAAATTCATCCATTGGTGTTATTTACACAATAAAATTGGGGAAAGTGGTGAATATGACATGTGTCTCATAGGAATAAATGTCAGATGACAAAACCTTACCTCAAGTTCAACTTGCGTTGAAATGTATTTAACATATGGTATAATAAATTAAATTTATTATAATTGTATACAATATTCATTTATATAATTATAATATCATACAATATCCAACTATAAAATTTCAACACCCATTATTAATAAATATTTATTAAAATCATTATTTTTAGGTGTAAAATGCTTCAGTTTTTTCACGAAAGTTTCTGATTGGAAGTTCTTGTCCTTGTATTTGATCATAGTTCTGTTATCTTTAGAATTTTTTTAGATATAAATTTCATATATTTTCATTATATATATATTTATAATATTCCATTAAATTTAGATATAGAAAAATGATTTTCACTGTACTTGGAGATGATAAGTTATACATATACATGAATGATTTTTTCATTTTCTAACAAAGAGAAGGAAACAAAGATAAATATTATTTTATATTCATAGAACCATAATTATATCTTAAATAACATATATATATAAACATAAATTAAATCTATCCTTATTACCATTCAAGTAAAATCAAAATGAAAAACAAATCTTATCTCTTCATGAAGGTGGATGTCCATACGTATGCACGAGCGATGTTATAACTTTCCAATGACTTGGGAGGTAAGATGTTAGATATGATATTATAATTACATAAGAATAATTTTATCATAAATATAACGAATAAATATTAAATCAATTATAATAACAAACCATAAATTATGGTGAAGGAAAATGAATCATATCGCTATATGGAGGTGGTGGTCCGTATATAAGCTCAAGCGATACTTTCATTTCCGGTTTGTAGAAAAGAGGGAAAATAATGGTGGATTCATGATCATAAGAACATTTAATTATATTTTGGTCACAAAATTTTTTATTTTATGTTGAATTCCAAATATTTATAGGAGGTAGAATAAATAAATTGGAAAATGTTTGGTATGATGATTACTACTTCTTTGGTAGACCTCCTTTAAATCCCTTCTTAAGGAAAATTTTAATTTTATTTTAAGAAGAAAAAAACTTAGAATTAGTGTATAAGGCATTTTAGTAGAGAATATTTTATTGTTTGTTCAATCTATATGGCTCCATTTGGTGTAATGAAGAGAAATGATAGGTGTCCTTTTATCTGTGGGGAGAGGTCATGCTTGGAAATAATATAAAGATTAAAATATTATAAATTTAATTTAATGGGAAAGTTTAACCATATAACCATGATTTATAATATAAGAAAATATGTGGTTTAAATCCCTTAAACTGATAAATTTTTATAGGTGTAAGTCATATTTTAAACCATTCCTTTTTGTTTTACCCCTTCATTAACCATTTTTAACCTTAATAGTTGAAACAAATTTTTTAATCATAAAGGTTTATAATTTAACATATAAGGTATAAATTGGCCAATAAATTTTCATGGAATGAAATTTTATCTCATTTATCATATTTCTTGTCCTCTTTGGATATTGTTATGATTTATAAATAATTTAATAAAATGTTATTTTTTATAAAATATCATTAATGTAATTTTTTGATACTATTCATTTAATTTGACTTTAATAAAATAAATATAATAAAGAAATTAGAATATAAACACTCTAACTATAAATTATATATTATAATTAAACATAAAATTCTTAATATTCCACAATTAATCAAAAAAATATTACTTTTTAGGTTTTTTAAATCATTTACTTTGATTTTTCTATTGCTTGAATAAGCACTGTGTTAGTGTTGTATCATCATTTAAGGTAATTATATAATCATTAAAAAAAATAAAAGAAAATATTTATTCTCAAAAATAATATTAATATTTATTCAAAACTTATTTTTATCCCAATTTGAACATATAAGATAAATTAAAAGCAAGAGAGTGACATCATAGAATTTTATTTACTTAAATAATATAAATGTCATTATAAAAGGAAAATGAAGTCAAAATACTGTACATTATAATTTAAGATGAATATTACAGACTTAATATCATCTAAGTAAACACTGACAAGGGTCTAGTTGATTTTGAGTCCTTATCTCGTATTTTAAACCTTGTTTTACCCATTTTACCCTTTCCAAGGTGAGAAATATTTACCATGGTTACTCTTCATAATGGAAATAATAAAATGAAAATATGAACCAAATTTGAACATACTAATTAAAAATACCGTATTTATTTTTTAATATTCAATATCTATAAGTGGTAGAAATTAATTTTAATATAAATTTATAAAACACAACAAAAAACAAATTTTAGAAAAATACATTTATAAGCATGTAAAATTAACTTATATTAAAATCAAAAATATTTTTTATTAAAATAGAATTAATTATATTATTATAAATAAAAAATGATAATATTTCATATTAATAATAAATTCAAAATATAATTATTCTTTTACATTACATTATTTAATGAAAATAAATGAGTGTATTTGAAAAATCAGTATTTTATCACTATTTACTAAGAAATCAATATTTTTAGAAAAATATCAACATTTCACCCTAATTTAATTATGATATTCAAAATTTTGATTTTTTTAATTTTATAAAATATAGTTTCTTAAAGTGGTTGAAATTAATTATAATTTCCATGCACAAAATACAATAAAAATACTTTTAAAAAATGCTTTTTCAAAACAAAAAATGAAGACTTCAATAAAAAGATAAGTGTTTATTACCTTATAATTAAGTAGTAATTTCATATTTATTATGACAATTATATATATATTTCATAAAATGGTTATTTTTATTCATGCCTACCAATTCAACAATGAATTTATAACAGTTGTATTTAAATAATAATTTTTTATAATATATATCAATTCACTTGACGCTCATTATTTCATGTTATGAAATCTATAGATTTTATTTTTATTTTAAACTAAATTTTTAGGCTCTAAAATTCTCCACCCTCAAAAAATACACCCTTATAATTTAATCTTTGGAATCAAATGATAAATATTTGAAACTAACTTTATTGAAACCCCACATTGTTCAGACTGATAATAATACTTTTTTTTGAAAATAGGATGTGGGAAACATAAAGGTTACCTGAAATAACACAAATTTTGGTTTCTAGATAAAGGGAACATTGACAGGTAGTTGAATTATATACATATAAGAGAAAAATAATGTTCAATAACTAATATAGAGTGATATAGAACATACTCATGAGAAAGTTAACAACCGAAAAACCTTAAATCCGTGATGAGTGAAAAGACCATCAATTTATAAAAAATTCAAATAATTGGATAACATTTTCATTTCAATGCCACTTTCCTAATATTTAGGGTTTATTTTACTATCAATATATATAACATAAGAAAATATACTTTATTTTTCCAATTCCATAAGCACAATTTCATCTATTATTTGTTCCTCAATCAATATCCACTTTTTCTCTTACTCTAGGAAATGAATATTCTAGTTTAAATTTTCATGATTGAAGCGCTAAAATTAAATTTTAATAGATCATATGATATATAACAGAATAAAAATTAATTATTTCAATATCTAGATATTTTTCAAAACCAAAATTGTTAGAAAATGTTATCTAATATGAATATATAAAACCTAATTTTTAACAAAATCTATTCCATGAATAGTTAACCTTAAGACTCCTCCAAAGTGTGTTTGGCCAAATTCAAAACCCAAAAATCCAAAATATTTTATCACATTTTTTTTCAACCTCCACTTTAACATTTGTCACCATAAAAAACAAATTATTTCATAATGTCACATACTGAACACATTAATACCATGATCATATATTCTCATAAAATATGAAAATCATTTCCCAATACAATCTAAACTAGTATAAAACACTAATGGAATGATACATACATCCAAAAATTAACTCTATTATTATGCCTTAAATAAAATCATGAACTGAAAAATATTTTCCTTAAATAAAAAAATTTAATAAAGATTATTATAAATCACATTTTTATCATTCCACTAATCAATTTCAAGATCACAAACACTCTACTTTTCATATTCAATTCCAGTCATCTCTTTATCCTAACTAAACATTATTATCTCAACATAGAGAATATATTAAGGTTCTTATATCCATAAATCATGTGTTTTCCAAAAAATAACACCTTACCACAAAATAAATTTTATACGTTTTTGGTGACACTCAACATATCCTTGAAAATCCTTAAATAAAAACTATTGTAAAATAATACTTATATGTTTCATGATTCTTTTATCTAGAATATCACTAATAAAACAATTCTACAATATAAATAGAAAATCACAATTCAAAAACATTTTAATGATTGACATATAGTAGGACATTTCCTGGTCTAGGATTTGACTCTTGAATTATTTCATTTACTCCGATAATTCCGCATTCCCCATATATAGTACATTTTACTATAAATGGAACATTAGGATGAAATTTATATATCCCTTTCAAAATATTCATTTTTTTAGAAATTACTTTCTATATGACCTTATTTTTGATATAAAAAACTTATTATCATTCCTTTGAAACATTTTCCTATGATCTTTATCCCACATAATTAACATGTATGAAACTAAATCTGATTCCCTCTATTGTATTATTGAAACTCTATTTTATCCAATTAGGTGTGTCAAGAAACTCACCCAAGTTGAAATTATTAATCATATAAATAGATAATTTATTTGTCATAATCATATGTCTTTTTCCTTTCAACTCTCATTTAATTTGGTTGGTAATGTGGAAAATCATTCTATTTACCATCACATTCTATATTAACATAATTTCTATTGATTATAACTGTTGACAAAAACCAAATCTAGTGTGAGAAACAATAATAATAGTGTGAAATAATATAATCATGAAAAATATTTTATATTATGTCTAAATAATGAAATATTATTTTAAATATATTAATCCTTAGTTTTAACCTAGGTTATTCATGGTAATCATCTATTCAAGTAATTTATAATGGTTTATAATGAAAATGTGAATTAACCCAAGAATATCCATCAAGAGTGTCAAACTTGGTGTGGATTAAGGGAACACTCACCATGCCCTATAATGATGATCATGATATACTCGAACAAATATTTTCAGGGTTTTTATGCCTAGATTCATCTATGCCAAAACCATATCCACTTGTAGTATACAGACATGGATATATTTTTAGGAAAACCACATAATCTCTTCCTTACCAAATCATTAAGATATTATACCAAACATAGACTTAATCCAAGGGTTATTGACAAAGTTATATAATACCAATATGTAAATATTTACTAAACCCACATCTCATAACAACTGTAATGAACCAGGCTTTCCAAACATATATATTTCAACTTAATAGATGAATATTTAATATATTTTACAAATACCGGCCTGAGGACCCTAAAGGTTTTGTTTCTTTGAAGAATAGATACACTATATTCTTATTTCATGAATTATATTCAACATATATGACTAATATCTTTCTATATAGTACTCTTCTTGGAGATACACTACTTAAATCCTTTTTTCATGACCTGGGAAAGGAAATATAAGAAAGGGTGTGCTCAGGTGCCCAGTAAGGGTAAATAAAGGGTATTTAAACGATAAATTAATCATAACATGAGAATAAAGTTATGATAAAAAGATATTAAAATTATAAAATCCAAACACAGTATAACATAGATCATAATCTTGAATCATGGAATAAATCATGGAGGTTTATAAGATATGAATCATAAAAGAATCAAAGAATATGAGCCATGATAAAATAGCACTAGCATAAGATGTATGTTTTTTCAAAAATATAAGTATAGAAAATAATTTTCCTGGTCAATTTTTATTTCCAAAACTATCATTTTTATTGGGTTCACTCCCCAGTATATCATATACATAGTCAAGGTTCACTCCCAAGACTATCTTAGTTAAAATATTCCCTTACTGAATTGGGTTTACTCCATATTCCAATCCTTATTATCTTATGAGATTTTCATCTTTATATAAAGAATTGGAGGGATATATATATAGTTATACCCATCACATAATCATAATCCATTCATATTTGTTACACAACATCATAAAACCTTTATAATATATCATAACCTGGGAAAAAGAAGTTGGTTTCATAAACATGTCAATAATTCATCATATCAAACCCCATGGAAAATAAATGAGTTTCATAAACATCTCATAATAATAATAATAATTTATCCATAGAATAATTAGTATCATATCCTTGGATCATATCACTTGTAAATAATAAGTAACATCAATTTATGTTATCGTAAATGAAAATTCATTTAAATGATCACTTGGAATATTTTGAGGAAAATACCCTTTTAATTTTGGCTAATTAAATTAAAATATAAAAAATTACAAAATATTATATAATAAATATAAATTTAAATAAACCAAGTGAATTTGTAAAGTAAGATTCATATCATTAATTGGTCATTATGGTGGAAGATTATATTCATGTTTTGTATAATAAAACAAATACTATTTTCATATTTTTGGTAAAAATTAAAATGTATCTCATTTGGAAAACCACAATAATATTCCACTTAATTACTTTTGTAAACAATTAAAAATAAGAAAAAATTATTTAAAACATCAAATGATATTATTAAAAATATTTTAACGAAATCTTGGACATGTAATAAAAATATTCTTTACCAAAGAGCAAATAAAGTCTATTTTTTTAACATTTTATAAACCATTTTTGGTACCATAGAGAACAAATTGGCTTTTTTCTTGAAAATTACATGAATAACTAGTGTATAATAAATTCATGAGATTATTTAGTGGGATATCCAGAAATTTAATTATCTTAAGCTTAATCATAAACAATGTAGGTAAATAATGAGACTGTAACCTAAAACTCTTATCTCTTGGAAGATTTTTAAATCATAATCCCCATAAAATAATAACTTAAAATAAATAATTAAATATAATTTAGGTAATTATATTCATGATATAACATGTCGAAGGGTATTATTTACACCTCATAAAATAAGATAGGTTCATAACTTAAAATATGTCTCAAATAATATGATTTGAGAGATAAACCCCTACCACTTTGTTAATCTCTAAATCAAAACAAGTTGACAAATAGAAAAATAAATGTATTGTTAAATCCTAATAATTTTAATAAAAATCCATATAAAAGATATTTATTTTCATTATATATTCCACACAATTAAAACATGTGGTGAATATGGCTTGTGTCTCATTGGAATAAATGTGAGATGATAATTCATTACCACAAGTTCTACTTTATCCAAAAACACTCAAAAACCTTTTAAAAATAAATTTAATTTTTTTTATAATTTTTTAAAAAAATCATTTAAATAATTATAATATTATATATAATCAAATTATAACATTTAAACACCCATTATTTATAATTCATTAATAAAATCATCATTTCTACTTGATAATTATTTCAATTTTCTATCTAGGTTTCGATTTGGTAGTTTCGATCCTTGTACTTTGATCATAGTTAAATTATCTATATAGTTTTATACATGATAAATTATCATATATATTCATCATATACAAATTTATGATCATACATAAAATTTGGAGGGATAAAAATGATTTACACCATACATAGAGAGGGTAAGCTATATGTACGCATGAACACTATTTTCATATTCTAATGAAAGGAAGAAAATAAAGATAAAAATATTTTTATCATTAAAAAACATAATTATATCATAATTAATATATATATATATATATATATATTAAAATATATTTATTACCATCCAATTAATACAACGATCAAAATAAAATCACATCGCTATGTGGAGGTGGTAGTCCACGTGTACGCACGAGTGATATTAACATTTTCCAACTAATAGTAAGGTAAGAAGGTAGATATGATATTATAATTAAAGAAACATAATTATATAATTAATATAATATATAATCTTCAAATCTACCATTATAACCAATCGTTAATTTGAGAGATGGAAAATGAATCATATCGCTATGTGGAGGTGGTAGTCCATATGTACACATGGGTGATACGTTCATTTAAAATTTTATATAAAAGAGAGTGGATAATGGAAGTTTCATAATCATAACAATATTAGATAATTTTTATTATAAAAAATTTATTATTTTATTATTAATACCAATTATTTTTAATAGATAGAAGATGAAATTAATTGAAAGAGGTCTGGTAGGATGATTACCTCTTCTTCAGTAAGCCTCATTTATATACCTTCTTAAGAACACTTTTAATGGAATTTTAAGAATAAAAAATAATTAATTAATGAATATATAATTTAAAATGTTTATTAGATAGGTTTTTTTATATATATTGCTGAAATTTGTGTAATGAATAGAAAGGAGGGGTGTCCATTTATTAGTGTGGGAGAGGACACACATGGAATTAATAAAATGATTTCAATATAGTTAATTTATTTTCAAGTAAAAGTAGCACCATGAATCCATAATTTCAAATATATTACAAGATATGGTTTATATACGTTAAACTAATAAAATATTGATTATTTTAAGTGAAATTTTAATCCTTATCTTTTGGTTTAACCCCTTTATTAACCATTTTTAACATTAACCACGGTAACTATTTTTCCAATCCTAAAGGGTTATAATTTTATTTTAAGATAAAAATTTTCTCTTAAATGGAAAATGAATGAAATTTTATACAATAAAAAATATTACTTTTCCTCTTTCAAATTTTTATTATTTTTAAATAAATTAATAGAATTTTATTTATAATAAAGTATCATTATTGTCATTTTTTGTAAAATTCATTTAATTTGACTTTAAAAACATAAAAATAAAAAATTAATTATAATATAAAATCATAAAAAATAAATTATAATTTATTATTAACCATAAAATTAGTGTGATTCCATAATTAATAAAAAATAATTCTATTTATAATTATAAAATCATTTACTTTGATTTTTCAAATGTTTGTGTAAGAATTGTGTTAGCATTGTATAAGAATTTAAGGTAATTATATAATCACTAAAAATTGTAAATATATTACATAATTAAATTAATTTAATTATTCTAAAAATTCCCTTTAATATTCATTCACAACATATTTTTATCCCTTTGTGAACATATAAGAGAAATTAAAACCCAGAGGGAGATATTTTTGAATAATATTTAATTAAAATAATATAAATGTCATTGCAAGAAGAAAATGGAATAAAATACTATATATAAAATGTTAGTAGGAATACAGTTGAATTAATATCATTGAATTACGTAAATGAAATTTTTTTATTGATTTTAAGAACTTACCTCATATTTTAAACCATGTTTCACCCATTTTACACTTACCATGGTTACAAATATTTACCATGGTTACTATTCATAGTGACTAAAGATAAAAGATATATATTAACAAAATTTGGACATACTAATAAAAAATATTGTACCAATTTTTTAGTACTAAATATATATGTTGGTCGGAGTGGACACTCAAGAGGGGGGTGAATTGAGTTCCAATTAAAAATTTCTGTTAAAAACTTTAAGATTAAATCCCCCAAATTGAAAAACAGCCCAGTCAATTAAGGCAGTAGAGATATAGGTGACTTATTGTTCAACAGGTTTCTCTAAGGTTGATTAATCCTCAGTAAGGTTAGTTTGATGACTAACTTTGCTTTTGAAACATGTTTATTAAACAAATCTCTTATACACACTAACCAAAATTGACTATCAGAGTATTTGCAAAAACAGATTTATTGTTTACAAAAAAAAGGAGCACATCGGAAAAGGGAAAGAAAAGTAAAGAAAAGAATAACAAGCTATTTCAAACAAGAGGTTCAGTCTTAATCTAAGACTTAGTCCTCATCCACTTGGTGATCACCTGCCACCAAGCAATTTTATAAAAAGGATTGATACACAGCCTGTATTAGGCTTTACAACAGTTTTCACAAACTGTCCAGGTTTGACAACCTCTGCCACAGTTATACGTGGGAAAACAAATGACCAAGCCACACCAGGCTTCTTCCACAGTTATACGTGGGTAACAAATGTAAAAAAGGTTTGGGATAGGGATTTTCAGTATCCCTCAGTTTAAGCACAGGAGACAGTGTGTGTAATACTAACACACTGCTCACAAATGTAAAACACTTAAACACAGTAGAGCAAGAGATAGAAAGAAGAAGATTTAGAGTGCTCTATAGTGTTGGAAGATCAGTTCTGGACTCGTAGGAATGAGTGACTTGAAGCTTTGGTCCTTTTTTTGTAAGTTGACACTAAAACAGAGTGTCGTGATTTCCAGACTTCCAGATGTTCAAGTGATCATCTTCTTTGAGTTTGAGTGATTCAAAGCATGGCTTTTAGGAGACGGTTCTTTCAGTCGGTTCACTTGAGACTCTTTTGCTCAAGAGTTCTTCTTTTTGTGTATATGCGTATCTCCTTCTCAGTTTTAGATGTTAGACTCTGTGTGTCTTCGTGTATGTCACTGTTCTTTTTGTTCCATTTGTTCTTGTTCTTGAATTCTTCTCTCTTCTTTTTATACTCCTCCATATATGCCCTTTTTGTTCACCCGAGGCCGACAAGATAAATAGTCTTGAGTTACACGTGCAATCTTCCTCGTACATTGTATTATTTCTCGATATGTCTGCAAATATCAATAAATAATGTTAGGTGTATTAATTTGTCTAGACATGACCTTTAGATTAGTATTAATCAAATTGGTAAAGAAAAAAGTAGAAATATAATAATAATAGACTGGTCGAGAATGTAAGTCACTGTGGACTTCAACTGTGGTCTTCCAACTGTGGACTTCCTTCTGACTGCTGACTTCAACAAAAGGCTTGCTGTCTGTAGGCTTGCAATGGTAGCTTTTACACCATGTAACTGTAGCCTCTCTAACTGTAGACTTGTAATATCAAATTTGTTGAACTGTAACCTTTGTCAACTGTAGACCTCGATCATCAGTAGACTTAGTCGACAGAAGCTGTCTAACTATAACCTTGACTGTAGACTTATGACTGTAGGCTTGTTCGACTGTGAACTTGATCAGAGAAAACTTTGAACAGAAGTCTTGTAACTGTGACCTTCGTCTGTGAGCTTTGACAGTAGATAGCGGTAGACTCGTGACTGTAAGCTTGTATTAGTCTTCGGCTGTAACCTTGTAACTGTGAACTTATTGCAACAATAACTTAAGGTGACAGTTAGCTGTAACTGTGACTTTGAAAAGAAAACTCTGACTGTTGGCTAACAATACTAAACTTATGTAAATACTACTGTAAGCTGTTACAGTAAAGTTATGAGAGTAAGAATATGAACTGTTTAGAATAAAATACGTTTAAGCATAGAATAATAAGATTAATGCAAGGTTTTAATACATCATCATCAACGTTTAAGCATGATTTGGGATTATCAAAACAGGTGATTCCAACAATCTCCCCCTTTTTGATAATCACAAATTATGTCAGTATGGAATGAAATATAGATGTATCAGAGAGAAGTGTGCAAAACACAGTATTAGCAATATGAGCACAAAAATTAGGTATAATCCTCAAGGATTTCTCCCTCTTTGTATAGGTTCATTTCTCCCCCGAGTTTTCCCTATTTCTCCCTATTTCTCCCCCTTTGTGATTAACAAAAAGAAAGACAGAGAGAGAGAAAATAAACATTGTATTAATAATGAGTACATTACATGGCCCAAAACGTGAATACATGATCCCTTTCAAAAAAAACATAAACAGACTCAATCCTCTTCATCTGTAGGTAAGGGATCTTTTCCTTTGGAGGAAGAAGATGGAGCAGTAGGTGAAAGATCAACAGGCTTAGGAATTGTAACAGGAATGTCTGGAGGGGCAGCAACAGATGCTCCTGAAGGCCTGTAGTGAGTAGCTTGCCGAGGTATCAGTGGTCTAAGGCTTCTGAGGGCATCAGCAGGAGACATTACTGAAGAACCACTGGGGTTGGAGACAGGTAGGGCAGGAGGAACTATAACAGGTGTGCAGTCCACATGAAGAAAAGGTAGGAGCAGATTCCTGAAATCCATGATGATGTTTCCTCCTCTGTCCATGGCAGATAAGAAGTCATTTTTGTTTTCCAAGAATTTATCCAAAGTCGGGGTCAACTCTCGTAGCTTGCTAACTTGTTCTTTGAAATCTTGAGTAACAGGAGGCAGCTTCATAGTTTCTAGCATGAGCTTGAAGTGATGGTTCAACTGATGCTTGGTGAAAATCCGATCAAAGTAATGATCCACTTTACTTTTGATGGCCTCCTGAGAAGCAGTAGCAGCCTACAGGTGCTCACAAACAAAGCCACTGACTTCTCTTGTAGTAGCAAGGATCTGTAGGTCTGATGTGTCATTTGCACGGGCCTGAGTAAGCTCTTCTCTGAGCAGGCTTCTAAACTGCTCAAGGTCTACAGGAGAGCTAGATGAAGGAAGGGACTTGACTGAGAATGCCACTGTCTCCTTGAAAGACTGAGTCAGATTTCCAATCACTTTCTGAATGACAACATCCTGATTGCTAAAGTGTTCTTTTACTGATTTCTTGAAAGCCTCAAATACTTCCACAAACTGCTTGACCACTTCTTTGATGTATCGAATCTCACTGGCCACTTGTGTCTGAGAAATGCTCAGGGCAGTTAAAGAAGCAACTGATTGTCTGAGGGCCACTACTACTCCAGTACAGCTTTCAATTTGAGTGTGGCACACTTTCATTTCATCCATCACTTCTTTGATTGGACTTCCCACAACACATCCTAGAGATAATTCTAAGGATTGTTCTACATTTTTCAGCTCATCAAAAAGACTGGTTTTCAATTCAGCAACAGACTGTCTGATGGTCTCCTTCATTTCATTCATTAAGGATTCAAGGTCTTCCTTGGTGGACAATCTTTCAGTTTCTAACACTGGAGAGCTGTTAGTTAGGATAACTGGATTTCTTGGTGGTTGGTTTTCCTCATCTGAATCCTCATAATTGAGTCCTAACACCATGTATCCTGGATCTGAGGTCCATCCTTCTATATCATACAGTACAGAGACTGAACCAAAACGCTCCCCCTCACTTGGAGCTCCTTCCTGAACATTTTCTACTATCTGCTCGACTCTGGGTAACTCTAAGTTCTCTTCTGTAGCTCTAGAAGGTTCCATATTTGCTTCCTCTGTAGGTTCAGCAGTGAGGTTAGCCTCCCTCTCTGTTGAGTCATCAACCACTTCCATGACAACAGTAGTAGAGACCACTCCTGCTTCCTGGTCAGACACTGACTTGTCTGTATACCCTATCAGAGGGCTCATACTAAGTTCTTCTGTTTCTTCACCACGGATCTCCTCTTCATCTTCTGCAACAGTTTCTTGATTTTCATTTGAAGCTCCAGCCTCTTCTGCTTCGACTGTATCATCCTCGTCAGAGGTGTCCTTGAAAAAATATTGAGATTCTTCTTCTTCTTCATCTGCAGACTCAGTCTCACTGTCTCTTAGAACATGTTCTCTACTAGGTAGTTCTTTTGGAGGACTTGCTGCTCCAAACGTCACTGTCCTGACAGGACTGTGAGTAGTCTCAGGATCACTCCCTTCATCAATTGGGGTGTTCTCTCTTGCAGAGTCACCAACTACTGCAGTCTGTTCATTATCTGAGTATACAGGTTCAGGCTCATCAAGCTTTAAGCCTGGATCTCTCCTATCTCTCGGTCTAGAGGGATGAGTAGAAGGGCTAAATTTCTCATAGATTCTCTCCTCATCATTCACCCATGATTTCTTCCAGGGATTCCAACTGATCCTCATGAATTTGCAGATTACTTTCGAGATACATACACTGTTCTTTGCCACTATCAACTCTTCCTGACTTCCAGCTGCACCTTTCACTTTCAACATTACCGAAATGAGTTTAGCATGAAACAAGGCACTTGATTTTGAGCTTGCCTTTATCATGTCCTCCATCTAAGCCATCAGCAACCTACAAAGGTTGACCTTCCTTCCATGTTTTAATAAGTACATCAAGTAAATATCCTGGTGCTTCAGAGTTGCAAAATCTCCTCTTCTAGGACTCAGTACATGCTGAATAAACTTAAACAGAAGCATGTCCTCTCCACTCATTTCAGCAGCAATAATATTTCTTACTGTGCCATTGCCTGTCAGTTCTTCCAGAGCCGTCTCATGATCAAAGATTCCACTATTTGGAGGAGCCTCTCTGGAATAGTAGTTGTAAATACCCTCATGAGGAACTCTTAAACATGCAGCCCATTCAACGGATGAAAAACTGACTTCATTGCCATTTACTCTGGATACCAATCTATGCAGATCATCCTCTTCCTCGAACTGTAGATATTCATAGAATTCCTTCACTAGCTTCGGGTAGTACGGTCCATTATTGTTTGCGAAGCATTCGGTCCATCCTTGCTCATTAAGCACTGCCAGTACTAATGATCTGCTCGATAAAATCCACTCTTCACTTAGCTCCTTCTCAGCAACTATTTCTCTCTTAGTCAGATGTGGATTAACAGGTCTTATCGAGGCGTTCCCGGTGCCACTGGATTCGACTCGAGTCCTCTTCGGCATTGGTGCATCTTCATTGACAGTCGGGGGTCGCTTTGTTCTGGCCATTAGAACTGAATGAGGTTTCGAGGTTCGGTTGAAGGTTTAGGGTTTAGGACTTGAGAGAGCAAGGGTCGAGATGAGTGGATTGAGATATGTTCGATGTTCTAGATTTTATCATTTAGGGATTTAGAGATAAAAGTATAAAGAAAAGAAACGGTTCGAATTCCCGCAAAAATAAAATAAGGTTAAACAGCGAAACAGCCTACAGAGAGATGTAACAGTGAGGTACACCGGTGAGGTCTAACTGTGAGGTTTCAACTGTGAGGTTTCAACTGTGAGGTTTCAACTGTGAGGTTTCAACTGTGAGGTTTCAACTGTGAGGTTTCAACTGTGAGGTTTCAACTGTGCTATAATTAATCATACCTAACTCATGTTTGATGTAACTTAATCTCTCAGAATTCAAAGGCTTTGTAAAAATATCAGCTAACTGATGTTCAGTGCCAATGAACTCAAGAGTGATATCACCTTTTTGATAATGATCCCTCAGAAAGTGATGTCTCACATCAATATGTTTTGTCCTAGCATGGGATACTGGATTTTTAGAAATGTTAATAGCACTTGTATTGTCACACCTTATAGAGACATGTTTGAATTGATATCCATAGTCTAGTAAAGTGTGTTTCATCCACAAGATTTGTGCACAACAGCTACCAGCAGCTATATACTCAGCTTCGGTAGTAGACAATGCAACAGAATTCTGCTTCTTACTACACCAAGATACTAGTGACTTGCCTAAAATGTGACATGTTCCAGAGGTGCTCTTTCAATCTAACTTGCAGCCAGCAAAATCAGCATCAGAATAACTTAATAAATCAAATGATTGTCCTTTTGGATAAAATAATCCCAAATTGGGAGTATGTTTTAGATATTTGAAAATCCTTTTAACAGCAGTCAAATGAGACTCTTTTGGATTGGCTTGAAATCGAGCACACATGCATACACTGAACATGATGTCAGGTCTACTGGCAGTAAGGTATAGTAGACTACCTATCATACCTCTGTAATTGGTTTGATCCACTGGTTCACCAGTTTCATCACTGTCCAACTTGCAAGTGGTGCTCATAGGTGTGTCACTGCCTTTGGTGCCATCCAAAGAAAAACGTTTTAGAAGATCTTTAATATATTTACTTTGGTTCAAAATAATACCATTTTTATTTTGAAAGATCTGAAATCCAAGGAAAAATTTGAGTTCTCCCATTAGACTCATTTCAAACTCATTTTGCATTATTTTTGAAAAATCAACACATAAAGAATTTTTAGAAGATCCAAAAATAATATCATCCACATAAATTTGTACTATTAAGACATCTTTAGAAATCCATTTAATAAAAAGAGTAGGATCAGCTATCCCTTTAGTAAATCCTTTCGAAATAAGAAAAGAGCTGAGCCTATCATACCAAGCTCTTAGAGCTTGCTTTAAACCATATAAAGCTTTAGATAGTTTAAAAACATGATTAGAAAAATGGGGATTTGTAAAACCAGGAGGTTGTTCCACAAATACATCCTCAATTATATATCCATTTAGAAAAGCACTTTTAACATCCATTTGATATAGTTTGAAATTCAGATGAGCAGCATAAGCAAGTAATATCCTAATGGCCTCTAGTCTAGCCACGGGTGCAAAGGTTTCCTCATAGTCTATTCCTTCTTCCTGATTATACCCTTGTGCAACTAGCCTAGCTTTGTTTCTGATTATATTACCAAACTCATCAACTTTGTTTCTAAACACCCATTTAGTGCCTATGGTAAGAGTGTCTTTAGGTCTTTCCACTAATTCCCAAACTTTGTTTCTTTCAAACTGATTTAGTTCTTCTTGCATAGCCATTACCCAGAATTCATCACTGATAGCATCATTGACATTTTTGGGTTCAAGCTGTGAAAGAAAAGCTTGATGTTCAACCTGATTTCTTAGAGAAGCTCTAGTTTGTGTTCCTCTATCAAGATTACCAACAACAGCATCTAAAGGATGATTCTTTAGAATCCTAGTTGATTTGGTAAAGGTTGAACTAGAGATTTCAGGTTCATTTATAGGTTCGGGTTCCACAGAAGAAGATTCTGGAAAAAGTCCAGAACTGGATGTTTTTATTACAGGTTCTTTAGATTTGTCATTTAGGTCCAGAACAGATAAGTCTTCTTCAACATCTTCAAGAGAAGTTTTAGACTCATGTGGATCAGTCTCATCAAACTTGATGTGAACAGATTCTTCCACACATTTGGTTTTCTTATTGAACACTCTATAGGCTTTACTAGACATAGAGTAACCCAGGAAAATTCCTTCATCACTTTTTGGAGCAAATTTATCAAGATTATCTTTAGTATTCAGAATAAAGACTTTGCAACCAAAAACTCTAAAGTAATTAACCTTAGGCTTCCTATTATTCCACAACTCATAAGGGGTTTTCTTAAGAACCGGTCTAATCAAGACTCTATTAATAACATAGCAGGCTGTATTTACAGCTTCAGCCCAAAAGTAAACAGGCAGGTCATATTCATTAAGCATAGTCCTTGCAATTTCTTGCAGGGTTCGGTTTCTTCTTTCCACTACACCATTCTGTTGAGGTGTCCTAGGAGCAGAAAAATTGTGAGCATAGCCATTGTGTGAGCAGTAAGATTCAAATTCTTGATTCTCAAACTCACGACCATGATCACTCCTCAAGGTCTTAATCTTAAGTCCACTAAGATTTTCTATAGACTTAGAGTATTTAACAAAGGAAGAGCAGGCTTCACTTTTGTGAGCTAGAAAGTATACCCAAGTATATCTAGAAAAGTCATCTACAAGAACATAAACATAGTGCTTCCCATTTAGACTTGAAATTCTTGATGGTCCAAACAAATCCATGTGAACCAGTTCAAGTGGTTGAGAATTTGAAACTTCTTTCTTTGGTTTAAAAGAAACTTTGTGTTGTTTTCCCTTTTGACAGGGATTACACACTTTGTCATTTGGGAATTCAAGCTTAGGTAGGTCTCTAACTAGGTGTTTCTTAGAGAGTTTTCTAAGTGAGTGAATGTTGCAGTGTCCTAATCTCCTATTCCACAACCAAGACTCTTTATGAAAAGCATTTAAGCAAGTAACATTATGTTTAGCTAAAGTGTTTAAGTCAACAGCATAAACATTTTCATTTCTTAAGGCAGAAAATATTAAAGCATTTTTGGAATTATAAACATCACAAGAATTTTTTTCAAACTTGACATTAAAACCATCATCACACAATTGAGAAATGCTAAGTAGGTTGTACTTAAGTCCATCAACAAATAAAACTTTGGAAATTAATACTGAGTCAGTGTTACCAATCTGGCCTAAGCCGATGATTTTTCCTTTTGAGTTATCACCAAAAGTGACATATCCTCCATCAACCTTTATTAAGCTTTTGAAGCATGAATAGTCCCCAGACATGTGTCTTGAACATTCACTGTCTAAGTACCATACCTTCTTGTAATTGCTTTTCAAACAAATTTCCTACAAAACAGATTAGACAGGAAATGACTTTGGTACCCAGATTTTCTTGGGTCCAGATATGTTAGCAATCAAGGATTTAGGTACCCAGATTTGTTTTATGGGTCCCATACAATTAATAGATGGAACAGATTTAGAGAGATATAATTTATTTGATCTACAACTATTTAAATAACCAGTTGAGGCATACGAATTTCCAAAACTGGAACTAGCAGGATTTTTTCCAGACTTGGGAATAAATCGGGTTTTAGTAAACTGTCTTTGTCCAGGTTGGTATCCCAAGCCAGTAGCATACTTAGGTGCAACTTGCTTTCCTAGCAGTTGGGTTAGAGTATCTTTTCCATTTGTGAATGTTTCTAAGTCCTTTCTAAGTTGTTCATTAGATAGTTTCAGTTCTGTATTCTCCTTTAATAATTGAAAGTTTTTCTCTTTTTCTACATCAAGTGCAGACTTGACACTTGCAGTAAGAGCATGATGTTTCTTTAAAGACTTATATTTATCCTTTAGTTCATTACACGTTTCTTCCAGCATATTACAGTATTCAATCAATTCATCTTTAGACATATTTTCAGAATTAGAACCAGATTCTGCTTCACCTTCAGAATAATAAGAGTTTAAAGTGGGAGTGTCTAAGGTTACCTCAGATGTGTTTGTCATGAAACATATATTAGCACGATTTCTTTCAGAATCACTGGATTCTGATTCACTTGTGCTGTCTTCTGAAGCACTCCAGGTGGCCTTCATAGCTTTCTTATAATTCTTGTCCTTGTACTCATATTTCTTCTTGAATTTTAACTTAGGACAGTCAGCTTTGATGTGTCCTTTCCTTTTACATTCATAGCAAACTATGTCTTCTTCTTTATCAGTTTTCTTCCAATCTTTCTTCCACTTACCTTGTCTATCATACTTACCCTTGTAGTTTGGTTTTCTGAAGAAATTCTTCTTCCTATAGAACTTCTTGAATCTCCTTGATATTTGTGCCATCTCGGCATCACTGTCAGAATCTAAGTCTTCACTAGATGAGCTTTCAGTTAGTATATGCACTTTCTCCTTGTCTTTGCTCTTTGATGCAGTAGACTTAAAAGCTACAGATTTTCGTTTTGGTTCCTCATCTTCCTCTTTATTTACCTTGAGCTCTTCTTCGTACATCATCAGCTTACCAATTAACTCCTTGACAGGCAAACTTCCAATATCACAGGATTCTCTAATTGAAACGGATGTGCCTCTCCATCTGTCAGGCAGACATCTCAATAATCTCATGATTTGCTCCTTTGCTGGAACAATATTTCCGAGTGAGCTCATTGTGTTGACTATCTCATTAAACCTGAGATACATATCAGAAATAGGTTCATCAGCTTTCATCTTAAAGTTATCATATTTGATAGTATAAGTATTTAACCGCATTTCCTTGACATTAGTTGTTCCTTCATGAGAAACAGCTAAGGTGTCCCAGATTTCAAAAGCAGTTTTACATGCAGAAATTCTATTGAATTCCTCATCTCCTAGAGCACAGTAGAGAGCATTCATAGCCTTACAATTATTATTGTAAGCTACCTTAGTAGGTTCATCCCAAGTTATTCTTTCAGTTTCTGGAATCTTGTATTGAGACTCTATAGCAGTCCAAATATCAAAACCCATACTTTCCAAATGAATTTTCATTTTGAGCTTCCATTGGGCATAATTCACACCATTAAAGAAGGGTGGCCTGTTAGTAGAAGCACCTTCTAGTCTATTATCCATAAGGAAATTTTAGAAAATGTTTTAAAGAGATAAAATTTAGAACTAACAGAAATTTAAGATCTTTTAGATAAAACTACAATCACAGTTTAAAAACAGAGAGTTAAAATAAAATTTTGAGCAAGTATAACAGAGATAAACACATCCTTTGATACCAAATTTTGGTCGGAGTGGACACTCAAGAAGGGGGTGAATTGAGTTCCAATTAAAATTTTCTGTTAAAAACTTTAAGATTAAATCCCCCAAATTGAAAAACAGCCCAGTCAATTAAGGCAGTAGAGATATAGGTGACTTATTGTTCAACAGGTTTCTCTAAGGTTGATTAATCCTCAGTAAGGTTAGTTTGATGACTAACTTTACTTTTGAAACAAGTTTACTAAACAAATCTCTTATACACACTAACCAAAATTGACTATCAGAGTATTTGCAAAAACAGATTTATTGTTTACAAAAAAACAAGGAGCACACCGGAAAAGGGAATGCAAAGTAAAGAAAAGAATAACAAGCTATTTCAAACAAGAGGTTCAGTCTTAAGCTAAGACTTAGTCCTCTTCCACTTGGTGATCACCTGCCACCAAGCAATTTTATAAAAAGGATTGATACACAGCCTGTATCGGGCTTTACAACAGTTTTCACAAACTGTCCAGGTTTGACAACCTCTGCCACAGTTATACGTGGGAAAACAAATGACCAAGCCACACCAAGCTTCTTCCACAGTTATACGTGGGTAACAAATGTAAAAAAGGTTTGGGATAGGGATTTTCAGTATCCCTCAGTTTAAGCACAGGAGACAGTGTGTGTAATACTAACACACTGCTCACAAATGTAAAACACTTAAACACAGTAGAGCAAGAGATAGAAAGAAGAAGATTTAGAGTGCTCTATAGTGTTGGCAGATCAGTTCTGGACTCGTAGGAATGAGTGACTTGAAGCTTTGGTCCTTTTTCTGTAAGTTGACACTAAAACAGAGTGTCGTGATTTCCAGACTTCCAGATGTTCAAGTGATCAGCTTATTTGAGTTTGAGTGCTTCACAGCATGGCTTTTAGGAGACGGTTCTTTCAGTCGGTTCACTTGAGACTCTTTTGCTCGAGAGTTCTTCTTTTTGTGTATATGCGTATCTCCTTCTCAGTTGTAGATGTTAGACTCTGTGTGTCTTCGTGTATGTCACTGTTCTTTTTGTTCCATTTTTTCTTGTTCTTGAATGCTTCTCTCTTCTTTTTATACTCCTCCATATATGCCCTTTTTGTTCACCCGAGGCCGACAAGATAAATAGTCTTGAGTTACACGTGCAATCTTCCTCGTACATTGTATTATTTCTTGATATGTCTGCAAATATCAATAAATAATGTTAGGTGTATTAATTTGTCTAGACATGACCGTTAGATTAGTATTAATCAAATTGGTAAAGAAAAAAGTAGAAATATAATAATAATAGACTGGTCGAGAATGTATGTCACTGTGGACTTCAACTGTGGTCTTCCAACTGTGGACTTCCTTCTGACTGCTGACTTCAACAAAAGGCTTGCTGTCTATAGGATTGCAATGGTAGCTTTTACTCCATGTAACTGTAGCCTCTCTAACTGTAGACTTGCAATATCAAATTTGTAGAACTGTAACCTTTGTCAACTGTAGACCTCGATCATCAGTAGACTTAGTCGATAGAAGCTGTCTAACTGTAACCTTGACTGTAGACTTATGACTGTAGGCTTGTTCGACTGTGAACTTGATCAGAGAAAACTTTGAACAGAAGTCTTGTAACTGTGACCTTCGTCTGTGAGCTTTGACAATAGATAGCGGTAGACTCGTGACTGTAAGCTTGTATTAGTCTTCGACTGTAACCTTGTAACTGTGAACTTATTGCAACAGTAACTTAAGGTGACAGTTAGCTGTAACTGTGACTTTGAAAAGAAAACTCTGACTGTTGGCTAACAATACTAAACTTATGTAAATACTACTGTAAGCTGTTACAGTAAAGTTATGAGAGTAAGAATATGAACTGTTTAGAATAAAATACGTTTAATCATAGAATAATAAGATTAATGCAAGGTTTTAATACATCATCATCAACGTTTAAGCATGATTTGGGATTATAAAAACAGGTGATTCCAACAATATATAACTTTTATAAATAAATTTTAATATAAATACATAACATATAAGAAAAAACAATTTTAAAAAATGTGTTTTAATCAAAAAAATTAACTTATTTTGTAATCATGAATATTTTTTATTTAAATGGGATTAATTATATTATTATAAATAAAAATGATAACAATTTAATTTAATATAAAATCAAAAATATATTTATACTTTTAAATTACCATATTTAATTAAAGTAAAATAGAGTATTAGGAAAAATTAGTATTTTGCTCTATTTACTGAAAAATCAATCATTTCAAAAAATCCTAAAATTTCGTACAAAGTAAATTTTGATATGATTATTTCAAGAAAAAATATTTTCATTTTTTAGAATTAAATTTTTAAGTTGATGAAATTAATTATATTTTCCATTCACAAAATATAATAAAAATCACTTTTGACGAAAATTCATTTTTGAAGAAAAAAAGACATTATTAAAAAATAGTTCTTATTTCCTTCGAATTAATCAATAATTTTATATTGATTAGTAACATTATTCATGTATTTCATTATAAAGTTTCTCATATTCATTACCTCGATTTCAAAGGCTAATTTATAATAGTTATATTTGAATAATACAATTTTTATATTATATATCTCAATTCACTTACAGCTTGATTTTACATGTTATAAAAGCTATTGATATTTTAATTATTTTATAATAATTTTTTTATGGTTTTAAAATAAATATCAACAAGTATATTTAGTTGTATAATAGATGAACCTAAGGTTAACAATTCTGAAAGTAGTGGATTTGGTATTAACTCGATCATCACCGGTGTACGATGAGTGGGCCTAAGTTAATGCAGTTGTATAGACACTCTTAGTGGATATACATTATTCAATTCCCATTCTATTTATTAACCATTAAGAATTATTTCAATATATAATGACTTTTCATGACCTAGGATAAACCAAAATTGTAATAGGTTAATAATAAGGTTTCATAATTTAGGATATCTCATGAATTATTTTCATGAAAATATAATTGTTCACTCTAATTATTTTAGATTAATGCTAACAGTATGTCTTTTATTTTAGAGAATGGATGTAACTAGAATGATTTTTTTCAAAAATTAATTTGACAACTAATGCAACAACTATCCTCATGTCTAACAAAATGGATTGTTAGCTAGGATGCACTATCCTATAATTTTGTTCACTCAACTCTCTCTAACTATAATTGGTAATGTAGACCAGGATGAGATTATAAATTCACCAATGAGGTATAAAAAACCCATTTATTCCTTTATTTAAAAACATCCACCCTCTTTTTATGGGTCTTATGACGAATTATTTTTTTATTAATGGATCAATTCTATGAGAAATATATTTTCTATTCTTTAGTGCTCACAATATGAGAATGTTGGTTTTGTAGTCTGTCATATAGAAGAAAAAGTTTATAAATGGAATGATCTTATCAAGAATATTAGAAAATAACAATAAATAAACTCCATGAAATGTGAGTGGTTTAAGAGGTTATTTCTCAATAAGTTCTTTCCCACTCTCTTCATGCTAAAATGGATCGGGAATTTTTGGAGTTGAATCAGAAGTATGATGAATCCATCAGTACCAATGAAGAAAAATTTAAAAGAAATTAAAGGTATTATTATTGTTTTATCATCAAAATATAAATAAATATCTATTTACTATTTAGTGATCTGAATCCAATTATTCAAAAATAATTAACCATAAAGAACTTTGGGAACTATTAATAGATTGTTTGATGTGCACTCAAAGTTGAAATTAAAATTGGAAACCCCCATTCTTAATAGTTATGTTGATAAGAAAAGGAATACAATGTTTTATAGAAGATTCAATGGTATGTCACATGTAGGGAAGAATATTTTTCAAAATTTTAAAATATAATAATATGGGAATGAGAACTCAATTTATTTCCTGAAAGGAACAATAATATGTTTCAAGTTTGAGAGGCATGTAAACAAAATAATGAATGTTAAGGTGTCGTGAAGAGGATAGTAAATAAAATAAATTGATATAAATCTCAATTGAATACACCCCTAACAATTAAATTATTTACATGATTGGAGTTTTTTAATCATGTGAATCGATACCCTGGTCCAAGGGCTAATAAGGATGATAAGCCTTAGAAGAATCTAAAGTAAAAGTAAAAAATAAAAGAGTATATAAGCATATTTCTTGAGGTGGTTTAGGAGAATGAATTGGTAAAAGGTACACTTTTAATACAATATATCATTTAAATTTTTTTAATTGATTCATTTTAAACCCACTCTTTTATATATAACAAATTTTCTAAGGGTATCAGATGACCTTCTCAATGATTATATTTTGAGTTAGTAGTGTATACTCTTAATGGTATGTTGAGTTTATCTCAACTCTATAGCTCTTGTCCAATATAATTTTGTGGGAATATGCTTCTTGTAAATATTTTTATTATCCCTTTAGTAAAAATTTAAGTTATTTAGGGAATATATTATATCTCTAATTATAGATACCATATCAATTGTCAAGTAAGGGAAGTTATATTTGATATTTTCAATCAACCTATGATAATATAACAATGTGAGGATGAACCAGAAATACCAATGGAAATTACTTATATCATTTGGATTTTATTATCTATTCATGAGGAATATTTATATCAAAGGGTTGGAGATAAAATAAGTATTGAAATTTTTTCAAGTTTTCAGGAATATAATGATGTATTTTCTAAGGAGTTTCCTAACCTTCCCCTAAATCATGAAGTTGAATTTTCAATAGAACTCACACCTAATGCCTCACATATTTCAAATAATTATTATTGAATGGACTCGATTTATTTTATATAATAGAAGAAGAAACACCAAGAGAATCTAGATATGGGATTCATTTTTTCTAGTTCATCACCATGGGTTTAACCTATTATTTTTATTTAAAAAGTGAGAATATTCATTACATATTTTAATTTATTATCAAGAAATTAACCAAATCATTATTGAAAACAATTTATACTCGACCTAGGATCAATAATCTATTTGATCAATTATGAGGTTCCTATTTTTTGGAGATTGATATTTCATCTATATATCATCACCTAAGGTTCAAGAAGGTGGATATACCTAACACATCCTTCTATATGAGTTGTGGTCATTATGAATTAATATTAATTATATTCGGACATGCTAATTTTCCTTTTATATTTATTAATTTAATTAATAAAGCCATTAGTGATTTCATTGCTCAGTTTTTTTAGTATTTATTGATGAAATTATTATATATTTGAATAGAAAAGAATTTCATGATTTAAATATGAGGATTTTCTTAAAGACCTTGATTAAGGAGAAGAAATATAAAAAATATACCAAGTGTGAATATTGGTTACAAAATGTCTCAATCATGGGTCATATAATCTCATGTGATGGTATTTAACTGGATCCTTCAAATGAGAAATCTATTTAACAATGGCTCAGACCAACCACAATGATAAGATACAAACTTTTCTTGGGTTTTAAGATACTATTGATAATTTTTGATAAATTTTCCCTAACTATCAAATCCAAAAACCATATTGGAGAAGAAGGTGGAAAACTCCCTATAGAAATATTAAATTGAGGATAATTTCAATGAACTAAATATATTGATGGTTAGTGTACCAATACTCACACTACCCCCATATTTTATTAGGGTTTTTGATTTATAGTGATGTATAAAATATTTTATTTGGACGGTTTCTTATGTACAATGATTAATTGATAGGATATTTCTCTCACCAATTGAAAATTCATGAGCATATTTACCCGACTCAAGATTTGGATCTAGGAGTCATAATTTTTACATTGAAAATATAGAGGCATTAAATTTTTATTTAAATATGTGATATATATAGTTATCATAAAATATATAATTATATATTCATATAAAAAAGTAAAATATGTATCAAAGGGGATGGTTGGAGTTGATTAAATATTATGACTACTAAATACACTACCACCCTGGGAAGGAAAGTAATATGTTTGATGCTCTAAGTTAGAAGGACCATGCTAGTTTTACCAAGATAAGTATTGAGAGAGATACAATATTAATGGAGTTACTGAATATACCCCTTGAAATCATGAGTAAAGGGGAAGATCATATCATTCTCACATTAATGTTCAACCATCCATCCACGTGAGGATTAAGGACAAGTGTAAAGAAGATGTGAAACCATAGAAGAATTTGTGGAATGTTGTAGAGTTCAAAAATGATAATGATTAAATGATAAGTTTTATTAATCTATTATGTGTTTCAACAATACCATAATTGAATAATGAGTTGTTGGAAGAATTTCATAGTTCGTTATTATCTATTAATCCTATAAGTATGAAGATGTATAGAGATATAAAAGATTATTTTTGTTGTGTTTACATGAAAAGGGATATTGAATATTATGTATCTTGATGCCTTGTATGTAAAAAATATAATCTTGAGAGATAAAATTCAACGATTTTGTTAAAAACATTACATATACCAAAATGTAAATGGGAAAACATTACTATGGATTTTATCATCAGACTCCCCAAAACATCTAAAGAAAATAATAATATTTGGGTTGTAGTCAATCACATTACAAAGTTAGAACATATTATTGTAATAATAAAATATTTCTCACTACATCATATTTCTAGGATATACACTATATATGTAGTAAGGTTCCATGGATCACTACATTCTGTTGTATATGATTAGAATCTAAAGTTTACCTTGTACTTATAGAGAATTCGTTAACAATATTTAAATATAGTGTTAAAATTTATCAATGTGTATCATACATAGAATGATGGATGGTATGAGAGAACTATTCAAATCCTATAAGATATATTGGGATCATTTTATATAAATTTTAAAGGGGTTTGGGTTCAATACGTTTATCTTTTTGAGTATTCCTACAAAAATAGATTTCATTCAAAAAACCCAATGGATCCTTTTGAATCTCTCTATAGTAATAAGTGAAGAAATCTAATGTGAAGGGAAGAATTTGGGGAATGAAATCTATTTTTACATAAGAAATGTAAATAAATGTTAGAGAAACATAGATCCATTCAACAACACATCAGGGGATATAAGAGTGGAAAAATAAGTATGTTGATAATTGTCGATGAGATCTAGAGTTTGAAGTAAGTTAGATTTTATTAATATGAATATTTACCTATAAGAAGGTTATGAGAATTGAAAATAATATAATGCTAATCCCCATATTTACCAATACCTTAAAAATTCTTGATTATATCAAGATAGTTTTTTATATCTAGGAACCTTTAGTAAATCACTATCATGTTCAAGATGGGTTCCATGTATTTCTTCTAAATTATTACATACATGATCATTCACATGTAATGAAATCAAAGATATTACCACTAGATCGTGATATATTTTATGAGGAACAACACATGTAGATTCTATATTTAAGATATAAGGTGATGTGGAAAAATACAACTTTCCTGGTTAAAGTTTTATAGTGAAACCAAAAATTTTAGGGTACTACCTGGGAACCCTAGGTTGTTATGTGTTAATAGATCAATCAATAATTTTATCATAGTTGGGGAATTTAGAAGGTGAAATTATTACAAGGGGTTATAATTTAACACCCTGATATTTAAGGATATATTTCTCTATAAATAAATATAGTTTATTTGGTATCTTGCTTCACACACAACATAGAGTTTTAACAAACCATGATACAATATTTAATTATTATTATTTAATGGGATAGTTATCACATATTAATTGGATTCATGGGTATAAATAAGAATAAATAAAATATGAAAAAATATATTTCATAGATATATAAAATTAATTCAGTGGTTTTCAATTGGTTATAAATTAAAATAAAAGCATTTTAAAGTAAAATGATTTGTTTTTCTAAAAATTAATTTTATGTACACAATATTTTATTATCTTAATAAATTAGATTTTTCTCTATTAATTTTCTATTTTAATTTAATTTTTAAATATTTAATTAAATTAATTATTTTAACATCCATTTAATACTTTTTACATTGCCTGGAAGGATGGTAACCTAAGTTTTATACATAATGATTAATTTGACTAAAAACAGTTTCTGTGTGTTTTGCACAATTATTTTAAAATGAATATATTATATTATGGAGGTGTAATATTGAAAAATTTATTCCATATTTTGAATTATAATTATTAATATTATTTAATAATTTAAACATAATTTTTGTTACTAATAGTAACTGAGGTAAAAATTCATTACTACAGTAAAGGTTAAAAATGGGTTAATGAGAGGTTAAAATTAGAAGATAGTGGTTAAAATGAACTAAAAAATTCTTAAATACAATTATATGAATATATATTAATTATATACCGTCATATATTAAAATTTGATCCAATTTTGTGCCACTTTATAATGATAGGGACCTTATTATATTGTAATATTCTTAATAATTAAAAGTGTTCCACTCCTCTCACTAATAAAAGGGTGACCCATCTCCTCTCTTATACAAACCACTTGAGATGTTTATTTTTACCAAAAACTACTCAAATCTCTTATCAAATATTCTATTCATTTCATATATTCTCTTATTTACTTAAATTACCCCTCGAGGGTCTTTAAGTAGGGATTCAAATAAGTTTCTCAAAGAAGAGGTATATATTGTTTTCGATATGTTTAATGTTTCATTCTTATTTTAATTCCTCTATTTTTTTGTATCCATATTAAAATAATGTATTAAATATCATCAATATATTTTTATGTTATTATGATTATTGGATAATCATTTTACACATCTTTTCTATTAAATGGTAAATGAAATTATTTCTCATATTTATGTTTGGACTACCACCTCCACATAACGATATGATTAATTTTCAAGAACCATATTTCATGGGTTTTTACTATGATGGATTTTATATTTAAATGTTATATTAATTACAAAAAATTTCTTCTATAATTATTATATCATATCTACCTTCTTACCTTCCCATCCACAAAAAAATGTTAATGAGAATCATGCATACGTGGGGACTACCACCTCCCTGGAGCGATGGGATTCGTTTTTTCCATTATGCTTTCATGGATGATAATAAGGATATATTTATTGAATATATATGGTTTTTATTATTTATAAATTATTTTTAAAGGTTAATTATGATTTTTCATTGTTTCTTCCATCAATCGAAAATTGAAAACATCACATGGGTGTACGTACAGACAATCGTCTCCATAATGTGATGTAATTCATTTTTCATCAAACCTTTATATTATTTTTTATAAAAGTGTATATAATGAATAAATATGATTCTTATTTCATGATTTTTGTTTTCTATATGATGTAATAATTACCAAGGTACAAGTACCAAAACCATTGAACTAAAACATACCTGGAAAACATACTAATTTTCACCTAATTTATCTTTTTAATGATGAAATTGTTAATAAATAGATAATGTGAAATTATAAAGGAATGATAAATAGTAATTTATGTAAGAATTTATTCCTATAGTATATTTATAAATAAATATATCTTTATTTCACATGAGGTTTTATTGAATACGAAAGGGGATGAGACTTGATGTAAGGGTCTATTTTACAGTCTCATTCCCTTTTTAGATTGTCTGTGCTAAATTTACATTGATGAAAATTAAATAGATATTATATTTTAAACCCAATAAATTATATTATCCTTTTTTAATTAATTTTCAATTAATAGTACAATTTTCATATATTTGGTACTTAAAATGACCGGAAAATATTTATAAGAAAAGATGACCTTAGTTCATCTTTTTTAGACATAATTTTCCTCCCATGTCCATATCTTATTTAAAATATTTTTAATATTATCCAATGATTTATAAAAGATCTTTTTACCCATATTATACTTTGAAAAGTTTAAAAAATAATTTTTTCCCATTTCCTCAATGACGTACTTTTCAGAAAAAGTGTGGATGCGATATGTTTTAAATTATACCACATGAATGAATTTTCATACCATCTTCACTAATAATTCATTTGAATATTCCTTCATGATATTCAATGGTTATTTTCAGGAATATGTTTTCACTCATGTTTTTAAAATATCTAGATTTTAAATAAGTGATTTCAAAATAAAAAGTTTTTTCCCGATGGAAATATTCCATATATATTTTAAATGTATTTTGAACTATGAAAACATACGTTTATTTTACTTATTATTCACTAGGGATATGTTCCAATTATACGATATTTATGCATTATATGAGTGGATTATCATTATAATGTTGATATTTTGATGAAACTCATTTTATTATATAAGGGTTAAGTTGTTCTTAAATGATAAATGTTTTTTGATCATGTGGCATACATATGAATAGATTATATAATGGGTGGGATTGTTATAACCCTAAAATTCATTAGGTATATAATTAAAACTCATAAGATAATCATTTTTTTATAAAACTAAATTCATTTTTAAAAAATTATGTGTGAACCAATTTTTATGACCATAAGTTTATGTGTGGACCTAGTTTCATGTCCATGCATTTATGTGAGAACCTTAATTCATGTTCTTAACTTAATGAGTGAACATGTTATTGTGTATACATGTTCAAAATGTTATAAGATTATTCCTGTGCCAAATTTACATGTTTATGATATGATATCATGGATCATGATTTGATATTCATGATTCCACACTTTTATGAAACATTTAATTTTTTATGGAGAAGACTTATTCCATGACTCATGACTAAAGATTTTTAATTTATTGGGTATGAATTTATAATTTTATGTTCATGATCTTATATCCTTATTTTGACATATAATCATTTATTAATATCTATTTTTATTACACTTTCTAAGAATATAAGATCAACCATTATTATGTTTTTCTTCTCCAGGATTTTATGGAAGGTTCTATGTATAATATTTCTAAAAGGGAATTAATATACAAAACATTGCAGGAAGAGTTTAAAATCATTTATGAAATATGATATGATATGTATCCTATCTATAAGAACACAAAACCTCTATGGTTATGGGTTATCTATAATTTTTTTATGTATTGAATATTCATATAAAATGACAAAATATTTATATATATTATGCACAGTTCACCTCACTCTAGTCTCAAATGGTCTGAATTACATTACCCCTAAAATTTAAATGAAAAATACACAAAACATATTTGGTAAACATCCCATAAAGTGTGGCCTAAGAAAAAACATGTCTCCACTCGCTAGGTCACCCTTTTTATGAAATAGAAAAAAATTATAATGAAATAGAAGAATGAATAGAGCTTGTGGACCCCACCTTTGGCCCTTAATAGATTCAATCTATAGTTGTTGGACCCACTTATATAAGAAAAAGATAACTAAATTTCATGTAAAGACCCGTAAAATTCAAGGGAAATTTTTTCTTAATTTTCTTTAGAATTTTACAAGAGCGCGGTTTCAGACGGCACCTGATTCCGAGGCCCGGAGTGCCCGGAATTAATTTCCGAAGTTTGGCTCGGGTACGTTCAGTGAACGAACGAGCGGGATTTCCTAACTTTTGATCCGGTGCTCGGAATTGAAATCCGAGGGCACCGATGAACTCGCAGCGCCGATATTCGCTTAAAGGGACCTTTTCGGGAGTTGCGTTTGTTGCGGGTTGAAAGTTAGTTTTGGGGTTTTCAGTTGAGTTAAATAAAATTTGTGTAAGACAAATTTTATTTTAACTTATTAAAAACCTACCAAAGGAGGTTGGAAGTGGGACCCACACCCACTTAACCTCCCTTGGGAGGATTAAGTGAGGTGGGGCCCACACGAACCCCTAGACTTTTCAAGTCCCCTTAACCCCCCCCCCCCCTCTTAATTGGCTTAAGTTATTCTTATTTAATTTTGGGGGTTAACTCTTTTGAATTTCAAACTTTTGAAATTCTTTTATGTTTTGTAATAATAAAATAAGATGTTATCTTATTTTATTATGGGTTGTTGGATTGTCCCCTTGAGAGCTTTTTGAGAGCTTCCTCTTCATCTTCAAGCTCTGACGAAGAACGAAGAACGCTCAAACTCCGACGAAGAACGACGCCTCTCTTCTTCGTCCTCGGTGTCAACAAGAGGAAACGCCGCTTCCTCTTCGGACCTTCTTCGTCGGCATACAAAGATTCGACAACGACTCTTCCTCCGCGACACCGATTTTTCACGACTACGTCAACGTGCGACTATCGAGGTAGAGGTTCTTGAGTTCGTTGTTTTCTTTATAATTTGACTTTCCTCAAGACTTGACGAGGAACGCTCTTTTCCCGACGAAGAACGCCGCACCTCCTTTCTTCGTTCACCGTGACAACGAAGGGGACGCCACCTCTTCTTTGGACAACCTTCGTCGGCGTGCAAGTTTCGCCAACGACGAATCTCTTCGGGCATATCTCTTCGTCAACGGATTTGACGAACGACGACCGCGACGCCCGACCTCCGCGACGCCGTCTTCCGCGGAACGTAGACGATTCTTCGAATCTTAAACCCGAGGTAGGGGTTTGTTGTTTCATTCTTTAATTATTCCATTTTCTTGAACGTGGATCTGGCATGTCTAACATGAGGCTTTGAATGTTCATGTTGAGTTTTTATTTAACGTGAGGGGGGCCGGACCGCATGAACACGGCCGAACCCCCCTCCAACGTTTATGTTGATTTATCTTGCGGGAGGAAGCAAGTGGCGTGGTGCCGTCGCACCACGCGGATGAACGTGCAGATATCTTCGCGATGCCGTCGCACGCACCATGGTAGAAACAATAGAAACGCGACGCCGTCACGCCGCGTTGAATGATTATCAAAGCACGGCGAAGGGGCGCAGTGCCGACGCACCGCGCCGGATGACGAACGCCGCGGCCGGTTCCGGGCCGCGGCGGGACGAGAAGACCGCGGCCGGTTCCGGGCCGCGGCGGGACGAGGAGACCGCGGCCGGTTCCGGGCCGCGGCGGAAAGGAAGACCGGCGGCCGGGCCGCCGGCGTCGGAAGCCGAAGAAGGGGACCGGAAATTCCGGTCCCGTTTGAGAAAACCGGCCGGCCAGCTGGCCGGACGGATGACTTAAAACCGGGGAATTTAATTCCCCAGTCAACCCTTAAAAACCCCCCTCTTAAGAGGGGGGCGGTTCTTTAAGGAGGGGGGGCAGCAGCCCCCCGGTTTTCCAATTAGCGGGCCCCCTGGAAGGGGGGCCGTTTGTTAAAACGGCGCGGCTTAGCCGCGCCGCCAATCCAAAAGCGGGGGCTTGATTGCCCCCGCGTGCCACCCACGAGCGGCGCCCGCCGCCGCCACCGCGGCCCGCCGCCGCCGCCGCCGCGCCGCCCGCCGCCGCCGCCCGCCGCCGCCGTCCGCCGCCGTCCGCCGCCGCCGACCGCCGCCCGCCGCCGCCGTCCGCCGCCGTCCGCCGCCGCCGACCGCCGCCCGCCGCCGCCGTCCGCCGCCGTCCGCCGCCGCCGACCGTCGCCCGCCGCCGCCGTCCGCCGCCGTCCGCCGCCGCCGACCGCCGCCGCCGCCCAGGGGGGGGTCGGGCCGGGTCGGCCCGGACCCGGACCCCCCCGTTTCGAACCTGATTTGGTTTTTGGCTCATAACTTGAGCCTCGGACCTCCGAACGACGAACCGTCTGCGGCAACGCGATCCTTGGATCGAGACGGTCGTTTCGGTATATCGCACTCAAGGTTTCGGATTACTTTGAGTTCGGCCGGGTTGGTTCGTTCTCGAAACCAACCGGGCCTTCGGAGCGGAAACGCTCATATCTTGAGCCACGAACGTCCGATTGACGCGCCGTCCGTCGCGTTGCGTTCCTCTTAATGAGACGGATCTTTTGGCATACTCCGCCCGAGGTTTGGACGCAGGTGGGGTACGGTCGGGTTGGTTTTGCCTTAAAAACCAACCGGGCCCCGGAGACGAAAAAGCCAATAACTCACAGACCGGGCGTCCGATTGACGCGCCGTCTGTTTCGTTGACTTCCTCTTGATGAGACGGAACTTTTGACATA
This sequence comes from Viscum album, assembly GCA_963277665.1. NCBI lineage: Eukaryota > Viridiplantae > Streptophyta > Magnoliopsida > Santalales > Viscaceae > Viscum > Viscum album. The sequence continues at coordinate 1,301,751,235 of OY728161.1, forward strand.
CTCCGCCCGAGTTTTGGATACAGTCGGAGTATGGCCGGGTTGGATTGTACCCGAAATCCAACCGGGCCCCTGGAACAGAAAAGCTCATATCTTACAGACAGGACGACCGCTTGACGAGCCGTCAGCGGCGTTGGTGGTTACGTTGAGTAACGGTCCCTTCGAGTTTACCCTATGGGAGTTCGGGGTACAGTTGAGATACGGCCGGGATTGGTTTCGCTCTCGAAACCAACCGGGCCCCTGGGACGAAAAGGCTAATAACTCACAGACCGGGCGTCCGATTGACGCGCCGTCTGTTGCATTGAGACCCCTGTGACGAGACGGACTTTTGAGACACTTCTTCGTGGGACTTTGAGATACTTGGAGTATCGACCAGTAGCTCGTGGAGCGGACCCTCCCGGAGACGAGCGTGCAGAGTACGGAGACCGTGTAGCTGGCTGAGACCTGACGACTGCTTGACCGACTCGACTTGGAGTGAGTCGACTAGCCCAGTGGACGGAGCACTACTTTCTGAGGTGCAGACCCATGGCGGACGGAGCACTACCTATGTGACAGTGCAGACCCGCGGTGCTCGTCCGGAGAGTACCTCAGCAGGCTACTAGGGGTGTGCACTACGGTGTTTGGGTGACATACCTCGGCGGGAAGCACTACTGTGTTTGGGTGGCTGGCCCGCAGTACTCGACAGGAGGAGTACTTCAGCAGTCTTAGGTTAGTGAGCAGTACCTCGGAGTCGTGACAGGACCACTGTACACTCTAGAGACGGAGCTCTTCAGCAGTTACGGTTTCGATAATGAAAATCCTGGTTTGAGCTGAGACTTTGACCTTTGTGTTTCCTCATGATTGAGATGGGTTACTTGATAACTTAGGTATATGTATGGGCATATACCTGGGTAGTGGTTATCCGTTGATCTCATGATTCTTGTGTTTCCTCATGACTGAGATGAGTTACTTGATAACTTAGGTATATGTATGGGCATATACCTAAGTAGAGTTTATCTGATGTGATCTTCTTGTGGTTATCCTTGTTGGTTTTAGTGAGACCTTGAGGGTCTCGGGGTCCCTACTGAGTATCGTTATACTCACCCCTGCACGGGCTATGCCCGCACCTCGTTGTGTTGGTTGCAGACGACGGCCAGTACTGGCAGAGGCCGAGTGTTCGAGGACTGGACGGTACCTGGAGGTGGACTATACGACGTGGCGGTACCCAGAGGCAGACCACTGGGCGGGACATACTTGGAGCAGACGGCGGGACCCGAGGGGCAGAGGAGCTATCTGTACCCACCCTTCAGGTGGGATTTCCAGTGGACATCTCAGCGTAGCAGCTTTACTTTTCAGTCGCTGTTTTCCCTTTCGAGTTGTACTTTACAGTTGGGCTTGTATTTTCGGCCCCTTTTTACTTTTCAGCTCTTCTTTTTGTACTTAGTGTTTTACTTCCGCTTGTACTCTGTGGTGCTTGTTTTCTTTTATAAAGGCAATGCCTTCCCAGTTATCGGGATTTTACGCCTTGGTGCTAGTCGCCAGCCCCTGGCCTATGGAAGGCGGGCTTGGGGTAGTCACGGCACGGACCCCGAGGGCGGGTCGTGACAAATTGGTATCAGAGGTGGTCGGTTCTACCGCAGACTCTGATCTTTCTTTCTGTGAAGCAATAGTGTTAAGGGTACCGAGTGTGGTTTTCAGTTCAGGGAGTCCAGTGTTGGTGCGGGCGGCCGACGTATCCATACACCAGGACCCTGACAACTGATTTCCGACTTTGTGCACGAAAACACTGATTGCGTGTGTGTTTTCAAAGGTTTTTCCCCTTAAAACAGCTCAAACCAGGTCAGCTCACCAGGTATAATCGTTTGATCGTGTTACGTTGTTTCTTTCAGGATGTCTTTTCTCAGACGACCAGCTAGAGCCCGGAGGGATGAGCGTGCTGACAGTCTGTCGAGCGACGAGGCTTCGGTACAGGGCCCTCTTGCAGTTGAGGCACCAGCGGAGGCACCAGCGGTACTACCATACGTTGGGCCACCGATGCCACCAGCCCCAGCAGTAGGCGATGCACGACGCTTGAGCGCGCTGCACGAGTTCCAGCGCCAGAGGCCACCCAGGTTCCGGGGAGAGACGGACCCGCAGGCGGCTGAGGTTTGGCTGGAGGCTGTGGTGAGAGTCTTCAGGCTAGTGGGGACGCCGGCAGACTTCATGGTGATCTTTGCTACCAGCCTCCTACATGCAGCAGCAGGTAGGTGGTGGAGCCACTTGTTTCAGTTTTGCGATGAGATGAACTTCGCATGGGAAGACTTCGAGACCTTCTTCAGGGTGGAGTTTGTGCCAGTATCTCTACACCCCGAGCGTGTACAGGAGTTCCTGCCTTTGCCGCGTGTTTTTCGATCAGAAGCCGAGTCATCTGTGGGTAGTAGACAAATGATGCAGAGGTCCAGGAGGACCAGACCAGCAGTAGGGCGATCTCGGGTTTTAGGACCGGTGGTGCGGGGCACCCGGGGTGGGGTCAGAGCCAGGCGTGCCAGAAACGGACAATGTTACTCCTGTGGCGGAAAGGGTCACCTGGCACGTGACTGTCCGACTCCTCGATCCGCAGGCTTGGAGGGAGCCACCGAGGTTGAGGCAGCGAAAAATGCTGATGCTCTGGGAGCAGGTGGACAGGGGAGGAACTAGTGGATACGTCTTTTGTACTTCTAGTTCCATGTTGATGTTGCTTTTGTGTAGCGTCTTGTAATATGAGCTACAATAATAAAAGATGCATACCTTTGTGATGTTTTCTTTCCTGTCCTCTTTTGTGATGTTACTAAGAGGTTCCAGTTGACTGTTGACTTGACCCTCACTTGTGAGACATCTACTGGAGGAGACCCAGTTACCACACACTGATGCCGACAGTGTGACTCAACCCTTGGAGGCGAGAGTAACGGTTGGATCTCTTAGTAGTAGCGTCGAGGCCTTACGACGTCATCCTTGGTATGGATTAGTATCATCCATGTTAGGATTGACTGTTTTAGGCAAAGAATGTGGTTCATCCAGGGGATGAGACCAGGTTTCTCTTATCGGCAAAGAAGAAATCTCGCAGCTCTTGTGGGACCAGAGATGGTCCGAGCCACGTCAGAAGAGGTCCATGTCATCCAGGAGCGGATGAGGAAAACACAGAGCCGGCAGAAGTCATACGCTGACAGGAGGCGGAGGCCACTAGAGTTCGAGGATGGTGACCACGTCTTCTTGCGGGTCTCACCTCGACGTGGTATTCAGAGATTTGGCCGAGGCGACAAGTTATCTCCGCGCTTCATCGGACCCTTCCAGGTCCTCAGCAAGGTTGGCGAGGTGGCTTATCGCCTGACTCTACCACCTCAGTTGCACCGGGTGCACGACATCTTCCACGTATTCCAGCTGAGGAGCTTGATGTTGACGATGGGGCGACTTTTACGGAGGTCCCGGTGGAGATAGAGGATCGACAGGAGCGGGTCCTACTTGGGCGATCGATTCCTCTTGTGCGCAACAGATGGCGGCACGGGAATCTCCAGGAGAGCACATGGGAGCGGTAGGCTCAGATGCGTGCTCAGTACCCTCTTTTGTTTCCCTAGTTTTTGATGTAGCTTTACGGGGACATAAAGCCCTGAGGTGGGAGTAATGTAAAGACCCGTAAAATTCAAGGGAAATTTTTTCTTAATTTTCTTTAGAATTTTACAAGAGCGCGGTTTCAGACGGCACCTGATTCCGAGGCCCGGAGTGCCCGGAATTAATTTCCGAAGTTTGGCTCGGGTACGTTCAGTGAACGAACGAGCGGGATTTCCTAACTTTTGATCCGGTGCTCGGAATTGAAATCCGAGGGCACCGATGAACTCGCAGCGCCGATATTCGCTTAAAGGGACCTTTTCGGGAGTTGCGTTTGTTGCGGGTTGAAAGTTAGTTTTGGGGTTTTCAGTTGAGTTAAATAAAATTTGTGTAAGACAAATTTTATTTTAACTTATTAAAAACCTACCAAAGGAGGTTGGAAGTGGGACCCACAACCACTTAACCTCCCTTGGGAGGATTAAGTGAGGTGGGGCCCACACGAACCCCTAGACTTTTCAAGTCCCCTTAACCCCCCCCCCCTCTTAATTGGCTGAAGTTATTCTTATTTAATTTTGGGGGTTAACTCTTTTGAATTTCAAACTTTTGAAATTCTTTTATGTTTTGTAATAATAAAATAAGATGTTATCTTATTTTATTATGGGTTGTTGGATTGTCCCCTTGAGAGCTTTTTGAGAGCTTCCTCTTCATCTTCAAGCTCTGACGAAGAACGAAGAACGCTCAAACTCCGACGAAGAACGACGCCTCTCTTCTTCGTCCTCGTTGTCAACAAGAGGAAACGCTGCTTCCTCTTCGGACCTTCTTCGTCGGCATACAAAGATTCGACAACGACTCTTCCTCCGCGACACCGATTTTTCACGACTACGTCAACGTGCGACTATCGAGGTAGAGGTTCTTGAGTTCGTTGTTTTCTTTATAATTTGACTTTCCTCAAGACTTGACGAGGAACGCTCTTTTCCCGACGAAGAACGCCGCACCTCCTTTCTTCGTTCACCGTGACAACGAAGGGGACGCCACCTCTTCTTCGGACAACCTTCGTTGGCGTGCAAGTTTCGCCAACGACGAATCTCTTCGGGCATATCTCTTCGTCAACGGATTTGACGAACGACGACCGCGACGCCCGACCTCCGCGACGCCGTCTTCCGCGGAACGTAGACGATTCTTCGAATCTTAAACCCGAGGTAGGGGTTTGTTGTTTCATTCTTTAATTATTCCATTTTCTTGAACGTGGATCTGGCATGTCTAACATGAGGCTTTGAATGTTCATGTTGAGTTTTTATTTAACGTGAGGGGGGCCGGACCGCATGAACACGGCCGAACCCCCCTCCAACGTTTATGTTGATTTATCTTGCGGGAGGAAGCAAGTGGCGTGGTGCCGTCGCACCACGCGGATGAACGTGCAGATATCTTCGCGATGCCGTCGCACGCACCATGGTAGAAACAACAGAAACGCGACGCCGTCGCGCCGCGTTGAATGATTATCAAAGCACGGCGAAGGGGCGCAGTGCCGACGCACCGCGCCGGATGACGAACGCCGCGGCCGGTTCCGGGCCGCGGCGGGACGAGAAGACCGCGGCCGGTTCCGGGCCGCGGCGGGACGAGGAGACCGCGGCCGGTTCCGGGCCGCGGCGGAAAGGAAGACCGGCGGCCGGGCCGCCGGCGTCGGAAGCCGAAGAAGGGGACCGGAAATTCCGGTCCCGTTTGAGAAAACCGGCCAGCCAGCTGGCCGGCCGGATGACTTAAAACCGGGGAATTTAATTCCCCGGTCAACCCTTAAAAACCCCCCTCTTAAGAGGGGGGCGGTTCTTTAAGGAGGGGGGGCAGCAGCCCCCCGGTTTTCCAATTAGCGGGCCCCCTGGAAGGGGGGCCGTTTGTTAAAACGGCGCGGCTTAGCCGCGCCGCCAATCCAAAAGCGGGGGCTTGATTGCCCCCGCGTGCCACCCACGAGCGGCGCCCGCCGCCGCCCCCGCGGCCCGCCGCCGCCGCCACCGCGGCCCGCCGCCGCCGCCGCCGCGCCGCCCGCCGCCGCCGCCGCCGCCGCCGCCGCGCCGCCCGCCGCCGCCGCCGCCGCCGCGCCGCCCGCCGCCGCCGCCGCCGCGCCGCCCGCCGCCGCCGCCCGCCGCCGCCGTCCGCCTCTGTCCGCCGCCGGCCGCCGCCGCCGCCCAGGGGGGGGGGTCGGGCCGGGTCGGCCCGGACCCGGACCCCCCCGTTTCGAACCTGATTTGGTTTTTGGCTCATAACTTGAGCCTCGGACCTCCGAACGACGAACCGTCTGCGGCAACGCGATCCTTGGATCGCGACGGTCGTTTCGGTATATCGCACTCAAGGTTTCGGATTACTTTGAGTTCGGCCGGGTTGGTTCGTTCTCGAAACCAACCGGGCCTTCGGAGCGGAAACGCTCATATCTTGAGCCACGAACGTCCGATTGACGCGCCGTCAGTCGCGTTGCGTTCCTCTTAATGAGACGGATCTTTTGGCATACTCCGCCCGAGGTTTGGACGCAGGTGGAGTACGGTCGGGTTGGTTTTGCCTTAAAAACCAACCGGGCCCCGGAGACGAAAAAGCCAATAACTCACAGACCGGGCGTCCGATTGACGCGCCGTCTGTTTCGTTGACTTCCTCTTGATGAGACGGAACTTTTGACATACTCCGCCCGAGTTTTGGATACAGTCGGAGTATGGCCGGGTTTGATTGTACCCGAAATCCAACCGGGCCCCTGGAACGGAAAAGCTGATATCTTACAGACAGGACGACCGCTTGACGAGCCGTCAGCGGCGTTGGTGGTTACGTTGAGTAACGGTCCCTTCGAGTTTACCCTATGGGAGTTCGGGGTACAGTTGAGATACGGCCGGGATTGGTTTCGCTCTCGAAACCAACCGGGCCCCTGGGACGAAAAGGCTAATAACTCACAGACCGGACGTCCGATTGACGCGCCGTCTGTTGCGTTGAGACCCCTGTGACGAGACGGACTTTTGAGACACTTCTTCGTGGGACTTTGAGATACTTGGAGTATCGACCAGTAGCTCGTGGAGCGGACCCTCCCGGAGACGAGCGTGCAGAGTACGGAGACCGTGTAGCTGGTTGAGACCTGACGACTGCTTGACCGACTCGACTTGGAGTGAGTCGACTAGCCCAGTGGACGGAGCACTACTTTCTGAGGTGCAGACCCATGGCGGACGGAGCACTACCTGTGTGACAGTGCAGACCCGCGGTGCTCGTCCGGAGAGTACCTCAGCAGGCTACTAGGGGGTGTGCACTACGGTGTTTGGGTGACATACCTCGGCGGGAAGCACTACTGTGTTTGGGTGGCTGGCCCGCAGTACTCGACAGGAGGAGTACTTCAGCAGTCTTAGGTTAGTGAGCAGTACCTCGGAGTCGTGACAGGACCACTGTACACTCTAGAGACGGAGCTCTTCAGCAGTTACGGTTTCGATAATGAAAATCCTGGTTTGAGCTGAGACTTTGACCTTTGTGTTTCCTCATGATTGAGATGGGTTACTTGATAACTTAGGTATATGTATGGGCATATACCTGGGTAGTGGTTATCCGTTGATCTCATGATTCTTGTGTTTCCTCATGACTGAGATGGGTTACTTGATAACTTAGGTATATGTATGGGCATATACCTAAGTAGAGTTTATCTGATGTGATCTTCTTGTGGTTATCCTTGTTGGTTTTAGTGAGACCTTGAGGGTCTCGGGGTCCCTACTGAGTATCGTTATACTCACCCCTGCACGGGCTATGCCCGCACCTCGTTGTGTTGGTTGCAGACGACGGCCAGTACTGGCAGAGGCCGAGTGTTCGAGGACTGGACGGTACCTGGAGGTGGACTATACGACGTGGCGGTACCCAGAGGTAGACCACTGGGCGGGACATACTTGGAGCAGACGGCGGGACCCGAGGGGAAGAGGAGCTATCTGTACCCACCCTTCAGGTGGGATTTCCAGTGGACATCTCAGCGTAGCAGCTTTACTTTTCAGTCGCTGTTTTCCCTTTCGAGTTGTACTTTACAGTTGGGCTTGTATTTCCGGCCCCTTTTTACTTTTCAGCTCTTCTTTTTGTACTTAGTGTTTTACTTCCGCTTGTACTCTGTGGTGCTTGTTTTCTTTTATAAAGGCAATGCCTTCCCAGTTATCGGGATTTTACGCCTTGGTGCTAGTCGCCAGCCCCTGGCCTATGGAAGGCGGGCTTGGGGTAGTCACGGCACGGACCCCGAGGGCGGGTCGTGACATTTCATGTCATAACCGTTCACCCTAAATATGTGTTCAATACAAAATGGTGTATCTTTTAATATATATGATCCATTCATGAGTATCCTTATTTCTATTAGCCTATTTCATTCATTATGTGTTTTAATCTTTATAAACCTTTCATGGATATCATTAATGTGTATATCTAACTCCAAGAGACACCATTTTTTAGTAATGATCATCAGTATTGTAATATTCATCCCCGTTAACAAGAGGAATCTATGTCCTAAGGATAAAGTCCAATAATCTTTGTACTTCTCAAAAAAAACCATAGAGAAACCCATATTTTTAATGTGGTGAGAGGTAATCCCCTACATACATGTTCCCTATCATCAATTACACTTTTAAAATGTCTTAAATTATGATCGAAACAAACCATAATGCAATCATTCATGTTTATATGAATACCCTTAATGTTACACATTCCTGCATTAAACCCATTTTTGGAAATAAGAGTATAACATCTTAATCATGAAAATTTATCATCCATCATCATGTGGCAGAAAATAAAATGTCATAATGTAGGGATCACTATGAAATTAAATTACATACACCATTCCTTGATGTCACCTACATTTTTTATCTAACTAATTTATTCTTACAGGATTTTCTTTACACTTTTTTTATATAGACTACCTCAGTTTTTAGTCAATAATTTTTTATCTCAAATAAAAACTACATTGGCCAATATTACAATGTAATATCCCATGATTAAAAAAAACTATATTTAATAGCATACAAAATACATAACACTGAGCGTAATCAAACCGAAAAATATTATTATATGATTTTTATAACACAACCATTAAATTGGATAGTATGAATAATATTAAATAACTTTTCATGTATATATATAAAGTCAAATCAATACAAATTTATTTACTAATTATTATGAATAAATCTCGTGATTTTTATTAAATTCATTTTATTCTTCAAAAATATGTTTCCTTCAAAAATGTTTTTTATTTATTTCTATGAGTTAATATTATAATTAAATTTTTAATTTTTTTGACATTTTATTTTAGGAAATAAATACAATTTTGGAAATCATAATATAAAATTTATTTTTTGGTGAAATTTTGGTATTTTTATGAAAATCTTGATTTATTAGTGAAAAGTTGAAACACTGAATTTTATTGAAAAACTATATTTTCCTTTAAAGTATTTAACAAATAAAATTAAATTTTAGATTAATTTAAAAATAAAATTAGTTAATTTTTATTTAAGATAATATAAGCATTATTTTTAAATGATTTTAAACGTGATTTTAGAATAAAAATATTTTATATTTAAAAAAGTCATTTATCTGAAAAATCATTTTTTGTCACATTTTCCAATTTTATTTTAAATTAAAATTATTACACTTAATTATTTTGAATTTTGAAAATATATTCCATATTTGGAATTAGGAGGACTAAATTTGGTAAATAGGTCCCCTTTATTTTTGGTCAACTTGATTAGTAACTATAGTAAATTTTGTTACCACAGTAAAGGATAAATCAGGTAATTAAGAGTTAAAAATAATATGATAATGACTATAAAATAACTCTAACACTTACCTTAATTCTATTTTACAAGTCCATATCATCCACATTCGTTTATTTTTCCTTTATATAGTCTTTTTCCCACTTTGTTGTGATTATGACCTTTATAATATTTTATGTAAAGAAAATTCAAAAATGGTACACTTGTTTTTAATCATTATAATTTTTTTTAATATTGGAAAAAATAAGATATTTTTTGTTATAAATATATATTTGAAATCTAATTTTTTTCTACATTTTGATAATTTATTTTTATTTTTTAGTGAAAAAATTATTACACTAAATGCTTATAAAATCTTGACACTAATTTTTAGTTAATGTAATAATCAAATAAATATATTTAAAATATTAAAAAAAAATATAATTTTAGATACTTAATGTGTTATATAAATTTTTAGATTAATATAATAGGTTATGGATGTAATAAAATATTTTTTATAATTTCATTTTTTTCTTGATGTTATTGAAGTCAAAGTAATGAATTACTCAAAAAATTAACAATAATGATATTTTATAATAAATAATATCTTATTAAATGATATAAAATTACTTAAAAAGGTATATAAATCCAACTGATTAGTATATGGTTTATAATATAATCTATTGTCCATTTACATGCATTTTTCTATTTATTGAACTATCTAGACTCTAAAAGAGTAAAAATATTTATTGTCTTGATAATTAATTTTTATTTTAGGAGATTACTTCGAACCAAAATCATCTTATATTTTAAATAAATAATTTTTTATCCATTATTAATTAAAAATTAATTTATATTATTTTAATATTTTGAGAAATTCCAAGAGTTCTCTTCCCCACTCTTATATAAGATCACAACTTCTTCTTTTTTACTTCACACATCCAAACTCATTTTTTCCAAAAAATATCTAAAAAATTACCTTCATAAAATACCTCCTCATGTTGTATAGGACTTAGTTATAGAATTATACCAAACATAGTGGTATTAAGGTGTTATGAAAATGAGTTTTTTCAAAGAATATGTATCGTTCTAAATTGAGTGTTTCTCATTTATTTCCTCTTCCCCTATTTCAAATATTACATAAGCATGATTATATAATAATATTTTCATATTACATATACTTATATTTCATTCTATTAATGTTATAACCTATATCCATATCTATCCTTCAATAATTTGGAATGGAATTCAAAGTTTGTGTGTATAGAGGACTACCACCTTGCCGACTGATGTAATTCATTTTTCATCACCACCACTCAAAGTTAGTTATAATTTCAGAATTAATGTTTATATATGATATTAATGACATATTTATTATTTTTAAAAGATAATATATCATTTAGTTTATTAAAATTCCATTAAATTTAAAATTATAATTTTGTTCGTGTGTACATGTAGATTACCCCCTCCATGAAGTGATGTGATTCATTTTTCATAACTACATCACATGGAATATATATATATATAAGTATTTTTAAGGAAGTAATGTTATATTCATGATATGATTATCATTTTTGAATGGTAAAATAATACTTACCTTCTTTGGATAATGATTGTTTAAAAATGAAAATTCTAGTCATGCCTACATATGACCTACTGTCTCTATGATTGTAAAATAGTTCATTTTTCAGAACCATATTTTATGATTTATTCTAAAAATATAATTTATGCATAAAAATTATAATTTTTTCATTATTTTTAAGTTTTACATGATAGAATAATAACCCCTTTGATATCAGTTAACCTGCAGAAGTAATTTTGAACTTATGAATCGAACATTCTAAAAACACATGATGTGGACTTAATTGATTAAGTTATTAAATTTAAAATTAATATAAATTAAATAAATGTTTTAAGGATGAGGGATTAAACATTTAAAATTTTATTAATAGATCTATGAATTTATATGAGTATATTATATATGAGTTAAAGGACATACATTTAACTTGTATACTTGAGGTATGTGATTTCATCTTAGTTTCTTTTCATTGAGGTATATTTTAATTTTATGCACATATTTTCTTTTAAATGGTTTATATACTAACCATTTTACATTATATATCATTAATATTCTTATGTTAATTATATTTATAGTTTCATTTGATGTTATTATTTCATGGGGATTATGATTGAAATGTTACCAAAGTGGAAAATTATTTATGTTACAATATCCTTTTTGTTGGGATTATTTATGTTCAAGGTTCCTTTTTGTTGAAATTATATTATCTTATTTTCTTGAACCAAATATATTTTCTTCATCTATGGTTATAAATGTGGTTCACCTATTTAATTTCAATTTCCCATATTATTTATTTATTAAACATCAAAAAAAATTAAGTGATATTGATCTTGTATCTTCTTTAAGATCGAAAATCCTTCTCTTCCATATCCATGTTTTCAAAAAAAATTCCAATTTTTTTTTTCTAAACCTAAATGTTTTTTAACACAATTTCACATGTTCTATGAAATTATTTTAAATGTTTTTCAAAAATTAAGCTTCCTAATGTTTTCTAAATGGGTCACATTTGATCCAATTTTATAAAATGGTTGAAATTAATTCTTATTTTAACATTCACAACATGAAAGGAATTTCTAAATTTCATGTAATTTATCTTCCTTGAAGATTCCTTTGCATGTTTTAAATTTTATATTTAATGAAAAATATTTTAATGATATTTTGTCTATTTTTAGTTTTTAAAATTAATTTTCAATGTGAAAGGGTTATTTTCTTCAAAAATGATTTTAATAATATTTTAATGATATCAATTAATCTTAAAAAATAACCATTGATGTTACATATGATCTAATGGGGGTATTTTGTAATGATACCATCCTCATTCTTCATCTGGATGGATTATTATTTTTTCAAATATATTTTCATGGAACTAATTTTTTTCAATAGGTTAATAAAGTTATAAAAGGAATGATGGTTTTATGTGAGTTTTATGGTGATATTCATTCTTTATATATTTTATTTATACAATGTTTCTTGAAAATTTTTTATAAAGGGTTGATCCCCATTATAACTCTGTGGTGAACCCAATATAGCTTATATGATTGGTGTACCCAGATAACGATGGGTGACACTGGTATTACTTATATGATGGGTGATCCCCATCATAACTCTATAAATTATTAGATAATGAATTTGTTATCTAGAAAATAATATTAGAATTCATCTATATGGTTGGTTCAATTGTAATGGTTCTATAAGGGTTTTATAAAGATAATTTCCCAAGATACCAATATGTTTTCTTTATGATCTCTATGGATTTTTAATGATTATTTTGATCATTATTTAAATAGTGTGGCTCAGTTTTATTGATTCTAATGAATCTTTCCTTTGTTAAAAATTTATTCCATGTTTTATAAGTGATTATCCTGGTTTTTATTGGTATGAATTCCATAATTTTATTTTCATTCACTTTGATTATGTCATCATACTCTTATTCTTATCTTACTCTCCCAAATGAAATTCAACTATTAATGATTATATTTACCCTTACTGATGATTTGATCCCACCCTTCTTAGGTTTATTTTTCCCTAGGTTATGAATAATGGAGAAAAATGATTTGTGTACATAAAGGTTTATTATGTGGTGAATGTTTTGGGAGATATTGAAGACTTAATAAGGAATATTAAAAGTAGGTTATAGTGGGAGAAATACTTCTTTTAATTCTAGAATGTTGTTTATGTAAGTGTTTTCCCCAATTCTCTAAAAATCTAAACCTAAAAGTTCCATGGGTGTGTAAGTTATAAAATATTTTCTTTTTATGCTATATTATTTGGATAGAAAAAAATCAGGTCACATTTATCGGTATCAAATCTAGAAATGTAAAGATTATGATTTCATCACTAGATCCGAGAGTGTAGGTTTGTGGCTGTTACAGTTGTTAATAGAGTAGGGTTTATGTAACATTGGATATTATTATTCTTTCATGTAATTTTATATTAAGAGTTATAGATACCATTATGTGTTTATAATTTTATGTTTTATCATAGGTTAATAGTCTTAAACACCCATTTTTAGGTTTTAGGTGATCGAATTTTAATGTTCCAAATGATATTTTGGGTGGAATTTAATGATATTGTGATATTTTAACCCTTAGTCTGACATGATGTTTTATTTTTAGGGTAAATATGGAATTATATTTTAGAATAATATATGATCTTAATGTGGATTCATGTAGATTAAGGTAAATCTTGTTAATGAATAGATTATTTTGGAGATTATGTTTTAGGGCATATAACTTTTTGGATATATGACTTTATGGGTGACTAATTTTATTTGAAGATAAATTTTTAATTATTGTAGAAAGAATGTGGGATGTAGTTCTTATTATTTTTGGGTTTCAAACATGATTAGGAATATGATGAAAAATTTTATGGATGGATTTTTATTGAATAATTTAGTTTGATCTTTGGGTATTACAATTGAATTTTAGAGATTAATGTAATATTTCTTCATACAAAAGTTTATAAATTTTGGGAATTATCTTACCTTGTGATAACTGATTTGGATTAAATTAATGTCTAAATACAATAAAAATAAATTTTTATTCTTTTATGGATTATGTGATTAGTTATAAGTTGATTTTAGTGCTCCATGCATAAAAAATAATCATTAATACTCATCATTTGGATAAAAAGCGGAGATTATAGTGGAAATAGATTATAGGATGAAATTATACATGTCAAGAAATTATATTTCAATATATTCTTTTGTTAGGTAGTAAATTAATTCCTAAACTCAAGTAAAAGTATCTTGAAACAAAAATATTATCTTATTACCTTTATTTCTGATCAATTGATGGTATTTTTAACACCACTTTGTTTTAGGATTTTGTGGTTATTGACTTTCTCATAATCATTCACTTTATTATGATCAATGAACTCCATAACTCCCCATCATTATTTGGAAAATTCTATTTTCTTCCATGCTTATATTTTAACTTCCCACTAAAAGTTTCCGATTTGGAAACCTAGTATGTGTTATCCTAGATGACTTTCATACCTTCCTCTCTCTTTTGAAGATAAATATTTATTAACCTTTTTTATGATGTGGGATTTTAATAAAGGTATTTTAAAATTTCAGCCTTTGATTATTATGATCTAGTTCAAAATTTCAAGGAATAATTTTCATAATAACAAGATAATGTAATAACCCACGATTTTAAAAAGAATGACTATGTTCGATAGCATAAAAAATTCAAAATATTAAGCACAACCGAACCATGAAATATTATTATACGGCAATTATAGCATAGCATACAAATTGGTAGGTATGAATATGATTAATTAATTTTTTAAATATATATATATATATATATTAATTAATAAAAAATCATTTATTAATTATTACGAAATAAACACTCAATTTTTAATAAAGTAATTTATTCTTAAAAAATATATGTTCTTCAAAAATGATTTTATTGCTTTTTATGAGTGAATATTATTATTATTTTTTTTGAAAATTTTAAAAAATTTATTTTATGAACAAAATATAATCTTGAAATAAAAATATGTAAATTAAATTTGGAAGATTTTTTTACTTTTCTAAAAAGATTCATTTATTAGTGAATAGTGAAAAATGCTGATTTTATTGAAAATTAATTTTTCTTTTAAATTATTAAAAATGTGAATTTATATTTTAAATTAATTTTAAATTTAATTAGTTCATTTTTATTTAAAATAATCCAATTTTGATTTTGATAAATAATTTTATGCTTAAATTTATAATAAATATATTTTATATTAAAAATGGAATTTTTCTGAAAAACTATTTTTCATCCAAATTTTTTTGGTTTGATTTTAAATTAAATTAAGTCACTTATGTGTGTTTTATTATAAAAAATGGATTCTATATTTTTAATTAGTAGTTCCATATTTTTTAAATAGGACCCTTTTATTTTTTGTCAATATAAATAGTGACCACAGTAATTTTTATTACTGTAGAAAAAGGTAAATCGTGTAATTAAGGGTTAAAAATAATATGATGAAGAATATAAAATGATCCTTACACTTATCTTGATTTTATTTCATGTTTATTTATTTTCCATGCTCATATAATATTCTGTTATATGACCTTTTGTTACCATTTGTGTGTGATTATAACCCTTTTAATAGTTTATGTAAAGAAAAGTAAAAAATGTTACACATTTGATTCCAAAAATTATAATATTTTTAACATGGGGATAAACATAAGATAAGTTCATTTATAAATATTCATTTTAAATATAAATTATTTATTTTAATTGTAATTTTTTTATATTTTTTAATGAAGAAATAATTACCTTAAATTCTTACCCAAAGATGACATACTAATTATTCAATTAAAAGAAAATAAAATAAATGATATTAAATTTACTAAAAGAAATATAATTTTAGAAAATTAATTTAATATAATAATTTTATTTATTAACATTATAGGTTATAGATTTAATAAATAAAATTATAATTTAACTAATTTTCTTTATGTCATTATAGTCAAAGTAATGAATAGTTCTAAAAATTCACATTAATGATATTTTATACTAAATAATATTCCATTAAATGATATAAAATTCCTAAAAACATAGATTAAACTAAATTATTAAGACATAGATGGTAATAAAAACAATATTTCATTTATCATCCTTCTTTCCATTTCTATAATCTATCTTGACCCTCAAAGAGTAAAAATCATTATTGTCATGATAAGTGTAAAAGGGGTTAACTAGGGGTCAAAACCAAAAGTTAAGGGTTAAAACCTAGTAAAAAATTGTTTAATTTTTATTATATGAGATTATTTAGACCCATATTTTTTATATTTTAAATAAATTATATTATATACATTTTTAACATAAAATTAATATATATTAATTTCATATTTTGAAAAATTCCAAGAGTGTACCTCCCCACTCTTATAAAAGGTAATCTCTTATTCTCTTTAATACAAACATAAAAAACCATTTTTTTCAGCCACTATTTTCCCAAATAAATCCATAAAATACTTCTCCATGTTCTAGATTCATTTTCTATGGAATAATACCATCCTTAGTGGTATTAAAGGGTTAAGTAATGTTGGTTTTTTGAAGAGAAGGTATCATTCTTAACCAAGTGTTTCTGTTTTATTTCTTATCCCCCCTCATCCAAAAATTCAATCACAATTATTATATAAAAATAATTATATTTCATATAATGAGATATTATGATGTTAATTTCATAATATTTATCCATCCCCATCCTCTATCAAATGGTAAATCAATTCATCGTTCATGTGTATGGCAGACTACCACCACACAGACTGATGTAATTCGTTTTCCATAACCTTATCACATCTAATTAAAATGATAAAATTAATATTTATATATTATATTAATGGTATATTTATTATTCCGAGAATATATTGTATCATTTAATTTTAATACATTAACATTCAATGAAATACAATAATGTGATTCATGTGAATGTGTGGCTACCACATCCACAAAACAATGTGATTTATTTTTCATCACCACATTACATGGATGATATATGAAAGTATATTTAGAGAATTAATATGATATTTTTGATATAATTATAATTATGTAAAAATAAAATAATACTTACATTCTTTTAATATTTATCTTTTAAAAAAGGAAATGTTACTGATGTGTGCATTCGACCTACTGTCACAATGATTATAGCATAGTTCATTTTTCCTAACTATATTTCATGATTGGTTTTAAAATTATATTTTATGTATAAAAATAATAATTACTTCATGATTATTATTCTGGATATTATGTAATAATGATCTCTTTTACCTCATCTGACCTACATAAGTCATTTTAACCATATGGACTGAATGTCTTCAAAACACCTAACATGGACATAACTAATTAATTAATTAACTATGTCATTAATAAAAATGAAATAAATTTTTTAAGGATAAATGATTGATCATAGAAAAATTTTCAATGAATCAAATAATTTATATGGGTTTATTATACAATAATTAAAGAGTATGCATGGAAATTCTAGACCCAAGGTAATGGATTTTATCTCAATTTTTTTCATTGAGGCACATTTTAATGTTATGAACCAATTTTATTTTAAATAGTGTATATACTACCCCTTTGACATTTTATATCATAAATTTCATTATTTTCATGATATTTAATGTTTCATTTTTTATTATTATTTCACAGGTCTTATGATTGAAAAGTTATTGAAGTAGAAAAGGCATTATATTACTATCTTCTTTCTTTTTAGAATTGTATATATTAAAGGTTTCTTTTGGAATAATTCATTTGATATTATTTTCATGAACCAAATATCATTTATTTAACTCTAGTTATGATTTTTTTTCACATTTTTAATTTATATTTCCTCTAATATTGATTCAATAAATATCATTAATGTTGTTTGTAAGTGATATAGATCTTCTATCATATTTTAGATCGGGAATATTTTGATTATATATCCATGTTTTATAAAATGTTTTCAAAAATATTCTTTTCAAAACATATATTTTTCCTAATTATATTTAACATGGTCTTTTTTATTTCTTTTAGAATAATTTAAAAATAAAATTTCTCAACTTTTCATAATGGGTATCCTTTGATCCCCTTTTAATTAATGTTTGAAAATTATATTTATTTTAACATTTACAACTATAATGGAATTTCTTACCTTCATGTCCATTATTTTCCTGGAATTTTCCTTTATATGTTTCTAATTTTATTTTCAAATAAAATTATTTAAAAAAATGGGATTTATTTCCAAAAAAATTCAAAGTTAAAAGGATATTTTCCTCTAGATTTTTTAACGATATTTTAGTATTATTTTAATCCATAAATATAAAAAAACATTGATATTACTTTTTCTACATTGGGTATATTTTGAATGATACCATTCACATTCTTTTTCTAAATAGATTATGATTGTTTCAAAGATATTTCCATGAAACTCATTCAAGTTCCACAGGTTAATCAAGTTATGAAAGGAGTAATGGTTTTTTCTATAATTTTTATGTTTAGATGAAATCTCTATATACTTTATTTATGTTTTGGTAATTAGAAATTTTTTATGATGTTATTATTCCCATTATAGCTCATAGATGATCTTGATATATCATTTGTGATGGGTACTCCTTGATATAATTTGGTGAGATCGATATAGATTATATGATAGGTGAACCCCATTATATCCATCCAATTCATTGGTTAATTATTATGTTATCAAGAGAATCATATTGCAAGTTAGACTATGTTTATTCGAATTTTAAGGGTTCTATAAGGGTTTTTTGAATATAATTTTCTATTAAACCAACACATTTTCTTTATACATTCTATGGGTTTTTAATTATTCATTTGATCAAGATTGACATCACGTGGCTTAGGATTATTGATTCCAATGACTCTTTCCTTTGTTCAATCATTATACCATGTTTCATGACTGGTGTTCTAGGTATTTATTGGTATTAATTCCCTTATGTTATGTTGTAGCACTTTGATTATGACATCATAGCCTTATTCTCATCATATTCTTACTGATGGAATAAAATTTTTAATGCTTATATTTACCCTTACGAAGAATTTGAGCCCACTCTTCTTATATTTCCTTTTCCCCATATTATGAAGAATATAAAAAAATAATTTTTCTATAGAAAGGTTTTAAATGTTGAGAAATTTATAGGAGATGTTAAAGATTTAATGTGTAATATTAGGATTAGTGGGAGAAATACTCTCTTGAAGTGAAGAGTGTTGTTTATGGATGATTTTTCTTGATTATTTAAAATTATAAACCTAAAAGGTCCATGGTTATTTAAGTTATCTAATATTTCATTTTAATGTTGTATGGTTTGGATAGAAAAAATTAGTTCACACATATCAGTATCAAAGATAGAAATGTTAATATAATGCATTTAGTTTTGAATCTGCGAGTGCGGTTTCGTGGATATTACATAGAAGATCATAAACTACATAATTAAATAGACACAAGTAATTCTATGTTGAAAATATATAAAGGGTCTCCTAGTCAAAATTTCATCCTCCACTCTCTATAGATACACATCATGTGATATTGGAATAATTGAAATCTTGAAAAAAAGGCACAAAACTTGTGACATCGATAACCCATAAAGGGTGGCATGAGAAAAATTTGTTTTCCTGCCCACTATGAATCCTCAATATGACACTTATATAAAATATATGGCTATAAATGAAAGAAGAGACACATGTCTTGTGATGTACACCATATGACCTTAGTGAAAGTCAAGTTATGCTCACTAGGACCCTTAGAATAGAAAACAGATAGGAAAATCCTACAATCCTAACATATTGGCTCAAATATTTTTGTATATACCACAAAAGTGTTATT
This sequence comes from Viscum album, assembly GCA_963277665.1. Taxonomy (NCBI): domain Eukaryota; kingdom Viridiplantae; phylum Streptophyta; class Magnoliopsida; order Santalales; family Viscaceae; genus Viscum; species Viscum album. The sequence continues at coordinate 1,301,770,909 of OY728161.1, forward strand.
TTGCGGTGCTCGTGACCTTTAGAACATTGGAATCCTAATTTTAAAATTTATCATCATGATTTACATCTTGATGGGTCATCCATATTTTATATTCAAATGAAACATATCTTGTGCATGGTGATGGTGTATATGATTATACCCATCTATGAGCACACTCTCATGATGAAACTAATTTTCATATTCAAACGAACCAACTCTATTGTAACATTATTTTACATATACCAATACCCATCTGTGAGAACATTTCTATGAGAAAATAATTAGTCATATCTGAATAGACCAAATCTTGTGTATGGTGATGGTATATATTCACATACCTATCCATGAGAACACATATAGTAGGAAAATATCTTTGAATCAAGTAGATGGAGATATTTATTATCCTTGATCCATTTTTATTTAATGTTCAACTAGATTAAAATATATTTTTATTAATATCTTGGAGTTTCATGGGTTATCACAAATCAATGATCAGAATAAATAAATGAAATTGAAAAATTGACAATAGAGTAAAATATAATAGTTTTTTCATTCAATAATAAAAATATAAAGAGAAGAGCATCTATAATTTGGATTATTTATCTTTCATAAATAAAAAAATAGACAAAGATATCTATGAAAATATTTGGTTCGCTAAACCTAGAAAAGTAGTAAATGTTTTATGGTAAGAACCAATTGAATATTAGAGATCCACTTGATTTATAGCCTTAGCCTCAAATAGAGGGAACATCTATTCAATTTTTATATCCAATTATTTATTTCCTCATTCAAAGTTCTCAATTTTAGTAGTGCCTTGTAAGATTTATTATCTCACCCTTTCTACAAAATCTTCATATTCCTAATGTTTTTCTATATAGATATCTACCCAATCATGAGTCCACAATTATTTAGTGGCATGAAGGTTAAAAGCATTGGAATCCCACTATTAATCCTCCACTTGATTTCTGGAATTATCAAAAAAATTAAAGTCTCATTCCAAAATTTTCAACTTCTCTCGGACAATAAACAATTATGGGATGAGTTTATATAGTTGTCAGAATTCAATCATGCCTATACCCAAAGACATTTAAAACTTGATTGAGGGTCTCAAAATTGATTATAACACCCTCCATATGAGTCTCCATGATAATACAATGGACTTGGTTCTAAGACCACTTTATCATCACCCAATTTTTGGTAGTGAATTCTGGATCTGAACCCTGATCATCAACTACTATGATCATATAATATAAATTGTGATCAAATAAAGAGGAACTGAGACTGTTTGGTGAGACAGGTAAATATAAGTCTTCAGTTTGTAATCTCTAGTAAATTTAAGTCACTAGTTCAATAGAGATGAAACCCACTAGAGGGTTTTTTTCATCGGTATAGAAGAATACATATCAGTGGTATAACTAATAATCATTGACTCATGTACTGGATATACTCCACTCTCAATGTTAAGTGGTTTTAAAAATGAGGTTTCTCCCATATTCCTAGGGAGTTATGTGGTGGGATTATCTTTTTCAAAGATATGATCCTATATAACTTTGGGTAATGGAATTAGAAATTACAATGTGGTATTTATCTATTGTACTTTCTTTCCCATTATTCTATATGGAAAATTGTCTACACATGCCTTAGCATAATGTAACGATATTTGATGGGGGAACTAGTGGCTAGCAGTGAAACCTCAATATTTATATCCTCTCACATCAGCATTAACCAAATATAGTGGATGGTAATAAGATTTAAATCACACATAACCTTAGCAAAGGGAAAAAAATATTCCCTCTATAAACTTCTAAACCAGTGTGTAAGTTTATAAGTGGATAAGGATTATATGTAACCAAATTATCCACTTGATCAACTAAAACCAAATCCTGAAAAGAAACAATGAAGGAACACTCCTAATAGGTGTCACTACTATATACAATGACCATTTTAGAAGGTATGTCATTGTAATTATTTTAAGTGAAATGAAAATAATTCCTTAATGTGTTCATGACATCAATGATACTAAAAAACATCTTCAAAATTATAGAAATTTTGAGAAACCTAAGATGAGATACAAAATGATAATTTGTTACAGTCTTATATAACTCATAAATTTTGATGTTTTGTTCCATCCAACTATACCTAAATCATAGTGGGACACTGATCTGATATGGGGTCCTCCATTAATATACAGGTCCCACAGTTTATTAAATATCAGTAAGAAATTGCTCTGTTATTCTGATTGGTTATCCTTGCTCGAGTAGATCTTTTATCACCAAGGTGATAACCCTGACACCTTATTGGGAGTCCATGGTAGGGAAGATCCATCCACTCAAAAACATAGCTATGAAATCTAATAATTGAAATTTGGGGGGCATGTTTGGTTAAATTTCATACCCCTATAAAGTGTATTAACTAGTTTCCAAGGTATCATAATACAAGTGAATGAAATACCTATCTTGTTGGGAGGTTTCTCCTTAACATATTGATTATTTTCTATTTTCAATATGGTTAATGAAGGTTCCCACCCATTACCTGAATGGGATAATGAAAACAAATATGTATAATCCTTCCCAATATTCTCTATGCTTCGATAAGTAAATCTCTCTATGGGAGATGAGTTTGTTTAACATCCTCCTAGGAATTTTTTATAGGATGTAACTCATCATACACCCTTTTGATGATTGGGATACCTCCCAGACACATGATATCCTACAAACTAATCACTACCTCACTATGTAGTAGATGGAATGTATTGGTTCTAGAACACCAGTGGTTGAATAGTTTTAGGAGAGGCTCAATTGTCTGATATGGAATTAACTGAGAGATCCATTTTTCCTCATATAAATCAACTGCCTAAAAATTCTTGATGAACTCTTTATAACATTTATGTACCAAAAATCCATATGTTCGTTCATTAAAAAAATACTACTTGGGAAAAAAATCCCACATAATACTCCATATAGTGATGGGATTATTTAGTATAGTGATGAAGATATATGAATAGTTTTGATCAATGGGATTTTAACATTAACCATTATTTTCATGTGTTAGTGGTGATATGTTCAGGATATATTCACTCCCTTCAAGAACCAATATGATAAGTTATCCCTCAAAATAGATATTATCTTTGATACAAATCAGCAAAGATGATAACCATGTTAATGGATAGTTATGATCAGTCATAGGAATCAAATAGTCATCTTCAAGTCCAAATTTGTATGTAATCATTCAGTTAGAAAATGGGGAATCCTAAAGATATGGTGGGAGAAATTTATTTAGGGAATCATTATGAGGAATTACATGGTAGAGAGTTTTTTACCTTATTTCATCCTCATTTATCAAGTTTGATAGGTAAGAAGATCCAACAACCATTGTCTCTATAAAAAAGAAATTATAATGATGATTTTTAAAACTCAAGGAAGTTTAAACTCAAGAAAATGGAAAAGTATTTCTTTTCATATAGCACCACAGAAAATCACTTGGGTGCTGTATAAATTGTATATAACCATATGAACTAGTACCCAGTATGTGGTCCACGGGGATGGTTTTCTAGAGACTATTTATGAAATGGATATTCTATGTAAACTGATGAAGTATTTCAGGAGATATGGACTAATTAATGACGTTCTCTTGAAGATATTAGTTAAAAATGAAGGGGCCTAGTCAAATTATATTGTGGTATTTCCTCTATAATGATTTAATAGAAGTTATACAAGCCATGTTACCTCCTTAGAGTTAGTTTCTCTTCATGTTGATCAAACCCCATTCTATGTGGTAAATTTTTTCACCTAAAATTTATAAATAATTGAAAAAAATTGAAAAAGGGATTAAATCAAAGGTGAGATAAAATTATAATAGAAAAATTTAAAATAAAAATTCTTGTAAAGCATGTCATGTTCTCTAAAAAGTAGTTGAACTGCTTCATGATGTGGAGCCTAATTCACAAAACCTCATCTAGTTCATAAGTAAATAATCCATGAAGTTTATAAAACATGCATGACGTTTTTTATTCTGTAGGAATCAAATTTTGGAAGAAGCTATGAAATTGTGATTTTATACCCCCTCATGTATTCCCTTAATGCATATCCATCATTTCCAACATTACTACATGACCATATACTCACTAGGTAGCCATATATTTAGGTTAAGTGGCTATACAACACCTTTTAGAATTACAACATACTCATAAAAAATTAGATTTGTAGTGTAATGATGGAGAAAAAACTCTAAAATAGAATTATCACTTTGAGAAACTCCTTTGATATCAAGATCTTTAATTCTAAATGGAATCCTAGGTAACCAAGGAGTGGGAATAAAATTAGATGAAAATAAACCATAAGGATCGTTCATGAATGAGAGTCCCCTTCACAACGATTCCATGATCCATTCTATATGATTGCCCCTTATCCCAAAATAGCACATGATCTTATTTAATAAGTAGGCTCCCTAGGGTGTTCACTGCACTCCTCTTGGTGGAAATAAAATAAAAAGTTTTTAATGTTTTTCTAAATACATCATAAAGTATACTAGATGGATAATTAGACCTCCTTAACATGATATCTTCTATCCAGGATACCGACCTAGGTTATATTCACTTAAATGACATTTATAGACACTTTTCCCCATGTTCAAAACCCTAAAAACCCCAACCCAATAGCTTCTCAAAAACCACTAGACATACATGATCAGTTCATCAGGAAAGGTAGATTTTCCTCCTTTATGTTGATTCAATAAGGTTTTCCTTATGACTTTTCTATCCCTTCATGAAAAGGGGGAGATTGTTAAGTCATTAAGATATCCCTATGACTTTACAATTACTTCTTGTTTTAAAAATCACAAACACATTATTTCAAGGAAAAACTCATTTTACCCCTGTTTTACTTCCATAAGGAAAATTTCCATCCCAAACGAAATTTACCCCTACCTTGTTTTCATTGTTCATATCAATATTTTTCTTAAGTATAAAAATTGGATTCATATCTAAAACCTTGGAATCATATAATACTTAGATATGAAGCATTATGTTTTAGGATCCGAATGCCTGTTACAAACTTTTATGAAGTTATACTTCGAATTCCCTGTTACGAGAATTTATGATGTTCAACTATGAATTTTGATTACAAACTTATATAAAGTTATAACTATGAATTATGATGATGAATTCATTACGAATTCTCATTACGAATTCTGTTGATGAATTATGATTACGAATACCCATTACGAATTCTGATGATGAATTCTGATTACAAATTCTCATTACGAATTCTGATGATGAATTCTGATTACGAATTCTCATTACGAATTCTTATAAGGAATTCTGATTATGAATTCTCATTACGAATTCTAATGATGAATTCTGATTACAAATTCTCATTAAAAATTCTGATTGTGAATTCCGATTACGAATTATGGATACGAACTTGTATTAAGTTCGACTCTGAATTCTCCTGATAAACAGAATCTGAATATTCTTGTATTATAGACTCAGAATTCATTTAATTACATTATGAACTTTTATATTTGCTTACATTCAGAAAATCAGTTTTTTGTTATGCGTTCACTTGTTCTATTATAAAATGATTCTGTTCCTTCAGTTATCAACTAACCATTGTTTGAGTGGCACGTTTATAGGTACCTCCTAAATTCAAGGAAAAATATCACCATTTGAGAAGGGAGCCGACAATTGGAGATGTGCCTATAAATATGAGCTCATTTGAAAAGAGAATGACACTTGACAACATCTTTGACAACTATGATTACATGCTGTTGAAGTGATTTCTAGAGAGAGAATATCTTATAAAATCTCATGCTTCTTGCAGAAGGTTTGAACGACTTGTTAAAACTTTTCTTCATGCATATTTGCTTCATAAGAATCTGATTGTTGCTGTGTACAATCGAGGGCTTCCGGGGATAGGAAGACAGAGGTTCCAACTACCTGATGGTTGAGGACTTGGGGGGATAGCAAGACAGACTCCGATATTCATATCAAGGGATTACCCTAGTGTGGTTAAGTCAAACTTTCTTGAAAGTATAAGTCAAGGGACCTTTATCCATGGTTGTTGGATACCCTTCTCTTTGGGTTAAAAGATTTACTACTTGTTACTAGTTTTGCTTCAAGTTTTCTGCTGCATTTTGTATTTTTGAGGAAACTATAACTTTCTTATATTTCCTCACACTTGTACTCTAATTTAGTTAGATTATATCAAATTTAAGGTAGAATCTTAGTTTGTGTAAACTTTTGTAAAGTTTCATTTCTGCAATCACTTTTCCGGAATCAAGCAAGTTATTAGAACTTAGAGGTGTTGTGAGTTTTGGTTATGCAAAATTTTCTTAAGGATTTTTTAAAGTATACAATTCACCCCCTCTTGTATTTGAACATCTCATACATATATATTCGATCCTATATTTGGTATTATAGAGTATATCATACTCACATACCATCTTACAATTGGTATCAGATGGATATGTATAATCTGAATTAATCTCACGATTAGATTCAGAAGACTTTCTTCCTCTTATAACTTTCAGATTTTCATATTCGAAATTGAATTTCCGGATTCATATTTTTCGAAATCTATTTTTCGAAATCACATTTTTTGGATTCATTTTTTTTCTTAGGTTATTTTCTCTTGTTTACAGAGTTTTTGTGCCCAAGACTATCTGAAGGATGGAAGGTTTAAATGTTGGTTCTATTGATAACCTAAATCCCACCAGACCTCCTATTTTTTATGGAAATGATTATGAGTACTGGAGAGATTGGATAAAGACTTTTGTTATCAAAAATGGAGTTGATAACTATCTAATGATAACTGAAGATTATAAGATTCTGGATAAGCAATTGATACCTTTTACGAATCAGGAGAAAGAAGAATATCAATCAAACTTTAGAGTTAGAAATACTTTGTTATGTTCCATGACTAGGAACATCTATAGTCAAATATCATTATGTGAAGCTAAAAACAGTATCTAGAAGAAACTTGAAGTTACACATTTTAGTACATCTAAAGTCATAGAGACAAGAAGAGCTATGTTGAGAGCTGAATACCATAGTTTTAACTTTTTTTTATAGAGAACCTATAAGCAAAGTACATCAAAGGTTTATGACTATTGTGAATAGCTTACAATCTATGGAAGAAAAACGTTTGGATGAAGATTATTTTTTGAAAAGATCATATATATTATGCCAAATTAATGGGAGTCCAAGAGGAAATCTATTGATGAGAATAAGAAAGTCACTCAGATTTCCTTAGATGAGTTATTTGGAACTCTTCTTCAACATGAAACCATAATGAAGAGAGATACTAAAAATGTCAAGAAGAAGAATGGAAATGGAGGAGTTGCTTTACAACCACTTCTAAACATATGAAAGCCAAAAACCCAGAATGAGTAACCTGATCAAAGACAAAGAAAGTCATTATTCAGTCAGAATATAGTGACACAAGAAAAGTCTGAGAATGAATTAGCTAATCTTTCTCGAAGAATGAACAAGATTGTAGATCAAAGGAACCATCAGAATAAATACAAGAAGAAAGACTATAGAGATAAGAAATATGAAGAAGATATGTGTTATGAATGTAAAAGAACAGGCCATATGTGTTTTAATTGTCCTTTGTTGAAAAAGAAGGAAAATAAGGAAAGGAATTCAAAAAGGAACAAGAAGAAATTCTATCGATCAAAGAATAAGAAAACTCTTAAAGCTAATGATACTTGGAGTGCTAGCTGTGGAGATTCTTCAGATAGTGAATCTTCTGAATATGATTCATCAACACAAAATAATATGTTTTTCATTGCTACTACTTCTTTCTCCAATACATGTCATATGGCCAAGGTACACTCTGCCGAGGCTTTAAAAAATTTATCTCTTGATAAGAATTACTATTCCAAAAATAGTACTTCTAATGAAGATACTTCATCCTTAGAAAATGAATAATTACCTTCATATGAATAATTTTCTAGATTTTCTAAGTTATATGAAGAAATAAATTGTAAAATTTATAAGAAATTAGACAAGGCAAACACTAGGGAAGAAATTCTTACAGAATAGATTTCAGATCTTTCTTGAGATCTTAGAGATAAAGACATGATTTTAGAAAAAATTTCTAAAGACCTTGAGAAAGAAAATTCTGATAAATAAGAACTTTCTAAAGATCTTAAGAATTCTATTTTAAAGATAAAATTTTTGAGGAAAAATCTAACTCTAAGGAAATGATTCCTGAGGATAGGAATTTAGTCATCAGACTGAAATCAGAAATATTTTCTCTTAAGAATATTTTTTCAAAATTTACCTCTGGGAAGGAAAATTTTGAAAAGATGTATTCTAAAATTAAAACTCAAGTAAACACTAATAGATTAGGTTATACTCACCAAAAACCGGTTTTCAAAACCAACTATTTTGTTCCTTTTAGAGCCCCTTTTTGTACTAAGTGTCAAAGTGGTGGGCATTGGAAGACAAATTTCTCCTTAAATAGATTTTAATCTCTTGGGTTTCATACAACTTATTTTTATAAACAAATGTGGATACCCAAAAATTTGTTATCTAAAAATTGCAGATCCAAGAAAGTTTGGATTCCGAAAGCCTAAATTTTTCTTATTTTTAGGAAAATAGGGAAAGTACCAACAAAAATACGTGGTACATGGATAGTGGATGTTCCCAGCATATGACTGGTAAAAAAACTATTTTGAAAAGATTATCAAGACGAAAGGAGGTAAAGTAACTTTCAGAGATAATGCTTAGAGAGAAATTACTGGCATAGGTAACAACGTTCTTCTTGGAAAAACATTGATTTAAAATGTTTTATTTGTTAAGGGTATTAAGCACAACCTCATTAGCATAAGAAAATTATGTGATGAAGGCTACCTTGTGAATTTTAAGAATGAAAAGTTCTTAGTACACAATTCCAATGAGGAATTTATTCTTTTTTCCAATAGGCAAGATAATGTTTACACATTAAACTTAGAAGACCTTAGGAGCCAAGACATACCTTTATTTAGTGAAATGGATGATCATTCTTGGTTATGGCATAGAAGGTTAGGTCACTATAACCTTAGGAACTTATGCAAACTCTCTAATAAAGGACTAGTTCACGATCTACCGGAGCTTAGATTTGATTCTTAAAAATTTTGTGACCCTTGTCAATATGGAAAGCAACATAAATATAGTTTTAAATTAGTTGGTGAAGTTTCAACTACTGATGCATTACAGCTAGTGAATATGGATCTTTTTGGTCCAACATAAACTGGAAGCATTGGGGGAAAGTATTATGTATTTATCTTTTTTGATGATTACACTAGATTTATGTGGGTCTATTTTCTTGCAAAAAAGTCTGAAGCCTTCTCTTGTTTCAAAATTTTTAGAGCGCAAGTGAAAAATGAGAAAAGTATTCCATTGAAAACTATCCATAGTGATCATGGATAAGAATTTCAAAACTCTGATTTTGAAACTTTTTGAAGTAAAAAATGTATTACTCACAAATTCTCAGCACCCAGAACGCCTCAACAGAATGGTGTTGTTAAAAGAAGAAACAAAATTATTCAAGAGATAACTAGAACCATGTTGAGTGAGTATTCTATAGCCAAACATTTTTGGGCTAAAGCTATAAGTATTTCTTGTTATACTATAAATCGTTTTTGATTAGACCCTTTCTTAATAAAACCCCTTATGAGTTATGAAATGGTAGAAAACGTAGACTTTCCTACTTTAAGGTTTTTGGTTTCAAATTATTCACCCGGAATACTGAATATAATTTACACAAATTCACACCAAAATCTGATGAAGGAATTTTCTTAGGCTACTCTACAACTTCTAAGGCATATAAAGTTTTCAATAAAAACACTTGTACTGTTGAAGAGACAGTACGTGTTAAATTTGATGAAACTGATCCTTTTGTTTTTAAACAACCCCAACCAACATCCTTGGATGTGTTTTCAAAAACTAATTATCAACCTTTGATAGAAAATCCTTCTGATAAGGAAAATTTTCAAGAAGATACTACTGAAACATTTACCTGAGAATATTTTCTACCCTATGTTGATGAACAAGTTTTAAAAACCCCAAACCAGTTGTTTCTAAAGAATCATCCCTGTAATAGCATCATTGGTGATGTCAATCAACCTATAAGGACTAGAAGTTTCTTAAGAAATGAAGTATAACATCTAGCATTCCTTTCCCAATTAGAACCAAAAAGCACTGATGAAGCTCTAGGTGATGATGATTGGATCAAATCCATGCAAGATGAACTAAATGAATTCGAGAGGAATATAGTCTGGACCTCAGTTGAAAGACCTAAGGAAACTTCTTTTATTGGAGTAAAATGGGTCATCAGAAATAATTGTGATGAAAATGGAATCATCATTAGAAATAAAGATAGATTAGTTGCTAAAGTCTATAATCAAGAAGAAGGAATAGACTATGAAGAAACCTATGCTCTAGTAGCTAGACTTGAATCTATTCATATTTTACTTGCCTTCGTAGCATTATTCAATTTCAAACTTTTTCAAATGGATGTGAAATGTTATTTTCTTAATGGTTATGTTCAAGAGGAAGTATTTGTTGTACAACCTCCTGGATTTGAAGATACAAAACATACTGATCATGTTTTTAGACTTACCAAAGCTCTGTATGGACTTAAAGAAGCCCCTCGAGCTTGGTATGATAGACTTACATGACTTTTGCTTCAAAATAACAATGTTAAGGAAAATGAAGATCCAAATATTTTTATAAATAAAGAAAAGAATATTTTTTTTGATTGTACAAATTTAGGTTGATGACATTATATTTGGTTTAACTCAGCAATCCTTAAGTAATTCCTTTGTAGATCTAATGAAATCTGAGTTTGAAATGAGTATAATGGGTGAGTTAATATTTTTCCTAGGTTTTCAAATTTCTCAAAAACTAGAAGGAATATATATATCCCAACATAATTATATTAAATATCTTTTTAAAAAGTATGGACATGACAACACTGAGAGTATAAGTACTCCCATTGGTACCTCAAACACACTTGATCTTGATGAAGCTGGGAAACCAGTAGATCAAACATCTTTTAGAGGTATGATAGGAAGTCTACTTTAATTGACATCTAGTCATCCAGACTTAATGTTTTCATTATTCTTATGTGAAAGATATCAATCCAATCTTAAGGAATCTCATTTAAAGGCAGTGAAAATATTTTTTCACTATTTAAATGGAACCATGGATTTAAGACTATTTTATACTTCTGGAAATGATTTTGTCTTAAAAATTATTTCAGATACTGACATTGGTGGTTGTAGAATGGATAAAAAAAGTAAATCCAGAACTTTTCATTTCCTAGGAGATTCACTAGTTTTTTTGTCTTGCAAGAAGCAACATTCTGTAGCACTCTCCACTACTGAAGCTGAATATGTAGCAGCTAAAAGTTGTTGTGCTCAAGTGTTGTGGATGCAACACACACTCACAGACTATGGCTTGAGTTTTACTAAGACTCAAATTTTGTGTGATAACATAAGTGCCATTTCTCTTATTAAAAACCCTACACATAACTCTTGTGAAAAACACATAGATATTAGGCATCACTTTCTTAGGGATCACACACTAAAAGGAGATATCATTCTTCAATTTATCGGAATTCAAGATCAAATTGCTGATATTTTCACAAAATATTTACCCACTAATAGATTTGAATACAATAAATATAAGTTAGGAATGATAATCGTGAGGTAATCTTCCTCCATTAAATTTCTGTTAAACCAATCTCCTTACAGTAATAAACTCCTTTTCATAGGGGGAGTACATCTATTATTGATGTTTTTCAAAATTTTAGTAATAAAAATTTCTGTAGTTGGTTTTGAAAATTTTCGTGCTGGAAATTTTTGTAATGGGAATTTTCATACTCATAATTTTCGTAATCGATTTTTGATACTCATAGTTTTTGCAATAAAACTTTTAGATCTTAAGTTTTTCGTAGTGAGTTTTTCGTCTTATGTTTTTCATATAAAGTTTTTCATAGTGAGTTTTTTGTAGTGAAATTTTCTTCAAGAAGAATATCAACTATTATGAATAATCTTCCTAGCCAATCTAAAAGGTATGACTTCCTTAATTAAGTTTTCATAATCACTTTTACTTGCTGGTAGTTTCTTTTGTTTTTAAAATTTCTTGGATTCAAGTTTTCTTAAATCCGAATGTTTTTCTTAAAACCTCAAAAGATCGGATTAAATATTTCCTTGTGGGTGTGTTTTCAACTGTCAGATCAGATCCGAGAGTTTTTCAACCATTATATTGGAATTGGAAGTTGAAAGGTCACTTCCACAGTTTATATAAAGGGGAACCCCAACGGTTGTCCCACATCAGTTTCCAAGCTCTCGCGTCTCGAAGTTATGCTCCTCTACAAAAGCCCATTCCGAATTATTTAGAAGTGTCGAGTCCAAATGTATGTAGAATCCCCTTCTCAGGTGTTGTCTTCAGTCAAGCCAATCTTGGAGTGGCAGATAAATAGGGAGAGGTTGGTACACCCAAACTTCTTCAATAATTATGAATCAATTATATCCAAGAATATCAAACTCAATGGATGATAAAGTGTAGCTATATCTAAGACTCGAGCTCAAGATGTGGTGTATCCAGACTTGGTCATAGAGTTTTATGAGTCAATTTGTTTTTTCAAGGAAGATGGAAGGGAGAAGTTCTCTTTCGAGAGCTATGGTAAGATGTATGCTCTATCTTATACCAAGGCAGCTAGCTTGGTGGGAATACCTTATGAAGGAGAGGCTGAGTTTTTCTCTCACAAGTTGCCTGAGTTCCAGGGTAGTTTTTTCAAGACAAAGGCTATGGAATGGCTTGGTCTTTCAGAAATAAACACTACAAAAAAGATCTCCCATCTATCAACCAACAACTAGATTCTACAGCTTTGGGTGCAAGGATTTATCATACTGAGGAAGGGTGATAAAGATACCCTTAAGAAGAGTGATATGTATATTCTATATTATTTGGTAAATCTAAAGAAGATGAATCTCATGAGACACATCCTCATTACCATTGAGAACATCAAGAATGGAAATCTTAGAGCTCAGATCATTATGTATCCGACATTGCTTTCAAAGTTGATAGTTCGGTGTCTTGAATCTTTCAAGATCCCATGAAGTTCCATGCTGAGGAATTGCAAGGTGATGCTGATCAGTGATGACACTCTTAAGAGGATGAAGATTGGTTTCTCAAAATAGTCAGGTGAGTTCTATGATCTACCATAGGAGGAGCCAGAACCTATTCCAGAAAATTTGGAAAAGAATGAACCTTCAAAGAAGGCCGGGAAGAAAAGGAAGTTGAATGAAGTGAAAGTTCAAGATAAAACCTATAAGTCTAAGGAAGCCCAATTTGCACCTCCTAAACCGAAGAAGTAGAAAGCGTATCCAGATAAAGTAGTTTCAAAATGGAGGGAAGATAAAAAGTCTAGAAAAGTAGGGGATCCACAGTTTGGTTTGGATCCTTCTAAGGCTAAGGCCTTAAAAGAAAAATCTACTGATGAGATAGAGAAGCAGGCCAAGGAGAAGAAGTTGAAGAAGAAAATGTCTGAGGACGAGATTTTCCAATCTCTTCTGAAAGTCGCTGAGGTTACATCTGAAAAAATTCCTGTACCGAAAACCTTTTTGGTGGAATAATTAAATGAGACTCCAGGCAATAATTTCTTCACTCCAGAAAAACCCCAAGAGAAGGTTGTGGAAGATAAGGAAGCTACAAAAGAAGTACAAGAAGCTGAGAGTAGTGGTCGCTCAGAAGATGTAATTAAGCAAGTTGAAGAGTATCATGAAAAAGAAAGTGCTTCCAAAAAGTTTTCAATCTGGACTTCTCACAATGGATCTTCAAAAATTGCTACTCCTGGTACTAATGACAAGGGTGAAGATGAGGAAGTAAACAAGTTTTCTGAAGAAGAGAGTTTCAATCATCACTTTATACACCCTGAAGACGTTGAAGCTGGAGCTGAGAAGGAAAAATTTGATGAAGACAAGATTGTACAATTATCCGGAAGTGAGCAGGAATCTCTTGATGAGGAAGTAGTACCGAAAATTGATAAGGGTAAACAAGTGGTTTTTGACACCCAAACAAAAGATATTATCAGGAAGAAAAAAGCAGGAGGATCCTCTAAGAGGAAGTTGGTAGTGTTAGAGGAAGAACCATCTCCTAGTAAATTTTCTGATTCCGAGTCGTCTGCATTGTGACATGATTTTGTTGTTGAGTCCCTGAAAAAGTTGGTAGATATCATTCCAATCTTTCCTAAAATAGATTCCAGATTCCAGATTCTTCAGTGTAATGGCCCGAAATTGTTGAATGAATCTTGTTTCCTAATTTTGTGTGTTATTTTATTTTTTCATACTCAACAAAACTATTTCATTTGAAAACATGAGTATAATTAAAATGAGACTATTGGTTTTTGACTAATATATGACCTTTAGTCAGTATGACCATTGAAAACTGAATGTTGCAAGTGACCTTGGTATATTAATATTGATTCGATGGCCTCATCCAGTAGTCTCGGGCCAATCGAAGCCCATCTAACAGAACTTGGGAAGGTGGTAGCACCACTAGGCTTTACTCTAGACCAAACCCAAGCTGAACTTCATCGTGTGAAGCTATAACGGAATCGCCTTTGCGAGAAGTTCAAACTAATAGAAATTACTACTCGTGCGATGTTGGCCGAGATTCCTTTGGATTCTCTCACCTTAGCACACCTTACACTTAAGTCCTATGCTTGTGTGATAAGGGGATATGTAAGGAGAACATAACAGCCTTGTGTAATCCTTTGTTTTAAATAAAAATTTTGATTTCTTATTATGATGAAGTTTATGAATTTTAAAATGTTCGGATAAATATAGTATGCATATTTTTGGATGAATTTTAGAAAAGATATTTTAAAAATGTTTATGTAAACCTTAAATAATTAAAAATGTGTAATTATTTTCAAAAAATGTTCTTATACAATTATGTTCAGTATGAAATCTAGAGTATAATAAAATCAACTTAATTATTGATGAATAGTAAATTATGAATAGTGATTTTATGCTTAGGATTAGTAATGTGACAAATGGATTAGTAATCTCACTTAAAGAAAGTATTAATATAATCTAGGCACCTTGATTAAGTAATGTGATTCAATAAAATGGTTAAGTAATGGTTTCATCAATTATTAGTCAAGTATTAGTTTTTTCGGGTGAATAGTGTTTTTTAATTAAAAATTAAATTAAAAATATTTAGAAAATTATTTTTATAAAATGGATTTCATTTTTGAACTCAGAGTATCGATATTATGATAAGGTAATTTTTGGGGATTTTTCTGAAAAAAATGAATTTTCGGTGAATAGTGTATTTATTTAAAAATTAAATTAAAAATATTTAGAAAATTATTTTTATAAAATGGAGTTAATTTTTCAAATCAGAGCATCGATATTTGGTTAAGGTGAAATTTTGTAATTTTTCTGAGAAAGTTGAATTTTCGATAAATAGTGAAAATACAGTTTTTAAGTTACGAGTGTTTAATGACATCATTAAATGATGTATTAAGTATGTAATCAATATGATCGACTTATGAATAGTAAGATAAGGTATGAGGTGTCCCAAGTGGCCAATACCATGGGCAAATACCATGGGCAAGCCCATGGTTTTTCCAAAACCACCAATGACGTGTCCCTTGGCCATTAAGGCCTTGTCCCCTCACTTTCCCTATAAATACCGAGCCATCCTCTCATCCATTCGACTCAAAAATCATCCTCAACTATGTTCGGGTATCATTACCTCCCAAGGAGTCCTCCCAAGGTGCCTCCAAGCCCTCAAGGTCCCAACCTTTGAGTTTTAAGAGTTATGTTTAAGGTAAGGGATCCGACCTCTCTCTTTTGTTTCAAGAAATCTCTTTTATGTCATTTATTTTATACTCATTGTTCTTATGTTGGAGGATGTTCTTTGATATTCATCTTAC
This sequence comes from Viscum album, assembly GCA_963277665.1. Classification (NCBI taxonomy): domain Eukaryota; kingdom Viridiplantae; phylum Streptophyta; class Magnoliopsida; order Santalales; family Viscaceae; genus Viscum; species Viscum album. Next base: position 1,301,786,826 of record OY728161.1, read on the forward strand.
TGCCCTTTTTATTTCCATATGATGAGATATCCCCTCTTACTCTCATCATTTCGTTTTATGAATGCTTAAGTGGCGTCGTTAGGCTGCCGAAATTTTTATAACGGATTCTTTCACCCTTCTCATTTTCAAGTTCTATTTTCTCGTCAAGTCTTTCAAGTTCCTTTTTATATTGGGGTATGATCTCTATATCTATCATAATGATATTTTATGTTCATATGATGAGATACCCTATTTGATCTCTTCAATTTATTTTTTTGATGTTTTAGTGACGCTGTTAGGCTGCCTAATTTTTAAGGGGTTCTTTCACCCTTGTCGTTTTCAAGATCTATTTTCATGTCAAGTATTTCAAGTTCCTTTTTATTAATTTGTTGTATGATCTCTATATCTATCATACTGATCTTTTATGTTCATATGATGATAGACCCTATTTGATCTCATCAATTCATTTTTGTTGAAGTTTAAGTGACGCCGTTAGGTTGCCGAATTTTCATAAGAGAAATCCAATTTTTTTCTTCCTTCCATGTTTTTCATTTAAAATGGTATTTCCTTAAAATTTAATTACCATGTTAATATATCATTCATATTTAGTCCCTCTATTGTTTTATGGGTCATTTATGAATTTTTGACCCATTTCCCCTCTCTTTTCAATGTTTTCTAAAACCCCGAAACATTGCCGTTATGCTGCAGAATTTCCGTCTAAAAAATGTCTCTCTCTTTTTATAAAGTTATTTTATTTTATTAATTGAATACTCAAAGATCTCTCTTCTATAGGGTTATTCACATATATATATCAAGTTTTTCTATTTTAAATTTTGGGATTTACATACATGAGACCCGCCTTTCATTTCCGTGAGTTTAAAGTGACATAAAGATCATGTCTTTAAAGCAGTTTTTAAAACGTTATGATTATGAAATGAAACCCATTTCTTTTATGATATATGGGTTGTTTATGAAATTATTGATGGTGATATATGTGGCTCACATGATAATAAAGACAAATTAAGGGTGCGCTCTGATAGCGATCCAATGCATTGGGTAAAGACTTAATCTCTTGAGATGACCATTTAGACTGATACCTTGGTGAATAACCTTGGTAATTCTTATAGACACCTTGGGGATGGACCTTGGTGAAATGGGAATGATTTTATTTGTAAAATTTTGTAGCCACATCTTCCAGTTATGAAAAATGTTATTTTTATATGCCTCATGATTTCTTTATCATGCCTTAAAGTTCTTTTCATGACATTGTTGATGTATCTCACGTTCACATGTTAAATGTTTCCCCTTGTTTCCCTTACTAGGCCTTCTGCTCACCCTTTCTTTTGATGTATGTCCCCAGGTTATTAGATTCATTAATGAACCTAGTATGAACATAAGGAGAATCCTTTCAAGTGTTTAATAAGAATGTTTTTGCTATTGTCATGTATTAAGTTCCTGGTTTCCAAGACACTAAACCTTAAAGATCCTCAGTTTTGTATAATGTAATGAAATTTTATGTGATAAAAAGGCGAGATGCTATAGTTGGTATCAAAGGATGGTTTAGTTATTTGTGGAAATTAGGATATGAAAACTTTAGGAATAACCCTATAGAAAAGTTTAAATATAGGAAATCTTCCTGTATTTTGGTGAGTATTGAGTAAGGGGTTGCCAAGAAAATACATCCTTGTCTGGATACGAGCAGGTAGAGGTGGCTCTGGAAGAGATGTACATAGGGGTAAAACCCGAAAACACCACTTTGAGCTAGAATTTAATGGTAACTAGTACACGACAACGGGCCTTGCTACACTCTTGGTTACGACACTCCCGAGGGATTTGCTTTGGTAAATTCATAAGCTTAGTATGAATCATTATTAAAGGAACAAAGATAAAATAAAATAAAGATTCACATAAGAATATATGATCATGGATAACCTAGATTAGAACCTAGGGGATCACAAGTTAGGGTATACTTCTCTTCTACAAGTTATCCTTCTATTATTTGAGTTACTTTTCATGATTATTGGCTAAGTATTTAAGCCCCCCTAATTATACGTTCTTTTCTTAGTTAATGGCGGGAAATGGAAGAGCATGTCCCAACAACCAATGTGATAGGAAATGTGACGATTGACCTATTAATGTGATAGAGATGACGAAATATCAAGTTGAACATATTCTGATTATGCCAAACCAGCTATCAAAAATCACAATTAATAATTGGTACCTACTTGAATGCCCAAATTCATCAAGGAAGAAGAAGAAAAAGTCTCAAGGATGTTCATCTGATAAAGTTGATAAGGGAAAGAAGACCCAATTTATTTTTTGCAAAAAGTGGGGGAAGAGGCACCAAAGAGAATGTCACAAAGGAACCGAGAGATATTTTAAGTGTGGGAATGTAGGGCATAAAGTAGGCAACTGCTTTAAAAAAATGGATAATGTGATGAATGGAGATAATGTTTGATCTAATGTACCTTATACATTTCGATGTTGTAAATGGGGAGAAGTTAGACATTATCCAAGGAAATTCTCTCTTGGAATTGGTGAGAAGCATGATGAGCATCAAAAATCTTTGAGTACAAGGGAACAATGTAAGTCCTATGTTGAGATGGATCATGATGACTGAAGTACATGTAACTTCTTTTCAATAATTGTCTATGTAATGTTGTATTTTAGTCCATTCTCTATGAGCATATCTTTTATGTTTTCTAAGATCATTGAGTCACTACCTAAGATGATTTTATATCATTAAGGAAAACATCTACTGTTATGTACCACATGTTGATGTAGTGAAGTTGTTCTTCTTAAAAAAAATGGGTGATTAGGGGATTAAAAGACTATTATTTTGGAAGATGTTCACTATTTTGGGAACCCTATTTGATCAAGGTAAATATGTTATTACAGTATTTTCATTGAGGAGTAAAGTTTGACTTATATTTTTAAGAATCAATGAATTTAAGGTGGACTTATATTAATTTAGGTTACTTATAGAAATGATTAACCTATCTCGGGGAAAATATGTTTAGGTTAGCTACTTTTGTTATAAGATGTTAGGAGTGGTTGATGTTGTTGGGAGATGAATGTTGAAGTTTATTTTGGAAGACTATGTTAACAAATCCTTATTATATTTGGGTTTCAATCTTAGGTTGGTTTATTTTGAGGAATTTTAAGGACAGTTATTTATGGAATGGTCTATGATGAACTTTGGGTAGTACCGTGGAACATTGAATAATTAAAGTAGTTTTCCTTCCTCTAGGGTTCTTTCTTTTGGAATAGTTGTTTTATCTTACCCTTTCTGTTTTTGGGATAATGTTTAAAGATATAAGAAATAGATAGTTAATATTTGATGGATTATGTGATTCTCTATAAGATGATTCTTGTTCTTTGATGAGACCAAGTGTTTTTGAATGCTCATCGTTTGGAGAAAAGATTAGTTTTGGTAGAAACATAATAAATCATGAAACTCTAATTGAAGGTAGGTATATTTCCTTATGTTTTTTTTCTATGTAGTAAATTAATTCCTCAAAATTATTAAAAGGAACGTAAAACAAAAACTTTGTTGGTTTAAGCTTCCTACTGGGTAATCAAAGACCGTTTACAAATATCATAAGTTTGTGATTTTCTTGTGGTTAACTTTCTCCGAATCATGTTTTCTATCACTCTCCCTCAAAACGTGACCCTTTGTTTTTTCTTCCATATCCATATTTTCCAATATGGAATCCTAGTATGGGTTAACTCGGGTGGCCTTTGTACTTCCTTTTCTTTCTTTTAAAGTAATAGTGTTACTGACACTTTTTTCGATGTGGTACTTTCAATGAAATTTTAAAACCCAATTTTAAAAATTGCGGGGACGCAATTTCTTAAGGGGAAAAGATTGTAACGACCTGAAATTTTTGAATAAATCTTATTTCCTAATTTTTTGTGTTATTTTATTTTTTCATACTCAACAAAACTGTTTCATTTGATAACATGAGTATAATTAAAATGAGACTGTTGGGTTTTGACTATTATATGACCGTTAGTCAGTATGATCGTTGAAAACTGAATTTTGCAAGTGACCTTGGTTAATTAATATAGATTCGATGGCCTCATCCAGTAGTCTCGGGCCAATCGAAGCCCATCTAACAGAACTTGGGAAGGAGGTAGCACCACTAGGCTTTGATCTAGACCAAACCCAAGCTAAACTTCATCGTGTGAAGCTAGAACGGAATCGCCTTTGCGAGAAGTTCAAACTGATAGAAATTACTACTTGTGCGATGTTGGCCAAGCCTCCCTCGGATTCTCTCACCTTAGCACACCTTACACTTAGGTCCTATGCTGGTTTGATAAGAGGCTATGTAAGGAGATCATAACTGCCTTGTGTAATCCTTTGTTTTAAATAAAATTTTGATTTCTTCTTATGATGAAGTTTATGAATTTTTAAATGTTCGGATAAATATAGTATGCATATTTTTGATGAATTTCAGAGAAAGGATATTTTAAAAATGTTTATGTAAACCTTAAATAATTAAAAATGTGTAATGATTTTCAAAAAATGTTCTTCTACAATTATGTTCAGTACGAAATTTAGAGTCTAATAAGATCAACTTAATTTTTGATGAATAGTAAATTATGAATAGTGATTTTATGCTTAGGATTTGTAATGTGACCAAATGGATTAGTAATCTCACTTAAAGAATGTATTAATATAATCTAGGCACCGTGATTAAGTAATGTGATTCAATAAAATGGTTAAGTAACGGTTTCATAAATTATTAGTCAAGTATTAGTTTTTTTGGTGAATAGTGTTTTCTAATTTAAAATTAAATTAAAAATATTTAGAAAATTATTTTTATAAAATGGATTTCATTTTTGAACGTAGAGCATCGATATTATGTTAAGGTAATTTTTGGGGATTTTTCTGAAAAAATGAATTTTCGGTGAATAGTGTATTTATTTAAAAATTAAATTAAAAATATTTAGAAATTTTTTTTTATAAAATGGAGTTCATTTTTGAAATCATAGCATTGATATTTGGTTAATGTGAAATTTTGGGATTTTTCTGAGAGTTGAATTTTCGATGAATAGTGAAAATACAGTTTTTAAGTTATGGGTGTTTAATGACATCATTAAATGATGTATTAAGTATGTAATCAATATGGTCGACTTATGAATAGTAATATAAGGTATGAGGTGTCCCAAATGGCCAATAACATGGGCAAATACCATGGGCAAGCCCATGGTTTTGCCAAAACCACCAATGAGGTGTCCCTTGGCCATTAAGGCCTTGTCCCCTCACTTTCCCTATAAATACCAAGCTATCCTCTCATCCATTCAACTCCAAAATCATCCTCAACGAAGTTATGGTCTCCTTACCTCCCAAGAAGTCCTCCCAAGGTGCCCCCAAGCCCTCAAAGTCCCAACCTTTGAGTTTTAAGAGTTACGTTTAAGGTAAAGGACTTGACCCCTCTCTTTCTTTTCAAGTAATCTCTTTTATGCCATTTCTTTTATGCTCCATGTTCTTATGTTGGAGGATATTATTTTGTATTCATATTAATGCCATTTTCATTTTCATATTATGAATGATCCCCTCTTACTCTCATCATTTCGTTTTATGAATGCTTAAGTGGCAACGTTAGGCTGCCGAATTTTTTGTAACGGATTCTTTCACCCTTCTCATTTTCAAGTTATATTATTTTATCAAGTCTTTCAAGTTACTTTTTATGTTGTGGTATGATATTTATATCTATTATACTGATCTTTTATGTTCATATGATTAGAGAACCTATTTGATCTCTTCAATTGATTTTTTTTATGTTTAAGTGACGCCGTTAGGCTGCCGAATTTTTAAGGTGTTCTTTCACCCTTCTCGTTTTCAAGATCTATTTTCATGTCAAGTATTTCAAGTACCTTTTTATTATTTTGGGGTATGATATCTATATCTATCATACTGATCTTTTATGTTCATATGATGAGAGACCCTATTTGATCTCATCAATTCATTTTTGTTGAAGTTTAAGTGATGCCGTTAGGCTGCCGAATTTTCATAAGAGAAATCTAATTTTTGTCTTCCTTCCATGTTTTTCATTTAAAATGGTACGTCCTTAAAATTTCATTACCATGTTCATATATCCTTAATATTCGTTCCCTCTACTATTTTATGGGTCATTTATGAATGTTTAACCCATGTCCGGTCTCTTTTCAATATTTTCTAAAACCCTGAAACATAGTCGTTATGCTGCAGAATTTCCGTCTCAAAAATGTCTCTCTCTTTTTATAAAGTTATTTTATTTTATTAAGTGAATACTCAAAGTTATCTCTTCTAAAGGGGTATTCACATATATATCAAGTTTTTCTATTTTAAATTCTGGGATTTACATACAGGAGACCCGCTTTCCCTTTCCGTGGGTTTAAACTGACATAAAGATCATGTCTTTAAAGTAGTTTTTAAAACGTTATGATTATGAAATGAAACCCATTTCTTTTATGCTATATGGTTTGTTTATGAAATGATTGATGATTATATAAGTGTCTCACATGATAATAAAGTCAAAATAAGTGTGCGCCCTGAGAGCGCTCCAATGCATTGGGTAAAGACTTAATCTCTAGAGATGACCATTTAGACTGATACCTTGGTGAATAACCTTGGTAATTTTTATTAACACCTTGGGGATGGACCTTGGTGAAACGAAAATGATTGTATTTGTAAAATTTTGTAGCCACATATTCAAGTTATGAAAAATGTTACTTTTATATGCCTCATGATTTCTTTCTCATGCCTTAAAGTTCTTTTCATGACATTGTTGATGTATCTCAAGTTCACATGTTAAATGTTTCCCCTTGTTTCCCTTACTGGGCCTTCTGCTCACACTTTCTTTTGATGTATGTTCCCAGGTTATGAGATACAGTAATGAACCTAGGATGAACATAAGGAGAATCCTTTCAAGTGTTTATGAATAATGTTTTTGCTATTGTTATGTATTAGGTTCCTGGTTTCCAAGACACTAAACCTTAATGATCCTCGGTTTTGTATAATGTAATGAAATTTTATGTGATAAAAAGACGGGATGCTATATTCATCACAACATGAATCAAAAGTCAAGATCCATATCCATGGTGATGGATAAATTTGTGAACATTGAGGTAGAACATAAAAATTTTCTTATTAATGATGAGGTCCATAGAAAGTCTTGCAGCAAAATGACTCTATAGTCAAAGAAGATCAATGAAGATTTGGTAGAGACTGATCTATTTCAAGAAGATGTTAATGAAGCCTTTGGTACTGAGAATGTCAAAATTAAAAATCTTTCAGACAGATTTCAGGATAAGCTAAACCTAGAGAAAAATACTCAGAATCAACAGGTGAAGGACCTGAATGGGAAGCTTAACTCTGTTCCTCAAAGCTGGAAGGGGGAAAGAGATCTCCGGATTGAGATCGAAGAGAATCTTGTAAAGAAGGAAGAATTGATGAAGGTTCAAGAAGAGTCCATGAAAGCTCAAGAATACATGATCAAGGCATTAGAAAATAAAGTTGAGGAGGATCATAAAGAGCTGAAAAAGTTAAATACCATTGTGAAGATGTTAATTCCAAAAGAAAAAGAACCAAAATAAATACCACTCTGATATTTTGTTGTAATTATTTTTGTTTGTACTAATTCTTTCTATCATAATGGAATTGTGGCTTGTCTATTTTTGTTTGGATGTCTTTACTAATATTTTAGGTACCATATTTCTTTTCCATTCCCTCAAACTCTTTTTGAAAATCACAAAGGGGCAGAAGGAAAAATAATTCAAAAAGGGAGGAAAAAAATCTAAAGGGGGGTTTATTTAAGGGGGAGTTTCTCATTACGAAGATTTCTATATTCAAATAAAATTCTCATTCTAGAAATCTAGAATACTATCCGTAGAGTTCCAGAGCCTAAGGGGGAGTTAGTCATATTCACCATTGTCCATGAACAAAGGGAGATATGCTTTATTTTTAATGTCTAAGACTTTTTTTTCCAAGTCCTTATATTATTTTTTGTAAGGATGTTTGTGCTTTCAAAAAAGGGGGAGATTTTTGAGTCAATAAGGTTTTTCTTATGAATTTTCCATTCCTTCATGAAAAAAGGGAGATTGTTAAGTCATTAAGGTATCCTTATGACTTTACCATTCCTTCTTGTTTTGAAAATCAAAAACACCTTATTTCAAGGAAAATCTCATTTTACCCCTGTTTTACATCCACAAGGAAAATTTCCTTCCCAACGGAAATTTACCCCTACCTTTTTTTTCATTTTTCATATCAATATTTTTCTTAAGTATAAAAATTGGATTCATATCTAAAACCTTGGAATCGTATAATACTTAGATATGATGCATTCTGTTTTAGGATCCGAATTCCTGTTACGAACTTTTATGAAGTTCTACTCTAAATTTATTATTATGAACTTTTATGAAGTTCAACTCTCAATTCTGATTAAGAACTTATATAAAGTTCTAAATACGAATTCGGATGATGAATTTATTACAAATTCTCATTAAGAATTCTCATGATGAATTCTGATTATGAATTCTCATTACGAATTCTGATGATGCATTCTGATGATGAATTCTCATTACGAATTCTGATGATGAATTCTGATTATGAATTCTCATTACAAATTCTGATGATTAATTTTGATTACGAATTCACATTACGAATTCTGATGATGAATTCTAATTACAAATTCTCATTATGAATTCTGATGACTAATTGTGATTACTAATTCTCATTACGAATTCTAATTGTGAATTCTGATTATGAATTATGGATACAAACTTTTATGAAGTTTGACTTTGAATTATTTTGATAAATAGAATCCGAATATTCTTATATTATAGACTCCAAATTCATTTACTTACATTCTGAACTTTCATATTTTCTTACATTCTAAATATCAGTTTTTGGTTATGCTTTCACTTGTTCTTTTATAAAATGAAGTTTTGCCTTCAGTTATCAACTATACGTTGTTTGAGTGACACATGTATAGGTGCCTCCAAAATTCAAGGAAAAATATGACCGTTGGAGGAGGGAGCCAACTGTTGGAGATGTGTCTATAAATAGGAGCTCATTTGAAAAGAGCATAACATTTGACAACATCTTTGATAACCGTTCTTACATGCTGTTGAAGTGATTTCTAGAGAGAGAGGCTCTTATAAACTCTCAAGCTTCGTGAAGAAGGTTTGAACGGCTTGTTCAAACTTTGATTCGTGCAGATTTTCTTCGTGAAACTCTGATTTTTGTTGTGTACAATCGAGGGTTTCTAGGGATAGGAAGTCATAGGTGATGACTACCTGATAGTTGAGGGCTTGCGGGGATAACAAGACAGACTCTGATCTTCGTATTGAGGGCTTACCCTGGTGTGGGTAAGATATTATTTCTTGAAAGTATAAATCAAGGTACCTTTATCCTAGGTTTTTGGATACCCTTCTCTTTGGGTTAAAAGATTTACTACTTGTTACTAGTTTTGTTTTAAGTTTTTTGAGGCATTTTTTATTGTTGAGGAAAGTATAAATTTCTTATACTTCCTCACACTTGTAATCTGATTTAGTTAGATTCTATAAACTTTAAGGTAGAATCTTAGTTGGTGTAAACTTTTGTGAAGTTTCATTTCTGGAATCACTTTTTCAGAATCAAGCAAGTTATTAGAACTTAGAGGTGTTGTGAATTTTGGTTATGCAAAATTTCCATAAGGATTTTTTAAAGTATACAATTCACACCCCTCTTGTATTTGAGCATCTCATACTTATATATTCGATCCTATATTTTGTATTATAGAGTATATCATACTCACATACCATCTAACACTTTAATCATGTATTCCCTCGATAAAAGGAATTTATTAGGGTTTCCTTTAATAATAATGGGACCCATAGGGTAATAATGATCATGTATTCCCTTTTTAATCAAGGTACTTATCATGACAGTATCACTGAGACTTCCCTAATCTTAGGATTCTTATCTTGGATATTGAAGTGTTGTGTTGGATGAATAGATTTAAATTAATGATCCATGCATCCATGGGCCTCCTCCTTAGGTATAATACCTAGCCATGTTCCCACTGATGATTTCATCAGCATGACTCATCAATGAGATAGGGACATCCATATGAGGTCCTCCTACTAGGTGTAATCCCCATCTCTCTCTACCTTCACTGAAGTTATCAATAAGGTTTATCACCCAAGGGCCTCTTATAAGATATGATTCCCCACTCATCCCTTCAAAGTTTCACATATTCCCTATGAAATGAATATCAAGGAAGCCCAATCATAATCCTTGGATTATTCCTCAAAGGTCCCTATTCTCTATCATTCATTATATTCTTAAACGTACATATTCCCTATAATATGAACTGTACGTTGGTAAATTTCATGGTACGGTCCTACTACATGATTTTGAACTATGAAATTACAATTACAATGGATTTGATTCTTGTTAGTTGAGATACATAGGATGCATCCATTAGGTTCAAACTCAACCAACAAAATCATAATTACAATGGGCCATCCTCACCATGAAACTAATACCTCTTCTAGACTATATTCTTGGCAAGCCATATTACTTTATTTTATTAGGCCATATCCATCAATGAATTATATCTTAACTCATTACATACACTCTTATGAATAAATTATACCCTCACCTCACTAGTTAATAACATGTTGGGTAATACAAAAGGGGTCTCTCATGCATAAGACCCACTCTAACCATTTTTGGAACCTTTCACCAAGAAGCCTACTCTAAAAGACGTTAAACTACTTGGAATCATTTATAGCCACACGAACATAAAAGAACTGTGTATGTTGTTATCACATGAACTTAAAAGGTATGATGTACCCCATCAATGGACACCGAACTAAATGGGTTCTAATTCCCAACAAATGGATATATAGAAATCCCTTATGATGGGATAGCTCCCAATATCACAAAACTCATCACCTTCCTGGATAGTGATAAATTCCAGACATTCAAACTATTTGGGATTTAAACCAAAGTATAATAAACTAAAAATAGAAATATAGAAAACGTTTGATATACAAAATAGATTCTATTGATGGTTAATATATGATAATTACTGATAATTACTCTAATGGATAACCTATAATACATGTACTCATTCACATCGATGCATGATTTCTATCAGAGTATTTTCATGGGGGTAACCAGTCATGCACTGGGATTTGGGAAGTATTCATGAATACATCTAAAATATATAAGATACTATAGAAGAACGAAATTATTCCTCCTCAAAAGATGTGGATGATCCTGATGTCCCATATTCTCCAACAGCATGCATTCTAAGCTTTCTCTTGTAAATTCCCAATGTACATCTATCTTTATAAATAAGGCCCATGTTGATTCAAAGTGACATATTTAATGAACTCATCAAAAAAACTAATCATGAAAATTATTAGGATAAATACGTGTATAACCTTTTGATGCTTTAAAATCTATCACTTTTTTATATTTTCTTTTTCTCATTATGTATTCCCCTCTTCTTATCTCAAATGTAATCAATAAATTATTGAATTTATTGATAGTCTACTCATATAAGTATTTATCCTTAAGGGAATAAAACATTAAATCAAATTTATTTAAGAGGATCCTCATAAATTTCTAAAACAATATAAAACATTCAAGGACCTCTCAATATATTGAAATTGAACTAACAGTCTTGTTAACCCCAAAAAATAATTCATCCAGTGATTTATCCTCTCACTTGTGAATTTTCCCAATTTAAACCAGACAAGTTTATAGCGTTGGATCTATTACATATTTATCTTTGTCATGGATTTTGTAGACTTTCATCTAAATTTCATTCACTATTTTTAATCCCATGACTAGGGTCAAATATTTCCAATGAATGACGAATTAAATGTGTTTCAATCTCTCCAATTAGATTCAATATTATTAGTTTTGAATAAGGTGTAGTTTTTACAAACATTATACATATATGAATCATTATCAAGGATGTATAAAATTCCTAAGAAAAATGATAGAAGTTATAGAACCATCATATCCCTCCATAGATGGAATTCATTAAAATCAATCTTTGGAATTCCCATATAAAATTTTCTTATTTATATCCTTTATAGTTGGTTTAGAAGAAATGATATTTTAAATAAAAGACAAATATGATATATGGGAATACTTAGATCTATTTCAATAATGCTCTGATATTAATTTATAGTCCCATAAGAGAGTAAACCACCACTAAGAGGGGGTAATCATAGGTTTATGAAAAATAAAACAACCAATCAATGGTTTCCCTTAAATGGTTTGTGATATTGGATCTTTATAGAGATGATATGATGATGAGGGATAGAGTGAGAAAGAAACCACATGGGAAAAGGGTAAATACATGGTTCACCATATCTTATCATCAAGGGGCTAATCACTATTTTACAGTGGTTGGGATCCCTCTATGCACATTACTATCTTAAAATTTATTAGAATAAGTCTTGAGGAAAGAGTATGTTTCTTAAAACCCATATATAATATTAAACAAGACAAGTATCAATATTTTGGTTGATCTCTTATAATCAATTACATAAAGCACCTCAAAATTTTAGATCATTTGTACACCTATGTTCTTCACCCCAGTCTCAGCTAAAAGCCCCTTCGAATAGGTAGCCAATTATCTTAGAGCTTCACACTCTTTTAATCACACATTGGTTTGGGTAGACAGAATCATTTGTATAGAATTAGTGATAATTATTACATTATTCCATTATATGCGTTGTAATTATTATATCCATAATACCCAATTTAAATCTCTCAATATAATCCCAAAAATGAAAAACTATCATTGACTTATGTTATGGAATAGTCGATCACATTGTAGTGTGACAAATCTATAATATCTTGAACTAATAAAGAATAAATTTTATGTAAACAATAGAATCATGTCACTATTAATAGAGTATGATTCACTTCCTAATCAAGAACAATAAAAGAACAACGAGATATACACACTACACTATCACAACATGGCCTTCTCCTATGAATAATTAATCAATATAATATGCTGTGATGTACCATATTAATCCATGAAAATATTAAAATTATAAAATAATGAAGCAATAATTCCTTAGGGACTATATTTTATGGATCAATATATTCCCTCTAATTCCCTATGAACATATTCATATTCAAAGGACATCTATTGTAGCATGACTCTTTATATGTAAGAGTAACATCGTTAACTACCTAAACTCTTTCATGACACAATTTCCATAGTTTTTGTGTGATACTAATATGTAAGAGTAAATATTTCTCTTAAATCTACTCTATCATGAAATAATAAAACCCTTCACATCATGATGTGCTTCAACTTAATAAAACTTAATTCCTTGTCATTATATCTTAACTCAAATTTCAATCTAATTCATCCCTGTGTATATTGTTGATAAATAAAAGCAATACTTCCATAACTCATGAATGAATTGACTCTAAAAAAATTTCATAAAGTTCTTCTAATGTGAATGTTATATAAATACCATAGCATAGGATGGAATGTTATTTCTAAGAGATCTACAACCTCTTGGTGTAAAAATAATTTTAATATTAATCATGTCTCAAATAATATCAACTCATAGATCCCCTTTGACAAATATATTCAAGATGGCTCTTAGATTATCAAGACTCATTACCTTCCCCAATAAAAAATAGATCTTTATTTATATGGATTAATAATAGATTAATCAGATGATGATTAAGAAAATGTATCCTTTTATGAGGAAATAAGTTCTATTTTATTAGTTATGGGTTACTAAATAGTATTGAATACTGATAAGAGATCATGTTATCATGATCTCGGTGTGTGTGTGTGTAGAGTGTATTTTGAAGGCATAATTTTAGAGTTGAAACATTTTGTAAGAGTTAATAGATATTTTTTTGTGTTAGAGACCATTTTGATAGTGTTTTAAAATATTTTTTAAATTTTTATTTCATACATATACATATTGTATCATTGTAGGATTTATAGATGATTTTTAGTGAACTATACATCTTGGTAGGAGAATAACATACACCTTAGGATTGCTTAGTTTATTAAATGTTAATATCAATTATATCATAATAAAAAAATATATTATTACTAGGTTATGTAAGTTAATTTATTAGGTCACTTGGTTTCTAATGTGGTTAACTAAGTGGATCATAATAAGGTATAATTAGTGACATCATGGGACAATACCAAGAATGTTATTGAGGGATAGAGTTTCCATGTTCAAGAAGTATAATACATGATATTTATCAAAGAAATCTCCCAAATAGTCACAGTAATTATTGAATTCCCCCATAATGGGTTTAGATTCATAGTGAATGATCATTATGATTCATCATTATTGGATATGAATAGAATGTTGACTATATAATTGATATTGATCATACTAAATCTTGTTAATTCTTTTATTGTCTACTGTGGTGTATTGAATATGGGATTGGGTTTTGTGTTAATTCAATTTTATCAAGATGTTTTTTATTTTTCTAAGAAGTTGACCCCATATGAAAAGAAACATAGGAAACATTGTTTTGAGTTAGAAAAAGAGTTACATTTTTTGAAGTGTTATAAAATTATTTATTGGTGAGTGATTTATCAAACATATAAAACATAATATTTTTGGATATATATTATAAAATTTTTATTTTAATCTTCATTAGAGGAGGTGGTTAAAGTACCTATAATGTTTTGATTTTGAAATTATTTTTATACTAGGTAAGTGGAATATTAAATTAGATGCTATGAAGAGGAATGATTAGACACTAATAGTATAGTATGAAAAGGGAAAATGGTAATTTAAGTTTTTTCTTGTATAAGATACATTATGATATGGATAAGTAGTTTTGTGCATAGATATTAAATCCATTCATCCTTACTTATAATATGGTGGATATATTAGAGAAATCTAAGGTGGATGGTTATTATTATATCATGATTCATAAGAGTTTTGATGGTGGGAATTGATGGAATATTTAAACTCATTATAATGAGTTGATTATATATATGTAATTATGTTTGATGGTACCGATTTATGTGATTAAGGAAGAGATGCATGAGGATCATAATTTTCAAAGCACTATTCATGCATCTCTAACCAAAGTGTTACATGGTTAAATATGAGAGTATGGGTAGATGGGTCTAAAGAAATATATACCTTTATTTTTATCATGGAGCCTCGCATTTTAGTAAATGATGACTGATAATAAAAATATAGAATATACATTTCAAAAAATACTCATTTTTATGTGAAAGTGTAAAAACTCAAGATAAAATTATGGGTTATATTACCTAGGTAATTTAAAGGAAGACATAATGTATGGGTTTTCATTAACCAATTAATGATGATAGATCAATTTTATTCCATTCAGTAAACTTAATCAAATGACATTATAAGATGTTTGTATCTTTAGTAAATGATCCTATTGAATTGGGTACCATGGATAATTATACCATATCAATATTTGAGATTTACTCCTCAGTATTTATAGGGAATACAAATAATATGATAACTCACGTGAAGATAAGTATAATTAATCATATATAGATAAATGGATGGTATGATCATATGATTAGAGTAATGGAGGACAGACTATGATTGTGTAGCATATATATTGGTAGTGAATGGGAGTACCTATTTAACTTAAAATAATTTTCATATAATAAAAATTATCAGGCAAAGATTCAGATGTCATCACGTGAAGTGTTATATAGAAAATCCTTGAAGTCACTTATATGTTAGATAGAAATTGGAGAGACTTATCTTTTTTGATCGAGTTATATAAAATGAACTATTAATATAGTGAATCTATTAAATACGATATTGGTTATAACAAAGTGTTTAAAATTATTACATTTGGAAAAATATTACATAAATAGTTCTTCATTCTTTATTTATATGTTTTCTTAGAATTTTTTGATTTGATAGGATTCAAATAATCATTATAAGTGATATAATATTTTATAGAGTATTAATTAAGTTAAATATTACATATTTGTTATAAAAAATTTACTATGGAAATTCATTATAAAGGGTTATTAAAAGGACCTAGGAGTATAGGAATGTGCACCTAAGTGGTTAGATGTTAAAATTCATTTGTGTAGGGAATGAAAATTTGTGTAAAATTATTATAAGTATGATATTCACTTTCAATGGATTAATAATGTGGTTTTAAAAGACATTAAATATGAATAAAAAAAACTTCTAAGATCAAATGAAAATGATAAAAATAAGTAATTATGGAAGCACCTCTCTTATAGGCATGGTAATGTATGTTGATATAAGATATTTATTGATAGTAAAAAAACAACAATAAATAAATTCCACTATAATTAATCATTTTTATTATGTTTATAATGTATGAAATTGTGAACCATTGTAGATATTGTCCAATAGGGTCAATTACAAACTAATAGGGTTAGTGAAGACCAATGGGGCTAGTTATGACCAGTAACATCAGTGTTAGACCCATGGATTCAATGATAAACATGCTGGGTAATTTATATATGATATAAATATTTTTTTCAATGAAAATTAAAATCATGTTTTATGTGATAAAAAATACTAGAACCACTATGTATATAGAAATTGGTGTTTAATTCCATGATTTCAAAATGGGCTGATAGAAATGATCAGCCTTTTTGGTTAGTCTATGGTGTAATTATAGTGATGAATTATAGTGTTAAATATTGAGTGGTGAAGTGAAATATGAATTATAATTAGTCAATATGGAATCCATCCTTTTTATTACATAACTTTTTATTTCATTTCACAAAAAGAGGATCTTTAAAGTCTAGTGTCTTGGAACAAAGGTACATAATACCTAAAAACATATAGAATTATTTTAATAATCATGAAATCATTCATTAAATGTTTATCCTAAGAAAAATTATTTAATTTCATAACCTAGTAACATCCATCAAATTAAAAGGTGAGCATAAGGCCCAGTAAGAGAAAATAGGGAAAACAGTATACATGTGAACTTGATAGAATACAATAAGAACATGAGGAAATATAATAAAGGAATTATAAGAGACATATAATGAAAATAATAAATTGAATATAATATTGAAAATGTGGCTAAGAAATTTCATTTATACATTAATAAGAATATCACCAAGGTCCATCCCCATTGTGTCATAAAAATTACCAAGGTTATTCACCAAGGAATCATAAAACTTGTCATCTCTAGAGATTAATTTCTTTACCCAATGCATTGAAGAACTATCAGGGAGCTCCATAATATGTATTTATTTTCATGTAATTTATATATATCATAATCAGAAATTTCATAAATAACCCATACAGAATAAAAGAAATGGGCTTTATATCAAAATCATATCATTTTAAAAAGTGCTTAAAACATGATCATTATATCATTTATAACCCACAAAAAGGGAATGAGGGATTTATGTATGAAAATTACAGAATAAAATAAATCATTTTTACATCATGATAAATACCCATGTTAATTAAAGAGGTTTTGGTATTAAAATAAAAAATATATAAGAATTTATTGATATAATGATAGAGATTTTGAGATGAAATTTCTGCAGCATAATGACTTTGTAAAATGGTTTTAGAAAACAATAAAAAGAGCAGGGAAAAAGGTTACCCATTCATAAGAGATTCATAATATATTATAAGGATATAATGACATGGAGATAATAACATGGTATTTAAATTTTCAAGACATACCAAATAAAATTGAACTTGAAAGAAAACAAAGAGAAGTTTTGAATTCCCTTACGAAAATTCGGTATCCTAACGACGTCGCTTAAAAATTTAGAAAATAAATTGATGAGAGAGAAAAGGTTATCTCATCATTTTGAACTAAAATTTAAATCAATAAGGATATAGAATACCCCAACATAAAAAAATTAAAATTAAAAAACATAACATAAAAGAAGTCTTGATAAAAGAGGAGGGCAAAAGGTTGCTTTATCTTGAAGAGTAACTTCTAAAACTCTTGGATTGGGACCTTGAGGGATTGAGGACACTTTGGGAGGACTCATTGGGTGGTAATAATATCATATCTTCTAGGGAGATGATTTTTTAATTAAACAAAATGAAATAATGGCTTGGTATTTATAGTAAATGAGAGGAAGTTTTTTATTAATTTTCAAGGACACCTCATCAGTGGTATTTGAAAACCCATGGACTTTACCATATTATTTTCCTTGGTTTTTGACACTTGGGACACGTTATATAATATTTTCATACATATTAGTTGACCAGAATATTAAATTACAAATTATATCATTATGATGTCATAAACACACCAAAAACTCAAAAAACTGTATTTTTACTATTCACTAAAAAACAAAACATTTTATAAGAATCTCATAAATTCACCATAACCTAATATCAATGTTATGAATTAAAAAATGAACTCCATTTTATGAAAATAATTTTCTTAATATGTGATATTTAATTTTTATGTAAAATAACTATTTACCCAAAAAAATACTAATACTTAACAAATAATTTCTTAAACATTTATTTACTTATTCTATTATATCATATTACCATTCAAGATGAATAAATTATATTTACACTTACTTAAGTGAGTTTATTGTTTCATTGGTCATATCACTATTCATAAGGGGTAATATTATTATTCATAATTTACTATTCACTAAAATTTTAGTTGATCTTATCAGACTCTAAATTTCATACTGATCACAACTGTATATATCCATTTTTTTAAAATTATTTCACATTATTAATTATTTAAAGTATAAAAATATTTTAAAATACTCTTTTTTTCAATATTCATCAATAATATAAAACTTCTTAGAAAAAACTTAAAATTCATCCAATATTTATTTTGACATTTGAAATTTGAAAATGGTGGTTATTTTACGATAATAAAAAATAAAAATTTTATTTATATAAAATAATTAAACAAAGTAACTAAGGCCTCATTACATATCCCCTTATAACACTTTCATAGGACCTAAGTGTATGGTGTGAAATGGTGATATAATCTTGGGGCGGCACAAACAACATTGCCTAAGTGGCGATTTCTATCATCTTGAACTTCTCTTACAGACGATTCCATTCAAGTTAACATGTTGAAGATCATCTTGGGCTTGGTCCAGATAAATGAATAGTGACACAACCTTTTTACCAAGATCTGAAAGATGGGATTCGTATGGATCAAGTCTACTGTGTGAGGTCATCGACACTTCTTTCTATATTAGTTATCTATTATTATTTTTATTTAAACAACAATTATAATGTTTAAAATTATTATTGTTTCCAATGGTCATATAATGGTCAAAATCCAATGGTCACATTTCATTTATACATATATATTTTATTGATTAAGACATAGTAAGACATACATTTTCAAGAAACAAAATATTATTCAAAAGTCCGGGTCATTACATTCTACCCCCCTTAAGAAATTTTGTCCAAAAAATTTCAACTCATATCCATAGAAGAGAGAAGGTGTGGGTAATTCTACCTCATAGACTCCTATGGTTCCCACATGGTTTATTCATATTTGTGGACCCTTCACAAAACAATAACAAGGTGGGTTGTCTTGTTCTTTAGAACCTTGTCTCTACGATCCAAGATCTCCACCGACTGCTCCTCATAAGTGCAGTCATGTTCCAGTTATACCACATTTGAATTTAGTACATGTGAAAGGTAGCGTATGTACTTCCTCAAGATGGATACATGGAATAAATCATGAACTTGTATTAGATTTGAAGTAAGTTAAAGCTAATAGTCCACTTCTTCTACATGATCAATGATTTCATTGGTGCCAATGTAACTAGGGTTGAGCTTCCCTTTCTTCCCAAACCTCATGTCTCTCTTCCAGGGTAAAATTTAAAGAAAGAATTTATCACCAATATTAAACTGCAAGTCCCTTAGATGGTTGGTGGCATAACTCTTTTACCAATTTTGAGAAGCCTTAATGTTTTGATGGATGGTATGAACCTTTTCGGTCATCTCTTGCCCAAGATCAGGCCCAAGTAGCTTTCTCTCACTAGCATCATCCCAACAAGTAGTAGTTATACATTTCTTTCTATTTAGATCTTCATAGGGTGTCATTTGAATGATTGAGTTGAAACAATTATTGTAAGAGAACTCAACTAATGGGAGATATTGATCCCATCCACCATTAAATTCCATTGAGCATGTTCTCAGCATGTCCTTGATTTTTTGAATAGTCCTTTCAGATTGGAAATCAGTTTGGGGGTGATCAGCTATACTGAAATTCAATTCAATACAAAAATAATGTTTAATAATTCTCAATAATTTTTATGTGAACCTTGGATCATAATTAGATAAGATTTAAATTGGAACTCCATTCAGCCTTACCACCTCCTTCACATAAATCCTAGAAAGTTGATTAAGATATAAGTCTTCCCAAATGGACATAAAATGGTCAGTCTTGGTGAGATGGTCCATTATAACCCATATCATATTGTTTACTTTGGAATTTCTCAAGAGACCAATGACAAATTCTATAGTGATATTATCTCACTTCCATACTGGTATGGGTAGTGGTTGTAATACCCCTTTAGGAATGTGTCTCTCTGCATTCAGTTGCAGACATACCAGGCACCTTGTAGTGTAGTCAGCAATCTCACTTTTCATATTATCCCACCAATAATGATCATGAAGGTCCTTATAAACTTTTGTGGTTCCAGGATGTATAGATAAAGTATATCTATGAGCTCCATCCATCAGATCCTACTTTATTTTTAGAATATATAGAACACATAGTCTTGTACAAAATTTCAGAACACCTTCTTGATCAATATTGAACTTAGGAAATATCCCATCCTTCATAGCCTCAAACATCTTCTGTAATAAAGGATCTTATTACTGATATTTCTTGATCTTGTCTAGTAATTATTGTTGAGAAATAATTTGGGATAGGGTTGATAATGTCCCTACCCTTATAATTACCATGTCCATTTTCCCTAGGTCTTAGATCAAGGGATCTCTTTGAATCTTGATCATAGAGGGAAAAACTGGGCCATTCCTACTTAATGCATCAATGACATTTTTTACTCTTTTGGGATGATAATGAATTTAATAATCCTAGTATATAATAAGCTCCAACCATCTCCTCTGTCTCATGTTCAATTCCTTTTTTGAGAAATTTGCTTCAAACTTTGATGGCCTGTGTATATATCACATTTATTCCCATAAATATAGTGCCTCAAAATCATCAGATCAAAAACAACCACAGCCAGCTCAAGATCATGTGTAGGGTAGTTCTTCTCATGAGTCTTCAACTATTGAGATTCAAAAGAAATCACCATATAATTTTTCATGAGGATGAACTAAATCCCTTTCAAAGATGAATAACTAAAAATAAAAAATCCTTCACCTCTTGAGAACAAAGTTAACAAAGGTGAAATAACCAATCTCTTCTTCATCTCTTGGAAACTTTCCTCACACTATTTTTTTCTAGATGAACTTGACCCCTTTTCGGGTAAATTTGTTTAATGGATTAGAAAGTTGTGAAAGTTTTTTCACGAACCTTCTATAATATCCCTATAATCCAAGGAAACTATGAATATCAGTTATTATTCTAGGATAAGGCCAATCCTCTAAAAACTTTGTCTTTATAGGATCAACTATGATTCCTTCATTGGTTACAATGTTCCCCAAGAAAGAAACTTTTGTAACCAAAATTTACATTTTATGAAATTTCCAAAAATCCTCTCCTTCCTTAGAGTTTTCAAAATAACCCTTATATGATCCTGATGCTCCCCACAACTTTAGGACTACATAAAAATATCATCAATAAAAACTACCAAAAATTTATCAAGTTATTTCTTAAAGACTCTATTCATGAAATCCATAAAAATATAAGAAGCATTAGTCAATATAAAGGGTATAACATCAAACTCATAAAGCCCATATCTTGATTGGATGGACGTTTTTGGAATATATTATTTAGTCAGCCTCAATTGATGATAACTAGATCGAAGATCAATCATAGAGAAGAATTGAGCCCCACTAAGTTGGTCAAATAAGTCATCAATTCTTGGAAGAGGGTATTTGTTCTTTATTATGATCCCATTCGGTTCTTTATAATCATTGCATAGCCACATTGATCCATCCTTCTTCTTCACAAATAGAAGAGGTTCTACCCAATGAGACACACTAAGTCAGATAATCCCCTTCTCCAAATGATCTTGTAGTTTCTTCCTTAATTCCTCCAACTCCGCATTTTCCATCCTATATGGGGTCTTTGATATCAGAGGAGATCCAGGTACATGTTTAATGGAAAACTCTACCTTTTTTTATGGGGGTGGTCCTGGTAACTCCTCAGGAAATACATTGATATATTTCTAAATTATGGGGAAGTTTTTTATCATTAGACCCTCATTTCTATTTTCTTCTGCACTGATTAACTCTATAAATAAGGCTATAGGATGTGCTTCTGGAAAAATCTCCGCTCTAGAAATGTCTCCATGGAAGATAACTGTAGGTTTCACATTCAATACTACTAATATTTCCTTGCTTCTACATTTGATCTTAGAATTATACTTTGATAGACAATCCATCCCTAGTATAATGTTGAATTCCATCATGGGAATGACTACTAGATTTTTGATAATATTGTGCTCACTAAATTAAACACTTGAGTTTCTAAACACTGATGATGCTTGGATAATCCCACCAAGACTCTGGACTAATGTAACATCCTGGCCCCGGGTGCCACGCAACGGGTGCCCCGAGCCCAGTTCACCACGTGACCTCAAGCGTATTTCCCCAAACACCAGAGGCTGCCGACTAGCAGCGAGGACCCAGGTCTGATAGTGGGGAAACTATGCCCTCATTTGTCAAAGTGTAGCGCAGCGGAATACCAAAATAAAAATACAACAACAGTGGAAGCAGTAAACCATACAAAATTGAAATACACAACAGTAGTGGATATAACCAGCAGTATATAAATGATGATACTACATGTCTCAAGTTCAATGAAAACAGCCAGAACATGTTATACATCAATACGGTACAAACAAAAGCAGAGTACAGCAAAACAAAGCAAAACAGCTGGCAGTGGCATCATGAGCCTAGGCTCAGTCCCATGCCCTCCTACTCCTCAGCAACAGTCAGATACCTGTATAGGGACTCTTGCCCCTATCTACACCTGAAGCAACTTAATCTGTTTGGGCCGAAAAGCGTGACCCAAACAGGGTGTGAGAAATATATCTCAGTAGGCACCCACCAAAGGTCCGTGCTCAACTGTGTGTAAATCATGCAACAAGTGTGCAGTAGTAAAATGCAATAACTAGGCAGTACTCAAAAATAACTAACTTAACTAGTTAAATTTCCATTTTATTATTCATTTAATCTCTTTAATTTAGTAACATTTTTGTGCTCAACAGCACCAAGCCCTCAGGCCAACCAGTATCTCGCCCTTAGGACAATATAGTCACGCCCTCAGGCGAATATAGTCACGCCCTCAGGATAATATAGTCACGCCCTCAGGCTAATATAGTCACGCCCTCAGGATAATATAGTCATGCCCTCAGGCTAATATAATCACGCCCTCAGTCTAATATAGTCCCACCCTCAGGCTAATATAATCACGCCTTCAGGATAATCACAACAACGCCCTCAGGCTAATACAATCACGCCCTCAGGCTAAACAGGTAACTGGGCCATGCCCAACATATCAAAATGCAGTAAACAAGAAATCCCTCTCAAGGCAATTCTTACAATTACTACATTGAAGGCATACCCTCAGGTATCCTAGCCAAACGGCTAAATAGAGAAACAGACCCTCGGGGTGGTTCCAGATCCAAGAAACGATTCCAATCAGCATTTTATTATCAAGATTTAATCACCTATGAAATTATAGGCATTAAATATTGCAACAGCCTCATCCACACGACACCCCAACATGGGTTCATGGCACGAAAACGCACAAAACGCGCGATAGTTGGAAAGATAACACAAAGCCACCTACCTTAAATGTCAACGAACGCTATACCCGAACGCTGACTCCAGAAATTCCCAAGAACGGCGTAGATCTGACGAAGAACAAAACCCATTCAAATGTAAATAACTTATGCTGGGAGAAGAATTGGAAAGAATGGTACCAGGAGGTGGAAGCCCTTACCTGTGCGGTTCCAACGGGATCGTCCGAGACGGAATCGGATTCCAGACGAACGACTGGCGGATCTTCAAAGGTTCAGCCTCCTCCTTTGGCTCCAAAATGGCTCAAATGCCTCCTCTTCCAAATGAGGAGGCTACTGCTTGTTTTAATCCCAGAAAACAAAGTACACGGTGTGTATTTCAAAGTACACGACATGTACTCCTTTCATTTAACTGTTCATTTGGCGACACCGCCACACTGTTCATCTGCCGACAAGAGTACACGGCATGTACTCCCAAGTACAAGGTGTGTACTGCTGCCCAGCTAGCGGCGACTTCACCGCCTTACTTTTTAACCTGTCGACTGACTACACGGCATGTAAGGTAACACTACACGGTGTGTAGTCGGTTCCTACACCCTTTGTCTCCATCATGGATACATTCCCTGTGTTCTTATCCCAACACGGCCCAAAGTACACGGCGTGTGGACAAGGTACACGGCGTGTAGTTTCAAAATTTAAGATTTTTCCCATTTTTCCATATTCTCTCAAAAATCACTTAAGGAAAAGGGAAAGAAGAAGACCGTACCTCAAAAATAAGAACCAGGTTCTTACAAACATCCCCCTTATAGCAATTCGTCCCCGAATTTCCCTTCCAAGGGTGGCGAACATAAATCTCAGAACAGCTCTGGCCACTGAGCACGTACATCGGCCTCCCGCTCCCAGGTCTCGTCCTGCACTCGGCCATGCTGCCATAGCACCCGTACGTGAGGAACTGACCGGCCTCGGAGAAACTTTGTGCTCCTGTCAACGATACGGATCGGATGCCCCTCAAAGGATGCATCATGCTGCAGCTCAACCTCCTCAGGCTGAAAGGTGTGAGACGGGTCTGAATGGTAGTGACACAACTGAGACACGTGGAAGATGTCGTGCATGGATCGGTACTACTGCGGTAACTGCAACCGATAGGCAACCAGCCCAACTCTTTCCAGAATCTCAAAAGGTCCCACATACCTCAGCGAAAGCTTATCCTGTCTCCTGATCTATTTGCATCCCAGCCTCGACGAAACACGCAAGAAAACCTGATCCCCAACCTCGAACTCCAAAGGACGTCTGCGGCGATCAGCATAAGACTTCTGACGAGACTGTGCAGTAGCCATCCGCTTCTGAATTAACTCGACCTGCTCAGATGTCTCCTGCACGAGCTGTGGTCCCAGTAAAGCTGCCTCACTTGCCTCTAACCAGCACAAAGGTGATCGGCATGGCCTACCATATAAAGCCTCGTATGGTTCCATATCAATAGTTGCCTAAATACTATTGTTATAGGAAAACTTGACTAAGGGTATATGCTTCTCCCAAGACCCCCCAAAGTCTAGGACGCATGCGCACAACATGTCCTCTAACACCTGTATCGTCCTCTCTGACTGGCCATCTGTCTGAGGGTGGTATGCTGTGCTCAGAACCACCTGTGTACCCAGCGCCCTCTGAAAACTATGCCAAAAATGAGATGTAAAGCAGGTGTCCCTCTCTGAAACGATAGAATGAGGGACCCCATGTAGACGTACGATCTCTCGGATATATAGCCTTCCGATCTCGTCCATAATGAAGGTCTCCTTGATTGGCAAGAAGTGATCTACCTTCGTAAGTCTGTCCACAACAACCCATACAACGTCATTGCCTCGAGGTGACCTTGGCAAACCCGTCACGAAATCCATCACGACATCATCCCATTTTCACTCCGGAATAGGCAACTGCTGTAACAGTCCAGCTAGTCTCTGATGCTCTGCCTTCACCTGCTGACAGGTGGAACACCTCGTAACAAAACCAGCTATCTCTCTCTACATACCCGGTCACCAATACTGACGTCTCAAGTCTCGGTACATCTTGGTAACCCCGGGATGAACGGCCCAAGTTGAAGCATGAAACTCCCTCATCAGCTCCTCGCATATATCCCCTGAAACCCACACACGTCCATGGAAACACAAAACCTCTTCATCGCTTATCGTCCAATCGGAAGGAGGGTCCTCACTTGCCATTGAATCCCGTAGAACTAGGCCTTCTGAAACCAATAGCTGCCTCATCCTCACTCTATCCAGGAGGGTAGAAGTCACAGCTAACGAGGAAAGATAAATCTGCCCCTGAATATCATGCACCCCTAGATGCATCTTAGAGAACAAGGCCATAAGCTGCCACTCACCACTGGCCTCCTGCACTGCCTGTATCTGAGTCTTCTTGCTCAGTGCATCGGCTACTGCATTACCTTTACCAGGTGTATAGGCAAGCTCAAAATCGAAGGACTGTAGGTACTCGACCCACATTCTCTGCCTCAGATTCAGGTCACGCTGAGTAAAGATATACTTGAGGCTTTTGTGGTTGGTGAAAACCACAAAATGATCTCCCAATAAGTAATGTCTCCAACAGCGCAATGCATGCACAACTGCAGCCAACTCGAGATCATGTGTCCGGTAATTCCTCTCATGTGGCCTCAACTGCCGAGACCCGTACGCCACAACTTGGTTTCCCTGCATCAAAACGGCTCCCAGCCCAATCCCTGATGCATCATAGTAAACTGTATAGCTCTTCCCCTGCTCTGGGAGTATCAGTATCGGTGCTGATGTCAGCATTCCCTTTAGGTCCTGAAAAGCTATCTCACAAGCTTCTGACCAAATGAACTTCACACCGTTCTTAGTCAGACCTGTCAACGGTGCTTCTAAGCGGGAGAAGTCCTGTATGAAACGTCTGTAGTAACCATCCAGCCCTAAGAAACGTTGTATCTCAAACACGTTCTTGGGCTGCTCCCAGGAAAATACTGCTCTCACCTTCTCTGGGTCCACTACAACTCCTGCCTCTGAGATGATATGACCTAGGAAGTGAATCTGGTCCATCTAAAAGTGGAACTTTGAGAGCTTAGCATATAGGCGATGCTCTCTCAGTGTACTCAATACGATCTCAAGATGGGTGGCATGGCCGTGTCGAGTGTGAGAGTACACCAAGATGTTGTCGACGAATACTAACACAAATGAATCAAGATATGGATGGAACACACGATTCATCAGATCCATGAAAATTGCTAGCACGTTCGTGAGTCCGAACGGCATAACCGTATACTCATATAGACCATACCTGCTCCTGAAAGCTGTGAGAGGTATATCCGATGGTCTAACGCGCAGCTGATGATATCCGGATCTCAAGTCAATCTTTGAGAACACTCATGCTCCACGAAACTGATCAAACAGATCTTCTATCCTCAGCAAGGGATATCGGTTCTTAACCGTCAACTGGTTCAGCTTCTGATAATCCACACAAAGCCTAAGGGTACAATCTGCTTTCTTCGCAAAGAGGACCAGAGAACCCCAAGGAGAAGTACTGGGTCGGATAAAACCCTTTGTTTGTAGCTCCTCTAACTGCCTCTTGAGCTCCTAAAACTCAGGCGTGGCCATCCTATAAGGAGGAATGGACACCGGTGCTGCTCCTGGAACAAGATTGATAGAGAAATCCACCTCACACACCGGAGGTAGACCTGAAAAGTCGTCCGGGAAGACATCCCTGAAACGATCGACAACTAGAGGGAAATCTGTCTGACAAGTCCCCTGGTCATCCAGATATAAGCTCGCAATCTGGGCTGTGACTCCACCTCGCCCATGATGCTCTGGTCCAGCTCGAATCGCCTGAAAATCCCACTCGCCCGTGTATAGAAACTCCCTGCCCTCTAGTGACATGAAACACACCCTGCGACGATAGCAGTCTACAAAGGCTCGAAAGGGAACCAACCGGTCCATTCCAAGAATGACGTCATAACTTGTCATCTCCAGGACATAGAGGTCCCATAGGAAGTGACACCCACCAACCTCAAGGGGGCACTCCTTGCACTGACGCACACCAATCGTCCTAGTTCCCAACGGAGTGTCTAGCGTCAAGATAGAAGAAGAAGTAGAAACACTGAGCCCAAGGCTCTCCACAACGGGTAAAGATATAAAACTATGTGTAGAACCCGTATCAAAAAGTACTGAAGACAAGACAGAAGCTACTAGAATAGTACCTCTGACTGTCGAAGGTCCGGGATCCTGCTCTTGCTGGGTTTGTTGCACTGCATATGCATGTCCAATGCCGCAACCCTGCGACAAAGCCTGGCTACCCTAATCTGTCCTGCCCTGTTGCCTCTGAGATCCTGGTGTCTGGCTACCACGACCACGACCACCATCTCTGCCTTCACGCCCTGACGTATTCCAGTTCCCTGACTAGTAAGAATCCACTGGTCCTGCTCCCATACAAGAAGTCTGCACAGAACCCCTCTCACTAGCCACTGGTAGAACAGCCCTGCAAAAGCGCTGCAGATGACCCATCTTGCCGCAAGCTCGACACTCCACTGGGTCTCGTGGACACTGCGGTCTCTTTTGCCCCTCTCTACCACACTGGTAGCACCTGATCGGACCACCTATAGAAGCTGCCTGGCTGGTACTACCGCCCTGATAGAAGTCCATCTGTCTCTTCCTCTTGCCAGCAGAAATAGTACCAATAACTGGTGTTGAACTGCTCTGGCCCACACCACTAGCTTCTCGCAGGTTCCTCTCTGTAATCAACGCCTGGTTCACAATCGCGTGTACAGTAGGTAACCTGAAAACATTCACCAGCACTCAGATGTCATATCGAAGACCATCCTCAAAACGTCTGGCTCTCAGCGTCTCATCACCCACTAGCACGGGTGCAAAGCACTGAAGCTCTGTAAAACGAGCAGAGTAGTCCAACACCGACATAGCGCCCTGCTGCAGATTCATGAACTCTCGAGCTCTATCTACCCTCAGTGTCTCGGGAAAGAAGAATTCATAGAAGACTATCTGAAAATCCTCCCACGCCATGTCCCTGTGATGCTCTGACTGGGTGGTAACATCCCACCACCTCTTGGAAGAATCAAACAGCATGTAAGTCACGAGCTTGACCCTCCGCCCTGGAGGCGTCTCAAGATGCTTGAAAATAGTCTGCATCGATCCTAGCCAGGACTCTGCAGCCTGTGGTCCGCCATCCCCTGAAAACGTAGGCGGATGCTGCTGCTGAAAGATACGCGTCAGCTCGGCCATAGATGTGGTAGCCTGTGGTGCTCCCTGAAAGGTCTGCATGAACTGTAATAAGCCTTCACGGAACTGCGCCTCCGCGCCCGTGTCCGGTATAACAGCTGGTGCTGCATCTGGCTCTGCTGGGGGATCAACTGGTAGCCCATGGCCCACCATCTCCAGAGTATAATCGTTTCCGCTCTCTTGGCGAACAACTCGCGGTCGTCTAGGCGGCATGACTCTACAAGGTCAAAATCAAGCCTCAGATTCAAGATTATTAAGACTGAAAGCAAAGGAACCACAAGGGAACAAGAGGAAGAAGGTATTCAAAATTGGAAAAACAAGACTACACGGCGTGTACTTGACTTTCCTTCCCCTGCCCGGGTCATTTTCCATGGATAAGTCACACAGATTCCATTTCAACAAAGCTACATGGCGTGTGTAATATCTACACGGCGTGTACGGTGTTTTTTTTCAACTTCCCGTGTCGTCTTTCACACGGCCGACTACTCGGCTTTACTCTACACGGCGTGTTACACCCGAACACGGCGTGTACACCATCCCGTTTCCCAGCCACATGGCTAACTCCACACGGTCTGTCCTCGGGCAAGACTACACGGCGTGTCCCAAAGGTACACGGCGTGTTCTGGAAGAGGTGGCGCCGACCCGTGTTGTTAGTTACACGGCCGAGTCCCCAGGTCACACTACACGGCGTGTCCATAACTGAAATGGCGTGTTCTGTCAAGGAGTTCGCCGACCTGTGTTGTTAGTTACACGGTCAGACTCCGGGTCAACACTGCACGGCGTGTAAAATACTACACGACGTGTTTTACCCAAGCCCTTCCCTACCCTGTGTCGCCGCCCACATGGTTTGTGACACGGGAAGAGACTACACGGCGTGTACTCAGGGTACACGGTGTGTATTCAAAAAGTTCATTTTTCTTCCCAAACAGAAGAACATACACGGCGTGTATAAAAATACTACACGGCGTGTATACTGGGTTTCCAGACAGTATGCCTCAGAAACTTCTCCGGAACCCAGAAAATACTGAAACACAACACCTAAGTGTCAAATTCCGACCCGTGGGGGCCCATACACCCCACGAATCAAAGTTTGACATCTTATTTGTGTTATAACTAATAACCAGTCAATGATCCACAAAGTTCTGGTCAATGGGGCCCATAATCCCCAAAAACCAATGTTTGGAGTCCATTCTATAAACAAACTCAAACAAAAATACCATATCACAAGGCAGGTATTTATCAAGCAGCTATCACAACAGCATGCTTTTCTAGCACAACAACTATGACAAGAACATGCGAATTTCTAATGAACCTATATGGCATGGAAACTATGCATGACATGTGATATCTAGCATGTGCCTATATGATGCATGAGATGGCATACCCTCATCTCATCGGGTTGCAACTAAATATAAACCACAGATAAAATATAAACAGCACAATCCAAGTGCGTCACCCAATGGTGAAAACATATCAACCGTAAAATTGAAAATAAAATAATGAAAAATACGAGGTAGACTGGCTTTTCTCTGTACACGGGTTAGCTACGCCTGGGCACATCTTATTACCAACTACCGTTCTGTCCTATCCTTGACTACAGCTCCAAATAGTAATTCAAAGAAAAGAACCTGCCTCTGATACCACTTTGTAACGTCCCGGCCCCAGGTGCCACGCAACGGGTTCCCCGAGCCCGGTTCACCATGTGACCTCAAGCGCATTTCCCCAAACGCCAGAGGCTGCCGACTAGCAGCGAGGGCCCAGGTCTGATAGTGGGGAAACTATGCTCTTATTTGTCAAAGTGTAGCGCAACGGAATACCAAAATAAACATACAACAACAGCAGAAGTAGTAAACCATACATAATTGAAATACACAACAGTAGTGGATATAACCAACAGTATATAAATTATGATACTACATGTCTCAAGTTCTAATAAAACAGCTAGAACATGTTATACATCAATACGGTACAAACAAAAGCAGAGTACAACAAAACAAAGAAAAACAGCTGGTAGCGCCATCACGAGCCTAGGCTCGGTCCCATGCCCTCCTCCTCCTCAGCAACAGTCACGTACCTGTATAGGGACTCTTTCCCCTATCTACACCTGCAGCAACGTAATCTGTTTGGGCCGAAAAGCGTGACCCAAATAGGGTGTGAGAAATATATCTCAGTAGGCACTCACTAAAGGCCCATGCTCAACTGTGTGTAAAGCATGCAACAAGTGTGCAGTAGTAAAATGCAATAACTAGGCAGTACTCAAAAGTAACTAACTTAACAATTAAATTGCCATTTTATTATTCATTTAATCTCTTTAATTTAGTAACATTTTTGTGCTCAACAGCACCAAGCCCTCAGGCCAAACAATATCTCACCCTCAGGCTAATATAGTCACGCCCTCATACTAATATAGTCACGCCCTCAGGCTAATATAGTCACACCCTCAGGATAATATAGTCACGCCCTCAGGCTAATATAGTCACGCCCTCAGGCTAATATAATCACGCCCTCAGGCTAATATAGTCACGCCCTCAGGCTAATATAATCACGCCCTCAGGCTAATCACAACAACGCCCTCAGGCTAATACAATCATGCCCTCGGGCTAAATAGGTAACCGGGCCATGCCCAACATATCAAAATGCAGTAAACAAGCACTTCCTCTCAAGGCAATTCTTACAATTACTACATTGAAGGCATACCCTCAGGTATCCTGGCCAAACGACTAAACAGAGAAACACACCCCCGAGGTGGTTCCGGATCCAAGCAACGATCCCAATCAGCATTTTATTATCAAGATTTAATCACCTATGCAATTCTAGGCATTAAATATTACAACGGCCTCAGCCACAAGACACCCCAACATGGGTTCGTGGCACGAAAACGAACAAAACGCATGACAGTTGGAAAGATAACACAAATCCACCAACCTTAAACGTCAATGAATGCTATACCCGAACGCCGACTCCAGAAACGCCCAAGAACAGCATAGATCTGACGAAGAACAAAACCCATTCAAACGTAAATAACTTATGCTGGGAGAATAATTGGAAAAAACGGTACCAGGAGGTGTAATCCCTTACTCGTGCGGTTCCAACGGGATCGTCCGACAGGGAATCAGATTCCAGAAGAACACCCAATGGATCTTCAAAGGTTCAGCCTCCTCCTTTGGCTCCAAAATGGCTCAAATGCCTCCTCTTCCAAATGAGGACGCTACTGCCTGTTTTAAGCCCGGAAAACAAAGTACACGACGTGTAATCCTTTCATTTAACTGTTCATTTGGCGGCACCACCACACTATTCATCTACCGACAAGAGTACACGACATGTACTCCCAAGTACACAGCGTGTACTGCCGCCCAGCTGGCGGCGACTTCACCGCCTTACTTTTTAACCTGCCGACTTACTACACAGCGTGTAAGGTACCACTACACGGTGTGTAGTCGGTTCCTACACCCTTCATCGCCGGCATGGCTACACGCCCTGTGTACTTATCCCAACACGGCCCAAAGTACACGGCGTGTGGACAAGGTACATGGCGTGTAGTTTCAAAATTTAGGATTTTTCCCATTTTCCATATTCTCTCGAAAATCACTTAAGGAAAAGGAAAAGAAGAAGCTCATACCTCAAAAATAAGAACCGGGTTCTTACAACTAATAAAACTACTTTTAGAAATTCAAGGGTTAATTATAAATTCTTTTCAAACTTGGAGGAAATAATGGAATGCATAGAACCAGAACTAAATAATGTACTTTTTTGATTTGAGATAACAACAAGAGTACCTTCTACCACATCATTTGGAGCTTCAACATCAGTTATCATGATAGAAAAAGCATGAACTTGTTCCCCTGGACTTTGTTGAGGCTGATGGTGATTCCCCTTTACTACCCTCATATTTGGATAGTGATTAGAAAAGTTCCAAATATGTCCAAACTTAATGCATTGGACTTCAGGTAGGGCCTGTATCATCTTCCATTTGTCATTAGTGTTGGGAAGTTGAGGTTTCACCTTACTACGACAATTCCATGTGATATGGCCATCTCTTCCACACGTGTAGCACTTCCCTCTCCCGATTAGGTAGTTCCCCGAGTGCTTCTCCCCAAAATTATTACACGTGGGACATTTCACTTGCTTGCCTCATCTTCCCTGGTCACAGATCCTCCCAAATATTGGCTTCATTTATCTCTTATTGTCATTGTATTTATGAGACCACTACGTCTCACTAAACTCTAGTTTGTCCTTCATATCACTCCGCATGATCTCCTCATAGATATCATAGTCTAGTTTGGCTAGATTCTTCTGCAGATGAGGTCTTAGTCCACCATATAATTTATCAACATTAATATTAGGATCCACGAAAAATATTGAGGTGTAACGACAAAGTCTTTTGAAGTTCATCTTGTAGCATCCATCAAATTCATTCTCCTTCTGCTTCAGCTCAAGAAACTCCTTCCCCATTTTTTTCTCATTGAATGAGGGAAATACTTATTGAAGAATATCCCTTTGAACTCTTTCCACTACATAGCCTCAAAATCCACTCTTGGACACATAATTTTAATTAGTTTCCACCACTGATAAAATTCCCCCTCTAAGAGGTAAATATCTAGGGTGACCTTATCTTGTTTTGAAACATGGAGCATGGAAAAGATCTTTTTGATAGAGCTGATCCACTATTAATAAATAAAGGGGTTAGTAGATCCACTGAACGTTGGTAATTTTTATGCATAAAGGACTCAAAATAATGTTGTTCCCTTCATGGTGAAATTGGTCTATCGTCTTGATTCATGTAATTTCCCATAATTTGAGTCAATCGGTTCATCATTCTCATGAATGTTTTCATTTTGGATTCCATCAGAGGGTTGTCAACGCATGGTCCATTGATGTCACAATTTGCATGGTTCCTCCTATTTCCCTCCATTTTCTAAAAGAATAAAACCTTACTGAGAAACTTATTTTATTTATGAATATTTTATATGTGAAGTATTTTTATGTCTTAAAACATCATTATTAAACATATTATTCTTCAAAAAATATTACATTT
This sequence comes from Viscum album, assembly GCA_963277665.1. NCBI lineage: Eukaryota > Viridiplantae > Streptophyta > Magnoliopsida > Santalales > Viscaceae > Viscum > Viscum album. The sequence goes on from OY728161.1 coordinate 1,301,820,986, forward strand.
CTATATAAATACTTCATAATGATTTATAAAAAGCTTGGGATTAACCAAAAATATCCCTTGGAAGTGTCAAACTATGAGTTCATCAAGGCCTATTTTTTTCACCATCTCCCATTTAGTCTAGATAAAAGTAGTGTTTTTCAGTTTTACCCCTAGATATATCTGTTCCAGAGCCACATCCACTTGTTCGTATCTAGACATGGATTTATTTTTTTTGGAAACCAGTTACTTAATATTTCACCAAAATACCAGGAAGTTTTCCTATATTTAAAATTTTCTTTAAGGTTCTTATTGAGGTTTTCATATCCTAATTTCCCCATATAACGAAACCATCCTTTGATACCAACTATGTCATCCCACCTTTTCATTAGATTACTTTTCATTTCATTTTACAAACAGAGTATCTTTAAAGTCTAGTGTCTTGGAAAAAAGATACATAATACATGAAAACATAGAACATTATTTTTATCCTCTTGAAAGGATTCTTGAAATTTTCATCCTAAGAAAAATTACTACATCTCATAACCTGGGAACATACATGAAAGGAAAGGGTGAGCATAAGGCATAATAAGGGAAAACAAGCAAAATAGTTTACATATGAACTTAAGAGAATACAAAAAGAACATGAGGAAATATAATAAAAGAATCAGAAAAGACATATCATGATAAAAATAACATGAATAATATATTGAAAATTTGTCTAAAAGTTTTAATTTATACATTCATAAGAATATCATCAAGTTCCAACCCCATGGTGTCATAAAAATTGACAAGGTTATTCACTAAGGTATCATAAAACTTGTCATCTCTAGAGATTAATTTCTTTACCCAATGCATTGGAGCGCTATCATAGAACACCCTTAATATTAATTTTGTTTCATGTCAGCCACATATATTACAATAAAACATTTCACAAATAACCCATATAGAATAAATGAAATTGGTTTTATATCAAAATCATGGCGTTTTAAAAAGTGCTTAAAAAATAATCATTATGTCATTTATAACCCACAAAAAGGGAATGAGGGATTTATGTATGAAAATTATACTATAAAATAAATTATTTTAATTTAATGATAAATAACCCTATAAATGAATAAGATTTGGGTATTCGCAAAAGGAAAATATAAGTATTTCTTGATAAAAAGAGAGATATTTTTTAGAAGAAATTTCTATAGCATAACGACTTTGCAACATGGTTTTAGAAAACATTTAAAAGAGAGGGGAAATAGGTCACTCATTCATAATAGGGTCATAATAAAATTTAAGTAAATAATAACATGATGATAAAAACATGTTATGGAAATTTTAAATACATACCACATAAAAATAACTTGAAAGAAAAAAAAGAGAAGTTTTAAATTCTCTAATGAAAATTTGGAAGCCTAACAATGTCACTTAAAAATTTAGAAAATCAGTTGATGAGAGTGAAAAGGGTATAACATCATTTGGAAATAAAATGGACAGTAATAAGGAAACAAAATAACATAACCAAACATAATAAAATGGAAATTAGAAAATGTAACATAAAACATGTCTTGACTAAAAGAGGAGGGTGAAAGGTTCCCTTACCTTGAAGAGAAACTTCTAAAAATCTAGGATTGGGACCTTGAGGGCTTGAGGAAACTTTAGGAGGACTCCTTGGGTGTTAAAACTATCATATCCTAGAGGTGGGGTATTTTGGAATGAATTAAGACAACGCAAGGGCTTGGTATTTATAGTAAATAAGGGGGACTTTTTTTTTTTAATTTTCAAAGACACCTCGTCAGTGGTATTTGAAAAACTATAGGCTTGAACGTGGTATTTTCCCATTATTTTTTAATTGGTACAATTTATTTAATATTTTAATATAAATGAGTCAAACATACTTTTAAATTAAATTTTACATCATTAGGATGTCATAAAACACATTGAAAACTCAAAAACTGTATTTTTACTATTCATCAAGAAACAAAACATTTTATAAAAATATCAAAAATTCACCCTAACATAATATTGATGTTCTAAATTCAAAAATGAAGTCCGTTTTATTAAAATAATTCTCTAAATATTATATATTTATTTTTTAAGTAAAATCACTATTTATCTTAAAAATACTAATACTTTACTAATAATTTCTGAAATAGTAATTTACTTATGCTATTATATCTTATTACCATTCAAGATGCCTAAATTATATTTATACATACTTAAGTGAGGTTACTATTCCATTGGTCATATTACTATTCATAAGAGTAATATTACTATTCATAATTTACTATTCACCAAAAATTAACTTAATCTTATCAGACTCTAAGTTTATTACTGATCACAACCATATATATCCATTTTTTGAAAATCATTTCACATTATTAATTATTTAAAGTATAAAAAATATTTTGAAATAATCTTTTTTTTTCAATATTCATTAATAATATGAAACTTCTTTGAAAAGAAACTAAAAATTCATCCAATATTTATTTCGATATTTGAAATTCCAAAATTATGTTTATTTTACCATAATAAGAAAAAACAATTTTATTTACACAAAAATATTACACAAAGAAACTAAGGTCTCATTACATAGACCATTGTAACACCTACATAGGACATAAGAGTAAGGTTTTTAATTGTGATAGAATCTTAGGGCATCTCGGACAACATTTCCCAAGTGGTGATTTCTATTAGCTTGAACTTCTCCCATAAGAGATTCCATTGAAGTTTAACAAATTAAAGTTCAGCTTGGGCTTGGTCCAGAGAAAATACTAGTGACACTATCTCCTTTCTAATATTTGATAGACGTGCTTCATATAACCTGAGTCTACTAGATGAGGTCATTGACTCTTCTTTCTGCATTAGTTATCCATTATTATTTTTATTTTAAACAACAATTATAATGTTAAAAATTATTATTGTTTCTAATGGTCATAGTGACCAATGGTCATATAATAGTAAAAACCTGATAGTTACATTTCATTTATAATTACATATTATTTATTGATTATGACATAGTAATATATACATTTTTTGGAACCAAAAATGTTATTGAAAAGTTCAGGTCATTACAGTCAAAGCGGGTAATGTTTTATTTCTTGGTAGTTAGGTAAGGATATCATGGCATGACTTGATTTTTTAGTTTTATCAGAATTTATTTCATTATATCACATAAATATACTTAGTATTATAAAATTTTGTATCAGTCTATTGGTGATTTCCCATTCATTATTTATACTAAGTACTTATTAGTTGCCTATAAATATATATTTTAATTTTATTATCCCATGTAATTGAAAATTCACTATGACGGGTAAAATACATTGTTAATTGAATAGATAATAACATGGCCATGGCAATCTAGAGGGTGGCATGACCCAAGTATTTTAATATTTACCTTAAATTAACTTTACATATACATGTGATAGGTTTTTGGGAGAAAATATTAGTATTGAAAGTTATGTTTGATTATTGTGACAACATCCTTATATGAATATATCATCTATTTTAACTTTTTATTTATTAATGTCGTATTTTTTAATATATATTATTAATAAATTTTATTATTATAATTTTTTGTAGTTATATATATTGAATAAATTTTCTCTCCATCCTCTTTATCAATCCCTCACCCCTATTAAAAACCCTCTAGCATTAAAAAAAGAAACCCCTAAAGTTATGGGGTATCATGGATTAAGTAATCAGGTTATGGAGTTAAAATATATTTTAAGTATTACTATAATATTACCTAGTTTATTTTATTGTAAAATAATCAATAAATTGTTACAAATTTTCATAATTTTGATGATTCAAATACTTGTAAATATATTTATTTACTTAAGTTAAATGTTTATTTATTAATGGATTTATAAAGTGTGTGTTTTTTTAGTTGACAAATTATCCTCTGGTATGAATGTATGCTTAAATTAATTATGATGGAAATGTTTATTAGTTAATTAGTTGTGATAAAATTGAGTTATTATATTTTTTTATTCAATTTATCAATGAATAATAGAAAAACATTCTAAAGGAACTTATTTGGGGTGATGGTAGTGGAACCATAAAATTGGGAAAATTAATGTAGGATGAATGATGGTGTTACACCCTCCAAGGAGATTACACAAATAAAAGGATAGATCAAGGTTTTAAAATTTAATTTTTATAAAATCATTTTCCACTTATGGATCATAATCCGTTATCTTTTGTAATTTATTTTTCTCAATAATACGTGACATAAAAAATAATAAATAAAGCACTAATCAACCACAAATTTAACTTGGTGCACCTCTGGTGGGGAAGATAATCCAAGAATGATAAATAAATTCATTTATTTTATAATCAACATCATTAATAATATAGATTTTAGGTTTTAGGGGAAAAATAAAAAATCTAAGGACACTTTGTATATATAATTTTAACAAATTTACTCTATAAAAATTCATATTATGAAAACAAATAAGAATAATTACACCCTACATTGATGGTATGATAATGATTTCATTGTAAATTTTTCATGATTGGTAATCTCAGTTGGGATTTGGTGTGATTTTTTTTTCTGGTAGAATTTTGGGATTTACAAAGGTTATGTTCCTAAAATTACACTTTGTGAAACTACATAATGATAGTCTCACCGTAACCATTTATATTAAGTTTAAGGCTAACAAAAGTATCTTAGAAGAAAAATATCATCTAAGGAAGTTGAGTAGAAGCAGTTCAGTATAAGTAGTTCAATATATGTAGATCAATGGAAGGTATAATCCATAGTGTTGTATAAGTGTGGGAATTTAGAAATATAAACATCTAGATTATTTACCCTAGGGAGTAGTTATTTTTTGAAAAGCATTTGGTGAGTATTATATCATGTTTTAGATACATATCTTGGTTGTAAGGAAGTTGATTTCCTCTAGTTGAGTGGTTTAAAATTTTCTCTAAGGATGTTACTGGTAAGATAATGGTAGTATCAGGGTGCCTATGTATTCCAAAAGACATCAATTAATTTGGTAATGATAGTGAGTTTTATTTATCTAGGTGGAATTAGAAACTTGGTTGGATTATTATTGAATCCTTCTAGTAGAAAATATTAATCCCATATGTTTTTAGATCTAATTGGAGCCCATTGTCTTCCATAGGATATAATTATAACTAGTAAGGTCCAATTTTATGTTTTGATGGTGTGATATTTTAACTTTGGAGAATCTAGTTTTAAAAATTATAGAGATTTTATATGTTCTATTTATTATGAGTTATCTAGAAGTGAGTGCTTTGAAGAATAAACGACCATGAAAAAAATCACAAGGATTGTTTTAGAAGGTGTAGCCTGGTGAATTGGTTTATGGTTCTGAAGGAGGTTTTAGTTGTGATTTTGAAGTAAAAAACTTATTCTAATTCATTGGATTCAAGTTTCAAGTTGATTTTTTCACCTTAGACAATAATTTATATTTAAAAATGTTAATTTATAGAGGTTCCTAAAAATAATATTGGTGCGAGGGGTGGTTTTTATGGCTACCAGTTGTTTTAAAGCCCACTTAAGTCAAAAATATTTAATATAAGGTTCTAGTCACTTAATATCCAAGAAGTAATAATGATTTGATTTCAAGAATCTCTAGGATAATATGTGGTAAATAGAAAAGTGGTGGTTCACATTAGATAATGAATAAAAGGAAGTTCTGTGAAATGATCTCAAATAAATTGGTGAAGTAGTTAAAGGTTAATATATGGTGTAGAATCATGATGTGCAGATATATGGTTATAGAAAATGTGTGAAAGAAGAATCTATATTTTTAGATGTGGGTTTTTGGAAGAATAATTTCATGTGAGAGTATTATAATTCAAAAATATGGATGATATTATATGGTCATATCAATCACATAGTCATGGGGGGGGGGGTGGAAACCATTTGTTTCTGAAAGGATTAAACTTCAGTGAAAGGAGTTCTAAAACATTCAAGGAGTGTGGTATTCAGTTGTAGTGGGAGGTGTTATTTTTCTATAAAGAGGAGGTACAAGTGGATCAAATTATTCATAAGTTATGGTTATTCACATTATGTAATTATACTTTATACCATTATAAAAAAGTAGAACAATAGTGTATTTGTTATTTCATTAATTAGAGTTTGAGGTGTTTCAAAACCATTATCACCAAGAACCATAGTGGAATAATGGTAATTACATGATATTATGGTTGATTAGAGTTCTTTGAAGTAGTGGGAGTTTTGAAAGATCAACTAGTGTAGTTTTTCAGTTGTCATGAGGAGACTAAAACCGGTACTTTGGATGGTGTCATAGAGAGTATGTTAACTTAGTTTGGGGTAGGATCTTCTAAAGATACTCTATGTAAGGAATTTTGAATGATTTTTTATTCTCTCAACTATAAATTCTTTGGTCATGTTAATCCTGACTATGTTAATTCCAAAAGAGGGACAACCTCAATTTTAGTGAATTTTTTCTCTACAAAGAGTATTGATAAAGACTTAAGTGTTTTTTAATGTGAGTAAATAACATTTTTATATAAATTGGAGTAATAGAAGGTCACATTTGATGGAAGGGGGTATTTAAAGGATTGAAAACCAATAAAGATGTAGTGAGAGTAAAGGATTGTGTGTGTAATAGTTTTATAGAGAAAATTTTTAAATGGGAGTTTTGTAGTCTGTTGATACAAGACTTTCCATAGGTTAAGAGTTTCAGATAAAGGTTAGTTTTTGATGTTATCACTAGAGTTTTATGTACCATAAATATCTCATATTATGAAAGCTTGTATTTATAGTTTCAAAAGTTCATTTTTCTTGAATGGGTGAGGTCGTGGACACTATACACAATGTAGTGAATTAATGAGATGTAAAAAATTAGGATGGTGATCTAGCCAATTTTTTGGGATTGATTATTAATGTTTCATGTTTTATGGAATGAAGGGTCATGGTATGGGATGTATTAGGTGGAATTTATTTATTAGGGAACTAGATGATCAGAAAAATAATGTAGAGCTATGCAGTTGAAACAAAATATTAAATGGATGTTGACTTATTAAAATATAATAAAATCATTAAGAATGGTATTTGAGTGGAATATTGTTGGTCTTAATCTAGGAAAAAAATTCTCAAGTGGGATATTTTTTGTTTTTATTGTGCACATTATTCTCCAGTTAAGTGGTGTAATTTTTGGAAGTTATGTTCCAATAATTACACATGAAAAACAAGATGGATATGAGGTCACCATTCTTATATATGTATAGTTTTCGTCCAATGGAATTAGTTAAGAGAAATTAGTTTTGTGGATTCATCTAATCAGATATAGTTTCATGAATGTAATATCCATAGTAGTGTCCATGTATCGAAATATGGAATGAAAAATATCTATTAACATAAAAATATTGAGAAATCATGTTCCAAAAGATGTATTTTACATCTAAAAGGGATATTCTATATATAGTATGAAAGATACGGAGGACGTGATGGGTGAGGATAATTTACAGCATGTGTCAATATTACAGATGAAGATAAATAATGTTTTTTGGTATTTTATGAAACAAGATATGTAAGGGTTATCATTTTCATACATTAGAGAAACTTGTGAATTCCCTAGAAGTTGGAAATTGATGTAGGAACACATATGGGAAATCCAAGGTAGTTATGGAAAACAGTGGTTTCCCTATGAATTTAAAAATGTGGTGGAATTAGTAGAATGGAGGGTCCCCACTATATTGAGAAGGTTGATTCAAAAAATGTTAAAGGCGCATAATAGTAAGAAATTCACAAGTATAAGTGCTCAGATAAATCAACTATGTGTTAGATGACCTTTAGTCAAAGGCATACATTCATAGTTCGGAAGTGGGATGGTTTACCAGAATTAGTGGAAGTGAAAGATGAAAAATATGAAGGGGTTTGAGGATTCTTGAAAAAATCTATATTATTTCATTTATTGGTTATAAAAATTGGGGTTCTTGTGGTAGAATTATTTCATAGATAGCATTGATTCTTCTTCTTCTATTTATCTAAGTAGGGATCTAAAACATGGTTCACATATAACTCATATATAAATTTCTTGAATAAAAGTGTAGTATATTCTACCATTTATGTAGGACTAAATTCTGAACAACATAATCATTTTTTTGTTCTTATTCCCATTAGTCTATCATATTCATGTTCTTACTTTCTCATTTGTCTTTGAAGATGTTCTTTTTTAATGAAAATTTTGGGAACTAAAAACAGAATTTTGTGGATTACTATGATGGTTGGGGTGGGAAAACATCCCAGTTCCATATGCTAATTATATAGAGGTGGTATGGTACTCAAGATATTTGGGTGAACTTGTTCATAATTTCAGTTCTGAAAGATAAAATCTAGTGAAAAGAAGTGGGTACTTTAGATTTTATGGTTTCAAACCCAAAAAGTCAGTTCTTTATATTGAATGACTTAAAATCTGAAATAATATCTTCTATTTAACCTATATTTCCCCAAGAAAAGATGTGTATTTAATTTTTTATTTCAAACCCTCTATCATAAACTTTATATATTCATATAAACAATTAATATATCTATAGCTATCATTTTTCAAATCAACAAAATCTTCATTTTAATATCTACTACTGATATATTATCCTTTTAAAAAATTTAATATATTATATTTTAATGATTTACTAATTTTTTTAAAAGTACATGTTCCCATCCTAAAATAAGGTAATTTCATTCATTTATTACATCCAAAATTATTGTAGTTTCCATGAAAAAAATTATGAAAATATCTTCTCTTAATTTAAATATTATTCATATTTTCCACAAATATTAATTATCATATATAAATAGGTATTATAAAAATTCATTAAATATTTAATATAATTAGTATAATCGATATTCAATTACATGATTTTTTTTTCAAAAAATATGTTAAATCAAAATTATTTTTATTAAGAAATATTATTTTATCTCATGTAATCAGTTCAATGAAAATATGTTTCTAACATAAGTTTCTTATCATGAATCATACTTTTACATAGCTAGTTAATCTCATGTATTTTATCACATAGATCTTGTTTCAAGGAGATATCAATAACACAACCGTTGAATAACATCAATATACTTCATAAAAATATTTTTTCACATTGATCTAATTCAAACAATTTATGAATATCATGAATCTAATTCATATTTATCTTCTATCACAATGATCAATTTTTTGAAACTGTTTAATCCTATCAGTAATGAATTGCCCATTTCATGTCCCAAGACTTCTTCCAGACTAATATTTCACTCATGGTACTTTATTTTTAAATTTTACTTAGCATAACATTTTATTAACCACTGTACTTCATATAATTTATTTATCATGAGAATATAATTCATTAATTTCCTTTCTTATACCGGTATATTCCAAGTATTAATTCCCTTTTAAAGTTTTAGTACGGATCACTTCATTTTATTTATGTTCACTTTAGCTTCTAAAACTCTATAGACAATAAAAATATATAAAATCTTCCATAATTATTTAAAATACCATCATATATCTTCCAAGTATATATTTGAATTATAAAATTACTCAAATGTATTTATCTGTTAATATTTATTAATAATTAAAATCCATTTTTTTAATGAATGTGCTAAATAATATCCTAATTTTGGTTTTCTATAAATACCACAATAGCATTTAACAGTCACAAACATTTATAAAATCCATAAAAAATTATTTCCATCTATAATTCTATTTGAGTTAATATAATTTTAGTAAATAATAGTGATGAAAAAAACTAATAGAATTCCACAAAAAATTAACATTAAAAATAATTTGTTCAAAAAAAACCAAACTCCATTTTCTTGATACTAGTAGAATAAATCCCACTTGTATATGGCAAAAAATATTTTGCCCTTTAATTTGGAATTTTCTACGTATTGGTGATGGTATGAGAGAATAGTTGTAAAATTATAGAAGAAGATATAAATTTTAGTTTCTTTGATAAATCATATCATGTTTTAGTCCTCACAATAAAATTTTAACACCCTAATTTTTTAGGTATTATTATTTTCAAATGAATTTAACTTCTTTGTTATATTTTTTCAGACACAACATTGATTTTAAAAAAAATATACTATTAAAATAATATAATTTAATATTATAGTTATCACCAAGCCATTAAACTTGCGAGTATAAATAGGACTAACAAAATTTTGAAAATGTATGGTTTATTCATTTATTAAATTAATTAATTAGATATCAATTAATTAAAAATTAAAATGAAAAACATTTGAAAATAAATGTGATATTTTTCTATAAAACTATTTTTATGCATGTAATATGAGTTTATATTAATAAATTAAATTTATCACTATTTATAAATGATTTTATGGAAATTTATATATTATATACCTAATAAAATGTTTTTACACTCATTTAATATATTTTTCTAGTCATGGGATTTGAATAAATCTAGTGTTATGGTCAAAAATGTATTTTTCTGAAAAATGGTTTTGATCACATTTTTCAAACTTATTTTAAAATGTATATATACATATATATATATATATATAAATTTAATCCGGAAAAATGGATTCTATATTTTGAATCGTGAGGAAAAAAATTTGATAAATATGTCCCATTTTTGTCATTATGAATAGTAATCATTGTAAATTTTTGTGAGCTCAGTAAGGGTAAAATATGGTGAACGTATTTGGATAAAGATTTAAAATTTATCTTTAAGCAATTTTATCAGTCTATTTATTCAATTTTCATTAAATTATTGAATATATGGTCTCTTGGTGCCATATTTCTTTGAATATGGCCATTAGATTAATTTAAGTAAAGAAAAATACAAAAGATCAATCTCTTCCTTTTAAATATCTCTTCTGTGTTCGCATAGGGGAAATAAAAAGTTTTTCATGAATATTAATGGTTATTTGGAGAATAATGAAATTATTTTCATGATCGTCATTTATTTCTAATATTTATTGATTAAATAATTAGATTAAATACTTACGTAGTGCCGAAAAAATATTTATTCAATTAATAAAAAAATTAATTAAACAATTTTAAAAATATTAAAAGTAATATAATTTCATTACGTTATAGTTTAAAAAAAATATTATAGATACATATGAAAAATTAGTAATCTTTGAAAATATTATATTTGAATCTAATCTTCATCTTAGTGTCTTTAAAGTCAAATAAAATAAATAGTTCAAAAATTAACATTAATGATATTTTATAATAAATAACATTTTATTAAATTATTTATAATTTATAAAAATATTATCTTAATCTAAGTGGATTTAATATGGTTTACAAAATCAACCATAGTATATTTATGCATAACTTATCCATTTATGATAACATTCTTATCCATTTAATATCGAAATGGTTGATATTGTGCTTAAGGTCAAAAAATGATTAACAAAGAAATTAATAAAAGAGATAAGTTGTAAAATGACATTAAAAGCTGTCTAAATTTCATTGGATTATTTCATTACTACCCTATGATATATTATTTTAATTCATTGTCATTTTGAATTATTTTTCTGGATTAGTACTTTATTATATTTTAATATTTTATGAAATTCCATGTGTATCCTCTCCCTCCATTATAAAAGGACACCCCCATTTTCTCTTATTTACACCACTTTGAGACTTATATCTAAAAAACCCTATATAGTTCTCTTATAAAATTCCATATCCATTTATTAGAGCTTCTGGTCTCCCCAAAAGTCAAACCCTAGAGACTTTAAGTGATTATTGAAATGAGTTCTTTCATGGAAGAGGAAATTACCTTAATCGATCACTTTATTTTTTTACTTATTTTATCTCAAAAAATATATGGTATTTATAAGAAAATAATAAATAAATTAACCTAGATATAATTAAATTTTATTATTATTATTATAAAAACACATTTCTTCACCCGATATTCCATCAAATGGGAAGTGAAAGTATCGCTCAGGCAGACGTTCTTCTTACCGTCTAAATGTAGATATATAATTCATTTTCCATCACCACATTTCGTGGATGGTCATTATGATGGTTATAATATTTATATATGATATTTATGAAATAATTATACATATTTATTTATAATATCACACCTACCTTCTTACCTTATAATATTTTGGAAAATGATAACAACGCTTGTGCGTGCATGTGGACTACCACCTCCACAAGGTGATGTGATTTTTTATTCATTTATGTTTTAATTAGATGGAAATAAGGATAGATTTTATGAAAAATTATTATTTATATGATATAATAATTATTCTTTAAATGTGATTTATTATTTACCTTTCTTTCTTTCCGTCTATAAAAAGGTGAAAATAATGTTCATACATAAGTACGACCTACCATCTCCACGACCAGTGTAATTCATTTTTCAATATATAATTTTTATAGATTATAATAAATATATATTTAATAAATATATATGATTTTTATATATTTATGAACATTTTGGATATGATTTTACCATGATCAGAGTTCAAGGATCAAGTCTTCTGAACAGAAACATGCATGAAAAATGAAGCAGTTGTCACCCATAACTATGATATTAATAACAAATTATTAATTAATGGGTGGTAAGATGTCATAAGTAAATCATACATGATATTATATATATAATTAATTTTATGTAATCCATTTATAGTGAATCTAAATTTATTTTATAGGATGTCCAATCATGTTTGAAAGAGGACGATACTTCAGGTAAGGGATTTTCATCACTTTAATTTATGTGAGATGCATTCAAAATACATCATATTATTCTCTTATATAGTGTATATAAAAACCTTGAATCTATTTTATGAATATTATTAGGAAATTTTTTTATATAAATATATTTCTATATATTTTTTCTTTAATGGGGATTATGATTCAAAAGTTACCAAAGCATTGTTGGATTTTTGTTACAATCCTATTTTTAATTGGGATTGTTAATTATTATGTTTTAATTGAGAAAATTATATGATCCTTATCTAATAAATAGCTTTAGTTTTTATTATAAATTTTTTATTTATGAATAATAATTTTTTTTACTTTCATATTTTTCAATTTGAGAACTCAAGTGATCGAAGTAATGTTTTTAGGGAAAAACTACTTTATTTTTCTCTTTGATTGAAAATAATTTTTATTCCATATATATTTTATATAATTTTTTTTAATAATTTATTTCATAAATTAGGTGATTATTTAATTTCATTTTTACCCATTATTTAATTTTTAAAAATTTGTTTAAAAGGGATATTCTTTTCATTTTCTAAGAAATGTAGTTTTTTAAATTTTTACAAAAGTTTAAAAGAAATATTTTCTATTAACATATAAGGTATGAATGTAATTTCCCACTATCATGACCGCTAAATGATTCTAATATTACATTATAGTATTTCGAGAATATTTCCAAATAAAAAAATTAATATTTTTTTAATTTTTCTATTTTAAATAACTTATTTCACAGTGGAAAGGTTGTTTTCCTTATGATACATTCCAGTGGTTCTTTCCAATTAATTTTCATCTATGATAACATCCCTTGATTTTAATTCTGTTTTACTATGGATATGATCCAATGATATAATCCTTATTTTTTATCTATTTTTTTATTAGTATGATCATGAGATATTTACAAACCCCATTTATTTTACATGGGTTATGCTATGATGAAATTATAAAAATTTTATGAAACTTGTTTCTTTTTCAGGGTTTATGATATAATGAATATTGTATGATCTTAAAGAAAAAATATGTATGGTTTTCATTATGTGATGGGTGGTCTCATAATTATACATCCATCCAATCCATTGGGTAAATTATTATTTCTCAGGAATTATTTATGGGAAACAAGTCGATGTGCTTGATCCTTTATAGGAAACAAGTCGATGTGCTTAATCTTCTAAGAGAAAGAAGTCGATGTGTATAATCCACTATTAGAAACAGGTGTAGATTTATAATACATTATGATTTCATGATATTGTTATTTAACCTTTAAATATGATTTTTTTTATAATTATGATGGTTCCACACATACATGGCATACAATTATGGTTCATGATTGATTTATTATGATTTCTCACTCTATTGATTAATATCATTTGAAATGATAATGTTTTATGCCATGTCACATGTTTATAATCCATGGTATATTGGGTATGAAATTTTTAAGTTACATTCATTATCTTGTACCCTTATTCTCATGTTATGCTTTCATATGATTATTCATTTATATATCCCACTATTACCCTTACTAAGAATCTGATCTCACAATTTCTTATGATTCCATTAGCTATTTATGAATAAAAATTTAGGTAGGGTCTTTCAATGAAGAGTAATAAATGGTGATATCATTATGGTATATGTTTAATATCATTCATGAAATAAGAATACTTTACAACTAGTCTCCAAATAATCTAATCCATTATGGTCCTTAAGCATATATTTACCAATTTTTATGAATATTCATATAAAAAGATGTAATATTTATGTGTGAAAAGATTGGGTCTCTATAGTTGGTATCATAGGATAGTTTTCGTAAATCCTAGGAGATTAGGGGTATAATAACTCTTACAAATACGCCTTTTATCAGCGCTAAAAATGGCATTTAACAGCGCTAGAAAAGCGTTGTTAAAGCCGGCATAGATAAACGGGGGTCCCCTTTATTACCGCTCCAAAAAGCGCTGATAAAAGGGTCTTTTATCAGTGCTTTGTTTTAGCACTCATAAAAGACCCCTTTATTAGCACTTCCTTTATCATCGCTTTCATTTTAGCACTGATAAAAGGTAAAAAAAATAAAAAAATTTAAAAAATTTAAAAAATTTAAAAAATTTAAAAACATATTGCCAATCTGGGGGATTTTATAGCACTTGAGCCCCCCCCCCCCATAGTGCTTTTCCACCCTCATACAGCACTCCACGCACCCCCTCTACCCTTTATCAGTGCTTGCTCCCATATTCCCCAATGCGCACACCCCTACCTCCACCAGGATTTGAACTCGAGACCTGCCCCCTGTGCGCCTAAGCCCTTACCACTCCTCTATTTTGATTTGTTTTTCATTTCATGATATATATATATATATATATATATTTATATATTTTGTTATATTTATTCATATAGTAATATATATTTATATTAATATATATAGTTATATTATAATATATATATATATAGTTTTATTAATATATATATAGTTATATTATTATATATCTATATATATATATATATTTAGTTATATTTATTCGTATAGTAATATATATTTATATTAATATATATATATATATATAGTCATATTAATATATATATATATATATAGTTATATTAATATATATCTCTATTTATATATATATATAGTTATATTTATTCAGACAGTAATATATATTTATATTAATATATATATATAGTTATATTAATATATATATATAGTTATATTAATATATATATTTATAGTGATATTAATATATATATTTATAGTGATATTAATATATATATTTAGAGTAATATTAATATATATATATATGTAGTTATATTAATATATATATATATAGTTAGATTAATATACATATA
The DNA here is from genome assembly GCA_963277665.1 of Viscum album. Taxonomy (NCBI): domain Eukaryota; kingdom Viridiplantae; phylum Streptophyta; class Magnoliopsida; order Santalales; family Viscaceae; genus Viscum; species Viscum album. Next base: position 1,301,836,468 of record OY728161.1, read on the forward strand.
TATATAGTGAGATTAATATATAGGTATATAAATATTCTTATATTTGTATTTTAAATAGAATGGATATTATTTATTATTTAGATAAAACTAATATATTTTATATGTAAATATATTTGATTATTTATATTTATAATTAAATTTTTATGTGTGAATATATAAAAAATATGTATATATTGTTATATATTTGATTATAACTAGAAGTTCCTTATAAAAAACGATGAAATTTCAAAGATATAATATCTATATGAATGTAATACCATGGAATAAATCCAGTCCCCACCAAAAAAGCCAATAATACCCCATTAAACGAGGCTGAAAATCCACAAAAATGTAAAAAAATCAGGGTACCCTGACTAAAGACTCAGTTTTAGAGGACTTATTGGTCTTTTTTGGCCTCGAAAAAACCTTGACCCCCCAATCACAACGAGGTAGAGCTCGTCCCAAGCTTCGATCTGATATGTTCTAGATCTCCAACGGACACCCAGATCAAAAGTTATGGCCGTTTGAAGTTCGTGTTACGTTTTCAACATATTTTGGATTTTTTTTAATATTTTTTTTTATTTTTTAATCTTCAAATTGTTATTAAATGACTATTAAACCATAATAATTAGAAAATCATTAATTAAAAATATTTTTTTAATTTTTTATAAGCCATTGTTATTAAATATCTTATATATTAAGTATATTAAGTGTAAATGTATATTTATACTTTTCTAAAATATATTTAAAAAATTTATATTATATTTATATCAATATAACTATATTTATATATTAATATATTAATATTTTTTTTTAATTTTTTTTTGAATTCAACCATTTATCAGTGCTTTTAAAAGCGCTGATAAAGGCCCCCCTTTATCAGTGCTATTAAAAAAGCCCTGATAAAGGGGGTCCCTTTATTAGTGCTAAAAGAAGCGCTAATAAAGGGGGTTCCTTTATCAGCACTTTTTTTAACGCTGATAAAGGCACCCCCCTTTATTAGTTCTTTTTTGTTAGCACTAATAAAGGTTGGTGCTGGAAAAAACTATTTTTGTGGTAGTGAATTATTTGGTGAAAAACCTGGTGATAAATATAAGTATATGATATCATTTTAATATTTGGAAATGACCATTGGCAAAAAGGTTTAAAACTAAGGTTCCATACATTGAAACCTAGGTGTCAATATTTAGACATCCAATAATTGAATTTTCATGATTAATCATTCTGATTAATGAATATTAATGGTCATGATAACCATTTTGGTTTTAGAAAAGGACTAAAGATATAATGAATACGTTTTGGTATTATTAAGTAGGTGGAAATATTAAAGTACCCTATTGGATCATATTTATATGAATTAATATATTTCTTGAAAACTATAGACAAATGATAATTCCTATAATTGATAAATAGATATTGATTTAGTGTTGAAAACATTTAATGGTATGATGGTTTCATATCAAGTTTATAATTCCTATTGGAATGAATTTTGTGGGAAAGTGATTCCTGTAAATTTTATGGTTCTCCCTTTAGTTAAATTTGATGTGATTTTAGGAATGGATTATATTTCTTTATATGAATACCATATTAATTATCAAGGAGTAGAAGTCATATTTCATATTCCCAATGTACCTATGATCATTTATCAGCGTGAGGATGAATATAGACTACCAGTATAAATTACTTCTATCTTGTGGGTCAAAATTATTATAAATGAATGCTATTTATCTCAAATTTTTGGTGATAAAATCGACATCAAAGATATTTCTATTGATTATGAGTTAAATGAGGTTTTTTCCGAAAAATTTCCTAGTCTTCTTTATATTCATGAAGTTGAGTTTCTAATAAAATCATACATTGTGTTACACTTTTTTCAAAGATTAATTATAAAATATCCCCAATTGAGTTACATGAATTGAGGAAGCAACTCCAGGAAAATCATGATAAGGGATTTATTTAGCCAAGTTCATCACCATAGAGTGCACTAATCTTATTATTAAAAATAAATATGGATCAATGTGACTATATTTATTATTGAGAGCACAATAAGATCACTATCAAAAAAATGAGTATGCCCTACCCTATACTAATGATTTTTTATCAATTAAATGGAGATCAATATTTTCCTATGATTGATCTTTGATCTAGTAACTATTATTTGATGGTAAAAAGTAAAGGCATACCCAAGACAATATTTCATATGAGGTATGGACATGAAAAATTTTTAGTGGTTCCATTGGGCCTATAAAATTCCCGTATTAACATCATGTATTTGATGAATAGATTCTTCAGAGACTACCTTGATCAGTTTGAAATAGAATTTAAAGATGATATTATTATATATTAAAATATAATGAAAGGTCATAATGATCACTTGATAATTTTACTAAACATCATGATGAATAATGTTTTGTATGAAAAATTTGCCAAGTGTGAATTTTGGCTTTATAATGTTTCATTCTTGGGTCATATAATCTCATGTGATTATATTTCAATAGATCCTTCAAAGATGGATGTTATTCAGAAATGTACTAGACCATCCATGGTTACTGAGATCCATAGTTTTCTTGGTATAGATAGATATTATTGATTATTTTTGGATAATTTATCATATATTTCTAATCTACTCACTATGTTAACTCATAACGGATCCATGTTCCATTGGACAGATAAATATGAGTAAATTTATAGAAACTAAACATAATAATATTCAGAACACATGTAAATACATTATCGTGTAGTGTATAATAGTTTGTAGTCTATAATGAGGCATATAATATAGAATTAAGTTGTTTTCTCAGGCAGAATGATTTGGCTATAGCATAGTCCTTGTGAAAATTGATGGTTCTTGAAAAAAATTACCAAACTTGCGATTTAGAGTCAATTGTGGAAATTTTTTCACTAAATATATGGAGGAGTTATATTTACAAAAAAAATATGTGATATATATATATATATATATATATACTGATCATAAAGATTAGAAATATATATTCACTCAAGAACAGTTGAATATTTTTCAAAGAATCTGGTTAGAGTTGACTAAAAATTATGACTGCTCAATATATTACCATACTGGGAAGGTGAACACGGTGGAATATTCTCTGATTTGAAGGGATTTTTCTAGGATATATATTATGAGAATCATAAAATACCCAATATTTACAAATATTAAAATAATAGATCTGAAAGTATTTAAGAAATAAGATAAATATTATCTTATTTAAATGAATGTTCAACCATCAATCCATATAACGATTAAAGTGGAATAGTTGGAACATGTAAACTATAAAATTTTTATAAATATCTATAAGTTCATATTTTATTGTGATGGAATTATAATTTTAAGGAACTGTGTATATGTCTTGAACATATGAGACTTGAAGAAGGATCCATTGGATGAAGTTCATTGTTCTTCATTCTCTATTCATCTTGGAAATATGAAGATATATTGAGATCTAAAAGAGTATTTATGATAGGAAAACATAAAAAGGGATATTCTATGACATGTATCTTGGTGATTGGTGTGTTATAAAGTTAATTATAATATATAAAATTATAAGGGGTGTTACAACCATTACCCATACTAGAATAGAAAAGGGAAAAATTTACCCTGGATTTTGTCATCAAACTCAAAAAATGTAAAAATTCCATAATGATATTTGGGTTGTATATGATCACCACAAAAATTAAGCAAACTTTATTTCTATTAGATAATATTTCTACTTTGATCATACTTCCATAATATACATAATGGAAAGTGGCATGGAGTACCACATTCTATTGTATCTGATTGGGATATGATTTTTACCTCAATGTTCTGGAAAAGTATTCAGTGGGTTTTGGATATAGAGTTAAGTTTCAGTACTAATTATTATACTTAGATGGATGGTAAGATTCATAGAACCATTAAAACCCAAGATAATACATTGAGATATTTTTATCTATATTTTGAAGGAGGTTGGGATCAACACCTTCCCCTAGATGAGTTTTCTTACAACAATAGATTTCATTTGAGCATTCAGATAGCTCTATATGATATAATAAATGGTAATAAGTAAAAAACTCTATTTTGTTGGGATTTATTTGTAGAAATAAATTAATTTGGACCTATTATAGTTGAGTAAATGGTATAGAAATTAATATCCACTCAATAGAACATAATAGTAGCTCAGGGTCAATAAAATCGTTATGCTGATAATCCCGGGGAAAATCTAAAGATTAAAGTAGGAAAAACAATTCTATAAATTTATACATGGAATAAGGTTATGATATACATAAATAATTAATGTATTATCCCTAGTTATATTATACCCTTTTATATTATTGATTGTTTATGGACAATATCTTGTCACTTGGTTCTTCCACAGAACCTATCTCAGGTTCATGATGGGTTCTATGTATCTCTCATGAGGAAGTACATACCCGATCAATCACATGTATTGAACTAAGAGGTCATACCATTTTATCATGACTTTTATTTTTAATAACAACTATTATAAATCTTGGATCATAAAGATAATGTTCTATAGAACAAGTCTACTTCCTTGGTTAAGGTTATCCAGATGAATCATAAATTTCATGAAGTTACATAGGAATCCAAGTATTTAATGAAATAGATATATCATCATTTTTGTATCATAATAATATAATATTGAGGGAGAAATTATTTTTATGGGGTAGAATATAAAAACACATTTTTATGATTTTTTTTCAAATAAATTTAATTTCCTTTATAGCTTGTGTTACATGCAACAATGATTTTTGATGAACTATAATATACTATAAAAAATATTATTATTTAATGTTAGAATTTTTTCTTAGTCATTAGATTAGTGGGTATGAATAGTAATAACTAAATTATGAAAATATATGATTTACACATTTATAAAATGAATTCAGTGGTTATGAATTAATTATAAATGAAAATAAAAAAATTGAAAATAAATGAGTTGTTTTACTAAAAAAATACTTTTTTATCAATACATTGTGTGTTTATCTTAATAAATTAAATTTATATCTATTGGTCATTTCATTTAATGTATTTTATATATTATTTATTCAATAAAATATTTCAATTTTATCTAATTTTGTTTTTAATTTTTGAGAAAATAATAAATCCAGTGATATTCTTAAAAAAATATTTGTGTAAAAAGCATTTTTCACTTCTTATTGTGCACTTATTTTAAAATGTATTTCCTCAACATATATGAATTTAGTGATGAAAAATAGATTCCATATTTTTAAACAATATTATTTAATTTTCTAAATTTGTATTTTTAATTTTTTTTCAATATGAATTGTGATCATAGAAAAGTTTTCTCACCTCGGTAAGGGTAAAACATGTAAAAATTAGCTAAAACATAGGAATATGTCTTTAAGATGTATATAAAATATTACTTTATCCAACTAGATGAGTGGATTTTTTTATTTAACTAATATTATTTAAAATATTTCCACTTAGTTCCATATTTATTTTTAATATTACCTTAATATTAATTAAAGAAAACCGAAATAAAAAATGTCACTCTATTAGTTTTAAATATCTCTTATGTGTTCACATAGGGACCAAATAAAGTTGTGAATGAATATTTATAATGAACCAAAATTATATCAATAATATTTCCTTTCATATAATTATTTCATATTGTATTAATAAAAAATCACTTAGATAATACAATACAAATGTTATAAATAAAGAATGAATTAAATAAGAGGTATTCCTAGAATTTAAGGAACCTATACTGATGGATTAATAACATGACCTTTGGAATAGTAATGTGACCATTAGGAATATTAATATGAACTATATAATAGTATCTTTACCTATGAAAGTATAAATAACATTTTGGTTTCTTATAAATTCAAATATGATATATTTATATCTTGATAGAAGTTACAAAATGTTTTAAAAATGAAAAATAATGTGTTTATATTTTTGTAAGTGATAAATATTTAGATAAAATTTAATAATTAATATAATTAATTAAAAGAAATTTATTTTCATAAAATAGATTCATAAATTAAATTTTTTTTGTTATGATTAAAATAAAATTTTATTAAACATTAATTAATTTTTCAAAGTGTTATAAAATTAGTTATGGTTTTAAAATATGTATTTTTAAAATAAATTATGATTTTATGAAAAAATTAAATTTGTAATATTTGTCAAAAAAATTCATAAAATGTATTACATTTTTCAATTATACGCACTGAAATATAGTTATTGTGAATTTTTTGTATTTTTCTAAAATAGTTGGATTTTTTGTGAATAGGGAAATACGGTAATTTGCGGTATATATACATTATAATATAAATAAACTATTCCTTGAGTATTGAATTATGTAAGAAATATAATCTATAAATTTCCTTTAATATTTAACTTATTTAGTGATAATTCTCATACTATTCATAGTCTAAAGACAAATTAATAATGTAATGATTAAAATAAAAAAAACACTTGTCTCCACAACTATAAATACCACCCCTCACCATGTTCTCCCCACTAACATTAAAATATTTTTACCTTCTACAATTTATACAAAAAAAAATATCCCCAAGCCACTCCCCCACATTCCGGATCCCTTCGTCTCAAAAAAATGCCAAAATCAATCCCCTTAAGGAGGTTCTTAAGGAGGATAATTCAAGAGGTAAAAATCCTCTTTCTTTTCATTTATTTTCCTCTCATTTTATTTTGTTTTATTATCCTTAACTCATATTCCTAGTACAAAGTTACATGATAACTCTATTATATTTCATTGAATATAATTTTATTATGTCAATGTAAAATAAACCATCAAGTATCTTCTCATTTTCCTTTTAATTTAAAGATTAAAACATCATCCGAGAGGTATCGATTTACTGCCGCCGTGGACAATGTGTTTTCATTTTTCAATTCATCCTTAAATTTAGGTTATAAAACCATAATTATGGTTAAAAAATATTTTATTATAGGTATTATAAGTTATTTAGTGTCATGGAACCCATATACATATATGATATTAATTAATAAGACCAAACTATTTCGTGATAATTGAAACACAACCAAAATAATATAAACAATTATCATTAAAGTTGTATCTAATTAATCATCCTCATATATATAAAAAAAATATATTAGACCATTTAATCTTATTTATTTTCATTATTAATATATAATTTAAATTCTGGAGAGTTATTTCCATTTTATATGATCTTTCATATATGTGTTAAAGTAAACCAATCATGAAAACAAAGGAAAAGAACAATCTCGAATGATGAAATTGAATATAATAACTCATAAAAAATATGATAAATGAACTTAATAAAATTATAATAAAACAAATATATTTTTAATAGGTTATTAATTAATTTATTAATGAATCAAATTTCATTATATAGGAATTTAAGCACAAGTGCAGATCACTTTCAATGATAAGGTAAGGGTTTCTTCTCAAACCTCCATTTTCATTCAGGTTTTGATTTATCCCTATTTACACAAATGTAATTATTCATTATTTTTATATAATAATTATGAATTCTATTTTCATGTTTCAAAATCATGTATCCATATCAGTTCATGTTTCTTTTATGGGTAAATATATGTTTTACCAGGTTCCCTACTCAATTCTTCTTGATACGCAAGCCCAATTAAAGGGAACTTCCCATTTTCTTACCCATTTTAAAGTACCATACATAATCTATTATATGACACAATTATTTTTATAAAATAAATAATTTTTTCTTTAAAAACTATATTTTTTCATTTTGGGTTTTATACAAATAATTATGAAAAAAAAGAACCATTCTTTTTGTAGTATAAGGGTATTTCTCTCAATAATTACTTGATGATTTTGTTAGAGTATTTTCATTTATTTCAAATACAATTTTGAATATTATGATTTATTAAGATTTATATCTTATGATTATAATCTACCATATTTTATTAAATGGTTTATGATCAGTTTGAATGTGGATGTTCTATCTTGATACCATTCACCATACTACTAAAAATGGTTAGTGATTATGTTTACTTATTGGGAAAAGTTATTTACATTTCATATGTATATGTTTATTCAGTTTCAAACAATTAATATTAAGAATTCATTGGATATATCAATTTATGGTTGGATCCCTCTGTAGCCCCTCGATGAATTGGTAGGTCTCATGAGACAAACCAGAAATTGATTTGGCTGAGACCTTAACAATTTATTTTCATATGTCTTAGTCGTAACCTCAATGGTATGTTTCAAATTTAAAGATTTACACATTCAATCATTAAAATATTAGTAATTGATAAATCATGAGATTATTTTACTAGTATAATATAAATGGTGATGTTTCATGTTATTATTTATATTTCTTTATCTATTCATCTTTTATTCCTGCCATATTATGCTCAAGATTTTCCTTTATTGGCATGTGTTTCAGTTATTCAACTTACTTTATTATTTAGGTTTATGATAGATTCCACTATATTTTTAAACATTCTTGAGCATCTGAACTCAACCCTTTATTATGTTTTGTTTTTTCCTAGGATGCGAAGATATAGATTATAAATGACTTTCAGGGATAATATAGGAGTTATGGATGTTACCAATGATGTTTCTATTTGGTTTTTATTTTCACATTGCAAAGTCAAAATTATGATTGTATATGGTTTTCAAAAACTAATAAAATCTTTCATCCTTTGGGATGTGAATACTTGTTCATATTACCAATGTAATAATGTAAGGTACCAACTCCAGACTACTAGGGTGGGGTTCTTTATAGTTGGTATTAGTGGAATCTTAGTAGGAACCTTGGAAACTAGATTTTGAAAACATAGATTAATGAACATAATTATAAGATAGAGTTTGAGTATAAGAATAGAATAAAATCCGTGAATTATGGTATTGTAGAGATTTTGTGGGTATTTATATAAGTACATCCTTTTCTGGATACTACAAGTGGAAGTGGTCCTCACATACATGTAGTTAGTGGTAATATCTTCGACAAGGTATCCCGAGACAGGTTTGGGGTAACCTCATACATGAAAATAGTCCGTAATATAAACCTTGTTTGACCCACCTATGGGATATTCTTATGATAATTCAAATTTTATTTAAAAACCATTATAAATGATTTAAAAGTAAATATATTCCCAAATAAACCATGTTTATGATTATGAGATTAGTTATGCATAATGATTCAATTTATCCAAAGTGTTTTTCTAGTTCAAAATTATGAATTATGCTTCATATCATAATTTTGTGTATTCCATTATTTATAAATAGAACCTAATGGATGGAATGGAAACCAAATCAACACATGTACCCCATGTAGAAATTTCCCTCTTATTCAAGAAAATTATGTTGGGACAGGTGCATCGACTAATGTTGAGCAACATATAACTATACTAGGATAAATGACTCAGGTTATAAATAATAACCATACCCATATGGAAAATCATGATCCAAAACATGGAGAAAAAATGTTATACCAATTAATAAGGCAAAAACCTCCATCATTCAATGGTACTATAAACCCATTCATAGCTGAGTAGTGGATAAGTTCTTCAGAAAGATATTTCTCACTTTAGGATGTAACAAAAGGGAGAAGGTTATCATGGTAGTTTATTGTATATCAGGAGATGTGGATAAGTGATGGTATTTAATTAAAAACAAAAATGAGGAGGAAGAAATTTAAAATATTCAATTGAAAGATTTTAAGGAAATTTTATTAAAAAAATATTTCCTCATGAATAATGAGAAAATTTGGAGAGACAATTCTTGATTTTAAGACTTAAAGAGGTTTAAAATGTTTCCAAGTATAAATCCAAATTTAAAAGGTTATTAATACATGTCACATACAACATATTTAATCTAAGTAATAATATTAATTGATTATTTTAGGGGTTAAAACCATTCCTTTGAAGGGAACTGGTCTCCCAAAATTTCTCATCATACGAAGATATAGTCTCATGCACTATAAAGAAAAATAAAAAATTCTCTATGTCTTATGAATTTAAGGAAAAAAGTGAATAATAGGGTGATGTAGGAAAGAATGGATAAAGGTAAGAATAAAAATAGATATTTTCTAATGTGTGATTCTCGACACCTTCTTAGAAGAAAAAGGATTCTATTACAAGTGTGGAGAAAAAGGTCCCCAAGCCCATGATTTCAAGAGAAATAAAAAAGCTACCAATGTTCAATACTAAAATTTTAGTGAGATGGTACACTATGAAAATTATTTTCCTTTGTGTTGAATAAACAAGCCCCAGAAAAAGCCAAGGACAAAAGGCCAAACTTATGAGATCACAACTATAGAGGTTGACATTCTTAATAATGTGGACGCAGATACTTTATTCATTACCTCAAACATATCCAATGCTTTATTTGACTCTAGATCATCACATTCTTTTATTTTGTTCTAGTTTGGGAAGAAAATTACATGTTTCCCTTTTTATTTAATAAAGTATTTATCAGTCAAAACTCTTAAGGGAAGTATCATTGAAACAAATATGTGTCATTCAATCCCCTTTATAACACATAAACACGCTTTGGTTGCAAACCTTATCATCATAGCTTTGGTTGATTTTGATATAATCCTTGTAATGGAATATCTTTCAAAATATGATGTGAAGATATATTTCAATAATAATTAATTTACAATTTGTGAGGATGATTTTGAATCACTTATCGTTAGATCAGAAAAATCATCATCTAATTATTTTCGGGGTCTACCCCCAGTAGCTCTAATGAATGAAATTATTTGGGTGGAAAATAAAACATCATATATAGATTTTTAAATAAATATTCAAATTTCGGATGTACCAATTGTGCAAGAATACGTTGATTTATTTTTTAAATATTTACCTGGACATCTGTTGAATCATAAAATATAGTTTTAAATCAATTTAATCCCTAATTAATGGCTAATATCAAAGACTCCCTATTGAATAGCCACTATGAAATTAGTGGATCTTAAGAAACAACTAGAGGAGTTAAGTAATAAAGAATTTATTTTACCTAGTGTTTATCCATGGGGAACCCTTGTTCTATTTATCAAGAATAAATATGGATCCATGAGGCTATGCATTGAATATATAGAAATAAATTTTATTACAATAAATAATAAGTATCATTTGTCTCACATTGATGATTTATTTGATTACCTTCATAGAGATAAATATTTATTGAATATTGACCTTCGTTCTGGATATCATCAATTGTGTGTAAATAAGGAAGATATTCCAAAGATAACATTTCAAACCAGGTATGGACATTACGAGTTTATAGTAATTCTATTTGGACTGACTAATGCACCCTCTATTTTCATGGATCTAATTAATAGTGTTTTCAAGGAATATATTTATGAATTTTTTTTGGTATTTATTAATTATATTTTATTATACTCTAAAACCAACAAATACCATGAGAACCACTTGAATATTTTTCTTCTTCTAAATACTCTTATAAGAAAAGTGTTATATGGGATGTCAAAAAAGTGTGAATTTTGGATTCAATTAGTTTATTTTCTTGGCTATATTGTCTCTAAGGATAGAATATCAGTTGATGATTTAATGATAAAAGAAGATCAGGAATGACCTAAACCAACAAACATAATGGATTTATATGATTTTATTGGTTTAGAAGGTTACTATATGTGTTTTTTTTCATAATTTTTCTCTATTAAAAAACCATTAACAAAGATTACTCATAAAGGGGATAATTTTATATGGAAAAAAATGAGAGGAATTTTTTGAAGAATTTAAGAGATGATTAGTGAATTATCTTATCTTGACTCTGCAATATAGAAATGGTGGACTTCTGTTTATAGTGATTCATCAATGAAATGACTTGGTTTTATTATTATGTAGAATGATATAGTTATTTCATATGCATCAAGGTAGCTAAAAACTCATGAACAGAACTATCCAACTGAGGATCTTGAGTTAGAAGCTCTAATATTTTCTTGGAAGATATAGAGACACTATCTATATAGAGAAATATGTGAGATATATATAGATCATAATAGCTTTAAATATATATTCTCAAATAAATAATTAAACATGAAGAAAAGGTGATTGATCGAGATACTAGAAAATTATGATCGTTCAATAAAATATCACCTAAGGAAAGAAAATAAGGTAGTTGATTCATTGAGAAGAAAGGATCATGGAGTTATAAACATGTACATGATTAAAATTGATCCTGTGTTCATGGACCTAGTGAATATGGATATGGGAATTATCAATAAATGTGAAACATCATTACTTTTTAAATTGGTTTCCCAACTAGTCTGAATATGAGAATTTTTAAATGTAAATTAAATATTTGAATGACAGGAAGTTGACAGAATTTTTGTATAAAGATTGAAATATAAAATTTGGGAAGAGACATTGTGTTTCCTCTAAATGTGAGCTAAAAAGTGAGTTATTGGATAATTCCCATATCTTGAATTTCTCTATACAACATGGTAGTGCTAAGATGTATATAGATTTTAATGAATATTTCTATTGGGAAAATATAAAGTAAGAAATTATTGATTATGTATCAATATGTTTATTCTTTCAACAGGTGAAGGCTGAAATATAACATCCTAGAGGATTTATGCAACCTCTTTTTATTCCTACATGGAAATGTGATGATATTACTATGTATTTTTTCACTAGGCTTTAAAAAAATCTATGAAATAATGATGCAATATGGGTAATTGTTGGTTGAATTACCAAATATACACATTTACTTGCTATAAGGGAGGATTTTACACTGGGATTCTATACACAACTCTATATTAATGAAGGTTTAATTCTTCATAGAGATTTTATTTCAATAGTTTATGATCATAATCCATGATTTTTCATTGAAATTATGGAAAAGTATTCAAAAATATTTAGATATTGAACTTCATTTGAGAACTGCTTATCTCCTTAAAACTGATAGGAAGTCAGAAAGGACAATCCAATCCTTGGAAGAAATATTGAGATCATGCTCACACAACTATCATGTTATGTAGGCTAGATATTTTCCTTTGGTAGAATTTATCGATAATAGTAGTTTCTATTTAAGTATTCTAATGGCCCCATATGAAGTATTGTATGGAACGAGATGTCATACACCAACTTGTTGGGATGAAGTTGGTGAAAGGAAGTTTGTAGGACCAGCTCTTATGGAGGAAAAAATGGAAAATGTAAAGACTATTCAAACACATATCGAAGCATCAATAAGTAGTTAAAAGATCTATACTGATAACGAGAGGAAATATTTTGAGTTTCAAGTGGGAGGTCATGTTTTTCTAAAAGTATCTCCTTGGAAGGGTGTCATAAGGTTCAGTAAGAAGCATAAACATGGCCCTAGGTACATTGGACCTATTGAATTTATAGAGAGAATTGGATTTGTGCCTTATCATTTGAAAATTCCATATATAATTTAAAATTTCATGATGTATTCTACATATCTTTGTTAAGTAAGTACAAACCAGACCCAAGGCATGTTTTCACTACAAAATTAATATAATTATGACATGATTTATTTTACTTTGAGGAGCCTATCTAGATGTTGGACACTAAAGAATAGGTTTTGAGGAATCAGATGAATCTACTAGTAATGGTATTTTGAAAAATCATAAAATTTAAGTGGATGTGTTGGAACCAGAGTAATTTATGATAAAAAATACCCAAATCTTATTATGAGGTGACATTCAAAAAATTTCAAGGAAATTTTTTTTAGGAGGGGATAATGTGACTACCCCTTATTCTAACAATGAGATTTCCATTATTATAATTATTTCTTATATTATTAATCAAATAAAATCATTTTGATAATACAATACAAACTTTATAAATGAATAATGAATGAAATAAGTGGTATTTCTAGATATTATGGAACCTATACTAATAGAATAGTAACTTGACCTTCATAATAGTAATGTGATCATTTGGAATAGTATTATTGCCAAAAAAATAGTAATTTTACATATGGATGTATAAATAAAATTATGGTATCTTATAAATGAAAATATGATATATTTATAACTTTATATGAGTAACTAAATGTTTTAAAATAATAAATAAAGTGTTTATATTTTTGTAGGCCATAAATATTTAATTACAATTTTATCATTTATATAATGATTTAAAAAATTATTTTCATAAAATAGATTCATAAATTAATAATTATATTTCTTATTATTATAAGATAATTTTATGAGACTATAATTAATTTCTAAAAGTGTTATAAAATCACTTATAGTTAAAAAATTGGTATTTTTCAAATAAATGATGATTTTAATCAAAAGTTAAATTTATCATATTTAGAAAAAACTATTCATAAAATAGAGTCCATTTTTTAATTCTAAACATTGAAAAATAGTTATGGGGAATTTTTTGTATTTCTATGAAATAGTAGGATTTTTTGGAATAGTGAAATACAATAATTTACAATATATATACATTACTAGATAAATAGACTATTCCTTGAGTCATTAAATATTTAAGAGCCATAATATAGAAAATAAATTAATTATTTAATTTATTTAGTAATAATTCTCAAAATATTCATAATCTTGAGCCAAAATAATAAACTAATGGTGAAAATAATTAAAAAACACATCTCTCCACTATAAATACCACCTTCTCTCCTCGCACCCTCCAAGATTTGATCCTTGTCCAATTACTACCAAATCTTCTTCCCCATACCCTAGTACACTTCTAGGATACTTTGGTCTTAACAAAATACCAAAACCAATCCCCTTAAGGAGGTTCTCAAGGAGGAGAATTTTATAGGTAAAAATATTCTTTTTTTTATTTTCCTCTCAATTTCATTTATTTTATTATCCTTTCCTCGCCGACTCTATAAAAAGTGACATGATAAATCCAATATCTTCTATATTGTGTAATTTTATTATTCCAATGGAAAATAAACCACCATGTATTATGTCTTTTTCCTTTTATTTTGATGATGAAAACATCATCAAAGAAGTGTTGATTTACTGCCTTCCTAGATGATGTGTTTTATTTTTTAATTACAACTTAAATTTTAGTTATACAGTAATAATTAGGGTTAAAAAATGATTTATTATACTTATTATAAGTTATTTAGAATTATTTATGCAGTATATATACATGATATTAATTAATAATACAAAACTAGTTCATGACGATAGAAAAACACCAAAATAATCTAAACAGTTATCATTAAAGCTATATCTAATGAATCATCATCATATTTGGATAAAAAAAAATATATAAGACCATTTAATCTTCTGGATGTTCATTAATAACATATAATTTCAATTCTGGATAATTTTTCCAATTTTATATGATCTTCCATATATGTGTAAAAGTAGACTGATCATGAAAACCAAGGAAAAGAACACTCCTGAACGATGAAATTGAATCTCATAACTCATCAAAATGCCCAAAATTAAGTTAATAAAATTATAATAAATTAAATATATGTTTAATTTGTTATTAATTAATTTTTTAATGAATCTAATTTCATTATCCATGACATTAAGCACAAGTGAAGAACACTTTCAAACATATGGTAAGGGTTTCTTCTCAAACCTCCATTTTCATTCAGGTTATGATTTCTCCCTCTTTAAATTAATAAAATTATTCATTATTTTTATATAATTCTTCTATTTTTTTTACATGTTCCATACTCATGTATAAATATCATTTCATCCTTATTTTGTGGGGAAATATATGTTTCACAGGGTTCCCCTCTCAATTATTCCCGATACGCAAGCCCGATTAAAGGGAACTTTTTGATTTCTGAAATATTTTCAAGTTCCATAAATAATATATTATAAGACACCATTTTTTTCTATAATAAATTATTTTTTAATTAAAAACTATATTTTTACATTTCTAGTTTTATAAAAACAATTATGAGAATTAAAAATGAGTGTTTCTAAAAGAACTCTTCTTTGAAAAGTAAAAAAAGGGTATTTATGTCAAGAATTTATCAATGATTTTATTATATTATTTTCATCTATTTCAAACCATGTTTTTAATATTTTGATTTATTAATATTTATCTCTTATTATTATCATCTACAATTTTTTATTACATATTTTATGATTAGTTTGACTATTGATGTGCTATCTTGATACCACTCACCATACTACTCAGAGTGGTTAGTAAATTTTTTTACAGATTACGGAATGTTTTTTAAATTACATATGAATATGTTTTTTATATTTAACCCCATTTATATGAGTAATTAATTGTATTTATTAAGTTATTGGTGGGGACTTCTATATCCTCTCGATGCATCAGTGGGTCTCCTGAGACTAAACAGAAATGGATTTGGCCGAGGCCTTAACCATTTTTTTCTAATGTTTTAGTTGAGGCCTCAATGGTATTTTTATATTTATAGAATTATTCATTACATAATTATGATATTATTAACTCATAAATCATGTGATTATTCAACTAGAAGAATATCCATGGTTATGTTTCATGTGATTATTTATATTGAATTATTTATTCATCTTTTATTCTTACCATATTATGCCCAAGTATATGTTTTATTGGCATGTATTTTAGTTATCCACCTTGCCTTATTTTTTATATTTAATATAGTTTCCTTTGTATTGTTCAACCTTACTTAGAATATGATCTCACACCATTCATATGTTTTATTTTTTCCCAAGATACAAATATGCATATTATGAATGACTTGAAGGGATAATCTAAGTGTTATGGATGTTACCAAGGAAGTTGATGTGTTGTTTTTCCGTTCATGTTGTAATGTAAAACCAATGTTTTTATTTGGTTTTAAAAATAACTAAACTCTTTAGTACCTTGGGATGTGAACACTTTCTCATAGTACCAATGTAATAAAGTAAGGAACCGACTTTGGGATACTAGGGTTGGGGTATTTATAATATTAATGGTTATTTTTTAGAATAATTAAATTATTTTAATTATGTAAATTTATTTCTAATATTTAGTAACTAAATAATTTCTTTAAATTATTACGTAATTCCAACACAATATTGTGTCAATTATTAGAAAAATAAAATAAATGATTTTAAAAAATGTTAAAAGTAATAAAAGTTGATTTATTTATATTATTTATCAACTTTATTAGATACATGTTACATATTAGGTATGTTTGAGAATCTAATATTTGAATTCCATATTTTTCTTGGTGTCTTTAAAGTCAAATTAAATGAATAGTTCCAAAATTTATATTATTGATATTTTATAATAAATAATATTTTATTAAATGGTTTAAAATTCGTAAAAATATTATCCTAGGCCAATAAAATGGTAAATGGTATAAAATATCAATCATGGTCCATTTATTAGTCATTTTTTTCATTTATGGTAGCATTCTTAACCATTTATGATCGAAATAGTTGTTACCTCGGTTAAGGTCAAAAAAGATTAATAGAGGAATCAATCAAAAATATGTGGTTTAAAATGACACTGAAATCTATATAAATTTCATTGGATGATTTTTATTTCTACATTATACACTTTTTATTCAATTTAATGTCTATTTGGCAACCATTTTCTTTAGAATGACTTTAATATATTTTAATCTTCAATGATATTCCAAGTGTGTCCTCTCCCTCCATTATAAAAGGACACCCATACATTCTATTATTTACAGCACATTGAGACTTATATATCACCGATAGGATATAGAATTATGTTATAAATATACCTATAAATATTCTAGAGGTTTTGGTATCCCTAATAGGCCAACCATAGGGTTTTCAATAGGATATCCAAAGGAGTTCATTAAAAATAAGAGGTAATCTTCTTAACTGATCACTTTATTTTTGAATTATTTTTTATCTCCCCTAAATATATGGTATTGGTAATAAAATATTAAAAATATTATACTAAATATACTGAAATGTTACTATCATCATGAAACAACATTTATTCACTCTATTTTCCCTTAAATGGAAAGCGATTTTTTCGCTCATGCATATATACGACTTACCATCTCCATTTAGAGATATAATTCATTTTTTATTACCATATTTCATGGATGTTAATTATGATGGGTATAATGTTTATATATGATATTAATTTCATAATTATACTTCTATAATTACAATATCATAGATACATTTTGACCTTCCAATTTTTTGGAAAACAATATTGTCACTTGTGCGTACGTGTGGACTACCACCCCTAAATAGTGATATGATTCATTATTCATTTATGTTTTAGATAGATGGTAATAAGAATTTATTTGATGAAAATATTTTATTTAAATAATAGTAATTATTTTTAAAATTTGGTTAATTATTTAAATGTCTTTATTTCTATCTGTCAAAAAGTGAAAACAACATTCATGTGTATGTACAACTTACCATCTCCATGGATAGTGTAATTATTTTATATATATATAACTTTTATGGATGAACTAAATATAAATTTAATTAACATATATGATATTGATATCATGATGAAAATTATTTATATGATGTATCTGTGATGAAATTACAAGGACCAAGACTTTCAATCCGAAACATACATGAATAACAAAGCAGTTATCACCCGAAATAGTGATTCAATTAAAAAATTATATATAAACAAGTGACAATATGTCATAAATAAATCATAATTTGTTTGATATATGTGAGTATTATTATGTAATAAATGTTTAATAAATCTATATTTCTTATAAAATGGGTTTGAATTTGTAAAAATAATGTTGAAACTTAAGGAAATTGATGTTTGTTTCACTTTTATTTCTATGAGATATATTTTATATTCACTACTTGCTTCACTTATGTGGTGTAAATACTACCCACGAATATATTTCATGATAATTCTCATGAAAATTATAGGATATACATATCTAGGTAGTTTTATTTCTTTTATGGTTCTTATGATTCAATTATTTCCATGTGTTAAGAGATTTATGTTTCAATCCTATTTTTAATTAGGATTATTTTTTCTCAAATTTATATTGAGGAAATTACACGATACTCATATAACAAATCCATTTAATTTTTATTATAATCTAGTTATTTCTAATTAATACATGTTTTCCTTTCATTTTCATCACTTTTCTTATTCTGGATATCGAAAAAAGTTTTTAAGGAAAACCAACTTTATTTATCTCTTCATTCAAAAAAACTCTTTCGTTCATATCCATGTTTTCTAAAAAAAAATTTAAAGAATACTTTAAATTTTTTTTAATATAATTATTTAAATTCCTTTTTACCCGTGATTTAATTTTTTAAAAATGGTATAAAGTGAATATTTTTTCTTTTTCCAAATGAGTTACTTTTTAACTTTTTATAAAAGTAACAAACGACTTTTTTCTTCAAACTTGTATAGAATAACTAAAATTTATATTTTTCATGACCAATAAGTTATTTGAAGTTTTCATTATATTATTTCAAACTTATTTTCAAATAAAATATGTTCCTTAGTATGTGGGAAAATTTTAGATTTTAAATAAGTGAATAAAAATTTAAAAGGTTACTTTCCATAAGAAATATTCAATAGTTTCTTTTAAAATAATTTTCATCTATGAGAAAATATTTTAATGTTAATTATGTTTTACTAGGTATATGATCCATCAATACAATCCTTATTATTTATCTGGTTTGTTTATCATTATGATGATGATATGTTTATGAAACCTAATTATTTTCCATGGGTTATTATGATATGAAATTATAAAATTTTTATAAAAACCATTTATTTTCCATGTGTTATCATATGATGAATATTTAATGATCTTGTAGAAAACAATGTATATTTTTTATTCTGTGATTAGTTGGCCTGAAATTATATTTCCTTCTAATTTATTGGATAATGTATTATATCCAATGAATTAATTATATGAAAAAAGTTTATGTGCCTGATCCTCTTGGGGAAATAAGTTGATGTGCTTGATATCCTATAAGATATAAGTAGATGTAATTAATTCACTATGGTAAATAAGTGTTGATTATTTATACATTATGATTTTATGGTATCAATTGTTAACCTTGAAATATAAAATGGTTTATATACTTATGAGGGTTCCATGCTACTATGATAGGAACTTATGGTTCATGAATAATTTATGATGAATTATCACTCTTATGATTCATGTATTTTTAAATGATAAAGTTTTATTCCATGAATAATGTTTATTATCCATGGTATATTGGGTATGATCTTTTTAATTTATATTTATGATCCCATACCCTTTATTATTATATCATGATTTTATATGATGAATGATTAATATCTCCCATGTTTACCCTTATTGAGTATCTGAGATCACTGTTTCTTATGTTTCTATTCCCTAGGTTATGAAGAATATATCAAGTATTATATATCTATAAAGAGAAATAAATGGGAAGATATTTAAGGAAAATATTTATTATCTTTCATTAAATAATAATATTATGAATCTAGTTTCCAAATACACTAAACTTTTATGATCGTCAGGCATATATTTATGAAATGTATTCAATATTCATCTAAAATGACTTAATAATTATGTGTGAAATGATTGGATCACCGTAACCATGGTTTTTTAAATTAATATTATGATTATATCCTTTATCATGAATGATATTTCATGGACGTTTGAATAGAATTCATAAATTTTTTGTTACTATAAGAGGAAAACAATTCCACGGTTTTATCTACAATGGAATTATTTTATTATAATGTTTGTTTCCCATATTTTTTTCTAGATTGATTTTGGTGAATTATCAACCAGGAATAGGGAGGGAAAACACCATAGTTATACCCATGGTTGAAAAAATTAAATTTTATGGAAGAAGTACTTCATAGTATAATATCTTGATTTTATGGTAATTTAAATAAAACATGTCATGGTTTTAAGGCCACAAAATGGTTTTCTTCAAGGGTATATTTTTTTAAAAGAAAATTGTTTAGTGATATATAAAGAGTTCGATAATTAAGTCACTTAGTGTATTAGATCATCATTTTTTGTACAAAACCATTACATGGTTTATATTACAAAGAAGTGGCTTGATAAAATACCTTTAAATAAAAATTTCAGTGTCTCATTTTTATCATAATCGATGTTATTTATTCCCTTGAAATTTTAGACACAAAAGATCTTGTCTTTGGTGGTTTTTTAGTTCTCTTAATGGATACATGAATTTTATTCTCTTGGGATTGAATCCCTATTAACCAAGGTACTCATTAACCATTTCCTTTTATACATTTTCTTCCTTTTAGTGTAATATTTGGTAGTTGGTGCTTTTTTGATCAGTGGATGATTGGTGTGAGTGTAGTGGATTATGTGCCTGTTAAATTATTTTTATTTAAAGATAGAATTTTGATCATTATAATTCATCCTTTTCAATGAAATATAGAATCCATATTCATTTTATGTTCCCAAATTTTTTATACCATTAATTTATCATTTTTCATTTGTTTATAGTATTTTGGAGGGATAAAGGTGAGTTTTAGATGATATTTCATCTTGAAGAGGCACATTGAATTTTGATGGTTTGCATTAAAACACAATTGGTTTTCATTATGGAATGAATTTAGGATGTGTATTTGGGTGTAGTCTATGAGAGTTTATATATTTTTTATATTTAAATGGTGTTTTGGGTTGCACCATAATTGTTCTAGTTATGGCATGAAGAGTGTTGGTCATTTTGTGGCCCTAAATATTGCACTGTGAAAATTTGGTCTTTGGGTGTCTATTTGGATAAGTTCTGTAAAATCCTTATATAAGTATCCCTTATTTATCATTGAAACCATATTTAATATTAATATACACTATGGCTATATGAATCATGTGGTGGACACCTATATGTCTTGTTCCTTAGTTATGTCTCTCTAGGATTCATCATGCCATAGGGGTTTCATCACATCATGTCCTAATTCAGATTCACACCACGATTTACGGAGGTTCGTACGTTGCAGCATGGTTATATTCATCATTTTGTGACTTTATCTATTCATATAAAATTGAAAGGATTAAAATATGTTTTAATAGGGGGAGTTCCCTGAATGTTTGTGTTGTTATACTTATAAGCATTTTTGAAATTGACTCATGTAAGGGCTCAGATATGCATGGATCGACCCTAAGTGTTTTTTCAAAGACTTAAGTGCTTAGAGGAGGATCATATATAGTTTGGAGGGACTCGGCTGATAAAACCTGGAATTAGGGATATTTTACATCATGAAAGAGGGTTACTTTATGTGAATGTGGGTTTCATGAAATTTTATATTTTGAGGATCAAAAAATAAAATAAAGTGATGAGGTGATGTGTTTTTTGGAAAAAACTGACCCTGATGCATTACACAATGTGAAAGTCTATTACAGGTCAGGTAATACCCCAATACAGTATGTTTTAAAACACTTTATCCACTCATGTGGTAAAACCCTATGGCTATATTATCCCCCTCTATTGACTCTAGGTGACCCAACGACCCTCTCTTAAACATTTTGGATATCCTTTCGATGAGAATCGATCTCAAGCTTTTGTCTTTGATCCGTAACGATTTGTCTTCAATTTGAGGTATGATCTATGACCATTATTTAGGTTTCCTCAATCTATTTCCTTATGTTTCTAATTTCTATGTGATGAAATGTGATCTCCCATGTTTGTAATGGGGTCTTCTTGGATGTGGGTGGGTGTGGTGGTGGTACGGGTTCCTCATATGGATGTAGATATTGTGGGAGAGGTGGTCAGGATCCGTTACGTTGATATGTTCTCTTGAGAAAAACATCAATAACCTTTTTAAGTAGGGGATTCTTTTCTTATATATAAATTAAATGCAATCATAAAGTTAGCATGATTTATCCCATTGGATCGCAATAAATTTGATGAAATTAAATACTTGAACTTGATTAAATAATTGGTATCGATCTTGTAGAGATGTTTTTTCTTTGTACCATAATCACATTTTGCCTCTTGATTTGAAAGATAGTCTGATATCTATGTTTTTATTGGTTTATCATGTTGTTCTTTATGGAAATTGGTAATGAACGTAAATCTTCAATTAATTGTTAAATAATTGGCTACATGGTTAAGTAGGCATGTTTAATGAATACTTTTGTTTTTTCTTGCAATTTTATGACAATAAAAATGATTAGAGTATGCATGTTTAATTTAATTGGTTAATGAACCTGAAGCATGTCGAAGCTTATTGATAATGGAGTTAAAGTCATGTAAAATTAATGGTCTAATTAATTTGTGATAGCTTGGGATAACTTGTTTCTTTGGTTTCCTGTAGTTGGAACCTGTGAATAATTAATTGGATAAGTCAAGATGGAATAAATAACCAATTGTGAGATAAAAGATAATTCCTTTTTTGGGAATGAGTTTTCTACTTTCCTATAAAGTCCAAGTTCCTTAAGCTTGGAGTCATGAGAGCTCATTGTGTGTGAAGGTTGAATGCCTTATTTTAACATGAAGATCTCAGTTGCTTGTTTGTTTCCTGATACTTGTGATGTAATGTGAGCCTTATATGGGTGAGCCTAGAGGTTTGTTGGGTTTATAAGTGTAGGGAGGCCCAAACATGACGTGAGCCTATGATAGCTGAGCCTGGAGTGCTGTTGTGGATTGTGAGGTAGGGAGGCCTGTTTTTTGTGGTAGCTATTGATGCATAGAGTGGAGATATGCATCGGTTTATGCATGTGGGTGTCAGGGAGGTCACCAGAGATGATGTAATGGGTTTAAGTTGGGATTACCTATTGATATAAAATTTGGATTCTTATAGAATCTATTGCTTTTTTATCTGCTTTACTTTCCCCACTTCTTGATGCAGATGGTTTTGGTTGCCCCTCTTCAAGTGAGGTGAAGACCTGTGAGGTAGTCCATGTGCATTATGGGTTTATATTCTCATGTTTGGATGGATCTATGATTAAATTATAGGTGGTGAAGACTCGACAGGTAGTTCATCTACTCACTATGTTGATTCTATTTTGTTTGGTAACTTCAGATGTTTTTCTAGAATATCTAGAAATATGGAAATTGGTAATGTTGTTGAATAAACATTTAACCCATGGGGTTGGAGCTTGCTGGGATGCAATGTTGGGGTTATAATTCTGAGAAATCGTGGACTCGGTTTCGTTACACCTGGAGGGAAAGGGACTTTGTTGTGATGTTGATTAAATGTAATGTGGAAGTGTTAATGGTTATTTAATAGTTAAAGAATTAATTAACATAAAGTTCAATTGATAAAAGGGATAATGCAAATAAATGTATCTATTTAAATTGTTGTGTTCTTATAGGATATCTAGTCTTAGTTGTAATAGCTGGGAGTCTGAGATATGTTAGCTGCAAATGTGTCTAGGAATAATCTCTGCCCATAGTGTGGTTGTAAGCTATATTATATCATGAAATTTTTATGTTTCTATATGCTACTCCACCATATAATTTAGGGAAACTCACACCCCAAGGATTTTGATACTTATGGGTGTTTTCCCCAACATCTGACTGGGAGGATGGATGGATAACTACCCCCTTTGGACCTACTATCTTCTCCTGGTAGTTACTTGTGTTGGTATACATGATTATTAGTTTTCCTTATATATGTGTTTAGAGGGTTTTAATGGATTTTTTTTTATTTCATATACATATATTTTGGATATATTTTCCTAAGGGAACTATAGGTATAACGTGTATAGGTTGTGATGGCTTTAGGATCCTTTCTCGGTGTATGGGTTGTGATGGATTGAGGTATAATACCTGATATATGATACACATTATTTAGGTTGTGGTGTCTCTAGAAAACTAACTGGTTACTTTGGTTATATGGATTTGGTGGTGTGATGCATGAGGTGCATATTGACACATGAGGTGTGTGTTGTGGTGCTTCACTAAGGTGCCTTTGGGCTAGCATTTTTGGAGAGAGATTCCCATGGCATGTGACATTGGGGAAAAGTGGAAAACTATTGGGGAAGTGGCAGCAGGGTACTATTTATATTCTTTATTATAATATATTCACTTGTATACAATACTTGGTGAGAGTATCTAGGGTGAGGTTGGGAACTTAGTATACCTATTTAGGTGATGATTTAGTTTCACTTGTTGGTCATTGTGTTTTATCATGCTCTCTTTAATTTTTCACGAGAGGCTATGGGGAGGATCCTACTGAGTATACTATTATACTTACCATATGAATATATAAGTTGTTTTGTCTGGTCAATTGGATTAGGTTAGAGTTCTGGTTGGTTACTACTAGAATGAGGTTTTGTATACGTTTTTTGGGGCTTTGTAGACATTTTCATCTTTACTTTTCCATTGGTACTTGAAGTTTTACTTTCAGTTGTAGTAGTTCTTTCATGACATTACATTTATGTACTTGGGGTTTATTTTATAATTATTTTCTGAGAAAGAGTTGGTTGGTATCTATATTGTCTCTCTCTTTTTCATGTGTTCTCTTAGAGGTAAATGTCTTCTATTTGTGTGCTTACTATACCCTATGTGATAGTCACCAACCCAAGGCTTACTAAAGGTGGAAATCGGGCATCACTGTCACTCTTCTCCCATTACTGACCTAGGAGGGGTACACTTTGTGGGCAGGGTATTGTGACAATGTGGTATAAGAGGTCTGGTTGAGGGATAGAATGGATTTTTGAGTTAGGCATGGGTGAGGTTGCATGGTTTTGTAGGGAAATGGTATCATCTAGGTTTATATTGCACTATAAACATGGGAGACTAGCTTAGACATGGGTATTTAGGGACCCCTATGATCAGACACATGAACAATTAAGCATACAGTGGCTACTAAATGAGGTGATATTGGTTTCAGGGTGGAGACCATAGAAAGGATCATGCATCATTCTTCTTTGCACATGTGTTTGAATGGGTTGATATTAGTATAGCTTAACCCAAAATGAATAAAATTAATTAATTAATTAATTTAAATGTCTTAGATATTATAGGTTTAGGAGCTCTAATTGTTTGTTCTTTTTTGGGTATGGCTCCAAGTCACCATCCTCATCAGGTATGTGAAGAAGATGTTCAACAGGTTTAACCAGTAGATCATCATAGATTAAAGGTTGTTGGTGATGGAACTTTGAGAAGCACACTCTGAGAGTTTTAACACCATATTCTATAGAGTTATGATGGCTCTGTTTTATATGCAATCAAAAAAAAAATGTTGGAGTAGGTTGTGATAGCCTTCAGTTTGATCTGTTCTCAGAAGGATCACTCTGTATCATTGATTGTGACGATTCTGCATGGACAAGTGAGGTAGTGGTGGTTCTTTTTCTTCATAGATTGTGAGGAGTCAAAAGTCTCATGGGAGGACTTATGAGACCTGTTCAGAGCTGAGTTTCCTTCTTCGATCGTAAAGGAAGATAGTTTCTAGGATATGCTTACCCTTCTTCAAGGGATCTCTATTGTGTGAGAGTTTTGAATCTATTTTAGGAACCTTATGTGATATGCTTTGGACATGTTTCTAGATGAAGAGGCTAGGGTGACGCATTTTGATGAGGCTTTGAATCCATAGATCTAGCACCATGTCACTCGGTTTAAGCTGAAGATGCATATCTAGGTGTTTTTGAGATCATTGGTCATTGTGAGGATGTTATCTAGAACCATACAATCCTGAGATTAGAGTCATCATGATTCCTTATAAAATGGAGTTTTTGTCTAGGGTTCCCAGTTTTCAAGACATAAGAGATTTCAATCATCTGGGGGTAGTTCCCATCCCTCAAAGTATCATTTCTCCATGTAAAGTGTCTCATACCTATTTCAAGGGATCAAATAATTTTTTCTCTTTTGGAGGTCAAGGTCATCAGCGGCGAGAGTGCTTGATCATTCTTAGTAGTCAACGTGTGCTATGTGTTCCACTTTTGGTTCCTCCATTGATTTAGTTCTAGATGACGTAACAACAGTAGGTTCCATGAGTTTTGGATTAGAATAGAGTATATGGGGTAGTTAGAGGATAGCCCTGGGATGCTCTCTATCCTCAGAGAGTAGAGAATGACTATGGAGGTGGTTTTCAGCATAGTGAGAGAGGTAGTGGAGCAGGTTGGGGTCAACTTCATTTTATCACATTACTAGTACCAGGAGAGCCAGACATCCTTCGAGGTACCCTTTTTTTGTTTTCTACTGGGGTATAATCATTTTTTTGATTCAGGAGAGACACACTCCATCATATCAACTACCCCATTCCACACTTTGGGACTTGAGGTTGAGATACTTCCAGTTCCCTTGGCATTGACTATGCCATTGAGAGGTTGAGTTGACTTGTTTGAAGTATGTAGAGACTGTGAGCTAGTTCTAGGGAATCACTGCTCTGGGGGATATTTCATATTATTATATATTTAACCATATGATTTCATTATTATCATGTATTGGTTGTATTCGGTGTAGACTATTGTGGATTGATTTAAGAGGTAGGTTTTGTTTTTTGATGTGTAGGAGAAACATCAGTGTTCATTGGCATGTGAGACCCTCATATGGTTCATAGGTGTGTTCCTTCCTTATCATCCTTGATGGATGATCTGATGCTAATTTCATTGTAGGTTTATCAATTCGTGTTTCCAAGGGTCATAGAAGAGTACCTTGATATCTTCTAGAAGAGGTTATAGTGTTTCCTCATTAATGAGAGATCGAGTTTGGGATCAAACTACAACTAGGTGTGTCTCATATCTTGATGTATCTATATATAATGGCATCTTATGAGTTGTGAGATAAGTGTTTTCAAATCAATGGTTTTAAATGGTGTGGTTTTGTTCAGACAAGTGTGTCACCGTGGGGTGCATTAGTTTTTTTCATGAAGAAGGCTGCAAGAAGTTTCTAGTTGTGTATCGATTATTTTCACTTGAACAAATTGATAGTGAAGAACTGTTATCCTTTTCCATGGATCAATAGATAATTCAATCAATTGAAGGGTGAAAGTTGGTTCTCAAAGATCGATTTGAGTATAGTATATCATCATATTCATTTAAAGGATGAGGATATTCTAAAGACTTCTTTCCATTTTCATCATGGGAATTACGAGTTCATTATGATGCCATTCAGTGTGACGAATTCTCTAGCTATGTTCATGGGGTTAATTAACTCTATGTTATGTGAGTTCTTGGATAAGTTCATGGTGGTTTTCATCAATGATATCCTCATGTACTCTGCATCCAAGGAGAAGCATAAAGAGCATTTATGTGCCATTTTGGGAGTTCTTCTCCATGATAATTTGATTGGGATGTTTCAAAATTGTGTGTTTTGGGGTATAGAAGTATGTTTCTTGGGGAATGTTGTATCCTAGTAGGGAATAGTTTTGGATATTTCAAAGATAGAATTTGTTGTGTCATGAGAATCCCCCAAGATAGTGGTAGAGGATCATAGTCTCCTTGGTCTTGTAGGCTATTACAAGAGTTTCTTATCTGAATTCTTTAAGTTGGTGACTCCAATTATAGTGTTGACTAGAAATGATTTGGCATTTCTATAGACTAATTTGTGTTAGTGATATTTTTGAGTATCTGAAGGAGAAGTTGGTTAGTGCTTCAATTCATTGTTTGCCTACAGAATGAGTTCATCTCATGTATTTCTGTAATGCTTCACATCTTGGGTTGGGTTGTGTTCTTATGAATCATGTATTAGTTTTTTATTATGGTTCTTAGTATTTATGTCCCCATGAATGTAAATATTCCACCCTTGATCTTTAGTTGGTGATGGTTGTGTTTTCCCTAATGTTTTGGAGACATTACCTCATCGAGAAGCATTTTTTGGTCTTCACCGATCATAAAAGCCTGAGGTATGTTTTCTCCCAGTGTGATTTGAACTTGGTCCATCATTGCTAGATTGAGTTCTTATAGTATTATGAATTTTATATTTCTTATATACCTCGAAATGGGAATCTAGTGGCTGATTTGTTGAAAAGAAATTCATGTAGTGATGCAGTGTGTGAATCTGGTGATTCTTGGAGAGTAATAGAGGAACCTTCCACATTACATCTAGACATGGGAAAAGTTGGGCATACAGTTTGTCTTTTATAGATGTAGGTATAATAATTTTTGGTGCAATAGGTGGAAGAGTCCCAGATTGGGGATCTTGAGGTGGAGTTCTGGAGAGACTATGTCATTTGTGGTGAGGCCCCCAATGGTTTGTCTGAAGATGAACAACACTGAGTGTTGTTCCATGGAAGGATTTTTTTTCTTTGGTGATGAATTAGATGGTTCCTATATAGTTCCATAATATTCCCTTAGGGGTACATCTAGGAGTGAAAAATATGTAATGAGATTTTGGGAGTCTATTTTGGTGGCCTCGGTTGAAGCATGCAGTTGTCGAGTTTGTGTCTCAATGTTTGATCTCCCATAAGGTGAAGGTTGAGCACCATTTTCCTAATTTTTTTCTCTAGTCATTAGATGTGTCTTAGTGGAAGTGGAAGGGGATATTAATGGACTTTTTTACTAGTCTACATTGATCATAGGGAAGATATAATGCTATATGGGTGGTAGTTGATCATTTGAGGAAATTATCCCACTTTATAGCGATCAAAGAGTCAAGATCAGTGGAGGTTCTATAGAGATAGTATTTAGAGGAGGTGGTGAGGCACCACACAATCCTAAGGATGATCATTTCTGATCGGGGTCCTCGATTTACCTCTAGGATTTAGAGAGGTCTCCATCATGATTTTGGTTCCCAGCTATGCCTTAACACTACTTTTCATCCACATATGGATGGTTAGATAGAGAAAACTATCTAGACTCTTGAAGATAGGTTGTTCTCTTGTGTCCTAGATTTTTGTGGTTCTTGGATGAGGCACCTATCCTTATTAGAGTTTTCTTAAAACTATTGTTTTCACTATTCCATCGGCATGGTTCCATTTGAAGTCATGTATGGATAATGTTTCCATTCTCTACTGTACTGGACTCGGGTTAGAGAGTCATCAATTCTAATGTTGGAACTAGTACAAAATATGACAGAGATGGTTCAGGTGATTTGCAAGGGGATAAAGGCAATGACAGATCATCATAAATACTTTTTTGACCAAATGGGGAGACCTCTAGAGTTAGACGTTGGAGATCATGTGTTCTTGAAGGTGACTCTCCATCATGGGCAGTAAAGGATTGGTCATAAGAGTAATATTTCTCCCCAGTTTGTTAGGCCTTTTGAGGTTTTGTCTCATATTGGAGCTATAGATTATCAGATTGCCCTTCCCCCATAGATGATTCAGATACATGATGTTTTTCACTTGTCGCAGCTCTGTCGTTAGCTTCGTGATGACTCTCACATCATCGATTGGGGTGAGATTAATGTTTACAATGATGTGACCTTTGAGAAGAGGCCTGTAGAGATCTAGGATTTCCAGAAGTAGGTGTTACGTGGGAGTGATATTCCCTTGGTTCATTTATTGTGGTGGCATGATGACATAGAGGATAGTACCTGGGAACATGAGTCGTGGAGCCCATCTCATTACTCTAATCTATTTGATGTTTATCTTTTCTATTATAATTTTGTTTGTTTGGTGATTTTAGAACTTTTATGTTTTGGATATGGCTTTACCTTATTGATTTTTGTGATTTTCTCTCTTTTGAGAGGTATCTCACCCAAGATAGTGTTTAGGATCTGGTTTCTTTTATTGCGTGGTTTAACATTGTTCCTTTAATGAAGTGATTGAGATCCTATGGTGGTGAAAGCCTTGAGAGATTTCTCATAGGGTAGTCATTCAAACAACCCCCTTTTTTCTCTTTCCACTCTAGGTTGGTTTTGGATTCATGAGGGTGATAATTTTTTGAGAGGTATCTATTGTAAGGTCTTGGATCCACATGGATTGACCTTTTACGTATTTTCGAATACCGAAGATCTCAAAGAAGGCTAACAGGAAGTCTATAGGGACTTGGCTTCGAAAATATGGATGTAGAGAGATTTCACATTATGAAAGAGGGTTACATGACATGAATGTGTGTTTCATGAAGTGTAATATTTCAAGGTTCAAAAAATAAAATAAATTGATTAGGTGATGCATTTTTCAGCAGAAACTTACCCCAAGGAATTACATTATGTGAAAGGGTATTACATGTCATGTAATACCCTGATGTTATATGTTTTAAAAAAATTATCTACATAGGTTGTCAAACCCTACGGCTATAGAATCCCTCTCTCTCGACTCCATGTGATTCGATGACCCTCTCTTCAATGTTTTGGAGATCCCTTTGATGGGAATTTATATCAGGCTTCTGTCTTCTATATGTAATGATCCTTTCTCAATCCAAGGTATGATCAACCTCTATTCTTGTGTTTTATTCACACCATTTCCTCCCGTTTCCCTTTTCCATGTAATTTAACATGAACATAGATGCTTCTAATGGGGTCTTCTTGGATTAGGGTTGGAGCGGTGGTGCCAAAAAATCCTCGGATGGATGAAGATCTTGTGGGACAGGTGATCAGGATCTTTTGTGTTGACCTGTTCTCATGTGAATAACATTGATGACCTTTTGAGGTAAGGGATTCCTTGATTCTCTATAATTTGTGTTCAATTTTAGAGTTAGTGTGATTTATCCCCTTGTATCACAATGAAATTGACCTAATTAAATACTTGAACCGGATTAAGGAATTGGTATCGATTGTGTAATGATGTTGTTTCTTTGTACCATAATAATAGTTTCCCACCTGATTTGGTAGATAGTGTTATATCTATGCCTTGATTTGTTTAGAATGTTGTTTTTTATGGAAATTGGTAAATAATGCAATGAAATAATTGATTATTAAATAATTGGCTAAATGGTTACAGAGGTATGTTTAATGAATCTAGTTGTTATTGTTGCAATTTGATGATAATCAAATTGATACGAGTATATAGGTTTAATTAAACTTGTTAATGAACCTAAATCACATTGATGTTTGTTGATAAAGTAATTAAATTCAAGTTAAATTAATTGTTTAATTAATTTTTGATAGTTTTTGATAGCTTGGGATAGATTGTTTCTTAGGTTTCTCATAGTTTTAACCTTTGAATAATGAATCAATTAATTCATTGTGGGATAAAGAACCAATTTTGTGATAAAATTTAATACATTTGTAGGGCCTAAGTTTCCCTTTAACATGTAATGTCAGAGTTCCTTATGCTTACATCCATCATATCTCGTATTGTGTGATGGATGACCTTATCTTTTGAGGTCCAAGATCTCAGTTGTTTGTTTGTTTCCAGCTACTTGTGATGTGATATGATCTTGGGAAGGATGAGCCTAGAGGGATATTGTGGTTATGTGGGAAGGAGGCCCAAAAATGAAGTAATCCTAGAGGGATATCATGGTTTGTGGGGTAGGGAGTCCTAGTTGTTGTGGAAACAGTTGACACCTAGAGTAGAGAGATGCATCTGTTTATGCATGTGGGTGTTGGGGAGGACACTTAACCTTATGAAATGGGTTAAATACAGCCGTACCCATTAATATAAAAGTTATGTGCTTATTTAATTTTTGGATTGTTTATCTTCATTACTTTCCCCACTATGTGAGGTAGATTTTATTTTCTACCCACCATCCAAGAGAGACAAAGATGCATGGGGTATGCCATGTTCTTTCCGTGTTTAGATTCTCATGGTTACATAGGTATATTCTCCTTCTATAGGTGTTGATGACTCGATGGGCAATTAATCTACTCACCATGTTGATCCCCTTGTGTTTTTATCTTAGGATAATTTTCTATAATACATGGAAATATTGAAAGTGGTAATGTTTTTGAATAAATGTTTAACCCACGGGGTTGGAGCCTACTGTGATACAATGTTGTTGTTATAATTCTGAGAAACTGTGGACTCAGTTTGGTTATGACTAGAGGGAATGGAAAATTGTTTTGATGCTTATGAAATGTAATGTGGAAGTGTTAATAGATAATTAATGGTTAAATAATTAATTAATATAATGTGAAAATCATAAATGGGATAAATTAATTTAATGTATCTCTTTAAATGGTTGTTTACTTTGAGGATATCTTGCTGTAAAAGTAGTAGTTGGGAGTTTTAGAGACAATAGTTTCAATTGAGTCTAAGAATAGGTTATTCCCATAGTATAGTTGTAAGATATATTATATAATGTAATTTTTCTATTTTTATACACTAATCCACCCTTTCGGTTAGGGAAACTGACACCCATGGGATTATAAGCCCTAGGGGGTGTTTTCCCCAACATCCCAGTGCGAGGATGGGTGGATGACTACCCCCCTTTTCCCCTCTCTATTCTCTTGGAAGTTACTTGTGCTAGTATTCAAGATAGTTAGTTTTCCCCATATATGTGTGTAGAGGGTTGTAATAGATTTTGGTTATTTCAAACACATATATTATGGATATAGTTTCCTAAGGGATATTATAGGTATAACATGTATAGGTTGTGATGTCTTGAGGATCCTTACTTGGTGTATGGGATGTGATAGATTTATGTAAAATACCCAATGTTTTATATATGTTATGCGGGCTATGGTGGTTCCCAAAAACTACCTGGTTACTTTAGTAATGTGGATTTGGTGGTGCGTTGCATGAGGTGCATATTGACGCATGAGGTGTTTGTTATCGTGCTTCACCTAGGTGGATTTGGGCTAGCCTTTTTGGGTAGAGATGCTCAGGATGTGAGATGTTGGGGAAATCTAAAAAACCAATGGGGAGGTGGTAGCGGAGTACCATTGATATTATTTACTATATTATATTCTCTTGTATGTGATATATTGTGAGACTAGCCATGTTGAGGTTGGGAACTTAGTATACCTATTTAGGCGATGAGTTAGTTTCACTTTTTGTTGATTGTTATTTAGTATACATTCTTTACTTTTGAACGAGAGGCTATGAGGAGGATCCTACTGAGTATACTATTATAATCACCTGATTAATATATAAACTATTTTCAGGTCAGTTGTATCATGTTGGAGATCAATTTGGTTACTAATATCTTGGGTTTTTTAGGAGCTATTTGGGATTCATGGTCACTTTCATCTTTACTTTTACTTTAGTAATTGTATGTTTTCTTATATTATTAGTTGTTCATTCATGAAATAACACTTATGTACTTGGGATTATTTTATATTTTAGTCTGGGTAGATGTTGGTTGGTGTTAATCTTATCTTTCTATTATGCATGTGTTCTCTTAGGGGTAATGCCTCTCATCTGTGTGTTTACTATTCCATTAGTGCTAGTCTCTAACCTGGGGCCTACTAGAGGCGGCACTCAGGGGTAACTATCACTCTTATCCCATTACCGACCTAGGAGGGGTACACGTTGTGGGGAATGGGTTGTGACAACCCATCACTCTATGAATCTATCTATCATGTCATGAATCTACACATCATAATTTAAATTATAAATTCTTGGTTTCCCCTCCCATTTTTTAACCTTAGTTATTTTTCTCAAACCTTAAGTGTCATAGGGGCTTCCTTTGGTAATATTTGGATAGGTTTCCTAGTCTTTGACTCCCTAGATTTGAAGGTTTTTCCCCTTTGATCGAAGGTTACCTTATCATTTATCTTCCATCATTATTCTTTTTTTTTCTTCTTCCAATAATAGTGGAAATAGGGATTTTTATTGTTTATAGTGGATAATGGTCGTAATTTTGACGATGAATACGATGTTAAAGGTTTTATGAAGCGTCTCACAAATTTTATGGTGTTCCAATTCATTTCTCTTAGTGTGGAATTTATAATCATTTCATCTATCTTATATAATAATAGGTTTTCTTGGAATATTGTTTAGTCTTATAAATTACTTTTATTTTCCCATAATACATTTTATTGTTAACCTGTTCAATCATACCATTGGTATCTTTTCATTATTCCCCTTAATCTTTCATATACACTTCCCCTTGATTATAACCCTTCCATTTAATTCAATAAGTTTTAATCCTTTACAATACAACTCCAACCTTTGATAATCTATCTATTTCCCCTAGTCTAAATAAACCTCCCTACATATTAAGTTCATAATAATTCCTCAATACACTAGATATGGTTTATTTTGGTGGATTATAATTACCTTATTCATTTCATCATCAAACTCTTCCCACTAGCTTGGTATTATTATTTTGGTCCTAGGGTGGGGGTTATCATATGCCTTCATTTCTTCCATTACTCCCTTATATTAGGCCTGGTGTTATGGGATTTGTTCTAGGGGAAATTGAAATTATCCATTTCATTGTATATTTAGTTTCATTATGTTTTTTTGGTTATAATTCCCCTTTTCCCTACTTAAATGACTACACTAGTACTGCATTATAATGTAATTATATTCAAACTATTATAAAAGATACTTTATAAATACAATAATTGGAATTTGAAAAGGAAGGTGATAGGTTATTAAAATAAATAGTTCCCTCTTCATTCAATATTTATATGTTGATTTGGGTTATTTATATTTAAATATGCTATTGAACTAATATTAAGAACATTGGGTTGGAATGTGTATGGAACATTTAATGAATATAAACATAAAAATATGGAATATTGAAAAATGTTATAGAAAGTACTATAATAATAGAAATATTATTAAGAATATAATTTTTAATTAATGTGAGTCTGGATTATGTAATGTAAATTGGGTTTCTATATAGTTGGGGTGCCATTAAAGTTGATTGGGTTCTTTTCCCTTTGTAAACTATTGTCTTGTTTTATAGTTTTGAGTTGGGATATGATTAGAATGGTTGTTCTTTCCATTTAGACATTATAGTTTATCTAGGTCTATTTATAATCCTTGATAGGGATGATAAGTATTATTGTTGATCACTTTTTGTGTGGTAATCACCATGTAAGTCTTTCCCTTCCCTTGAGCGATATCCCGAGTTTCAGTTGAATTGTAAGAATTTAGATGTCCTTAGAGAATGTGTTCTACAGTCTACATCATAGGGTGTTGCTATCAGTTACACTCAATGATATGTTGTGTAAATGGATGGAACATTCAGGGAGGGGGGAGAGAGAGAGAAGTGTAGGGGTTTTGTTCAGAGAGTTGGGTATGTTTAGGTGAATAGGGTTGGAAGGTGGGGTATCTTCTTGGTATTTATCATGTTATGTGGTCTCTGAGAGTTTTGTAGATATATTTATGGATTATAATTGTCTTTGGGA
Organism: Viscum album; assembly: GCA_963277665.1. Taxonomy (NCBI): domain Eukaryota; kingdom Viridiplantae; phylum Streptophyta; class Magnoliopsida; order Santalales; family Viscaceae; genus Viscum; species Viscum album. The sequence continues at coordinate 1,301,872,375 of OY728161.1, forward strand.
TAGTTTTGTAAGTCCAAAATTGAAATTCATAGTAATATGAAGATGTGGGTTGATGTCTAAAATTAAATAATTAGATATTGAAGTGAATAATTAAATTAATTTATTACTTAAATCAATTTTATAACTTATTAAATATATTAAGTGGTAAATAAATTTGGGTTAAAATATCAGTGAGGTGTTTCATAATAAAATGGTTTGAAGGATAAATTTTTTATTTTTTGAGATTCTAAGTTTAATAAATGAAATGGTAATCCAATATTGGGGGTTAAATTATGAATTTAAGAAATGATTATTCCATTAAATGGTTTATATTTTTATTTGTATGAATTTTAAGAGAAATGTAATGATATGCTAAAATGAAAACATGATGGATAATTTTTAATGAGTATGTGACGTTTTGAAAAAAATAAGTAATTGGTAATATGAGAATATTCATGGTGGTGATGAATATTATGTTGATTGTGACACCTTTTATGATATAGTTATGTTGGTGGTTTAACTTCCACTATCATGTTGTTGGTTAAATATTATTTATCCCACATTATGATGATTATATCATTTTTTGTTAATATTTGATATGATTTGTTATTTGGACCACATTATTTCATGTTATGTTGGAATGGGTTGTATTTTGTCATGTAATTACGTTTCACGAGGACACAGATGATCTGAGGATATTTATATAGTTGCGGCTATAGCAAGGATGTATGGTGTTGAAGATTTCATGATTTAATTGTGATATAGAATGATGTGATGATTGATAGTGTTTCATTGTATGCTTCGTTTTTATATGGGGACGGGTTTCCTTATTGGATCACTACCAATTTTAGTTGGGAAAGCTACTAAAGTGACATGTAAGAGTGGTGGAAAATTTTTAAGGCTCATTTATCTTATTATATTATTAAATAAATTTACTGTGATGATTGATGGATGTGATTTTTTCATAAAGGTATGGTTACGGAAAAATTAACTACTGTAAAATATTGTGATATCCTAATAAATAATAATTTCCCTTGGTTATGGGTAGTTTTCTGACACTTATTCTTTATTCTTTCTTTTCGTTATTTTTTCTTACACGTGTCTTTCTACAAATTTTTATTTAACACAGATTCTGAATTGTTTAGAAGTATTATCCTAATGAGTACTATAGAGTGATCAAACCTCTATAGTTTCTTGATCTATTTTATAGTATAACATAACAAATATTGGTTATGATACTATTTAAGTAGCTAGAGTGGAATTTTATGTCAATGAACTTTCATTAACTCAAATTATCATATATATATATATATATTGACATGTAGAAATATTTTGGGCATGGTAATTTTTATTTTTTTATTATATGTACGTGTATGTATGTGTGTGGGTTTTATTGGTGATTATTGTTTATTTTTCTAGAATTACGAGGGTAATCATTCCTATACATGCGATATATACCCTCAGTACTAGTCACTAACCCATGGCCAATTGGAGGTGGGATTTAAGGGTCACACTCATTTTCACTTCCATCCTAGGAGGGAAACCAACATTCTTGGGTAGTGAGAAAGTGGTATCATAGATTTTTGTTATGAGATAGGATATAATCTAAAGTTAGACATAGGATATGGTTTTCATGGGTATGTCGGGGAAACATTTCCATCTAAACTAGAACGTGATGTAAGTAGAGGAGATCGACTAGGACACTGGTATTTAGGGCCCCATGTGATCCAATGAAAGAAAATTGATAATATACTAATCATGTTCATATAAAAATTCACTGATTTTAGGGTAGATAATTTCATAAGGGTGAACGTATCATTATCAAAGGTTTCATTTGTTTCAACTAAAGACACCCTAAGAATGGGTGAATTAGGGTTATGGTCAAAATAAAATTTTTCATTAAGCTATTTATCTTTATTTTAGGATTATTTCCCCACATTGGTAGGAAACATTCTTACCCTATTACACTTCCATGAATATACAAAAAATCAAACACAAATATAAAGTAATCTAAAGAATGCACAGGACACACAAATGTTTGTTGGTTCGCCTCAAAGGGTTATGTCCAAGGAGTACACAATAATGATGTGTCAATGTTATAGAATCCACCTATATTAACTTGTTCTATAGATACAACATTTCAGTCATGATCACTATTCTATAGAATCACTCACTTCATAATCATTTGGGTTCAGTCACTCCTCACCCGAGGAACACTTCCACTTCTTCACTTCCAAACACTGCATAAATGGAGGATCTTATAGAATTTATAGACTTTAAAATCACCTCAAAAAATTAAGTAACATAATGGTCTGTATTTATTCAACATGAGAAAATTCTTGTTTCATAACTCCATAATTGATGCTAGGTTTATCCTATTTTTCATGGTTCTCTTATTCATATACACCAAATGAGAATAGCTCCTCAATAAGAGAGTTATGTATTGGTCTTAGACAATGTTATATAAAAAGAATAACTTCCCAAAATTAAGATAACTCTAGTAAATATTTATCCAATTTATTTCCTCCTCTTCAACTCCCAGATGTGAAACAAAAACAATACATTCGATTCTTTCTCTCGATCTTATTCATATAAAATATATTTTTCCATGATGCTCTACTATACTCTTTATTCTCCTAAATTCCCACTAGATGGATTCATGTAAAAATACCTACATGAATAATCATTATGTAAAGAAAACAATTGGAATCAATTGAATCGCATACTCACAAAAAAAAACTGCATATTTCACCTAATGTGTTGGTTAATCCACCACGTAAATATCCCTCTAGCTTCAATGCGACTTTATATATTCCTCTATGTATCGTAATTTATGGTATTGGACCTATAGAATCAGCTTCTTGAAAATGACCTTATAGGATACAACTCATCCTACCTAACTTTAGAAAATAATACTCATAGATATAACATCAAAAAACAAGTTTCTATGATATACTTACCCATGTCCTACTTCAAGGATGGTTGTCCTTTACCGATCTTTAAAATACTCTATTGATACACTTAAGTTCCGATCGATGTTTAATGAATGAGTTAGCCATAAATTTATATGAAAATCCATCCAAAAACTCATTTATAATTATAATTATTGATAATAACCAGAAAAACATACCATAAACTCAACCATATGGTGGGTGGATGAACTTAATTGTATTTTTTATTTCTCCTTTGTAGACTCCCTATGACCTTGCAAACTCTATTCCACCTTGTAACTGTTAACTCGCCTTATGACTTCTAACAGTGTGCTTGAATCAACTCTATTACTATATACTCTAATTGTGTGAGTCGTATTCCTGACCAATAAGGTCATGTAATTGAAAATGATGTCCAAATACTTGACCCCACAGTTAGCCTTCCTCCACCTTAAAATTATTAAAATCATCACAAAAGGATTTGGATTTTAGGCCTAAAATTTTGAAAAAATAAGAAAACTATGACCAATATTTTACAAATATTTTTACCAACAAAAAGTATTTACTTTATTTATTCAATAATTATTTTGAGAATTCCATATATATAACTTTTTCTAGTTAAACACGCATTCTAGATCTTCTAAGGAGTTCAATCAGCTTCCACCGTATCACTATATTCAAGAATAATACCCAATCATCAGTGAACCCAAACTCTCCCTTGATCTCTACAAAATATCCAGATATGCAATCATCTCCTTAATCTATAAACAAGGTCATTGATAGATATAATGATATTGATGATTCTTTATATATTACTTCACAAGTTCTACCATGATAAAACAAACTCTAGTCATTTGTGGGCTCTAATGAGTGACAACATCCCATTGATTGACAATAAATCCAACACCAACAACCTTTGGATCCAACACTCTCCCCTATAGATTTTGTTCTCAATACTATCATAAATCCATAATTCTCTAGATATTCTAAATATATTCAATACTACATAGATATAGATTCATGATTTTTTGTCCCCCCCCCATTGTCATCAAAATGGAAAGGTCCTTCCCACAACGTCTCTCCCCCTTAGAACATTATCAAATATTCATGTTATTTTAACTCCACCATTATGATAGATTCTCATGGTTATATCTTCATCCATTTCTCTATTCCACATATATAGATAATCTCCATACATCATAATTTCAAACATCTTGTGTAAAACATGTGGGATCACCAGTTCTCTTCAAATTCCTAAAATTTAGATTTAGAGAGATTGTTCATCCCCTTTTGTCATTCAATTCTTCTTAGTCCATGTGATACCATATATTTACATATAAATAACATCATACTATTTCAAACAAATTAAATTCTCATAAAAACATTGGGAATAATCTTCCACCATTAGATCAATGTATTAATTTTATATTGAAATATTTCACTTCTTATAAACTTTTAAAATTGTATCCATATTCTTATTTAGAATTGTATACCACTAACATATTTTTAGTGAGTGAAATTACCACATAGAATTGAATCACCAATAAATTCTAAAATCATAATAATTTTTAACTCATTGTAGGAAACAATATTTTATGCTAACAGGCGCCATGTCACTCACGTACTTATATAGATTCTATAACCAGAATACCATGTCTTTAGAAAATCATTATGTGATCTCGATCACACAGATGTTAATCCTACAAAATCTAATTGTTAAATATGACCTCATTTACCCCTTGGTATAGATGATATTAAATTATATAAATTAATACTTTGTTTGATAAGGATAAACTTCTCCCTAGATATCTCTAGATTTTGAATGATAAAAATTATTGATAAAAATTGTGGAGATGATTCAAAATATTGAATTACTCTTCTGAATTAATAGACTAAATTTTGGGAATGATATTTATTTTATAGTGGCTTCAACATATTCTAACAATAGTCAGCTAATGCCATATTATTTGAAAAAATAATGTCCATGAAATACATGAATTTGTTTTATTCTCTACCAATATGTCTTCTATCGATTATCCAATACAACTTCAGTAGAGTCCTGATTCGAATGGTGGAATATACAATATTTATTAGAACCTTGGTATACTTAAAATATATATTTGTCCCTTATTTAGGTTTAGATTAGTATCTTTATAATTTTTACTCATTTTTCTCAACACATGACTTCTAAAAATAGCTTTAAAGATCATAAAGGTTTCTTGACACCAATTATTTAGTCTAACCCCATATGTGAATTTCAAGAATTGTGATTCTTATAATTTCATGTATATATATTAAAATTATACATCAATTCCATTTCAACACGTACACTCCCTATGGATCATATCTCCCCCATAATCATATACCACATCTAATATATATTTGAAGCATTTAAATGAATATGAAGAGGGGTACCTCCAGAATCCTTAAAATAAAGGATTTTGATTGGTCATGATAGACAAACCATTTATTTCCATATTTTGTAAAATACTTCATTGTAGTGATTCTTTTCATGAAACCTATTACACAAATTTATCATCATATGACTTATTTATAACATTTCTTTACTGGATTTGGATTTTTCTAAATAAAAAACAAGAAAATTATTTTTTTTGTACCACTTCCTTCTTCCTAACCAATTCCAGATGATCTAGAAATATGATAAATCATTAATTCCAAACATTCTCAATATTATTTTTTATAGGTTCTATATTATTTTTATTTTTCATGGTTTTAGGATTAATCCTACAAATGCAAGTTTTCTTTATTGATGCACCACATGTATTCTACTCATGCTTCCTCCCATACTGGAGGGATCATTATGTTTCTTTCACTTCTTACCTCATGGAAAGACTTGTGAAAACCAACAAGTAATTCTTCATATTTTTTTGTTTTATCAGCTAAATGAGTCATTACATCCTTTCTCAGTTTAGGTGAACCTTTAATTAACTTTACATTCTTCATAATCGAAATAGGAATAAATTCTCCCTTTTTCTTCCATATTGATTTATATTCTTTCTAAGAGGCCTTATTTGAGTGTAACCTAGTAGGTTCTTGTTAAAAACTTTTTCTAAGCTCCTTGTTTTTTATCTAAGGACATAAAACTATTTTTTATATTAAGAGGCCTTCTTCCAATGTATACTATTTCTTTATTGGTTACATGGGCAGAGGTCCTCCTTGTGAATTAACTTTTATTCCACTAAAAGAAATCGCATTATTTATGTCCAAGGTTAGTACAAATAAAAAATATCTCATTAAGGTCATACCTCATATAGTTACATCTCATTTGAGATGTTGATATATCATATCTCCTTCCACCTATGATACATTATGAATCTAGACACATATTCACAGTGTTCACTATTTTCCACAAAAATAAAAACTCATGGATACTTTATTCTAAGAGTATTTATTGATATATTTTTCAGAAATTATGTATTTTTTTTATATTTAGAAATATTATTCCTATTATATACTAATTTTAGATTCATAGACTCATATAATCAACTCATAGATTCATCTCTATATTGAAACTTCACCTTCTCCTTTTCCTTAGCTAAATTGATATTTTCCACAAACACCCTAATATTTTCTCCCTTTATTTCAGTTGGTAATCCATATTCTTCAAATTAGAAGTATAGTAATTTTAAAACTTTCTACTCTCCTCTAGATTATTATTCATTTTTTAAAACTTTCCTTTGTTTATATCTCATTGATCATTTGATTTATTATATATTGGGATTCTTTCTTTAACAATGTCATTTTTTATTTTATTTGTGATCTCATCTTTTTTATATAAAATTACATGAATACCTAAATTCTATTTATCCTCTTATTCTATATTCACATATCTTTAATGATTTCAAAGTACACTTCATAAAATATTTCCTATTGATCCACCATTTCTTGAAGGGAATGGATATTTTCTTAGTTTTATCCCCAAAAATATCCAAATTGTTGAGTAAACTTCACTGACACTTTTTATTTTTTATAGATCTCATAAAATGGATCCATAAATGACCTTTATATAATGATTTTATCATTTTCCCAAATTTTACTAATCTTTTTTATTTTTTTTTGTTCAACTATTGAATGTAAAATTTCCATCACCTTTAAGTATTCTTCAATCATTCATTTTAAATCCACTACTTCTTTCAAGTTTACTAAAATATATAATTGATAAGTTTATTCTTTCCAAATTGATCCCATGTATTCTTCATTATAACCTACATATTTAGTAGATCCTTCCATAAATCTACCCATATTTTTATTTTTGAATCTTTTAATATCTAATTCTCCAAGATCACCCTTGTAACATCCCGACCCGGAAGCCACTAAATCGGTGCTCCGATCCGGTTCACCACATGTCCTCAAACACGCCTCCCCATACGTCAGAGGCTGCCGAATAGTATTGAGGGACTAGGATGTGATAGTGGGGAGACTATTCCCTTATAATAAATTAAAGAAAATTGTAAATAACTAAGTATCATACACAGTAGAAAGTAAACAGAGTGCGGAAACAATAAACAACTGAAATAGAACAAGCTGCAATAGTAAAATGCTGTAAAATTTTGAATAGATATGTAATACAATACAACAATATTCACCCACTGGGACGAACATACAAATATAAGTACAAAAGATGCTAAAAGTAAAATTATAGGGCTCTGTTACTAACTTCGAGCCAACCCACGTACCCGATCTCCTGACATTGTCGAACTAAATCAGACCGATCAATCAAACCACTCGAGTAGCTCTGCTAGATCATGAAACACTGGGACTCAGCCCAATACACCATGCAACTCGTGATCAACCAGAAAATCATACATAAGTTCTCCATATACATCGAGGTGTACATGCAGGGGTGAGAAATAATCTCAATAGGGCACCCCGAAAAGCAACCTATAATTGTGCTTCCAAGTGTATGCAACATCAACGTGCTCAGCCTAGCTTCCACAGTCCTATTTTTTTGTATTATTTAAAAAGTCACTTTTTGGGTAAGTGATAACCATACATAAAGAGCCCCAAACCACTACACGCCAAATTCATATTTCAAAAATTCCATATTCAAATTTCCAAAGGAATGAACACAACAAAGGAAGTAAACCAAACGTGCAACCACAGTCGGACCTAGGGAATGTGATCCCTGTCAACTGGGAAAGTGCCATCATGGATGTCAATATATATAGACATACACATGTATATTACCACACCCATACACATATACATAAATATTAATATTCATGATTAGGTGATTCAAATAATAAGAAACACCATCTACAGTCGATCCTAAGGATCATAAGCCTGATCACCTGGACATCCTGTGTAAGGGCATTGAGCTGTACATCGTGCCACTCAAGATGTGTATCAATAAGTCGATCTCTAAGTCTGTAATCCTATCAAAATGTACCTACTTCAGCCATTTTCAGAATTATATATCCGAACAAGCTAAAAAAACAAGTAACCCTCTGGGAAGTACTCACAACCTATCCCCTCTGGTTTAAACAAACAAACACAAGCAACCCTTTGGGCAGTAATCACAGTCTAACCCCACTAGTTAAACTTTTTAAAAGACTCTATGAGGAAGTACCCAACATCAATTCCCCCTATAGTCTCATAAGGATAACTACTAAATCACCGAGGAAGCACTCAATGTCAATTCCACATATAGTATTTTAATAATAATTATAGACTCTCTGAAGAATCCCTCAACGTAAATTCCCCCTCTAGTCTCATAACAACAACTAAAGACACTCTTAGGGAGCACTAAACATCAACCCCCCATATGGAATCGTAACAATAACTACAGAATCTCTGAGGAAGCACTCAACATCAATTCCCCCTATAGTCTTTTAACGATAATTACAGACTCTCAGAGGAAGCACTCAACTTCAATTCCCCCTATAGTCTCATAATGATAAACAACATCCAAAGTATAACACAAATACTACTTGGATAAGCTACTAAAATTCATATCACAAGCATTCTATATGAAAAAAACTCTATCCTAACAACACTAGGCATAGGAAACAAGCAGCCTAACAAGCAAGTCTAGACCAAACGGTCAAATAAAAACAAACATGGGAAACACATCCATATCATGAAAAATAACCATATTCATAATCAAACCACCTCTACTCAGGCACAAAAGGCATAGTAGGCATACCAAAAAACATGAAGACGCCTTGCGTCAGGCTCAACAACGACCAACCAAGAAGCACCTTTGGTAACCACTACAGCATCAGCAAACCAATTTAGATATAAACAAATGAGTGAGGGTGGCCTGAATTCCCAACCAAACACTACATCCATAGACCCATGGAATTACATGTTTGGAACAGGTTCTAGGTGACACACGAACACCATCTCTACCCAAACCCAATGTAACAACTCAGGTTCAGTCAAACAACGGGCACCCGCTGGGTCCCTCAAGTCAAACACTGAGGAGGCATCATACTCAGGATCCTCCAGGTAAACATGAGTGAAGGAATCTTATACAGGATCCTTAGAGAAGAGTAAGGGGGAATCCTACACAGGATCCTCAAATGAAGGACCAAATAATAATTCCATAACATGGGTCCTCTCAGAGGAAAAATAGGAAATAGATCATACAAGGTACTCCCTAGGTCAGCACACAAGTAAAGGCATCCCTCATGGGATCCTTGGAAGTTCCTGGTCTCACAGCCTCATAGGTCATAAGGGAATGTCTCACAAGGGGTAATACCTATAAATCATATGTTAAATGAGATTACTCACAGCTCATTTCATATTAAAGGTATCAACTAAGTTGGTCTGAACCCCCAACCTATCATCCACTCCAAGTCTCACTCTCGTGTGTCAACTGAACTCGATAACTGGAGGAAAAACCTCTCCATTTTGATATAAACTCCAAAAATATATTTTATATGAACTCTAAATGTAAAAATGATTCCACCATTGAGATATATGTGGAAAAATACTCAGAATGGACTACTCACATTCCCAATTCTGACTTCCAGGGCACAAGATATCCCAAAACTACTATGTTGAAGTAGTACATGGCCAGAAGACATGGCCAGACCCATGGAGTCTGCCTGTGTAATAGTACATGATATGTACTATTCACAAAAAGTTTCTTCATGTGCGTTTTCACCCAAACACATTCCTATGTTCCACTACACGGCCTGTACTTACAGTACGCGATGTGTACTCCTTAAAAACCTTTATTTTATGTCTTATTTCACACAGTCGGTCACATGAACATCCACTACACAACGTGTACTCAAAGTATACGGTGTGTACTTTGGAAAAATTCATCTTCCTAGAATGGGAAGAACACATGCATATTCCTCGGGAACACACATCATGTATTCTGGGTTTTCCGATCAGAAATCCCTCAAAACGCATGAAACACCTGTTTTCGCCCCCAAAACAATAAATCTGGCCTTAATATGCCACAAGAAAGAAATATAAGGATTTAAATACTTAAAAACATTTTTAAATGGGTTCTATGGTGAAAAGATTAAAATCCCTACCTTCGGGTGGAAACCGCCGAAGATTTTATTGATTTTACGGTCTACGGATGCTGCACGCCGACTCAGCACATCGAGAGCTTCGATTTGATACCCCTATTGCCTCCCAACTCTCACTCTTACTCAAATTCAAATTCCCCCCATAGATAACAGCCAAAGGAGGAATCATAGGAGATGTGCACAAGGAGGAGGAGCAAAGAAGAGAAGGAAGAAAAGAAAAGTAAAGCAAAGGAAAAGAAGAAAAAAGGGCACGGGATGACCCTGATGCCCGACATGAGTTTATGCCTTCCCTGGGCTAAACTCCCCATTCCTGACTCAACGGATCAGAAAAAATCGTAATCTGAAGCTCCGTTTAAATTATATTTCCAAAGGAACTTGTATGAATAAATTAATATTTAATTTAATAATATTAAATATTCCACCAACATTCAAACAACTCAAATTTCCACCAAACTAATGTCCTAAGGTAAACTCCCTATTCTGGGATTCATAAAATTGTCAGAAAAAATATCTGAGATCAGGTGGTAGGTTAAAATGACCATTTTACCCCTCATGAGCATCTAACAGCAAAAATTCAAATTTCTGCTAAAAAAAGTCCGAAAAATACACGGGTTCTTACAAAATCCCCACCATAAAACTTCTTATCCCTGAGAATCCCAGTAAAAGGACCAGCAGCCATGCTCCCAACTCGAGAATATGTATAGCCAAGCCATCTGGACCATCCAACGACCAACCTTATAGCATTGACAACCACCTTCTATATAAAATATATTCAACTAAGAACAAACTGGTACTCCCCACCATAAGAATACCCTTATCGTCATCTTAAAAGAAAACAATGAGCTCAAAAGATCTTAGAAAATATCGAAGTTTAACCTAAACAAGGAAATACACCCTTAAAGGGCAAATGGTACACTCCCAACCATATATATTTCCTTACACCACTCCGAGAGAACAACCAGAACAGGTTCTATCCTCAAAAGGGATGACCATTAAGAAAGAAAAAGGAGCTCGATGTAGGGTCGAAGCTCTCTCATCATACTCAAGATGAATCAAGATAGCGCATGATCGTATCAAATAGGAATACACACAGATTTCATTGAAGGCGTGTTCAGCTCCCTCTGAGCCACACTAATATTCTGCCAAAACCCGACCAAGATTCATGCACTGGTCAACCATTTCACAGTTACCTGACATTTCAAAAAGTCACCTCTAAAACATAAATACATTCCAACACAACTTCCGAGATCCAACTCCACAGAAAGTCTTGAAACATCTGTCCTCGGATCGCACTTGTCCACTCACTGATTTAGATTCAAATCATGTCATCTACAACAATAACATCAGAAACACTAGTCGACCAGGCCAGGAACCTGAACAGTCCTACCCATTGAAGCGAGTCGTGAAAAACAAGCACCACCAAAAGGTATTGGAAAACACATGCTAACCATTCTCACACAAGTTTCCCTAGAATAGAACAGACATCAATCTATAAGGGTTTGAGTAAAAACCAAGGGTCTCAAGGTCTTCCACCTATCCCTACAGAAAAATCCTCACAAATGGGTCACGAGGTCTAACCACCTAGCCCAAAAGATCCAAAACCTATCAGAAGATAGAAAAGATCACAATGACCAAAGAAAGTCAAAACCAAAACACAATTTACAAGGGCAGAATCCTCAGAAGGAACTACTCTCTGCAGTTCACAACCTAAGAAGAAGATAAACTGAACTGACACTCATTGGGTATCTATATACATAAATACTACAAGGAGGTCCAGCTCACAAGAAAAGCCTTGGTATCTATCAATATCATACTCATTGATTCGGCTATATAACCATAGACCTGAGAAATAACACCCAATAGGGGTTAAACAGAAAGGCATCACATGCCATATCGACCAACTAAGGTCACTGCACCACCTGTGCATGAGGACTGAGTCATCATCCTCACACCAACACCTCAACGTAGATCCAAATAACCTTTTATCAGAGTAAAAAGTTTGTGTAAGCATACCCAAAGGTCTCAATTGTTAGTAGAAACACACACTAGCAGGCATATATGTTGTGAATCCTACGTGCCTAGTATGATGCTTGAGAAGCCTCTTGCCTTTGTCAGCCAAGATTCAAAATCCATCCCTAACATCTTACAAATAGCCAATATCTAGAGATCCATAGTAAATCAAAACATCACACAACATGTGCGTCTCTCAAGGAAAAAATCATATACAACTATAACATCGTAAAATAAGAACAACAATCCCAAACCCTGGAAACCAGGACTTCATACCAGAACAAGTGTTCTCGACGCACCAGTCTGATATCCATCACAGGTTCCGACAAATTACAAATACTCTTGTCTACCATGTCCCCAATAGTAAAGACCAGGAAAAGAAACTCCTCTGATACCACTTTGTAATGTCCCGACCCAGAAGCCACTAAACTAGTGCTCTGAGCCGGTTCACCGCAAGGCCTCAAGCGCACCTCCTCGTACGCCAGAGGTTGCCGACTAGCAGCGAGGGCCTAGGGTGTGATATTGGGGATACTATGCCCTCATACCAGATTAAGAAAATAGTATAAATAACTAAGTATCATAAATAGTGGAAAGTAAACAGATTGCGGAAATAATAAACAAATGAAATGGAACAAGATAAAATAGTAAAATACTATAAAATCCTAAACATCTATGCAATACAATACAAAAATAGTCACCCACTGGGCCGACCATACAGATATAAGTACAAAAGATGCAAAAAGTAAAAGTATAGGGCTCTGGTACTAAGTCTGAGCCAACCAACATACCTGATCTCCAGACACTGTTGAACTGCATCTGCCTGATCAGTAGAACCACTCTAGTAGCTCCGATCGATCATGCAACATTGGGCCTCAGCCCTATCCACAATGCAACTCATTCTCAACCTGAAAATCAGATATAAGGTCTATACGAACACTGGGGTTCACCTGCAGGGGTGAGAAATAATCTCAGTAGGGAACCCCAACAGGAAACCTATAACTGTGATCTTAACTATATACAACAGGAACGTTCTCATCCTAGTTGGAACACAATAAAGAAAGTAAACCAAATGTGCAACCACAGTTGAACCTAGGGCATGTAATCCCTGTCAACTGGGAAATTGCCATCATGGATGTCCATATCTATATACGTACACATGTATAGTCCCATACCTATACATATATACATAAATATGAATATTCATGATTAGGTGATTCAAATAATAAGAAACATCATTAGCACTCGATCCTTGGGACCATAAGTCTAATCTCCTAGAAATCCTGTGCAAGGTCATTGAGCTGGACGTCATGCCACTCAAGTCGTGTATCAATAATTTGATCTCTAGGTTTGTAATCCCATCAACCTGTACCTGCTTCGGCCATTGCCAGAATTATATCTCTGAAAAAGCTAAACAAAAACAAGTAACCCTCTTGGAAGTACTCACAACCTATCCCCTCTGGTTCAAATAAACAAACACAAGCAACCCTCTGGACAGTACTGATATCCTAACCCCTTTGGTTCAGCTTTTGCAAAGACTCTCTGAGGAAGCACTCAACATAAATTCCCCCTATAGTCTCGTAACGATAACTAATGACTCTCAGAATAAGCACTCAATGTCAATTCCCCCTATAGTCTTTTAATAATAATAACAGACTCTATGATGAAGCACTCAATATCAATTCCCCATATAATCTTATAACGATAACTACACACACTCTGAAGGAGCACTCAACGTCAATCCTCCCTATGACCTCATAACGATAACTACAAACTCTCTGAGGAAGCACTCAACATCAATTCCCCCTATAGTCTTTTAATGATAATTACAGACTCTCGGATGAAGTGCTCAACATCAATTACCCCTATAGTCTCATAACGATAAACAATAGCCAAAGTATAACACAAATACTACTTGGATAAGAAACCAAAATTCATATCACAAGCATGTCAGACGAAAAACACTCCATCCTAACAACACTAGGCATAGGAAAAAAGCAGCCTAACAAGAAAGTCTAGACAAAACAGTCAAATCAAAACAAACATGGGAAACACATCCATAGTATGGAAAAAACTCTATTCACAATAAAAACACCTCTAATCAGGCACATAAGTCATGGTAGGCATCCCCAAAAATAAGAAGACGCCTTGCGTCAGGCTCAACATCTACCAACCAAGAAGCACCTTTGGTAACCACAACAACATTAGCAAACCAAGTCAGAGATAAACAAATGAGTGAGGGTGGCCCAAACTCCCAACCCAACACTACATCCATATCCCCATGGAATTACAAGTTTGGTACATGTTATAGGTGACACCCAAACACTAACTCTTTCCAAACCCGAGGTAACAACTCAGGGTTAGTCAAACAAAGGGCACCTGCTGGGTCCGTCAAGTCAAACACTGAGGAGGCATCATACTCGGGATCCTCCAGGTAAACATGAGTGAATACATACTACATGGGATCCTTAGAGAAGAGTAAGGGATGATTCCTACATTGGATCCTCAAATGAAGAACAAAATAATCATTCCATAACATGGGTCCTCCAAAAAGAAAAATAGGAGAGATATCCTATAAGGGACTCCCTAGGTCAGCACACAAGTAAAGGAATCCCTCGGGGGATCCTTGGAAGTTCCCAGTATCACGACCTCATAGGCCAGAAGGGAATATCTCATAAGGGGGAAGTACTCTAAATCATATGTTACATGAGATAGCTCACATCTCATCTCATATTAAAGGTATCAACTAAGTTGTTCCGAAACCCAAACCTATCATCCATTCCAAGTCTCACTCTTATGTGTCAACTGAACTCGATAACTAGAGTAAAAACCTCTTCATTTAGATAGAAACCCCAGAAACATCTTTTAGGTGACCTCTCAATGTGAAAAGGATTCCACCATTTCTATCTTACATAGATCATATTTCATATTTATACATATGTTTTGAAATGATTTAATCCCTTCCCATTAATCAATTTTATCTTATTTTCATCATTTTATGACTTTTGGTGAGTTTTGAGCTTAAATGTGAAAAGTGGTCAATTCTGGACATTAAACAGATTTATGGTGCTCTGTATTTCAAGAATAACTCCTACATTTTTCATCTAATTTACCTGATTTATTTTTTTTAGGATTATATAAGTATATTTCTACATATAATAATTTAGGACCCAAATCCAATTCGAAATCCAACAAGCCAAAACAAATCTGTCAATATGAACACTTATTCTGGCAGACAGAATGGACATGACTACATTAAATGATCAATATATCGGGCTACCGACAACTAAATGGGGTGATTGTAGCTGGGTCAAAAATAAATCATTACTAGGAATAATCACATTAAATTTCATGGATAACCGAGTTGATTAAGTCCCCCCTTCAACCGGTCATATTATTGTTGGTGGAATAGTGATTGGAAGCTAGGAAAAGTCATGTCTAATAATTCAGCCATAACTCATTCCAAATGGATAAAAATGTTTTCAAACTTCGTGGGTAGAGGGAAAACCCCATTCCTCATATCCTATAAGAAGGGACCTTGGCCTGATTCGAAGATATGGTGGAAGAACTGAAGCTGAAATTTTGTACAACTGAATCTGGAGAAGAAACTTCTATTCTTTATTTTCACTTCTTACTTCTTCTTATTTTTGTAATTCCTTTATCTTCCTAATTATTCTCAATTACCATTACCATGGTGGGGTAAACATATGAGCTGATTTTGGGAGTAAAGGTTTTATATTTTTAACGCTTTTATTTCTTACATTTTATTGAATAAAAACTCTATCTCTTCTGTGAAGTTGTTTTCAAATTCTAAAAATAGAATTTATTATCTTATGCGATCATATTTGATTTTATATTCT
This sequence comes from Viscum album, assembly GCA_963277665.1. Lineage (NCBI taxonomy): Eukaryota > Viridiplantae > Streptophyta > Magnoliopsida > Santalales > Viscaceae > Viscum > Viscum album. Next base: position 1,301,888,662 of record OY728161.1, read on the forward strand.
ATTATTATTATTGCTTTGATAAACGATCATTTTTATCTCTCCATTAGGTTATGGTCTATATTTGATAGAATAAGATCAGGGATTAGTGGTGAAGTACTTGACGATCACTAATACGTGTTAGAGGGGTGGTGAATATTCATGATTATTTAGGATAAAGAATACCCGATTGGGAATTGCCTAATATAATTGGGGGTGTCCACTAAAAATCTATCACACAACGGAACAAGTTTATACCAAACTAGAATTTTGTTAAACCATTGAACCAAATAAATGAGTAGAAGTAATTATGGAATCTCGCTTTAACCAACACAGTAGAGGAGGATTGAATAAAATGAAACACGAATAGTATTGCAATTATAAAACCAAACCCAACTTGATCACCCATCTCATAAAATAGATTTTAAATCATTTTAATTCCATATTTTTCTTGAATCACTTCCCTAATTTCATCTTTTGTTCTGTTTCTCTCTTTGATTTCAAAAACCAAACAATTTCAAAAACACATAACTTTTTCTCTAATTAAAAAGTGAAAAACTATTTTGTGTGCACTCCTCAACAAGAGAAAACCTAGGTTAACCACTATACTATATTTTAAATTAGTAAATAATTGTTTCTGCCACACCCCACGATAGGCACATGTCAAAATATCGTGCCATTTTCGGGGAGGAAGTGCCTCAAAACACAAAAAACTAAAAAAACGTTCTTGAATGACTCGTAGTTCTAATAACCCCTTAATTGAATTTGATCCTGAAATTGATCGTAGAATAAAAAAATTGAGAAAAAAAATTTCAAATAGAGTTTGAAGAAATACACCACAAGGATTAAAGTGATACTTTCAGTGATCACTCTGAACCTACAATAATGGCTAATAATCCCAACCAAACTCTGCGTGATCTTTTCACACCTCAATTTGCTAATCAAAATAACTAACTCACTATCCCTGACATTGAAAAAGATTTTGAACTGCACATTAATATGATTCAAGTGATACCAAATTTTTATGGTATTGCAGGTGAAGACCCATATCTACACATCCAAGAGTTTACCTATGCCTTCTCTAGCTTCAAAACCGAGGAGTCGCAGAAGATAAATTAAAGTGGAGGCCATTTCACTTCTCACTTGAGGGAGCATCAAAAGAATGGATGTACAATCTCCAACCAGGGGAGATAAATTATTGGGAATATTTCAAAAGAAGCTTCTTGCAAATATTATTCCCTACATCTAGGATCACAACAATTAAAAAAGAGATTTATCTCATACATCAATTGATTGGAGATACTCTTTACGAATATTGGGAACATTTCAAGAAACTCTGTGCAAGCTGCCCACACCAAGAAATGGAATAGAACCAATTTCTTGTGTCCTTCTACCAAGGATTACTCGATAATGATCTCAATTTACTAGATGCCTCATCTGGAGGAGCCTTCATTGAAAAGTACCCAGTAGATGTCAGAGGCCTGATTGAAGAGATTACACAAAACTCACAGCAATTCAGAACTAGAGGTATAATCACTAGAGGTATCCATGAGGTAAGAAATTCTGATTCATCCTCACCCTTACATGAAGCAACACTTAAGGAAATGACCAGTGTGATGAGACGACTTGATATAAACAAAGTTAAGGAACAACAAGGCCCGAATCTGGTATGTGGTTTATGATCTTCTAGTTATGATTACACTGATCAAAGTTTAGAAGTGCAGAGGACTAAAAAATGTGCAGTTACCTATCAAGAAAGGAAAATCCAGTCAAATCAACCACATCAACCCCAAAAAGGATATGTATTCAGATATAACTAGGGTAGGCCTCTATTTCAAAATCAATACCAAAATCAACCTCCATTCCAGCACCAGCAATACCAGAATCCTCCACCATCCCAACAACCCTATAAACAGCCATACCAGTAGAAACCATATGAAAAACCTTCAAAGAGTTCTCATAGGAACCACCAAGAAATTGAGATTGAAGATCTAAAGAATAAAGTTAAAATTTGAGATAATAAATTTGACAACCTTATTGATATTCTAACCAAAAATCAAGGAAAATCCCCAGCACAAACAGTTCCAAATCCCCAAGAAAGCATGAGAATCATCACAACATGAAGTGAAAAAGAGATAATGTCACCTGAACAAAGTGAGGATAATGATTCTTAGAAACCTACTGAACCACAACACATCCATCCAAAAGAAGGAGATCAGAACAACAAAGGAGAAAGAATCAAGTTTAGAAAGGAAAGGCCAGAAACACCTTTGCAAAAACAACAAAGGGAGAGGAAGGATATCCAAGCACCATTCCCATATGCATTAGTTGATTCCAAGAAGGTTGAAGAAGGGAGACATCAAAAATAAATTCAGGAAACTTTTTATAAAGTTGATATCAATATCCCACTACTATATGCAATCAATCAAATCCCTAAGTATGAATTTTTTTAAAGGATTTGTGCACAAAAAGAAGGCATTTTTATGGAAATCAGATAATTAGATTAGGATGAAGTGTCTCAACACTAATCACATCAATGATACCCAAAAAATTTCAATATCTAGGTACATTCTCTATTCCCTACACTATTGGGTCTTCAAATTTTACTGATGCACTATGTGATCTAGGAGCTTCAATAAATGTTATGCCTCACTCAGTATTTTCATCCTTGCAGATTAGAGAACTAAAACCTACTTGAGTGTTGGTCCAATTAGAAATCCAATCCACCATTTTCCCAGCTGGAGTTATAGAATATGTACTCATTGGAGTAAGTGGATTGATCTTTCTAGAATACTTTTATGTCCTTACCATGGAAGAAGATAGAGCTTCAGGCCACTCTACCATCATCCTGGGGAGACCCTTCCTAAAAACAGAAAGGACTATCATAAATGTCCATGAAGGAACACTCACAATGGAACTTGGAGATAGTACAGTTCACTTCAACATTCTTAATGAAATTAAACATCCTTCCAGTAATCACTCACTTTATGCGATCTACCATAAAGAAGGTATAGAACCAATTGAAGATTTAGGTATGCTTCTTGACTTCTTATCATTAGGAGAACATTTTCCATTTAAAAATTAAAATTCCCATGAACCTGAAAATCATAAACTCATGTTAGAGAATGAGGTAAAATATGACTTTTCTGATGATTTATTAAAAGAAAATGAGATGATACCAAAGATTTTAGTATTAGGAATAGGATACATTAATTCAATGTCATCCCTTGAACAACCCCCATGCCTAGAACTTAATCCATTTACAAGTGATTTAAAGTATGCTTAACTAATGGAAGGAGATAAATTTCCAATAATAATTTCCAATAACCTATCCCATCCACAAGAAGAAACTCCAATTGACCTACTCAAAAGAAATGTCCAAGTTGTTGGATGGAGTTTAGGTGATATACTTGGAATCAATCCCAAGGTCTGCACTCATAAAATATTTTTATAAAGTGATTCCCAACTAGTTAGACAACCTCATAGAAGACTTAATCCCACAATAATAGAGGTTGTTAAGAAATAGATAGAGAAATTTCTTGCAGCTGACATCATTTTTCCAATCTCTGATTCTTAATGGGTCAGCGCCATTCATATAGTCCCAAAGAAAACTGGCCTAACAACTATCAAAAATGAAAGAAATAAATTGATCCCAATGAGAGTAAAAAATATCTGGAGAGTGTGTATAGATTATAGGAAGCTAAATCAATTTAACCGAAAAGACCACTTCCCCATTCCATCCATCAATCAAATGCTAGAAAGGTTATTTGGAAAAACCCATTACGGTTTTTTAGATGGATTCTCAGGATACTTTCAGGTACCGATCACACCAGATGACCAGGAGAAGAAAACCTTCAGCTATCCATTTAGTACATTCACCTACAAAAGGATTCCTTTTGGGCTATGCAACGCCCTGGGTACATTTAAACAGTGTATGGTGAGTATTTTCTCAAATCATATTGAGGAATTCTTGGAGGTATTTCTTGATGATTTCACAGTTTTGGTAATTCATTTGATCATTGCTTAGGAAATTTGGAAAAAAATTTCAAAACATGCATTCAAAAGAATCTTGTCTTAAATTTTGAAAAATGTCATTTCATGGTTGAAAATGGAATAGTGTTAGGGCACATAATTTAAAAAAAAGGTTAGAGGTTGATAAATTGAAAGTTGAAGTACTAAATTCCTTGCCATATCCAACTTTTTTAAAACATGTTAGATCATTTTAGGGACATGATGGATTTTACAGAAGGTTCATCAAAGATTTTTGTAAGATTTCTCTCCCTCTCCCAAGATTACTACTAAAAGAAGATGAATTTAATATTGATTGTGCATGTAGAAAGTCATTTTATGAACTGAAGCAAAGGTTGATCACACCTCCAATAATGCAACCACCCAATTGGGATTACCCTTTTGAGTTGCTTTGTGATGCATCCAACCAAGTAGTGGGACCTTCTCTATCACAAATAATAGAAAAAAATCCTCAAGTCATATTCTATGCATCAAGAACCATGGTTGCCACACAAATCAATTACATAACCATCGAGAAGGAGTTCCTTACAGTTGTCTTTGCATTAGATAAATCCTGATCATATATTCTTGGAACGGAATTTGTTGTTTTTCTAATCATGCGACACTCGGGTATTTAATGAAAAAGTTAGATGCAAATCCAAGACTAGTGAGATGGATAATACTCTTACAAGAATTCAATTTGGAAATTAAAGATAAAAAGGGAACTGAAAATTAGGTGTCTTATCATCTATGTCAACTTCCCTACACCGTTGAAGGAGAAAATCCAAACCATAACCCACCTAATGATGAGCTTCCTTGAGAACAACTCTATATCATCAATAGTGAAGTTTTATGGTATTCCAATATGGTCAAATATCTAGTAACATCTCAAGTCCCATCTCATTTAAATTCCCACCAAATTATACAGATGAAAATCTGAATCTAGAAATTACATTTGGGATGATCCATTTATTTGGAAGATTTGCAATGACCATGTAATAAGAAAATGTTTACCTGAAAGTGAAATTAATTCTGTCTTTGAGTTTTTTCACACATTAGCTTGTGGAGGACACTTTGGACCTCAAAGGAGAGCAAGGAAGGTTTTAGAATCTGGAATTTATTGGCCCACCCTTTTTAAAGATGCTCATGATTTTTGTAAAAGGTGTGAAAATGTCAGTTTTCTGGAAATATTTCAAAGAGAAAAAAAATGACCCAACAACCACTTATTTTTTTTTAAATTTTTGAAGTTTTGGGAATAGATTTTAGGGAACCTTTCCCAATGTCATTTGGAAATTATTATATATTTCTTGTTGTTGATTATGTTTCCAAATGGGTGGAATCAAAAGCCTCCAGAACTGACGATGCAAAAGTTGTCTGTGATTTTGTCAGGACTAACATATTTTGTCGGTTTGGAGTGCCTATAAAAACCATTAGTGATCAAGGGACTCACTTTTTCAATAGGAGAATGGAATCATTGCTGAAGAAATATGGGGTGCATCATAAAACATCAACTACCTATCATCCACAGACTAATGGTCAAGCTGAAGTATCCAATATGGAAAAAATGAATTTTAGAAAATACAGTTAATCAAAATAGGAAGGATTGGAGCCAAAGGTTGGAAGACACATTATGGGCTTACAGGATATCCTGCAAAACCTTGATTGGAATGAGTCCATATAGGTTGATTTATGGGAAAATATGTCACCTACCTCTGGAATTGGAACATAAGGCATACTGGGCTGCGAGGAAGATAAATTTGGATCTTAAAAGTGCTAGGAAGGATTGAAGATTAATGTTTCCGGATCTAGAAGAAATCAGAAGGGAAGATTTTGAAAACTCCAAGATTTATAAATAGAGAACAAGAGTGGCTCATGACAAGTTGATCCAAATAAAAAACATCCATCCTGGATACATGGTACTATTATTTAACTCAAGACTCAAGATGATTCCCGGTAAACTTCGGTCTAGATGGGAAGGTCCATTTATAGTTACTCATGTATATCCTTTTGGTACTGTGAAGATTGTGAAGTATGGAGAGAGGAAGCCATTAACTATTAATGGTCATCGATTGAAGAAATTCCTTGGGCCCATACCATCAGAGCTAGTTGAGGTGATCACACTCCTCAAACCCATTTATCAATAAATCCATTAGGTTGTACCTTTCCTTTACACTTTATTGATTTATGTGATTCAATTAAAAATATTCTTACAAGTTAAATCAGTTTTAATGCATTGCAGACACTGTATCTTTTAAGTGTGGGGGAGGGAACATTTATAGTTTAGTATTTTCAGTTGTGTGTTTTTTAAATTATTGTGCTTTTTTGAAACTTTTGAGCTTAAATGATTATCATCACATATTTTGAAACCCATTTCATTGTTTGAATCAATTTATCTGATGAAACTAAGCTTAAATAAATGCTGAAAATGACTTTGTTTCAATTTCAAATATTGGGAAATTTCAGGAAAAGTACTCTGATTTTATAATCCCATACCACAATTCACTATCATGATATTTGAAATCAATTTCATGTGGGGCTTTTATACCTATTTTTCATACTATTTTCATTCACCTCACTTCTTGAGAGAACCATACCATTCTTGATTTAACCATAATTTGATTTATTCCTATCAAAACTCAAGGGTTTTAGGTACATGTGTTTTAAATGATTAAGGCGTTTCTTTGGTATTAAAGCCCACTTTTCAAAATAATACTTTTTATAATGTCCCACCTTGTATATTTAATACTTTTATCCCATATAATCTATGAACAACGTATTTGGTTAGTCACATTACAAGACAATTTTTCTTATCCAGCCTACTCTTGAAGTAAAATTACATAACATGTTGAACATAAGTGTGGGGGAGGTTGACTTTTGTTGTGCTACCTCATTTGGAGATACTTTGGGTGGAAAATCAAATGTTGAAGAGATTTTATTGAAACTAAAAAAATAATTATGTTTAAATTTGTGCCTTTTCTGGAGTATTCATGATAAGTGATGTTGTACCTTTCTGGAGCTTCCAATGGAGAAAGAAAGTTGTGCCTATCTGGAGCTTTCAAAAAAATCATGTTTGAGATGACTGATACTTTTTCTACTAAAATGATGAATGGTGTAAAATTTCACTGATTTTTCATGTTGAGGGATAATATATTCTGCTAAGGGGACTGAGGAGGAGACCATATTTATGTAAAAATTAGAATATGCAATTTTACTTCAAAAAAAGCCAATCCCTCCTTATTCATCCTCATAATTTGTAACATCTAAATCCTACCAACCTGAATCCATAGAACAACCTTGAAAATTCCTCATGATAAAAATATGTCCTTGACTCATATTAGGTGGAGATGTAGTAATTTATCAAGACTATGGTAACCCTTTCATGAGTATTGGATGAGAAAGACATTGTTGAAAATTGATATTTGTGTGATGAAAAAAAAGCATGTTAGGTAAGTGTTTTGTGTGCATGGGAGAATAAATGAAGATGAAATATATTTAATGATATAAATTGAGAAATTTTAATAATTTTTATTTATGAGGCATGATATATTTTGTATCTTGGTGTTAATTTGTTAGATCTCATGGATATGTGTTTTAAATTTTCTTTGATTTAATATTGATGTTTACTTGTCCAGGAGTCCAAGTGATAAGTGTGGAGGAATTTATAGAGATCATAATTTTATATTTATACATATGTTTTTAAATGATTTACTCCCTTCCAATTAATCAATTTGATCTTATTTGCATCATTTTATGACTTTTGGTGAGGTTTGAGCTTAAATGTGAAAAGCGGTTAATTATGGACATTAAAACGATTTATGTTGCCTCTGTATTTCGAGAATAACTACTACATATTTCATCCAATTTAACTTATATTTTTTTAGGATTTAATAATTGGCATTCTATATATAAGTCTTTAAGACCCAAATCCAATTCGAACTACAACAAGGCAAAACAAATTGGTCAATATGAACATTAATTCTGGCTGGTAGAATGGACATTACATCATTAAATGATCAATATCTCAGGATACCGACCACCAAATGGGGTGATTACACCTGGTTCAGAAATACCACTTGACTATAAAGCTTCACATTAAATTTAGTGGGGAACTGAGTTGATTATGGCCGCCCTTCAACCAGTCAAATTATGGTTTGTGGAATAGTGATTGGCGGCTAAGAAAATTCATTTCTAATAATTTGGCCATAACGCATTCCACACGACTCAAAATGTTTTCAAACATAGTGGGTAGATGGAAAAATCCATTATTAACCTCCTATAATAAGTGAACCTGGACTAATTCAAAGATATAGTGGGATAACCGAAGCTGAAAATTTGGAGAACTGAATCTGGAGGGGAAAATTCAGTTCTTCATTTTCACTTCTTATTTATTCTTATTTTTGTAATGCCTACATCTTATTCATTATTCTCAATTAACCTTACCATGGTGGGGTATACATACGAGGTTATTGGGGGAGGTAAGGTTCTATATTTTTAATGCTTTGAGTTCTTACATTTTACTGAATAAAAACTCTATCTCTTCTGCAAATTTATTTTCAAAATCTAAAAACGGAATTTATTATCTTATGCGATCATATTAGATTTTATATTCTATTGCTAGAATTGCTTTGATAAATGATAATTTTTATCCCTCTATTAGTTTCTGATCTATATTCGGTAGAATAAGATCAGGGATTAGTAGTGATGTACTTGGAGATCGCTAGTACGTTTGGGAGGGGTGGTGAATATTCATGATTATTTAGGATAAAAAATACCCGATTGGGAATTGCCTAATATAATTGAGGGTGTTCACTACAACTCTATCACACAATGGAAAAAGTGTATACATAAGTTGAATTTTTTTAAACCATTTAACCAAATAAGTGAGTTGAAGTAATTATAAAATCTCACTTAAATCAACTTAGCAGAGGAAGATTGAATAAAATGGAACAAGGATAGTATTGAAATTATAAAACAGACCCCGAATTGATCACCCATCTCATAAAATAGTTTTTAAATCACGTTAATTCCATATTTCTCTTGAATCACTTCCCAAATTTATTCTTTTGTTCTGTTTCTCTTTTTGATTTCAAAAACCAGACAATTTAAAAAACACATAATTTTTTCTTTAATTAAATAGTGACAAACTATTTTATGTGCACTCCTCATTAGGAGAAAACCTAGGTTAACGACTGTACTATATTTTAACTTAATAAATAATTGTTTTTTCAACACCCCACTATAGGTATGTGTCACTATTTACGTCAAAAAATGCTCAGAATGGACTACTCACACGCCCAATTCTGACTTCCAGGACACAAGATATCCCAAAACTACTAAGTTGAAGTAGTACATAGCCAGAGCACATGTCCAGACCCATGAGGTATGCCTGTGTAATAGTACACAACATGTACTTTACTGTACATGGCATGTACTATACACAAAAAGTCACTCCGTGTGTGTTTTCACCCAAACACATGCCAATGTGCCACTACACGGAGTGTACTCCTTAAAACCCACAATTCCGTGTCTTATTTCCCACAGTCAGTCACACGGACATCCACTGCACGGTGTGTGCTCAAATTACATGGTTTTTACTTTGGAAAAATTTGTCTTTACCGAATGTGAAGAACACAAGGAAGGTTCCCCTGGAACACACACCGTGTATTCTGGGTTTTCCGATGGGAAATCCCTCAAAATTCCCAAAAGGCCAGTTTTCACCCTTGAAACAATAGATCTGGCCTTAAGAGGACACAAACAACTAATATAAAGTTTTAAATACTTAAAACAGAATGCCTTAAAGGGGATATATGAGAAAAAACATAAACGGTCATACTTTTGGGTGGAAACCGCCGAAGCTTCTCTTGATTTTACGGTCCACGGATGTCGTATGCCGACTCAGCGCGTCGAGAGCTTCGATTCGGTACCCCTCTTGCCTCCCAACTCTCACTCTTACTCAAATTTCAATTTCCACCATAGGTCATGGCCAAAGGATGAGGTGTAGGAGACACGTGTAAGGAGGAGGAGACAAGAAGAGAAGGAAGAAAATAAAAGAAAAGAAAAGAAAAAGAAGAAAAAGGGGCCCAGGCCGACCCTGGTGTCCGACATGAGTTTATGCCTTCCCTAGGCTAACTCCCCATTCCGGACTCAACAGAGTAGAAAAAATTTCAATTCGAAACTCCTTTTAAATTTTATTTCCAAACGAAATTGTAAGAATAAATTAATATTTAATTTAATACTACTAAATATTAAATATTCCACCAAAATTCGAATAGCTTAGATTTCCACCAGACTCTTTTCCTAGGGTAAAATCCCTATTTTGGGAGCAGTGGAGTTGCCCGAAAAATTATCTGAGATCATATGGTAGGAAAAAATTACCATTTTACCCCTCAAGAGCATCCAACATCAAAAATTCAAATTTATGCTCAAAATGACAGTCTGAAGAAAACACGGGTTCTTACAACCCTCTAACTCTACTTGGAGATCAAAAAATCCCTCTAGATTTTTCTTCTATTGGGATTACATATTTAACTTTCAAGATGAATAAACCATAGAAAGTGACAAAAATTCCTCAATATATCCTCAGGTTTTTTGAACTCCAAGATAGAACGTTTTACTTTGAATCTACTTTTTTCAACCGGAGACACCCTGAGAGGGGGGTGAATTTGTGTGACAGTCAAATTAAAATTTTTCATTAAACCATTTATCTTTGTGTTAGGATATTATTACCTTGTTTTTAGGAACTATTTTCAAACAATTACTCTTATAAGCATAATCACTGAAACAAATATAAATATACAGGTAAGTAAAGAATGCAAAATACATCTAGATTTTACTTGGATCACCGCAAAGGGATGAATCTAATGAGAACACACCATTAATGGGTCAATGTTACAAAATCCACTAATCATTAATATTTATTTGAATATAATATTCTTATAATAGCCACTCTGTTCAAGGATCGCTGCTCGTATAGTCTTCTACATTTGATCACACCTCACAAAAGGTTCATTTACTCTTATTCTCTTCTATGTAGTACTTTATTTAATTATCTTTCATAGTTTATATACTTTTATACCTTCTCAATAAATATGAAACATGATGGTCTATCTCTATTTAGCATGAAACACTCCTTGCATCATAACTCTTGAATTGATGTTCTGTCTCTCTTCTTTTTTTGTTGATCTCTTCTTCTTTTGTGATAGATGATATTAAATCCATGGTGAGATATATATGTCTTTGTCTTACACAATGTTTTATAACTACTTAGATTCCATAGATGAGAATAATTTTTCACTGAGATTATCTTTTTACTTTCTTCCTCATCAAATCCAAAATTTGAAACATGAATTCTAATTTTTGAATAGAAACACTCTCCCTCTCATGATCATATAAAAATTATATTTCCAAGAATATCTACTATAATCCTTGATGTCCTGAATACCCACTTGATGGATTTGTGTGAAAGTGCCTTCCTAAATATTCCTTTCATAAATAAACCACTTGGAATCAAGTTCCCCATGTACTCACCCACTAAATGACATATTGTACCTCATCGATTACCTAGTCTTCCAAGTTAATCTCCCTCCTAATTTAATCCAACATTACATATTCCACTACCCTATACTTAAATTTTCATTACTCACCTTTCATAATAAACATCACAAAAATGACTTTGTAGGATTCTCCTCTATTCACCCGACTTCACAAAATAAACCTCAAAGAAGTGACTTCGTAACTGTTCTCTACATACTCCATATTAATATCCTACCTCATTGACATTTTTCCTTCATCAATATTCAAAATACATGCTCTATTTACTTAATCACCAATCAATTCATAATGAATGGGTTGGAAATGTTTTTATAGGTAAAAACGTATGAAAAAATAACTAATCACCACAATTACTAATAATACCCTAAAACACATACCTTGAAATCAACCTCATGGTGGATCAAACAACTTCACAGTCCGCATAATTATTCTTGACGTTCTCCCTTCTACCTCACAAACTCTATTACACCTTCTAACTAGACACTTTCCTTACTCCTGATTGTGTGATTTCCACCACTCTGAAACTAAAGACTCTGACTAAGATAAATGTGTGATTGACTATGAAAATCATTTAATTGACCATTTTGGATGTATACTTGATCTTATAGATTTCCTTCCCCTACCTTAAAACTACACGAAACATAAAAAAACCCCTATTTTTTCAGGCCCAAAAATTTGGACAACACTGGGAAAAGATTCCTTCTTTCATATTGACATTTTTACCATCCAAATATATTTACATTATATTTTCCAAAATTCCTCCAATAATTAAATATATTTATGTTTTTATAGTTAAATTAAAATTCTAGGTATTCTAATGAATTCAATCATCTTCTATAGCATCACCATCTTCAAGAACAATACCCAGTCATCGAGGAAATACAACTACCTCTTAATCTCTCCAAGATTTCCATATATGCAATTAGCTCCTTAATACACAAACAGGGTCCCTGATAAATATAAATATATCAATGATTATCTCATTATTCATTCATATGTTCTACCATCAGAACCATATATTCATTTCTTTAACATGATCTAATAAGTGACAACATACTAGTGGTTGACAATATATCCAACAACAAACACCTTTGGTTCTAATGAAATTTAAGTTATAAATTTTAATTTATTGTAATTATTAACATTTTTATCTATAATAACATATAATTATATGATGTGGGTATTATAATTATGATATAATAATTATTAATAAATTTATTCATGCTAGTTTAAATAATCATCTAATGTAATTCTTGACTTTAATAATATGTCATGTTTATCTTTATAATTAGAAGTTTAATAGATGTCAGTTATCAAACATGTAGGATCTTATTAGTAATTAAAATTATTTTTCCCCTTTGATGATGAAGTTTTCCTAAAGTATCATTATTACCATGAATATATTTTTATATATCCTTATTCATTAAAAAATCCTTTATAATTAATTATGATGAAAGTATTTTTTTTGAAATAAATTTTTTAGTAACATGTTTTAGATTCTCATATATATTAGTATGAACAATCATTACATGTGTTAATAAGTATTAGTAAATCAAGTAGTTTTCTGGGATTAAATATAAGTTATATGAGTTTATTTAATTAAATAGAATCTAAAAGTTTTGAATTCTTATTACATAACACACATGACTTAATGAAATTTTGTGACGAATGCTTATAACATATATTAATTAGAAGAAATAAATAATTTAATATTTAAATAGAGAACTAATGTGACATACAATAACTTGTTGTTGTAGATAGAAATTATATAATTACTAAATGTTATAATTATTTTCTTATGCAGGAATCATGAGATATATGACTTCAGGATTTTTCATACCATATTATTCAAGATGTGTTCAAGATATTATTTATATTTTATTTTGTAATAATCACACGTTTGATTTAATTGTGAAGCATGAAATTGAGGCATATGTTAAATCTTTGTTAGTTTAAAGAAACATGTTATGTTATAGAAAAATATTATAGTCTAAGTATTTTAATTATTTAAAAGTAATAGAAAATGAATTTGATTATTTAATGAGGTCCCTATGAAGGTTGGAGGTAATGTTGGTTGAAATTTATGTGTTAGATTTATAATAATTTTTCATTAATTATGTATTGATAATATGTTTTTCTTAAAGATACAAATTTTTATAATTTAGTAAATGATTGATTATTCTTTGATAATGTTACTTGTAATGAATTATTTTGGTATTATTATTTATATCCTTGATATGATTTGATATGGAAATGTGAGGTGAATGGGGTTAAAGGGGTTAAATGTATATTATGTGGGGATCTATTTTTTGTGAATTTTTCTGTGGATGGATTATGTGTGGGTGATGGTGCAGTTATGATATTGAAATGATGTATTGGGATGATGGGTATGCTTGGCTGGTGAAACTATTTTACAACATGATATGTTGTTTTATGTGGTAATATTATGATTCATGTTATATTTTCTCACATAGTTTTTTTTCTATTGAACCAAATTTATTCCATTAAAATGAAAACAGGACATTAGGTGAGGGAAAAAGAAAGTGCAATCATGGGATGATTCTTTTTTTATGTTTCAACATTAAAAAGTAATGAAGTACCATTATGGAGAATCTATACATGAGGATGAGTAATTATTATAATATATTGAAGTTTCCATTGAGTTAGTGGGGACTCATGATTGATTCCAAGTCACTTTGGTAGTTGGATTGTTTTAAAAAGTGGCTTGTAGATGGAAGTAAATGAAGTGTGGTGACCTAGATGGTATTCCATAAGAATAGATACTTGAAATATTGAATAAGTATTTATATCCCATGTGCATATGGATATCATTATGAAGGATCAAAAAGAGGTACATTAGGGGTAAGATAGTGTTTGAATATTTGGGAATCATTTTATGGACCTGGTTGGTTATTTCTCATGTTTCTTAACTATTAAAGAATACGATACATAAAATTTTTATTCAGCCGTGTGGATGGAGATTCAACTATTTTATTGATGCCTTATATATAGAGTCTTTGAAAGAGGAATGGGGTCATATATATATAGGTCGTTACATAAGATATTGTTTTTGTAATAATCTTTCTTATGTTCCTAGACATGCTAATATGAATACTCTAAGTTTCGGGTCTTAATCTCTGTGGTAGAGGATAGTGTGGAAATATTATAGAGTCATTGAAAAAGACATATTATTGAGTAACTTGAGGAATCCTATTTCAACTAATTTGAGATATTTCTATTGTAATGTTACAGGGAATCAATAGTGTGATTTCATCAAGGATTATCACTCTTATTAGTTTTCAATGGGTAGTTATTTGTGTCCTCAGAGGTGATGCATATGATGGGACTGTGATGGAAGTGTTTCCATATTATTTAAGAGTTATCTCTATATGGATGTTAAGATATATTCTTTTCTATTTCGAGTTTGGTTTTATTCCTTAAGGAAGAGACTCAATTGAGAGGAATTTAATATGAAGGAATGGGTTTCTTCATTCCTTTCTTAGGTTGGTTTATCCTTTTTTTATAATTATTTTAATTTTTAGGTTAATAATTGTTTTAGTGGAATCTATCATAAGGGCATGGAATTACCTAGACCTTTATTCTTCAATTTTTAGTGTTATAAATGGTTTGGAGGGAGGAGGGTTGGGTTTAATATTAAGTTTTAGCTGGAATAGGAATGTCATGGATTGATGGAATGAATTGTGTCATGGTTGGTCCAATCATGGTTTGAGGTTTTTTCATGTATTATGGAATGGGTTATGATAGTTTTTAGTTTCACTATTTAATTGTTTTTTTTGCATTATATTTTTTTTATTTTTGGAATGAGTTGTGTTAGTCATGGAATATCCTTGAGTATTGAACCATTAAGAATTGGTTGTCGGGAATCTATTTGGATAAGTCTAAAGAAATTGTTATATAAGTAAACCATACCTAATAGTGAACCCATACATAAGACTCTCTCACATAATGACTATAGTAGTTGTGTTGTGAATACATGGAGGTTGATTTCCTTGGTTTTTTCTTTTTAGGGTCCATCATGTCATAAGGGTTTTGTTGAACTGTGCTTTGGTTTGGATTCATGAAATGATATTTGGGGGTTTACAAATTTTAGTATGGTTATATTCATCACATCACGACTTTATCCATCCATATATATTTTGAAAAGGTTGAAATTCTTTTAAAATTGGTATCACTTGGTAAGATCATTTCTTGATCCACAAAAGCACTTTTGAAACTGAACTGTCACATTATGACTTGTTCAATCACACAGTGATTCTTTTCATCCGAATTTGTATTTTAAATTAAATTTGTACCCTAACATTGGTGTGATCTTACTTATAGATATATAACCTTTGGTTTCTTATTGTATTCCTTTTGTGATCTTTTGATACTTTCCATGGTTCTTGAATAATATATTTGATGGTTGTCTCTCCTTTGATCTGAGTTTCCATTCTCATATCATTTCCTTAATTTTTTCTTTTTTACTTCTTATAATAATAATGGAAGTGACAGTTTGAATTTTTTATGGTGTAAAATGGTTAATGGTTTGGTGATTAATGTAATGTTATATGTTTAAGGAAGATTCTAACTGATTCACTTGTGTTTAGATTCTATTATCTTAATATGGAATTTCTAAGATTCATTGCATTATGGGATTTCTAAGGCATTATTATATCTTCTTAAATAATATGATTTATTTGAATGTTATGTAGTCTTATGAATTTACCTTATTGTTCCATATGACCATTAATTGTTAACCATTAAAATATATCAATTTTATCCTTTTTATTAGTCCCCTTAATCTTTCTTATCCACATCCCTTTGATTAAAACCTTCTCTTTAATTAGAAAAGTTATAACCCTTTTGTTTTACAACTCCAACCTTTGATAATCTACCCCTTTTCTCTAGAGACACATCCTCACATAGAAATTCCATACAATTTCCTTATCCTCAATAAAGATAGTTTTTCCTAGGGGTGGATTCTATTTACTTTATGTATTTCATTATCAAAATCTTCCCTCTAGATTGGTATTTTTGTTTTGGTCTAGTGGTAGGGTTATCATATGTGTTATTTTCTTTTATTATTCCCTTCTCTAAAGAATGGTTTTGTAGATTTTGTTCTATGGTAAGAGGAAAATATATTTTATCCCTTTACACATAGTTTTATATAGTTTATACCTTATCAGTTATAACTCTTATTTTTCCAATATAAATTTCTATACTAGTATCATATTATTATGTTGTTATATTCAAACTGTTATGGAAGATGTTTCAGAAAGTCATGAACTAAATTATGAACTATAATTGTAAAGGTGATTATTAATCCTATAAACTTATTTAATCATTATTGATATATGGATTTTTGTTAAATATATTTATATATTATACTGCATTGATATTATGAACAATATGCTAGAATATATGTGGAATATGGAATGAGGATGAATATGTAAATCATTAAAAGTAATTAATGTGATAAAAAATACCTTATGATTGGAAATATTAATAGGAATATAATCTTAAATTAATGAATGTTGTGATCAAGTAATGTAATTTAGGTGTCAATAGAGATTTGGTTTCACTGAAGTAGATAATGTCCTTATCCCATTGTAAATTGTTGTATTGTGGTATATTTTGGGGCTAGGTTATGATTAGAATTTTAATTCCTTCCCCTTAGATATGATAGGTTATATAGCAATGGTTGGAATCTTTATAATGGATGGGGAGTGTTTTTTATCACATTTAGTGTGGTCATTTCCTTATAAATCTTTCTCTTCCCTAGATTGATTTCTTGTGTTTGGTTTGAATGGTGGGAATTCAGAAGTACTTAGAGAAGGTCGTCCAGTGTTTATTTCCTAGGGTGGTTTTACTAGTTATAATTAAATATTTAATATGTGAATATCTAGAATATAAATAAATATTCTTAGGGGTATTTTTAGAAGATTTGGGTAAGTTTAGGTGGTGTGGGTTGGAATCTAGGGTATCTTTGTGGAATTTATCAAGTTGGGGGGGGGGGCTTGGAGGGTTTTGTAGCTATAGTTCTAGATTATAATTTTCATTTGGATAGTTTGGTATTTCCAGAATTGTAATTCATTGTATTCTATAGATGTGGTTGGATGTATAAAATTAACTAAATTTATGTATAAGTGAATAATTAATTTAATTGACTACTCAACTCAATATTATTACTTAGTAAATAAATGACGTGGTAAATAGAATATCGGTTAGAATAGAAGTGATGTTTTTAGAAATGAAATAATAGTAAGGATTTATTTTTTAATATTCATAGATTCCTAGTTAATTAAATGAAATTTTTATCTAATCATGGGGTTAAATTATAGATGTGATAAATGGTGTTCTAATTAAATGATTTGGATTATTTTTTATATGAATTTTAAGTTACTATTAGTGATATGGTTAGATGATAATGGTATGAATTACGTTAAATTTTTAATTAATGTTTTGAATAAATAAATTAACCTGTATGATGAGATATTTCATAGGGGTGTTGAATATTTCCATGATTTTGATATCTTGTATGATGAAATGGTTATGAATGTTTAACTTTACACAAAATGTTGTTTGTTAAATATTTTTTATTTATTCCTGTGATGATTCTATCATGTGTTGATTGATATTTGATATGAGATTTTATTTAGACCATAAGATTTAATGTTGTGTTGGAAGGGTTGCAGTGGATTTAGTAATTATGTTTCATGAGGACACAGATGATGCGGTGATGGTGATATATTTTTGGATATAGTGATAGGGTATGGTGTTGATAATTTCATGATTGGATAGTGACATATAATAATGTGATAGAATTATGTTTTTTCACTCTCAATTTCATGGTTCGTTAGTGAGGGGTA
The DNA here is from genome assembly GCA_963277665.1 of Viscum album. Classification (NCBI taxonomy): domain Eukaryota; kingdom Viridiplantae; phylum Streptophyta; class Magnoliopsida; order Santalales; family Viscaceae; genus Viscum; species Viscum album. The sequence goes on from OY728161.1 coordinate 1,301,907,066, forward strand.
TCCTTATTATATCACTATCAGTTTGAGTTGGGATGACCTATAAACTTATAGGTAAGAGTGGCAATAATTTTCAAGAGCCTTTTTCTCTAATTATATTATTAATGGTATTTCCCCAAGTAAATGAGGGTTTTGATTCATTAACATAATGGGATAGTTATGGGGGAAATATTTTTTGGTAGATATTGTGATATCTTAAGACATTATACATTTCCCTTGGTTAGTATTAGTGGTCTAACACCAATTATTTATTCTAAATTCTCCTTAGTTTTTATCACAAATTTCAATCTCATTTCTTTTATTTCATATGGTTGTTGAATTGTTTGTATTTATAATTATAGAGAGTAATCTCAAGTGCTCATCCCTCTATAGTTTTTTGGAGTTTATTGTAGGATATCTTGAGATATATTAGGGATTTTATTATTGTTTTCCCAGAAGTAAATGATAGGTAAACTACCAGAGGGTGTGAATTTCATTCCAAATCTAACTTATAATTTTCCCTTTCTCAGAGAGTTAAATAGTCAGAAGATATAACTTACAATCAAATCATATTATAAAATTAAAACACAATATATAGTAAAATTAATCAAATTTATAGATACAAACTAAATTGAACAAAATATACAAAGTACGCAGCATATAATAGTATTATTGAAAGATAAACACTTAGCCAAAATTAAAAATACAATCGAAAAAAAATCTAAAAAACTTATCATAGTATAAAATAAAAAATTAAATAACCCTTAAATGATATTATTATAAAAATAATTCTAATGAGGTAATTAATTACTTTTAGACCAAATTGATGGGTGGATCACTAGACCAGATCCAAAGTACCAACAAGTTACTAAGCATAGAAACTACTTTGAGAGAATATAGGAAGCATGAAGCTCTATAATTAAGGAAATTTTTAATATCAATGATTAGTATCAAGTCCAAGAACCATGGAATTCATAAAACTCCATGTTCAGAAGATGCATACATCTAGATTCTAAGCCTTCATGATTAGAATGATTAGCATTAAAAAATTTCTCATTGGAATATCATCGATCGTAATGATCAGTCAATAAAAAATTACAAGGGAAATAAGATATTTATAATAAAAACATCATAATGGTAACTCTAATAGAGTAATGAAAAAAAATTACAATTCAAACTATTCAATGAATATATATGATATATACTTCAATATGGTTACAAGTATTTCTAATCTCCTTAATTTCTTGAATCTGTAGTCCAATTTATATCCTCATTTGTATCAAAATATATTGGTCATATTCTATTGACAATCATTTTAAGATTTATGAAATCAAAATCTTCATCTTCCCCTGATGAGTATAGAACTGTCTTCTTTCAGTATAACCTCACAATTTTCATCATATCTTCACTAAGTTCTGGTAATTTTATGGATCTCTTCAGTTCATCGTAACTTAGGAGAATTGGAAATTAATTCTTCACAAACAAAAATTAATCCAAATATTAAATTAATATTAAAAAAATGTAATTTTTATCATGATTTAAAAAAAGGATAAGAAGAATCGTTTGACCTGACAATCTTCCCCTTTTTGACAATCACAAGTCAAAAAAGAAAACTTAAGTAAATGTATGTTTGATATAAATTTTAAAAAATATCCATATATCATTTGAGGTAACTCCACTAGATATAATAACCATGATATTAAATCCCCTCCTTTATTATACACATAGTTTTAGTAACAAAAAATATCCCCCTTCATACAAAATATCCCTTTTAATAATTCACCCCTAAATAAAATAAATTACAATATACCGATACATTTTCAATTACTCTCATCTCATCTCTCTAATTATCCCATGAATTTATCCCCCTTTTGAATTTTTTAAAAGAAAAAAATGAAAAATATCCATAGATAAAAATAAATTAAGAACAAGTGTAGTAATTAAAATGAAATAAAATATACTAATAAATTTTTTAAATATTACTTGTTGGAATCAAAGGTGAGTTTGGTGTTGGAATTGTTTCTAATCACTAAAGAATCATACATTTATGAAATGTTGATAGGAGTATATAAATTTAAGATTTAGATAATAGGATTGAATAATAGTTGAACATGTGTCACTATTAGAGAAATCCAATGATACACCTTGATATCTCTATATATCAAGTCTATGTCCATCAAAGTGTTATATACTTGTCTAAAGATGATAGAATATGGAATGAGAAGAATGAGTTATATTCTATATTTTGTAAGAATAAATTTAACAACCTAGGTAATGATAAAATAAATAGTTTTCATATTTATTAATATTTATGAATTATGTAGTTATATTTATTATAAAAATATTATGTAATTTTAAATAAAAAAGAAAATACTTTTAGTAAAATCTTTTATTATATGGTTTTATTTAAAAGTTTAATTTATAAATTATCTAACTTTAATTTCAAAAAATAAATTTCATTTTTGAAATCATCATATCAAAATTATCTCAGGTTGAAATTGTTTTGAATTTTTTGTAAAATATTGATTTTTCAATGAATAGTGACAAATACTACTTTTTGTAAAACTATCATTTCATCCCAAAAAAGTATGTAATGGTTGGAATTTTATTTCAAGTAACATAAGTATTATTTAGTTATATTTCATCCAATTAATTGCATTTGAGTCATCTTTATATGATATTTTAGTATAAGTTTATTTTTTGAGTTTAAAATTCATTTTTCAGAAAATTGTTTTAAAGTGCATAATATTTCTAATTTTTAGTTATTTAAAATAACCCCTAATGATTAGTAATTTAAATGAAAATTATTTATTTATTATATATAAATATTAATATAAATTCATATAATGATTATTACTATTCATTGACTTAATATGAATTCATCTTATACTTAAGAAAAAATATTTCTTGAACAACCATTTTTTTCATATTTGTGGGTTTAATTTTAAATTAAAATATAGAAAATATTCAAATTTAATTTATTAAAATATATTAAAAAATTAAATCATAATAATTTATATTATATAATAAGTTTAACTTAATTTCTTATCATAATGAAAAGTGAAAACTTGTAAAATATTTTACTATGGTTAAGGTGAAAATAGGTTTATTAGGGGTTAAACTAAAATGATAAGGGATAAAATAACCAAAAAACGTTTATAAATTCTTTTTTTGTCTATATTTTACCTTTATCCCATATAATAATTTACAATGGTCCATTATTTATCCTGTTTTCTTGTGTAAAATCTAGGGTAACTTTTTCTTTTAAAAAAATAATGTGTGTCATCTCCCCAAATTATAAATGGCAACAACCTACCCCCTCCTATTTACACATTAAAAGAATTATCTCAGACAATACCTAAACAAATAACTTACCCAGTATCCTCCCCACATCATATAAACCTTTTTTTATCATAAAACCAATATAGGAAGGCTTTATGTATAATAAAAATAGGTGGTCTAAAGAAGAGGGGTTGTTCTTAATCGAGCATTTTTGTTTTGTTTCTTATTTAAAATACTTAAAAAATTATTAAAATATGATTATATAATAAAAAAACATAAAAAAATATATTAATATGTTATTATATAAATTTTATAACCTAAATCTATCTCCACTTCCATCAAATGGGAAATGAAACCAATATTCATGTGTACTATGGACAACCGCCTCGCGAACCGATGTAATTTCTTTTCCATCATCACCTCTCATAGAAATTTATAATTATGTAATTAATTTTTATATATAATACTCATGAAATGTTTATCATTCTAAAAAGATAATATATCATTTACTTTTTAACTTTCCATTCACTGAAAAATGATAAAGTCATTCGTGAGTATGTGTGGACTGCCACCTCTATGAATTGATGTGATTATTTTTTCATCACTATATCACATGAATGGTATATATAAGATTATATAAAAAAATAATATTATATTTAATATGTAATTATAATTTATTTAATAAAAAAATATACTTACCTTATTTCTATAATGATTGTTCAAAAATGAAATTGTTACTTATGCATACGTATGGAATACCATCTCAATGATTGTAACATAGTTCATTTATAATAAAAATCATTCATGAATGGTTTAAAAATTATAATTGATTTATAAATATGGTAAATATATAATTATTATATTTCTAAAGATAATTTAATAATTACCTCATTGACCACAGTCAAACTAATGAAGTTATTTTGGATATATGATCCAAATATCATCAAAACACCCAATATGAACATAATTGATTAATTAATTGAATATAAAATTATATTAAATAAGATAAAAAAGAATAATAAAAATTAAAATCATTCTCAAGAAATTAAATAATGAACATAAGTTTATTATTCAAGGAGATAAAGAACATACATGATGATTTGGACTTACGGTAATGGATACTTAAACTTAAAACCTCATTTAAAATGTTTTAAATACTTATTTTATAAATATTTCACTCACATGTCTATTTATTTAATTTTTATTTATTAATAAATTTTTAGAGACATTAAATTATTATAATGGATATTTTTATTTCTCCGCTAACAATTTTTTCAGGGTTTTCAAAAAATAATCATTTCACAAAATGTTTTAATTTCTTTAAAAAATATAAAAGGAATGTTATATTTTAATGTATATGGAAGAAATTAAATTTCAAACCACTATAACCATTATTATATGTTTATATCCCTTTACAATATTTCATGTTTTATTCAAATAAAAACCCTTTTACCTCTTTCTAGTATTTTCTTTTGAAAATAGTTTTTTAATAGAAAATTTTATTTTGATATATTAAAGAGTTTTTCAAATGGGTTTAAAAGTGTTTTTCAAGGGATTTGTGATGAAAATATGAAATATTAAAGTATTTTATTCATTATATAGTCCTTATACATTGTTAATTTTAACGGTTAACCTTGATGTAGCTTATACAACTAGTTGATCCCTATTATATCCCATGTTATGATGGGTTGAGCCCAATTATAGATAAATATATGATGGGATGAGGTCCATTATATCCAATTATATGATTATTTTTCACTATTATAGAACTTAAATTCATTGGGTAATTATTATGTTCTCTCGATAAATATATTGGAAGTTGGTTGTATGGTTATTAAAATTTTATGGGTTCTATATATATGATGTTTCAAGGAACCTATAAGGCTTTCCTATGATTACTGATGAGTTTTAATGGAAATTAATTTTTTCAGATGGTAAGATAAATAATATTTTTAAAATAATGATGATACCCTTCCTAGGTAAAAAGGTATGTTTTTAAGAGACGATTCTTTATGGGTTTTTTATTTTTTTGCTAAACTAATTGATTTATCCTTTTTATGTCCATTACTACTTTTTTTGTGCTCATCCCACATTTCTAAAATATTTTTCACTGGGTTTAAGTATGTGCGGAGGAAAACCAAAATTAGTGTTAAAATTAATGATGATTTTTCATGAAAAGAAAATTATTTTTATTATAAAATTATTATATTTTGTTAAAAATGTATATTGGTCAGAAGTTTCCAATATAATACATTTGATTTTTATGCAGTAATTATGAACATACTATATATAACTCTAAACCTTAAAAATATTTGGGAAAATAAAAATAATTCTAGTATAAATTCACTACAATATAAAAAATTTAAGTTCGGGTCCTTATAGTTGGTATTAGAGTTAGGTTTAGATAACTTTGGAGGTGAAGATAATGTAAGTAAATACCTTTATGATATTTTAATCAATGGTTATCATGTTATATAATTTTAAGGATATCATGATGATTAATCTAAACTATGTTTGTTCAAAAAAATTATAGAGGAAGTAAGAAAGTTTTAGTAAGAAGGCGTAGAGAGGAAAATATCCTTCCAATAAAGAATTCTGAAATTTTTGTAATTGAAATTGATCAATTTTTTTCTTTGATGGCTCAGTTGACACAATCTATAAATTGTGGTGGTATCCATTCTATAGAGTAGCTAATTATTCAAAATAGGAATATAATGATAGTGTATAATGTTATGAGACAACATCCTATAGCCTTTAGTGGAACCTAAAATATATATGTAGTCAAAGGATGTATAAATGCATTGTAGAATATATTTAATGTCTAGGGGTGTTTGAAACATAAAAATGTAACTCTTTCTATTTATCTTTTCAAAGGTGATTCTTATAAATGGTGGTCTCTGGTTAAGAATGCTAGAGAGAAAGATGATCTTGAATTCACTTAATGGGAAACATTTAATAAAATTTTATAGATAATTATTTCCCTAAATATGGTTAAATAAGAAAGAAAAAACTACTCCTTTAATTGAAACAAAAAGATAAAGATACATTAGCCATATATGGAGAAACTTTTACAATATTATCCAGGTATGTACTAGATTTAATCCAATATATTTATATTAAGATTAATCAGATTTAATCAATTTTTAAACCAAGATATATAAGGGTGTTATCATCCTTTTAATTCAAAAAAAGAATAAACTTGTTTGGTGCACTGAGAAGGTATAATTGGAGTTCATCGAGGATTATTTATTTTAGTAAAACAAGCAAAAAAATGGGTTGAATGGTGGGAAATGGGGAATAGTTCATATAAAAAATATGGATGTAGGAAAATCATGTTCTAATATTATGATAATTATGGTAAAGAATAATCAGGGGAAATGTCTTGTAAATTTGGGTAAGTGTTACCAATGTGGAAATTTTAGACATGTGACTCATGAGTGAAAGAAAAATAATCATATAAATAATTAAAATTCGATAGTAAGATACATTATTTATAAAGAGTTTGGCCTTTATGGTAATGTGTTTCTAATTTTAGTCAAACATGATATGTATTATCAAGATCTAAGATATAATGTTGTAGAAAAATCATTATCCACTACATGAGTTAATGATGGATTATCAAATGAAGTGGTGATAGGTATGTTACTTATTTGTTCAATTTATACCAAGACCCTATTTGACTGTATACCTTCACATTATTTTATTTATGATAAATGTATATGTAAAATAGAAATACCACCACATGAAAATAAGAAAAAAACATTTAGTGAAAACAAAAAGTTGGAGTATTAAAGAAACAAAGATTTACGGCAATATTCATGTTGTTATTATTGGTATGGGTTTTCCTAAAAATATTATTAATATTTCCATAGTAGAGTTTGATATTATTTTGGGTATGGATTTTATTTTAGTTTATCAATATAAGATAGACTTTAAAGTGATGAAATTTTTATTCATTGATTTCATAACTTTGATAACTTTCCAAGAAGATGAAAAAGTGATTAGAGATGGAAAGGAAAGTAACTAGGTTATATTTTTACAAAGAAATAAACTATTCAAATAAATGATGTTCAGTAGTGAGAGAATACATGAATGTTTTTCATGATGATTTATTTATAAAACAAAATTTTAATGAATTTTTTATTGATAATATATGGCATAATTTCCCCACATTGTGTTAAATATGTTTTCTATGGAATATTTGGTATCAAATCATTCATTTTATAATTTCATGAAAATTATGGTTTTGACCCACTTAACTACACTATATAATTTTAGTTATAAATATTTTTTATCTTATTGCGTATTAATATTTCATAAAATGATTCCAAACTAAATAGGCCACAAATTTCAATTAGACCATATGAGTTGGGCAGTAATGACTCAGATTTTCTATGGAATATTTTTGGGATATTGTATAGATTATTTTTGCGACCATACATTGAGAAGACATGTGATTATAGGCGATATATTCTCAAAATAATTGTTTGAAATGTATTGAATTTTTTAAATAGAACGTTTATGCAGTTTTCTTGAAAAAAGTGGAATAACTTATAAACATGTCCTCATATTAGAAATATGAGGGCACTATTGGGTTCAGAATGTAAATTTTCCCCAAGGCATGACTTAACCTTAGTTCGAGAAGGTCTTTTATGGAAAATTCATCACAGGAATAAAATTAATAAAATAATTAATTAAATTATTTTATTTGTTTTTTTTTTGATGTAGCGACCTAATTATCTTTCTTTGAATACATGCTTATTGAAATTTTTTTGGGTTAGCTGTATAACCCTACAAATCATTGGAGAGACTTTGGAAAGTGTAAAATGAGATCCCTTCAGAGGTTGATGTCCAGAACAAGGATTAACGACTAGAACGAAATGGAATCAAAGGATCTCACTAACAACTATGACGTCGCATTGCTCTTTATTAGAGATCGATCCAAATTGTGGTAGGGAAGTTGTTTGATTTATTTTTATTCCACATTATTAATTCCTATGATGAACATGCATCAATCGACTAACATATTGATCTATGGAACATACATATTTGTCATATGGGTTTATTATGGGGTAATTTTTGGAGAATTACTTTAAATTTATGATTTCATCATTTTTATTCTCATAGAAATGAATCAGGATCAACATGAACATCGGTCAAGGATATTTCCTCTCATTTTTTGTTATACTTTCCTCCCTTAGATCTTTTTTCCCCATGAGAATTATATATTTTCCTTGGGGATTGACATATCCCAATAAATCGATCATTGCATACACATTTTATGCCATGATGATATGATATAATAGATATGAGATCGACATGATATAATATTAATATGATGATAGAGATGGAGGAAAATCAGATGATATAGATAACTGATTTTTGCATCCTTTGACATGAAATAAAGAACAATGATGATCTCATTTTTTGAGTGGATCAAAGGCCCAGATTTCATTGATTCAGTGATGGAATAACTCAATGGGTTTTGTCCTATGTTTTTATGACAAATAAATCTTCGAATCAAAATTTGGAGCAATGGTTGAGATGAACAAAGAAAGATATAGATTTTTTGAAAATTGTGCATTACAAGGTGTGTAATCCAGATCTACACACAATGTGGGGACCCCTTTTAGTGGCTAGGGTTTCTGGTAGAAGTGAAGGATCACATGACATGTGACCCCTACTCGGTGACTCAATGTTTACCTTGAGTTGTACATGGACACATGTTGGATCATGCCATGTACTCCCCTACACTGAAACAACCTAGAAAAGGTAATCTGGATAATCCATGTACCAGTACATGGCCACATGTACATGGGTTGAATTAATGTACTAGCACATGGTTATATTACACAGGCATCCTACATTCGATTTAGTTCAACACAGACACATACTAGAGACATGGGTTGTTTACTCAAGCAATACTCGAGGTTAGGGACATGATGTGTAACCCTTCTACACACCATTTACATTTTTATACATGTTATAGATCTTTTTTCCTCTATATCTTGGAAAATGTTCATTAGGGTATGTTCCCCTTATCCTTTCTATGAGGGTTAGATTATAATCACCACTTACTCTTAGAACGATGATCCCTTCAACAGAACTTCTTTAATAGAGTCATTAGAATCCCTCAATGATGCCTAGAGTGGGATATAATATTCATCGTTTCTCCCTAGGTGGAGTTCTTGGTATTGACGTGACCAACATTGCGTGGGCTCCGATCCTCTACTTATCATGTTATCTGGATTGAGTTGTTGGTATCACCCCATGTATTTAGTAGTGTTCATTATTTTTGTATCGTATTCTCATCAGGCTTTCAGTGGGTTCTTCTAATGAAGAGACCTGATGAGCACTACCTCTCATATGGATGTCATTAGTTCTATCAAACTAAGAAGTTTGTTCTCCTAGACAAGTGGCTTGTGGAATCTCCAAGCTTGAATCCTAGAATGGTATACTATGGATGTGACTTACAATTGGACTATGTGTATTTGTTGATTATATCTAGATATTATTGTTTTATATATTGTATACATATACTTTTTTAGAGATGACTATATTTTCCTTATTTGTATGTTTTGTGGTTTGGGGGTGTCCTATTGAGTATTTTTATACTCTTCCTTGCATGGGATTTTCCCGTACGTGTCATGTATTAAGAAGTTGGTCAGAATTTTGATTGATTCCTAGATAGAATAATACCAAAATAGTTCTTAGTGAGACTAGACAGACCTAAGTGTTTTCCTATGGCTTTTGACAGTAGTCCCTAGTACTTACTTTTAGGTTTGATTTGTATTTCAGACTCTTTGTGTTGGTCATGTATTTGACCCTATTTGTTTTCCTTTAATTCTTTTCATACTCTCATTGTGTTATTTAGATGTATACATCCATGATTGTTAGTTGTTTTTACATTTTATCATTTTTTAGGCTTAGATATGTGTGGGGGGTACTTAGGTTGTGGCCTCTCATGTCCGTGATATGCCTACTCATCGCTATTCTCTATCCCCTGGCCTATTGGATATAGGATTGGGGAGTTATGACACAAGCCCTACTAGGACTGGCCATAAATGAGTGGTAAAAGAGTGGGTCGGTTATCCTTTAGGAATAGAGTTTGGGATATTATTTTAAAGAAATAATATTATGTTTTTTGATTTTAGATTTTAGGCCGTGGACTCCAGTGTTGTTGTGAAAGCTAATATATCCATACATCGAGACGCTAATAACCTATTTTTCAACTTGGTATATGATAACACTAGTTGAAAGGGAAAAAATGGTACATTCATTATATAGGAATGGTTGTTTTCCATGTCCTTCTTGAGCCATATCTCTAGATATACTGATTAGCCATGCTACATCTTGTTTATTTCAAAATTCTTCTATGACGTATGCCAACTATGATTCAACATTATGACCGTGAGGATGATCCCCTCAGTGATGAGGTGTCAATATAGAGAATAGTTACTAAGGTGTAACATCTAGGTGGGGATCCAGCTGTACCACCACCCATAGAGAATCACATCATACCTGCAGTACTAGTAGATAAGGGGAGATGCTAAGCACACTTCACATGTTTCTGTGGCAGAGACCACTCTGGATTCGAAGTGAGCCTAACCCACATGTGTCTAAGGACTGGCTTCAGGTGATGACCCATGATTTTCTTCTGGTCAGGACACCAGTGGATTGGATTGTGGTCCTGGAGCTGAGCCTTATTCATTGCGCAGTAGGATAATGGTGGGGTTTAATGGCCCAATCTTATGATGATGAAACTCTTTCATGGACATAGTTTCATCACATTTCCATTTAGGAGTTCTCACCAGCTATGTAGATGGATGTACATATTCATGATATTCTTCAGCTCTAGTAGGGAAATGCGATAGTAGATGAGTATTCATCGGGGTTTACCAACCAGTCTAGGTACTTAGTGGATATGGTTCAAAAACAATTATTTAGGGCTTTGGCCTTCAATAGAGGTCAGTGTAGAGACATATCTTACAATTTTATCCCTCTATGAATTCCTACCTATGTTGGGGTGATAGAGTAGACTTTGGGGGTTGAGAGTTTCTTGGATGCACAGATAGTGTTGGTGGTTGTCTATAGTTGGAAAGTATGAGTATATACCTTTGAAGTAGGGAGATGACATCATTCCCCATGACATGGATGTGTGATATGTTTTAGGAGGAGGTATCAGGATAGTGGATCTGCGGTATAGGGCTCACTGGGTGGGTCCAATCATCCTATATAGTGTTGATACTACTCATGTTATGGAAGGGGACATCTTGAATTAGATTGTCTGAACTACTGTACAGCTAACAAAGAGACCATGGATGGGACCCTGAGGTAGAGGTAGCAGTAGGAGAGGATAGATTCTTAGGGTGGTAGACATGGTAGAGGAGCTGGGAGAGCTGTGAGAGGTGGTTGATTCTTTGACTCGTTATCACCACCACCCCCAGGTGGTCCATGCCAGACTCAATGAGCTAGAGGATAGGGGTAGGTACAACTGTAGGCAGTTGAATCTTATGTCCTAGAGGCTCTAGAAATTATTTGAGATATGATATGTGTATTTTCTACCTTAGTTATAGTACTAATCGACATATGAGCTAGTCATTAATTTCTTTCCCCACACCTTGTATGAGACTTAGTAATTCCGATGGAGCCCTTACATTTACCCATATGCATGGATACCCCTACTAGAGAAGAATCAGTGATAACACACTTATGCTAAAAGTGTGACCATACCCTTGGAGGTGAGAGTTTCTATTGGAATCTCTTGTTAGCAGCGTTGAGGCATTATGAAGATATTCTTGGTATGGACGGTTATCTGTAGTTCATGCCCAGATTGACTATTTTAGGTGAAGAATAGAGTGTGTCTACAGTAACGGGACTAGGTTTTCCTTTTAGGGTGAAAGGGGGTCCTAGAAATCATAGGATGGACTCATGCAATGGAGGGTGCAACCGATTAATCATCAGTTGGCCAGCCTAACCCTTGGCGTAGTGGATGTTATGAATTTCTAGTTTCCTATAGTGGTGCAGGATTATGGGGAATTCTTCCCTTAGGATGTTCTATGTCTACCCCCTCACCATGAGATGGAATTATGCATTGATCTACACCCTAGAATGGCACTGATATCTATTACATAATATCAAATGGCTCCCATAGAGATTCATGAGTAGACGGTGAATTTGGAGAACTTATAGAGGAATATATCTGTTACACCTATTGTTTCACCCTAAGCAGCCCTAGTTTTGTTTTAAAAGACGTTTTATGGGATCTTGAGCTTGTGTTTGGACTAGAAACACTAGAACCAAGTGACAATGAAGAACAAGTATCCACTATTGAGGATTTATGACCTCTTTGAGTAGTTGAGAGGGAAATGATGGTTCTAAAAGGTAGACATCAGATCAGGACATCACCATTTGTGAGTAATATATGAGGATATAATAAATACAAAATTTTTATGTCACTATAGTCACTATTAGTACATGGTGATGCCTTTTGGTGTGTCGAAAACCCAAGAAGTGTTCATCGGACTCATGAACCAGATAATTCTTCCATTATTAGACCAGTTTCTGGTAGTCTTCATCGATGATATACATTGGTACTCAGTGTCCAAGTAAGAGCATACTAGACACTTGAGTATAGTTCTACACATAATCAGAGAGAATAATCTTTATAGAAATATCTTGAAGTTCCAGTTCTATATTTAAAAGGACCACTTTTTGGGAAACATTATCTCAATAGATGGAGTGGTAGTGTACCCAACCAAGGTCGAGGTAGTTTTAGCTTGGGATCTAACCAAGAGAATGACAGAGGTGTAGAGATTCCATGGGTTTGTGGGTTATTACCATAAATTCATGCCTAATTTCTCTAGATTATCATCACTCAAGACATCTTTGAACTAAAAGGGGAATCTGTTCATGTGCATGTTGAGGTTCTAGCAGTTTTTTCAAGAGTTTAGGTAGATCTTGACGAGTTCTCCCATCTTGAGATTTCTAGTGGAGGGTTTCGAGTACGTAGTGTTCTATGATGAATTAAGAACTAGTCATGGTTGTGTTATGATTAATAGGAAATTTGTTATTTACAATGTTTCATTTTAGTTGAGACAACATGAGAATAACTATGTGACCCGTGATATTGAGTTAGCAGTGATAGTCTTCGCACTGAATATGTGGTGACACTACCTGATGGGAAAGAGGTTTATCATCCACTATGATCAAAATATTCTCAACTATATATTCTCTCATAAGGATCTTAGCGTGATACAAAGGATATTCCTTGAGTTTGACCATGATTAGGACATAAATATTGTCTATACTCCTACGAAGGGGAATGTGGTAGCAGATGCACTCAGCAAGATATCTTGTTCATAGTTTTTCAATGAGGTATAGGATAATTTCTCGTTATTCAAATTATCCTTTATATTTGGAGATAGATTAGCTTTCCTCTAGTCGATAGTTTTCACCCATCTGCTCTTGCAGCAAGTCAGGGTGGAACAGCTAGGGGATACCAACTGTGAGACCCAACGTACTCAGATATGCACTGGATATGATCCTGATGGATTTTCTAAATCTGGGTAGCACATCATTCTTTTCAGATGACACACAATGGTACCAGTTAAATTATAGGAATAGTTTCTTATATAATTTCTTATATATCCTCTGGTGGTATATCGATGTGTGGAAAAGATGTACTAGGACCTCTAATGTCAGTTTTGGTAGCCAGTGATGAAGAAAGGAGTTAAAGAGTGTGTCTCTCAATTCCTTGCATGTTGGTAAGTGAAGGTTGAGAACCAAGTTTCAGTTGGTTTAAATCAACCCCTTGAGGTGACAGAAACAAAGTGGGATGGGATATCCATGGACTTCAAGACAAACATACCATGTAAATCCATGGGACATGATTCCATCTGGGTGATCATAGACTGAATCATCAAGTCATCCAACTTCATTGAAATTTGGTATTATAGGTGAATAGAGATATTGGGATGTGTTAGGTCCACTAGGATAGATATCCTGAGATGGGGGTGAATTAGGGTATGGCATATTAAAACAAATTCCCCTTTTTATCTTGTTTAAGAAAAACCCAGTTCTCTCCCCTTCATGTTGTAGAGTATGACCAAATCTTAAAGAATGCACAAGCCACAAAAATTTTAATTGGTTTCACTAGGATACTTTCAAGGAGAATAAACCGACAATGTGCTGACATACCAAATCTTACTATAATCACACTACTATTTACAAGTTCGAAGTGGACTCACTGTCCCTTATAGTTTAAAACCAATCACAATTTGAAAGCTTATTGCTCTCTCAAATGAAGTGTGTTCAGTTCTTCTTCAGAAGATCCACTTATATTTTAAAGAATTGTAGGTCTTTTCAATATCACTAATGAATGCATCCTCTACTTTATGTTTATACTCTGTTAAAGTTCAATTTTCATCCACTGATGAGTACCCCTTTTCCACTAATCAATGGGAAACAAAAATTTTAAATAACTTCCCAAATCTCCCTAATTCTTGAAGATCCAAGTTTTTCAAATCTCAATTTTTTTTGTGAAGTCCTTCATTCTTCGCAAATTACACCCCTTCACGGAGTTCACTACTTTATAGAGAAAACTAATTCATAGAGCATAATACTTCACAGAGCACACCACTTCACAGAGCTCAATACATCATAGAGATCAAGCCTTCACATAGCATAATCCATCGCATATCTCAAGCCATCTGAAAGTGACTTCCTTCATGAAGCTCACTGAGCCAACACAGAACACTACTCTTTCTCAAATCTATATTAGCCATCATAGAGCTACTTCTTTTCGTGAACCACACTACCTCTGTGAACCTCTTTTGCGATTCAAGAGGTTCTAATTTTTCTTAAAAAACTCTCTACACATCTCAAGGGGTTCAAAGCCTATTTATAAGAGATTCCACTGACTCAAGAACCATTCGTGCTAAGTCAGCTCTACATCAGCTCAAATTGAAAAGCTCTGAAATTTATGTTGAAATTATCTCTATATATTGAAGCACCGTGGAAATTTTCATATCATAGAGTGTATCATAATCGTATAAAATTCCTTCAATTCTTTTGCACTGCTTCTACAATGTTCCCTCACAATGCTCTTAACTTATGTTGTTTGCAAAGCTCATCGTAATCACAGAGCTCGCCTTTAACATTCTTCATGTCTTTGAAAAATATAATTCATGAAGCCCATCTTCTCTAAACTCATGCCTTTTCCATATTTTGATGATATCTTCAATTAAACACACTTTTTTTTATTCTCACCAAATTCCAAATTTTGGAGCCCAAAAATTTGGAAAACACTAAAAAATGGTGCCACCTTGTATCTGCTCTTTGGTACTACCTCCAGATATTCCATTCCTTTATCATGGTTCTTTGTCAATATAGATTTTCAAAAAAATATCTGCAACTTGACAATTCACTATGAAAACTTTCTTTGTCGAAAAACACAACCAACCCAAAAATGTTACAATGTTTCCTTGAGGGATTTTTTCTCAACAGGATGCCTCTACGTGCAATAGATAGTTCAACTCCATAGAGTTCCATTGACGGTCATTTCAGACTGTGATGATTGCTTCATGTCCCAACTATGGAAGGGATTGTAGAAGGTGTTTGGGAATAATTTTCACTTGATCAAAACATTATACCCCCATACTAAAGGCTTGACTAAGCTGAATGTTCAAGTTCTGTAGGACATGTTGTGAGCTTACATGTTGGACTTTGTCTATAGTTGGAAGGATCACCGACCACTGGTGGAGTTCTCATTCAACAAAAGATACTGGTCCATCCTTATTATGACATCATTTAAGGATTTGTATGGGTGACCCTATAGGTCACAAATTTTCTAGCCTAACCTAGAAGAGTCAACACTAATGGGCCCACAGTTGGCGTGATCCAGTACTGAGAAGGTGAAGATCATCAAGGACTAGATGAAAACATCAAAGATCCTATATAAGTCTTATGATGATAGAAAAATGGCCTTTAGAGTTCTAGAAAGGAGACCATGTGTTCTTATGGGTTTCACCTTGATGTGGATTACGAAGATTTGGTCAGGTTGGAAAGCTATATATGATATTCATTGGCCCATTATAGATATTTTTTAGAGTTTATGATGTGGTGTACCACTTAAATCTACCTTTGCAGTTAGATCGGCTACACGATGTCTTCCACGTGTATCTGTTGAGAAGGTACCTACGTGACCCATCAGACGTTATCATATGGGACAAGCTAGACATTGAGGATAGAGCTACCTTTGCTAATTACCCTGTCGAGATTAATTATCGGTAGGATACAATCATTTTGGGGTTATTGATTCCTTTAGTGTGCGTGTTTAGGGGTTGCATGGGAATCTCCAAGAGAACACTTGGGAGTGGGAGGCACATATTCATGTTCAATACCCACATTTTTTATAGACCATGTTTTAGCCTTTAAGAGAATATAATGACTCATATTTTCCATTTAATATTTTGGGATTTTATATAGATTATTTTTGAGACCTGGAACTGAGATGGCAAGAAATTATGAGGCCTGGTGTTTCAAAAATAAATTTTTGATATGTAATAAATATATTAAATATCACAAAAGTGTAGTTTTCTTGAAAACATGCAATAACTTCTAAATGGGTGCTTGGATCAGAAATCTATGGGTGCCATTGGGTTTAAAATGTGGGTTTTACACTAGGTGCAACCTAAACATAGTTGGCATGGGTTGTTGGTAGAAAATTCATCACGGGAGTAAAATGAATAAAATAATTAATTATTTTATTTTATTTGTTTCTTTGATGTGGTGACACGGTGACCTAATTCTATTTCTTTAAATACATGCATATGGAAAAAATTTAGGGTTTGCTGGATAATGCATCAAATATTTGGAGAGCCTTTGGAGAGAATGAAATGAGATTCTATTGGTGGATAATGGTTGGATCAAGGATTAATGACCAAAATGAGAAAGAATTGAAGGATCCTACCAATGACTATGATATCACATCTCTCTTTATCATAAATCAATCTAAATTTAGGTAGGGTGGTTGTTTAATTTATTTTTTCTTAATTGTGGATTCTTATGATGAATAAGGATCAATCGAATAACGGATTTATCATTAGATCATTGGTATTTGTGGGATGGATTTATTGTGTGGTGATTTTGGGAGAATTAATTTTAATTGTTGAATTATTCATTGTCATTCTCACAAAAATGAATCATGATCGACATGAACATCGATCGAGGTTCATTCCTCTCATTTTTTCTTGTGATTTTATCCCATGTTTTTTCATTCACCATGAGTGATCTTTGTTTGTCTTTGGGTTTGACATATCCTGATCAGTCGACCGTTGTGCTCTAGTTTTTGGGCACAATGATATGATATCATAGATCTAGTATTAACGCAACACATCAATGGTGTGATGATATATACAATATCAAATTGGAATATGTACATACCTGATATTTTTTTTCTTGATCATGAAATTAATAAAGACGATGATTTCATTTTCCAAGCATATCGAAGGCCTGGATCTTTTTTATTTGATTATGGAATTACCCAACAAGGCTTGATCTTAATTTTTGCAGAAAATTGATCTCCGAATGGAATGTCAGAGAAAATTATGGGATGTGTGAAGCTAGGTCTATATTTTTGGAAAAATATTCATTTCAAGTCGTGTAATCTAGATCTACACAACATGTGGGGGAACTTATGGTGGTTATGGTTTTAGGTAGGAGTTAAAGATCATATGGAATGTGACCCTATCACACAGCATGTGACCCCTCCCCAGTGTCATAACACGTACTTCAGAGTTTAAGCTAACATGAGTTGGAATACACTAGTTGGATCATGTCGTGTACTCCCCCACATGAACACGACTTGGACCAAGTACATGGGCACATTTACATGGGTTGAAGTTGTGTAATGTCACATAGGTATACTACATGAGAAGCCTACAAATCATGTACTTCTACATAGATAGGGACAAGAGACATGAGTTGTTTACATTGGTAGGACTCGAGGTCAAGGGACACATTGTATAACCCTTCCACACATTGTGTTCTTTTTTATACATTGCTCAGATCCCTTGTCCTCTATATCTTGGACAAGTTTCATTAGGTTGCATTCCCCTTATTCTTTCCCTAAGGGTAAGTTTGGAATCATCTCCTACTATTATGACTATGATCCCTTCAATAAGACTTATTGGATATATTCATTTAAATCCCTACCTGAGGCCTAGAGTGAGATCCTCTATTCGTCTTTGTTCCCTATGTGGATTTCTTTGTATCTTCATGACCAACACTATGTGGGCACCAATCCTCTACTTGGACGGTTAATCCAGATTGAGTTATTGGAATCACCCCATGTCCTTGGTAGTGATCCTCATCTATGTATCATATTCTCTTTATACCATCAGTGTTTACTTCTAATGGAGAGACCTAACAAGCACTACCTCTTAGACAAAAATCATCAGTGCTATCAGACTCGTGAGTTTGTTCACATGGATGAGTTATTTATAGAATCAATGAGTTAGAATCCTAGGCTAGTATACTATGGTTGCGACTTACCTTTGTACTATGTTTATTTTTGGATTATATATGTAAATTCATGTTATATGTGTTTTATAAATATACCATTGTAGAGATGACTGGTTTTTCCTTGGTTGTATGAATTGTTATTTTGGGGTGTATTACAGAGCATTGTTAAACTCACACCTGCATGAGATTTTCCTACACATGTTCAGTCTTGTGAAAATGATTCAACTTTCGATAGATTCCTAGATATACCATCACTATATGGTACTTAGTGAGACTGAATAAACCAAGGTGTGTTCCTACATCTTTTGACAGAAGCCCCTTGTAATTACTTTCAGGTTGGAATTATGTTTCAAACTCTTTGTGGGGGGGGGGTTGTATTTGGCCCTGTTTACATTCCTTTACTTCCTATCATAATCTGGTTATGGGATATAGATGTATGGATGCATGGATGTCAGTTGTTTTTTTCATTTCAACATTATATATGTGTGGAGACGGGTACGTGTGTACACGTACTTAGGATAAGGCCTCCACAATCAGTGATATTCCTATAAAACACTAGTCTCCAACCCTTGACATATTGGAGATGGGATTGAGGAGTCATTATATGGACCCCACTGGGATGTTTTGTGACTTGAGTATTATAGTCTATTGGATTAAATGGATCATGAAGTCAACGTTAGACTATACTCAAACAGAAAAGACTTTTTTATTTTATTAAAAGGATAAAAGTTATAATATCCAACAAGAAACAATTATGGGGGCCTGTAATAATTCAAACCTAGGAAATAAGTCTGGAAAAACTTGATTCCTTCAAGAGTAAAATAACCAAGTCTAAAAATGATTAAGACTCCATTATTCTAAGATGCTTTATAAGCTAGGAAGTCCTCCACAACATTACCCTCTCACAAAGTGTGAAGAATGATCATGTGATTATTCAATAGAAGCTTGCGTCATCTGATATAATATTCAATTGACCAAGGAACATGACTCTTACTTAAAAAATAATTATATACTGCTAAATAATTTGTATCTACCTCTTGGATAGTGATTTCTCACTATTTACAAATTACAAGACCAGTAAGAATCACATGAGCTTCTTCTTGAAGTGAATCACTATTCCCAAAGAAGACTTAGAAAGCTTCCACCACTAAAACATTGGTGTCTCTAACTACCCTCACCACCCCAAATTTAACCCATATAGCAGGAACCAACAATATTTTACTTGATCCCTGAGATGGGAGGTATACATTTGATCCATTTCTCTTGGATAGCAGGCCATATATTCTACATCTGATATTGGATTGGGTTAAAAAATTTATAGTATATAAAATAATCAATTATTCTCAGACTATTCTATTATAAGGATATTTGGTTCATTCATTTTGGGGGGGAAACAATCCAATGATAGTTAGATTAACATATTTAGATGAATTTTCCCATTCACACTTGTAACATCTTAAAACCCTATCCTCCCTTCAACTCTATAAATGTGTGTTTTTATCCTTCTAAGGGGTTTTTATGTACATTAGAATCTTTTGGGAAGAGTAGAAATGGTTTCACTCTAATTCACAAATCATTACAAGAGGGGTAACTCTTGAAGTAATGATCCCTTCATCCAATCCTTCTTCTTCTTATTCATGTTGTAATGTTTGTGTTTTGGTACTAAACACTCCATTTATATTGCAATTATTCAATTATTTTATATTTAATTCTTATATCATTTTCATATTTAGTTTGGAAACAAAAAATTCTAAATGTGATTGGGTTATAACAATTCTAAGAATATTTAAAATTCAAATAGTTTTTGCGATACTACCCATGGAAGACTAGTTTTTCATTGTAATTGATCTATTGCAAAACTTCTTCATTTATTTATTTTAAATAAAATATATTACAATAAATAATTGTATATGACCCATAAATAGTGTTTTTAATTTAAAATATCCAATCAAGAAGTTGAATAATTAACATAAAACTCCCAAGGACTAGTAAGGTGTGAATTATGAGTGTGTGATCTTAATCAGTAAAACAAAAAAATGGGATAAATCTGTTGAGTTCAAATACAATTCCAAACCTCAAATAAAACTCTTTTACAAAATGTAAATATTATTTAATTTACCACTAACCCTAAAAAAATCAGTTAAATATCAATCAAATCTAGGTTCTATGATTTTACTTTTCGATGCTACCATATTTTTTAATTCATTTCATCTTTGTAGTTAACTTAACCCTCTTTGGTTTCAAGATTTAAAAAATTAGGGGTTTTTAATTAAGTGGAGTATAATTTGAATGATAATTATTAATAATTAATTTAATTTATACTGATTATTTCTTTTATAAAAATTCTAAAAGAATATTCTTGTTGTGCTTTATCAATGAAATTTTAAAAAGAAGAAAATATAATCTTCCAACAAACAACTTCTTGTGTTATAAACCTTAAATAACCCCCCCACCAATTTTTTTCTAGTGTTGAGTTTATTTTATTTATTTTTAAAAATATATTTAATATGTTTTTAAATTAATTCCTTCTTAGATAATGACCTTGGTCACCCACTTTTTTTCACAAGAGAAGTAAAAATGTATACATCATCTGAGAGCACCCATGATAGTCTCTTTAAAATTAAAACTATCCCTAGGTATTCTAGTATTTTATTTAAATAATTAGGGTTATTTTTCTTTTATTTTATAATTATCTTATATTTTTTATTCCTTCCCCTTTCTTAATTTTTTTCTATCTTTTATTCTCCTTTGGACCAATAATTGAAACTTATTCTCATGATATTATGATTTATTATTATAAATTTATATTTTTTCTATGATTTATGACATGATACCATCAATAGGATCTATTTGATCTCGATCTTGAGATTAAACACATCCATACAACTCAAATCATACCATTTAAATATATTATAAGTGTATAATTTTACCCAACTAGTGAATTAGACCATTCTAGGAACTTTGAAATAGGAAGTACATCTAAAACAAAAATAGATACAGATACAATGGAAGAAAATAACATAATAAATCCTGATAGAACCATTTGAGAGTTGGTTGAAACTAATATTAATTATCAACCAAAATATATTTCATATCTAACTCTTGAATCAGACAATGAACTAAAATCTGGGTTAATTCACCTTCTCCCAAAATTTCATGGCTTATTCGGTGAGGACCCAAATAAAAACCGTTAATAATTAAATTTAGTGTGCAAAACAATGAAACCAAAAAATTTATTTGAAGATAAAATAAAACTATTATCATTTTCCTTCTCAGATGATGTCACTATAAAGGATTGGATGTATTATTTACAACCTAAAGATGTATCATGTTGGAATGACTTGAAGAATATTTTCTTGTAGGGATTTTTTCAATCTATGAGGACCACTTCCATTCTATAGGAGATCTAAATGTTCAAGTAAGAACATGGGGAGCTGATGTATAAGTATGGGGAGTGATTCAAGAAGTTGTTCTCAAGATTCCCACATCACTAAATTAGTGATAAACTCCTCTTATAGTACTTCTATGAAGGCCTCATAGCTATAGAGAGGATTATTGTGGATATTGTATCAGGAGGATCATCAGTCGATAAAACACTAGAAGTTGCACATGCATTGATTGATAAGATGGAAAAAACTCCCATAAAATTGGTGATCAAGCCACGCAACCTATTAGATGATTACATTAGCTAATTCCTTATTTTTATGAAAATAATTTAATCGATACTTTGTTTGATGAATTTACCTCTCTGGTGAGATGGATTTATTTGGTTGAAAAGAGAACTGACACAGTCTTATGAGGGATTGAGGAATTTACATTGAAACAGACAACCCTATAAACTTTTTCCCCCAATTAAAATAGATGGAGTATTTTGTAGCCATATTCCTTGTGAGACTATATCCAAAACAAAAATAACCACATCCTTGGAATAAGTATGACTCTTTTTCACCAATATACAAAAAAGGGTGTAAATATCTCCCATACATTAGTTAAGGATCTAGACAACAATAAATGCCCCCTTTTTAAAAAAAATCAAGTATCCTCCATGTTACCAATAAGGTTTTCAAAACCCCAAAATTTTATTTGAAGAACAATATTAAAAAATTCAATAAAAACGAAATTATCAACCAAATGTATATTCTAATACTAATTAAATTTTGAAAAAAAAATCTTAGTCAATAGAATTAGTTTAAGAGTCAAGGTTCAGAGTTGAGGGAGTTAAAGATGAAAATGAGCTACATTACCATAACCCTCTATGAACTGGTAAGACATAAATCTGTAAATATTCCTTCCAAAACTAATATAAATAAAAATTATAACATTATTTCCACCAAATAGAGAATTGGGAATCAAATATTTGATACATATTCTCCAACCCTTCCCCTAAGATTCACCCTAACCCTATAGAATCCTCATTCAAGGCCAATTGATGGGAAGGAAAAGATTAAATAAAACTTAATAGAAAATATATAATTATCCTTTTAAACCACTTCCATTCATGAATATAGTTATACAAAACAAGAATATTATTGAAGAGGTGAAAAAAAGAGGTTTTGGATAAATTTAAGTGTGTTGATATAAAAAACACTCCACTTGAATCAATTAATAAAATTCTCAAGTATGCCAATTTTTTTAAAGAAATGTGTACAAATAGAAGAGGGATAACGGGAAATAATAATATCAACCTTTGAGGTAATGTATCTTCACTCATCATGCTAACCATGGTGATGCCAAAAAATTGCAAGGACCCTAGGACATTTATTATTCCATTCACCATATGGTAATTGCTTTTATATTATGATTTTAATGATTTCAGTGCCTCCATTAATGGAATGCCTCACTTTGTTTTAACTTCCTTTTATATTGGAGATTTGAAGCTGATGAGGGCGGTGGTGAAATTGTAAAATAGGTCCAAAATATACATGATGGGATTCCTTAAAGATGTACTTGTTCGGGTTAGGGACATGATCTTTCATACAGATTTATGCATGCTTAATATAGAGGATGATTATGTAAGTTTTCATGCTCCCATCATTCTTGGTAGACCCTTAATCAAAAATTCCAAGATAATCAACAATGTCCATGAAGGTACAAAATATATAGAGTTTAGATATGAGATCGTATAATTTAATATTTTAGAATCCATGAAGTACCCCTCAGAGGGTCATTCTACTTTATTCATATTCCATTCTGATCCATATAGTATTGAATTTCCAAAACGTGATTTCCATTATTTTCAAAATGAGGCTTATTCCATTATTAGAGAGATATTAAGGATTTTTTCTTGTTTGATGTTCCAAAATACATTCGCACTTATTTATCCTGATCAAACCACAATCGTTTTTATTCTTCTATGGATTCTTTTTCTAAATTTGAACATGTACTTTCTTATTATTACATGGTTGGTGATTTTCCAAATATATTTGATTCATTATTCACTAATATGGATTATTCATATTTAGACTCCAATGTTAATTGGAAACATATATCAATTCCCACATCATTTCTAGTAACCTGTAACCCACCCATAATAGAACTCAAACCATTTCTACCAAACTTAAAATAATCATACCTGATGAATGATCGAATATTTCATGTAGTAATTGATAATAATATCCTCCATGAACAAGAAAAAGACATATAAATCTTTTAAGGGAAAATATTAAGGTAATTGTGGGGACCTAAGTTGATATAGAAGGTATTATCCCCTCTATTTTCATGCATAGGATTATTTTAGAGGATGGGGATAAAATAGTTAGACACCCAAAATGGGGACTTAACCCCACTTTATTAGAAGTTGTAAATTAAGAGGTTGGAAATTTTCTTAAGGCTAGTATAATTTACCCCATTTCAGACTCTCAATAAGTTATCCCTATCCATGTTTTACCATAGAAAACTGGGATAACTATTATAAATAATAAAAAAGATGAGTTAGTTCCTATGACAGTACAAAACACTTGGTGTGTGCTCATAGATAATAAAAAACTAAATCAATCCAATTATAAGGAAAATCTCCCCCTTCCATTTATTAACCATATTATTGAGAGAATTGTACAGAGGACACACTATTTTTTCTTGGATGGATTATTTGGATATTTTCAGGTTCACATTGTATTAGAGGACCAGGAGAAGATGACATTCACTAGTTAATTTAGTACATTTTCTTACCAAATGATGTCATTTGGACATTGTAACACCACAGGTACCTTCCAACAATTCATGGTGTGTATCTTTTATAATTTACTTGAGACTTTAATGGAGGTATTTATGGATGATTTTACTATTTTTGGTTCTATATTTGAAGATTTTCTCTTGAGTTTGGGTAAAGTGTTACATTGTTGTACTGAAAAAAAATATGGTTTTAAACATTAACATTTGTCATTTCATGGTATATAAGGGAATTATACAAGGTAATATAGTGTCACAACGTGGAATTGAGGTTGGTATATCTAATTTAGTCATTATTTCATCCTTTATATATCCTATATGTGTGTGTATTGTTTGATCATTACTTGGACATGTCAGTTTTTATTGAATTTCATTAGAGATTTCAGTAATATCTTTCTAGAATTATCTTTATTGCTTAAAGAATATATTGAATTATTTTTTGATGATTCGTTTAGGGTATCATTTTATGATATAAATAATAATCTAACAACACCACTAATAAATCATCCCCTATGGTGGGAGCTTCCATTTGAGCTTATTGTGATGCTTCCAACTTCACTGTTGGAGAATTCTTATCATAGAGGGTGGAGGGACCTTCACATGTGAATGAATATGATTTGCGGAAATTGTATTCAAATAAATAAAACTATAAAACCATGTAAAATGAACTTATTTTTATTATATTTACTTTAAATAAATTTCATTCTTATTTATTGGAACCTAAAGTAGTTGTTATTTTTGATAAATAAGCCTGGAGGTACCACTAAAAGAATCTAGATGAAAATCCCAAACATATCCATTGTATTTTCCTTATTCAATAGTTTGATATTGAGATAAAGGAAAGTAAGGGTAAATATAATTTTTTGGTGGACCACATGAGTAGGATTAATCACACAAAAGATGATGACACCTTCAACTAGGTACCACTTTGGGACATATTTCCCAATGATCATCTTTTATCCCTCTCAGGTACACACCCATGGTATGTTGATTTAGATAACTATCTTATCACCTCTGAAATATATATGAATATAAAGAAACTCCAAGTAACAAATTCGAAAGTGAGTCTAGGTATTATGTATGGGATGATCCATATCTTTGACACATGGGTAATGACCAAATTATTATGAGGTGTAATCCTAATCATGAGTTTGAGTCTGTTATGCATTTCTATCATACAATTTATTCTGGATAACACTTTAGACCTCAAAAAATTTCTAGTAAATTCTTAGAATATGAATTATATTGGCTCATCTTGTCTCATGCTGCTCATAAGATTTTTAAGACATACTCACATTTCCAAAACACTGGAAATATTTCTAGGATACATGATATGATTCAAAAACACATATTATTATATAAGAATTTTGATGTATGAGGTATTGATTTTATGGTTCCTATTCCAACTTCATTTTTCTCAAATTTTAGTTTCTTATGATTATGTTATCAAGTGGGTGTAGGACAAGGCCACCAGGACTAATTCTTATCGTGTTGTAGATGGGGCTTTCAAGGTAAAAATTATTTGTAGGTTTGGAATACCAAATTCTATAGTCAGTGAACATGGTTCACATTTTTGAAATTATAATTTATATTCTATTGTTGAGAAGTATAGGGTAACGTTCATAACTTTTACTATGTACCGCCCCAAAAAATGTTCAATCCAATGTTACAAATTAGGATTTTAAAAAAAATTAATAAAAATGTTAAAACAAATAAAATGGATTGGATTAAGTGATTTGATGATGCAATTTGGGATTATAGGTTGGAGCATAAAACTCCCATCAATATTTCCCCATTTTAGATATTTTTTGGGAAATACTATAATCTACGCTTGGGATCATGAATCGAGAACATTGAGCAATAAATAAGTTCAACATGGATTTAGTACAATGATTATAATTAAAGAAACTAAATCTTCAAGATATCTATGAGATACAATTATCATCATATGAGAACTCAAGGCTCTATAAAGAGTAAGAAAAATTAATACATGAAAAGATGATACATGAAAGAGAATTTCATTGGGGTAAAAATTTACTCTCTACAATTCACGATTGATGTTGATGTATAATAAGTTGTTTTGTAGACGGTTAGGTCTTTATATTGTATCTAATGTTTTTCCATATGGTGTAGTGGCGATCACACAAGAGAAAATAGTAAGGATATTTACAATCCATGGTAAATAGATGAAATAATAAATCAAGGGACTTCCTTCTCATGCAATTGATTTGATCACACTACATGACCCTATCATCACTTGAGAACATATTGTTTTCCCAAACTCTTTCACAACGTTATTATTTTTCCAATTTAAAATTATGCATTTCATGTTCTTATATCACCTTATAGGTTCACAATGAGAAAAATGTATTTTCTGAAGTGTGGGGGATAGGTCAACATTTTGGGTAGATTATTTAGGATTTTAATTTTCATGTTTTGTGTGTGTCTATTATATCATTTAAAAAAATTAAATAAATTAAAAAAACAAATAGAAAAAACCATCATGTATGATGCTCTTTTATGGGTCTAACAGATTGAAAATATATGTGCAAATTTTCAAAATACATTTGTAGCATGATAAGAATGATAAATATTTCATCATTTAAGGTTAATTTTTATAAAAATAGAAGTAGTCAATGATATGATTGGTCATGTCATTATAAAACCTTTTATATTTTGACACCATTTTTTTATATTTATTCCGAGTAAAACTTGTAATTGATTTCTCTACATGATTTTCATGCATGCATGGCCTATAAAATTTTTTCAACTCAATTGAAGTTAGATCCATGTTAGTAAAAAAATAATCATAAATAAATGGTTGATATATACATTTGGTTCTCTTAAGATCAATTTAATTACTATACTTAGTTTAATTATGTGTGTTTCCCTAATTCCAGATAGTTTTATGATCACAAAAAAATCAAACTCAAAATCCAAAAAAACAAATATATATATATATATATATTAATAAAAATGGGAGTGATGAAAAGTATAATTTATGGGGTTTTCGTTTTCAGGAGCTCAAGTTTTGACTTTCAAAAATTATTAAGTGAATGGGTCTTGAAAATTGATTGCAAAGAAATATAGAGAAGGTTTGGTGGAATTAATCCAAGTAAGAAGAAATATTTTACTTGACCTGAATATACTAGATAAAGGGTGTAGATATGATCATGAAATGATTTCCACACACACATGTGTGGATAATTGATAACATAGTATACCCATTACTTATTTCTCTATGATTAGTGTCATTAATATCATTAGATTTTGTTTCGATACAATTTATGAGAGAATGAATATCAAATTTTTTGATATTCAATTATTTATGAGTCTCTTTATTTTTCAATATTTCCACTATGGATTAAGAAATATCAACATGCATCACTATAAGAAA
Source organism: Viscum album (assembly GCA_963277665.1). NCBI lineage: Eukaryota > Viridiplantae > Streptophyta > Magnoliopsida > Santalales > Viscaceae > Viscum > Viscum album. The sequence continues at coordinate 1,301,935,414 of OY728161.1, forward strand.
TTTAAATTTTGGGACTTTTTTTCATTAGCAACGTTTTAAAACAATGCTAATGAATTTTCTAAGGTTTCTTGAAAACATTGGTAAATGGTGTCTCACTAACTAGATACATGTATAAACTTCTCTAATTTTCCAAAAACTATTTATCATCATTTTTCAAAAACTTTGGTAAATTAGGCTTAAAATAACCATGTTTTTTGTAAATGTGGCTTTTTTCAATTCATGACATTAATTTTTTTTAAATATGAATCAATATGTCCCGCCTGATGTTGCATATCCACCACATCGAACACCCCAAACCCACTGCACTCCTGACGTGCCACCAAACTTGTTGATGTCATCGAATGCACCACATGCCCACTCCACACCCTGGCGATCTAAGCTAAATGTATTTGGATTTTAATAATATATGTTTCAATATATATATATATATATATTAATATATTTCAGGATTAAAAACATTAATATATATGTATATATCTATAACATATATATATATTATTTGTGTGTGTGTTCATATATATATATATATATATATTTGTTTGTTTATATATATATGTGTGTGTATTTGTGTGTGTGTGTATAAATATATACATGTGTATGTATGTTTATATATATATATGTGTGTGTGTCTTATATATATTAGGATATTTAAATATATGTTATTATATTTGTATGTCAATATAAATTTAAGAATACATATATATAGTTATAATTATAGTTTTTTATTTATATATATATATATAAATTAATATAATTATAGATTTATATATATAATTAGTCACATTTTAAAACAATGGTAAAAAAATCACTTAAATAACCATGTTTTCTAAAAAATGTAGCTAAATTTCAAATATATGTGTTTTTTTTAATATAAATATATGAATATATGAATATATATATATGTTTATATATATATATATATTTATATATGTTTGTATATATATATTATGTATGTTAATACATAATGGTGTTTATATATATATATATCGAAATATATATATTTACACTTCAATTCTTTAATCATTTCAAGAAGGGTATCTCTTAAAGAAAATATCCCTTCATAGAAGGCTTCTTCTTCTTCTTCGCGTTGTAATGTTTTTGTTTTTGTAATAAACTCTATGATTCTATTAAATTTATTTTATTATTTTAAATTTATTTATTCTAAAATTTTCCTATTTAGGTTGGAAATTAACAGTAGAAATGTAATTCGGTTATACCTAGTATAATACATTTTTGAATGAAAATCATTTATATTATGACTACACCACTCATGGAAAAATAGTTTTTCATAGTAATTTATATACCTCAAACATTATTAATTTAATTTTTTGGAATTAATTATATTACTCTATTTAATTTAATATGATCCTAAAATTTAGTTTTTAATTAAAAATATTCACTCAATCAATCAAATAATTAACATAAAACATGTGAGGTCAAGTATTGTGTGAAATATGAGATGATGATCTTAATTAGTAAATCAAAAAAACATAGGGTCAATTTTTAGAGCTAAAATGGAAAAACTAAACTCAATTAATCCAATTTTAAATAAAAAATATTTCCCTAATTTACTAATGACCATAATTTATCATTATAACATCAAAAAAAGTAGGGTGTTTTGATTTCATGTTCTAAAGCTTTCATAGGGATTAATTAATTCCATCTTTTTGGTTAGTTAACTATAATAGGGTTCATGGGTTAGAAAACCATATGATCACAATTAAGTGGAGTTTAATTTTAATGAAAATTATTAAAAATTAATTGAATAGGTAAAGTTATATTCTTTACACATTCTAAAAATATTTTCTAGAAAAACATACTCTTATAGTTGTGTTTTATCAATCAAATTTAAAAAAAAACAAAACAAAATACAATATTGTTATAACATAAATATTATTTTGTTAAAAACCTTAAACAACCCCCCCCCCCCACAATTCTTTAAATTATTGAGTTTTTTTTTATTTTAATTTTTAAATACCATTAATATGTTCTTTAAGTACCCTCGTAGAGAATGGCCTTAGACATCCACATTGTTTCACCTTGGAAGTAAAAAATTACAAATAACTTAAGAGTACCCACGAAATCACCTTTCATTTACATGGTTTTATTCATGATTGAGAGGTTGAATTTATTATTTACTTAATTCCTGATACTAATACTATTTCAAAACATTCTTATCGAATGGCTCAAGTAGAACTTTTATAATTGAAAAGGTTGTTACATGAGTTTCTAGATAAAGGTTTTATTTGACCAAGAACATCACCATGGGGTTATTCTGTTTTATTTGTTAGAAATAAATATTGTTACATAAATATTTTAATTGATTATAATGATTTGAATAAATTCACAATTAAGAACAAGTATAATTTTCTTATATCGAAGATTTTTTGACCATCTCCGTGTATGGAAATACATTTCAATGATTAATCTTAGGTTGGGGTACCACCATATGAAAGTAAAAGTGGTTTGTATTCTAAAGATTTTTTTTGGGTCTAGATGCGGACATAATGAGTTTTTAGTTATTACCTTTGGTATTTCCAATTCACCAGTTTTATTTATAGACCTTATGAATAGAGTTTTCCTTGAGTGGTTGGATAAGATTGAGATTGTGTTTATAGATCAAATTTTGGTATATTCTAAATGTCAGGATGAACATGATAGACAAATAAGTATTGTTTTGAAACCCTTAAAATAAAATAAACTATACGGAAAATTTAATAAGTGGGAATTTCGTTATGATAATTTTTTTCTTAGGACTTATTGTTTCTAAAGATGGAATAATTATTGAATCTTCCAAAAAAATAGTTTTTGAAGAATGGAAAGACTCAAAAATATCATATAGAGTTATATTTCTATTGGATTAGTGGGTTAATACCAATATTTAAATGAAAAATTTTCTCATTTGTCTATCCCACAGACTATCTTCACTTGAAAATTAGTTAAATGATTCTGGAAAAAAAATTTGATGATTATTTTCAAGATCTAAAAAAAATATTAGTGAATGATATAGTTTTGTCCCTTATATCTATATATGGTAAACTTTTCATCTATAATGATGTTTCATTGAAGGGACTTGGTTTTTTCCTGATGAAAATTGATTAGGAAATTTCTTATTCTTCATGTCAACTAAAACCTTGTGAGTTAAGTATCCTACACAAGATATATAATTATCTATTATGTTTTTTCCTTTAAAAATTTATAGGAATCATTTATATGGTGTAATGTGTGACATATATAATGATCACAAAAGTTTTAATTATATATTCACTCAAAAATAATTGAACATGAGATGGGGAAGATGGATAGAATAGATCAAGGATTATGATTGCATAATTAATTCTTATCCTAGAAAGGTAAACAAATTATCTAAGGCCCTAATTCAGAAAAGTAATGCCACATTAAGAATGTTACATTTTTAGCATGATCCTTTGGTTAGTGATTTGATGAATTTTGGCCTAGATGTTTTGGATATAGGAACATCCTATATTTTATTTTAGGTGTTAGTATAATTGTCTCTTTTGGAAATAATTAAGAAATCTTTGATAGAGGATTACGTTTTATATAAAAAGGTATAGTTGGTTAAGAATGGAAAGTTTCCTAAATTTAATGTTGATGTAGAGACCTAATTTTCTCCATATAATACTTTAACATATTTCTATATATATTTCTAGATCAGAGTGCTAAGAAAATGTGAGATTCTAATGCTCGGTGTGCACAGAATTAATTTTATAAAAATATTAAATATATTTTATATTGCACGAAAACTTTTTCATAAGGAAAATGAGATATATCTTAAAAAGAATCTTGGATCAGAAATCTAAGATCATAGTTGAGTCTATAACATGATTTTTACCATAGATGCGGGTTAAAATAGGTCGATGTGGGGTGTTCGTATACCTATCCACTTGGTAGTACATTTAGTGGATAAACTAATTAATTAAATTCATTTATTAATAAATTATATCCTAAATGAAATTATGTAATAGTAATTATATGGTGAATCTTCCAAGATTATATGCATAAAACCTATGAGGATTCTAGATCTTCTCCTTCCTCCTTCCATTGGAGAATTTAATTGGATAATGAGGAAACTCTGGATTAGATAAGATTAGGATGCAACTAACACAATGACTTCCTTTGATCATTGGAAATCATTTTTTCAATGATGAATGGTACAATCCCCAGGTTAGACTCCCCAATTTTTTGTTTACACCCTCATTGATTAAATTGACTAACAATATAAGACTCTTCTATTGATCTACAACAATTACTGCCTTTTCATGCACCCACATATAGATTTAATTTATTATTTCAATGTTTTCTAAACCGAATATCTTTGTTCTCAATATTTGGACAAGAAATCATGGAAAATATCTTTAAATCACTGTTATTGTGCCTTCCGCTTTCAATTTCAATGCGTTCTTCACTGATTGGAGCCTACGATCCTGGTTCGACATTTTTGGGTGATACTAAGCCTGATCGGACCCACAAAACCATGAAAGATTCACAAGAAATGGAATTATTGATGGATCAAGAACAAATTTGGGATGGTTGTGGGTTTTGGATGATCTTTTAGATGACCATTACCTAGATCTTTGATAGAGGAAGGATCAAGGGAATGTGAGACATGTAACGAACCTCGAATTGATGATGAGATTAGATTTTTGGATACCGAATATCCATAAATGACAACTGGTGACAACATGCACTGACTTTGGGTGAAAATGTAGTCAAATATGAAGTAAGAAGGATATATTTAGTGCATATGGAGAACATTGGGGATTATATGAATACTTGGATACATGTTGTGTACTGTAATAAACACATGACATATAGCCCATTGGCTATGGAATCTAGGGTTTCACAAAATCATAAGGATTGTATGGAATTTTGACCTCCTACATGCCATGTACAATGTCACCAAATGGAAAGTTCATGTGTTTTAACACATGGTAAGGACCCCATGTGGGACTGCATGGCTAAGTACATGGGCGTGTACCAAAGTACACGCACACATCCAGAGGGACACAGACTAGTTCCGTATATTTTCGGCACTCCATGTAGTCCACCTTCTTTTCATGTACCTCTAAATGGATTGGAGGTCTTTTTCTAGCCAGGTACATGTCCAGGTGGCGGATCGGGACCACACGATGTGTGGCCCCCCTCACATTTTGTTAGTCACATAAGGAAAAATACCCTAAGGGGGGGTGAATCAGGGTATGATATATTTAAACCTCATCCCCTTTGGATCTTGTTTTGATGTTAAGAAAAACTCTATTCAATCTATTTCCCTTAGAAAAGTATAAATAGAAATTAAATCATTCCCAAGACATAGTAATTTTTACATGGTTCAACCTCATTGGGCTACGTCCAAGGATTATACACAAGCGATGTGATGATGAACCAAATCCACTATAAGCACACTATTGTTTACAATGTTCAAATCGGACTCACTATCCCTTATGGTATACAACCAAACACAATATAAAAGCTCACTGCTCTCTCAACTGAAGTGTGATCACGACTTCTTTAAAATATCCACTCACTGTTTAAAGAATTTTAGGTCCCTCCATTATAAAAAAATGAATCCATATTTATCTTTATGTAGATGCTCTATTGATTTCCAACGTTCACCCACTGATGAATCTCACTTTGCACCAAAGTTAATGGGAAATTCTCCAACTTTCGTGCATCCCTAGAGTGACTGGCACACTTCTCTATTCTTGGCGTGCTTTTTTCATTCCTGACATGTTTCTCTATTCTTTGGAGTGCTTCTCCAAGCCTGGAGGGAAAGTGTCACCTAACCACTTTTGCGACACTCCATTCTCTAATTCAGAACATGGGATACTCACACCCTTTTACACCCAAACCAATATGGGCACGCAACTATTAATTGGCGCACAACTTCTGAATAACTTTATGCTGGCACGACCAAACCACCACTTGCACATCTAACCCTACTTGAGTGACAAGAGCTTGAATTTTAACTAAGTGTTGAGCTCTGTGGAAAATCTTTATGGGTTTCCCTCTATTTATATGAATTTTGAGTACCCTAAGTGCTGACATGCAAGTCTTTTCCCGACGTGCAAGTATAGTCACCCTAGTCTCCGTCGCCCTAGCCTCTTTATGCGCCCAAACCAAAACATGGGTGCACCTCTTTAATTTTCTATATTTTGATGTTATAATCTTGAAAAACATATGGATCAAAACTTTCCAATCCTATAAGACACTAGTTCGCAAGTCCCTTTTCCAAAAACACTTTTCTCCATTAGTCGATTTTAAGGCCCAAAAATTTCACAATCACTGGAAAACAGTTCCACCTTGTATATTCTCTTTTTGTGCCACCTCCAAATCATCCATTACTTTGTAGAGGTTCTTCAATCAATCATGGATTGTTGAAAACATCCATTGAACTTGACAACTCATCATGTAAACCCCCTTTGTCAATAAATTTGTATATCGTGGTCTACTTTGTCAACAAACATAACATGGAGTCACACTTTGTTAATAAACACAATCACCTCAAAAATGATTCAATGATACCTTGAGGGATTTTTCCCAACACATGTCATGTACCCATTTGAACCTTTTCAAGAGGCTTCAATCTTCCCTATCTCCTTCATTTGACCTCATATTTTGTCTCTTGCATTGCATATCCAAAGTGTTTTTTCATGTAGAACATGATGTTGCCCTCAGTTTTTCCTTTTGAGGTATGATGTGTAATGTTCTAGGAATAGTTCTAGGTTAGGCGATTCTTGATGATGGTAGTGATTGGGTAGTATCACAAGAGTCATCCCGAGTAGAACACTCATGTTTGGATGGGCATGGATCCTTGATGAATTTTAGAGTGGAACCCTCATGGAATAAAATAGAATGGGTCCTATATATGATTTTATAATGTAACCATCCATTCGAGCTAGACACGGGTCCTCTACCAACTTCTATGTTGAACCCTCCAGTAGGTCTGGGCATGGGTACTCAATGAATAGAGTGGCACCCTATAGGAAGCATAAGTAATGGGTCCTCAAAATTATTTTATAGTGGAACCTTCCAACTGATCTAGTAATGGGTCCTATATTTAATTCTTCAGTGGATCCCTCTATTCGAGCTGGGATGGGTGCTCGATGACTTCTAGAGAGGAACCTTCTAGATAGGATGGTCATGGGTCCGCTACCACTAGAGTGGAACCCTCTTATTGGGAAGGTCATTGTTCCTCCATCAACTATCAGAGTGGAACCCTCTTATTGTACTAGGGGATGGGTCCTATACTAAGATATTGGGGCACCTCAACTTTGTGGTACAGTGAAGAGGCATGGCTTGACTAGTACGATTACTTCTGGGTAGACAAATGAGATGTTGGTCATCATTGATGGAATTTTGGAACTATTGGATACTCTTCTTCTTAGGATGAGATATGATATGGAGATCTCATTTCTCTCTTGTTTGGGTTTGTTTTTACTGAGTATATATATATACCTATCTTTATCCATACCTTTGGATTTTGTTACTCTCTTTCCATGATATGTGAAGATGTGTGGTGTATGCCATGTGATTTCTGTGTTTAGCTTCTCATGGTTGGATGAGTTTACTCTCTTATAATGGGTGTTAAATACTTGAAGTGTAATTCACCCACCCATGGTGTTTATCTCCCTATTATTATAAGAGGTTACTCCCTCCTTGGGTTTTTGTTGAGTTATTCTCTTTCACTGCACTTGTGTACCATTCTACTATCTTTCTATTCTTATCGTATCTCTTAATGCTCCCCCTTTAGCTTTTCAAGAATCCTATTGGGTATGTATATACTCACCCCTGCATGGGATTTTCCCATATGTTTCATATCTTATATAGATGATAGAAATGTTAGTGGTGACTTTATAGGATCTTAGGGATATGGGGTATTGTAGACCATGTATGGTGGTTGTAGCTTGGAGATCAAGATCTAGGCTCTCTTGGTTGTTAATTTTACAGTTTTTTTTCATAATGGGACATATTTCTTGTTGGGAGTGTATTTTTTCCCTTTAATTTTTATTTTACACCACCATACTATTTTACTATCTAGATGTTTTACATGCATGGTTGATTCTATAGTGTTTTTCATGTTTTACTATTTTCCTTTTCACTTTTTCATCGATATAGTTGTGTGTGTGTGTGTGTAGGTACTTAAGAAAAGGTCTCCCATTGAGGATATGCCATCCAGTGATTGTTTCCACCCTCTAGACTGGTAGAATATCTTTGGGTGGTTTCAACTCCAGCCCCGACTTGGGTTGGGTTTTGAAATATTGTTATCAGAGCAGTTCATTCTTATAGACATTTTATGAAGTAGTTTCCTTATGAGGATTTGGTTAGGTTTAGTAAAAAAATTCAAAGTTTCATGGGTTCAGATCTCGGTATTAGGAATCCAGTGATGTTGTGGGCAACCAATGTATCTAATCACCCGAACCATGAATACCTATTTTTTAACTTGGCATGCTGAGACATTGGTTGTGGGGATCAATGGTGCATGCATCATATAGGATCGAGTCTTTGATTCCCTTCTAGATTCATCTCCCCATTGTTATAATTATATATATATATATATATTATCATTTTACTGTGGCATGACTTGGATAATATCAGGATTCCTCTACATTAATAGTCAATCAGGATAACAGTTTCAGATCCTAACAATGATCCGATGATCAAAGCTTCCCCAATTCGGGGTCCATCCCATTATCTTCTTCCTCCAGGTGGGAAGGTAGCAGAAGCTCCACCTATCAATCACTAGATCATCCTAGTAGATTAGGCACAAGATGACCACATGCTTAGTTTTCTCCATGAGTTCCAGTGATAAAGGCCAATTAGGTTCTATGGTGATCTAGATCCTTAGGACATAGAGGATTGTCTAGAGTAGGTGGTTCATATCTTCAGGTCTGTTCAGACCCTGATAGATCTGGTGGTTCTATTGGCATCTAGCATTTTCTATGGAGATGTTGGGTGATGGTAGAGCCTTGTTACATAGATGCACAATGAGTCCTCACTCTTGAGGCCTAAATTCTAGAAGTTGTTCCTTGAGTATTACTACCCCTCTTGCTTGTGCTCGGTTTGGATATAGGATCTTCTAGAGCTGCAATAGGGATGGATGATAGTGGATGAGAATTTAGTAAGGTTGACAGACCTTACATAGTATTCTCTTACCATGAAATGTGATGGCTACTTCAAAGCACTAAATCTTGAGTAGGGACTCTGCATAGTAATTCATGCCAGTGTGGTACCCTTGTGCATCCCAACCTATGCCAGGGTGCTAGAGAGGGCACTAGTGAAAGAGATATTTCTATTAAAGGGATGACATACAGCTAGAGTAGGTAGTGGGAGTCATAGAGCTGAGTCATCTGCAATAGCTAGCAGGTTCCAATCAGTGATATCTCAACAGAGGAGATATTTTCATGATTAGGCTCAAGAGAATAGTCATGTAGTATGGGGATATCATAGAGCACCAAGGAACCCTGGAGAGGGTCATTGTTATGCTTTCGATGGGTGAGGTCGCATAGTGTGTGACTGAACAACCATATGTTATGAGGAGCGCCTGAAGGTAGAAAATAAACCACCATAGAAGAGATAGTGTCATGATGATGGATCTCACAAGAGAGGGTGGGGAGGCCCCCATTGAGGAAGAGCTAAATTATCTAGAGGAGTTGAGGTAGGTGGATGATTCTATGGTATCCTTCCACCACCACCACCAGGAGGACCACGTTAGGCTCGGGGATATTGCAGCTAGGGCCTCATACATCTGTAGGATTTAGAGGCTTGTGACACCTCAATGCACGATATGATTTGAGGTATGATCTATGATTATTCTACTCTTTCTTTAGTATTATTAGACATAGGTTCCAATAATTAATTCATCTATATACTCTTGGTGTGAGAGTTGGGGGTCCCAATTGAGGTGCTAGACCAAAAACTTCATCTTAAGGTTCCTATAGGTAACAATTATTCTATATCTTTTATCTACTAGTAGTGTGAGAAATATATTAGTGTATAGAGGTTCACATGGTACCTTTCAGTCATCATGATGGAACCCTATAATTTCATATTGGGTATAGATTTTTTTGTCTATGGTCTAAGCCCAGATTGACTGTCACTGCAAATGTGTCAGATGCCTACACACTGATGAGATGAGACAAATCATTTTTGGAAAGAGTTATCTCATGGTAAGATAAGTGGGTTTTGTAACCAAGTGGATTCATCCCATCACACTTTAGTTAGAGAGTATGGAACATGGTGAACAAGGATCTTCAACTATCCATATTCCTTAAATTGTGGATGATTATATTGAATTATTCCCCCATGATGTTACAAGACTATCTTTTTGAAGGGATATAGAGTTTTGTATTTACTTTCATCTCATTATCACTTTTATATCTTCTATGGAATATCAAATGGCCCCTAATAAGCTCTTGGAGTTGCAAATACAATTGGAGCACCTTCGAGAGAAGGGTTTCATCGAAACCAGTGTGTCCCCCTCGGTAGCTCTAGTATTGTTCCTGAAAAAGGTAAATAGGAGCTTGCGGATTTTCATATATTATTATCACCTCACCCAATCCATGATAAAGAACAAGTACCCCAAGCCAAGTATTGAAAACATGTCACACCCGAATCTTTGTTTTCACCCTTAGTATGAGTTAATTTTTTCATCTCATTTTTCCCTTGAGTTTTGGGGTGTGACAAGGTTTCAAATTTGATGTATTTCTTTTTCTATTTTTTATCTTGGGTTTATTCCTTAGTTTTTTTCCAGAGTTCTTGGTTAAAATATGAGTTTTGGTGGTTATTAGTAGCCTACTCATGGTTTGGTAAATTGTCTGGATCAGCCTAGCTAACTGTGTGGTCATGTGACGTTTTGGGATAATGCTATTTGGCGTGGTTGGTGCATGATTTATAAACCATGTGGGAAAACCATGTAGGTTCCTAGTTGTGTCTAGTAATGGGTTCACGGTTGGTTCATGGTTTGGAAAACTGTACGGTCAAATTGTGCGAGTCGCCTAGATCTTAAAAAAAATTGTCAAATTACAACCCTATCACTTCAGTATTTTTAACCCAAAACACCACCCATCTCCTCCCTATATTTTGTGCGACTTTAAGGGGCCTATCCCTTTTTTATCCAAGACTCCACCCTTCTACCACGATGTGGATATATGGTTTCCTCATGATTTGGGTCCAGATCTCTCAAGGTAATATCCTCTCCTATTATTTATCATCTTCTTTCCTCTATTTTCTTTTGAGATATCTTTCTCCCATGTTCTTTTGGATTTATGGTTCATGGTTCGCTTCATTTATGATTTGTTTTGTTTCTTTCTTAAGGCTCCTCTTGGTAGATATTGGGCCTTGGAACCTTCTTGAAGTGTTTTCATGTGTATGTTGTTGAATTGCCATGTATTTGAGGTTGGTTTCCCTTTTATCTTTCCTTTATGATTTAATATTCATTAGTTTCATGATTTTATCACCTTACCTATATGATAAATAATGGTTTATGACCTTTGGAATTTTTTTTGTTCAAATTGGTGATGTATACCTTGTTTTGTGATAAATAGATTTGTTTTTTTATAAATGTTCTCACCAAGTGTTTGATAAAATGAGTGGTTGGATTTCACATGTGGTTTTTGGATTTTCCAACATATTTTGACTTTGTAAATGTTTTTTTAATATCTTAATGGTAATTTTGGGTTTCTTAATTAGATTTCTAAAATGATTATACATGAAAATTATGTGTGTTTGGTTCTTGAAAATGAAATGGATTATGATGTTGATCAATGGACCGTTTGGAATTTTTATAAAAAAATGTATTTGGCATGAAAGTATGATGTGAGTATTTAAAAGAAAATTTTAAAATAATGCTGAAATGAAAAATCATGTTTTAAACATCTTTTTAAAGATGGATTTGGTTCTTTTAGAAATAATGGTTTTGTGAAGTCCGTTTGAGGAATGTTTGAAATTTTTTTAAAATGGTGAAAGTGTTAAATATGAAAACCCTCCGTAGATAATTTTTATGCCTTATATATATATATATATGATTTGGTGGGATTCTCTCTCAATAGAATCCTCATGACCATTCACATAGTGTGGTAGTGGGAGGTACTCGGTGTGGACTCCTTCATGATCATTGTTTTTTATGGAAAGATATTAATCCTTTGGGTGACTCAGGTGATTCATATTTTATAAATTATTATATGTGTTTATGTGATTGGATGCTCAGCTAGAATCAGTTGCATCCCCTATTTCTATAATCTATACATGGATAACCTAGCATAACTTATGAATTTTATAATATTGATTGTTTCACTAGTTTGGTTATGCACTAGCTAGTGGGACATAGCAAGGGGATATTTTTTATTATTACTATGGGATTGGGAAAATTGATCTATGCCATGTGGGGTGTAGCCAATCATATTAGGGTGTTTTGGTGTCATCGCGTGATGTATGTTTTCCAGGATGAATCAACATTTTAAGAACTTGGTTCTTCTTTTCAGGTATAGATCTTGATTTTGGGAATTTTTTAGGAAAAAGGAAGAATTTGTAAATTTTCTGAATAGATGTCATGAACCTAATTTTCATGGTTAGAAATGTGTTGGCCATGTAACAGCAGAGTACATGGCCATGTGTACCGCCTAAAGTGGGGGTCGGTTGAGGCATGTACATGGCGTGTACCTTAAATGAACATGTCGTGTACATTTCTTTTTATTTGATTAATCAGACCGAGGTCATGTCTAATATTTATAATGATCTTATTCTAACCTCATTTCGTCTAGGAGTGATCGAGAGAAATAATCAAAGTCCAATCCACCGTTTCTCTATCAAAGATCTTATTCAAACTCAGAAGGGTGTGTTGGAATCGCACCGGTGGGTCATTCCTTCTTCTAGAGCCCTACTTCCTATTTTCCCCTCTTTCTTGATTTATCCAAGTTTGAGAATTTTTGACCTTTTTGTAGATCTAAAACATTCTAGGCCGATTCAAGGTCCTATTTTCATGAGTGATCATCATACAACGTCGAGGTAGGTGGTTTGTTTCCTTTCATATTTTGTCTTTGAGTTATATATATTCCTAATTGCTGGTTACCCATGATTTTCTTATTCGTGTTAAGGAATTGAACCATGTTATCATATTCCATAGATTGATTAATAGATTAAGGGTTTTTATTTAAACCTTATGCTAAGTATAATGTTTAAAGGACACCTCATGGGTGAATTTCTTTATTTGAATGTTCGTGGTCGTTTGGTCCTAGTTTCCTATGAGGAAGACCTTGTTTCCTTGACTTTCTTATTATGTATGAAATAATTGCTTGTTGCTTCTTATTAAATTCCTATGTTATGAATTGTAGCTTCTTAGCCTTGAAGTTTTAGAGATTAATTTGGGATACTGGATATTGTTTGTACATAATTATATTACACAGGGTTGTGAGAACCTAGTGTAGTTAGAATATAGGGGGAATTGGCCTTGAGGGCTTCCCCAGAGTGTATGTTATATTTACATTGTGAGATCATATTGGGTATTGATGGTGATTACTCCTTAATATGTATATAGTATACCATTATGAGACCACATGGGGAATTGACATTGAGTGCTTCCTAAGAGAGTCTATAGTTTATCGTTAAAAGGCCACAGGGGGAATTGACGGTGAGTACTTCTTCAGAGAGTCTTTGTTTTTTTAGACCAAAGGGGTTAGACTGTGTGATCTTTCCTAGATGGTCGTTTTATCTATATAGAATTGATGATATGTTGAACCAAAGGGGGTCAGACTATGAGATCTTTCCTAGAGGGTTGCTTATGATGATTTATTGCTGGTGACGAGCCTACCAAGCCAGAGCACTAGCTTATACTCGGTCATAGATATTTGTTAGATGGACTTCTAAGACATTTGCTTTTCTATTAAAAAGGGGATACAAATCTTAGGCTAGATATTGGGATTTCATTATTCAATGTTTTGAATAATGAATAAATGAAAATTATTGTAATTGGAAACAGTAGAATTGTTTACTTTTGAGTACTTCCTTGTTTATTGCTTTATTTTTCATATTGCCTTATATAAGTATTCATAGATAGTTAGGCATAGATATTTTGGTGGTTACCTACTGGGATTCATCACACACCCTATTTGGGTCATGCTTTTCAACCCAAACAGATTTTATGGTTGCAGGTATAGATAAGGGAAAGCACCCTTCTATATCAGGTACTTGATTGCTATGAAGATGGAGAGCATGAGACCAAAAAGAGGCTTGTTGTGCTATAATATTTTACATGTTTTCTTTTGTACATTAGTTTAGTACTGTATTTACTACATTGTGACTTGTTTGGTTGTTTCCCTAGAAATTTGTGACATGCATCATTTATATATGTGCTTCAATTTTTTATTTACTATCAGTCTTTCACTGTTTACTTATGTTGAATGGTATTACTATTTTCACTATTGTTTACTATTTTTTTCTATTGTGTCACTATGATAATGACGGAATATTTTCCCTAATATCACACCCAAGACCCTCACTAATAGTTAGTAGCCTCTGGAACTTGGGGAAATGTGCTTGAGGCCAAGTGACCAATTAGGTACGGGCACCTTTGGGTGGAACCCAAACCCAAGATGTTACAAACAAGTATTAGTATGTTCTAGATTTTTCATGATCTCCTAGGTTCCTCCTAGGTCTACTGGTACTTAGTTACTTATTGTAGTTGATTGGGATTCATGATTGGTCGGTTACTCTTGTGTGCTTATTTCCATTTCACTTATATTTTGATTATTGTGGTAATCTCATGTGCGATGTACTTCTTTAGAAAGTGATGATTTCGTTTTAAAAGGCTTATGTAAAAATTTTTCTCTTAGAAATTATTTATAATATCTTATTATAGTTATTAAATGAAATCATCACTTTCCCCTTAAAAATGTTAATATTGCTTTAATAGAAAATAACATGGTTTTGGAAATAAAAAATGGCAATGGACCATGATTTGTTTTGAATTAGAAAATTGTAGAAGATTATTTTTTTATATTATATTCCAAACTTAATTCTATGTTTCTTTTATTTTAATATAATTTAATTAGGAATATATTTTTCGGGCATGTCTAGTGAGTTTTAATACCCATGCCTATAGTTATTTCTTGTTTTTAGCTTATAATGAAGGTTTAATATTTGTTTTGATCATAGTGGGAGATGGTTGTTCTTGATATCATAGAGTGACCCTCAGGGTCATATAGAGGCGTGTGGTGGTCAAGTTCATTTTGGTTTTGTTATGTAGTTCATTGTATGTTTAGATTGTGTAAAAGATATTCAGTTTAGATATTTGTATATTATTTGGGATTCTTTTTTTATATTTACACTATTTAGTTTATTTATATATTTTGGGTGAAATCATTACCTTGTCTCTCTATTGATACACGACACTAGTTTTTAACCAATGGGGATTTGGAAAACCCTTTAATCCATGTCACGGATTGGCTCGGTTGACTAGTTTAGGGTCAATCCCGGTTGGTTCGTGAAAAAATGGTATCATAGTAGGTCATTATATAAAAGACCTTTCTTTTAAGAGCTTACTTTGTTACTAAGGTATGTCATGGTATATGTATTTGGACTTTTGTGACTCAAGAGGTAGGAACCAGAAGGACATTATGAAACATTTATAATTCAAATCCTCAGGTTTCCATGGGAAGTATGGCTTTGCTGGTTTCTTTTGGATATTATAAGTTATTTATTTTTTTGGATACAAAATTGGAGTTGGTATAAAGGTCAATGTGAGCTCAAAAGTTTTGGAAATCCCTGTGGAGCCTTTAAAATGGTCTTAGAATTATCTCTATGATAGTGGTGTGTTTGGAATATGGATGCAAACCATTTGTCCATGTAACTCATCGACACTAGTTTCCCATGTGAGTTTCTTTGAGTTTTCTTTGATCCTAAAAATTGTTTTTAGAAATATTGTTTTTGAATAGTAAAAAACTAGATTTAAAGTGGAATGGTTTGGTTTTGGGAAGATGGCAAATGAATTTTCAGAGTCATTTTGAAGAATTCATTTGAAAATGGATTTTTTGTAAACTAGTTTTTGAGTAAATGGGATGAGTTTATTAGGATTGGAATTATATAATAAAAAATTGGGGGGTTTTCAAAGTTTGACTCTTGGAAAACTGAAAAACAAAATTAAAACATGTTTTGGAAACTTGTTTCAATTAAGAAAAAATGTGTTTTTTATCAAATGGTTTTTGATGGAATGATATTTATTGAATTTCAGAAATTTTTTTGAATGAAATGAAGTGGATTGTGGTTGTGAAACATGGGTGGAATATTTTTTTTGGGGAAATGGAATTTTTTTACCCTTGGTATCTCCTTGGGTTCCCAGATGCATAGATATGTGTGGAAACAGGTTGGATGAGAATATGGGCGGACAGGTGCCCAAAGTGTCATGGGAATGTGCATGTGGGTGATACAATAAGGAATACCATTAGTGATCATGTAAATCCACTATGTTTTTTAACTTTTAAAAAGTGTTTTCAGAAGAAAAATTTTGACATGTTTATGTCAAGTGGTTGTCGGTCTTTTTTCCCTTATGTTTTGTAAGTTTTTCATGTGTAATGTTTTGGGTTTGAGAACATGTGCTGATGAGTTAGTTTTGATAAAGCTCTAGGTTTTATTGTTTCCTATCATCTACTCTTATAGAGATTTGATGGATATTTATGGAATAACTCTTTATGGTCCCCATTAGTAGGATTTATAGTTGATCTCCCTAAAGATTTTTTACTTGAGTTTAGAAATATAAATCCACATCTCTTTTATGGTCAAGTATACCTTCTCAAAGTGGAAGAGCGGATGCAAAGGATTGAAAGTAAATTTATACTTATTGACTTTACTAAATCGATGAAGGTTAAGTTTTATAATTTCACGATTAAAGGTTCACCCCGGAAGTGGTGGATGTTGGTATTTAAAAAGAATCCTTGGAAAGATCTTACTTGGGAGTTCTTCAAGGATTCATTCATATGATAATACTTCTCTGGGATGAAGAAGGTGAGGAAGGGAATGGAGAAGTGATGTATGAATCTGGATGATGGGTCAGTGCTAGATTTCTTTTATCATTTTCTGGACCTGGTTCCATATGATCCAAGGAATGTTTTGGATGATTCCAAGATGGCTTGGGATTTTGACTATGGGTTTCGTCTTGATCTAAATTCAAAGTTTTTGGAGTTTAATCAAACCTCATTTGCTGACATAGTGAGCCATGTTCATGTTGAAGATTTCATGGAAGGGGTGCTTGAGGTAGTCCTTCCTCCTTCAGTTCTTGGAAGTAGGGATGGTAATTCCAATAAAGAAGTGGGGAAGCGATAGGAATATATTAGAGTTGTTCATGGAATGAAAATGCCTCAAGGCCTTTTGTAGGCTTATTCTGGGCATGGAATTGTGTTGTGTCACCATTGTTTCCATATATATCATAATAATTTGTCATGTACAAGTGAACCAAATACCTTTCATGCGTGTGGGTTCCTTATAAACTTGCCACTATTATGTCGGGGTGTTTCCAAGAAGTGATGTAGAGCTTGCTCATAGGCTTAGAGGGTTTTTTGGGCTCTGTTTAAATTCATCTTTTTTGTAGTGTTTCTTTTTGTTGTTTTGGTTGTGCCCAGTGGGGTTGTCTTTGGTTTGAGACATGAGGGGATTTTTTAGATCTCCTAATAACTCTTGTTTCAATAAAAGTGTATTTTTATTTTGTAAATTTTGAGTCTATCTATTCTAAGTGGTGGTGTTTGGCGTGTTCATGTTATAAGTCCTTATTTGGGTGATGTTTTTTCTGAAGAAAGTGAGTTTTATGGGGTGTTATAATTGTTATATAATAACTTTAGTGCAGTAGATGCATCAAACATCATGGCTCTTTCCATAGACCTCAAATTGAAGCTTTCAACATAGTCAAGAATCAATGGGGGCGGGGAACTCAGGTTCAGCTCATGTCTCTAACATTGTGGTGACACACACATCTGGAAATTACCCATTTTGTAGTGATTTCTCACTCATCATATAAATATTTTCCCTTATCAGGGTATTCATCTGGGGTGGTGCTCTTTCCTTTCCCTCCTCCTCCTACCCTTATGGGGGAGGGTTTTTCGCCATGTAGGTGAAGTCACTGACTGGGTTATGATAGTTGGTTCTTAATGGTGGGGAGACCCATTGTGGGTATCATTGGGATTTCCCATGGAGTAAAATGGTTCTATATGTGTCCTAATAGTTGGGAGTCTATTCTAGCCTCCCGTGTTGAAAATACAAGCTGGTTCTGGATGTGACCTGGTAGAAAGTGGATTATTTTTTAGGTTGTTTAATTTTTAGGATTACTATAGTTTGGGTGGATATTGGGTTGTATTGGAGTGTTTTTAATGGTATAATTCAAGGCATGATTTTTAAGGATATGGCTCTAATTTTTCATTGC
Source organism: Viscum album (assembly GCA_963277665.1). Taxonomy (NCBI): domain Eukaryota; kingdom Viridiplantae; phylum Streptophyta; class Magnoliopsida; order Santalales; family Viscaceae; genus Viscum; species Viscum album. The sequence goes on from OY728161.1 coordinate 1,301,953,835, forward strand.
CTCTCAGGAAGTGGATCTGGTTTGTTTTTCTATTTCAGGAAAGATGTGTAAGTTCTATTCGGATGTGTTGTGATGATCTTGGTTTGATGAGGTTAAATTATATGGATGTGAAGTTCTTAGTTACTAATCAATAAAATGGAATACTTTGTGGATTTCTAGTGGTGGGAATTATTATGGTGGGGAGAATTGTCACACTCAACTCTTTTTTTCACCCTTTGTTCCAGTTTATTATAGGATCTCAGTTTTTCTATCGAGTTTCAAGTGTTACAGGGTTTCAAATTTGATTATTTTATTTTTCTATTTTTTATCATAGGGTTATTACTTAGTTTTTTAGAAGTTCATGGTGAAAATTTGTGTTTTTTTTCATGGTAGTAGCAAGTGCATGATTGGTGCAAGGTTTGGTAAACCAAGCTACTCAACCCAAGAAACATGTGTGTCCAAGTGAAATTTTGGGACAATGACATTTTTCATGGTTGGTGCATGATTTATAAACTATGCAGCCAAACCATGAAGGTTCCTAGGTGTATACTGTAATGGGTGCACATTTGGAATATGTTTTTGTAAAATGTGTGAGCTATCCAGATCATAAAACAATTCTGAAATCCCAACCATATCATTTTGGTATTTTCAACCCAAAATGCATAACCTTACCTCCAATTGGTTATTTTGAAACTAAGAATCCTCTCCCCTATTTCTTCAAGCCTCTAACCTTCTCCCATGGTTTTGATAGAGTGTTTCATCAAAGTTTGTGGCTAGATCACTCAAGTTAATCTCCCCTCCTCTTCTCCCTCTTCTTTATTCCTCTATTTTCTTTTGAGATCTCTTTCTCCCATGGTATTTGGGACCTAGGATTGATGGTTCCCTAAATTTATTATTGGGGGTTTTTTAAGGATCCTCTAGCTAGATCTTAGGTCTTGGAACCTTCATGAAGTGTTTTTGATGTGCGTTGTTGAATCGTTATAGATTTGAGGTTGGATTAACTTTTCACCTACCTTTATGATTTAACATTTTTCGGTTTCATTCTTTTCTCACCTTACTTACATGATAAATAATGATGTATGACCTTTGGTATATTTCTTTCATGTGAAAATTAGTGGTTTATACCATGTTTTCTAATAAATAGATTTTCTTTCTTATAAATGTGCACAACAAGTGTTTGATAAAATGAATGGTTAGTTTTGCATGTGGTTTGTGGATTTTCAAACATGGGTTGACTTTGTAAATGTTTTTGAAAAATATTGATGGTAATTTTTGGTTCCTCAAATGGATCTATAAAATTCTTAGACTTGAATATGGTGTGTGTTTTCTTATTTAAATTTAATGGCATGTGATGTTGATCAATCTCCAATTTGGCATTTGTATAAGAATGGATTTGTCATGAAAGTGTGATGTGAGTGTTTAAAATAAATTTATAAAATAATTCTAAAAAGTAAAATGGTGTTTTCACCTATTTTTTAAGATAAAATTGGTTTTTTGAGAAATAATGGTTTTGTGAAGGGTGTTTGAGGCCCATTTAGAAAATTATGAAACTGGTGAAAGTGTTTAATATGAAAACCCTACATGGAAAATTTTCATTCCTTATAAATAAATAAATATATATATATATATACATAATATTGGGTGTGATTTCCTAGTTGTGGAATCCTCATGACCCATTAACTTAATGTGAAAATGAGAGGTCCTCAGTGTGTACTCCTTCATGATCTATGTTTTTCAAGGTAATATATTTATCATTGTGGTGACACAGGTGATGCCTATTGTGTAAATTGTTATATTTGTGCATGTGATTGGATGATCAAATGGAATCAGTTGTATTTCCCTTTTCAATACTTTTCACATCGATAACCTGACATAGCTATATAATTTTCTGAGAATGATTATTTCACTAGTTAGGTTATTCACTAGCTAGTGACCTAATGTAAGGGGATATTTGTTATTATTGTTATGGGATTAGGCCCCTTGGTCTATTCCATGTAGAGTGTGGCTGGGCATGTTAGGGATTTATGATTTCATCAATTGAGGAATTCTTTTTAGTGTGAATCAACAAATATTAGTATGTTCTATATTATTCACAAGTTCATAGGTTCCTCCCATTTCTATTGGAACTCAGTTACTTATAAAATATGATTGAGATGAAAGATTGGTTGGATACACTTGTGTGCTAATTTTCATTTCCCTGATATTTTAATTATAGTGGTCCTCTCATGTGTGGTGTACTTATTTGGAAAGTGATGATTTTGTTTTCAAAGGTTTATGGAAAAAATTCTCTTAGAAATTATTTCTACTCTCTTGTTCCGGTTATGAAATGAATGAAACACTTTCCGCTTTGAAATTGTTAATTGTTCTTTAATAGAAAATAACTTGGTTTTGGAAATAAAAAAGGTAAATGGATGATGATTTGTTTCGAAGTTGAAAATCTGTTTACTTTTGTATATTATATTGAAAACATTAAGTAGATATTTATTTTATTTTAATAGAAGTGAATTGGTAATAGATGGTTCAAGAATTCTTACTAAGTTTTAATACTCATGCCAATAGTTATTTCTGGTTTTTAGATTGGGATGCAGGTTTTACCTTGGTTTTGATCACTATGGGAAATTATTTTTCATGATATTGAATAGTAACCCTTGGGGTCACATTGAGACATGTAGTTTTCAAGTTCATTTTGGTTTTGTTGTGCACATTTTTGTATTTTCAGATTGTGTAAAATATATTCAGTTTGGATATTTGTATATTATTTGGGATACTTTTTTATCTTTCCACTATTTATTTAATTTATTTATTTCCATAAAAATTGTTCCCTTGTATCTTTATAGATGTATGACACCAGTTTTTGGCCTGTGGGGATCAGGAACACCCTTTGGGAAATATCACAGATCGACTCAAGTGACCGGTTCGAGGTTGAATCGAGTTGGTTTGTGAAACAACCACTTTGACCAGTTGTGAGGTGTAATGTGGTTATTGAAGATCGATATATAATATGGATACCTCTAGTTGAGGGTTCATGAGGCTGATATTCTGAAGATGGAATTCCTATGTTTCTATGGACACTATGAGTTCCAAGTGATTCCCTTTGGTGTGATAAACACCCCAACCATGTTTATGGATTTGAAAAAACAAGTCTTCCAACCATACTTGGACTATCTTGTGGTCATCTTAATTGAATACATACTCATCTAATATTCATCAGAGGAGTATCATGTAGATCACTTGATGATGGTTCTTTATATTCATTGAGAACGCCCACTTTATGGATAGCTCTCAAAGTGCTAGTTCTGATTCTTGAGGTTCACTTTTTGGGGCATGTCATTTCGGAGCACGGTTTATCCATGGAACTAGTGAATATTGATGATGTTCTTACTTGGGATCCAACCAAGAGAGTGTCAGAGGTGCAAATATTTCTTGGCTTAGCAGGGTACTAGATGATTTTTTTGGCATAATTCTCCATAATTAAAGCTCATTTGACCACCTTAACATAGAAATGGATGTCAATTCCTATATTTAGTAGTGCAAGATGTCACTAGAGGAGTTTAGTATAAGGTTGATGGGTTATCCTATTTTGATACAACCAAAGGAGGGTTTGGATTATGTAGTGTATTACGATTCCTCGGGAGATGGGCTCGGTTGTGTGTTGATGTAGTGGTAAGTAGTTATCGCATAAAATTTGAGGTAATTAAGATCCTATGAGAATAACTACACGACTCATGACCCAACGATTGTAGTGATAGTATTATACATGAGGATTTGGAGGCACTACCTTACAGGGGAGTAGTTTATGGTTTACTCAAACCATTATAGTCTCAGGTATGTCTTCACTGAAAGAGAATTGAACCTAAGATAGCAGTGCTGGTTAGAGTTACTGTGGGACTGTGACATTGGTATATTCTATACTCTGGGGAATGGAGATATATTAGCATATTACCTTAGTATGAATTCCATATATCTCTTAGTTTAGGAGTCTTTAGAGTAGTTGGACTACCTATAGGTGACCCTAGTAGAGGAGGAGGGTATAAATTTTCTATAGTCGATGGTGTTGACTCCCCCAATTCTCAAGTGTGTGAGAGTGTACTAGTTGGGAGACAATGATTGTGAGGTCTTATGTGACCATATATCTATATGAGACTCACCAGATGGATATTATAAAGGATTGAGTCATGTTATCTTTCTCCAAGGATGATCGGTGGTTCCAGTCATGATTTAGGAGTAAGTGATGCATGATTTACACACTTCTCCTCTAACTATACATCCCAGTGTGGGAAAAATTACAGATACCTTTAGTGGTCTCGAATGAGATGAATTGTAGCTAAGTTTATCTCTTGGGGCCTCACCTATTAGTAAGTGAAGGCTTAGGACCATGTTCTAGAAGGTTTGTTAAATCCCCTTGAGATCCTGGAGTTAAAGTGTTATGCCATTTCCATCTACATTGTGATGGGGCTTCCATGTAGAGTGAAGTTCCATGACCCCATCTGGGCGATAGTTGAGTGACTCACGAAGATGGAACACTTCCTTGCTATCGGGGAATAGAGTTTGGTGTAGAGTTTAGGGTAGTTGTAAGTAATGGGGATCATTCTCCTTCTTAGGGTGACATCAATGATTGTCCCTGATCATGATGTGTGATTTATGTTACGATTGTGGATAGGCCTTCAAGAGGAATTCAGGGCCCAAATGAGGATGATTATAGCCTTTCACACCCATACAGATGGGCTAAATGAGTGCATTATCCAAGTGTTGGAGTATATGTTGAGGTATTTCAAGTTAGATATTTTCTAGAGATGGGAGGATCACTCTCCCTTGGTAAAGTTTTCAAACAACAATAGCTACCACTCTACTATCAAAATAGAACCGTTGAGGCCCTGTATGGGAGACCCTATAGGTCACCCTTGATGTAGACATAGATTAGCGATACATATCTTATGGGACTATATATGGATCAAATGACAATAGGGAAGGTGAAGGTCATCTGTGAGCAGATGAGTATGTCCCAAAGTAGATTGAAATCTTATGCATATCATTGTTTTAGTCCATTAGAGTTCGAGCAAGGAGATAATAATTTTTTGAGAGTATCTCCAAAATTAGGATTGTGGAGGTTTTACCACAAAGGAAACATATTTCAAAGGTTCATTAGGCCTTTATATATCATTTAGATGGTTGGAATGGTTTTTTACTGCCTCTCCCTACCCACATAGCTGGAGTGGGTGAATGACATCTTCTATGTGTCACAACTGATGAGATAAGTGCGTGACCCTACACACTTCATCAAATGGGGAGATATTTACATTGACGTTGGATATACTATTATAGAGCACTGAGTGGTGATCAAGGATTGATAGGAGAGGACTCTATGTGGATAGACTATCCCCTTGGTATGTTTGTTATGGAATCACAGGAACATGTAAGAGAGTTACTTGGATAAGTAAATCCATATATAGGCTTATTATCTCAATTATTTTTCTTAGTTTTTATTTTAAAGGATAAAAATAATGAATTAATTAATGATTTAGAGACTTTTTTTCACATTTCATGATTTTTAAATATTTATACATATATTTCCAGATCCAGTCACCAAGACATTGTGTGATTCTGAGGCCCGGTGTGCCCAGAATTAATTTTATAAAATTACTAAATATATTTTATATTGTGTGCATGAAATTTCATAAAAAAGAGATATCACTTAAAATAAATATCATATTCATAAATCCAAGTCCACTGTTGAGTCCAAAATGTGATTTTTACCCTAGGTGTGACCTAAAATAGGTCAGTGCGAGGCATTCAGATATGTCACCCATTGATGATACACTCAGTGGATAAATTTATTAATTAAATCAATTAATTAATTCATTTTAACCTAAATGGAAATATATAAGATTACTCCAATATAGTATCCTCTAGGGTTAGTCTCATAAACATTAAGAGGATTCCAGAGCTTCTCCTTCCTTCTTTCATTGAAGAATCGCATCAGATGACGGTGAAACTTTGGATCAGAGTAGATTGGGACGCAACGAATGAAATGAATTACATATATCATTTGTGAGCATGTTATTCAATAAAAAATTATTCAATATCCATGTAGGTTTCATCAATTTATAATTTGATCCCTTTTTATTAACTTAATTGACGAGATCAATCACTTATATTGATATGCCCCAATTGTAGCCATTACATGCTCCCATGTAATTATATAATTGATTATTTAAATTTTTTCTAAATAGAATATCCCAATTATTGATAATTGGTAAATAATTCATGGAAAAAATCTTTAATTCATTTTTCTTGTGCCTTCCCCCTCATTTTCTTCTCGTTTATCAGTAGTTGGACCACGTGGTCCCAGTTCAACATTACCGAGTGGTACTAAGCCCGATCAATCCCTCGGAATTGTGAATAATTCAAAATCAAGGGATTTATAAATGAATTAGGAATAGATTTGGGATATTTTGGACTTTTTTATTATCATTTTTAGTATTAGTAGCCAAATATTTTATGGCAGACGGATTGAAGAGTAAGCGACGTGGGAGGAGCTCTGATGAATGACAGGATCAGATTTTCGGCCACTGAATGGTTGGAAATGATGAATGGTTACCATATCTGTAGATTTAAAGTAAAAATGTAGTAATATATTAAGGTTTGTGATGGGTTTATTTCATTGAGATGGGATATGAGATTCTTTAAAAACTTGACTACACTCTATGTAATGTAATGAACACATGGTGTGTAGCCCCTTGGCTATGACGGCTAGGGTTTGGAAAATCATATGGATGGAATGGAGTGTATCCCTTCTCTTTTTCATGTACCACTTCCCAAATAGACGATTCATGTCACGTAACACACAGGTAGACCCCCCCCCCCACCCATGTGGGAGTAAATAACTAGGAACACGACCGTGCACCTAAGTACACAGACATGACTAGAAGGACATGACCAGAAGGAAATAACCTAGTACCAAGTAGTTCTTACATAATATATAGTCCACCTACATGTCATATACCTCTATATGAATTGGGGTAATGTTTTAGACAGGGGAACGTCCAGGTGGTCGGGTGGAACCAGACGATGTGTGGGTCCCCTCACATGATGTGTACCCCTTGGCTTCATTTCAGGAGACTTCAATATTCCGTATCTTCTTCGTTTGAACACATTTTTTGGACTAAGAGTAGAATATCTGGAGTGTTTTTCCATTTATAATATGATGGTTCCTTCATTACTAAATTCTGAGATATGATGTGAAATATTTTAGTCATGGCACTCAGTAGTGATCACACAGGATCACCAGAAGCATCCTGAGTGGATCCCTCCCGCTAAGCTGGGCATGGTTCCTCAACAAATTACAGAGTGAAAACCTCCTAAAATCATATGGAATGGGTTCTCTATAGGATTTTAGAACGGAACCCTATAGTATATCTGGTCATGGGGCCTTAACTGACTTCTGAGTGGAACCCTCCACCTGGGCTGGCCATGGGTCCTTGGTGACTAGAGTAGAGCCCTGTTGGAAGTGTAGGTCATGTGTCCTCTACAAGATTTTAGAGTGTAACCCTCCATTTGAGATAAAAATGGTTAATCTATGAACTTCTCAATTTTAACCCTCCAATTGAACTGGGCATGGGTCCTTGATGACTTCTATAGTGGAACCCTCCAGGTGGTTTGGGCATGGGTCCTTTACCACTAGACCAGAACCCTCTTGCTGGGTAGGTAATGGGTCATCCATCAACTATTAGAGTGGAAACCTAATGTATTACTAATTTATGGGTCCTATAACTAGATATTATAGACCCTTGACTATGTGACATAGTGATGAGGCATGTCTTGACTTGGACAATCACTTCTGGGAAGATGCATAAGATGATGGGTATCGTTGATGGAATTTTGGAACTATTGGATAATCTTCTTCTTGGGTTCATCTATGATATGTATACCCTCTTTCTTTCTCATTTAGGTTTCATTTGACTAAGTATATATATATATACCTATCTATATCCATACCTTTGGATTTGGATACTCTCTTTCTATGATATTTGAAGACATGTTGGGTATGCCACATGCTTTATGTGATTAGCTTCTCAGGATTGGTTGATCTGTGAGGCAGAGACCCTATTTCTATCTTATTTTGGGTTCTTTTAAATGATCCCATATATATATATATACCTATCTATATCCATACCGTTGTATTTGGTTACTCTCTTTCTATGATATTTGAAGATGCGTTGGGTATGCCACATGATTTTCATGTTTATCTTCTCATGGTTGGATGAGTTTCATCATCTTATAGGTGGAAAATACCCAACATGTAGTTCAACTACTCCCCATGTTGAGCCCCATGTGCTTAGATGAGTTTACTCCCACACTTGGTTGGGGTTGAGTTATTCTCTTTCACTGTACTTATGTAATATTTTACTGTCTTTCTATTTTGGTTGCATCTCTTACTTCTCACCCTTAAGCTTTCAGGGTGTCCTACTAGGTATTTATATACTCACCCTTATATGGGATTTTCCCACATATGTCATGTCTTATGAAAATTATGGATAGCTCAGCAGTGACTTTAGAGGATCTTAGGGATATGAGGGGTTTCGGACCACGTACGGTGGTTATATCTTGGAGATCTAAATTCAAGATCTCTCAGTAGTTACTTTTCTATTTATGTAATCTTGGGACATATTTCTAGTTGGGCATGTATTTTTATACATTAATTTTATGTTTTCACTACCGTACTCTTGTATCATATTGAGGTTTTACATTCATGTTTAACTCCCTATTGTTTTTCATATTTTACACTTTTCCTCTACACTTTTTCATTGAGGTAGTTATGTGTGTGTGTACAGGTACTTAGGTAAAGGCCTCCCATTTAAGATATTCCTTTCAGAACATTTCACCACCCCCTGGACTATGAAGGCGGTCTTGTAGTAGTTTTTTCTCAAGTCTTGGATTGGGTTGGGTCATGAAAGTTAAAAAAAATGTTTTAAAATATTTTTAAATAGATTATGTGCACCCTTTGATTTTCTATTTAAGAGATAATTTTTTATTAAATCAAATAGATCCCTATTTTATGTTCATCCTAGTATCACTAATATGTACTTAGACATTCAAGAATATTACTATTGGAATGGAATGAAAATATTTATTTATAACATTACCATGAAATTTTTGAAAAGTCAATAGGTTAATGAAGAAACAAATTACTGAATGGAATGGTTCAACATTTCCTAGTTTTGATGTGAAAATTGGAAAATATATCAATGGATTTCATGATGTTATTACCAATGACATCACGATGTAAGAATGAGATTTTTGTTATTTCTGATCAATTAACTAAATATTCATATTTACTTACCATATTAGATATTGTCTCTTTGGATTATCTTTCTAGAATATATCTCAAAGAAATTGTTAGGTTATATGGAGATCATGTTTCCATTGTATCAGACCACGATCCCAAGTTCACATATTATTTTTTTAAAGGACTTCAGAAATCATTGGGTAATAAATTAAATTTAGTACAACTTTTAATCCTCAATATGATGGAAAATATGAGTTGATAATTCAAACCATGGAACATAAGCTTCATTCTTATTCAATGGATTACCATGGAAGTTTGGATAAACATATTTCTTTGGTTATGTTTTCTTATAAAAACATTTTTCATTCTAGTATATAGATGGAACCATTTAAGAAATTATATAGAAAGTGGTATTAGATGCAATATTTTTGGGGTGAAGTGGGGGAAATGAAGTTGATGGGACCCGAGTCGATAGAGGATATGGGTAAGAAGTTGTATTTGATTTAGAAATATATGATTATGTCTTAGAATAGGTATAAAAGTTACGTTGACAAGTGAAGGAAAGATATTAATTTTGTGGTAGGTGATAATACTTTTATCAAAGTATATATATGAAAAGGTGTTATAAATTTTGGTAAAAGTTAAAAGTTAATTCTAAGGTTCATTGAATCATATGAAATCCTAGAGAATGCTAGATTAGTTGCCTAATAAGTGGCCTTTCCCCTAAATTTATCCTAGGTACAAAAGGTATTACATGTTTCAATGGTAAGGAAATATGTTAAAGATTCATCTCATGTTTTGATCCCTTAACTAGTACAGTTGGAATAGAATATTTATTTTGAGGAATATCCTATTAATATTCTTGACCATAGATATAATTTTTTTTCCAAAAAAATTAATAAATCATGTTATGGTTTTAGGGAAGGACAGTATGGTTCAAGAAGCAACATTATAATGTAAAAATTCTATGAGGGAAAGATATCCCCACTTGTTTAATAAGAATGTGAAATTTCAAGGAAATAATTTAAAAAATGGGTGAATATTTTAACAACTAATGTAATGATATAATAAATTAATTTCATTTTTTTAATATTTATAAATTATATAGTTATATTAGTTATAAAAATATTAGGTAATTATTAAATAAAAAAGGAAATAATTTTATTAAACTCATTTATTATAATGTTTTATTAAAGAGATAATTTATAAATTCAAGAGTTTTAATTTTATAAAATTAATTTTATTTTTGAAATAGGCATATAAAAATTAACTTAAGACTAAATTTTGGTATTTTTCAGAAAATATTGATTTTTCAATGAATAATGAAAAATACTAATTTTATTAAAAATATAATTTCTTTTAAAAAATTATGTATTTTTTGGAATTTGATTTAAATTAACATAAATATTGGTTAGTTTTATTTAATCTAATTAAATAAATTTGAATCATTTTTATACTGGATTTTATTATAAGTTTATTTTTGGGATTAAAAATTCATTTTTATGAAAACTGTTTCAAAGTGAATAATGATTATACTTTTTAATTGATTACAATAATAACTAATTAGGAATGATTTAAATTAAATGTATAAATTATATATATATATATATATTTATTTATTTATATATTTAATTTCCTATAATTATTATTACGAATCATTGAGATAATTTAGATTCATCATATGCTTGAGAAAAACGTTTCTTGAAAACCCACATTTTCATCACATATGTAGTTTTAATTTTAAATTTAATTATTCAAATTATATGACATTAATTTGGTTAAATTTATTCTATATTTGGATTAAAAATAATTTATATTATATAATAATTTTAACTTAGTTTTTTTCATAATAAATAGTGAAAATAGTAAAAATATTTTATAGTGGTTAAGGTTTTAATGGGATTACTGGGGGTAAAATTAAAAAGATAAGAGTTAAAATGACATAAAAAATACCTAAATTATATTTTATATAAATATTTATATCATATAAGGATCAATAATGTTCCATTTTGGAACTTTTATAATGTGTAAAACATGGGTATAACTTTTTTTCAAACATTCAATGTGGGTCCTCTCTCTCCTTATAAAAGGCCACCCTCTCTCCTATCGTATTCACACCTTAAAATAATTTCATTTCCTAAAATACCTATAAAACTACATTCATTACATAAATACCCACATCCTAGTTTCCTTATTATTATCATAAATCCATTCTATGAAGGGTTTGGTTATAATCCTAAAGAGGTAGTTCGAAGAAGAGGTTTCATTCTTAATCGAAATTGTTTGTTTTGTTTCTTATTCAACCTAATTAAAATTTTATTCAATAATAATTATATAATAACAACAAAATATTAAAAATAGTTTTATGTTATTATGTTAGTGTTGTAACATAAATTCATCTCCTCTTCCATCTAATGGAAAATGAAACCAGCATCTGTGTGTACAGTAGATTACGACCTCACAAGACGATATAATTCATTTACCATCATCACCTATCATTAATATTTATAAAGATGGAATTAATTTTATATATTATACTAATTAAATATTTATCATTATTAAAATATAATATTTCATTTACTTTTTACCTTTGTATTCACTGAAAAATGATAACATTGTTCGTGCTTATATGTGTACTACCGTCTCCAGGAAGTGATGTAATTTTTTTTTCATCCCAACTTCACATAGATGATATATATTAGTGTATTAAAATAAATAATATGATATTTTTTATATAATTAAAATTATATAATGATAAATTTATACTTACCTTTAATCTATAATGATATTTGAAAAATGAAATCATTGCTCGTGTGTATGTATGGCCTACCATCTCCATGATTGTAACATTGTTTTTCTAATAAATATCCTTAATTATTGGTTTTAAAAGTATAATTAATGTATAAATATGATAAATATATCATTATTATTATTCTTGAGATGATGGAATAATGAAAACTATGACCATAGTCAACCTACCAAAGTCATTTTGGACATATGAACTGAATATCATCAGAACACCCAATATGAACTTAATTGATTAAGTAATTAAATATAAAAAGATAATAAATAATATAAATAGGAATAATAAAATTGAAAAAGTTTCTTAAGAAATTAAATAATTAACATAAATTTATTGTTTAGGAATATAAAGAACATTTTTAATGATATAGACTCAAGGTAAGGGACTCTTTAACTTAAAATCTCATTTTAAATGTTATGTAGATTTATTTTATAAATATTTATCTTCTATGATAATGTTTTTAAAATTAATTTATTAATAAATTTTAATGGACCTAAAATAATTATAAAATAAATTCTTATTTCTCATTTGAACTTTTTCAAGGGTTCTCAAAAAGGATTTTTTTTTTACAGAATGTTTGTCTTTCATTACAAAACACAAAAGGTCTATTATATTTTATTGTATATAGTGACAATAAATTTTCCCAACACCATAAACATTATATTAATTTTGGATTCCATTACAAGATCTCATGTTTTATTCAAAGAAAAATCGTATTTTCTTTTTCCTTGGTGTTTTAGTATTGAAAATGGGGTTTTAAAAGAAAATGGTATTTTGATATCCGAAATTTTTTTTCATACAGGTTTAAAAGAGTATTTGAAGTGTTTTATAATGAAAAGGTGTAAGACTAAATAGTTTTATCCATTATATTGTCCTTGTAAATTGGTTTTTTCAATCAGTGATCTTGATATAACTTATACAATGGGTTGAGCCCTAGTATATTTCAAGATATGATGGGTTGGTCCTCATTATGGATCATCATATGATGGATTGAGCCCCATTATAACTATTGATATGATTATTGAGCCTTATTATAGCTCTCAAATTCATTGGGTAATGATTATGTTCTCTAACAAAAATATTGTAAGTCGCCCATATGGTTATTGTAGTTTTTATGGTTTATGTATGTGTTCCATGAAGATCATGTCTCAAGGAACCCATAAGACTTTTCTATCCTTTTAATGAGTTTTCATGGAAATAATATGCTTTAAAAAGGTAATAAAAATGAAAATTTGATAATAAAGATGATGTCCTTTCTCAATAAAAAGGAATTTTTTAAAGAACAAGTTATTCACGGGTCTTCGTATTTTTCACTTGGCTAATGTATTTGTTCTTTTTATGCCCCTTACTGGACTTTTTGTGCTCATCCAATATTTTTAAAATGTTTTTCACTCGTTTTAAGGATGGTTAATGTAAAAGGAGTAGTAAATTTGAAAGTCATAAAGATTTTTAATGAAAATAAATATGTTTCTTTATAAATATTTTATAATGAAAAAAATATATTTATAAGAAGTGTCCACTTTATAATATATGGGATTGTTATGTAATATTTTTTACCTAATTCTCTAAAAATATAAACCTAAAATATTTTTGGGAATAAAAAGTTAATTCTAGTCCAAAGTCAGTAGAATATGTATTTTCTAAGGTTAGGTCCTTATAATAAACCATTCCATGAGCACATTGGCCACATCCTAACTAGATTTTGAGTTTTAAATATGGAAAAGTTCCTAAAAATGGTGATTGAGATATTTATAAGAGTCATATATGGTGAATAAGATTCATTTGACCCATTCTTATTATTCATTCATATCGTGAGAGGGAAGATTGAATTGAGAATATAGTTTTAATCAGAAAATGGAGAAGTCTTATAATAAGTAATATTTGTGAAATATGAAAATGTTATGTGTAGGGATTTATCCTTTTATATTTTTAGGAAAAGATAGGTCCATGACATGGGAGTTATGTCTGTGTTGAGATGTTCAAATTTATGAAATATTGTTATGTTTTTCCAAACATAGTGATGTGTTAGAGTAAATAAAATATTAAATGAAGGTAATTTTGAAGATATGTAAGATTTATTACTTTAAAAAATTTGGAGGATTTCATTACATAAGGAAACAAAGAGGATAAACTATGAAATATGGTTCGATTATTCTAGTAGTTATACTTATTAAGAGAGGTTTTTTCCATATCACATATCCAAAAATATGATTTATACTAACAACATATTGAGATACATATCATTTCATTATGAGATTTGTTTTTGTGAAAATAGTTATTTTGATACCTCCACACCATAAAGGTTTGTTTTGATACAAATTGCCATGAGTTATTAAAGAACTGTGTTGTGACATGGGCCCACACCATGACCTATTTGATAATTAAGATACTTTAGAAGAATCACACCATGATATTTGAGAAAATTATAAGGGATGTCTTTTAGAGAAGATTTTGAGGATCATATTATTGACTCATAACATGGTATCATGAACAATACCAAACAGAAAATAAATAGTTGGAGTAAATACTAACACACCTTGAAGGAAGAATTCACACCGTGAAGAGGTGGTTCTATATTAAAAAACATTGATATTTATAAATTAAAAGTGGGACATTTTTATCTGTATTTATGATATTAATTAAATAAATTAGAACTTAAGGACCAAAATAAATTCACGTGGAATATTTGGAATGATCTCAGTGGAGTAGATAAAGTTGAATTGATCTTAACCCATGAATCAAAGTGGTTGGTTTTAGGAATCTTATAAAATATATTATATAAGTTTTGGAAAAACACATAGAATAATGTATATCTGGATTCATGAGAAAAGAAGAAGAAAATTTAAATTAATTCTATTGTTATATCTAATTAAGTTTGATATAGGAGTATCAAAGAAGAAAAATAGAGAAAAAAAACTTATATATATGGTTGGAAAAGAAGGAATGAAATAGTTTAATTCTATATTGGAATTATTATCATCTAGAAGAAGGGATTATTTATATTTTACTATAATATAATCCAATTATTAACCCTTGAATTGAGGTGGTTATCTCATTAGAAATTAAATATAAATAGATTACTGAAAAATGTTCAAGGGAGTATCAAATTAGAATTAATGATATAGGTGGAGTAACATAATGAATAGAGATAGTCTATTATATCCATATACAATTGATGAAGATCCAAAATTATGTAAACTATTAAAGAAATGTCTCTAAGTTGTTCATAATAAGACAAGAAGATGGATTTCCCCAAGGATCTAAAGTGTTCCTTTCCTAAATTTATTATAACACATATAGTTCACAGTGTCAATTCATGGTACATAGACACATAATCATGTGTATGGTCCTTGGATTATCCCGTAGTGGTGAACCAATTAATGTCCCCATAAATATAATGATTTACTTTCTACATATATTTATTTGGTGTAGTTTAAATAAGAGAATAAGGAGAGATTGATAATGTTCTTACTAACATGAGAAAAATATATTAATGGCCTAAAGGACCATGAAAAGATTAAATAATTTAAATTACTATACAACCTGATTCACCCCTACTCATATTGGGGTAGTTCAGCTCAACCTATTCCCAGCAAGTGGTGTCAAATCTAAAAAAAATTGAGAAGTTAAATATCTCTATGTGTTTGGATTTCATGGGTACATGGAAACAATGATGAGACCTCTATTATTCAAAGGAACTAAATTTAATAATTAGAAAAACGAAATTTTAATGTTCCTATAGGTTTGTGGAAATGAATTTTTGGAGTATAATTTTGGAGATGATGTTTTAATAAACTATATTTAAAGAGTTTGGGATGCTAGTATAGAGAGTATTTTAATTATATTATGGTCTAATGAAGTCTACAACAACACTGACCATTTTTTCACTACATTTGGGATGTATAATAGTCTTGAAATTATTTATATAATAATAGTGGAAGTGAAGGAGAAATATTTATTATTAGAAAAAAAATCCCCTATTAAGATTTTTTGGGTTGTGTTTGTTGAAAAATCCAATTAAGGATGTTTTCTTAGATGATGAAGTAGTTTTAAAAAATGATAAATTTAGAGTTTTTTCAAATTAGTTAATTGGGTCTTCACCATGTCTTAAACCATTTTTTTTTAATTTTTCCAAGTCATATTAAATATTATTATGGAATGAGTATGTGAATACTCCTACAATAGTGGGTGTTTTGATTTGTTAATTCACCTATGTGAAATGTCCAAGTTCTCTACAAGAATGTTGGGGGTCTTGGTGAGTGAAAATAACCATTCAAAAAATACCACACTATTTTAATGGGTTTGGAATTTTTTAAATATAACTATTTAGTGTATGGTAATATGCTAAGGGTGTGGAAGATACCGTGGTGAAACCAACAAAATATAAGTCTGAAAATTTCCCTACATCCTGATGAAAATATTTATGGTTTTTTGTTCCCTATAGTGTAAATCGAATTAAAGAAGAGGGTGTTAAAGGTCCTATATTCCTTGGTGATAAATATGATATAATTTCTCCATAATGGAACTCAAATTAATGAAGAGGAAACATGGTTTGGACCATTTCGTTTATTTGGGTGTGGTGCCTAAGAAATCCATATGTGAAAGATGGGGAGACTTGTTATGGTCATGGAGAAAGTCATATGGGAACTGTATTGAATAAAATTTAGAAGACCACCATGTCATAGAGAAAAATATATGGGTGTGTTGTAAGCGTTTTCATAGATCATCTCAATGAAATTCATAAGTTACCCAATATGGTTTTTTGAGTTTACATGGATGTTATAAGTGTTTTTTATGAATGGTTATGGTTTGTTTTTAAGGAATTAATTTCAGGAATTAAATAGAATTGAGTGAATTCTCATTGAATATTGGATTTAAAGGGGTATTTGATTTAGTTTTGAATTATATCTGTATAAAAATATAGAAGGAGTAATGGGAAATTCCAGATCTTGTTAGAAAGTTAAAGGGTGATTCTAAATATCCATTGAGGAGAAAAAGTCAAATATAGAGGTGTTCTAGGAGTTCTATTTCTATATGGTTTTTACTGTAATTTTGTTTCCAAGAAACGTCGCATATGTTGTATACATTCATCATCATCATTTGAATAAGTAGAATACAACATCATGAGGAGAAATGGGTTCCCTAGTGTTGTAGAGAGGTAATATTTCTAATTGTCCATGGTAGTGAACAAGGAGGTTCAGTAAGGTCGATCCTAACTTGAAAAAATTGTAATAGTAAGGATTTATTTTGTTTTTTGTATATCAAAATTATTTTTCATGATACTTATATAATATCAATGAGGGTGAAAAAAGTAAAATCTCCATTTTCATTTACTAATTTATTCACTATATAGAGAAAGAAAAAAAAGATTTTGAACTGTTCTTCAAGGTGAGAGAACAATATCAAAAATCAAGGATCATACAACAATACACTGATTCACCCCACCCTCATGTTATATTTCTTGATAAAGTACCAATATTTATCATCCTAAAAAATTGGTGAAGACCACCTTATCTGAAAAGGAAAGAAGAATAAAAATATGAATAAGACTTATGAGTGGAAGGATGCACCCACTGAGGTATGTGGGATTGATAAAAATGTTAGATCTATTAGTAATATTATTTTGGATGATATGTGTATACCTATAAATATTTATTCATCTTAAAATAAGTAAATTAGCAGGTTTTTTCATGGAATAATTTTCAATGAAATCTAGTCATCAATCAGGAGGACCGTTATCCAGTGTCCAAGAGGATATCCAAGCCTTACATAAAAGGGTATATCAATAGTAAATTATACATGAAGTGGATTATAATTTTATAGAAAAATTATCCATGGATAATATGAGTTTAAAGAGAGTAGTGGTGGATGTATATGTGCATATAATGAATATATGTGATGAAGAAGCAAATTGATCTACTTGAAGAAATTGACCAATAAATAGGTCTAAATGGATATAGAGAAATACATTAAATAAATAATTATCCCTCTTAAGTCACAAATTTATAATAGGATACAAAATATAAATAAATATGGATCTAGAATGAAGCAGGTGGATTATCAATTATAGGATAAATAAATGATGATCAAGTATCTTGAATTAAATATTAAGTCCCTTAAAGAAACAAATATGGAAGTAACTCCCATCATGGAATCATCACCAAATTTTTTGCACAAAGATAAAAATATAAAAATATTGAATAAAGGTAATTTTTATGGGAAACATTTTAGAGTAGGCTCTCAAAGGGAATTAGTTACAAAATGAAACTATTTTGGAAGACTTGGACACACAATGAATGTTTTTATAGAATCCCATGGGCTTAGAAGAGGAAGGAAAACCATAACATCAAAATATCAACCTAGAAATGACTCAAAGAGGTGTGATTTTAATGGGATATTTTTTATATGTTCTAGTAATTAAAATATGGAAATAAATTAAGGTTTTAATAAAACTATAGGTTTCATAAATAATTCCACCATACCTATAAAAAATTATAATATAAGTAACACCAAAATAAATCTATTAAGATGAAAAATAGATTCACTGTTATAGAGGAAAATAATGGATCTCATAAAAAATTTCATAAAGCACCAATTATGAGGCACTCATAGTATCCATAATGTATAGAACAGAATAAAATTTATAAAATAATGAATGAATTCACTCCAATAATGAGAATTGTGAAGAAACATATCAAGAACTATTCACTAAGGAAAACCAAGTCTGAAGTGACCATAATGGTCTTGAAATATTATAGTCATGAGGAGTGACTTAGTGGTTTCACAAATTATACCATAAGAAAAAGAGGTAAATACTAATGTAAGTACCCTCCTATGATGGAGGAAACATGATGAAGGATCACGTAAAAATGCATCATTGGAGGAAACATTCACAAGTGGGGTTACACTCCCAATATATATACAAACTATGAAAAAGAAGTTATAAATCCTAGAGAAAGCATCCAAAATTAAATCTACACAAGTATCATTGAAAGAATATCCACTATAAAGGTTTATAACAAATTTAAATGAAATGTGTTAGTTTATAATAACAAACCACATTCCTCAATATGAGGGTGTCATAATTACCCCCATTACAAAATATTTCAAAGTTTCTAATAACTATTGTAGGTGGTATATGATTAAGGGGGAGATAATATTCATGGATCATATGAAATTAAAATATATGGATGCTTAGTGATATTGTGAATTTTCTAGAAAGAAGAAATTTTTTATGATAAAAACAAAGATACATGAAATAAGAGGATTCATAATTTTTATAATTATTAATCTGTATCATGCCTTAACATAAATTAGAAATGATATCAAGGCCGAAACATGATTCAAATTGTGGTTTCAAGTAGCTAATGTGGTTTTTTATAAACTAGAACTGGATGTTTCATACTATGATAAAGAAACAAAAATGAAGTAAATCTTGATTTGGTGTTAAATAGGTGTCAAAGATATAGTTTAAAATCTAGTGGTATCAAGCCACCAGTAGAGATAAATAAGTTACATTAGTCTAGTTCTCAAGTAGAATATACCTAACATAATAAATATTATACAATTCTAGAGAATAGTATAAATATTTTTTATTTATTTTTTATTTTTTATTACTAACAATGTGGTATTAGTTTACTATTTTCAAGATACCAAATGTTTTTGGAAGAAAATAACATTACCAAGGACTGATTCCCCATGACGAAAATTACCTAAAGATATGGCGTCAAGAGTCGGTGGTATTTAAGGGGATTAATTGATGAGCAGTCAAAGGATATTAAATCTCATCTAAAAAAAGTTAGATCCCTAGGAATAAAGAAGTATAATGAATATCAAATGGAATCACAAGTTTTCCACAAACTAGTTGTAACATCCTGGTTCCGGAAGCCACCCAGAGTCGCCCTATACCTGGTTCGTCACATGGCCTCAAGCACATTTCCTGAAAAACCAGAGGATGTCAACTAGCAGCAAGGGCCTTGGATGTGATAGTAGGGAAAATATGCCCTCATTGGCAGAGTACACAATATAAGTAAAAAAATACATATAATAGCGGAATTAGTAATAATGACATATAGAAGTAATAGTAGAAAAGTGAAGTATAAACTAGAGAACATATATAAAATGATGCATGATACATGTGTACAGGAAAATATCCAACCAAGTCACAATGCTAGAATACAACAGTTCTAAAACATAATTCAAAAGAAAGTAGACAAACTCCTCAGCATCGCAAGCCATAGCTTGGTCCCATGCTCTCTAGCTCCATAGCAAATCAAGTACCTGAAGTAGGAGGGTGCTTGCCCTTATCTATACCGGTAACAATATAATCTCTTTGGGCCAAAAAGCATGGCCCAAATATGGTGTGAGACTAAATCCCAGTAGTCAACCACTTAAATATCTGTGCCTAACAGTCAATGAATATACAGAAGGTAAAAGTACAGAAACAGTAAACAGGAAAGTGCTCAGCAGTAAACAATCTGCAATATCAATATCAAGAAATAGTCTAACAAAAAGTTAAACCTCAAATAGGTAACCCTCTAGGAAGTACTAACAGCCATCCCCTCTGGTCCTACCGAAGAAGTAAAAGAAACCCCCTGGGTAGTGCACTCGGCCTAACCCCTCTGGTTCAGTCATAATAATTCATAAATAATCTCTAAGGAAGCACTCACAGTAAATTACCCTAATAGTCTAAGGTATTCAGGGACTCTCTAAGGAAGCTCACTTAGTCAATTCCCCTTATAGCCCCAAGATCAAGGACTCTCTGAGGAAGCTCACTCGGTCAATTCCCCTTATAGCCCAGGTCATTTAAAGACTCTCTGAGGAAGCTCACTCAGTCAATTCCCCTTATAGTCTAGAGTAATCAAGGTAATTCAAAGTAAAACAAAGACTCTCTGACGAAGCTCGTATGGTCAATTCCTCTTTTATTCTAAAGTGCTCAAATTCTCTCTGAGGAAGCTCACTCAGTCAATTCCCCTTATAGCCTACTACACCAGGTTATCACGGCCCTATGTAGGTCAACAATCATAGAAATTCAATATGGACAAGGTAAACCTACATAAGTACCTAGCTAACCAGTCTATAGAATATCAAGCATGTCAGAATACAAACTCTCCATCCTATAGAAACAGGCATGGAAAACAGGAAAGGTAGCCCAACTGGTTAAACAGGATCCAAAGGTCTTAAACAGAACATGCATGGGAAATACATTCAAATCATATCAATCAACCCTATTCATATCCAATTATACTCTACACAAGTATACAAGCATGGTAGGAAACAACAGGGATAAAATGGAAAACATGCAATACACCGTTCAAGGGTATTGGTGGAATTTTCACAAAATACTCAAAGACATTGAACGTAAAGGCATAAACCGCATACCTCAGGGTTAGTATATCTCTATATGTGAACCTCGAAGCTTGAATATACTTATAATGTCGAATATCTACAAAAAATTCTAAAACGTTCAACCCAAGATATCTTACAAGGGAGGAGAAATCAAGGGATGGTGTTATAGGAGAAGAGAGAACTCACTGATGTGATTCCAACACAACTGGTGGTGTTTGATTTGGAGGGCAGGAACACACTCGGGGGTTCATCGAATATCCATATCTATATAGAGCTCTCGGTCAAACGAGACATAAATGAAGAGAATTCTGGCAATTAGATGCGACCCAGATGCATTTAATGAAAAAAAGTACACAGTGAGTAATTTTGAAGTACATGGCATGTACTCCCTTTTTCTTTACTCCACTTTAAGCGGCCTCCAAAACACTCTCACACGGCCATGTGTGTGGATACTACACGGCCAGCACATGGCCTCCTGCGGAAAAGTAGTACACGACGTGTACTCATAAAGTACACAACGTGTACTTAGAAAATTTCCAGAATTTCCTCTTTTTCTCAAAAATGACCAGGAAAAAAACATACCTGAAAATAAGATCTAGATTATTAGAAACTTCCCCCCTTAAATAAATTCATCCCCTAATTTTCCTAGCACGGAGTAGAAGAAGAAACCCCAAACAACTCTAACCACTTTGATCGTACATCTACCTCCCTCTCCCATGTATTTTCCTATACTCCCCCGTGCTTCCAAAGCACTCGTACCAGAGGAACAAACCAGCCATAGAGAACCTTCATACTTTAATCCAAAATCCAGATAGGATTCTCCTCAAAGGATGCATCCACTTCCAACTCAACCTCCTCAGGTTGGAAAATATGAGACGAGTCAGAAAATTAATGTCAAAGATGAGAAACGTAGAAGACGTCGTGCATAGCCCAGTACCTCTGAGGTAATTGCAACTGATAGGAAACTGGACCAACTCTCTCCAACACCTCAAATGGCTCGACATACCTTGGTGAAAGATTACCCTGTCTCCTAATCCTCTTGTGTCCCAACCTCAGTGTGACACACATGAAAACCTGATCCTCAACCTCGAACTCTAGAGGTCCTCTCCGCTGATCAGCATAAGACTTCTGTTGAGACTAGGCAGTTTCCATCCTCTTCTGAATCAACTCTATCTGCTCTATGGTCTTATGAACAAGATGAGGTCCCAGCAAAGCTGCCTCTCCTACCTCTAGCCAATATAAGGGTGATCGGCATGACCTACTGTAAAAAACCTCATAAGGTGTGATCTAAATAGTTTCTTGAAAATTATTATTGTAGGAAAACTCCACAAGAGGTATATGCTTCTCTCAAGAACCTCCAAAATAATAATTGTGTGCTCAGTTCATATCCCCAAGCACCTGAATTGTACACTCAGACTGGCCATCTGTATGGGGGTGGTAAGCTATACTCAAAAGTACCTGTGTACCCAAAGCCTTATGAAGCCCCTGCCAAACTCGAGAAGTAAAATGAGCATCTCTATATGAAACAATGGAGTGTGGAACTCCATGTATCTGCACAATCTCTTGGATGTAAAACCATCCTAGATCATCAACATTGAAGGTATCCTTGATTAGAAAGAAGTGACCGACCATCGTGAGTCTGTCAATGAAAACCCAAACTACATCATTCCCTCGAGGCGACCTCGGAAAACCGGTCATGAAATCCATCGCGACGTCATTCCACTTCCACTTGGGAATGGGTAACTACTGTAAAATCCTTACTGGTCACTGATGCTTCACCTTGACCTACTGATAAGTGGAACACATCATGATGAAATCAGAAACATCCCTCTTCATACCAGGCCACCAATAGTGATAGTGTAGATCACGAGAAATCTTAGTGATGCTAGGAGGAACTGCCCAAACTGAGGAATGAAAGTCCCACATTAGCTCCTCATGTATATATTCTGATACCCATACATTCTCATGGAAACAAAAGATCTCATCCTCGCCTACGGTCTTTCCAGAAATAGGTTCCTCTCCTGACACACTCTCCCTTAGAACTAGGCCTTCAGAATCTGATAGTTTCCTCATTCGAACTCGATCAAGAAAAGTAAAGGTAATAGCTACATAAGATAAAAAATTATGCCCATGTCTGTCGGGCACCTCCAAATGCATCTCAGAGAACAGATCCATAATCATCTACTCACTACTGTCCTCCTAAACTACCTGTATCTGAGTCCTCCTAGTCAATGCATCAACCACCGTGTTTACCTTCACAGGCGTATAGGCAAGCTCAAAGTCAAAGGACTATAGGTACTCAACCCACATGTACTGTCTCAAATTTAGATCATGCTGAGTGAATATGTACTTGAGACTTTTGTGATTGGTGAAAACCACAAAATGCTCTCCCAAAAGATAATGTCTCCAATAGTGTTGGGAATGAACAATAGCTGCTAACTCCAGATCATGTGTCGGGTAATTCCTCTCATGCGGACTCAACTTCTGGGACCCATATGCTACGACTCCATCACCCTACATAAGCACAGATCCCAGTATGATACATGAAACATCACAGTAAAATCTATAGCTCCTTCCTGGATCTGGAAAGATTGTTATTGGTGTTGAAGTCAGCCTCCCCTTCAGCTCTTGACAGGCTGACTCACAAGAATCTGAGCATAAGAACTTCACACCCTTGTTAGTCAGACCTGTCAGCGGTGCTACCAAGTGTGAATATCCATGTATGAAATGTCTGTAGTATCCATCCAGCCCTAGAAAACTCTACAACTCAAAGAATTTCTTTGACTGCTTCTCAGAAACTATAGCTCTCACTTTCTCTGAGTCTACTGATACTCCTACCTCTAAGATAATATGTCCCCAAAAGTGAATATGATCCATCCAAAAGTGGCAGTTTGAGATCTTAGCATATAAATTATGCTCCCTAAGTGTACTCAAAATGATCTCAAGATGGGTAGCATGGTCATGTCAAGTGTGATAGTACACCAAGATATCTTCCACAAAAACCACCACAAAGAAATCCAAGTATGGATGGAACACTCGATTCATCAGTGGCATGAAAACTACAGGCGCGTTCATGAGACCGAATGGCATAACCATATACTTGTAAAGACCATAACTACTCTGGAAGGCTGTGAGAGATATATTAGATTGTTAATGCATAATTTATGATAACCAGACCTCAAGTCAATCTTCGAGAATACCCGGGTTCCTCGTAGCTGATTAAAGAGATCATCAATCCTAGGCAAGGGATATCGGTTCTTGACTGTCAACTGGTTTAGCTTCTGATAATCCACACAAAGCCTGAGGGTGTCATCTGGCTTCTTCTCAAACAAGACAGGAAAACCCCAAGGAGAAGTATTGGGTCAGATGAAACCCTTAGCCTTCAACTCCTCTAACTACTTCTTGTGCTCCTGTAACTCTGGTGTAGCCAACCTATAAAGAGGAATGGACACCGGTGTCACTCCTGGCACAAGCACAATCGAAAAGTCCACCTCTCACTCCATAGGCAAACCTAAAAATTCCTCTTGAAATACATATCTAAAATGATCCACCACTGGAGGAAATTCCATTTGTGAAGTCCCCTGGTCATCTAGATATAGACTATCAATATGGGTTGTAACTCCTCCTAACCCATGATTCTATGGACCCTCTTTGCTTGCTTGGACATCTCATTCGCCCCTATGAAGAAAGGATCCACCCTCTGGTGATACAAAACTCACCCTATGGAAATAAAAATCAATGACTACCAGGAAGGGAACTAGTCAGTCCAATCTGAGAATGACATCATAGCCTGTCATCTCTAGGACATAGAGGTCCCATAAGAGGTGACATCCACCATCCTCTAGTGGGAACTCTTTGCACAGATGTACACTGTTCATTCTAGTCCCCAACAGTGTTTCTAGCTTCAAAATATCAGCAGAAGAAAAGATGAAGAGCCCAAGGCTCTCCAAAACAGCAACACATATATTGTTATGGGAATCCCCTACATCAAATAGAGAAAAAGCTAAAACTAAGGCTACTAAGATCATACCTCGAACGGTAGAAGGTCTGGGATCCTGCTCCCACTGGTTTTGCTCCAATGCAAAATGATGGCCTGTATTGTGGCTGTGTGACACTGATTGACCACTCTGAGTTGATCCACACTGATGTCGCTGAAGAACCGGCGACTAACTGCCATGTCCACGACCTCCACCTCATCCTGAACGGCCGGAAGAACTCATGTTCCCAGACTGGTGGGAAACTTGTGGTGCTTCTCCTGAATGAGGTGTCATAGAAGAACCACATTCACCAGCTACTAGTGATAAGATCTAACAGAAGCGCTGAAGAAGACCCATCTTGCCGCAAGATCGGTACTCCACTGGGTCTCTCAATCAACGTGGGCTCATATGCCCGCTTCTCCCACACTGGTAGCACACCACCTGACTACCTAAAGATGCATCCCGCCTACTCTGATATCCTCGTATAGC
Organism: Viscum album; assembly: GCA_963277665.1. Lineage (NCBI taxonomy): Eukaryota > Viridiplantae > Streptophyta > Magnoliopsida > Santalales > Viscaceae > Viscum > Viscum album. The sequence goes on from OY728161.1 coordinate 1,301,979,717, forward strand.
CTCCATGTGGCTCTTTCTGCTATTAGCATGCAGACAACTAACTCTGGATGCCAAACCGCCCTGGCTCACAGCTCTAGAATCCCTCAGATTATGCTATGTGATCAGCACCTGGTTGACGATAGAAGATATCGAAGTCAACATGAATATGTTCACCTGCGATCAGATGTCGTGCCTCAAACCATACTCAAGCTTCGATGAAAGGAATAACTCATCACCTCCTGGGATAGGTTTGAAATATTTTAGCTCTATGAAGTGAGAGGAATACTCCATAATAGTAAGAGTACCCTGCTCCAGACTCATGAAATCTCAGGCTCGATCGGCCCTCAAGGTCTCCAAATAGAATTAATCATAGAAGATTCACTGAAACACATACCAAGTCATACTCTACTCATGTCCCGCCAGTGAGATCACGTCCCAACACCTCTTGGAGGAGTCTCAGAGCATGTAGGTAGAAAGATTCACCCTCTACTCTAGAGGTATCTTCAGATGATCGAAAATCGTCAGTGTGGATTCTAGCCATGACTCGGCAGCATGGGGTCCTCCATCCCCTGAGAAAGTAGGAGGATGCTACTACTGAAAGACCCACGTCAATTCTCTTATTGACGGGGTAGGAGGCAGTGCTCCCTGAAAGGTCTGCATCATCCTCAAAAAGCCCTCTCTGAACTGTGCATCAACACCTATATTAGGTATAACGGCTAGTGCCAAGACAGGAACAATAGGAGGATCTGCTAGAAGTCCCTGATTAGCCATGTCTGGTGTCTGATTACTGTCTGGAAACTGGCGCACAACCAGAGGATGCCTCGGTGGCATGACTCTGCAAGGTCAAGCACACCTTAGATCAAGATTATCAAGGACTTAAAACAAGGAGTGTAAGAAGGGAACAGGATAAATAAAGCATTCATGTTTTACAAAACATGACTACAAGGAGTGTACAATTCCTACACAATGTGTTCCCTGAAGCCATTTACATAGGTGTGTACTCCCACTTATATTGGTTATGTAACACCCAAGACAAACGGCATGTTGCCTTAACACACGGTGTGTACTTGAATCCTCTTCCCCTGCCCGAGTCCTTCTATATGGTTAAGCCACAAGTCTCTCCTAAGGAAAGACTACATGGCGTGATCAAGATAGACAGGTCGTGTACTAGAGAATATTCCCCTAGCCTGTGTTGTTAGTGACATGGCCTAACACATGGATCACACTACACAGCGTGTTCCAGACAGACACAGCGTGTATGAGAAAGGATAACACCGAACCATGTTGTTTGTGACACGGCCTGGTATTTGGGTTAGACTAAACGGCATGTTCAACGCGAACATGACATGTATAACTTAAGGTCTTATCCTTTCGTGTTTTTTTTACATTGGCGAACACTAGGTCAACACTACATGGCATGTTCGGACTATACACAGCATGTTCCTACCAGATTTCCCCCATCCCGTGTCTCTTCCCACACGGCCTATGACACAGTTAGAGACTACACAGCGTGTACATAATGTACATGGTTTGTAATTAAGAAAAACAGTTTCTTCCCAAATATAAGAACACATGGCATGTAATTAACACTACACGGTGTGTATTCTGGGTTTTTTTGGACAATAAGCCTCAGAAACTACTCCAAATCCTAGAAAACACTGAAACAAACAAAGAAAGTGCCAAAATCTGATCTGTAGGGAACCATACTCCCCACGAATCAAAGATTGTCATTCATTCAAGCAAAACTCTACAAAAACAATACCCTATCAAACAATATGTATTTATATTAAGGAAATTATCACAATAACATGAATATTTTACACATCATCTATTACAACAATATACAATCACAAATTCATCTGAAATGGCATGGAAAAAATGCAGGACATGGGATTTCTATCAAGTGCCTATATGATGCATGATATGTCATACCCTCATCTCATCGGGTGGCAATAGAAATAGAACCTCAATAACATCTAAAATAATAGCACAATTCATGTGAATCACTCAAGGTGTAATCAAATCAACAGTAATAATTGAAAAACTAGAAAAATTGAAATTAAACGAGGTAGATTGACTTTTCCCTATACACGGGTTAGCTACTCCCAGACACAGTTTATTACCAAGTAACCATTCCATCCTATCCCTGGATAAGGCTCCAAACAGTAATTCAAGAGAAAATAATTCCTCTGATACCACTTTGTATGGTCCTGGTTCTGGAAGCCACCCAGAGGCACCACATACCCGGTTCGTCACATGGCCTTAAGCACATTTCCTCGAATACCAGAGGCTGCATACAAGTAGCGAGGTCCTTGGGTGTGATAGTGGGAAAATTATGCCCTCATTGGCAGAGTAAACGACAAGAGTAAAAAAAATTACATGCAAGAGCCGAAGTAGTGAAAATTATATATAGCAGTAACAGCAGAAAAATGAAGTATAAACTGGAGAACATATATAAAATGATGCATGATACATATGTCTAGGAAAACAGCCAAACAAGTCACAATTCTAGAATACAACAGTGTTAAACCAAATTGAAAAATAAATTAGATAAACTCCTCATCATCGCACGCCATAGCTTGGTCCCATGCTCTCTAGCTCCACAAAAAATAAAGTACCTGAAGTAGAAGGGCACTTGCCCTTATCTATGCATGCAACAATATAATCTGTTTGGGCCCAAAATAATGGCCCAAACAGGGTGTGAGACTAAATCCCAGTAGGCAACCACCCGAAGATCTGTGCCTATTAGTCAGTGAATATACGACAGGTAAAAGTACAGAAACAGTAAACAGGAAAGTGCTCAATAGTAAACAATCCACAATATCAATATCAAGCAACAACATAACAAACAGCTAAACCTCAAACAGGTAACCCAATGGGAAGTACTCACAACCATCCCCTCGGGTCCTATCGATGAAGTAAAAGAAACCATCTAGGCAGTGCACTTGGTCTAACCCCTCTGGTTCGGTCATAAGAATTCATAAATACTCTTTGAGGAAGCACTAATAGTCAATTCCCCTTATAGTATAATTTAGTCCTGGACTCTCTAAGGAAGCTCACTCGGCCAATTCCCCTTATATCCCTAAGGTTAAGGACTCTCTGAGGAAGCTCACTTGGTCAACTCCCCTTATAGCCCAGGTCATTCAAAGACTCTATGAGGAATCTCACTCAGTCAATTACCCTTATAGTCTAGAGTAATTAATGTAATTTAAAGTAAAACAAAGACTCTCTAAGGAAGCTCGCATGATCAATTCCACTTATAGTCTAAAGTGCTCAAAGACTCTCTGAGGAAGCTCACATGGTCAATTCCCCTTATAGCCTACTACACCAGGCTCTCACGGGCTTGTGTAGGTCAACGAGCAAAGAAATGCAATATGGAAAAGGTAAACCTACAGAACTACTTGGATAACTAGTCTACAGTATATCAAGCATGTCAGAATACAAACTCTCCATCCTACAACAATAGGCATGGAAAATAGGCAAGGAATCCCAACTGGCTAAACATGACCCAACGGTCGTAAATAGAACATGCATGGGAAATATGTCCAAAGCATAGAAATCAACCCTATTCATATCCAATTAACCTCTACACAAGCATACTTGCATGGCATGCAACAACAGGGGTAAAACAGTAAACACGCAATACCCTGTTCAAGGTTATTGGTGGAATTCTCACATATTACTCAAAGACATTGAACCTAAAGGCACAAACCACCTACCTAGGGGTTAGGATATTGCTATATGTGAACCTCGAAGTTTGAATCTCTGTAGAACATTGAAGATCTAAAAAAACATCTAAAATGTTCAACCCATGATTTCTCATGAGAGAGAAGAAATAAAGGGATGGTGTTCTAGGAGAAGAGAGAAATCACTGATGCAATTCCAATGCAACAAACAGTGCTTGATTCGGAGGATGGAAGCACGCTCGGGGGTTTGTCTAAGATCCATATCCATTCGGAGCTCTCGGTTTAACGTGACCTAAAAGAAGATCATTCTAGTGATTAGATGAAACCCTGGTGCTTTAATGAAAAAAATAAAAGTACACAGCGTGTACTCTCCATTCTCGTAATCCGCTTTAAGCGGCCTCCAAAACACTCCCACACAGCCATGTGTGTCGCTACTACACGGCTAGTACATGGCCTCCTATAGCAAAGCAGTATATGGCGTGTACTCATAAATTACATGGCATGTACTTAGAAAATTTCCATAATTTCCTCTTTTTCTAAAAAACAGCTAGAAAGGAAAAACACATCTGAAAAGAAGATCCAGGTTCTTACACTAGTTTTATTAGTTGGTTCAACATGTAGCATGTCTCACACGCTTGGTACATTATTGTTTATTTTCTAATGGTTTAGTGTTAGTTTTATTGGGATCACAAGATATGTTGAAGATAATAAAAATGGAATGTTGATGTCATTTATTTAATTGAGTGAGTGACATGTAAATATTTGGTTTTGTTGACTTAACCTCATGTTTCTTACACCAAGATCTATCTCAGTAGGCTTATTGTAACTATTGATGACTCAAATTAAAATTAGAAGATTCACTTTCTAAAAATAATTGAGTATAATACATATCTAGAGGATAAAGTGGTTATAATATTGAAAGGGTTTATATCTATAGTTATTATATTTAACAAGTGATTCATATATTAAAATGAAAAATATGGAATGGTTCTTATTCAACCAATGGTATCAAAAAGTGTATTCCAATTTGAAGTGACAATATGGGGATTATTTCCAAAAAATGGTACCAAAATTTGGTAAGAAATCCAAAAGATAAATCAATAAGTGATTGAGTCTAAAGATTTGAAGGTGGTAAGTGATGTCAAGAGATCAAGAGAAGAGGAAGATATGAAATTGGGTAGAGAAACCTAATAGTTTTGAAGATAAATGTCAAATTGAATACTATTCCAAGAGGTTTTAGGAACTCAACTAGTAATTTCATATGGGATAAGAAGGAATTTCATAAAAAAAATAGGGAGAAAAATATCTATTAATATGGATTTCCAGAAGTTGAGGTGAATCGGCCTTCTTCATCAAGAATTTCGTAGATATATTTAAGAATTTGTATAAAGAGGGGTATGGTTGTGATGTAGGTATCCCCATGAAATTATTTAAGAAATGAGAAGTATATGAAAAAAAAAATTCATAAGATAATAACCATTATATTCTTAATTTCAAAGGATGAATGAATATGATGAAGATGGTCCTTCTCATTTTTATTTCAATTGGGTAAAAAATCAAGTGATCATAAAACCACAATCTTGTAAAAATTTTAGTTACTTTCTAGTAGATGTATTTATAATAATATTGAAAAAATAGAAAAGTATAGAATGTTGGAATCAAAAGAGAGTTTGGTGTTGTATTTTTTTTCAATCACTATAGTAACATACATTAAAGATTTGGTGATATAAGGATGTATGTGGATGATTTGGAAAATGAGTTTATAAAAGATATGTACAAGTAGCACTTATGTAGAAATAAAAAGAGACACCTTGATATCTCTATGTATCAAATTCATGTCCGTGGAAGTGATGTATTGTGGTTTTAAGATGATAAATGTTTGAATAAGAATACTAAGATGGATTCTGATGGTGATAATAAGAAACCATGGCACAAGTACATTTCCCACTTCATGACTAGGGTTGGAGCTCAAAAAATAGAAAAGCCTCTGATAAGGGTAAAGAAAATATTTATAAGAGTTATATATAGTGTTTAAGGGTCATTTGATCGATTTATAAGAGTCATTCACACTATCATATATATGTTCACATTATGAATAATTTTTTAGTTAGAAACTGGCCATGTCATATAATGTGTAAATTTTTTAATGAAGGAAACGGTATGCATAATGATTTATCCATTTCTATCTGTATGGAAAAGGTTTGGCCACACCGTGGGAGTTATGGAAACTCCATGAAGTGAAAAGTTATGAAATGTGGCTAATTTCTGGAGAACATAATGAAGCATAATTGTAAGGAAAATCTTATATATGGGTCATTTAGTAGTTGTGTAATATTTTCTAATTTTCATGGTTTGGAGGATTTGATTACACGATGAAACATAGAGGTCATTACATAAAATGTGGTTGGAAGATTATAGTAGTTCTATCTATTGATAAGGATTCATACCATAGAAAATTTGTACACTCTATAACACATATCATAAAATATGATTTACACAACTCATGTTGTAAGATATATTTCATGTTGTGAAGATAGTTAAGGTAAATTTTGAAGTAATTAGTTATTTGGTGACCTCTATGCCATGGAATTTGGTCATGTTACATATTTTTAAGAGAAATAGAATAATTTTTTCCTAAATTAGGGTTGTAAATGTTAAACATTGGGCTATATAGCATTGAATCAGTTGTTTGATCCATGGAGAAACATACCATACCACAACTTGTTTGAGTATTTATAGGATTTGTAAGAATAATGAAGAATTATTCAATAGAATTAATAGAAAGATTTTTTTAGTATATTTTTTGATATAGTTGTTGAATCATACCACGTCATAGAAAATTAGACCACACCAATAAATGGAAAGAGTCGATACTACCATGACACGAAGGAATAATTCATGATGTGAAGTGGTGGTTCTCAGATTAACTAAAAGTGACAATTATATTTTAAAATGGGGAGATAAAGATTAGGATTTTATAGATTAATTCAAATTAATTATTACATAATGACCAAACTAAATTCTTGTGGTATATCTAGCAAAATATTAGAGTTTTAGATAAATGAGAGTTGATTCAAACACTTGAATCAAAGGAGTTATTTTAGGAAACTTATAAAACTACTATTAATTGTTATAGATAAACATGAACATCATTTCATATCTAAATTTATTATAAGTGAATAAAATATACATAGAGAATTATAATGACATGAATAATTTAGTTCAATAGGGGAGGAGCAAGGAGTAATAAGAAGGGAATATACTGCTACATTTGGTTGAAAGAGAAGAAAAAAATAGGGTAATTCTAATTTAAAATTATTCTCATATAGGAGAAGGAATTTTATTTTTGTGATGTCATGGAATAAAAATATTAAACCCTCAAACTATGGTCTTAATCTCATCATTCATTGAATAGGAAGATCACAACATTGAAAATTTCAAAGGATCATCAAATTTCAATCTATGACACAAGAAGAGTCACACACTAAATAGATACATATCAATATGTTATTAACCTATTTAGAAAGACCCACAAGTTTTTAAATTTTTTAAGACTTTACATAGAGAAGTTTATATCATGAAAAGAAGAGGGGGTACCCCTAGGATGGATAGTGCATCTTTCATAAACTTATTATAGCACAAAAAAAATATAGAGTGTTAGTTTATGGTACATTGGAACATCATCATGTGTATTATCCTTGGATTATCCCTAAGTTATGAACCATGTAAAATCCATGTGTTGTGTATGTTTTAGTTTTTGAAACTTATTATTTGGTGTAATTGGAATGAGAGAATAATTAGAGACTATATGTATTATTTTTAACATGAGAACATGATCATAATAGCCTAGTTAACTAAGATAATACTAACAGGTTTAAATCATTGGAAACCCAGATTTACCCCTTCCTCTTATGGTGTTTCAGGTTAACCTACTCCCAACATTACTTCATATTTATATGCAGTAAATTAATAAAAGTAAATTTATCTTTTCATAATTTATATTTCTTCATTATGAGATGTATTTATCCTCCTAATGAAATTTCAAAATCAAATAGAAAAAAATTTCCCTCTCATTGGGAATAGAAAAAAATAAAAAAAATTGACATTTATAAAAACAAAAAGATGAATATAATGAAATAAGTAAACTATATAGATGTTATATTATGATTCCTACAGATTCTATTCTTCTGATAAATATGGTTCCATAAAATTTCCTAAATGAATTTTCTAATCTTTTGAGGAATAAAATAATAGAATCATGTATAAAGGTAAACAAAAACATTCCCTTTCTCAAGGTTCAATCAGATATGTATCAATTTTTCTCAATGTTTAAAATCTGATGTCTAACTCTAATAAACATAAGATTCTATTCATAAATAAAATGATTCAATTCATAAAATGTAAGAATCATTATATAAATCATAAGAGTAAATTCATAAATTGTAAGAGTCCATTCATAAAATGTAATATTGAATCCATAAATCTTAATGGTGAACTGTAGGAAATTAGAACATAATATTTACTAAATTGTAGCATTATGAATATATAATATGTTTATTCATGGTATTTCCATATGTAAGAAATTCATATGAAATAAAAAACATATGCAGATAAAGTCTTAGAAGTGAATGAGGGGTATTCAGGTAAGAATAAAACATAATTTAAATTATACTTCTCTGTAGATAATTTCTATAAGATTCAATTATAAAGAGTATCATGTGTTATTTGTAGTACTAAGATTTTTTCATAATATATCTTATGAATTATGTCCATTGAACTTCTACATAACATAGAGTTATTATATGAAAAGTTAGTACAGTTCTAAATAATTAATTCCCTCTCCCTTTCTTGAGGAATATTTTAATGTTAAGAGATAGTGAAACCAGAAGCATAAATTGTTCTATATTTTCATTAATTATACCTAAATTTGGTTTAACATATTTAAATCTATCATAATTTAAAGGTTTAGTAAAAAAATTATCAATTTGATTTTTGGTTCAAATAAATTGGAGGCAAATATATTCTATTTGAATATGATCCTAAAGAAAGTGGTGTCTTATATTTATGTTTTTTGATCATGAATAGTGTATTATGTTTTTAGAAAATGAAATATAACTTGTGATATCACAAATAATTAGAGTTTTATTGAACCTCAAACCAAAATCCATGAGTGTGTGCTACATCAATGATAATTGAGCATAAAAACTTATAACTACCACATATTCTACGTTTGCAATATAATGTAAAACTGTATATTATTTATTTTTGAACCATGAGACTAAGGATTATCTAAGAAAATAAAAATTTATGAAATTGATCTTCTTTCCCACTCTATAGTCTCAAATTTAATAATCTGAATAACTCTTAAGAATAAAATAAGTTTATGAGGAGTAAAAAAGTGTAAGTTTTTATTTTCATTTAAGGAAACTATTTTTTTAATTTCCTTAAGATGGGAATCCATTGTATTTTCATGGAACCTCTCACAAAATAATACAATGTATATAATTTTTTCTTCAATATCCATAAAGTAAAGTAAACTTTTCTTCATCCCTATAAACATTTTTTGATCAACCGATTTCCTAGAATTCTAAATATCTTGTTTACAAGAGGTATATAAGAAAGTATTAATAATATAAAAAATTTCAAAACCAAATTGTTTAAGTAAATATATCATGTACTTCTTTTGAGTTAATATTTTTATTTTTGGTCTATGAGTTATTTGGACTTTAAGAAAATAATTAATTTCACCCATCATACTCATCTCAAATTCAATTTTTATAATTTTCAAGAAACTATTTGTAAGTGTTTTTCTGTAAAACCAAAAAAAATACTTCAAATAGATTTGTAAAATGATGGTATAATTAAAAAAAATCTTGATAAAAAATTTGTGTCTACCACTCCTTTAGTAACATGGTTTTGATGTAAAAATATGTACAAGTGATTATAACTTGCTCATGATGCTTCATTAAGTTCATATATTTCTTTGGTAAGTTGAAATACATGTTATAGTAAATTTATATCATTAAATATATGAGTTTTTCAATGTAAACTACTTATTGAATATATTTTTTAAGGAGGAACTATTTATATCTACTTGTATTATAGTAATTTTAAGGTGATCTATAAAAGATAGTAGTATATAGATGGACTTTAGCCTAAATAAAAGATAAAAAGTCTCTCTATAATCCATTCCCTATTCTAGATTATAACCCTTATCAACTAGTATCTCAATGTTCTTAATAATAACTTCATTTTCATCACATTTATTCTAGAATTCCCACATCACTCCTATAATTGGAAGATCACTAGGGTGCTCAGAAAAGGTCCAAACCTCATTCCATACAAAATTATTGATCTTATCTTGTATAGAAACTATCTAACTCTCATCACTCATGGAAACATTTGATGTTTTAGGTTTAAATTGAGATATAAATTCAAGATTATCACATTCATTTATTAATTAACATAGATTTCTAACTAAGTAATCTACATCCATAGTGATATTATCACTTGGATGATTCATTAATATGAATTCATTCTTATGTAAAAGGAAATATGGTTCTTCATCTATAAAATTATTAAATTCTTCTAAACTTACTTCAGTTAGTCTAACTTTTGTCATTATAGTTTCTGATATAATTATTTCTGAGGCATACGATTCAACTTCCAATAATAAAGTAGATGGGGTATCAAAAGTATAATCTAGATAAGTATCATCTGAATTTTTTGACATCATATAAAGATCACTTTTATTAATATTAACATCAACCATTACCTCAATAGTTTGTTTTCATTTATTAAAAACTAGTTTATCCTTACTAGTGATGGATTAGACAAGAAAAAATACTTCATCAGCCTTTGGATCAAATTTATAGAGATGTTATTTTGTATTCAAAATGAAAACTATGAATTCAAATACTTTGAATTAATAAAGATTATAATTCCTTCAATTCAAAAAATCAAAAGGAGTCTTACCTAAAAAAGGATGAAGTAAAAATCAATTTATGAGTTAACATTTTATACTCATAGCTTCCAACCAAAAATACCTCAAAACTAAAAATTCAGATAATATTAAAAAATTAATTTTTTAAAGTGTTATATTTCTTCATTCAACCAAACTATTCTATTGGGTAGTTCTTTATGCCAATAAATTATTAGTAATACCTTTTTCATTGCAAAAGGTTTTAAAATCAATATTTATTAAATCCCCACCATGAACACTATGAATACTAACATGATGCAGTTTTTTTAGGTTTTCAAAAAGATAAATATAAATTTTAAAAATGGATATGGATTGTGACTTTAGTTATAGAGAAAATTTCCAAGTGTACCTAGTGTAATCATCAACTAAGGCAAACACATAGTTTTTTTCTTCTACACTCACAATTTTTTTACATCAAAAAATTTCCATGTGAACTAACTGTAAAGATCTAAATATTGATACTTCACCATTTTGTTTAAATTTTTACTTTTTTCATTACCATATTGAAAAGGTTTTTTAAAAAGGTTTATGATTTCATCAATGGAATCCCCCTTCTTAATATATAACTATATCATACCTAGTAATATAATATTATATAATTCACATGCACCGTGTGATAAATCCAACAAAATATTATTATAAAAATTTTAAAATTAAATTTATCGAATAAAAATGGACATAATAATTGAAAAAATTAACATATGATAAGAAATATAAAATTTGATAACTAAAATAGAAAAATTTAGATCTTCTCGATCAATTAGAATAGCCACACTTGTGAATAACACTATAGAAATGAAGAAAAATATTAGTAATGAAATATGAATTTTGAAAATGAAAATATATATAACCTTGATATGGAATGAATTTAAATTAATAATAAATTAAATTACTGGTATTTATAGAAAGTAGTGAACCAGATGACCATTACAATTTTGACCGTTGGAATAGTAAGCTGATTGTGGGAATAGAAACTTGACCATTGGAATGGTAGTATGACCATTGTGAATATTTAAATGACCTTTAGAATTTTATTCAAACCTATTAAATTGTAAAATAATTTTTAGATATCTTATTAAATGTAAATATGTTATATTTATAACATGGAACAAGTAAATAAATGTTTTAAAATGATTAATTGTGTGTATTTTTATAAAAGATAAATGTTTTGAGTTCAATTTTATAATAAATATAATGATTTAAAATATTATTTTTTTCATAAATTGGATTTAAAAATATTTATTATCTTTTATTATAATGATAATATATTTTTATGACACCATAAATAATTTTTCAACTGGTCATAAAATTGATCATAATATTAAATTTTGTATTTTTTAAATAAATAAGGATTTTATTTAAAAATTAAATTTCTCAAATTTATAAAATTATATCTATAAAATGGATTTCATTTTTTAAATCTAAACATTATAAAAAAATTATGTATAATTTTTGGTATTTTTCTAAAATAGTTGAATTTTTTGAATAGTGAAATACAAAAAATTACGATATTTACCATTATAATCTAAATATATGAATTTTTGATTCATGTATTATGTAATAATTCCTTAGTTAAAAATAAAAATAAAAATATACTATATATGGTCACAATAATAAATAATAATGATAGTCTTGAGCCAAAATAATTAACTAATATATTTAATATTCAAAAACACATGTCTCCTCCCATTACAAATACCATCCCTCATAACCCCTTATCATCCAAACTTATAATATTTCTATATTAGGAAATTTCTACCAAAATAAATACTCACCTATATTCTAACTTCCCTAGAGGCCTTTTTCTTCTAAAACAACAATTATAAAGTGCCTAAGGGAGTATTTCAAGAGACAATATTCAAGAGGTAATATTATTTAATATTATATTTTTAATTTGTTTCTTATTTTACATTCTCCATGAATACCTCATACAATATAAAATAATGACTAAAATATTATAAATATAAGTTAATATTTTTAGTTTAATGTAATATCCACCGTCTATCCTCACATATTTAGATTCCAAAATGAAAATGTTGTTTACAATATGGTTGGTCCACTGACTCCATGAACAACGTACTTCATTTATCTCCACTACCTTAAAGGATGGTCATAAAAGAATTTTTTAAGTTCAAAAATTATGATAATAATTATAATATAACTTATTTCAATTTACATAATTTTTTAATTAGAATTTAATGAAATTAAATGAATCTAGTTCATGATAGTGAGTAAAACGGTGTAAATGCACTCACTGTATAATGATAACATTTTTACTAAAAGAATAGTGCTTATATCAAAACACTAATAGGTTTTTTGGGCCATTTAAATTTCAATAATAACATTAATATTATTTCATTTCACTTATATAGTTTAATTCCTATTTTAAATGAACATCAATAATTATACCCAAGTGATCTGACCTTGGATCCATGAAAAAAACTCCCTCTAAAGAAAAAAAGTTAAACATTTTATATCATAGAAATATGTATGAATAAACATAAAAAAATTATAATAAATAAAATATATATGTAAAAGTTTATTAATTAAGTAATTAATGGATTAAATTTTATTATCCATGACATTAAGTGAAAGTGTTGAGTGATTCTGAAACCTAAGGTAGAGGATCTCTCTAAACCACCCTTCTTCTTTAGGTTATGACCTTTATCTCTCTAAAACACTTTCCCTAGCTCTTTAATGTTATGAAATTATTTTCAATTATGTATTTATGTATCTCAAATATTTACCTATCTTATTATCCCTTCATTTTATGGGGTAATACAAGCCATATGTCCATTTCTCAAATGCCTTCTTATAAAGTCTTCTTTGATTACTATATGTCATAGGATTACATAACTCATTTATTTCCATGGGCAATTCTTATGATTATGAATTATGATTGAATTTCCTTGTGTAAAAAATATGTATATTCATGTTATGATGCATGTTATTATATAGAACTTTAATTTATTGGGTAATGTTTTTGTCTCATGAGACATTATGTATGAAATTAGGGAGTGAACCTAATCCATGATGGGACTCTATCCACCATGTGATATTGTCTTTGTGATTAGTCTTGACTTATTCTTATTTTTTGTTTTATGTTCCAAAAACATTATCATTTTAACAAGATAATATGATACAATTTTCTTTATGTTATTATTCTATGTGATTATTCATTATCCTTCTCTTTTATGATACGATGTTATGTCGTTTGACATGCATGTTATTCTCTGTTATCCTATTTATTATCTTGGTGGAATTCTTAGATAACCCATTTTTTATGAATTTTCCTAGGTTATCCTATAAAATTTTAGGATCTGAGAGGGATTTAGTATCTCATTATGAATATTAAAATAATGATATTTTATTTTAGTGTAATGTTTATATTTTACATAACATGTCTTCCAAAGAAACCAGACCTCTCCATCCTTTGGTTGAATTTATTGGATATTTTTCTTAAATATAATGTAATAATATATGTAAAATGATTTGGTCCTAATATTTGGTATCAAAGGATGGTCTAGTAATTTTTTAATATTATTAATAGAATAAATTTATGAGAAACCTTGGGATATGTATAATTATTAGGAAAATATCCTTGAATTTTCGTGAAGTATAAACCAAGTGGATTCCAAGAAATTATATACCGATCAAGATAATACAAGTGGATTTGGCTCTATAATAGTTATACCTAGTGGAAATAACCCAAAAAATGGTTCATTGGGTATTGACTCAGCCCTAACCAGATGCATGAAAAAGAGCCACGGTTGCACACTTGATTTGAAAATCCTAAAGGATGTTCTTTATATAATTCAAATACTCTTTACAAACCATTTTAAAGAACGTGAATAAATTTTTAGGTTATAAAACATAATATAAAAATTACCATGTATAACCAAGATAGAAACATACAGACTCATAAATTAGGATATACTTTTAATTTATAAGTTATTCCTTCTAGTTTAATAGTTTATCTTTCTACATAATTTTAGTTAAAATATTCCAACTCTATTTTCATTTATTTATTTAATGGTGATAAATGGGAGGAACCATGATATTAAACAATGTAATTATCAATTTGATTATTTACCTAATGATATTCTTAACCTAATAGGAGTGTTAGTTCGTTGATTTATGGAAGTACCATCCCAATTAAATTATGCCAGGAATTATAACTCAAATCAAGTGGAATGAAAAGTTTTGGTTGATTCATTTATATATAAATTTCCTCCAATATTTAGTTGATTAATGATATTAGAATCTTGTAATAATGTATTAAATTCTTTGAAAATATATTATCTTTGCTCCAATGCTTTAAACAAGAGAAAGTTGTGTTGTATTTTTATCATCTTTAAGGGGAATTCGGTTAGTGGTGCACACTAATTGAGAAAACAAAGTCCAAAGAGGATATTGATTTCATGGAATATTTAGGATTTAAGAAAATAATTTTCAATAAATATTTTCCCCTAATTAACCATCTTAAAATGGATAATGACTTCTTCATACTAAATAAAAAGGAAGATGATTCTATCTAGGTGTATTAAGAAAACTTCACAAGGTGTTCACGATATGCCTCAGGTTTTTTCATGAACACCAAAATTTATGAGGAATGATTCTTCAATGGGTTAAATATGAGTCTATGAAAAGAATTGGAGATTCAATACTTTTACAGTAATATAGAAATTTTCTATTATCCCTTTAAGGTTGATATATAGATCGGTGAATCTCAGTGGTCTCATGGGGAAAGTGATAAAAAGTGTATGATGGGGTTTAATTTAGAAGGATATATTGATAAATATCATGGTAGAAATAAACCTCAATATCCTATGTGTCAAAAGTGTGGTAAGAATCATCTATAAAATGATGGAAGGGAACTTTTAAATGCTTTAAGTGTAGAAAATTTGGGCATCAAGCTAATAAATATCGAAGGTAAATGAATAATCCCACTATTTTGGAAGGAAAAAAATAAGTTTTAGATCAACACTTAGCTTGCATGGTAGTATTTCAAATGAAATTAACATGGTCATTATGATAACCAATGAACTAATTTAAGAGTTTTCAAAGATAATCAATAGAAACAACCTCTACGTCATAGAAAGAAATGTTGGGAAAATGTTTTCACTATTGTTGAGGTGGATCCTGATAATTATGTGGGGATAGGTACACTGGTTATTCATTCAAGAATATTGAAAATACTACTTGGTTATGGTTCTATTCATTCTATCATATCTTTTATGTTTAGTATAACAATTCAAACATTACAAAAAAACATGGGGTTTGAGCTATCTATGATAACATCAAATAGAGAAATTGTTGTATCCCAAGTATATAACTCCTCCCTAGTCAATATTTTTATACTAAACCTACAAATAAATCTTATATTTCTTCCTTTTGTGGAGTTTGATACAATATTGGGCATATATTGGCTATACTTATATAAATCCAACATTAATTTTTGAGAGAGGAAATCACTCTTCACATCATAATAATCCTTGATTCTATACAAGTGTAAAGAGTATGATGAATTTAATTTAGAAAATTTTTCTCATGTGTGGATATTATTTCATTATTAGTAAGAATATCTAGCTCATATGATTGACAACAAGGAGAGAATCAGGATTTAATACATGCCCATTGTGTGGGATTATACTAATTTATTCCCTAAAGACTTTTCTAGACTTCCTCATGATCTAAGAGGTTGAGTTCTCAATCAAACTTATACCATGATCTCTACCTATATCTAAGAATCCTTAAATAATGGAAATTGTTGAGTTGGAAGAAATTATTAAGTAGATTCAATAGAACCTATAAAAGTGATTTATACACCTGAGTGCTTAACTATGGGGTGAAATGGTCCCATTTGACAAAAATGAGTATGGATAAATGTTCCTCTTTAGAGATTATCATGAGTGCAACAAAATCAAAAAAAGTATCACATTCCATGGATATATTACTTTTTTGATCAATTACATGGGTCCCAGCATTTATCTAAGGGGGGACTTAGATTGAGATATCACCAATTAAAGATAAAGAAGGAATATATTCTCAAAACTACCTTTTTTCAAAGGTATGGAAACTATGAGTTCATAGTGATTCCCTTCAGACTCACTAATGCTCCAGTAATCTTTATAGAAATAATTAATAGAGACTTTAGATATTACCTTGAAAAAAAATTGGTAGAATTTATAGATGATATTATAATATACTCTAATAGTATGGATGAACATGAGGAGCATTTGAAAAATGTCCTGGAGACTTTTTTTAAGGAGAAGTTATATGAAAGTTATAGTAAATTTGATTTTTGGATGGAGTAACTATCATTATTGGGGATAAATGGATATATGTGGACCTTTCTAAGAAAATGTAAATTGAGGAGTGGGCTATACCAATATATATAATATAAAACCATATTTTATTTGGAATATCTAGGTATTAGGGATAATTTTAGATAAACTTATCAGGATTTTCAAACCCGTAAACAAAGTTTACTTTGAAGGGAGTAAATTTTTTTAGATTAATGAATGTGAAGAGAGCTTTAAGGAATTTAAAAATAGTATTATCACTGCACTAGTACTTAATATACCCACATGTGGGGATATTTATGTGGTATATAGTGATTCTTTAAAGAATATCTTAGTTTTTGTACTGATGAAAAATGATAAAATGATAGTATACACCTCAAGGTAGTTGAAAGTTCATGAGAAGAACTATCTGATGCATGATCTAGAGATAGATGTAGTGACCTCTAGGTTAAAAATATAGTTGAATTATCTCTATGCGGAGAATTATGAAATATATATGGATCACAAGAGCCTCAAGTATATATTCAAAAACAATGAGCTTAATATTCACTAGAAAAGTTAGTTGGGTCTGATCAAGGACTATGACTGCTCAATCCACTGTCGTCCTAAGAAAAAAAAATAAAGTAAAAGATTTCATACGTAGAAAGGATCTTAAAACCCTATTAATAATGATAATTGAGAAAGATATAATCTTCTTATAATTGAAAAGGATTTCCATTGGAATCATGATGTAAGAAACATCATTATTGCTTTTTTAAATTATTGATCAACCATCCATTCTAGGGAAGAAAAAGAATACTAAAATAGATGATGTG
Source organism: Viscum album (assembly GCA_963277665.1). Classification (NCBI taxonomy): domain Eukaryota; kingdom Viridiplantae; phylum Streptophyta; class Magnoliopsida; order Santalales; family Viscaceae; genus Viscum; species Viscum album. Next base: position 1,301,997,484 of record OY728161.1, read on the forward strand.
GAAATATAGAATAAGTTTGAATCTATAATAAATGTTAAATCCTTGGAGTTCAATATTGATAATGAAATAGTTTTAATAATTTGGTCATGACTATATATACCATCAAATCCTCAACTAAATAATGATTTATTGAATGATACACACAAATTAACCTTCCCAATCCACTTAGGGATCATAAAGATGTATCGAGATCTATTAGAGATCTATTGTTGGTAAAATATTAATAAGTAGGTAATGGACTATACAAAAAAGTTCCTGGTATGTTATAAAGTGATGGTTTAAATAAAAAAATTCTAAGGGAATGATGCAACCATTACCCATACCTTTATGGAAATGGAAAAACCTCACCATGGACTTTATCACTAGTCTTTTGAATATATCCAATGGAAATAATACTATATATATTATGGTGTATTGTCTTACAAATATTTCTCATTTCATTACAATTCAATAGTACTTCTCAATTGATAAACTGGTAATCATATACATCAGATAAGTGGTGAGGCAACATGGAACAATATTATCGATTGTTTCAGATCAAGATATGAGATTAACCTCTAAGTTAAAGAAAATTCTCTAACATGATATAAACACTAAATAGAACATTAGTATTTCTTATCACCCCCAAACTGATGACCAATATGAGTGAACTATCCAAACACTAGAAGACATTTTGAGAGAATACTTGATGGACTTCAATGGAAGATGGGATCGTTATCTTTCTCTAGTAAAGTTCTCACACAATAATAGCATTCACCCAAGTAACCAAATAGATTAATATGATTCCCTTTATGTTAAGATATATAAAACACATGTTGGGATGAAGTTTGTGACCATGCTTTGTTGGGACCTGAAATGGTCAATGAAATGGTAGAAAATATCATGACCATTCAAAAATTCATCATAACTATTCAAATCCTACTGACGAACTATCATGAAAACCATCAAAGAGACATAGAGTTTGAGGTTAGATATAAAGTGTTACTTTAAATATCTCCATGAATGTTATTAATTATATTTGGGAAGAAGGGAAATATAGGTCCCAGATACATTGGCCCCTTTGAAATTCTCAATTACATCAGAGTTGTGGCCTATCAACTAGAACTCCCACTAAACCCATCATAAGTACATGAAGTTTTTCACATATCCTTTTTGAGAAAGTACCTTTCTAATATCTCCCAATTAATGAATTTATAGTTGGTTCATCTATAAAATGATCTCTCTTATGAGTAGTAGCTGGTGATGATCTTGGGCCATAGAGATAATTTTCTATGAAATAATAAAAATCACTTAGTCAAAGTATTATGGAGAAACCATAAGTATGAGGAGGTGACATGGTAACTAGAGAAATAAATTAAGTATAAGTACCCTCACCTTTTTTCACCTTATTTTGTAAAAAAATTCACGGGTAAATTTCTTAAGGGGAAGAATCTTATGACCTAAGATTTCATCAATGGAATTCCCCTTTTGAATATGTAATTGTGCCAAACATAGTAATATTATATTATATAATGAAAATACACCACATAATAAAACCAAAAACGTTATATTATAGTAATTTAAATATTAAATTTAGATAATAATTTTTTTTTCAGAATTGAAAATGTTATAATTGGATAAAAAATATTAAATAAGATAATGAAAATATAAAAATTTGGATCTCCTCGATCCACTGGAATAACTGCACTCAGGAATGAAACTATAGAATTGAAGTAGAATATTAGTAATGAAATATGAATGTGGAAATTGAAAATATTTATAAAATTGAGAAAAACAGAATTTAATAAGGAATGAAAGAAATTAGAGGTATTTATATAATGTAGGTAACCATATGACCATTACAAATCTGATCATTGAAATATTAATATGAAAATTGAAATAGTAACATGGCCATTGGAATAGTAATCTAACCATTAGGAATAGTAACCTCATAATTAGAATAGTATCCTCACCTATGATAGTATAAAATAATATTCATTTTTCTTAAAAAATTAAAATATGATATATTTATATCGTAGTATAGGTACATAAATGTTTTTAAAATGATAAATTAAGAGTGTGTAGTTTTTTAAAAAATGTTATAATTAAACTTTCATAATAAATATAATAATTTAAGAGAAATTTTATTATCATAAAATGGATTTATAAATTAGTGTTATTTTTTAAAATGATAATATAATTTTATTAGACCGTATGTAATTCTTCAAAGGGTTAAAAAATTTATCATAATATTAAAATTGGTATTTTTCAAATAAAGGATCATTCTATTTTAAAATTAAAATTTTCTTATATAGAAAATTATTTTCACAAAATTTATTCTATTTTTTGAAATCCACATGTTGAAAAATTGTGAGGTTAAATTTTTAGTATTTTTTTAATATTGTTGAATTTTGGTGAATATTGAAATACTACAAATTAAAATATTTAGCATTATAAGTTAAATACATGATTTTTTTTTGTATTGGATTATTTAAGCACCCATTGTATCAATCTAAAATTACCCATTTACTTTATATAGTCATGATAATCATTACTATTTATAGTCCTAATATAAAATAATAAACTAATTAATATAATATTCAACAACACTCATCTCCTTACCTTATAAATACCACCCCTCACAACCCCTCCTCACAACTTATAAGCCTTAGAGATTAGAAACTTTATACCTAACTTTACCCTCACCTATATCCCCATGTCTCTATTTTCCTTCTTCTTCTAAAATATCAATCTTAAAGTTCCTTACGGAGTATTTCAAAATACAACATTCAAGAGGTAATATTTTTTACTCTTCTTTTTTTTAATTATTTTCTTATTTTACCTTATCCTTACCTCCATCATCCAATAATAAATAATGAATATATTATTATAAATATACAGAAATTTTATTTTATTTTTAATTTAATATCCACCTTATAACCTACCTTATTTAGATTCTAAAATTAAAACTTTGTTCGTAATATGGTTGGTTCACCACCTCCATAAACAATGTACTTTATTTCTCTCCACCACTTTCAAGACTGGTCATAAAAACAATTTATGGTAAAATATGATAATAATAAGTATAATATATCTTATTTAAATGTTTTAATTGTTTTAATAATCATTAAAAAAATAAAACTAATCTATTGTGTGTTGGTTAGTAAAACGGCCAAAATGAACTAACTGTACAATGTTAATGTTTTTACAAAAATATACCTTTGTTGGGAAACTAAATATTTTTTAAGAACATTTAAATTTATGAAAGGAAATTAATATTATTTAATTTAAATTTTTGTGTTTTAGTCCGGATTTACAAGAATTTTTATAATTATACAGAAGTGATCTAACATTTGAACCATGAAATGAATGCCCTCAAAACAATGAAATTAAACATTATGTCACATGGAAATAGTTATAAATAAACATAATAAAATTATAATAAATCAAATATAGATAAAAAATTTCTAAATTAATTAATTAATTTAATTTAATTTGACTATCCAAGATGTTAAGTACATGTGCATAGTGATTCAATAACCTACGGTAAGGGATCTCTTTGAACTGCCCTTCTTCTTTAGGTTATGATCATTATCTCTATAACTAACTTTCCCTATATATTTAATGTTATAGAATTATTATAAATTATATATATATATATATATATATTTCGCTCACAAATATACCTTACTTATTCTCCCTTGTATTTATGAGGTAATACTTGTCTGATGTTCATTTCTCAAATGCATTCTGAAATCTCGTTTGATTATGATATATAACAATATTATGAAACTCATTTCCTTCCATGTGTAATTATTATTTTTATTACTTATTATTCATTTACTTTGTAGGAAACATAATCATATACATGTTATGATATATGTTCCCAAATAGAACTCAAATGCATTGGGTAATGTTTTTTCTCATGAGACATTCTGTATGGGATTTGGGAGTGAACCAAATCCAAGATGGGACTTTGGCCACCATGTGATATTTTCTTGGAAGTTATCCTTTAATTGTGCTTATTTCATGTTTTTAATACAAATAAAATTTCATATTTCCATAATCTTATGATACCATGTTCTTTATGTTATTCTCCCAAGTGATTATTCGTGAGCCTTCTCTTTTATGATATCATGTTAGATAATTTTACTGACATCTTATGTTTCATTATCATGTTTATTACATTACTGATCTTCTTAGCTCATCCATTTGTTTATGTATTTACCCAGGTTAACCTATGTTTATTATGGTCTTAAAGTAATTTAGAAGCTTTTATGAATATTAAAATAAATAAGTTTTATTTTAGTGTCATGTTGATGTTTTATGTACCGAGTCTTCCAAATACACTAGGAATCTCAATCCTTTGGTTGTATTCAATATATATTTATATTTGAAATCATGTAATAATATGTGTAATATAATTATATCACTATATACATAGACTCTAGTAGAGTTAATCATAAGTTCTTATAATAGGATAGCTCGAATCACTATGAACAACCACCAGACTGATGGTGCTATGTGACCTTAGGTGCACCTCCTCATATTCCTGAGGCTACTAAATAGTAGTGGGGGTATAAGGTGGTATTGTGATTAGACTATACCCCTTATATTAGAGTTCACAATAATAATAAAATAAATAATAATCATACACATAATAGTATATATAATTAATAACAAAAACTAGATATATTATAACAAATGAAATTGATCATATAAGAAAGAATACACATTTTATCGCCACTAGGGAAATCTCATATAAAAATATGGATACAAAAATAAATAAAATAACAAGAGGATATGTTTCATTCTTGATCTTAACCTCATTCTAACCTCTAGATTCCTCGTTATCCTAATCAATGATCACATCCTAAGCTTAATCTAAACCTGTATATGAAACCAAGTGAGAGTCTTGTTGGGTGCCCAAGTGAAATGGTGGCCCGAGTAGGGTGTGAGTAGAAAACATAATAAGGAAGCTCCAATATAGACTTGTACATGTTGACAATGCAGGGATATATTCATGTGACATGCTTGAAATAAATAAATAATTACTTAAAATAAATAAATAAATAATAAAATAATGAAACCATCATAGATATTTAGGTATATGACCACGATTGACCATACCCACTCTATCTATTTCTAGAGTGTATATGAGCATGCCTCAATGACTATTCCATCTGTAATAATGAAACATGGTTTCCCAACCCCGATATAAATTGATAATGACTCGAGGCTAAACTCACCTCAGTATACATAATAATGACCTGGGGAATTATTCTTCTTGGAATAACAACCATGGGAATTCTCTATCACAAAATATAATCATTCATGGAAGGGGTTACCTGATAGTAAGGTTGACTTGATCATTCCCACTAAAGACCCCATAATCTCCTAGTAGCTAGCAGATGGTAGTAATTATCTCTTATACCTATAACAAATAATATCATCTCCAAATCCATGGTAGACCCATCCAAAGATTCAAGACTAATCAATAATCCGTGTTTTATGTATTGTCATGAACTCTCATAAAGTAGTACTCACTACCTACCTAAATGGGGTTTTCATGAAAACCCTTTGCGGAGTTTTCATGATTTCTTATATGGTTGTTTTCCATTTCAAAACAAAATAAACACCACCCATAAGGGAATATTTAATTCATATCACAGCCTCCTTGAGGGGGTATATCATGTTATATAAAAAAACCTCAATGTTATATTATATAGGGTCAATACCACCCCATACATGTTTTCAAAGTCTTTTATAAGTAAAAAAGTAACAAAAATGGGCTGAAATATGAAACCCATCATTAATTTCCATAACACTTTAGCATACATGCAAGGTACATGTTTTAATGTGACACTCATAACTATCTCTACCCATACCCAGAAAAACCCACTCAAGATTGTTCCATCACTAGGGAACTAATTAAGTGCCCCTAGGACAAACAAAGTGGAGTTTCCCCAATTGGAGTCCTTAGTGTCAATCAATCCTTAGTTTATCACCCATGGCTCATATGAAATATTTCTCCATAGAAAGGTCATAGAAATAGTTTTTCATCATAGTCTATATGGGGTATAAAATGTTGGTAATGGTATGAGGGTATCTTAGGGCCATCCTATATCATTCCACTCACCCAGCCCAATTCTATATTTCCTATAGTATATCCACCAAGTAATAAATTTATTATGGTTATTTATGTGTCCTCCTAGTGTATCCCCCCTCTTAGAGGTATATAAGGGTTTATAAGAAAGGTCATCTAGTTCTAGCCGTTTCAATTCAACCAAGGAACCCCACTCATGTGGGTCCAAGGGTCTAGGGAAACCAATTGAATCTCAGCCTCAACCATTGGCGGTTGAGGTCAATAAGCCAGTGCACAATGATCAATGTGGACTTGGCACTTTTTTCAAACCATTTATGGCACAAAATTAAATTTATAAAATAAATTTAAATTAATAATTTATTTTAATAAAATAAAATGGATTAACTTCCTCATTGGTGTGACTATATATCACATGCATCAAACCCAAAGGGCGTGTATGGAGGACCACTTACCTTTTACCAAAGTCAAAACCCATTTAAATCCACAGCATGGATGATTTTATAAGGATTTTAAACATCCCAAATCATAAATTTGGAACATATATCACACCAAAAGATTGAATAATTAATTATAATCTATTTATTATTAATTAACCCATTTAAAATAAAATTATACTTTTTATTCAATTCAAACCATTTGGGAATAATCAATGAAAATATTATCAGTGATTTCACAACCCCAAAACCATGATAAAACTAACATGAGAGGTCTATAATACACTCTTAGTATCATCCTCATCTAATTAGCTTACATGTGGTGTTGATTCAATTTCTAAATTTAATTCAATTTAAGGGAAATCCTATAAAAATCACCATAGTGACATACCTCACCAAAATGGTGCATGATGATGAACGAATGTTACCTTGGGATTCCCCCTAACTAGGTTTTATGAAATTAAAATCATATATGTCAAATTATACCATTCTCTAGTGGAACAAAATCTGGAAGCCTAATCAAATAACACAAAAACTACTAATGATGGATGATATGAAGGAAAATAGGACAACATAAAAGTACACTCACCTTAAATCATTTTAAAACACCAAAAACCCACACCAAAATCAAGGGTTTTGAAAGAGGATAAAGGAGTAAAAGAGGAATAAACATTTACTTGAAATAGGGAATGAATAAGGGATCACCCTCATAAAGAAATAAGAGTGTAGAATGGTAATTCATCCACCCTAAAAGATATCACCAGCAAGCTGGTGGTTAACTAGTTGGTTGGTTTTAGGCAACTAGCTTACATATGGCCTACTATAGTATATAGTTATACTACCTAGCCACCAATTATCTACGGGTTGTAGTCCACAACCTACTAATATTTTGGCTACCCCAACCCTACTTCTCCATTCTTCAAAACATATGTGGAACCACTTGATCCACATTACTTCTCTAAAACTTCTCTTTTAATAGGTTTAAAAATTAAAAAATATTATTCAAACCATGGTTCAAAATCCATGCCTTCAACCAACCAGAAATTCAAATTTGTACTGAAATTCAAGACCCATATGGACATAGGTTGATACAATCTTTCCACCAAAACATTTTTTATTATCAATATTCCTCATTGTTTATATAATAAAACATCTCAAATTTCCTAGGTCTCCAATTATCATTTAAATCATCATGTTCTATCATCAAATATCAAGCGCACATCTATATGAAACTCAAAAATTAAGAAATTAAAACAACTAAAACCCAAGCCATCACTCAAATCATATAAAGAAAACAATATGATGGTGCTTTAGGGAACCCATATATCTCAATATTTCCTCAAAATCTTCATCTGATTGATCATTCTACTCATGGTGCTCCCCATCATAAGTCATAGCTCAAAAAATCAAATTCTTAACCATTATTACTCCCACCAAAAGAATCACCTATAAAAATCCACTCTCATGCTCCAACAACATGATCAGAGTGGATTCTAAATCACTACACCCCTTAAAAATATAAAACCCCAGTCTACACTGATACTGGCCTCATTCCAAAAATACAAGATGACGTGGATGAGTTATCATCATCTTTACCCAATATCTAATTTCACCTTTTTCTATAAAATACCATCCAATCCTATGAATGAACCTAATATATCGAAAACTATGCGGTTGAGTTAGTCTCTAACCCACCACATCTAGTTATACACAATAACACAAGTCGAACCCCCTCTGTATGATGTGCCTAAAAAACAACCAGCTTCCAGCACTAACACATTACTTGAAAACCTAATTTTGATGCATATACTCTAAAAGAAAACCTATAGTAGTTTTTACATACTCACAGATGTCTATAACCATATTTGATTTAAATACCATGGATGAATTCTCAACCAAAAATAATAATTATCCATGCTCTACCACCCAATGAACAACAATACACCTTTAACCAGATCACGTTCGGACCCTCTAAAAACCCCTCAAGCTATGATCATCAAATTCCCAATCTTTTTGGACTATAAGTAACTCATAAAACCCCATCACTCCATATCCCACCCCTAACCATCACTGGTTTAAAATTCAATAGGCTCCGCACATGACAACATGTATCACCCGTTTCTCCCTTAAACATAATAAGAGTTTATCCGTTTACCACCTAATCACTAAGACCCAACTAATGATCCATTGATTCTTACATCATTGAACTAGGAATTTCATACTCCCAATCCATGTATGTCTCATCAAGATATAATCACCCTCAACACTCCTCTTCAAAATTGGTCACCTCACTTGTTCCATGATTCAAACACACCAATCCATCATTCGGTGTCGTTCCAAAAACATGTGCATCTACCCGTGATTCCACCACAAAAAACATGTCTATAAACAATAGGTTATTTCACGTGAATATCCCTACCATTAAAAACCATACTTGATACCAAAAATACTAGATTTAAAGGTTTTTAATCTAAATAAAATCTATGTCATCCCCATTCCAAAACCATAACCACGACAACACCTACATTTTATTGATTCCCAACATATGAACATACATGTAATTTTCATATGTAAGGTTCTTTCCAACTAGCGCTAAACACTCCCATTGGTTTCCCTTGTAAATCTCTAATAATTGACTCACTAAAAAATATTGAGCCATCTCTCAATGTTTACTAGGCCCTCCCCAATCCAAAAATCCTAGTCTCTCATGGGCCATGAACCATGGGGAATAAACCACTCTATCATATAAAATATTAAATGATATCCAACATTCCAAAACACACAATATATGGTCCTAAAAAACCAAATTTTTTATTATATGTTGACACTATTAGCCTACTAGGAGTTGATTCTCACTGAGAATTAACCTACAAGACTACTCCCTCGATAATCACATTCTCATCCTGACACATCCATATATATGTAACAACATTACCCTACCATAATATGTATCTCATGAACCATTGTTTTATAGTTTATTTAATTATAATTCTATTCAAAAATATATGGTAAAACACCATATAGGTTGTTTATAGTACTTTAAGTAACTAAACATGCTTACTAATGACACACAAGGTGTTTATCATAAGGGACTCTTGTGCCTGGTTTTACCAACTAAGGTCACTAAACCTATCATGGACATGGAATTACATTGTCATATTCATCATTGGGTGTCTCATTGTAGATCCACATGGTCAACCATTAAAAACATTATATATAAATTGTGATATATATACGAAGAATTGAATTAGAAACCTATATAAGAAAATGGTGTATGAGATATTATTGACACTTTAAATAGTTGAACCACCATTGTTAGTGATAAAATCACACATAGGTAGTTATATATGTCATGTGAATTATTTGTGTCTAATAATGATAAATTAAATAACTTTTGTATCTATGGTCCAAGATTAAAAATCCTAGTAAAATCATATATCCAACACCATGTGTATCAAAGAAATTGAAAATCATATAACAATAACAACAAACACCATGAACAGTAATCTCAAGTCCCCATTTACCTAGATTTCTTACCTGAAAAGGTGTTACTAATGCATTGGTCTAATAACTATTAGATGATCTGAAACATTCCTATATCATCTAAAAACCATATCCTAAATAGTAATATTAAATAAAAAACCTCTAATACCACTTTGTAATATCCTAGCTAAGTACACTATAAATAGTAACCTGGTCAGTGGTGATACATGACCTCAGGAATCCCTCCTCATATAATAGAGGTTGCTAACTAATAGTGGGGGTCTAAGGTGGTACTATGATGAGACTATACACCCTATATCAAAGTGTGAAATAAAAATAAAATAACCAAGAATAATACACATAATTGTATACAAAAGTATTAAATTAGTTAAACATACTATAAAAAATGAAATGGAGCATGCATGCAAGCATACACAACTGATCGCCCATGGGACCACTTGTATATACAAAAAAGAATACAAAAATAAATAAAATAAAAAGATTATATACTATATCATCAAGCCTTACCTCATACCACACTCATATAAACTATCCCACTCGATAATCAAATCTTGGGACTAGTCCCAACCTATACCTACAACAAAGTGGGAGTCTACTCAGGTACCCAAGCCTAATGGTTTCCTGAGAAGGGTGTGGGTAAAAAACTCAGTATGGAACAACCAAAATGGTCCCATATATATATAAAATATAGTTATATATTTATATAACATTATCTAGATATATAAATAGCATCTATAAATAAACAAATAAATGAATAAATCAACCACCATCAATCCTCTAGTTTGTGGCCCTCATCAACCATACCTGCTTTATCCAATGTTTGAGCATCTCTAAGCATGTCACGATGACTGTTCCAACCATAACAAAGACTTATGAGTCTTTAACCATTTATATATATATATATATAATGACCTTGATCTAAAATCACAATAGTATATATGATAATGATTGGGGGAATACTCCATCCCAGAATAATTATTAGGGAAATTGTCTATCTCATTATACAATGGTTCCTGATATTAGATCCCAATTAGTGAGGGAGACTAGACCATGCCCACTGAGGACCCAAAAATCCCCCAGTATATAGATAATGGAATTAATAATCTCTTCTATATATAACCATGAATCTCAACTCCAAATCTAGGGTAGCCTCACCAATAATGTTGAGACCACCGTATAAGGTGTATCTTCTTCTGAATCATAATATTTTTAAAGGGAGTTTTAAATCCATCCCTAAATTTATTTTTCATGACCTCCCCTAATTTATTTTTTATATCTTACCTGTGGGAAGTTTTTATGAACACCCATATGGGTGTGTTCCATTTCAAACAATATAAACACTACCCTGAGGGAATTTTCCATACATATCACAACCACCATGATGTCATAGGTAATGTCACATAATAACCTCCTACAAGGTGAATTCAAAAATGATAGGAATGAATTATAGGAATATTTCATGTATTATATGTGAAAATGGAAATAGGGGTTGGCTAAACACCAAAACTAGTCATAATTTTCCAAATCCCTTCTGCTCCCATACAGGGTATGAGTTATAAGGTTCAACCCATAGTCATCTCTACCCATGACCAATACACCTATTTAGAGTGGATACATCACTGGGGAACAAACTAGGGTCCCATATGTCAAGAAAAAAATAGGAACCACAGTTTGGGTCCTTGCTCTCAGTCAAGCCTCAAGTTATCGCCCATCCCATGGAGGAATTCATTCTCTTCAGAAGGGTAATAGATAGAATGATTCCCCCGTAGTCTATATGGGATACACCACATCAATAATAGTCTATGGATATCTCTTTGACCATATAAAATATTAGGATCTTAAAAGGTCATTTAACTCACTCAACCCAAGTCTATCCATCCTATAGTTTATCCATTAAGGCTAAACATATTTCAAGGGTCCTCGTGTGGCCTACTAGGTCCACCCATCTAAAGTCATCTCACACCCTCTTCTTGGTGGTGTCTAATGGTTTATAGGAAATGATACCTATTCAAATCCATTTCAATTTATCTAAGGAACACCCATAAAGGGGTTCTGAAGCTCAAAAGAAACCATTTGTGTCATATCCTCATCCATAAGAAGTCAATTCCAAAAAGTTAGTGTATAATGGAAAATGTGGCCATGGAACTTTGTTTAGACCATTAAAGGAAATACAGTTAAATTATAAATTAAATTTAAACTAATAATTTAAATTAATTAATTAAAATGGTTGAATGATCTCAGTGGCAAGACTTTAAATCACATGCATCAAAAATAACATTAATCAAACCATAGGAAAAATAATAAGTAACACCATCATTTTATCAAAGTCAAAAACCCTTAAAACCCAAAACTTTTCAATTATAACAAGGATAGTCAATGACCCATATCATACCATGGGAACCTATCTCTCCCCATATATCCCATAATTAATTATAATCAATTAATAATTAATTAGACCATTTAAAACAAAATTACAATTTTTATTCAATTTAAACCATTTGGGAAAAATCTTTGAAAAGATTTTTGATTCTCCTATCACACTACAACTATGACTAAACTCACATTAGAGGTCCATGATGCAATCCTTGTATTATCATAGGAAAATTATTTAACAAATGAAATAAATTAAATTTCCAAATTTAATTAAATTTATGATGAAAATCTTATATAATTCACTAAGGAGACACACCATAATAAAACAACACTTGAATATAAATGGATGTTGTATCCAAGTTCCCTCTACCTAGGTTGTACAAAAGTAACATCATATCCATCCAATTCCACCAAGATCCAATAGAATCCAAACCAAAACCCTAATCAAAGAACCTATAAATTACCAATGAGAGAATAATTTAATGAAAGGATTGAAATATATGAGGTGAATCACCTTATATATCCTAAAAACACCACAAACCCACTGCAAAATCAAGGGTTTTGAAGGTAGAGAAAAGTGAAGAGGGTGGCGGATCTTGTGTGTAAAATAGTGGAAGAAAATGGGATACCCCTATTAGAATATATAGGTTTATAATGTTAATTATACCTCAATTAAAGACCCCATTATCTATTCAGTGTCCACTTGTATCATGTAGTCCTATCAGTAGCAATCAAGTGGCTTTCCCCTGGATAGTCGGTGGCTGGTGGCTACTGGTTATCAGTATCTTGGACACCACAACCCTACACTATTGTTAACTCAAACCTATATAAAACCACTCAAGGCACATTACTCATAAAAAAATTATTTTAATTGGATCCAACTCTTAGAATAATACTCCAAACTATGGTAAAAAATTGTCCCCTCGGCTGACCAAAAATTATAAATTTTCCTAAAATTCAAGACCAATACATACATAGGTTATTACGATTTTATAAGTTCCCTCACTAATACTTTCCTAGAAATATTAGATAAGGTATAAAAATTTTAGGGTTCTAATTTTATATGATAAATCCATGAAAAATATTAAATAAATCTAACACAAGGTAAATTTTTATAATTAAGGTCTTCTAAGTTAATGGTGTAATCATTATCACTCTTATTTGTAGATAAAACATGGACTCATTCTAAACATGTAGTTGTATAATTATCATTCTTAAAATTCATGGATTAACCTTCATAAAAAAAATTGTATTCCTATAAGGTATTTCTTAATTCATAAAACATAAAGTACATTGGAAATTAAAGTCTTACCATGAAAAAACAATACCTCACATGTCAACAATCCTACCTTTCACATTATCTCTGAAAGTGACTCATCCTCCCTTCACTTTCTACATGTTTTATAAATTTAAATTGTGTATATTTTTATGCCTAGAACAACCATTATCCATCTACCAAGTCTTACAGATTCTATTACTTAATAAATCTTCATTTCTCATAAATTAAAAATCCTTTCGAGCCTATGCATAAAAATTGATGATACTTTTTATAACATAAATATCTATATTTATAAGTTTTTTTTTATAACATATCATTATAAGAAATATATGTGACATTCTTTTCTCAAAATTATTTTCTCTCTTTACTATTTAAAAATTTCATATCCTTATTCTTTATCTTCATCCAATGATAATCAGGTCTGACATAGTCAATTTTATTTCACTCATAACATATTGTTTCTGTGAATTCCTTTTTCTCATACTTGTATCTCCTATTATTTTGATAATAATGCTAGAAGTTCATCTTTTTGATGATCTAATACATGTTTCTCATAATATGAGTAAGTTCCTACTCACTATATTCTAATTTTTTAGCTTCTAATGGATGTTTAGATTTTGTTTTCTTCTTAGTAGTAGTGTTTGGTGTCTGGGCATCAAAAGTTATAGCATCAGAATTTGTAGCGAATTCAAACCTATTATTTTTTAATCCTTCTCATAATATCTCTTTAGAAAATTATCATACTATTTAGAGTCTAAATAAGGTGATTAAGATAATGCTTCAACATATTCATAGAATTATATATCACCATATGTTTAGATTCAAATTCCATTGAAAGAGTCTCAGTAAATGTTACTATAAGTTAATCATATATAATTTTCTTTTATATGAGTGATTTCTTTCCATTAACCACTATCATAAAACATCGATTCATAAATTTCAATATTTCACCAAGTAGAAAATCAAAGGCCTGATAATCAAAAAAATCATAGATCTTCTAGTCACATAAATTTTAGAAGTTCCAAAATGAATGAATTATAACTTTTCCAAAATCCATTATCCATATCACATGAGGAAATTTGAATATATATGTTACTCATCATTAAAAAAATCCAGGTATTCTAAACATTATAACTATCCTGATATTCTATCTTTTCCTCATGATTAAACTAAAAATTTTCCATCCTATGGACTTTTTTAATTTTTAAAATCATGTGATAGTGATCTACTCCCTTATTGATGACAAAGTATTTCATCATATCACTCCAATAGTAAAAATATATGCCATTAAATATTAGTGGTCAACTAGGATTTAGATTTTTAAAAGTTCTGATTGGAATCCTTATCATATTGAAAATAAAATATATTTTATCATCTACATGTTAGTGTAAGGAAACTTTATAAATTATGAAAAAAACATGAAATATAAAAATCAAGAGACTATTTCAAATGAATATTATATCTCAAATATAAAAATAATGGACTCGATACCAAATATTTCATTTGAGGAAAATGAAATAGAAACTACAGAGCATGTAAATTGTAGTTAAAATCCACCTTTAAATTTTTCTTCTTATTAAAGATTTAAATGATAATGAGTTTCAATTTCTTATTAAATTAGATTATAAGAGTAAAATAAAATATGCATAATAAATTAAAGCAATTGATAAATGCACACTAAATCTATAAAAATAATATACATAGCATAAAATACTATTATTAAACACTTAACTGATAATAATAATAAAATTATATGATAAAAAATGAATAACTAACTATCAAAGTATCAAATAATAATTAAAATACCCATTGAAGGATATTATTACTAAGGAACATACAACCAAGGAATTATTCACTACCAAATCAGTAGGTGCATCAGTAGAAAATATACAAGGTATTAACAAGTTCATAAGTATAAACAAATTATTAAATAAAACACTGATAGGAGGTAGTTATTTCCTCAAGAACCTATTTGATCTCCTCGATCAATGATAAGTACAATAACCTTATACTTCATCAAACTCAATTTTTGAAAGATACATGGTCCTAACCTTAGTACCTTTTAAATCAAAAAATATCAACAATAGATTCATCACCAACATCCCATCTATCACAAATATCAAACAATGAACAATTACAAGGGAACTTAGATCATTATAATGAAAACCTCACAATGGTATATCTAAGTTCACATTTAAAAAATTAAAATAAAAAATTATCTAGGTAATTAGATGATGTATATTTTATCACAATTGTAAGTGTTTTAGATATTTTACATTCTATAAAGCCTTAGTTTAATTTATAGCCTTCAATGTAATAATCTCCAATTGTCACATTCCATTGAAAATGGTTTTAATTGAAATGAAATAATAATCTTTACTATCTACTAATGAGTATAGAACTATCTATTTATGGTACATTCATCCTTCCACCACAGTGTTTATCTCATCATCACTAAATTTTGATAATTTCTTGGATCTCTTCAATTCATAAAAAATTAGAATAATTAGAAGTTAAGTATTTATAAACATAATTTAAAACAAATATTCAAGTTAGATAAATATAAAATTAATGTTTATTTTTATTTAAAAAACAAAGGAAAATAAGACTCATCTAACTGAAAAACTATTTGAGAAGATTGAGTGGAGTTTTAAGAGGATGGCCTTGAATTGACTAAAATTATCTTATGTACATTGAAATTTATAGAGAGTTTGGGGATAAAATTTTTTATATTTTCAATGTATTTATATATGGAGTTTATTGGTGATTTCGATTTATTTTTTATTGTAATTATGAGGGTAATACCTCTCTTATTTGTGGAAGATACCATCAATGATAGTTGTTAACTCATCTCCTATTGGAGGTGGTATTCGGGGGTCATGCATGTATTCACAACTGACCTATAAGGGGTTTTAGTGGGGGTGTTTCATGAAATTCAAATTGAGGAAAATGATTTTACCTTCTTACATTTTTTTCATATTGTGTGGATTTTATTGATTGGTTAATGTGGGGATGGGTAATTTTGGTCAATAATATGAAACTATGTAATAGATAAATTAAATTAGTGGGATTTGTGTCAATATTTAGATTGAATTTATAATGAATAATGAATTAATAAAATGGGAGGCAATTAAGGTATTTAAATTAGGAAATTTTACTAGACTAAATACATTAATTTTGAAGGAGGAATGGCTTCAAATAATAATAATAATGTTTAGATAAATTGATTAATTTTTTAGGTAACCTAGGATGAGGCTCTGTGATTGAAGATTCTAATATTTCTTAATTGTTATTGGGGACTATAATAATTATTGTTAGCATACTCAAATTTGAGTTATTATGGGAGTTATAAGTTAATTAGGTAGTTATTAACTCATTAGTTTACGTGGTCTGATGGGGTAGTTAACCAAGGGAATGTGGATATTCATATAGAGGTTATGGTGTGAAAATTGAGGTTAAATGAAGTTGATGTTGCAATTTTTTATATTATTTTGGTGCTATGGATTATGGATGTGTATTCATTTTTTTATTCTTATTAGTATTCTTAATACCTTATATGGTATGGACACAATGTTGTGTACTTATATAAAAATTTCATATGATTTTTGTGATGTTGTTATTATATAGATGTGATATTCCTTAATGATGAGGTGATGTAATTAATGTGTTATTCCCACCATAGATAAAGTTTTTTTATTGAATTTGTTTGACGAAATATTTTTGTTCATTATTTTAGGTTTATATTCCTTATTACAGATGTATGTATTTATTATGGTTAAAGCTATTTTTTTCAAAGATGTGTATAGAAGGATGTTAATATTGTTATATTAGTTATAGTGATTATGATAAGATAGTGTAAGATATATTGTATGGATAAATTATGTTTTTAATCCATTATTTTTTTGGTAATTGATTAATATTTATTTATGTCACTCATTAGGGCTTTATTATTCCATTTTATTTAAGATATGAGAGGTTCATTGAGGATCCTATTGAGTATTCTTGTATTCATACATTATAATTTCTCTATTTATTTAGAATGATTGGATTAAATAAAGGGTGGTTTCACAAAATTTTTGTTTTATCATGTGTAAAACTATCTAGAAGTAGGTATACTCATATTTCAGTATCATTATTTTTCAATTGACATACATTATCTTGGTTTGGATTTGATAGTTGATATAATATTAATTGGATCCATTTATTTATATAGAAAATGATAGATTTAATTATGTTTTTTATTTTCATTTGGTCCATTTTTTATACTAAAAAGTATAATTCTTCCCATACTATATATATTATGCTATTGGTGATAGTCCCCACCCCATGTGGCCTATTAGTAGTGGTCTGTAGGGGTAACTCTATATTACATTTACAACCCATGGTGTGTCCTGTTGGGGTAGCTTTAGGATAGATTGGTATTGGAATGAGTGTTTTAGGATGGGTTATAGATTATACACTAGTAAGTAATTTTTGGGATGGAAAAACTTGCATATATTCAAAAACTAGTATGTAAAGTAGACCAATTAAATCAGACAAGGATGCAAATGGCCCATATGATCCCAATTAAAACTCTAACATTATATGAATCACTAAGAGTAATGTTTTATAGTTATTAGGGTAGTATATAGGTGTTATACCATGACTTAAATAATATCATGTTTGGATAATTACTTATATTATACATCATATTTCTCATTATTATTATATTTGAGGTAGTTTATATATGAGAATCTAAATTAGCCATTGGAAAAAATGGTTTTTACCAATAATAATTCCACATAGGAATAAAAATCATGAGGTAGCACCAGTTTTTAACCCAAGTAGCCATACTTAACTAGTAGAGGGTATACCAAGTAGTA
Source organism: Viscum album (assembly GCA_963277665.1). NCBI lineage: Eukaryota > Viridiplantae > Streptophyta > Magnoliopsida > Santalales > Viscaceae > Viscum > Viscum album. The sequence continues at coordinate 1,302,016,021 of OY728161.1, forward strand.
GTAGAGGCATGGAGAGTAATTATGTGTAAGTTTTAATGGTAGGTCATAATATAAAATGAGGTGTCTATTTTTAATTATTAAATGTTCTAGTGGATTGAATAATTTGATAATATATTAATCTAAATATTATAACAAAGGATTATTGAATTTTTTTAGCTATGAGTTTATTATGTAAAGAGGAATGGGTGTGTTTCACCATGTACTTTGGAAATCACAACATATCTTTAGTGAAGTCTAATGAATTCAATGATTAATTCCAAAAAGAGTTCTTGACTGTCACTCTTTATTTATATTTTTAATAATAGTTATTGACTATATAGTAATGGACCTATACTTTTCATGTATATGCACTAAATTTTAAAAGATTTCCGCAACAATCGATTGACTTTTTGGATAATTAATATTGGATAGATTACCACTTTGAGAAGAGGTCATGATTTATGATATAGGGGAAATTTAGTCCTTTTATTTTGAAAAAATATAATGACGTGTTCTTGAATATAGTGGTTATTACGAAGTTTTTTTCATAGAAAAGTGTAGTTACACTTAATTTTGGATGATATGGTGTGGTTAATAGTGGAGATATAATGATAAATCCATCAATCATGGGCCAGTTAGGCAATCGATATAGGGTTTCCTACTCCCAATTCTTAGGATTTAGTGGTTTATATCTTTTGGATGTGAATGGTGATGTGATGTATTATTTACATGTAATAATAAGGAATTATAAGTTCACATGTCTATCCTATCATGGGGATAGTGAGGGACAAATCATAGCAAAATGGTGGATAGGCCTCTCTATCAACCACGATATCTACCCCGGTAGTATCAGCAATAGCAACATTGATAAACATATATATCCCTGATACTATATGGTGGTGATATATATTAGTAGAAAAATATTACTCATTATCTAGGATAGATGAATGATCAGAGGCGAGGAAGAAGAATATATTTAGGATAAAGAGGTAGGGGATTAGTTATGGATAACATCATATAGTATAGGCTGATGAATTGGGAGGAATCGATATTGTTCATAGTGTTTTATTTTTATATCTCGCACTATCTTTTTAATAAATCAATATAGTATTTACATGCCATTATATTTTATCTTATTTATTTTGATCATTGAGGCTTCTAATTAATGGTATTCCAAGACCCTTGGTTTTATCTACACCAAATGGAGATCAATCTAGTTTTCTATAGGTGTGTCATGGGTGTGATAATATAATAGAGTTATTAGTCTATTGGGTTGTAAATATTACTTTAGATATAACCACAAAATTTGATCATTGGTAGGGACTAGTTATATTCTACAAAATCTATTGTTTATGATTATTCATGATGGCTAATTTTCTTTTATTTGGAAGGACACAACATGTTTCCTATTAGAAAGAGGGATCATCAAATGGATTTTCAACATCTAGATCTTATCTCATCATAGTTATATAGTTTTATGTTGGACTCAAAGAAGGTATTGAAAATGGATTTTTAGTGAGTTATGGAAGAGTTAGTTTTTCATTACTTGAAGAATTTAAAGCCCTACCACCTTAATGTGAAACTAATTTTTGGGATATAGTTGTAGCCTAGTGTTTATTATATTTTAATAACACCTTAAAGGGCAGTTCTATAAATGTTTTTGGAGTTTCATATAATTTTTTTAACCTATTTCAAATGGGATCCATCAAACCTAGCATGTATCCTTGGTTAGATCTGGTTTTTTTTAATAAGGTGTATAGTTTATCATGGATTTTTATGGATTTTTTATGGTCAAACCAAGTGAAAGATATGAATGACTTACCACTACAAAAGATTTTTGACATATTCATTCAATTTAAAAGGTGTGCATGGTTATCATAGATTATTTTTTTGTTGTGAACTCATTATATATGGGGATATTTTGGTGTATTTGAGGATAATGATATAGAATGATGAAAATTGGAGTATTGTATTAGTGATCCTTTAATAAAATCTGTTTTATAAAAAATAACAAAGTATAAGTTATATATGTGTGGGATAAATTTTTTGTTATGTTTTTTCTTCTAAATGTGTACCTTTTTACCCTTAAAATATTGGATATTTTATTTCACTATTATCTCCTAAGAATGATATTTAGGTGTACATTTTTCTTGGTCTATCAAGGATCTATATCCAACTAGTGGTAATGATTCACTATGTTTATAAGGTGACCATTTCTGATCATGATACTCATTTTAAAAAATTAGTATATATTATAGTTTTTAAGGACTTATCATATATTTATTCTTTATAATGGTATTTTATCCTTAGAAAAATGATAAGATAATGAAAATAGTTTAGTCATTATAAAAAATATTTATTCTTGTGTCCTGGATTTTATAGGTTTGTATTGAAACAATTTTTCATTAGTTGGGTATCATGATAAAAATATCTTTGAATCATCAATTAGATTGGATAATTTTCATGTATTTTATGGTTGGTTGTTTGTATTGCCTATAAACCAAACTAATGTTTAAGAGTCTATGATCATCATATAGGACTTGGTGTAGGGTAGGACATTGAATATTTTGGTAATTTGAGAGAGATTAAAAGCTACATAGAATCATCATAAATATCATATGGATTATAGTAGAATATCTTTAGAGTTTAATATTGGACATAATATTCTAAAATTATTCTTATCATCAAAAATAGTTGAGGTTATACAGATGCTATAAGCTTTCTCATTCATTCGTTGGACATTTTGAGGTCCTAGAGCATATTGGGAAGGTGTTAGAGAGATTGAAACTTCCACCGTTGATTGATCAAGTTTATGATATATTTTAAATTTCATATATTTTAAAATATATTCATGATGACTCCCATGTACTTGATTTAGGTGTGTTAGATATTAATAAGGATACTATGTTTATATATTTTATTATAGAGAACTAGGTTGATCAATAGAAGTTATTTTGTTGGAAATTTATTACCTTATTTTGTGTCATGTAGAAGCATTGTGTCTTAGAGTAATGTGTGAGGGATAGGATTTACTAATATGGGTGAAATACACTAAATTATTTTAATCATTGATTCTTATAGTGAACCGATATTTTTTTAGTAAAGTGGTCAATGTTTTACTTTCTTTTATGTGTTATATTCAAACCTTTTCAATGGTTAGATTCTTATTTGAGTGGTATATCAAGAGATAGTTTGGTTTTTATGTTTTTATTTTTTTAAATTTTAAATTTAATATGAATCTCTATGAAGATAATTATTTGAGAGGTATCTAATGTAGATATGATAAATTTAAGGGCCAATCTTTGTGTTTTTTATGTTTTTGGAGATTGTGGGAGAGAGTTGTAATTGAATTAAGAAATAAGGTATTTTTGGTTTATAGTAAAAAAAAATGACATCATATCTATGTAATGGTTTTTAAAACATTAATCATGGTTTTTTCCTTCATCATACTAAATAATTCATTATTCTGGGAAGACAATTGAAGGATTAATTGGTTACCATGTTGATCCATCTATATTGTTGTTGTCATACACTCAATCTATGTTTTGGTACTTTATAGTAACACTTTATTGAGTTTGAGTGTGAATATTAACATATTATCTATATTACCAAAACAAAAAACTAAATTTTAACCACAAATCCAAATTAAAAAGATTAAATGTTTTACACTTCAGTTTCAAATTTCAAATTCAAACAGATTTCTCAAATTTCAAAAATTTTAATAAAATTCTACCCCCACTGAAATGACCTTGTATCATGATGGATGAGGGGAACAATATATGATTTTATTCATGTTAATTCCCTAATTTATCATCAATAACATCTCACCATCTTTAGACCACGTAAAAAAATTTGGCCAAAAGTCATCACCATCATCTTCATCTAATCGTGTTTGAGCCATGCACTGCTAAATATCTTACAACTACCTTCCATCACTAAATCCATTATTTCTAGAACCTAAAATCACCATTGAACCAATACACTTCTAAACCATCCATTTGTAGAAAAAAATACCATATAAAAAAATCAAGTCAGGGTAACCATAATAAATATAAAAAAACATTAATATTAATTACCAACAAAGCATCCTAGGAAATCAGTTACATTAAAGAAGAAAATGTGAGCCATATTTTACTTTTTCATAATCATGAAAAAACCTAGGAACTTGAACAAATCAATGAATAAACACTAATAAATATAATCTCTCTAGCCACATCTCAATAAGTGATAGCACCAACCCACCAAACACTAGCTCACTATCAATGAAAGAAATACAGTTTAATGTCACTTTCATCTAGAAGTATCAAAACGAAAACTCGAGTAAACCAATATTTTTTAATCTAGATAGACTAGAGATGAGAACCTCCACTTTGGGATTGAAATTTGAATCTAGTCATGATCCAAATAAAACTTAATGGAGTAAATGCACCAAATTATGAGAGTGGTTAGAAATTAGAGGAGATGAGGAAATGGATCCAATCAAGAACTGAGAAAATAGGGAAGGTAAATCCCAAAATGAGACCAATAGTTGAATATTCAGAGAGATAAAATGGAAGAAAATATATGGAAAGGGCATGGGAAAGTGGGATAAATAACCCCAAAGATTATGTGAGAGGGAAGCAATAATAGGAAACCTGAAATCACCCAAAGAGGATGATAATGAGAGTGAATAGCCATCACCACACTGTATACTCAATTAATCTCTTTAATATGTAATGGTATGTATGTTACATTGATACCATCAAGTGAAGATAGATTTATAATTCCTTAATCTTATATTGGTCAATGATTCAAGGTTTACCTAATTTTTGGTTGTCATAATAATTAAGTTCCATTATTAAAAAATATATTTTTTAATTTTTTTTAGAGATTGAATTTGGTGAAGTCTCTACCAAAAATGAAAGGAAAAACATGTCATGGTTATGGTCATGGTTGAGAAAAATGTAATTTTATTAAAGGGATATCTAATGGTTATATCTTATGGTTTAATGGTAATTCATGGTAAACATGTTTTAGTTATGTATCCCCACCATGGTTTTGGTCAAGGTTGTGTTATCAAAAACAAAATGGACATTGAAATTTAAGATTTATAAGAATTAAGACTTTATGGTTTTTTGATCATAAATGACTAAACCAACCAATGATTTGATATATGTAACTATACTATGTTTTGGTTAATTTAATTTTAAATATAAATCAATGTTTCTCTTTTTTATTTCACACAATCATATTTCTTTCATTGTAACCCTATACAATATATATCCATTCATTATTTGTATTTAATTACTTTTGGTGGATCTTTAAGCCTATAATATCATAGGATTAAACACTCAAAATACTTATTCTCCATTTATATTCTTATTTTTTTCCTTTTATTCATTTTTATGGATGAGAAATCATTGGTTGATTTGTCAATGTGGTTATGGATTGAAGTGAGGTTTGTGTGTAATGGGTTAATTAAAGAATCCATATGATAATATTAATGTTTGAGTATCGAAATCCATATTTTTTTAATGATGAAAATAATATTGCTTTATATTATGTTATGGGATTCTAACACTTCCCTTTTATGGGTTTTAAGTGGATTTATATAGTTTTGTTCTTGTATTTATGGGTAATTTCTATTAATTATATGAAACAACTAATAAATAAATTAAATTGGTGAGATGTTTTTGGAAGTTATATTTGAATTGAAATGTAATAATGAACAAGAAAATAGTGTTAACTGTGTTCATTAAAGTGGTGAAATAGAATTTTAATAAAGATATTAATGTGAAAGGAGGAATATGAGAAGATAATAATGGAAACTATTAAGTAAATTGATTTCCTTTTTGGTTACCCATGGATGAGGTTATACAATTTTTGACACTATTTTTGTTTGAATATTTTTTGAACCCTAATAATCATTGATAATAAGTTGTATTTGGTAAAATAATTAAAGTTACGATATTATTAGGTGGCTTTAACATCATTAGTAGGTGTTGTTTGACATAGGTCCTTTAAGACTGTTTTCTAAGGACATTGGATTGTTCATATAGATGTTTTGATGTATAAAATGAGTTCAAAGGAAGCCTATGTGTCTAATGTGTTGCAATTATTATGTTACTATATTTTTTTATGTGCATTTATTTTTATATACTGATTAACTTGCTTATATACTTATATGAAATTGATATTGTGTTGTGATACTATGATATTATTTCTCAAAAGGTTCATGAAATGTTTTTCAAATGGATGTGGTATTCTCTAATGATAAAGTGATGTGAGGGATATGGAATTCCCATCACATGCATTGTTTTTGAGGTTATATTTATTCTTCAATAAAAAATTTCTTGTTGTTTTATAGTCTTCATTATGGAAACAAGTATTAATTTTTATTATAGTTATTATCAATACAGTTATGGATATCATGATGTAATGGATGAAAAGTAGTGGTGTTAACATATGTTTTTCCATTTTTATATTTTTTTAATTTATTAATATTTAAATATATAATTCTCAAAGTCATTATTATTACTTTAAACTTTACACATCAAATCCTGAAGTAGGATCCAACTAAGTATTATAATATTATAACCATATTATTTATCAATTTTTTAAGCCCTCAAGATCATTTAAAAATTGGTATTGATCAATGTTATTTTGGGCATCAGTTAATCTAGTTAGGAGTAACTATTGTTATGTGTTGGTGTATTTCATTTCTAGTTGGCATAAAACAACTTCATTTTGGTTTTTTAGTTAACAAACCTAAGAATGTGTATACTTAATTTTGTGGGGACTGATTGGTCTACTTTATATTATGATTTTATTTTGATATATTGGTTTATATTCAAAACTTTAATTCCTCCCACAATCAATGTTTTTAGTCCATAGTGTAATTCCCCACCATGTAACATATTAGATGAATTATTTTAGAGTCACTCTCGAACTTGATTCCTAGTCGGGAGAAGTTTGTAGTGGTTGGGTGATCACACCCCCTCATTGGTTATTCTTCCTCTCTAAATTTTATTTCTACCCCTTTATATATAGATTCTTTTTCCTATTAACTCATACCCCTATTATAATAATCCAAATGGTTTTTAATTTTGTTATTTTCATATATACAATTCAATAGTAATTAGTACATTCTATTTTCATATTTTCATATTGAATGGTGAGGTTGAACTGCAAGGTTTAATGATTACCTTTTTCATTGATTGTGAAACTTTATTTTCAATAAGTAGATAATCAAAATGAACTATAAATTTTTTCAAATTTTTTGTGATAAAATAATATTATATCTCAAGATGATTTATACTAGAATTATGTTATTATTTTTTTTAATATGATTTATAGAACAGTTAATATCACACGTAATAGAGATGGGTGTGAAAATTTATTCTCCCACATCTTCCAATTGTTTCTCACATCAAAAATAATTTTATAGAAAACTTTAGTTTTAGAAATATTCTCAAACAATATAAAACCCTTGGATAAATGATACATAAAATAAAAAGTGCTACTACCCATGTCAACAAGGCGAAAATTTCATTTTGAGAGATTTCTTGATTAGAATTCCATATTTAATCATTTTTTCAGAAGTAGTTTGAGGATGGATGAACTCCTAGTAATTTTACTAGGGTGTTAGCGAGTGAGAAAAAAATAAACAAAATGAACATGTGTTGTCCTATGTATATATTCATTAGTTTGGTAAGTGACCTTATTTTTTAATAGCATGTGGTGTGTTAGGAAGGTTAATACGGTATTACTGGAGATCTATGGGGTCAGATGACTTTGTTTAGGGATCAGGAAGGTTAGGTCAAGAAAAATGGTATTAAATCCAATATACATCCTGAAGTTTAGAGGAACTACCTGTGTTTAAGGTGAAAGGTCCATAATGAGGGTGTTGTACTTTAAAGGGTGAAGAGCGTAACTCCCCTATAAAAGTGAGACTTAAAATATTAATTGATGTCACTCATGTCAAAAATGTGAACCTTCCTTTCTATAATCTTACCTTATTATAACTGAATAGTTATGTTTTCTTTTCCTAGAGTATTTTTAGGATGGGTTACCTCCTTGGAATTTTCTTAGGGTGTGTGTGAGTGAAGAAAAAATAACAGTGAAAGAATATATATTGGCACGTGGGGAAAACAATTAGTCAGGTAAGTGACTCTAGTGGGTAATAAACTAAGGTGTTCTTGAAAGGAAACCATGGTATTATAGGAGACCCATGGGATTAAATTAGTCGATTCATGTGCTTGGGAGGTCAGGTTGTGATAAACACTAATATTTACAAGATATATTATATAGTTTTTCCTAACCATGAAATATACATACAACCTAAATAGAATTCATGAGGTACATTATCAATCATACACAAATATACCTCATTCAACATCATTAAAAAAAATTGTTTGTTATTAAATTTTCATGGAATATTATATCCCATACTATATTTTTCCTTTTTTATGTCATAAATTTCTAGTCACTACTAGTGGATAACTCTAATTTTTCTTTCTATGATACCTTGTTTCCATACATGTAGCATACACCACTTAGGGTCTAGTAGTAGTCAAATATAGTATATATAAAATAATTTTTTTATACATTGTTACATTCATCGGTCACCCATCATCAGTATTCCTATGATTTTATAAAGTCACAGTTGGAGTAAACATTATCTTGTCATTATCCATTTAGTTCCTTTTTAAATTTGAATGGTAATTATTATTTTTTGATACAAATATTTCACCATGTTAAAATATGTATTTATATCCAATAAAAAAATATTTTCTCTAGGTAAATATATTTAAAATTTAAATTTAATCATCTTTGAAAATATCCAACAACTTTAATCTTTTGTTCCACCAAATAATATCTCACTTTCGTATACCAACACTATTAATCATTCATCACTACTATTCCTTTTATAGAGTTTGTGATAAAATATTTCAATTCAAACCCCTAGATTCTTTAGAAATCCATTTAACTTATAGTACTATTATTTTCATTCTTTATTTGGTCCAAACAAATATTTATTGACCCTACAAGAATTACATACATTAATTGTAAATTAAAACCCATCTATCTACTCTATATAAATATCCCCTTTTAATGGAAATTAAGTAATTCACAATTTATTTACGTGTAAAATATTTTAAACCATTATTGGGTATTAATTTATTATAAGATCCTAATATATTTCTTTCATTCTATAGTGGATAATCACATATCAATATTTACTCCTTCAATTTGTGATTATCCCATATGGAATGCTATTTAGTTTTTATTACTACACCACCCTCATTGATTTAATTTTTAAATGACTCAATTTGTTCTAATAAAATTTTTATTTGATGTTCTTGGAAAATAATCCCAATATGTATCATCATAATTTATCCCAAATCATCCTTCATAGATTTTTTCTATACTTCCTCTCTGGTTTCTTCTACTGAATTTTATGGTTCAAATAAGAATAATAATATATTTATTTAAACTTATTTCATAATCCTTGTTTAAGGTTTATTTTTTACTCATCTACTCTAGTATTATTCATTCTTTTCTAAAGATTTTTATATTTGGAATATTTCTTATCTTTTTCTTCTAACACGTACTTATATTAAAAATAATCACCATTTCTATCTATATTTTCTTTAGGTCATCTTTATTTTTAATCTTTAAAAAAATTCTATAAGATTTTTTGGATAATAATTTTGTTATTTAATAAATTTTAAATCCAATCCGTCCTATATCTTCTAAATAATTTTATTATATCATTTGTAATACTTTATTTATAAAGAGTATCCTTGAAAGATGCATGCATCACTTATAATTCCAAATTTTTTCTTTTCCATTTTTTATTAAAAATAAAACACTTACTTCCAAACACTAAGAAATATGTGGGACTTATTATTTATTTATACCATATATCATTTGGAGTCATAACCTTATGAATGCTCAATAATACCCTATTCACTATAAAAACCATTATTGTTACTACATATGTGTGGTGATTTTATTGAATCTATTTTATTATAAAAAATTTCAAAGAAATTTTTTTTAGAGTGATATTTATTATTTTAAAAAATCCATTGCGTTTGGGTGCCTTTACAAATGAAACTTAATTAAATATCCCATAGGTTTCAAGATATTCCTATTCTTTTTTATTTTTCAAATTAGTTCAATTATTATATCTAATAGTTTCAGTATTATTTTCATATTTATTATGCCACTCTTCTATACTAATATAAAGATTATAGTAAATATTCTTTTAGATTGTTTAGTCTAGATACATCCCCATGAATCAATTATAATATTGTTTTTTATTTCATTATGTTAGATTTTATGACTTATATATTATTTTTTTCTTAAAATTATATTAATATATATTCATAATTTCTCTTAAATAGGTTTATTTATCAGTTAACTCCATAATTTTTTAATATATTCATTAAATGTAAAGTTATAGGGCTAATTATTTGATTCAATAAGTGTTTTTAATTTTATTTGTAAATAAATAGGAATATTATTTATTTGTTATTTCATATAAATTACTAAAAAAATATTTTTATTATTATATAATTATCCTTCCTTGTATAGAGAAAGACTTTTTTAGGGGTGTAGCATTTCTGAATCACGTAATTGATAAATGTTGAGTAAATTTTTCCTTGGTATATCTATAAGTATCATAACTACCATTCCCATGTCTTTTCCACCAATATTTACATTCTTGAATCCTTTAATAGATAGAGATAAATAATTTTTAAAGCACTCAACCCATTACATCTTATGTTTGATATTTTTAAGTATGTTACAATTTATTATCTTGTTGGAATAACTCACACTTTCAGGATTCTAAATTCCTTCTTTATTTATTTCCATGAAATAAAATTTTAAAATATTATCCTTACCATGGTTTTTCTCCTAATACAACATCATTAACAATTAATAGTTGATCTACCTAATTAATTTTTTTTAATTGGAAAAAAATCATAATCTTTATGTAGTAGAGAATGTTTGTAAAATGGTTTAAACATGATCCCTAATAGTGCTTGTTGAAATATTGTGTGAGTTAGTTCACTTATTATCATGGGTAAACTTATTAAAAAAATTAAGGAACAATAACTTGATCTATATCCACACCTAACCCAATAAGAATAATAATAATGAAATATGAAATCTCATTAAAATGGAATGATTCTCCTGTTATATATTTTTTTAAATTTTAGTAATCTCCATCCTATATTCAATTTAATAGACATAAATATTATGCCAAATTATTTTTTACAATAACAAAATATAATTATATAAATCATAAATTCATACTTTCGTTAAATAGTAAAACTCAGTTTTGGTTTAACTTCATCATTTTTTCTCCTTGGTACAGTAGCCAACAACATAACATATAGTTTATTTTCCATTCTATTTTTATTTTATCGCAAATGATTATAACCATGATAATATGATTTTTTCACTTAATCCATTCATTAATATCCTTGAGGATTTATAGGACCTCTTGGTAGTTTAAATATCATATTTTCTTCTTAATTTCAACAATATTAGCTATAAATAAACATAATTATATTTTAGTTTTATTATAGATTATATTATCTCAACTTCAAGATCATTATTTTAATTACGCTTATTTTACATTGTATCGGTCATTCTATAAATTAACCAATGTTTGTCTTCTATTTTTATTCTAATTGAATGGTTTTTAAAAAAACATCACAGTTTCTGGGCATAAGTATTCTAATTTATTATTTTAATGCATTGATCTTTTATTTTTATTCATTTATTTATACCATTCATTCAAAAGTAATAAATTTAGGCTTATTTTACCTTTTTTCTATAGACATCAATTTCATCAATTTTTTATTCTAATTAAACTTTCAATTCAACCACCCCTCCCTTATTATTTTCATCAACTATAGTTATTTTATCAGATTTTAATTAGTTAACAACTTCAAAAAAAGAATATTTGGATTTATCATTTAAATATTTAATTTGCATTAAATTTAACTTATCAAGGGATTCATCTCAATTGTTGCTAAATTTTATCATTTTAAACATGATTGTAAAAAATATTTTTTTACATTTTTTATATTTAACCATTTGTGGTTCCTCAACCATGTCATCTTCTTAAAATTTCATTATACATATTTTAAAATGATACCTAGTTTTTCAACACTAAACACATTAAATTAGAATAATTCCATTAAAATTTTATTCTCCTATTCTTAAATTTTAAGGAATATATGTAATTATTATTTTTAAATAATTTATATTTTAATCTTTATCAATTGATATATTCTTTATTGATTAAAATTTTTATATTTTCACTTATAATTTTCTATTGGAAATTCATATTTTATTTTCATCTCATATGAAACAAGGAAAGTTTATAGTTCATCAAAATGAAAATTTTAATATTATAATTCATCTATTATTGTATCTTTTAGAATTAAATTAGTAAATAACATTCTTATAATATTATTGAAAAAAAACATCATTGATAAATTCATCTAACCCACACATGTTGCCCATAATTTTAATTAAACAATTAAAAAATCATTAAGAGGTTTAGAGGAATATATATTTAAAAATTTAATATTATTGTTTAATAATTGTATTTTTTTCTATAATTGAGACTCCTTAAAAAATATTAATTAGTGTATCCCATATATTGATGGAATATTTTCAGCCCATAATTATTATATATTTATAATCTTAATTAATTCATCCCTTTAGAATTAGCATTTTGTTATTGGTTATTATTATTAGGTGGGGCATACTTGGTCATATCATTGTTTATGAAATTACATTCCCTAATTAATTTTTTCTATTATTATCTACCTTATTTATATAGGAAGGATATCATTGGGACATACCAGTGAGACTTTATGTTGTGAATTTTTCAAGAGGATGGGAGTTCATATCATCCCACAACGAGTATTATTTCTTATTACAAGACTTTCTTAAATATTTATAACGTTTTTATGAATCGTTCATGGTAATAATATCAGTTACACATATGAGATTGATTGACTGACAACATTCATCTAAATGAAATGAATCAATTCATATTATATTATCACTTATACGACCACACTATAGTTTAAATCCATATAGGTTGGTACTCTAGAGTTTATTCCCATCCAAGGAGCCATTAGGATCATGTTAAAATAGTTATGAGGTTTTTTGGAGTTTATATTGGGCCCATGAAATGGGATTCCAATATATCCTTATAAAGGGAATCAAAACCCATGTAGTTTACTTCCACTTAATATAACATCTCTTACCTTTTAAGTTCATTTGACAAGGAACATATTGGTTCCTTTTAAGGTCTTGTAACCAAGACTACTTCCAAATAGTTTAAATTCAGTTGTAGTGGGAAATAGTTTTTATATTTGATTGTCAAACATCTAAAACTACTAGGTGAATGAGACCTGGAAATGGTTTGTGCAGGAAATATTCATAAGAAACACTTTTTGGTTCATCCTATATATTGGTAATTAGGTAGGAGAGGGTGTGGTTGGTACTTACACCTACTATTAGGAAATTTTATCATACTAATTTTAGGATGTGTGGGAATATTATGATCATCAAATAATTAAAGGAGTGATGGGTCATCTTTTTATCATCATAAAAGGAATGATCAATCATCATATTATCATCAAAAATGAAATATTATACAGTCACATAAGGAGGTGGGTTTCTTGTGCTTGTCACATAAAATGTTTGGTCATTTTTTGGAGATACCACATTTGTTGGGGGGGGATAATATGGTAATGGTGATGGGTTTTAACCTTGAAGAGTTTTTCTAAATATTTTATTGAAAGAAGAATAAAAACCCATATAGTTTTAGGTTCAAAATTTTTAGTCTTACAATAGGAATGGTTCATGAAGTTTAACATCATGTGGTAAAGACTATATGTTATATAGTTTAAATTAATACAACTAAGGATACTGGGTGAAAGGTGGGTAGTAATGGTTTGGTGATGGACTTACACAAGAGCAATCCTTTCCAGACTTTTCTAGCAGATGAGCCTAATAATTATATTTTTGGGAAATTTGGGATGGAAATGATGGTATTACATGTCTGTGAATGAGTTACATGTTGATGCAATAAAGGATGGGTCTTTCACGAAGAAAAAAAAATTCTCCAAAAAGTTTGGGATTCCTTTATATAAAATTTCACTTACTGTTAAAATTAATCCCAATTTAAAATAACCATAACTTTTGATTTGTAAGTCCATTTTGGCTCCACAAGTATAAAAATTGAATCCTTTAGAATAAACTATGATACTTGTTAAAATAATCTATGTATAAGTTATTTTATATGGCAAAAATTGTATAAAATAACTTCAAATGGGTTTTAGAGTTTAAAAATTATTTTGTTAGCAATAGATGAAATACATGACCTAGTCCCAGTGAGAGGTTATAACTATAGGTCACAAGGTTATGAAATGTTTTTGAAGGAATTACATCCATCAGTATGTAAGAATTCCTATGGAAAAGGTATATCTCGTTAATTTATAATTCAGGAATAGATATACTTTTCAACTCGTACTTGACTTGTGTTATATGAGTGAGGATTTTATCAAGGATTCCATATTAATGTCAATGGAACACATTTTTAAGGTGAAAAAATATTTCCCACAATAGGATAGGATCTATTATAGATAAAATAAATTCATTTCTAAGATAATATATGGAAATATTTCATATTCCTTGGATATCATATATAGAAGAAGAAAAAAAAGTATGTTCACTAAGAGGAGGATCTCAACTCAATATTTTTTGGAACCAAGAGAAGAATAACATCTTAAGGTGTTATTATTTCGTGGAGTATGATTGTAACTCAAGGATTTATTATTTACTATATAAGGATATAAACTCAAGGATTTTTTTATTATAGTGCATTGTTAATGGAGGAAAACCCAATTTCAATTTGTGGGGACCAAATGATAGGATGGAAGTGGAATGGAATGAAAATATAGTTTGAAACCAGGTCCAAGATAAGTTATTTTAATGTCACTATGTATCCTTTGGGAACAATAATCAAGACAAACATCATCTCACTAAGGGTAATTTTTATTCTAATATAGGATCATAACTAGAATAATATCCATAGTTGTACCTAGGATAAGTGATTTGATTCTATTTATATAATGTTCTAGTGTATGGATGGTGTTGAAAACCTCATGTAAGTGAGGAGACTATAACCTAATAGTGTTTGGATGCAAGTGAAATATAAATATGGGTCTAGGATAAGTGTTCTAGATATCATAAAGTATATATCAAGATAGAAATAAATCTACACATAGTTTTGAATAAGGGGTCTCTATGAAGATCTAGCTCATGCACAGGAAAAAATTGAAAGGTTTTTTCCAAGATCATGTCTATTAGAGAAGACTTAATGTGAACTGATAAACCCATACAATAGGAAAAATTTCATAGATCTGACATATCTATAATAGAATCTAGTCGTATAGAATATACCACTCTAAATAGTATAATGTATTGTGAGATAAACCATTTTTTCATGCAATTTAGGTTCATGTAATGAAGACTATAAACCAAATTTTAATTTTCCAAGAGTATAATATAAACTCAAGGATTGGGATTTCCTATAATAGAATCTTAATTTAAGTAATTTGGGCTTCTAGGAGGATCATTTTCCCACAAGGAATTTTGGATTCCAATAAGAGTATCTCAACTCATGGAATTTTTTTCTTTATAGAAAATTCATGGCCAAATATAAATGGATACAAGAATAGGATTTAATAATATTTATTTGACAATGGATATGATGTAATAATGTGTAACATAAAAGAAATTTTACTACTAAAAATTTCACATATCCCAATGGTTTCAAACCGTTGGGATAGGTTTTGAAACTGTTGGGATAGCCTCTCCCAACAATTTCAAGAACCGTTGGTATGTTAGGTGTTACAATATCCCTATGAAAATGGTTTATTAGAAATTGTTGGTATATGCTATCTGAATGTAATCTATGCTAACAGTTTAAGTAAAACTATTGGTATATATGTGTACCAATAGTTCTTCAACCATTGGTACACATACTATCCATCATTTAACATATCGCAATGGTTTCAATAAAACCATTGGAATATATGTATACCAACGGTTTTTGAACCGTTGGTATACATGTAGCATTTGTTTTTTCCCAACAGTTTATTTCAAATTGTTGGGATATGTAGTCCAGCATATAGTATACCAAAAGTTTATATAACCGTTGGTATATCCTATACTCCATAGCATGATTCCCCCACAATAAACCTACTCCTCCCACAACATAAGTTGGACAAAACATGAACCTCCCCGCTGTAAACAACATAAGGTAGACAAAAACTGCACCTACCCACTATAAACATAACCTGAACTTCCCCACTATAAACATAACCTGAAAACATAACCTGCACCCCCCCACTGTAAACCGGAACCTCTTAAACCAACTGTAAATCAAAGCCTACACCTTAGTCTTCCAAATCCGGTCAACCCACTATAAATCTACAACTATTAAACCTACTACAAACCAACACCTCTTAAACTAGACAACCCACTATTCTTAAACCCGTTGTACAGAAAAACCTGCACCTCAGTCTTCCAAATCCGAGAAACCCAATGTAAACCTACACCTCTTAAAACCACTACAAACCTGCACCTCTTAAGCTGGACAACCCATTGTAAACAAAACCATTTCCAGTCTTCCAAATAACCTGTAAACTTCCCACTGTAAACCTATAAACCTACACCTCTTCTAGATATAGAAAATATAATAAAACCCATCAAAACATATTAAACTCAACTTATTCATGTACTAGTCCAGTAAATAATATCATTCTCTTCGTTAATGAATTATTCTATATAGTTCTTTCCTCATCCAATTTATTATTCCTGGCCTTTATGAATAAAAAATCTATATAGCTACACTATGTATAATTATTATTTCTATAATCCATTTATAAATTAAAATTTGATTTCCATATGGAATTCCATTAATCCCCTCTACATAATTATATCAAATTATACATTATGTAACACCCCAAGATTTCATAGTACGTTATTTCTTCAAAGTAATGCAATAACTTGCACTACACGCAACACCATGTTCTAGCGCACTATGACTTACCAAACTAGCCGTTCAAAAGAGGTGATTAATAGTATTAACTGAATTTTGAACTTTATATAATACTTATAATTTTAGAATCAATATTATGAGTTTCATAGACATAATTTAAGAACAAATTCATTTTATTCAGATAAAAGAAGTATTTTTCAAAAAATGAAATTTTTCCACCTTTTAATGGCGAACCCTTTTTATATCCAATATTTGAAACTTTTATATATTTAATTTGACAAAATAAACTTCTTATTTGGGATTAGGACATAATAATTTAGTTTCAATAAATATTTGGTGTTTTTCTGATAACTTTCAAATTTGGGTGAATAGTGAAAAATAATATATTTAAACTGAAAACAACTTTTTTAATCAAAATAATTTATAGTGATAAACTATACATATGAATGGTTTGGATGTATAATTAGATTATATTTTTACCATTTATTCCAATTTTGGTCATTGTAATTAATTTAACTTTGAAATTGAACATAAACAATTGTCAATCTTTTGGTAGTTATTATTTCTTAAAAACACGCTTTTTATTTTGACAACGAGAATTAATCTTAAATTAATTTATGCCACTTATGTGATTTGAATTTAGAAAAATTGATTCCATATTTATAATCAGGAGGTCCAAATTGTGTAAATAGGTAACTTTTATTTTTATATATTTTGAATAATTACTTCGGTAAATATTTTATTTACCAGGGTTAAACAGTAAATCCAGTAAATAAGGGTAAAAAATAATATTATAATAATATTAAATTACCTTAAAATGCGTCTTAAACCTATTGGTTGAAAAATTTACGACCATGGGAATCTTTGAGTCTATTTTAGGACCCCATGGATCCACTTGTAAGTGATAATGACACTTCATATTAATTAAGTTAAAGTAAATACAAAAATGACATAAGCATATATTTTTTAGAAAAATAATTTTTACATAAAGTTATATAAGTTATATTTTAGACAATAAATATTCATTAGAAAGATAAAAAGATTTTATACATAATGGTACTTTATTTATAATTTTTAAGACATTTAATAATTAAATTTATTTATGACGCAATAATGATGCAGTATTTTCCTTATTAATGAAAGCATCAAATAATTGGTATTATAAATGATAAAATAAATATACTTTGAAAGTTTTGATTCCATCCACGAATTTTATAGGTTAATATGACATGTAATTATTGATTAAATGAATTTTTTTAATTAATAAATTTGTTAAGACTTTAACAAAAATAAATTATTAAATAGTGTCAAAAATGACAAAAAGGAGTTTTTAAAACAAAAATGATATTATAAATTAATATAATATTCCTAAAAATATATGTTTAGGAAAAAGGACTTATATAATGATATTTGTATCATTAATGAACAAATTGGGGTTCTCTTTTAAGTATATAGTAAATTTATTAACCATATAATATAAAAATAGAAAGAGACATGGTAAATGTCAAACTACTTAACTAAGAGTTAAATCTAAATGTTAAGGTTAATATAGTGACCCAAACCTGTCTAAAACCTATTGTTTGAGTGATTTTATATCCATACCCACATTATCCTTTAAATAATTCATTTTGGAGCCATGATAAACCGAAAAGTAATTTATTATAAAATAATATTTTAAGTTTTTTGTAAGTTTCCCCTCACCCCTCTTATAAAAGGGCACTCCCCCTTCACTCTAATTCAAACCCTCTAAGCCATTTGGATCGGCCAGAATCTAAAAAATATCCTCCCAACTATCCTACATTCATCTTAGAGGCCTAACTTTATTCATAAAGCCAACCTAAGTTTCCCTTTTGATCAAATCAAAAGGAAGAACCCGAAGAAGAGGTAAATATCTCACCACCTCTTTCTAGTTCCTTTCTTCTTCCACTTCCTTTTTATTTTTTGTTTCCATTATAAAATAATAACTCCAGTATCTTATATATACGTTCATGTTATTATAAATATTGTACAACCAAATTAATTATTACATCCATCCTTTGAATTACATGTCACCATACGTGCGTACGTACGGCTTACCGTCTCCACGTCGTGGTGTAATTGTTACTCAATACATTATTATTTGGATGGGTATAATAATGATATTTAATTGATGTAAATAATAAATATAACATGATAATGATTCTGTATATATGATATAACATCCAATTCCACACCTTTAAGGAAATGATATTTCCTCTCGTGCATACTTACGGATTACCATCTCCACGGTGCGATGAGATTCATTTCCAAGTTCACCATTAATCGACGATTATAAAAATATATTACTAATAAGTATGTAATATATGACATAATAATGCTACTGTAGATATATATATTTATATATATATATATATATATATGTAATTACATATATCTTATTCACTTACTTCCATTCAATACGATATGAAAACAGAAGCAACGTTTATGCGTACGTACGGACTACCGTCTCCATAAACGGTGTTTTCCATTTCATATATATGCCTATTATACATATTTATATTATAAATATTTTTGATATATAAATAATATTTTATATTCTGGAAGTATTTAAATCAGGATCTAAGTGATAAAATCAAGAGTAACAAGTTAAAACATGTACGATAAAGAAAGTGATTATTACCCAAAATGTTAATCTAACATGGAAATTATTATTAAACGGTTAGTATAAAGTCATAAATGAATAATGTATGATATCATAAATATTAATATGATTCTTATATAATTTAATAACATACTAGGGTCTTCATATAGGAGGCTAAACGTACCCATGACTAAAGGAAAGTGCAAGGTAAGGGGTTTTCATCTCACTCCTTATTCATGTGAGTTTCATGCCATATTGCCATTATTACCTTTTTGTGGTGTATGTACTACCCATAATTGTATTATTTGTGTAATACACTTTAATTTATGTTTATTTACATATTCATTGTATGATAATTATTTCATGGGGTGTATGTTTCTTAAGTTACCAAATTAGTAAGGGTTATTTCCTCAATCTCATTATTATCCGAGATTGTTCATGTGTAAGTATTTTATGGGAAATACTTATCATAGATACCCATATTTCATAAAAATGTTTTCAAAATGAATCTTTTAAGGTTTAATGGGAGGGTCTATTTAACTAGATCACCATTTTAAATTTTTTAAAGATTTATCTTTCTGAACCCTTTTAATTAATGTCCATATTTTCAAAACCATCTTAAGGATTTATTTATATGGACATGAATGTTTTGAAATGATAATTATTTTCAAAAGTTTCAAAGGGGTATGGTATACTTTGATTCAAAAATTCATTTAAATTTCTTCCTTTCTAAATTGTGTGACTTTTAAATGTTTTCATGAAAAGGGATATTTCTCTCAAAGAGTTTTACAAATCATTTTCATCTATGTCAACATCCTTTGATGGATTTTTATCTTGTTTGAAGTTGATTTATTATGATAAAAATATTCCATATTGTATTGAAGGTTTTGTGATATTTTTTACTATGGATGTGTTATTTTTATACCATTCAAGGTTTATGGTTAAAGTATTGAAATTTTGTATCCTAGTTCTTATACAAATGTTTATGTTATGTTTCAAACTTTTCATATGGTGAATGTATTGGACATAGTAAGTGACGGATGGAGCCCGCTATAGCTCCTTGATACATTGGTAGGTCTCATGAGACAACTAGATGTGAAATTGGCTGAGGCCCTTTCCCAATTTGATATATGGTTTTGGCCGAGGCCTTAATCATTTTAGACGTCTTGGCCGAGGCCTTAAAAAAAATTTCAGAATGTCCGACATTATACATTCCCTCATTATGAAAATAATATTGATGGTTCATGTGTTCATTCCACTAGAAGAATACTAATGATTATGTTTTATTATGGTATTATTTACTCAACTCATATTCCTTCCATAAAAGTATTCATGTTTATTATTGGTAAAGGCATGTGGTTTCATTTATTCATCATGATTAATATTTATGTCATTTTCCGTTGTATTACTTACCCTTACTGAGTGTTTGAGCTCACCCCTTTCTATGTTTTATTTTTCCTAGGGTTCCAAGAAGTGTATTGTGATTGATATGCAGGGTTAAGCCAGAGGAATAATGGTGTTCATAAAGGATTATTTATGTTGTTTTATATGTTATAAAGTGTAATGTAACATTCAAGTATGTAATATATTTTCCTAGACTTCTAAACTGATCGGTCCTTCGGGACTTGATTCCTTTTAATCATGCCAATGTATTAAAATAATGCACCGACTCTGGGTAACTTGGGTTGGGGCATTACAGTTGCTATCAGAGGACATTTAGAAATAATCTTGGAGACTAGATTTAGATAAACTATGATTAGAGCACATTACCCTAAGATAGACTTTGAGGATTAGTATAGAAGAGCTTCCTAGAATTTTGGTAATATAGAGATTTTGTGAGTTTTCCAATCAATACATCCCTGTCTAGATATGAGCAGGTAGAGGCGGCTCTGGCACAGATGTACCTAGGGGCAAACCCGAAAACACCGATTTGAGCTAGACTTGAATGGGAACTGGGGCATGACAACGAGCCTTGTTGTACTCTTGGTTACGACACTCTCGGGGGGATATGCTTAGGATAATTATCATTTTATTTACAAACCACTATGAAGGGTTTATGAGTATATACCTCCTCAAAGAATTCTTTTTGTGATTATGGATTATATCTATAAACTGTTCAATTTACGTTAGGTATTTTACATGTTTGGAATTATGAATTGTGATTCATAAACTGACCTAGTGTATGCCATTATATAGAAATGGCACCCAATAGAAGGAATGAGAACTCCAGAAAAGGATGGTAGAGAGAAAGATGGATAAATAGAAGAGGGGAAAGAAGTATTTTCCATATGTGATAAATATGGAAAGAATCACCTTGGTAAATTCTTGAAGGGAATGGGAGTTTGTTATAAGTGTGGAGAAAAAGGACACAAATTATGTGACTGCAAGGTTATTAAAAAGGTTTAAAATATAAAATTCTTCTACTGCATGGTGTTGGGACACTACGCGAATAAATTTCCCTATCATCAGAGTATACCAAAAATGATGCTATTGGATAATAATTGTGTTCTGATACTACCTCAGATGGAGAGGGATGACTAGTGTTCTTATGTTGTTATTATAGAATTATTTCATTTGAGTGTTGTATCAACAATATATTGGTTATATGAATTATGGAGATAAATAAGGATTGTACTACAGTACTATTTTATTAAGGATTTGAGATTATATGGTTCTATGAAAAATGACTTAATAGTAAGCTACAATTTTTTGGGAAAATACATGGTTTAAGGAAATATAATCCTTAATATGGTCCCGATAACGAGGTAGTGATTTTGGAATAAGAGATGGTTGATTTGAATAAATTATATTATATATTCTTGACTACCTTGAAACTGATTAATGATTTGTATATTCCATCATTGTTGGAGTTTAAAACATTTTTGGATAGAAAGAGTATATCCAGTATTCTAAAAGGAATAAAGGAGTATGAATGCAATCAATAAGGTTTTATGGTAATTCAAGGTGTTACCAAGTTTTAAAATAATACACGATGAAGGTGTTCACATGTTATTGCATGGAAAAAAATAAATTCATTGTATTTACCTTCCTTATAAATTTTGGACTGTGAGTTTGGATAGAAGTATTTTGGATAAGTCAAGTTTGACATTATTTTTGGATTTCCATAAAAAGGACAACCTGGGGGTCGGGCGGCAACCTGTCACGTCCAGTAAGGCCGTGAGACTTGAACCTGCAACTGAAGGGTGATAAGAGTGTATCACCTACCATGGGCCCACGTGATGTCCTGGATTGAATAATGTGGTTTTTTTTTTAAAAAGGTCTGGTAGATGAAATATAAATTTAATTTTTTTTAACCCTATACGAATAGGATAAATAGATTTTTTTAAGTTTTATTATCTTTTAGAGTGAAAGATGAGTTTGTGGTAGAAATTAGTTAATGGATTGAACTCTACTTGTCAAGTATATATTTTTCTTCTTCTCTTATTCTATGAAGAAATTAATTCTTAAACTTTAGTGAAGGTATCTTAATACCAAAAATGGTTTATCCTAATACCTTATGTCTTGTTGAACCAATGGTATTTTAAATCATAATAGATTGATGGATTTGACGCCCTTAATTTTTACACTTGTTTGTGATTGATGACCTCAATCACTCCCTGTAAATATTTACATTTTTCCTCCAATTATGTGTCTCTAATTTCCACCAATGTTCTCCTAATAAAGATCGTAATTTGTTGGTGACCGTTTCATTTCCCTTTTCCTCTTATTAAGACTAAATTTTATTAACCCAATTTTTGATGTGGGTTTTCCCACAAAGGTATTTTCTATTTTCAACCTTTTATTTTCGAAGAACAATTTCAAATTGAGAGGACGCAATTTATTGAAGGAGGGAAGAATGTAACACCCCAATATTTCATAGTACGTTATTTATTCAAAGTAATGTAATAACTTGCACTACACGCAACACCGAGTTCTAGCGCACCATGACTTACAAAACTAGCCGTTCAAAAGCAGTTATGAATAGTATTAATTGAATTTTGAACTTTATATAATACTTATCATTTTAGAATCTATATTATGAGTTTCTAAGACATAATGTAAGAACAAATTCATTTTTTTCAGATAAAAGATATATTTTTCAAAAAATGAAATTTTTCAAAAAATGAAATTTTTCAAAAAATGAAAATTTTCCACCTTTTAATGGAGAACCCTTTTTAAATCCAATATTTGAAGCTTTTATATATCAAATTTTACAAAATAAACTTTTTCTTTGGGATCAGGACATAATAATTTAGTTTCAATAAATTTTTGGTGTTTTTCAGATAACTTTCAAATTTGGGTGAATAGTGAAAAATAATATATTTTAACTGAAAACAACTTTTTTAATCTAAATAATTTATAGTGTTAAAATATAAATATGAATGGTTTGGATGTATAATTAGATTATATTTTTACCATTAAATCAAATGTTGGTCATTTGAAGTAATTTTACTTTGAAATTGAACATAAATAAATGTCAATCTTTTGGTAGTTATTATTTCTTTAAAACACGCTTTTTATTTTGATGATGGGAATTAATTTTAAATTCATTTATGACACTTCTATTCTTTGAATTTAGAAAAATTGATTACATATTTATAATTATGAGGTAAAAATTGTGTAAATAGGTAAATTTTATTTTTAGACATTTTGAATAATTATTTCAGTAAATATTTTATTTACCATGGTTAAAGGGTAAAAAATAATATTATAATAATATTAAATTGCTTTAAAACGTATCCTAAACATATTTTATGATATATTTACGACCATGGCTATCTTTGAGTCGATTTTGGGACCCCATGGAGCCACTTGCAAGTGATAATGTCACTTTATATTAATTAAGTTAAAGTAAATACAAAAATGACATAAGCATATATTTTTTAGCAAAAAAAAATTACATAGGGTTATATATGTTATATTTTTTACTATAAATATTCATTATAAATATAAACATATTTCCTACATAATGGTATTTTATTTATAATTTTTAGACATTGAATAATTAAATTTATTTATGACACAATAATGATGCAGTATTTTCCTTATTAATGAAAGAATCAAATAATTGGCATTATAAATGATAAAATAAATATAATTTGAACGTTTTTATGCCATCCAAGAATTTTATAGGTTAATATGAAATGTTATTATTGATTAAATGAATTTATTTTGAATTAATAAAGTTTTTAGGACTTTAACAAAAATTAATTTTTAAATAGTGTCAAAATTGACATAAAGGAATTTTTAAAACAAATATTATATTATTAATTGATATAATATTCCTAAAAATCTAAGGTTTGGAAAAACGACTTATATAATGATATTTGTATCATTAATGAACCACTTTGGGTTCTCTTGGAAGTATATAGTAAGTTTATTAACCATATAATATAAAAATAGAAAGAGACATGGTAAATGTCAAACTACTTAACTAAGAGTTAAATATAAAAGTTAAGGTTAATATAGTGACCCAAACCTTCCTAAAACCTATTTGTTGAGTGGTTTTAGAACCATACCCACCTTAGCCTTTAAATAATTAATTTTTGAGCCATTATAAACTGAAAATGAACTTATTATAAAATAATATTTTAAGTTTTTCCTAATGTGCCCCTCACCCCTCTTATAAAAGGGAACTCCCCTTAACTCTAATTAACACCTTATAAGCCATTTGACTCGGCCAAAATATGCCCAAATATTCTCCCAACTATACTACCTTAATCATAGATTAATTATGTTAGTCATAAAGCCAACCTATAGATCACTTTTCATCAAATCAAAAGGAAGAACCCGAAGAAGTAGTAAATATCTCACCACCTCTTTCAAGTTCCTTTATTCTTCCACTTCCTTTTTCTGTGTTGTTTCCATTATTAAATAATAAATCAAATATCTTATATTCAATTTAATTTTATTAAAAATATGGTACAACCAAATTCATTATTCTATCCATCCTTTGAATGACATGTCACCATACGTGCGTATGTACGACTTACCGTCTGCACGTCGTGGTGTAATTGTTATTCAATACATTATTATTTGTATGGGTATAATAATGATGTGTAATTGTTGTAAATAATAAATATAACATTATAATTATTCTATATATATGATATAAAATCCAATTCCACACCTTTAAGGAAATTATATTGTCTCTTGTGCGTACGTACGGATTACCATCTCCACGACGTGATGAGATTCATTTCCAAGTTCACCATTAATCGACGATTATAAAAAATATATTACTAATAAGTATGTAATATATGACATAATAATACTACTGGATATATATATATATATATATATTTAGTTACTTACATATATCTTATTTACTTACTTCCGTTCAATACGATATGAAAATGGAAACAACGTTTATGCGTACGTACGGACTATCGTCTCTATAAACGGTGTTTTACATTTAATATATATGTCTATTATACATATTTATATTCTAAATATATATGATATATAAATCATATTTTATATTATGGAATTATTTAAATCATGATCTAAGTGATACAATAATGAGTAACAAGTTAAAACACGTACGATAAAAAAACGATTATTACCCGAAATGTTAATCTAACATGAAAATTATTATTAAATGGTTATTATAAAGTCATAAGTGAATAATTTATGATATAATAAATATTAATATGGTTCTGATATAATTTAATAACTTACTACGGTCTTCATACAGGAGGTTAAACGTACCCACGACTAAAGGAAAGTGCAAGGTAAGGGGTTTTCATCTCACTCCTTATTCCCATTAGATTCATGCCATATTGCCACTATTACCTTTTGTGTGGTGTATGTACTACCCATAACTGTATTCTTTGTGTAATACACTTTAATTTATGTGTATATACATATTCATTGTATGATACTTCTTTCAGGGGGTGTATGTTTCGTAAGCTACCAAATTGGTAAGGGTTATTTCCTCAATCTCATTATTATTCGAGATTGTTTATGTGTAAGTATTTTCTGGGACATAATTATCATAGATACCCATATTTCATAAAAAAAATTTCAAAAGGAATCTTTTAAGGTTTTATGGGAGGGTCTATTTAACTAGATCATCATTTTAAATTTTTTAAATATTTATCTTTCTAAACCCTTTTAATTAATGTCCATATTTTCAAAACAATTTTAAGGATTTATTTATATGGACATGAATGTTTTGAAATGATAATTCTTTTACAAATTTTCAAAGTGGTATGGGACACTTTGATTAAAAAATGTATTTAAATGTCTTCCTTTATAAATTGTGTGACTTTTAAATGTTTTCATGAAAAGGGATATTTCTCTCAAAGAGTTTTACAAATCATTTTAATCTATGTCAACATACTTTGATGGATTTTTATCTTGTTTGAAGTTGATTTATTATGATACAAATCTTCCATATTGTATTGAAGGTTTTGTGATATGTTTGACTGTGGATGTTTTATTTTTATACCATTCATGGTTTATGGTTAAAGTATTTACATTTCGTATCCTAGTTCTTATATGAATGTTTATGTTATGTTTCAACCTTTTCATATGAGGAATGTATTGGACATAGTAAGTGATGGGTGGAGCCCACTATAGCTCCTCGATGCATCAGTAGGTCTCATGAGACAACTAGATGTGGAATTGGTCGAGGCCCTTTCCCAATTTGATATGTGGTTTTGGAAGAGGCCTTAATTATTTTTAGACGTATTTGCTAAGGCCTTAAAAAAATGTTTCATAACGTCCGTTATTATACATTCCCTCATTATGAAAATTATATTGTTGGTTCATGTGGTCATTCGACTAGTAGAATACCCATGATTATGTTTTATTATGGAATTATTTACTCAGCTCATATTTCTTCCCTAAAAGTATTCATGTTTATTATTTGTAAAGTCATGTGGTTTCAATTATTCATCATGCTTAATATTTATGTCATTTTCCTCTATTTTTCTTGCCCTTACTGAGAATTTGATCTCACCCCTTTTTGTGTTTTATTTTTCCCAGGGTTCCAAGAAGTGTATTTTGATTGATATACAGGGTTAAGCCAAGGGAATAATGGCGTTCATAAAGGATTATTTATGTAGTTTTTTATGTTATAAAGTGTAGTGTAACATTCATGTATGTAATCTATTTTCCAAGACTGCTAAACTGATTGGTCCTTCGGGACTAGATTCCTTATAATCATTCCAGTGTATTAAAATAATGCACCGACTCCAGGTAACTGGGGTTGGGCGTTACAAATTAATTATTTCTAAACTTCCCATATGATCAAATACCTCATCTAAAAATATACCTTTAATCTATGAGTATCCCTTTCACACAATTCATGAGGTAATTATTTCTTTTTTGGGTAAGAGATCGATTTGAGTCTCAAGGGCTCTAGTATATTCCCTAGTGTAAGACATATGAGTACCAAGAGGACTGCCATTTTTCAATTGGATGGTGATACATTTTTGATATGGGGGTATAGGTTCAGAGTGACTAGAACCCTGTACATATCCAGTGAGATATGATATGGACCAAATCCCCTTGTTGTAATTTCATACACATGTTGGGTGAAAAATTATAACAAGTATAGTGAAATATCTTATGGAATGACAACTTCTTGAGAGGTAAGGTGTTGTAAGGACCCTTACTTGAGTGCTAATGAAGTTATCATATTATAACCTGATATCTAACCCTACCATGATTGATAAGGTAGTGCTCTAGATAATGGCCTCACCTTGAGTGACTAGGTTCTAGATGAACCTAACCATGAGTGTTCATGGAGAATTTGGAATGTGATATTAGACCTACCATGGTTAATATTGTATCAATTTATAAAATTTATTTACATTTATCGTAATTCATTAACATGGATGTTTGTTGAGTGAGAGGGTTGGTATGTGATATATAGTGGTATGAGACACTACCTTTAGTTGATGTATGACTGTATGAATCCACATAGTTTATTATTATAAAATTATGTTTTTTTCATATGAGAATACCACTAATATATATATATATATATATCTATGTGTGTTCTGGATATTTTCATGAAAAACTATGAATGTTGTGGATCACACCAGGCTTTTATAATCTTCTCTTTATTCTCGAAGTGTCCATGCAAAGAACATGTTTTTGAGTTCAAATAAATATACTAAATAAGACTCAAATTACATTCACTAATGTTTTCCGTTAACTTCTTCATGTTTTCAATCATCATCCATTGAAAACTATTAACTATCAATCCACATAATCAAAAGATATCTTCTTTTAAATCCACCACTTAATATATTCGAATATCTTGTGATAATACCTCTATTTTAATTCTCCACATTTTCCATAAATTTGGAAGGCTTTTAAACCTACAACTGAATATATGTGGAATAAAAAAACCATTCAAACTTTCCTTTTAAAATCATGAACCTCATGACATATAAACTCATTTTTCAATAGTTTTTCCAAAAAAAATGCCTTTGAACTTCACACCAAGGCATGAAACAACACTTATTTTTTGAAATATTCCCTTAAAAATATCGGAAACCAAGACCACTTGTCCATTTTTCTCTACTACAAAATCCCGATACACCAAAACACCCACCATTCCAAAAAATTGTTGGGAAATGACATATGGATCTCTCCAGCATCTTTCTATACTTCATTATACACAGGTCCACCATAGTGATTAGAATGCATTTAGTGATTGTCCCCACTATAATTCTTCTCATTAGAACATGGGAGAAATGTTTCAATATGAATATTCAATGGATGAAGCACTAAATCATATGAACTGGTGGTGGTAAGATGAATCTTATGGAGGGGAGAACTATAATCCTGACAGGTGTTAAACAGTGACACCATCAGTGTTTTTTGATATATATGCTCAGGTAAACACCCAAAGGGGTGGCCAAGAGGCCAGGAAAACACCCCAAACGGGTTTCTCCATAAGATAAGATCCCAAAAGACATGATAGAACAAATCAACTATTTAATATGCTATAAAAAGGGATTTTCTGAAGGTTGTACTGAGCGGCCCAATGAAGAAATTTCTAAAAGGAAATGATATGATGGAAAATAATCATACACCCTACACAAACCATTTACAAATTCATTCACATCACCTAAACATAGCAATTTCACTTATAATATTCAAAGGGTGAAAAGAAAAGTTTCATGGTCAAGCCATATACCTACTCAGGAAATTTCATTTGAGATACAAGAGTATGATAATCCAATTTATATTATTCAAAGAAACCAAAAACTTACTTTCCACAAAACAAACACAAACAAGAGGCATATAGAAAACTGAAACCAAATCTAAACATGATACAAATAACTATCACTACTCTCTAGTTTAGAAGATAGTGTACCTCCATTGGAGGATTTTATTATAAAATCATGGCATTTCCTTATGACACAATTCAGTTAATTATATTTAAAATATATTCCAAAACTCATTTAGTACAAATAAAATTCAATAAATTAAGTAACTAGATCAGCATAACGATCACTATCAGTTTTTGTAGACATCGCACCTCCGTTGGAGGGGTTTTATTATAAAAATATGACTTTATTTATCAAATTAAATAGTTATATTAAAGAGCACTTTTTCAAGATATGCAACTAAATATAATTAATAAAAATTAAGAAAGAATCTAAATTCAATTTAAATAATTCTTGAATTAAAGAGGCTATGAGAGGGACCCTACCTCAAGGTGGAACCATGCCATCCACTTCAGCTCTTGGAGCTTTCTAACTAAAATTTGTTGTTCCCCCACTGGTTATATACACCTTCACACACATGCAAGGACACCAAGCCCCTATAAACACAACCACATAACCATGAACATGTGCAAGGGGATCCTCTCACCTATGCTTATATGCATATACTAGTCTCTGCTCACCTTTATATGCATATATATATATATATGGGAACACCTAGCCCCATACATGAATAATCACTACTATGGTTGACAATACACATAATGGGGGAACCCACATACATATACTTACTTACCTATGCACACGCAAGCGAGTCTCCCTTGACTTGGAAACTCGAAACCAACAAGCAGGGGTCAATGCACTACATAAAAGATATTAGGAACATTAAAACACAAAAAGGATGAAATATAACCAGTGAGAAACCAACCAATGGCATTAAATCCTTACCTTGATTGGCAGCAAAGAACCAAATCCATCCTAACCAAAATGGAACAATCGAATGCTCTACCAAAAAAATAATATGGAGTCAAAAACACTGAAAATACACAAATATATAACGTGGGAGACAACTAGTAACCATAGAATCTTACCTCAGATCAAATTTGGAAAACTGAAACAATATGAACCCCTTCTGGCCCCCATCAGAGAATATAACTACCCTTTATCCATAGAAAGTAGTAAAACACCTATGTGGCCAATGCGATAAAGAAAATAAAATAAAAACTAAACTAAAACATACTTTTCTCCTATGACTATACATGTTACTGCCCAATATATAATAACCAAAACACCCCATGGGTAAAATAATATTCCTATAAGAAAGGGGGAAATAGATCAATGTTTCAAAATGATACTATCAATTAATACATTCCTATTAATTAAAAATTAATCTTCCTATTAATGGTATATAATCATTTTGGCTCAAGTTTCAGCTTAGTTTTATTTTTTTTTTCGATACAAGTTTGTTTGTGACATTTCGATTCGATTTAGTTTTTCTTATTTTTTTATTATATTGGACAATTTCATTCATTTTGGTTCTAGTTGATCATGGAATTAATAATAATCCATTAATCCATATTAATAATTATATCCATTAGTTCCATATCTGAAGTAAAAATACATAGAAATGAATGATATCATATAAGTTTTAGGATAGACTACTAAAATTCTAGAAAAAACCTCTCCTCTACAATTCCAGTTGTGTCCCCTCTACAGTATTGTAATTTCTGCAAGTAGTATACAATAACCTCCCCTCCTATGCAATTCCAGCAGGCTCCCCTATGCAATTCCCATACTACAATTCCAGCCAGAATCATATAGCTTCCTCTACTCTGTAATTACATTACAAACCTATAGAATAATGATGAATACAAAAAAAACTCATGTAAACAATATACAATGATGAATACAACACCTGAAAATACAAAATTTTAACAAACACTCATGCAAACAATACAATGTATAGAATTTAAAAAAAACACTCTTGAAATGGATTTTATGGTTGTGTGGTGATATATTTGGGAAGAAAATAAGACAAAAGAGAAGAAATAATGTATTCTCTTCTCCATCAGGTGTGAGTGAATCCTCTTATGGTGGAGTTTGGTGCACTAATTAATGGAGGGAATTGAAATTCATAGTTATGAAGGTAACTAATAAGTAATTTCAGTAATATAGAATGTACACAAGGTATTCTGAGTAAATGAATAAATATAAGGCCACCCAATACCGGTATGAAATTAAATGTTGGTGGAACATGGATGTCTTGGTAAATGAGGGGTGAAAGACTATTTAGAGACAATATGGGATTAGTGATTCTATGCTTTAGTTCCTTCTATAGTCCAGGTAATTGTCTTGGGGTAGAATCACAAACCCTGGTTACCGATATCATGTTTTTTATGATTTATAATATTCCACTACTTTATATAAATTATTAGAGTTTTAAAAAGTTTTAAAATAATGGGATATAAAAATATGGTTTAGTTAACTGGGTGTTCATGAAATGTAATCAAAGATAATATTTCATGGTTATGAATTTTACATGTCACTCTAGTTTAGGTGGTTGAGTAAACTGGAATTTTCATTAATTTTGATAATTTTTTGGATCTCAAAAAAGTGAATTATGAATTCCTTTTCTGGTGGGAATTCTAGGTTACAAGGGATGAGGTCTTATTATTCTTTGTTTTTATGTTTATAGTTGAGATATTTATTTAAAGATTATTCATATTTTTTATATTATTATTTATGGTTTTATTTCTTAGCATGTTGGCATGGTGAATGTCCCCATAAATAATTCTTGGAATGTAGGGTTCAGTTGACATTTCTGCACATTAATGTGATTTATGTCACTAATGATGAGGGATCAACTGTTTAAATTAAAAAACACTATATGGTGTTTTCCTATATAACTTATTGGAAGTATTCAACATAGTTCAACCACAATATTAATTCTAATTAATGGTATTATGGATTATATGGTGATATTTTTCTTGATGAAGACTACATAGTCTCTCCATGAAAGGGATGTATATTGACCCTCGGTGGGTCAGTACAGTAATTGGTTATGTTGGTAATTAATCCCTTTTTGTTGGTTGTGATAGAGTCTAATAACTCATTATGTAACCAATAACCTATATGATGTTTTCCCATATCTCTTCTTGGTGGAATTCTACTTAACCAAATCATTTATCTACTGTTTTACATGATACAAATCATCATATAATTATTTTATTATATGTTCCTAGATGTGATCTAATATTTGAGTGGGGTAGTCTAGTATATTGATTCCTAATAAGGATGGGTTCTTTAATGTGGGTGATCTACCAATAGAATTAGACTAATTGTAAGTGTGTGAATTTAGATGATCTATCGATGCCTTCTCGTAAGTAAACATTATGATCCAGAGATGTGATGTCACGTTGGTAGGCGGGACTGAGAATTTCTGGGTTAATTCAACTAGAGGATGACAGACTAGTGTTTTTATATAAGACTAGTTGTGGTAAGGTGGAAACTATATTTTGATAGTTGATGGACCATTGGGGATACATTATCGATAGGTGATTCTTATGATTTGGACCACCATATTTTGGAATTGATCTGTATGATCCATTTATTATGGTAGGGAGAACCATATGTTTGGGTATGAGTGGTTTATGATAAAATGTTTTCATCGGATAGATGGGTGATGTCTTGATTAGGGAGGGTAGCCTTAACCAAATCAGGAGAATCCATGAGCTTAGAGTTTTGAAAATATAATACTAAATGTGGAATAACATCCATTAGTTAATTTTTTCCTTATAATCCGTAAAATCAGTAAACATGCATATAAAATGATCTATTAATAACAGATGAAATATTGTTATCATTTGAGTAAAAATTCCCCAGTATAAAAATTGATGATATTAAAATTTTAACCTTCTTATCATTGTGTTGTATGTGAATGAATTTTGAGTTCATGTATCCATCCTTGTGCCACTCAAGACAGCTGTATTCCATGATAATATAATAAAATCCTATAGTTTACACTATATGTGGACCTCAACCACCAATAACAACTTATATTCAAGACCTCTATTTTTAACAGCAAGCATTATTGGTTCAGTTAGTTTTATATCAGTATCCAAATCACTAAATTTCTCCATATCCTTGTTTTAAAGGACTAAACTGACTCACTTTAGTTTTTATAATATCCTCTAAAAGGAATTTTCAATATTATAGTTGTCCAATTTCATGGAAAAAAATTATTATACTAGGCTATAGAGATCTAGGTGTCATTAGATCTCAATATCCTGGGATGACTCTTTCCTAGTTTGAGATGTTAGATAAAAATGGATTGTGATTCAAGTGCAGTTTGGGAAGAGTAGTACAAGTAACTGAAGATAAAATATTATCACAAGCATATGAGATAAATGAATGGTCAACCATGTATCTTGTCTCAAATTCAAACTCTATATATACTGAGAGAATCTAGAACCCAATATATTGATTTAAGAAACGTAGTTTCTGTTAAAAGTCCATACTAGAAATATTGATGAAGGTGCTTCCAATCATCTCATTAGGTCTTAGGAAATAGTTAAAATACGTAAAAATAAGTAAAGATAAATCTGTTTAAGGATCCTTTAGTTGATTCCAGGGTTGATAAGGTTTTAGAAATATTTATCCCTCAACAATTATAAAAAATCATTTGGAAGAGGACCATCCCCTAATTTGGGGCTTCATTTAGTTCTCTTCTAGGGGCTAAAACTTATTACCTAATCTTTCCTACCTCTCTTGGTATTCAATTTAAATACACATATGGGATCATTTTGATAGAACATTATCTAGTTCAAGTTTTAGAAATATTTCATCTAGATCTATACTATTTATCTTGATTAATGGATCCCTAAGAGGATATATTAACTAGAACCATGCTCCATGGATTGAAAATATACCTAAATGTTCTATAAAAATGATTCCAAAAAAGGACTAACAACCTTTAACTTCTTCACATGAGTTTTGAATGCCTTAGTTATCAAATGAACTATGATATCACTATCCAATGATCTGAACATGGTCTTAATATAGAACTTAGTGGATACCCTACTTAGATAAAAATCAATATCCCTTCAAATTATATATCTGTATTTTGCATCTTTCTTTACATCCCATCTATCTATTTCAATGGTCTTTGACTCTTGTGTTTAAAATACTTTATACTCTATTAACCTAGTCATTTAAAACTCACCCAAACTTACTTTAAACTAATCTTCCACAATCCATTTGATTTAGTCTTAATTAATAACACCTCTCATGGGAATAAGAGGTGAAACTAAGGAAGAATTAGGAGCAGAATATATGTAGGAGTCTCTTCTATTGAAATTATTATATGAATCCTTATATTTATAGGTTTTAAAGAAGAATAATTTTCAAAACATCTCCCACTCATTTTATACTCTCCTAATTCACTATCCTCCCACACTATTTATCAAAAATAATCACTTAATTATACCTCATTATACATAAGGTATTCATCATTAATTTGTATTTTTTTGGGAGGGTAGATGTATGGGAGAATTTAGAGATCTAAAATAAACCAAAAAAATGATATCTAAATTGATCAAGGGTTATCCTAGATTTTACACTAATGTCATCCATGTCTATGTCTTGTTATGGAACATCTAAATAAAATTTGTTTTCATAAAAATAATAATCAACTATATCATCATTTTATAGATTATGATATACTTTTTCCATTGGTATAACATGATTATTATTAGGATTAAACATCTCATAAACCTTTCATTATTAGTTACCCAATCCATTTTACATGTGTTCCAATTAAATTTCATATGCCTATAAATTTTATGATTCTAGAAAAAACTAAAAAAAATTATTCCCCCATCAAGAACATAACCTTTAATATCAAATGTGTATTATAAATTTTATATAACCTTTCACATGGGTGCGGATTATCATTGTTTTGTGATATGCCTCATGATATAACCTAATAATCTATTTTAAAATCCAATTTTAATCATATATAGAATGAAAAAGTCTAGATTCCAAAAAATTTTGAAGTACCATTTCATGCGGATAGTAAGATAATAGATAAAATTTACTAAAAAATAGAAATATACATATAAATCTTGGGTAATTGGTATTATGGGAGTCCTATTCCCAGTAAAATTCTCCAAGGCATTTAAAAATGAGACTTTGAGATATAAGAAATATATAAATATTGGTAATATTTATGTTTTCTGACATTAGACACATTAAATCTTTTATACTAGATTATTTAAGATAATACCTAATTTTATCCACTTACTACTATTTGATAGGTTTCCCTTATATCACCAGATTTAAAATCCATATTGGAATAAAAATATTTTACCAATTGAGGATAAAATATCTTACCCTCATCCTTAAACCATTAAATCCTCAGTTGATTTTGAATCAACTTCTAGACCATGGACTTATTGAAGGTGAATGAAGGTTGATTGTTATATTTTATCTCAAATAGATGTTTATACAGTGAGTCAGGATCCTTGAAGATACAAAATAAAAAAATTATTTTATATAAAATATAAATATAACACTAAAAATAAAAATTAATTAAAAAAATTACAAACCACTCATGACTACAAAAAAACCTAGAATCGGAGAAGTGGAGAAGCTGAGGTGAATGCAGAATATGACATGGTGATGCCTGGAAGCGCAAGGTAATTATTCGGTGAATCGAGTTAAGAATAGAAGAAAGGAGATGAACAGAAAATTAATGATGTAGGGAAATGGGGATTTGGATGATGTGGAGAAGTGGGTTAACCCTAGAATAAGGTGCTGATCAGAGAATCAAAGATGTGGGGAAGATAGGAGGTGCGATTGAGAATGATGTCGGGATATGTGTTCATATTAGAAGAGGGTAAGATGGATGATTTAGAGGTTGACCATATGGGAAATTGGGATAACATGAGAATTAGAGAACAAAACTAGAAGGTGTGCTAGAGAATTATTCTCTATGTCGAGCCACAGAGAGAAACACAAATTTCCCTATCCCTTGAGCTGGGATGAGCAGTTCCAATGGTTTATTAAAACCGTAGGTACAAAATTATGTATGTCACCCTCCCCCAATGGTTCAATTGAAATTTTGGTAATGTTCTACCTTTCCCAATGGTTTACTTAAACTATTGGTAATATGATAATATATTCCACCTTTCCCAATGTTTTACTTGAACTGCTGGTGAAAATATTGTATATACCACCCTTCCCTAATGTTTTATTGAAACTATTGGTAAAAAGATATTATACCAATGGGTTTTTTTAAACTGTTGGAATACATGCATCGGTATACCTCCATATTCTAGTAGTGTCTGAATCCACTAAACTAATTAGTTTATGTAATGGGGAAATCATAACATAAGAATGTCTAAGTAATGGGAAATAGATACAGGTTGGAATAAAATAACCACTGGTAATTGAGATACTAACACCACACCATCATGAAATAGTGCATGGGATATAGTGGGTCTTTAATTTAAGACTAAATATATCTCTTAGGGGTTACTTATAGGCTCATAAAAAACTATGTTGTTCACCATCTATTCTTAGGGTTCTATTCAAATCTGTCAATCATCCAATTACCAATTTATATAAAAGGGAAAACCAATAGGATATTCTATAGGTTTTGGGTTATCATGAGATGAATATAGACTCATGAATTTGGTATGATGATGACTTAGGCAATAATTATATGAATTAGCATTATGTAAAAATAAATATTTAAGAAGGGTTCGATAACCCTAAAGGTTATTCCACTGTTTATTGAACACAGTATTGATAAAAATGATATAACATGAAATTTATGAAGTAAATGATTAATTAAAAGTGATTCTATGATCAATGTAAATATTTATCCATATAATTAACAATAATGTACCTATGATATAGTTTAAGATTTTGTATAGGTGGAAAAAAGATTTACTATAACTTTTTTCTAAACCATTGGGTTTAGAAAGAAAAGATTGACTTTTCTAGGGCCCATTTTTATTCCCTAAACCATTAAATATTTTTCATTTTTTACTCTAACTTTTTTCAAATCTATGGTATCAAAGAAAAACCAAGTGAATATTTCACTTTTTCTCAGGTTATCTTTTACGAATTTTTAACATAACAAGCCTTTGTTTCACTTTTGATGTTTATCCCACTATAAAATTTCCATAAATCTTGAAATGGGAAGTATAAGTGAGTGAATTCTTAAATTTTGGTAATACCTGAGACCCTACTATAGTAAGTAAATACTATATTTTGAACATTCACATAATGCACACCCTAAAGAGCCTTTATTCATAAGTATATTTAAAATATTAATATTTGAATGTTAGAATTTTATTATAACAATATAAAATTAATTTTTTTAAGTTATCATAG
The DNA here is from genome assembly GCA_963277665.1 of Viscum album. Taxonomy (NCBI): domain Eukaryota; kingdom Viridiplantae; phylum Streptophyta; class Magnoliopsida; order Santalales; family Viscaceae; genus Viscum; species Viscum album. Next base: position 1,302,054,296 of record OY728161.1, read on the forward strand.
ATATATTATCTTATTATGGATTTTTGGTATTTTTCAAAAAACAATTTATTTTTAGGTGAATAGTTTAATTTTGCAATTTTACTAATATTGTGCACTTTATGATTTTATTAGTATATAAGTATGACTTGGAAATTTATGAAAGAATTATATTGAAAAAAATAATTTTATAATTTAAATTTTACTTTTTAAAATATTAACTATAGTTTTAAAAAACCCATGATAGATATTTTAGAACACAAGTAGTACTTTTCTCAAAAATTGTTTTAATATATTATACAATTTCATATTAAAGTTAATTTTAAACACATATAGAAATTGAATTAGAAAAAAATATTTTAAATTAATAATTAATATTTAAAAATTATCTGATAATTATAACATTATTTTTTTTCAAAGATCATGTTACCTTTAGTACAATCTAGTTAACATAATTAGAGCAATAATGGTAAAATAAATAATTTAAGGGGTGAAGGGACTGAAACATGATAAAAATATGTATATAATTGATAGGATAATTTTTTTATTGACCTTATATCTTACACTCTCCATTATTTCAAATTTTTTGATCCACTTGACATGTTAAACATGTTCTCCCTTTATATTAAGTTGAAATATTTACAAAAATGTCATTCTCACCACTTATAAAAAGGGGTCCCACGCTACCACTTCAAGGGACTCCTATAATTTTCTTACATCATAATAACCTAAAATTTATTACTTAGCATAGAATAAACATTCAATATCTTGAGATTATTGTCACAATATATTATCTTAAGCTCTTCCTTTCCAATGAATCCTCCAAGAGAAACACAATGTTCTCAATGTAAGTTCAATGTGTTTGTTAATGCCTTTTCCCTTTATCTTTTCATTTCAAATTTATTTGTCCCAAAATTATATTATTAATTATTTATTTATAGTATATTAAATTTTTTAATTTTTTGGAAATAAAAAATAACCACATTTTCTATTTACCTTAGGAAAAAACCAATTTGTCATTCATGCATTGTACAAACTGCCACCTCCATGATGCAGTGTGTTTCATTTTCCTACACTACCTTAAAAGGATGGATCTAATTATGTGATTAAATGATAAATATTAATTTTATTGTATCATTAAGGTGATATTATGAATAATTTTATAACCTATTAATGATTAGATTCAAAAATGATCATTTTTAATTTAATCATTTAAAATAATTGTACTATGAAGATAATCTTTTATTAGAATTTTGTAATTTTTCATATCCATTTCTCATTATTATAATGACATAAAATTTTGATTTATAAAACTAATAAATATATTATCATTATTATTCTTTTATAATGATATTACAGCAAAACCACCTCATAATAATTCATTAAATCATGTTATGTTCATGTTTGTGTTGGTTAACCACATAATTGAAAAATACTATAAATATATATAATGAATTACTGCAGAAGAAAATTACTCGTATAATGTGATATAAATGAGTAAATGAGGATTTTTTTTTTGAGATATTATATCAATATTTATTTCATTAATTAAGAAAACACACTTAGATCATCAAGAATCACTGAAACATGGTTGTTATCAATTTCATCATCTAGGATAAAGACTAAAACACTCATGAAATGTATTTTAAACATCATAAATAATTATAAATAATCATTTATAGTCAATTTAATTATTTATTAATTATTAACTTCTGATGAAAGGAGAATATAGACACTTCTATTATGAAACTAGTACAAATGATCAAAACTATAAACAAAAGATGTGGAAAATCAATAGAATTAATATAGATATTGAATATTTACAAAGATTATAAATGAAAATGGATATTAGTAATTTTATTAATTATGTTATTAAGATATCTATGTTTTTTATACTTACTCTTAGAGTATTTTCATGGAATTCAGGGCCAGAGGTAAGGGTTTTCCATCTCACTTTCCTCTCCTTGAGACATGTTTTGTATTATATATCTATTTACCTTTTATGGTTTATATATATATATATATATATATATCCAACTTTATATTTTATATCATCAAATAAATTTATTCATAGTATTTTCACATCAATTTTAATTCCTATCTGTCAATAAATTATTATTTAATTTCTACCCAATCCATATGTAGAGTTTTTCCATATTAATTTTCATTATTTGGAAATCATGTTATAATCACCACTTATTTTATTTAGTGTGGTAATTATATTTCTATGGAAGAATGTTTTCCATATTAATCATTAAATTTAAGGGATTTAAAATTCTATATTTTTATTCATCTCTCATATTCTTCCTATTAAATAGTTACCAAAACCATTGTAAAACTCAATCTTTTCCATGGTGGAAAACCCATCCTATGTTTTAGTCAAGTAAAAGTGTGTCTAATTTCTTATAAAATACATAACTGTGTAGATACAAGAAAGTTGATGCGGTTGCATTATAGATTCAACTAGGTGTAATCACCGTGAAAAGGTTTGGTTGAGATTTAACTCAATCATCACCAAAATTCACGATGAGGGGGAAAAAGACTTCACACCTAGAGAGATGCTCCTAAGGGATATTATTTGGAATATTCACATTCTATTAATGAACCATGATGAATTATTTTTCATACTTTTACCTTGGTCACATACAAATTCAAAATATGGAACACAGTTTCTATTTTTCATAAATTACCCAGTACATTGTAAGTACCCTCACCATTATATTTCTTTGATAAGGGTACCAACTATTACTTAGATGATACCCCATGACTTATAATTGATTAAGGGATATTCTCATAGACATACACATTTTTTTATTAATTGTGGAAGTATTTGATTTTTGTATTTCTTATTTTATTGATAGAAAAGTTTTATTTGGTAATATATTCCTTAGATAATGGTATAAAGGTTCTTGATAAATATTATGGTGAATTCCTTTAACTCCATCAGGTGATGGGTGGGGTCCATAATAATATATTACCTCAATACTTCAATAAAACAACCATGTTTTTTCTTACATTACTATTATATCATTTTAAAGATAAGAAACATAAAACCGTTACAAAACCAGGATCCAAAGGTTTAGTGTCTTGGGAAAATTAAGACCATTCATAACATTTACATAATAAAATAATTTAATTTAATTTAATTCCTTATTCATTATCTTCTTAGTGGTCCTAGGGTTCTCCATAGAAAAATTAATCACCTGGGGATATACATCAAAGGAAGGGGTGAGCTAAAATCCCAGCAAGAGGATAGATAAGAACATGAATCAACATAAAATGGGTGAGAATAATCATCACCATCATAACATAAGTATTCTATCCTCATAATAATAATGATACGAATCATTAGATAAAGTTATGGAATGTGGCAATGCATAAAAATGAAATATCATGTCTTAGTAGTTAAATACCACACATAACTCTGACAAAGTTGGCATCATGTTCACTCATAACATATGTGAATAATCATAACATAATAATTTTTAAAAAAATATAGAATCACGTTTAGTCATATTGAACCTTATCTCAAGAGATACACCACATTATCTAATGCATTGTAGTGTTATATAATTTCAAGTGCACCCGTCGCGTCATAACATTTACATAATCATGTTATCAACATAGAAAGTATATCATTCGTAGACATAAAATAATACATGAAAAGGAATTGGTTTCATTTAATAAATTTATGAATAAACTATGGGGTTCCAAAAAGTTAATAGAATACATGAATTGGAATCATCAATCTAGAGTGAAGAAAAAAATCTCAAGAAAAGTAAAAGATATGTTTTTAGAAAGAAAATTTATTTTGAAAATTCATTATATTTTTTATAAAACTAGATTATAAAAATGTATATCCTATAATAGAAAAGGTAATAAAAATGGAATTATATTTTAGGAGTATTAAATTCACATCCATACAGAAATTTGTCATGAAATATGAATAACCCAAAGGAAGGAAATTTGGTTCGAGAATCCCATTACCTTATGTCTGACTGATTTCTTCACCTTAATATCTTGGACAATAAAATTAGATTCATTAATAAATAATTATATAACCTATTATACATGTATTTTATTTATTATAATTTTATTAAGTTTATTTATCAATATTATGATGAGTTATAGAGTTCAATTTCGTCGTTCTGAGAGTGTTCATTTATTGGTTTTCATGATCGATTCACTTGTATAAAAGTAAGTAAGTTCATGTAATATGATAATAATTATCCAGAATTGAAATAATATATTACTAGTGAACATATAGAAGTTAAATTTGTATTATATATTATTATTTTTTCAAATATTAGGTTTATTCATTATATAACATGATAATAATAATCGTTTAGATTAATTTTGCCATTTTTTTATCACAATGAACTCATTTTATTTTATTATTTAATATTATGTATATTTGTTTTTCCAAAACATAAAAAGGTTATAAATTAAATTTTACAATTTTTTTCTACCACTATAATGGTTTTAAGACCAACCTTGAAGGTGGTAAAGGAAAATGAAAACATGACGTTCTTGAAGGTAATAAATCAACACCTCACAGACAATTTTTTCATTTTTAGATTAAAAGGGTGGGTATAAGAGGTTTGATGTTGTATGATTCCATTAACATAATAAAATTATAGTATTTATAATATAATGTATTTATAATTCTACTTGGATGAGGGGAGTTTAAGAGAGAATAATAAAATAAAAGAAATTTAAAATAAATTAAAAGAAAAAGAAAGAGGATTTTACCTATTTAATTCTTCTCCTTGAGAACCTCCTTAGGGAAATGGTTGTGATCTGTTATTAATACCAAAGTATTATGGTCATGTTTAGTGTCTTAGGAATATTATTTGGTAGATATTGGAAAATCATCAATTCTTGAAAGGTGTGAGGAGAAGATATAGTGAGGGGTGGTATTTATGGTGGAGGGGAGGGGTGTTTTTTGATCATTTTATTCATTGGTTTATTATTTTGGATCAAGACTATAAATATTTTGAAACTTATCACTAAATGTATTATATAATTAAGTATATTTTTATATTATGGGGTAAATTCATCCATACATCATCTATGACTCAATAATTCATGTATCTAGCTTATATGGTAAATTATTATATTTCATTATTCACCAAAAATTAAACTATTATAGAAAAATACCAAAAATTCACCGTAACCATTTTTAAACATGTAGAATTAAAAAAATGAATTCAATTTTTTGAAGAAAAAATAAAAATGAGAAAATTAATCTTTAATTAAAATCATCATTTATTCAAAAAAAATATCAATTTGAAAATTATAACTAATTTTATGACACTTTAAAAAACTATTTAGGTTATCATAAATTTATCTTATAATAATAAGAAAATAGAATATTAATTTATCAATATATTTTATGAAAATAAATTTTTTAAAATGATTATATTAATTATAAAATTATAAATAAAAATTTATGTTTTACAAAATACAAACACTTAATTTGTCATTTTTAAGACATTTATTTTCTTATACTCTGATATAATTATATCATATTTTCATTTATAAGATGAATAAATTTTATTTATACTTTTATAAGTGAGGTTACTATTCTATTGGCTAGTTTACTATTCCTAGTGGTCATGTTACTATTCCAAGGTTCATGTTACCATTCTATCGGTATAGGTTCCTTAATTTCTATGAATACCACTTATTTAATTATTAATTCATGAAAATATTATTTTATTGGGATTTAAATGATATGTATGTGTTTTATAATATATAACATAATTATAGGAAGGAAATCAATTCCATTGATAAAATTTTGGTTTGTTACAGTCGATGGGTCTCATGATACAAAATAGGTTTGGTTTTATTGAATACCTATTACCATGACTAGAAATATTCTTGGAAAAAATCCTTGACAACAAGTTGGGATGTCTATTATTATATATTCCATCAGTATGAGAATAATTATTCTTGTTGTCCATATTTTAATTTATTATCATGGATATAGAAAACCCTCAATTTCAGTATATTGTAGATTCATGTTGTGCATTTATTCATACCATATCACTTATTCCATGTTTCTTTTATACAAGATTCTACTATATGCAACTATTTTCTAAGCACCTCATCTCACTCTTATTTGTTTTTCTTTCCCCAATTAACCAATAAGAGGGTTATTTATAATTTTTAATGTTTGTGGGAAGGTATAACCAGGTTCTCAAAAAAAAATTCATGTTTTATCTTATGATTTACTATTAAATTATTGGATACTTTAGGAACTCTTGTATCTTGTACCAATAATGGAATATAACTATATTCTTTGGGTTTCTAAAGTCTCAGATGTTACAATTGGTATCAAAGGAAGTTTAGTAGAAACATTGGTGATTATATTTATAGGAACCAAGTGAGATAACATAAGTTCTATAAAAACCCATCATTGTTTATAGGAAAAACACTAGAAAACATAATAGGAATTTTATTTTATAATTCAATTTAAAGAGATAATTATGAGTATAACATTGTAGAAAAATGGAGACTAACATGAAGAATGGGAACAATAATATCACCCATAGTGAATGTTGGGATATTCACCAAGAAAAAGTTAATAAATCTAGAGTTTAGGCTAATTACTTTAGAACCATGTTGGGTAGTTGATCTAGGTTATTAAAAATAATCTCACCCACATAGAGTGTCTTTTTAATCCAAATCATGTTTTAACGATGTTTTACCACTTCATACAACAATAAACTCAAGCATTTAATGTAACTATTAATCCATTGGGAGCTCAATATGGATTAACTCATTATAAAATATCTTTCTTGCATTGGAAAGTAGAGAAAAGGAAAAATTCATAATGGTTGTCTATCCTCTGAAGGTAGATATATACCAATGGTGTTCAGTAATTCAAAAAAATAAATAACAATATAATACCAGGTGCATCGGAATACGAACTTTTAAGGATTTATTCTATGAAAAATAATTTCCTCATGAGTGGATAGAGGAAATAGAAAGGTTGTTCATTAATCTTAGACAAAAGGAGAAGGAAAATTTTGTTTAATATAGGGATAACATTACAATAATATCTAGTAATGATGAGGAAAATATACATAGACCATAAATAAATATTTATCCTTTCTTTGAGGGAATAAAATTTAGTGTATTATGGGATTTTTATCTCAGAACATTTCTTTATATGAGCATATAGTCTCAAGCACTATTAAGATAGAAAAGAAGTTCTTTAATATGTATTTATTAAAGGTATATCATGAGAAGAATATGATTGTTAGGTATAATGGGAATAACAATGTGGAAAAGGGTAAAACAAGGAGGGTAGGATTTCCCACATGTGATAATTATGGGAAGAAACACCATGGGTCTTTCAATAAGGGAACCATAGTTTTTTATAAGTGTAGAGAAAAAGGCCATAAAGCTCACCAATGAAAGGGAAAGAAAGAATCTATTGATGTTAAATTCTTTCACTATAGGGATAAAGGACATTATGAAAACCAATCCCACAAATTTCAAGGGAATTAACCTTAAAAATCCCAAGGGAGCAAGGCCAATATTATATGATTACCACAACTAAATTTGGGGTTCTTAATGATGTTTTGGTATAAACTTTGATTGGTTCCTCAATGTTAGGTAATATTTTATTTAATTATGGATATTTATAATCTTTTATATATTTCATGTTTTAAAAAACATTAGATACTTCCCTAATACCCTAATAAGGGAGTTATCAATTAAGTCATCAAGTGTGAATTTTATAGAAACAAATATGTGGCAGGCAGTTCTAATTATAATGCATGGGAATGACCTATTTTTAAAATTGGTTATTATACCTCTGTTTGACTTTAATATGATCCTTATTATGAATTTTATTCCAAATTATAATGAAAATAATTATTTCTAAGAGAGGGATATTATGATTCACAAAGGTGAGGTGGAATATCTTATCATTATAGGGTAAACATCATCATCTAAATCATGTATGGAACCTCCCGTTGTAGCTCTAATTTATAAGATTTTGAGTAGAAAGGATGATCTAGAATGATCAATATATGGGGAAGATATCCAAATAATACATGATGTGCCTATGGTATGAAAATTCAATGATGTTTTCTAGAATTATTACATAGTCATCCACTAGAGCATGAAGTTGAGTTCTCCATTGAACCCATTCCTAATGTAAGTCCTATATCTTAAACATTTTATATAATTGAACTTATAGATATGGTGAGTTGAAAAAAAATATGCATTGAGTGATAAGGGATTTATTTTCCCTAGCATTTCACCATGGGGATACCCTATATTATTAATGAAAAATAATGATGGGTCAATAAGATTGTGCATCAATAATAGGGATATTGGTGTCCTTATAATAAATAATAAGTATCATTTACCATTAATTTATGACTTGTGTGATAAAATTTAAGGATTCCAATACATTTTAAAGATCAATATTCACTTTGGTTGTCATCAAAAAAGGGTGAATAAGGATTATATTTTGAAGATGACATTTCAAATAAATTATAGGTATTATGAGTTTACGGTAATGCCTTTTGGATTGAAAAAAATGAACCTTATTCTTTTATGGATTTGATGAATACCATATTAAAGGATTATCTTGATAACTTATTATTTTTATTCATTGATGATATTTTGATATAATATAAGAGTTATGAAGACCATGATATTTATATGAAAATAATTCTAGAGACCCTCATAAAAAAATATTATATAGGAAGTATAGTAAGTGTTAATTTTGTATCAATTATGTTTTTTATTGCACAAATTATCTATGGGGAGGGGATATATATTGAAACTATTAATAAAAAGGTGGTTCAATAATGTCCAAAAAAGATTAACATAACTAGGATATGAAATTTCTTAGGTTTAGCAGGTTATTATCGATGGTTTGTTTAAGATTTTTCTTGATTGTCCAACCCATTGACCAAGTTAACATGTAAAGGTGTTACATTCACATTGTCAAGGTAATGTAAGGAAATTTTTTAAGAGATAAAGTGGAGACTAATTATTACACTGGTATTAACTCTACCATTAGGTAAGGAAGAATTTGTAATTGATAGTGATCCATCAAATAAATGACATAGTTGTCTCCTTATAAAAAATAGTAGAGAGATTGCTTATACATCAACACAATTAAAAATCCATGAACATAACTATCTAAATCATTACCTTAAGATGGAATTTATAATATTTTCTTTTAAAACATAAAGACACAACCTTTATGGTAAAATATGTGATATATATATATATACCACAAGATCTTGAAGTATATATTCTCTCAAAGTGAGCTCAACATGAGGAAAATAAGATTGTTTGAACAACTTAAGGACTATGATTTCGTGATACAATACCACCCTGAGAAGTCAAACAAGGTTCCTAATGCATTGAGTAGGAGGGACCATGGGGTTCTGACCATGATGGGGATTAATAAGAATCTTATATATTGATATCTATAAAATATGGATATAGTGATTTCTTGCAAAGGGAAGACTGTTGGATTAAACTATTTTGATAATCCCAAATCATGTTTAATTTTATAATAGGTTAGTTGTTTGACAATATATTTCAATCTATTTTTATCCCATGACTTTGATAAAATAATTTTACTATATAAAAAATATCTAAGTCAAAGGTCGCTACTGAAGGTTACTGGTCACCATTAAAGACCTTACTGATGAAGGTTACCGTTATAAAAGCTACATTTATAAAGTTACTGTTAGAATTCACCAGTACAAGGTAACTATTGTAAAGCCCACCATTGAAGTACTTACTGAAGCATACAGATGTTGAGTCAATGTGATAGGGCACTATTGTCACAAGGTTGCTTCTACAAAGAGTTTCTGTTAGAAGTCCACTGTCAAAATTTTTACTAGAAGTCTACTGTTAAGTATTCTACCACGGAAGAGCTCACTGGACAAGTCTACCATTGGACAATTCTATATTTAGTGAATTCTACCATTGGTAAATCCTACCATTTGTGAAGTCTACCATTGGACAAGTCTACCATTGGTGAAGTCTACAGTTGCTGAAGTCTACTGTTGGACAAGTCTACCGATAGTGAATTCTACTGTTGGAGAAGCTTACCGTTGGAAAAGCATACCACTAGATATGCCTACTAATAGAAGTCTACTATTGATTAATATTATTGCTGAAGATACTACTGATTGATAGGATACTCTTACCTGTCTACTAATAACATATTCTATACTTTATTCATTTTCTTAATATATTCATAACGGCCGTATTTTATTGATTTCATGCATCTGATATTAATTAATTTTGTTTGTCGACATACCAGGAGACCATATCTTGACAATAAAAGGTTCGATAAAGATTGCACGTGATGTACTTACTCTTTTTTTCGGACCTCAAATATGAAAGAGAAAAAAACCGAGAAAAAAAGATATATAGAGGCACAGAGAAAAACAAAGTCGGGTTGAGAAGTTAAATGCATTACTGAAGAAAAAGAAGGACACTTTAGTGCATATAATGAAAATCCAAAAGCTTCACGAAGATCTTTTTGTAGAACATATTCAAGGTTGTACTGCATTGGTTAAAAGAACCCTTGTACCAAGAATTTGAACATCTCAGTACCTAGAAGACAGTACCTGAAATCTACGACACTCTGTTTTTTAGGCAAATTGTAGATAAGAACAAAACCTTCTTTTTCTCAACTCCAACAAGTCCAGAGTTGATCTTCAAACACACGGAGAATTATAAACTCCGTCCTAATTTTTCTGGATCTACTATGTTCTTTATTTTAAATTTTTGAGAAGTGTGTGTTTGTTACACACACACTATCCCCTATGCTTAAACTGGGGGATACTGAAAATCTGCACTCAAAACTCTCTAACCTTTTTTCCCACACATAACTGTATAAGAATCCTTGTGTGGAATGGTTTCTCATTTTCCCACGTAGAACTGTGGTAGAGGTTGTAGAACCTAGATAGTTTGTAAAAATTGTTGTATAACCCGATACAGGTTGTGTATCAAGTTTATTTATACAAACTGCTTGGTGGCAGGTGATCACCAAGTGGAGAGGATTATGTCTCGGCCTAAGACTGAACCTCTTGTTTATATTTTTGTGCTAATCATTATATACTTTGTTTTATTTTATCCGCTGCTTATATTTTTCAAAGATAGAAAACTTCTTTTACGTTCACTCTGATATTTAGTTTTGGTTAGTGTGTATATATGATTAATTCAGTAATCCTGTTTCAAAATTTGAATTAGTGATTGCATTGATTCAACTGAGGACTAATCAACCTTAGAGAAACTTGTTGAGCAATTAAAAATTTATATCTCTACTGCCTTAATTGACTGGGCTGTTTTGAATTGTGGGATTTTTATTATAAGGTTTTTAACAGAAATTTTAATTGGAACTCAATTCACCCCCTCTTGAGTATCCACTCCAACCAACATTTGGTATCAGAGGTCCTAATTTTCAAGTGTTCAAATTCTTTTCAACTATGATTTTATTTGTATCTTAAAGATCTTAAAATTTCTATCATATCTAAATTTTCAGTTCTTTAACTTCTAAGTAACTATGGAAACTAGAGTTGAGGGTGCTGCTACAAACAGGACAACTTTTTTTAACGGTAATAACTATGCTCAGTGGAAATTAAAAATGAAAATGTATCTAGAGAGTTGGGGACCTGAAATCTGGGATACAATTGAAGAACCACATGTATTGCCTGCTACTTCTAGGGACACGTGGTCTCAGTTGACAAAATCTACATATAATAATAATTGTACAACAATGAATTCTTTGTACTCATCTCTAGGTGATGATTAATTCAATAGAATATCTATTTGCAAAATTGCATTTGAAATTTTGGATACTTTATCTATCTCTCATGAGGGAACAACTAATGTTAAAGAAATGAGATTAAATACATATACTATTAAATATGATAATTTTAAAATGAAGTCTGATGAACTTATTTCTGAAATGTATCTTAGGTTCAATGAAATGGTGAATACTATGAGTCTTCTTGGAAAACTAGTGGACAACAAGGACTAGATTATGATACCGCTTTGATGCCTACCTGATAGATGGAGAGGAACATCTATTTCTATCTGAGAATCTTGTGACATAGTCAAACATCCAGTGAAGGAACTAATTGGAAAGCTTATGTTGTATGAAGAAGAACTTAAACAGAATCAAGAAGTAGAAGAAGAACTAGGGAAAAGTCAATAACATTCAAGCATTCAACCTCAAAGAACAAAGACAAAGAAAAATTTCAAGTTCCTGTAGAAATTTCCACTAGTGAAGAGTCAGATTCAGACAGTGATGAGGAGATGTCTCATATTTCTAGAAGGTTTAAAAAGATCTACCGAAAGAATAAATTCTTTAAGAAGTCAAACTAAAAGGGAACGTATGATAGTAAAGGACAATGGAAGAAAGACAGAACATGGAATGACAACTCAAATGAAAAAAACTGTTATGAGTGAAAACGAAAAGGTCATGTGAAGGCAGACTGCCCCAACCTGAAATTTATGAAGAAATATGAAGATAAGGGAAAGGGTTATAAAAAGGCTATGAGAGATACTTGGAGTGCATCATAAGAAATCTTCAATGGATCTAATGCTTTTGATAGTGAACAAAACAATGATGCTAACTTATGTTTCATGATAGAAACATATGAGGTAACATTTAATTCTCCAATACACAATGCCTATTATTTTGGGAATAAGAGTGAGTCACATAATAATGAAGGTATAAATAAGGATGAACTATTTGAATACTGTTAAATTCTTGAGCATACCTTTAATGACCTCAAGGATAAATATAAATCATTAAAAAGACAGCATGATTTAAATGAAAATTATAAGTCAAATATGGATATTGAAAAAGAGAAATTATCCCATCTGTTAAAGGGAAAAACTGAACTTAAATTATCAAATGAACAACTAAAGAGAGATATTGATAAGTTTACTGTAGTTAGAGATACCTTAACTCAGTTTCTAGGAAAATAGATTTCCCCAAAATATACAACTATTCTAAGACATCAACCAGGATAGAGAAATTTAGCAAAATCAAATTTGTTCCAAAATATGGACAGTTCAATGCTAATTCCATTTCTGGACCATCTTTTGAGAGACAGTTTTCTAAAGTACCTAACAAAGTATTTATGCCTCCGAATATGTATTTTGAGGTTAGGAAACCTATAAAGAAAAAATGTGTTCCCAAAGTTTTACTTGCTAACCTCTCTAGACCCATGAAAATCTGGGTACCAAAGTTACCCCATGCCTAATCTATTTTGGAGGGATGTTTCCTAAAGAGTTCTTATAATACCTTGTAGTACTTGGATAATGGATTTTCATGACATATGATAGTAGATTATTCTTTCTTCAAGAGCCTAATCAAAGTTTATGGTGGAAATGTAACTTTTGGTGACAATACAAAGGAAAAAATCGTCTTCTTAGGCCAGATTGGTAACCCTAATACAATATTAATTTCCAAAGTACTTTTTTTATGGATTAATGTAAAATTTACTTAGCATTGCTCAGTTGTGTGATGATGGTTTTAATATCAAGTTTGAAAATGATGCATGTAATGTTTTTAATTCCAAAAATGATTTAGTATTCACTGCCTGTAGAAATGAAAATGTGTATGATGTTGATTTAAATTCCTTATCCAAGAAAAATATTTCATGCTTAAATTATTTTCATAAGGAATCATGGATGTGGGACAGAAGATTAGGACACTGCAATGTGCACTCACTTAGGAAACTGACTATGAAAGGTTTAGTTAGATACTTACCAAAATTGGAATTTCCTCTTAACAAAGTGTGTTATCCTTGTCAAAAGGGAAAGAAATACAAAGTTTCTTCCAAACCAAAGATATAAGTCTCTACTTCTCAACCGATTGAGTTCGTTCACATGGACTTGTTTGGACCATCAAGATTTTCAAGTTTAAATGGAAAGCATTATATTTATGTTCTTGTAGATGATTTTTATAGGTACACTTGGGTATACTTTCTAGCTCTTAAAAGTGAATCTTGTTCTTATTTTATCAAATTCTCCAAGTCTGTAGAAAATATTAGTGTACTTAGAATTAAAAAATTGAGAAATGACCATGGTAGTGAGTTTGAAAATCAGGAGTTTGAATCTTATTGCTCACATATGGCTATAGTCACAATTTCTCTACTCCTAGAACACCTCAACAAAATGGTGTCGTAGAAAGAAGAAAAAGGACACTTCAAAAGATTGCCTGAACTATGCTTAGTGAGTATAATCTACCTATTTATTTTTGGGATGAAGCTATAAATATAGCTTGTTATACCATTAATAGAGTCTTAATTAGACATGTTCTTAAGAATACCCCTTATGAACTTTGGAACAATAGGAAGCCTAATGTTAACTACTTCAGAGTTTTTGGATGCAAAGTATTTATTCATAACAATAAGGACAATATTGAAAAGTTTGCCTCCAAAAGTGATGAATGAATTTTCCTAGGTTACTCAATCTTGAGTAAAACCTATAGAGTATTCAATAAGAAAACCAAATGTGTGGAAGAGTCAGTTCTTGTAAAATTTGATGAGACTGATCCACATGAACCCAAAACCTCTCTTGAATATATTGAGGAAGATATGTCAATTATGGACCTTCATGATAATGATAGTGAACCCCCTGTAAAAGTAACTAGTTCTGGTAATCTTCCAGAATCTGCACCTATTGAGTCTGAACCTATAAAAAATTAGGAGGAGTCTAGTTCAACTCTTTCTAGAGGTATTAGAACTATTAATAATCATCCTTTAGATGTTCTAGTAGGTGATTTAAATAGAGGGACACAAACTAGAGCTTCTCTGAGAAACCAGGTTGAACCTCAATCTTTTCTTTCATAGCTTGAAATCAAAATATTAATGATGCTATCAATGATGAATTTTTTGTGATGGCTATGCAAGAAGAATTAAATCAATTTGAAAGAAACAAAGTATGGGAACTAGTTGAAAGACCTAAGGCCACTATGACAATAAGCACTAAATGGGTTTTTAGGAACTAGGTTGATAAGTCTGGAAATATAGTTAGAAACAAAGCTTGGTTAGTTGCACAAGACTACATTCAAGAGGAAGGAATATAATATGAGGATACCTTTTCACCTGTAGCTAGGTTAGAGGCCATTAGGATACTACTTGCTTATGCAGCTCATCTGAATTTTAAACTTTATCAAATGGATGTTAAAATTTCTTTTCTAAATGGGTACATAGTTGAGGATGTGTTTGTTGAACAACCCCCTAGTTTTACAAATCCCCATATTCAAAATCATGTTTTTAAACTTTCAAAAGCTTTATATGGTTTAAGTAATCTCCAAGAGATTGGTATGATAGGCTCATCTCTTTTCTTATTTCAAAAAGTTTTACTAAAGGAATAGTTGATCCTACTCTCTTCATTGAAATAATTTCCAAAGATGTTTTGATAGTACAAATTTATGTAGATGATATAATTTTTGGATCTTCTAAAAATTCTTTATGTACTGATTTTTCAAAAATAATGGAAAATGAATTTGAAATGAGTTTAGTGGGAGAACATAAATTTTTCCTTGGATTTTAGATTTTTCAAAATAAATATGGTAATGTTTTAAATCAAAGTAAATATGTTAAGGATCTTTTAAAACATTTTGGTTTGGATGGTAGTAAAGGTAGTGATAGACCTACGAGTACCACTTGTATGTTGGATACAGATGAAGCTAGAGAACCAATGGATCAAACCAACTACAGAGGTATGATGGGGAGTCTGCTCTACCGTACAGCTAGCAGACCTGACATTATATTTAGTGTATACATGTGTGCTCGCTTTCAAGCTAATCCCAAATAATCTCATTTAAATTATATTAAAAGGATTTTTCAAATATATCAAATATAATCCCAACTTAGGACTATTTTATCCAAGAAGACAATCATTTGATCTGATAAGTTATTCTGATGCTGACTTTGCTGGTTGCAAGTTAGATAAAAAAATCACCCCTAGAACATGTCATCTTTTAGGCAAATCTCTAGTATCATGGTGTAGTTGAAAACAAAATTTTGTTACATTATCTACTATTGAATCTGAATATATAGCTTCTGGTAGTTTTTGTGCTCAAATTATGTGGTTGAAACACACTTTACTAGACAATGGATATGAATTCAAACATGTCTCTATAAACTGTGACAACACAAGTGCTATTAACATTTCTAAAAATCTAGTATCTCATGCTAGGAAAAAGCATATTGATGTAAGACATCACTTCTTGAGAGATCATTATCAAAGAGGTGATATCACTCTTAAATTCATTGGCACTAAACATCAATTGGATGATATATTCACAAAGACTTTGAATTCTGAGAGGTTAAACTACATTAAACATGAATTAGGGATGATTAATTTCAGTATAGGGAACCTCACTGTTGAACCTCACTGTTAGAACCTCATCGGTGAACCTCACTATTAGAACCTCACCGTTGAACCTCACTGTTAGAACCTCACTGTTGAACCTCACTGATAGAACCTCACCGTTGAACCTCATTGTTAGAACCTCACCATTGAACCTCACTATTAGAACCTCACTGTTGGGTGCCTCACTGTTGAACTTTACCATTACTTCATATTTTATGTGGGAATCTGAACCGTTTTATTAGTATTATTTTTTCCGATCTGTTTTTTTCAATCCCTAAATGATAAAATTAGATCACAAACACATTTTGATCCACTCTCTTCCTCACTCTCTAATCCCTTCTCTCGAAATCCTTAAACCCTAACTTTCCGCTAAACCCTCAAACCACTTAGAACTTGAATGGAAAGAGTCAAGTGACCTTAGGATGATGATGGAGATGTTCCAAGGCCTAAGAGACCCCAAGTCGAGTCCATTAGTGGTAGTAATATATCAACAGAGCCTATTAACCCTCATCTTTCAAAGATGACAATTGTAGCTAAAAAGTAGTTAAGCGAAGATTGGTTGCTCTCGAGAAAATATTTAGTGCTAGATGAACTAGAGGCTCAAGGTTGGGTGGAGTGCTTTGTGAACATTAATGGGCCGTATTACCCGAGGCTAGTCAAAGAATTCAACGATTATCTAAAATTCGAGAAGATAGATGGTGAGAAACGACTGGTGTCAAGATTAAATGGAACTGAGGTAAGCTTTTCATCTATTGAATGGGATGAATGTCTAAGGGTACCACATGAGGATATATGTGACTAATTTTTTGGAGTGATTCCTCCAAAAAGTGAGATTTTTTGGGTATGATAAATCTTTGGATGAACTGGCAGGAAATGGGACCTCAAGGAAGATTATTTCTACTAAAATGAATGGAGAGGATAAACTTTTGTTCAAGTTTATCCAACATGTGATAAGTCCCAGGAGAGGGGAATTTGATGTGCTGAAGTATCAGGACATATTATTGTTATATTTACTAAAGCATGGACATAAGACCAACCTATTTATGTTTTGGATGGCTCAGTTGGAAGACATGACTAAGCCATGTTATAAATCAAATTCTCTATTTCATGCCAAACTGATTTCTGTGATGCTAAAGGTTAAGGGAATTGAGGGAGATAAATAGGAAACAATTGTATCCAAGAACCATATTTGTATCTCCAAGATAATTTTCAATTTCATGAAGATCAGATGGAATCCCTGGATAAGTGAATGGGTAAATGATGAAGATAAGCTTCATGAGAAGTTTGATCCTGTAAATAATCCTTCTAGTCCAAAGGATAAGAGGGATCCAGGTCTGAATCCTGATGAGGCCGAACCTATATATTCTGATGAAGAAGTAAAGGAGGATTTTGAACTTGAGAATGAAGGTACTCCTATATATGATAGGAATGATCCTGATCTACCATCCAGTCTTCTAGTTGGAATGATAGCTTCGGGAGATCCCAGTCCTCCAAGAGAGTTACAGAGGAGAGAATCAGTCCTAAGGGACAATGAGGTTGAAGAAACCCATAAAGAATAGTATGATGAGGCTCATATAACTGTTAGAGATAACTCAAAAGAGGAAGAAGCTGTTGAATCTAGTCATTCTAACCAACAGTAACATGAGGCTGCTGCTGATAAGGATAGTGAAAGAGAGGAACTCAGTTTGAGTCCTCTTATAGGAGTCACTGAAAGGGCAGTGAGTGAACAGGCAGAAGAAATTGTATCTACTGCCCTTACTATGGAAATTGGGGATGACTTAGTCGAGGTAGTAGCTCACTCTACTGGCGAGTCAGTTGATCAAGTGGCAATAGTTTCCAAGGTTGCAAGGCTTGAAGAAGCTGAAATAGTTGTCCAAAAGGTAGCTCCAATTGAGGAGGAGCATCCTATTGCCAAAATATCAGTTTCTGTTGTGCATGACATTAAAGGGTGGACTGAGGACCCTGTGTTTATGGTGTTGGGACTAGATTATGATGAATCAAAAGATGAAAGGTCCAACAGAAGAAATTCCGTGCCAAATATCATTTTCGTACCTCCAGAAAACTCTTTCCCTCAAGACTATGTCAGGAAGGAAGACCATGAATCCTTGAAATCTGATTTGCAGAGAATGTCTAAGGATAGGTCCTCTAATATGGACAAGGTTTTTTCTCTAGTTCAGGATAATTCATCATCTGAGTTAGCCAAAATACACTCTAGTATTCACTCTGATCTGCTTTAGGAAGTAAGGAAGTGTCAGAGTCAAATGAGTGAGTTGTCATAATTTTGGTTCTTCTGAAACAATCAGTGGTGAGATTGAATTCTCTTCTGACCTATAGAATTCTGGTGGACAACAATAATCAATATGTCAAAAGTTTAGTGCAGCAATTGGTAACTATGTATGAGTATTTTAAGAAGTCCATGGAAAAACATGTGAAAGGTCAAGATGATGATGTGAAAAGGTTGATCAGTGGTCTGACTAAATCCTTTAAGGAGAGAGTAGCTTTCTCTCTGGCACCTCTAGGTGCATATTCTTCCACTTCATCCTCTCCTCCAGTTAACATTGATGCTTTCAGATCCATTGTTATAGAATAATTGGCAAAGATCTCTGGTTCTAGTATATCAAACTCTCAGGTTATTTCTATTACCAGATTCATTCATGCACTTGTGGGAAATTATTTAAGGTAAGCTGCTCAAGATAAGAAGTCCATCAAGTAAAAAGTGGACTTTTATTACAAAAGGGTATACACAAAGCATGAAATGGATGGCCACTTCAAGTTTGTGTTAGAGAACTTGAATATTCCACCTATCACTCAGACATTTAAGGATCAAGTGAGTAAGCTTCGAGAGCTGACTCCTGCCTCAGAGAAATTTATGGAAAATAAGGATGACATTATCTCATCCATGGAGAGAGGTTGCAGCATCATCATGGACTTTAGGAATCTTCGGTTACCCTTTGTCCATGTGGACTGTACACCCATTATTTTTCCTCCAGCATTACCTTTTTCTCCACTGCCTCAGCCATGGCTAGTGCTGCTCCTATGATATCTCCTACTCAAGCCATCAGAATCTTGACTCCAATGATTCCTCAGAGAGTCACTCCCTCCAGATACACTGAAGCTTCTGTTGCAGCTTCTCCTATCATCCTTGATGTTATCCCTCGGCCTTAGTCTCTTCAACCACCTGCAGACCCACCCTATTCTTCTTCCAAAGGGAAGGAGTCATTACCTATTTTTGATGTAGATTGAGTGTGGTTGTATCTTTTGATAGGGATTTTATAATGCTCTTTGAATCTTGTAATAATATTTCTTTAATACAAATATTCTCTTTTGTCTCTTATTGTATTTATTTTTTCTAATCACAAAGGGGGAGAAAAAATAACACAAATAAAACACAAGTAATTCAATATCCATATCACATTAATCACTGCTACTGCATGTGTGATAGGATTATCTATAACACCTATTTATTCTATTAAGTTATCTCTGATTTTCATTATCTTTGATAATATTATAATTATTCTAAAGTGTAATGGAATAATTTGTGATTATCAAAAAGGGGTAGATTGTTGGATTCGCCTATTTTGATAATCCCAAATCATGTTTAATTTTACAATAGGTTAGTTGATTGAAAATCTATTTCAGTCTATTTTTATCTCATGACTTTGCTAAAATTAGTTTACAGTATAAAATGTCTCTAAGTCAAAGGTCATTGTTGAAGGTTACTGGTCACCATTGAAGACATTACTGATGAAGGTTAGAGTTATAAAGTCTACAGTTATGAAGTTACTGTTGGAAGTTACCAATAAAAGGTCACTGTTTTAAATCCTACCATTGAAGTACTTACCAAAGCATACAGATGGTGAGTCAATGTGATAGGTCACTATTGTGACAAGGTTGCTGCTACAAAGAGTTTCTGTTAGAATTCCATTGTCATACATATTACTGTAAGTCTATTGTTAATTATTTTACCGTGGAAGAGCTCACCGGACAAGTCTACCGTTGGACAAGTCTATAGATTTTGAAGTCTACCATTGGTAAAGCCTACCATTTGTGAAGTCTACCATTGGACAAGTCTACCATTGGTGAATTCTACATTTGGTTAAGTCTACTGTTGTAAAAGTATACCCATAGTGAAGTATAATGTTGGAAAATATTACTGTTGGCAAATTCTACCGCTGGATATGCCTACTAATAGAATTCTTATGTTGATTAAGCTTGCTGCTGAAGATACTACCGATTGAAAGGCTACTATTACCAGTCTTCTAATAACATATTCTATACTTTATCCATTTACTTAATATATTCATAACAGTCATATTTGATTGATTTCATGCATCTGATATTAATTAATTTTGTTTGTAGACATATCAGGAGACCATATCTTGACAGTATGAGGTATGAGAAAGATTGCACGTGATGAACTTACGCCTTTTGTCATACCTCAAATATAAAAGAGAAAAAGACTGAGAAAAAAAGATATATAGAGGCATAGAGGGAAAAAAATAAGGGTTGAGAAGTTAAATGCATTACTAAAGAACAAGAAGAAGAACACTCCAGTTCATATACTGAAAATTCAAAAGCTTCATGAAGATCTTTTTGAAGAACATATTCAATGTTGTACTATGGTGGTTAAAAGAACCCTTTTACCAAGAAGTTGAACATCTCAGTACCTATAAGCCAGTACCTGAATGTTGTGACACTCTGTTTTTGTAGGCAACTTGTAGAGAAGAACAAAAACTTCATTTTCTCAACTCCAAGAAGTCCATAGTTGATCTTAAAACACATAGAGCATTCTAAACTCCATCCTAATTTCTCTGGCTCTACTGTGTTCTTTATTTTACATTTCTGAGTAGTGTGTGTTTGTTATACACACATTGTCTCCTGTGCTTTAACCCGGGGATACTGAAAATCTCTACTCAAAACTCTCACACATTTGTTTCCCACGCATAACTATGGAAGAAGCCTTGTGTGGATTGGTTGCTTGTTATCCCACACAGAATTGTGGTAGAGGTTGTAGAACCTAGAGTGTTTGTAAAAACTGTTGTAAACCCCGATAGAGGTTATGTATCAAGTTTATTTATACAAACTGCTTGGTGGTAGGTGATCACTAAGTGGAGAGGATTAGATCTCGACTTGAGATTGAACCTCTTGTTTATATTAATGTGCTAATCCTCATATAATCTGTTTTATTTTATCTACTGCTTATATTTTTCAAATACAGAAAACTGTTTTTACATTCACTCTGATAGTTATTTTTGGTTAGTGTGTATATATGCTTAATTCAGTAAACCTGTTTGAAAATTTGAATTATTTATTGCATTGATTCAGCTGAGGACTAATCAACCTTAGAGAAACTTTTTGAGAAATTGAACATTTATATCTCTACTACCTAAATTAACTGGGCTGTTTTGTATTGGAGGGAATTTTATCATAATGTTTTTAACATAAATTTTAATTGGAACTCAATTCACCCCCTATTGAGTATCCGCTCAAACCAAAAAAGACATATTTAATTTTTCTAGAAATTTATAAACAATCCTTACTAGAAAATATAGATAATCCCCAATAGGATGATGGGAACTTAAAAACAAATTTTAAAGTATAAAATTATTTTAAATTGGTATATTTCATCTATATAGATGGAGTGATGAAATTTGGGAAGAGATTATGTGTTCCTTCCATGCCAGAGTAAAAGAGGGAACTATTAGATGAAGAATATAGCTCAAATTTCCCCATACACCCTCATAGAAAAAAGATGTATAGGTATTTAAGAGATAATTTTCGGTGGGATGGTATGAAGTGAAAAATTATAGACTATGTGTCTATATTCTTAGTATGCTATTTGGTAAAGGTTGGAAGACAACATCCTAAGGGATTCATGAAACCTATAACTATACCTATATGTAAGTGGGAGAACATTAAAATGGACTTTTTCACTGGAATCAAAAAGATTCCAAGGAAGAACAATTCTATATGGGTCATCGTTTATTTTATTAATAATTATTATCATTTATTAGTGATAAGATAAAATCTACCACTTGATCATCTTACCGAAATCTATATCAATGAAATCCTAATGCAACATGGAGAACCTTTATCTATTGTATCTGATCCTAACCATTTGTTTGCATTAAAATTCTGGAAGATTATTCAATGGGATCTCAACAATAAGATAAATTTAAGAATTTTATATCATCCCCAGGCTTATGAGCTATATAAAAGCACTATCCAAAAATTTTATGACATGTTGAGATCATTTTCTCTTGAATTCTATGGTATGTGGGATCAGTATCTACCTTTGGTATAATTTTCATGTAATAACTTCCATTTGATCCTCCAGATGAATCCATATGAAGAATTTTAGAGGAAGAGGTGTCGTACTTCAACCTATTAGGAAGAAGATAGAGAATGAGTGTTATCCTATATCTTATATGGGAGACAACCATTAAAGTGTGGACTATTTAGGGTCACATTAAAGTAGCCCAAAGAAAATAAAAAATCAATGTTGATAATCTGGGGAAAGACTTTGAATTTCAATTCAAGGATAATGAATTCTAAAATGTTTCACCATGAAAGGGGGTTGTATGATTTGGTTAAAAGGGTAATTTAATACTTAGGTAGATTGGGCCTTTTGAAATACTAATATTAAATGGGGTTTTATATTACTGATTGACTATGTCACCCAACCATTATAAAGTACATGAAATCTTATATGTTTCATTGCTGAGGAAATACATGTCAAATTAAATGAATGTGTTCACATATGTGGGAATGGAGTTTGGTCCTGACTTGTCTTACATGAACATATCCTGATTCATGACACTGAAGATGAAATATTATAGAATTGGACAACTCGATTGGTCAAAGTCATTTAGAGAAATCACAAACTAGAAGAGGAAACCAGGTTGCCTGAATAAGTGATGAGTAAGAGATATACACAAATTTTCAATATCTAATATATACCCCAATTTCTAGGATTATATTATTTAAGTGTGGTAATGTAATACCTAATACCCTACTATAGTAGGTACACACTATATCTTAAAAATCATATAATAAGCACACTAAAGAGCCTTTATTAATAAGTATATTTAATGTTTAATTTATGAATGTTAGAATTTTATTATAATAAAATAAACTTCATTTTTTAATTCATCGTAAATATATTATATTAAAATTAATTTTTGGGTTTTTCTTAAAAAAATGATTTTTAGGGGAATAGTGCAACATACCAATTTTACTAATACATCAGATTTTATTACATTATTAGTATATAAGTATGACATAGAAATTTATGAAATAAATTTATTGAAAGAATGTGTATTTTATAATGGAAATTATACATTTTAAAATATTAATTACTATTTATAAAAACATAATGGATAGTTTAAAACCGAAGTAATTTTTTTCTCAAAAACTGTTTAATAGATTATACAATTGTCATATTAAAATTAATTTTCAAGGATTATAGAAATTGATTCAGAAAAAAATATTTTAAATTTATAATTAGTAGATAAAAATTATCTAATAAGGGTCACTTTATTTTTAGAAACAAATATTTATTTACCTTAGGTAAAAACTAGTTACTATAGTAAGAGCTAAAATGATAAAAGTAATAATTCAAGGGTAAAGGAATTGAAATAAGATAAAAAATGTGTATAATTAAGTGTATGAGGTGTGTAATGACCTTATCACTTTCCCACTCCATTATTTTCTATTTTTAGATCCACTTTACATGTCTAACATGTGCTCCCTTTATATTAAGTTGAAATATTTAAAAAAATGTCATTCTCAACACTTATAAAAGGGGCCTCTCACCACACATTCAAGGCAATCCTAAAAATTAGGGTTACTTTTGAAACCATATCTTTTTAATACCTATATAATAATATTACCTTACATTTATATCCTTTTCACATGATAATATTATAAGCCACTCCTTTCTAAGGAATTATCCAAGAGAAACCCAAATTTCTCAATGTAAGTTTAATATTTTTTCTAACATATTTTCATTTTATCTTTCCATTCAAATTTAATTTTAAAAATATTGTATGATTAATATATTATGTATAGTATAATAGATGTTTCTATATTTTTTAAATAAACAGTAACCACTTTTTCATGTTCCCTTAAGAAAACAAAACCAACATTCAGCCATTGTGTGGACTACCACATCCATGGCATGGCATCTTTCATTTACATTAACCACCTTAAAAGGCTGGATTTTAGGATGGTATTAAAACATAAATATTATGTTACTGATATAGTTAAGTTTTTTATGAAAAAACTGATAACCTATTAATGATATGATTAACAAATGATCGTTTTTAATTTAATAATTTAAAATATTCATACTAAGAGGATAATGTAACACCCAAAAACCTGAACCTTATGTATTGATATGTTATGGTTACTTTTGTTTGAATAACTGAATAAGACATGTTTCTCGTGAGAATGTAAAAATATGGTTTTAATTTATATTATAATGCAACAGAGTAAAACACACAAGTGGATACAAGACTTTTCATTTAAATAAAAACATTGTAGCATTTACAATACACTGAGATCAAAAGAGTAATCATGCTAACCAAAAATACCTATTAAGAACCCTACCAGAATTATAGGGAGACAACTTAAAACAATGAGAACCCCAAGGAAATAATATAGGTCCTTAGAATTCGTCATAATGAGCATAGGAATGGTTGAATCCATCGCGTCCACACTAAGCACAAGTGGTATGACCTGAACCATCTTCTTCATTCAACCTGAGTATTAGGATACCCTACGTCCTGGTTTTATAAGACACTAATGTGACCATTGCCTTGGAAACCATGGAAATCTAATGGATATAAATATAGTCATTGGCCATGTTGGATAATTTATTGAAAACTTATAAATGTATTTTAGTTCACCAAGTAATTAGGTTATAAATTGAAAGAATTATAAAAATTACACCTAATCATAAACTTTAAAAGGACATAGTGAAATGTTTTGAATTATACATTGGTGTTTTTGGAATGTAATAAGGAATTCAAAACATGTTGCAATTAATTCAAATGTATTGTAAATATTTTCATTCAGTTTTTTAAACTATGTTTAAAAGAATTATACGTTTAATTAAACTAAGTTTTGACCCCTATAACACTTCTATAAGAGTTATCATTCAATTTTATAACTTTTTATGTTAAAGGCTTTGTGTTAACAAAAATCCTTATAAAATACTTTTAATTCTAATTTTTACATGTTAACCTTCTAAAGTTTGATAAAATCCATGTATAAAGAAAAGAGAAAATTTCTATATAGTATTATTATTCCATAAGACTTCATTTTTATTATTTAAGATAGTTTTTTTTAAAATTTGGGCCTGCTAGGGCTAGCCCTTTATGGTTGGGCCATGGGAGGAAGCTCAAGCTTGGTGGCTGAGCCTAGCCCTTAGCTCAAGCCTGGGCCAGCCTGAGCTTGGCCATAGGTTTTGAGAGGGGCGTACAGGAGCATGGGAGTGCCGCAAGAGCGCTTGAGAGTGCGCAGCGCGGGCGTAAGTCCACGGTGAGAATGGGTAGGCCAAGGCATGCGGGGGAGGTGAGAGCTCGTGTGTAATTCCCCCTGAGTGTATGTTTTGTGATTTCTGAGTGAGGCTTTAGAGGCTTAGGCTTATAAGGAAGCCACCCAAGCCTCTCTGATTCAATGTGGGAAGCATTTTTTCAGGAGAAACATGATCATGGACCTTGGATCACAAAGCGTGTGATCTGGGTCGTTGATCCCGATCCCACATTCGACCTCCAGAAACCACGGAGCATAACCGGGTTTTTGTGGTCCATTCGATCTGGCACGATCTAATCATGGTCGTTCAAAGTTTTTTTAAACTTTTAATTGATCTTTTGTCATCCGATCAGACTCGGATTTAGTCAGATCTATCCTTACTTTTATAAACCACAAACATATCACATCCCTTGAATCCAAGCTAGATATGATTCTGACTGATGAGATTTCACCCGGTTATCTTCTCTTGGCGTTGTCTTCTTCCTCCTGTGGCGTTCCACGCACCAGTAACCCTACACACTATATTTCATCCTTTTTCTTCTCCTGTATTATCCATTGGTCTCCCTCTTTCATGTGGTTTCCACAAGGACTGACTATTAGTTTTTTTAAGGCCACTTGGGCCTCAGATTCCATACACTTACATTAAATTATTCAGTATGGTTTATAAAAAAAATACCCAGGGCATCCAAAAACCTCTCGATTCTTCACTCTCAGCTTCCAGCATAACCCAACAAGTTTCCTCCAGGATTTCCAGTGCCTTCCTGAGCTCCTCCTCCTCTTCCTTGAGTTAAGGTAAGGGGTTAGCCTTTGTCTTTCTTTCAGTTTTAAGTTGTATATATATATATATATATACTTGTAAAACAATATACATCATCATATGGTTAGAAATTAATTCTTTAATGATGCAGGTTCTTGAGTTACAATGTATTAATAACCCTATGCATGGATATCCCATGAAAATTGATTTATTTTGTTTCTTTTTCCATAAACACATATATGGTTATACACATATACGTATTTTTATGAAAATATATAGTAATAATATACATAGCCCTTAGAATTTCATAAAGTTCATATGACCAGGTTAAAGATTCCTAAACTTGAGTTTCATGTTAATGAAGGACTAAAATGCATGGAGCCACTTCGTGTAAGAAAATTTTATATATAATTAAGTATGTTCTTATATATGAATACACATAATAGAAATGCATATTTTTAACAATTCAATAATTGTACCCTACTAATTAAATCCATTATTTTGATAAATTTTGAAGTGTCAAATTAACTTGTAATGAGAACCTTTTGTAAACTTTTTATGTACAATCGGGTATGTGGATACGTATGTATATATTCCAACTTTGATCACCAATTTAATTTATAAATTTCCATGGTTTTTTAGGAAGATACAAAACTTGTGTTTTCAAATATTTCTCTTTAGCTTTGACTAAACACCACTTCTTAAGCACACCCTGTTGAATGAATTTAGTTCACAACATGAAACCACAAGTGTAGTTATTTTAAATGCTTTTCTTATGATTTTCATAATTCATGAGTATAAATATTGGAGGCTAGCAAATTCATATTCACATGTATGAGTTACTCTCCTCTATTTATGTTAAATGATAAAGGATATGGTTGAGTCTCATAATTTCAAGTTTTAATATCTAATGTGTTAAAAAAATCTTGTTTATAATAAATGTAAGAGGAAATGTGAATTTAACATACCACACAGAATGTTGGGTTCTCCTTTTTATTTCTTATGCGCCCAGAAGAAAATTTTATTAAGTAATTGGTCGAGATTTTTTCAAGAACTATCATTTTATGTGGTAACCCCACCCATTACCTTCTTGTGTGTTTTAAATCAATATCACATGTGCAAGATTGTATACTATTTTATGCATGTCGTGGATAAACATGTTGTCTGAATAGTAACTGGCGTATTATGTTTTAGTCCATTTCCGATTCCATTTATCTGAGCATGAATAATGAGCATGTATTTTAATGCATTAAAAGTATATTACTATGGAAGAGTTTTTAATTTATTATTTTATGTGATAATAAAACAATTTATTGTTAATAATAATTTATGATATAGACATTTAATTATTCAAGGTTGTATAGGACACTTTGAATAATGTGAACTAAGAAAGCAAGTAATATGTGTACATGGAATGATAAGTGATTTAATGAATCAAATTGGTATGTGCACTTTGATTTAGAGTTATGAAGAATGCATTGGACCTAGTATGTTCCGGGGTGGGGATCGGTAAAAGTAAGCCCTCTGGGTTGGGGTCCGGTTACAGCAGACCCTCTGGGTTGGAGTCCGATTATTAGAGGCTCTCTGGGGTGGAGTCTGGTTACAGAGGCTCTCCAGGTTCGGGTCCGGTTACAGTTAGCCCCTAGGTCTTGGCACGAGGCCAGGAAACGGTCTGACATATGCACTTTCCTCATCAATACTATGTAAGTTAATTAACCATAGGATTATTCGACTAGTAGAATATTCTTTTTTAAAGAGATTATGATTATGAGAATCAGAAGAAGTTTAAGTATGGCATATTTATTATTTATACAATATTCAGAAATTTAATTTCAATAGTAAATGATGAAATTGAAGTTATTATTTTTAAGCGCAGCTCTGATCATACATTATACTTAGTTATTAATTTTTTTACTTGCATTTTAACATGAAATTTCTTTAGCTTTGTATTCTGAATGAGAATTCTCATAATTGAATCATGATAATGTTAGTACATTTTCAATTATGCATTTATATCCCTTAGACAATTGTCATGGTATGTTTAATGTGTTACAACATTTTAAAGAAAATGTTTTATGGAAATTTTAAAGAATTTTCTCAAAATTTATTTTGGGTATAGTATGTTTTTTTAAACCCCTTACTGGGCATTTGTATTCTCACACTATTTTTTTAATTAAAATTTTTCAGTTGATAGCTTTTAGCAGAAGAAACATTTCTACAGAAGCTGGTTTCCTAGAGCCTTAACCGAATTCGATCCTCTGTATGGCACTGGCTCCGGGTACTCAGGAGCTGGGGTGTGATAGTTTGTATGAGAGGATTCGGTTTGGATAACTCTGGAAAACCAGAACTGAACAATGAAAATTTACTTAAGCAATACTAAGAACGATGTTTTCTTAATTCCAGATGGAAAATGAGGGTGCTAACCTTCTGTCTCTTCCCAAGGAGGCCTTAGAAACCATAATTTCCATAGCTAAGCATGAAAATTACATAAATTGTTCTTATATTCGTATGTCATGAAAACATCTCTATGACATATCCAATTCTCCCCGAGTACTTAAACTCCACCGAAGAGAAGGTCTGGATTACATCTTTATGATGAAAGCCCAGTTTCCATCCTACGCATGAAGAGGAAAATACTACGAGGGACTTTTTAGATGATTGACTACAGCGGAAGGCTTCCCCTCTCTCACAGCCTTCTAAGAAGCTGCAGTAGCAGGAGACCTCCGCGCGGCATATATGTGTCAAGTCTTGTCTTATGGACATCTTGGTCAGGTAATGGACTTTGAAATCATTGAACACGAGGCCTCCCGTTCTGTATACAGACAACAAGTACATACAGACATCTCTCAGTTGTACACCCCACATGTCATACTCTGGAGACAACACAAGTGTACCCACGATATCAAACCAGATTTTTCAGGTTGCATATGGTTTTGGGAAATTGAAAGTTTCGAATTAGTTTTGGGGATTCATTTATTAGGGAACTGGGGAAACCATTAGACCTATTCTATTTTATGTACTAGTAGTTATATAAGAACATAACATTTTGTCTCTTATTTTTGTTATCCTTTCATCAGTTATACTTTTGAATGAGTATCACTAAGTGAACTTTCATAATAAATTTTCCGATGGAAGGACAAACCCATATGTTATCTCTTCCTGTTGAGGTATTGGAGATTATTACAATCAAAACCTGTGAAGAGGAGTACTTACCTCTCACAAACTTGCGAGAAACGTGTAAACAGCTATATGAAGTGAAAAACAGTCTAAACATTCTCTACACCTGTCAAGGGAATGCTTCCATTTACTACCGCATAGCCATTGCACAACTGTCCGAGTATAGTAGAAGTGGAAAATACCACAAAGGGATTTTCCTATGTTTCACCCTAGTCCAGAACTACACAGCCAGATTATGTTTTCAAGAGGCTGCTTTGGATGGAATCCTTTGTGTGGCCTACATGTACCAACTCCTCAGTTTTTGCTTGTACAACAACATTTACGACTTGGATGTTCTCAGTCGAGACATAGTACGGTGAGTTCTTCGTGTGATGGTTCATTCGGACATTTCCAAACTTTCAAACGTTCGAGCCTCCCTATGGAAGCCTGAGTGTTCGATGCAAGAGTTCAACCCCTTCTATCCAAGGTATGTCTGGATCAGATAACTAGAGGAGTTGAGCATCAATTTGGTTTTTCCACTGAACGCACCTGAGGATCCTCTACGTTGGAGGATGTGGTAAGAACATCAGAGATCTTTCTTTTGTGGTTATGGAACGAATTGCGAGAACACAATTACTCATAGGGGGAATGATGTAACACGCCAAAACCCGAACCTTATGTATTGATAAGTTGTGGTTACTTTTGTTTGAATAACTGAACAAAACTGGTTTCTCATGAGAAGTCAATAATAAGGTTTTAATTTATATTAGAATGCAACCGAGTAAAACACACAAGTTGATACAAGACTTTTCATTTAAATAAAAACATTGTAGCATTTACAATACACTAAGATCAATAGAGTAATCATGCTAACCAAAAATACCTATTAAGAACCCTATCAGAATTATAAGGAGACAACTTAAAACAATGAGAACCCCAAGGAAATAATATGGATCCTTAGAATTCGTCATAATGAACATAAGAATGGTCAAAGCCACTGCGTCCACACTAATCACAAGTGGTATGACGTGAACCATCTTCTTCAATCAACCTGAGTATTAGGACACCCTAAGTCCTTGTTTTATAAGACACTAACGTGGCCGTTTCCTTGGGAAACCATGGAACTCTAATGGTTATAAATATAGTCATTGGAATTATTGGATAATTGATTGAAAAATTATAAATTTATTTTAGTTCACCATGTAATTAGGTTATAAATTGAAATATTTATAAAAACTACACCTAACCATAAACTTTAAAAGGATAGAGTGAAAATTTTTGAGTTATACATTGTTATTTTTGGAATGTAATAAGGAATTCAAAAAATGTTGCAATAATTTCAAATGTATTGTAAAGATTTTTATTCAATGTATTAAACTATGTTTAATTGAATTATACTTTTAATTAAACTTTGTTTTTACCCATATAAAACTAGTATAAGATTTATCATTCAATTTTATAAATTTTTATGTTAAAGGTTTCGTGTTTATAAAAAACCTTAGAAAATACTTTTAAGTCTAATTTGTACACATTAATATTATAATTTTTGAAAAAATACATGTATATAAAAGAGAGAAAATTTCAATATAGTATTATTATTCCATAATACTTAATTTTTATTATTTAAGATAGTTTTCATTGAAAGTTTGGTCCTACTAGATCCAACCCTTTATGGTTGGGCCAAGGGAGGAAGCTCTTGCTTGGTAACTAATCCTAGCTCTTAGCCCAAGCCTGGGCCAGCCCAAGCTCGGGCATAGGTTCCTCGAGGGGTGCACAGGAGCATGGGAGTGCCGCAGGAGCGCTTGAGAGTGTGTAACACAGGCGCAAGGGCGCGGTGACCATGGGTAGGTCGAGGCCTGCGGGGGAGGCAGGAGTCCATGTGTAAGGCCCCCTGAGTGTTTGTTGTGTGATTTCTGAGTGAGGCTTTGGAGGCTTAGGCTTATAAAGAAGTTGTGTGTGCCTCCCCGATTTGATGTGGGAAGCCTTTTTTTCAGGCGAAACATGATCATGGTTGTTGGATCATGAAGTGCGTGATCTGGGCCATTGATCCTGATCCCGCATTTGACCTCCAACAACCGCGGTGCATCATTGGGTTTTTGTGGTCCATTCGATCCGGGATGATCTAATCGTGGTCGTTAGAATTTTTCTTAAAACTCCACATTGATATCGTGCCATCCAATCAGACTCAGATTTAATCCTAGTCGCCCTTACTTTTATAAACCACAGACGCATCCCAACCCTTGAATCCAAGCCAGATCTGATCCTGGCCGTCAAAATTCCTCCCAGTTTTCTTCTCTTGGAACTATCTTCTTCCTCTCGCAGCATTCCATGCACTAGTAACCCTGCACACTATATTTCATCGCTTTTCTTCTCCCGTGTTAGCCACTGGTCTCCCTCTTTCACGCGGTTTCTACATGGACTGACTATTATTTTTTTTAAGGCCACTTGGGCCTCAGCTTCCATACACTTGCATTAAATTATTCAGTATGGTTTATAAAAAAATACCTAGGGTATCCAAAAACCTCTCGATCCTTCACTCTCAGCTTCCATCATACCCCCAGCACGATTCTTCCAGGATTTCCAGTGCCTTCCCGAGCTCCTCCTCCTCTTCCTCGAGTTAAGGTAAGGGATTATCCTTTGTCTTTATTTCAGTTTTAATTTTTATGAATATAGATATATATATACTTTTAAAACAATATACATCATCATATGGTAAGAAGTTAATTCTTTAAAGATGCAGGATCTTGAGTTACAATGTATTAATAACCCTAAGCATGGAAATCCCATAAAAAATTTTTTAGTTTGTTTATTTTTCCCTAAACACATATACGGTTATATACATATATGTATGTTTATGAAAATATATAGGAATAATATACATAGCCCTCAGGATTGCATAAAGTTCACACACCTAGGTTAAAGATTCCTAAACCTGAGTTTCATGTTAATGAAGGACTAAAATGCATGGAGCCACTTCGTGTAAGAAAATTTTATATCTAATCAAGTATGTTCTTATATATGAATACACATAATACAAATGTATTTTTTTTACAATTCAATAATTGTACCCTAATAATTAAATCTTTTCTTTTGATAAATTTACAAGTGTCAAATTAACTTGGAATGAGAACCTTACGTATACTTGTTATGTACAATAGGGTATGTGGGAATGTATGTATATATGCCACCTTTGATCCCCAATTTAATTTATAAATTCCCAAGATTTGCAAGGAAGATACGAAACCTGTGTTTTCAAAAATTTCACTCTGTCTTCAACTAAACACCACTTCTTAAGGACACCCCGTTGAATTATTGTTATACACAACATGAAACCCTAACTGTAGTTATTTTAAATTCTTTTCTTACAATGTTGATAATTCATGAGTATAAATATTGGAGGCTTGCAACTTCATATTCACATGTATGAGTTACTCTCTTTTATTTATATTAAATGATAAAGGATACAGTTGAATCTCATACTTTCGAGTTTTAATATCTAATGTGTTAAAAAATCTTGTTTATAATAAATGTAAGTGGAAATGTGAATTTAACACACCACACTGAATTTTGGGTTCTCTTTTTTATTTCTTATGCGCCCAGAAGAAAAAAAAATTAAGTAATTGGTCGAGATTGTTTTAGGAACTATCATATTATGTGGTAACCCCACCCATTCCCTTCTTGTGTGTTTTAAATCAATATCACATGTGAAAAGATTGTAAACTAGTTTATGCATGTCGTGGAGAAACATGTTGTCTGAATAGTAACAGGTGTATTATGTTTTCGTCCATTTTCAATTCCATTTATCTAAGCATGAATAATGAGCATGTATTTTAATGCATTAAAACTTTATTACTATGGAAGAGTTGTGAAGTTATTATATTATGTGATAATTAAACAATTTATTTTCAATAATAATTTATGAGATAAGTATTTAATTATTCAAGGTGGTATTGGACACTTTGAATAATGTGAATTAAGAAACAAAGTAATATGTGTACTGTGAATGATAAGTTATTTAATGAATCAAAGTGGTATGCGCACTTTGATTAAGAGTTATGAGGAATTCATTGGACCTAGTATGTTCTGGGCTGGGCACCGGTAAAAGTAAGCCCTCCATGTTGGGGTCCGGTTACAGCAGACCCTCCGAGTTGGAGTCCGGTTATTAGAGGCTCTCCGGGGTGGTGTCAGGTTAAAGAGGCTCTCCGGGTTGGGGTCTGGTTACAGTTAGCCCCTAGGTCTTGGCATGAGACCTTGAAACAGTTTGGAATATGCACTTTCCTCATTAATACTATGTAAATTAATTAACCAGAGGATTGTTCGACTAGTAGAATATTCTTGGATAAAGAGATTATGATTATGAGAATCAGAGGAAGTTTAAGTATGGAATATTTATTATTTATGAAATATTTAAAAAATTTAATTCCAATAGTAAATGATTAAATTGAAGTTATTATTTTTAATCACAGCTCTGATCATGCATTGTACTTAGTTATTAATTTTGTACTTTCATTTTAACATGAAATGTATTTTACTTTGTATTCTGAATGAGCATTCTCATAATTGAATCATGATACTGTTAGTAAATTTTAAATTATGAACTTATATCCCTTAGAAAATTGCCATGGTATGTTTAATATGATACATCATTTTAAAGAAAAATTTTTATAGAAATTTTAAATAATGTTTTCAAAAGTTATTTTGGGTATAGTATGTTATTCTTAAACCAATTACTGGGCATTCGTATGCTCACCCTAAGTTTTTAATTAAAAAAATTCAGGTATCATCTTTTAGCAGAAGCATCATTTCTACAGTAGCTGGTTTCCCAGAGCCTGAACTGAATTTGATCCTCTGTATTGCACTGGCTCAAGGTACCCGGGAGCTGGGGCGTGACAGATAATCTTTTCTTCGAATTTCAAATGTTTTTATATCTATTTTTTATTGTTATAAATCCTTCCAATTCTGATATATCACACTAATAAAAACTAAATAATATCATTATTTTTTTTCTTATAGTGATATTATAACAAAACCAACACACAATCATTTGTTAAATTAGGTAATGTTTATGTTTGAGCTGGTTTAACCTCTTTATTGAATAATAATATGAATTTATATCATGAATTACTATGGGAACCTAATTACTAGTATAATATTATATAAATGAGTAAATAATGATTTTTTTGATATGTTATACTAATATTTAATTCATTAATTTGGAAAACACACTTCAATAATCAAGAATCCTTGAAACATTCATTTTATCAATTTCATCTTCAAGGATAAATACTATAACACTCATGAAAGGAATTTTAAACATTATAAATAATAATAAATCATCCCTAAAACTAACATTAATGATATATTAGTGATGAAATTTTGAAAAAAAAATATTTACAAACACTGCTATTGTGAAACTAATACAAATGATCAAAATTATAAACACTCGATGTATAAAATTGGTATAATTCATATAGAAAATGAATAATTGTGACGATTATAAATGAAAATGGATATGAGTGAGCTTATTAATTAACGTATTAATATATATCTGATTGTGATATAGGAGTTCAAATCATGTTCTTGGAATTCAGGACCAAAGGTGAGGGTATTCCATCTCAAATTCCTCACTTTGAGACATGTTTTGTATTATGTAACTAATTTACTATATGTGGTTTATATATAATACCTATTTGAGAATTTATATCATTAAATTAATTTATTAATGTAATTTTAATATCAATTTTAATTATTTTTTAAAAGGTTATGATTGAATTACTACTCAATCTATATGTGGAGTTTTTCAGTCTCTATTTTCATTATTTGGGACTCATGTTATAATCACCACCTATTTTCTTTTATGTGGTGTATTTTTTTTCATGAAATAATTTTTTCCATATTACTCATTAAATTTAAGTAATTTAATCTTCTATATTTAGTACTACAAAATAGGCCTTTAACATTTCTAAAAATCTCCTTTATCTGTATTAGAGAAGCACTGACTACTAGAGAGAAATTAAAATCCCCAGGCTTTTATCAACTATTTTTGAAGTTTGGATAAATGAAAACATATATCATAAATTTTATTTAGCACTGATAAAGGGGAATACTATAGTTTTTTGTGGTAGCACACTACAACACCAGTGTAGTGTGCTATGACAGCACTCAACAGCACCAAAGACACCATCATAAATCAGCAGAATCAACCACCAATATAGAATTTAAATTAAATATAATTTTAAAAAATACTACTAAAAATTTATATTATATACATTTAAAACATTAGTTTATAAAATTACATAAGTAAAAATTATTACATACATTCAAAAAAAATAATGTTCCTTTGTATTTTATTCCTGATTATAAAAGAAAAAAATTATTATGTTATAAATAATATAAACAAATAAATTAATAAAAAGTTTTAATTTTAAACTAAACTTTGAGACATACCTGGAACATTGTGTATCAGATGGAGTTGTAGTTGATTCTTAAATGTCACTCCATTTCTTGTACATCTTAAAGGATTATCTATATGAATATTAACTAAATAAGTATTAGATATAAATGATAAGGAAATTAATTGATTAATATTAGATATAATTATGAGAAATAATATAGTCTTGTTTTCTCAATTTTGGTTATGTGATTCGTGTTTTAAACTAAAATGAAATGTATATTTTATAAAGACATACTTGGATTCATAACGGTTACACTATGCAAAAAATTAAGGTGAGGATAATTCCTACATGTTTTAAATGACTTATGGATCATGGTACTATAGTATCAAAGAAATCTGAGTCTATTTTATTGGTTTTGAGAATGTCACTTTTCTATTTTACTAAAATGTCATTTTAAATTGGAAACATGCAGTTTGAGTCATAACGGTCACACCGTATATATTTTTGACATGAGACTAATTCCTACTTGTAAAAAATGACTTATGAATCTTTTTCTTAATTTTCAAGACAATCTGAGTGTGTTTTCTCAATTTTCAATGAGTGACACTTTTTGTACTAAAATGTCAATTTTAAGCTGATAATGGACACTTTGAGTCATACTGGGCACATCATGTATCATATTTAGGTGTGGCTAATTACTATACTTATATATTAACTTATGGATGATTTTACTAAATTATAAAAACAAGATAAATGCATGTTCATGGTTTTGAGTCTGTTAGGTATCTTTTTTACTAAAAATAATATCAATTTTATATAAAAAGATACACTTGGAGTCATACTGGTCACACCATGAGTCATATTTAGATAAGGTTAATTCCAACACATCCCAAATGACTTATCGATCATTTTTTTAAAGTATAAAATCAATCTTAAGGTTTATTTTCAGTTTTGAGTATGTTAGTTTTCTTTTTTACTAAAATTAAAGTCGATTTTAAATAAAAAGACGCACTTCGAGTCATTCTAATCACATCATGCATCGGATTGAGGTGTGGCTAATTTCTACACAACCCAAATGAAATATTGATCATTTTCCGAAATTTTTAAAACAATATGAATATGTATTCTTGATTTTGAGTATGTGAGTTGTCTTTTTTACTAAAATTAATGCCAATTTTAAATAAAAAGACACACTTAGAGTCATACTAGTCACACCGTGCATCAGATTGAGGTGAAGATAATTCACAGACATCCCAAATGACTTATGGATCATTTTAAAAATGTTTCAAAAAAATATTAATGTGTTTTATCAGTTTTGTGTACGTCACTTTTCTTTTTTATTAAAATGTTATTTTTTTTAAATTGAAACACGCGCTTTGAGTCATACGAGTCCCATTTTTTATCGGTTTGATGTGAGACTGATTCATACACATAAAAAATAAATTATGAATAATTTTATTAAATTATCAAGACAATCCTAGTGTGTTTTCTCATTTTTTTAGTGAGGGACACATTTTGAACTAAAGTGTTGATTTTAAACTGATAACGGACACTTTGAGTCATACTGATAACACTATGTGTCAGATTGAGGTAAGTATGATTCTTACATGTTAAAAATTACATATATATCATTTTAATAAAGTATAAAAATAATCCTAAAGTGTTTTATCATTTTTTAGCATGTCCAATATCTTTTTTACTAAAATTATTGTCAATTTTAAATAAAAAAGATACACTTTGAGTCATACCAGTCACACCATACATCAGATTGAGGTGTGGAAAATTCCTTCACATATTAAATGACATATGGATCATTTTATTAAATTACAAAATAATCTGAATTTGTTTGATCTATTTTCAGTATGTCACTTCTCTTTTTTACTAAAAGGCTGTTTTAAATTAGAAACACACACATTGAGTCATACAGGTCAAATCATTTATCGATTTGACGTGAGATAGATTCCTACACATAAAAAATGACTTATGAATATTTTTACTATATTATCAAGACAATAAAAGTTCATTTTCTTTGTTTCTAGTGAGTGAAATGTTTAAAACTAAAATGTCAATTTTAAACTGATAATGGACACTAAAGTCATACTGGGCACACCTAGTGTCGTATTTTGGTGAGTCTGACTCCTAAATGTCAAAAATTACTTATGGATTATTTTACTAAAGTATAAAAATAATAAAAATGTTTTTTATTGGTTTTGATTATGTTAGTTGTCTTTTTTACTAAAATCAATGTCAATTTTTAATAAAAAGATGCACTTTGAGTTGTACCGGTTACATTGTGAATCAGATTGAGGTACAACTGATTCCTACAAGTCCCAAATGAATTATGGATATTTCTAATAAATTATAAAAACAATATGAATGTGTTTTCTTAGTTTTTAGTATGACATGTTTTGTTTTTAAAAAATGTCATTTTAAACTTGAAACATGCACTTTGCATCATACTGGTCACATCATGTATCAGATTGATGTGATACTAATTTCAACATATCAAAAATGACTTATGAATAATTTTACAAAATTATTAATATAATATGAGCATGTTTTCTTAGTTTTTAATGAGTAACACAATTTGAACTAAAATATTAATTTTAAACTCATAACAACAAACACTTTGAATCATACTGAGCACACTATGTGTCAGATTGAGGTTAGGCTAATTTCTAAAAATCATAAATAAATTATGAATCATTTCACTAAAGTATAAAAATAATTCAAATGCATTTTATTAGTTTTGAGTATGTCAATTTTCTTTTTTACTAAAATTAATGTCCATTTTAAATAAAGAGATGCACTTGGAGTCATAACGGTCACACCGTGTGTCAAATTGAGTTATCACTAATTTATACATGTCCCCAATTACTTATAGATCATTTTAATAATGTATAAAAATAGTACAAATATGTTTTCTCAGTTTTGGGTATGTCAATTGTCTTTTTTATTAAAACTTCATTTTAAACAGGAGACACGCATTTTGAGTCATACCGGTCACACTGTGTATCGGTTTCATATGAAACTGATTTCTACATGTCAAAATGACTTATGAATCATTACTTTAAATTATCAAGTCAATCTAAGTGAATTTTCTCATTTTTTAGTGAGTGATATATTTTGAACTAAATGTGTCAAATTTAAATTCATAATAGACACTTTGAGTTATACCAAGAACACCATGCATTGGATTGAGGTTTAGATAATTCATACACATTAAAAATGACTTGTGGATATTTTTAATAATGTATCAAAACAATATGAATGTGTTTTATTAATTATGAGTTTTTAAATTTTCTTTTTTACTAAAACATATTATCAATTTTAAATTAAAATATGCACTTGGAGTCATACTAATCACATTGTATATCAGATTGAGGTGTGAATGATTAATACATGTCCCAAAGTCTCAAAAATAATACCAACATAAAATTTTATCATTCTTTCCATTTTTGTTCTTTGTCTAACTTCTAACATAGCATATTGCTCATTGAATTGTGGTGTTGGCAGTTTGAAAAAGAAATCCAATGTAAAGTGTTGTAACATTGGAATAAATGAACATGTTATCTCTTTTGTGTATTATTGTAGACAGTTGAAATAAAAATATAAATTCCCAAAATATCAGTGATAAAACTCAATAATTATTAGATAAGAATAATGAGGAAATTAACTTAAAACTAGTAGATAAAATGGTTTAAAAATTAATTAAATAAGTAGTGTGAATTCAACTTTTCATGATGGTTGTATACATTCCTAACCCATTTCCTTGTTTTCATTATCTTAATTAGATTCCTGAATCCCGATCTCTTGTGAGCATGAGGAGCTTCAAACAATCCTCCCCAACTTGAACAAAAGAATACACATGTATAAGAAAACAATTATTATTAGAGTAATACTAAAAAGAAATAAATTAAACATAAATATAAAATAATACATTAATTCAATGGACACTGATTTTACTATGAAAAATAATAATATTACCTCTATGATTAAGTAGAGGAAGTGTTGTTTCTCTTCCTGTAATGCTAGTGGAGGGAACTTGAATGAAAGTGATAAATTCCAACACTATAAGGGTGAAACGTTTTTGAGGGAGAAGAATTATATGGAAGTTCTTGTGTAGAAAGTAATTAATGATAGATAGATATTTTATAAAATAAATTAACTATAAAAAAATGAATTCTTAAAAGATATGTGAAAAAACTAAATAAGTATTAGATAAAAATGATAAGGAAATTGACTTACAAATAATATATAAAACGATGAAAATTTTAATTAAATAAGTAGTATGGATTCAAATTTTCATGATAGTTGTATTCATTTTTGACCCATTTCCTTATTTTAATTATATTAGTTTCAACCCTAAAGTATAATCTATCATGAGAATGAGAAACTTCGAACAAAACACCCCAACTCAAACAAAATAATTCACCTGTATAAGAAAATAATTCTTATGTGATTAGTACTAAAAAGAAATAAATTAAACAGAAATATGAAATAATAAATTATTTCTATGAATTGTGATTTTATTATGCAAAAATCAAGATTAACTTGGTGATTGAGCAGAGGTAGATTCATTACTCTTCTTGAAAATGCAGTGGAGGGAACATGAAGGAAGGTGATAAATACTAACACTACAGGGGTAAAAACAATTGAAGGAGAAGAATTATATGGATGTTCTGGTGTAGAAAGGAATGAAATATGGACAAAAATATTCTAAAATAAACAAACTCTATTAGGAATAATGAAAATTAAATCATCGTTTCATTATATAATTTTTTGGAAAAAATATAGAAAGTATATCATAACATTACCTTTACATCTTCCCAAAGGGTTTCCTTCAATATAGTCTGTTCTTTCATGGTATTGGTAACATCATCATGTGTAGAAGACATTGTCTTTATGAGTAGTCAAACATTTAATTTAGGTTATGTTAATACAATAGAGAACATATAATATTATGAGGAAAACCGTAGTATATTAAAAAACACTTTTACCTTGTCATTGAGCTCTCTTTATTTTTTTAATGGTATTAGGGATTTGGTTCCTCTATCCAGAATCCAAGTCACCTTTTTGTGGTCCGCTATATCATAGAAGAAAATATACAAATAGGGACCAACATGAGATTATTGTGATGTCTCAATTAAAGGTTCATCCTCAATTAAATTTTCATATAACCTGATATTTTTTTAGTCTGCAATGGGACAATCAACCGATTCTTGTCTGCTAGATCTAAGACATAAATTACATTCACTAGTTGTGATTCCATTATGAAAGGATTTCCTTTTTCCCCTTCCAAACTAAAATCCACCTTTACAAATCCCATTTCATCAATATTAACTACACTCATATTTCTAAACCATTTGTAATGAAAAATAGTCACATGAAATGTTGTATAATATTACTCATATATCTATTCGATAATTCCAAAATATGACATATTTTCATATATTAGATTTATATCCTTGGAACCAGATATGGTCATCGCTTCCTCTATAAGCATAACACCACCATTTTACATCGTATTACTGTCAGCATGTTCTTTTGTATAGAATGTACAACCATTTTTTATAAAATGAGTGTAATATATAACAATTGTGTTCGGTCCCCTGGCTAGCCATCAAAGTCATTCAGAAATTGCATTTTTATTTTTAAATAACTCCTTATAAATTTGATCTTAGAACCATCCTATAAACTATTTATTATGGGTATTTCATATCCATCCTTCAGCCCTAGATGGATTAAAATCTCTAAGAATTTATCTATAGGATTCAATATATGGATCAACATATTCACTATTATATAAAATGTAACGGTTCTCTTATTCCCTTCACACATAATCCCTTCGCACATAATTTTTCTGCTATGATGAGACTTTGGAAGACCGATGTTGTCAAAATCTGATAGGTAATCAGCACATAATTCAATGCCTTCTTAAATAATATATCATTATGCAATAAAAACTTTTGGATAACTTTGATTATTGAAATACCCTTTAAAACATTCATATAACGTTCAATGTGGTGCATCCATCTATAATGGATAGGACCACATAGTTGAACCTCTCTAACCAAGTGAACAATCAGGTGGACCATTATATCAAATAATGATGGTTGGCAGAACATCTCTAATTCACATAATAGGACTAAAACCTCCCTATTCATGATTTAAAACTTCATTAGGTCTATAAACTTACTATATATGGATTTGGAAATGAAGTGGAATCCGGTTAATGTATGTCATACATTGTGAGGTAGAATGAAATGAAAAGAAATAGGCATCAAATCCTGCATCAAAATATATCAGTCATGTTATTTTAGTCAATGTAACTTCAAATTAGTTATTGAAATGAAATTCTTGATATTTAATTAATACCCCTATAAAACTTTTACACAATAAAGGAAAAGTAAACAATTTCAAATTTTTCAGTCTGGATAGAGTGTAATCTACTAGAGGAAGAAAATTCTACCCTTTACCTTTCATCAGTGCCAACTCTTCCTTTATCCCCATGTCAATCATGTCTAAACTAGCATTGATGCAATATTTTTTCCCAGGAACATTTAGTAACGTGCCAATAACACTATAAAATACATTTTTTTCTACATTCATAACATCAATAAAATTTCTGACATACAAACAATTCAAATATGTTAATTTAAAATACAATTATCACTTCTTCCAACCTGATTTTGTAAGGTTTATTTAAAATAATTTACTAAAAAAATTTCAATATCATTTACTTTATTGAATAGTTTATCAACAATTAGTAGAGATATTGTTTTAACTTTTTTTTATATTCCCATTTATTATTGTCATCCAAGATCGCTATTTATGTCAGCATGGTAAAAATAATTATGTCTTAAAAAATATTTTTCGAGGAATGTTTCAACAGAACTAAGTGTGTGAATTTATCACAACTAGAACACCCAAACATTCCTTTAATGTTATATCCTGATAAATTTCCATAATAGGGGAAGTTATTTATCATCTCATACAACATGGACCTCTATGTGAATTATTCACTTTTGTGAGCATCATACATTATAACACCTATATCCCACATTAATTTCAGATCTTCGATCAATGGAGCCAAATAGACATCAATATCATTACCAGGTTTCTTTGGTCTAGATATAATCATAGAAAACATAATGTATTTTTTCTTCATGTATAATCATGGTGGAAATCTAAAATT
The DNA here is from genome assembly GCA_963277665.1 of Viscum album. Lineage (NCBI taxonomy): Eukaryota > Viridiplantae > Streptophyta > Magnoliopsida > Santalales > Viscaceae > Viscum > Viscum album. Next base: position 1,302,097,710 of record OY728161.1, read on the forward strand.
TACCAATATAACATGCCATATACTTTGAGTACTAATATATAAACCAAAAATATTTATTCCATCTTTAGATAATTCAAGACGAAAGTTTCTCAGCTCATTTCCAAATTTAGGATACTCAAAATCAATTTTCTTCCACTGATGATAATATTATGGATGACGTATGTTCCCATATTTAATTCTTATATCAAAATGTCTTGTCAATTGTCTCATAGTTTTATAACATCCATATAGTCTTCTAAACCCTGTAATGATAGGAAAGTAACAAACCTATTTTGAAGTACTTGATTAATTTTTCTTGTATCAGTCTACACCACACTTAGGGAATTTTATGAGTGATTTGTGATCCTTGTGAAACAATAAAAAATGATTTTTACAAGCATGAATTTTTTTAGATATCATTCCCATTGAATGTAGAATTCATTTATAATCATATTTTTGATATGGTAGTTTATTTTCTTTTGGTGTCATATCATTCAAGAGATCAAATAATTCTATAAAGCTTGTGTCACTCCATCTGCTACCAGATTTCAAATTATAAAATTTTAACACAGATAAAAATGTTGTGTATTTAGTAAAAATTGTATATAATGGTTTCTTAGCACATCTATTTAACTTATTAATCAAATTTTTACAATCATGGAGGTCATATTCAATTTCCATTATCATTTCTTTAATGCGATCTCCATCATCATTTACCATGGTATTCATATCAAAAGATCAATAAACTGTAGTATCATCCCAATCAATGTGCACATTCAATTTTTTCCCATGTTTAGTCCAACATTTATATCTATGATCTATTCCCTGAAAAATAAAATGTTCCTAAAAATCCTCTGGACTAATTTTTCTAGAATAACAACCACATAAATACTAAAAAAGGATTTTATAAGTGTCATATGCATGATTTATTGCAAACTGGGTGAACTATTTAACTCCATATTCATACTATTTTTTCAAAATATTAACATGCATTCAATTTCAATTCATATCTATCCTATTGGGTTCATAAAATATTCATTTTTTACAATAAATAAATAAATACACATAAGGTGTTTATTATAGAAGGTTAAAGTTATAGGTAATTCTAATTAGGGATACTAAACCTTTGATTGTTTCAAATAATTTCAGTATTATTTTAAGAAAAAGGGCAATTAAATTTAATGAAATGGTTAATCCATTACGGTAGGTGTTATCCTCTGAATCCATCTAAAGGTGAAGGTTATACACAACAGTCATCCTCATTTTCTCCTCTCCCAAACAATTATCATTTCATTTTATTATTTAACACTCATACTCCATCTCTTGGGGATAAGAAACTATATTTCTTGAAGTACTCTAATCAGTAGTTATCCAAGTGATGATTACTTCTCAAAGTAGTATAAGAAACATAAAAGTTTTAGGGGTGATTCTGAATCAACAAATTGCAATAATAATTGTTCGAGAGATGAAGCTAATGAGGATGGAAATTGTACTCCACTACTTTATTTAAAAGGGTAAATGCCTCCCATTTTTGATAATTACATGGATGGTAATCAGAGATTCTTAAGGGTAGAATAAATACATGTAGACCTAAAAGGATGAATACCTAAAAATAATTTCTAATAATTATTCCAAAATATATAGAATTTGATAACCTCCATTATATTTTTCGGAACAAGTGATGTAACAACCTAAGGAATTATTACATTTAATATTAATGTTAAATAAAATACTTGAAAATTTGTCAGAATAATAATTTCAATTTCAATTAAAAATCAATAAGGAATGAAAAAATAATAATTTTATGAAAAGAATATAACTAAAAATGATAAAGGTTTTAAACATCTTAAAATTATTAGCTGACAAGTTGATTTAATAATTATGTCTAAATAGGTTGAAAAAAAAAGAATTGTTTTCAAGAAAATGAAGAGTAGGATTTATAATAAAATCTCATTTTCATGGACATTATGGTTTCTATGGTGATTTTGGGAATATAGTACAAAATTTTAGTCATTATGAGATAAATAATTGTAATTATGAAATATATATATGTTTTAAGTTAAAGGGGGATATAACACACTTTTAAAAAATAGTTTTGAAGTGATAAGAATATTTATAAGTAAAATTTGATGATGAATTTCAATAATTGAATTTACTCTATTGAAAATGTGACAAATTAAATTTCCATATAAAGGATTTTTAGGATTTTATAAAAACCTAGATGAATGTGAAGAAAGAATTAGAATTGTATTATATGAAAAGGAATGGAATGTAAGAATGATTTATTATTCATTTCACACTAAAGGATTTAAAAAAAGATACATCATTTCATATTAGATATTGGTTGTTCATCTCACATGACTGGTAACATGATGTAATTAATGATTTTTGAAAAATTTAAAGGGTACTTATTATTTTAGAAATAGTGGATATCCTAAGATAAATTATTTTCAATTAGAATATGTTTTAAATAAAAGAAAATAATAAAGAATTATCTATTTTTATATAGATTAAAGTAAAACATATAGTGTTTATTAGATGTGTGATGATTTAAATGAAGTGGTTTTTAAGAAGTATTAATTAGTGGATTATTATTTCAAAGATGGCTATATTTTTACAAGGCTATAGAAAACTAGCCAAACCATATTCTTATTTGGGGTCAGTAAAAATTTATAGTAATTGTGTTTGAAATAGGAAATTGATTTTTGGTAGTGAAAACTTGATTATATTAGATAAAGATACATTTATATACAGACTTAAAAGTGGTAGGTTGAGATGTTATTATGATGACAAGATAAAATTGATAGATATTTTTTACTAATTAGAATGGGTATATTGTTAATAATTAAAATATTAAATTAGATATTTAAAGGAAAAAACCCTTGGAGTTTATTCAATATGATATATATAGACTCCCAAAGTATAAATCAATGAATTGTGATAATTATTTCATTTTTCCCATTTATAATTATACTTGGATCATATGTATTATGTTTTTGTCATATATATATATACATACATATAATTCTATAAAGGGGATTACAATTTTAAGAAGAAGTACTAAGAATAGGTTTCATTATGTGGTAAATAAGTCTATATTAGATTATGGGGTTGAGTATATGACATAGTTGTTATGGGATGGTAAAAAATAATATTTTTATTCTTCATTAGTATAGCATAGTTGATGGACATGGTAATTCCCTTAATGATTTTATTTTGGATCACCCACTATTCCTACCACATTATTATATTTTTTGTATTTTATATATATTTTGAAAAAATGAAAAATATTGGGGATTTTGATAATTTATGCAAATAAAATAACAGGAATAATGAAAATATAAGATTATGAATATGGTATTATCATAAACAATGATCAATCCTTGGGGATTTCTTATATACGTGTCTAATTTTTTTCTTAATTTATTTTCCCAACTTAATAATCACTCTATAGAAATGATCAATATCTTTCACCTAGCTACCTCTGACTATTTGTCCCATGTAAGGAACTAATGCATTACTATCACATGTGCATTATGACTAGTATTTATTAAGTCCATAGTAAGATTAATCCCTCAATTGAGTAGAATAACCCTTGGCTTCCACATCCATCAGACTGAATGAATGAAGAGAACCTCGTTATACATGTCCAGTGGTCACTAATTCATTCCCTATATTGTCACCAATATCTATCATATTCAAGATAAATTTAAAAGGGGTAGGATTTATCAAAATGTAGTGTGTAAAGAAATATTTTTGAATTGGATAATTGAAATAATGATGATAAAAAATGATTAAAATAAAAAATAAAAAAAAACACTACGAATCACAAACATATATCACCAAATAATAAATCAATGAGAGAGGAGGAGGAGAAAATTTTATACCTTAGATTCAATATTTTAATCATCTCAGAGAAAGTAAGGATATTTAAAAATGTTTATTTCTTTCAATCCTTGGATTCGTTTGATCCTTGAATCATTCAAGCTTGGATACAACGAAGAGGAGTCCTGGTAGCATGTGGCTTCCACAAAAACCTTGGGATATCACGACTGGTTCACGATGGTTAGGTTTATTAAAATAGATAGGGATACTTTTATCAGCGCTTCCAAAAACAAACTGATAAAGATCCATTTTATCAGTGCTAAGTTAATAAGAATTGATAAAATCCATCTTTATCATCATTTTTTAGCTCTGATAATGATGTATTTTATCAGCATTTTTTAACACTGATAAATCTCTATCTTTATTAGCACTAAAAAAGTGCAGATAAAATTACTTTTAATAGTACTTATTACTTAAGCGCTGGTAAAGGGCTTATAATTGTATTTATAAATTATAAATTTTGTAAAAAAATTATATAATTATATATATATTTAATAAATATATATATATATATATATATATATATTAAATATATTTATTATTTAAATATATTTATTATATTTTATAATTATTTAAATATATAATTATTTATATATAGTTATATAAATACTTTAAAAAAAATAATATTTATAGAATTATATCATTATATATATTTATATATATATAATAAATATATATAAATATAAATATGGTAAATATATTCATTATTTAAATACATTTATTATAATTTTATAATTATTTAAATATATATTTTATTTATTTATAATTATATAAATACTTTTCGAAAAATTAACATTTATTTATTTATAATTCTAAATATATAAATGTATAAATATAGTAAATATATATTTATAAATATATATATATATTTATAAATATTTTCTTACAAATATTTTTTAAGATTATTAATGAATATTTAATCTTAAGTTCATGTATGTTAAAAATCATTAAAATTGAATAATTAAAAATATGTAAACTAACAATATTGAAAAAATGGATATGTTTTATTAATTAAATATAAATTATTAAAAAATGTGGATATATATTGAAATAAAGATGATTAAATATTGAAAATATTAAAACATAGTAAACAAATATATATAAATATATAATAGAAATTGGTTGAATACCCAAGAAATAAATAAAAAATGGAAAATAAAAAATATTAAAAATAAATTAATGCCAAACTATAAAAAATAAAAATAATTAAATAAAATTTAAAGATTAAATACATGATATATTAAATGTATCATTTTATAATGAAATTATAAAATTAATACTAAAATTTGAATAGATTACATAAATATTTGGTGTATGTGTTTCTATATAAGATTTCATTAATTATGTAAATATTTGTGTGTGTGTGTGTTGTATATAAAAATGAGTTAATTACTTATATATGCGTGAAATCAATATAAAACACATGTTATATTTGTTAAATTGAAAAATAAAACACCATTCAATTATATACATTACACGATGCAATTGGTCAGTATTTTTAATTCATATTAATTTTTAATTATAAATCATTCTTCACTAATTATATAACTTTTTAATGTAAATCATAAACATTTTGTATTGTATAAATCATATTTATATACATTCATATATATATATATAATATTTTATTTATTAATATTATCAATAATTATATAATTAATAAAATGTTTTATATTTTCCTTAATTTACTTTTTTTAAATTTTCATTTGTTTAATTCTCATTTTACATATATCTGTATATTTAATATACTCTATTTTATTAGTATTTATAATTTATATATAGTATAATAAACTTATTTGTTTTTATCAATAAATATTTAATTAATAAAATTTTTAATATATGTTTTAATAAATTAAATTTTTTTTATTTACATAATTATTTCATTTTATTGAGGACCCTTATCATCACTAATAAAGGATATCATTATCAATACAACAAATAAAGCATTGATAAAGGGTACACTTTATCCACACTCAAGATAAAGTGTTTATATAGGGTACCTTTTATCAGTGCTAAAGAAAAGCACCAATAAAGGCTACCCTTTATCAGTGATAAAAAACGTTGATGAAGGGAACCTTTATCGGTTCTTTTTTCTAAGGCTGATGAAGGAGAGTGCTGTTAAAGGCCTATTTTGTAGTATTTATTGTTATCACTCCCTCATATCCATTTTATTCAATATTAACTAAAACCATTTTAAATTTCAATCTTCTCTATAGTGGAAAAAATCCAAAGTTTTGGTGAAGTAAAAGTGTGTGTAATTTCATAGAAAATACATCCATGTATGGAAACTAGAAAGTGGATGTAGCTGTGATACATATGCACCTATGGGTAATCATCACAAAAAGGGTCAGTTGAGCATTGACTCAATCATCATCATGATGCATGATGGGTGGGTCTATGACTGCACACCTAGAGAGACACTCCTGAGGGATATTCTTTAAAATATTCACATTCTCTTATTGAACTATGATGAAGTATTTTTCATACCATTTCCTCGATCCCCTGCTATTATAAACCATTGAACCCAATTACTATCTTTAATGGATTTCCTAACACAATGTATATACCCCTACCACTATATTTCTTTGATAGGTGTACTACATGTTACTTTTATGATACTCCATGAATTATAAGTTAATTAAGGGATATTCTCATAGTCATCCACATTATTTTGTTGAATGGGTTAGTATTTAATTTCATAATTTCTCATATATGAATATTCAAGTTTTATTTAGTATGATGTTCTTTAAGGAATGGTATGAATGTTCTTGATGTATCTTATGGTGAATTCATTGGAATTAATTAGGTGACGTGTGGTGTTAGGAACTATATAGACATTTGATGCATCAATAGACTTCGTGAGACAAAATATATTGGGTTTTGGTGTATGCATCTTCCTCTAACAAGAAATTTTCATGTAATATGTCCTTGAAAAAATGTTTTCATGTCTTAAATTATGCATTCCATAAAAAGTAGATCAATGATTATTGTTATCCATGTTTTCATTTGTTGTCATGGATATAGAATGACCTCTGTTTCGATTGATTATGGCTTCATGTTGTTCATTTATTCCTACCTTATCACTCATGTCATGTTAATGTAATAAAAGATTCCATTTTATTCTACTCTTTACTAAGAATTTGATCTCTCCCTTATCTGTTTTCTTTTCCCAAGGAAACCTAAAGGAGGAATATGTGTAATTTTCAACAATATGGTGAAAGGGATAATCGTGTTCTCACATTATGTTCATGTTGTATATTTTGTTTTGAAATGTATTTTATGTATGTATCTGGTATACCTAGACTAATATACTATTGTATTCTCCAGGAACACTTGTATCTTGTACCAATAATGTAATATAACTACAAACTCTGGGTTCCTAGGGTCCAAGATGTTATAATTTTTCTCATGAAACCCTTTATGAGTTTTTAACCTGAAAATGCCTTTTTATATTTTATTTTTAGTTTAAGGTCTTAAAATTTGGAACCTTGAAAGTTTATGTTTATGTTTATACATCTTTGACCCATAGTATCTGAATTTTAAGGTCATACAGCTTCGACCAAATGTTGCTCAACTTTAATGTCATGAAATTTTGACCAGAAGTTGAGGTAGTCTATATCAAAACAAGGTAAAGGAAAACCCAGAATGAGTTGAGAGATCAATGACGTTATAATTAGAATCAATGATAGGTTATAAAGTATCCAATGATTTATGATAATGATACATTGTATTTTTTCAACGGTTTTTCAAAAATTTAGAGAGTAAGTTGAGGGTAAAATTGTCCCATGGTTGTTCTAGAAGTAAGTCCACTAGAAGTTTATATTATATATGGTGGAACCATCAGAATAAGTAACAACATATATGAGAGATCTACTAATGAAAGATGTGGGGCCCATGTCACTATATGTAAGGAGTGATAATTGGAAGTAAATGTTTCATAAGAGGTGGATGCATCATATATACCTCTGAAAATTTCTAAAAATTTCCTCAAGAGAAATAAAGCATGTTAAATATTAAAGAATTGATATCTACAATAAGAACTTTGAATGAATGCTCATTGTGAGATTGTAAATATACAATTGAATGGTGAAGCCAAAAAATATGGATATTTAAGGAACAATTATAGATATTGTATATCTAAGTTATAGCTAGCTAAAATAATTTGATCGAAAGTTACATTGAGTACTTATGAAGAAATAAGAGTTTCATGACTGAAAATCAAGTGTCAATTCATAATAATATTTTACCAATAGATAAACCATAAGAAACTACAATATGTACTAAAGTATGTAATCCCGAAGGTATAACCCTTGTAAGTAAAATCAGTGTTAATAGAATAATCTTGATTGAGTGGAAGAACAAACTACTCAAGAATTGAAAAATCACCCAAAATTTTAGCAAAATAATGATGCAAGGTATAGTTTAATCTATAAATGTATAATAAACATCATCGAATGATATTATGAAAATAATAAGTTGGAATATCCTTGGAAGATAAATCTATTAAGATAATATTGTTAATTAGGAGTTAGAGGACTAATCATGAGGTGATGAAATTAAATTTGGAATATGAAGAAGACGATTTGTATGTTCATATGAGGTAGATTTTATGAGTTCTTAGTTGATGATAAATGGGAATCTCAATAAAAAGTTTGACTGAAATGTTGATTCTAAGTAAATAAAAAATAAAGAATCATTATATTTTGAGATATCTAAAAGGAGAAATGGTATAATTGAGTAAAAAATTAGTAGAGTTCAGATAAGAATATGTTCAGAACAATTAGAATCTAGAGGATGATATTGAGTAGATCATAAGAAGAGTCTATAAGCTAAAGTTTTAATAGTATTAAAGTAAAATATATGAATACCATTGGAATCGTAGGAGTCATACTATTAGATGTTCAATTTACTAAAGGAAAAAATATAAATATAAGATAACAAAGAGGTATAACTAAAAGGAGATCCAAGTTGAAGACTCCATAAGTCATTACACCATATGACGTTGAGGAAATTCACATATATGTTAATTAAAATGATAATGATGATGTTGATCTATACTTTCAATGTTCCTATATCCATGGAAGGATGTTTTGTGTGCTATCCAAGTATTATGTTAGAGTATGATATTTTTAACATCTTGTTTTATGGGAAATTTTACATATTAAAATCCAGATATATTTGGAAGATATTGAATGAGATCAATTAAAAATTTTATAAGGAAAGTATTTGAAATTGAAGTATACATGTTTCGCGCATTTATCAAAGGATGATTAGATATATAAATGGGAACCATCATTTGAGTAATTATGATGAAGAATATATTGAGAGAGATGCTCACATTTCTAATAAGCACAAAGGAGAAGAATAAGTCAACCATGTATACTCCAAATGATAAAAATGGTCAAAGGAGTGAGAAGAAGAGAACTTTAAGTTTTGAGGTGTTAAGTGACTTCTTTGAATTCATAATACCATAAGGAGAAATGCTATAATAGAATCAATCACCAATCAGTGGAAGTACAAAATGAAAAAGTTTTAGTTAGTGGGGGCTCTAGGATATCAGTATACCAAAATTATGTATAGGTTAATATGCATGCTATGTATATATGAATTTCAAGATGTGGAAAAATTTCAGTTCATGAGGATGTTTGATTAGAACACTTAAAGATGTGTGGTTATAGTAAAAATAATTCCATCATTTATACCATGAGGTAAAATGATATTTTCAGGATATAACTCAACCCCATGAATCATATTATGTCTTTTGAGTTTAGTTTTAATCATACTCTTGAGTTAAAGGATAATATCATGACTCGTATTAATTCTTGCAAGAAATTGAAGAATCTGGTATTTGAACATCCTAAGTGTATCAAGGTGTAGTTTTCTCCCATTAGGGATAAACTTTGTAAAAATCATTATGTTCTATTTCCTTTATTAAAATTTCATAAGGGAGAGTGTTGAGGGTGTATATCAAAGATCCATATGTCCTAACCTATGATATATATTTGATAAACTTTAATCAATCAAAAGATTAAGTTGAACTTAATTGGTAAAAGTTGATCACCCCTAATTCACCCCCTAGGGTGACTACATGATCCTCTAAGACTCTCAGGTTCACATAGTTTAATGTCATAGTGATTAGTCCAAGTTTGGTTCCCCAAGGCCCTCTTCCAAGATTTGTATCATATACAGAAGAAAATGGAATTGGATGAAAAGGTTTCCTAGAAATGGGATATGAGACCAGATCCAACATGAATCTATATGTCCTAAGAACCAAGGTGGAATTAGTAATTGAATAGGATGTAAATTTTTAGTTTGACCTATAATTATAGATCTAGGAATCACTATATCCTTCGGTAATAGGAATATAACTACTCATGGTTCTAGAAGAAAATATAATATCCTAGTATAGAGTATAATATATAAAGACTCAAAGTGAATAAGGAAAACATACACTAAGAGGGGGTTTGATAGTGATGAACATTTTTCTCAAGCCTGGATTGGGAAATTTGGGCATCACTATGTATCATGTGGTAATAAAATCAAACCATACAAAGCTCTTGATAGAGAGTCTTTATGAAAATATGGCTCATGCATGTGATACATGGAAGTGAAATGGATTATTATCTAGGTTGAGGAGGGAACATAATACAAGTGAGGAATCAGCACCAATATACAATAATTTGGATCCATCCTAACATAGGGTCGTAGGAATACTTTATATGAGATGGAAATTCTCTCATTATTAAGATAGATTCAAATATGAAAATGAAACCTATACATGGGCTAGAGGTGAGATATCTAGACATCACTATGTATCCCATGGAAATGGGAATCAATACACATTTACTACAAATAAAGGGGTATTTTTTCATTGGTTAGGTAAACCATGAAATTAGGTATAGAATATATATTTATATCAATAAAATATTTGATGAAATAGAACTATTATGTAGATTGATCTCTTATATAAGAGGGTATTTTTTAATTTTAGGTCAAATGGAATAGATCACTTTAATAAGTTTAAGGTCACGTGGGATAGACTATTGATGGTTGTAGTTTAAGTTCCTAAAATATTAACCAAAGCATCATTAAATTTATTCTCTTGTAATTTGGAGCCTCCAAAATAAAATTTTTAATATATAAGGTCATAAAACATAGATATTTTTTCATATTTTATTGAACATGGGGGATACATATGAATTAAATTATGTCTTAAAATTACTTAATTGGAGATAATGGAATGATTAATGATGGGAACGTGTTCCCCATTGGTAATGGTTAAAAAACACCACACCATGATGAAATTTTGTATGGGTTATAGGATATACTCCTTAGCATATAAATATGCATCTGTTAGGAAAACAAATACATGACATAGATTTCATTACCAGGTAGAGTTGTTCTTTTAGAGTCAGATTCAATCATTACCAATTTCAATAAAAGGTAAAACCAAAAGGATACACCCAAGGTTCTTTAGATTTCAATAGGAGAATCTAGAATCAAGGCATATTGGTTTACAAGTGGATAATCTTGACCCAATGATTTTTAGTTAATGGAGATTCAGTTATCATCAATATAAATTTCGGTGGAATAAGAGAATTCCAAAAAGGTTTGGAATACTCTATAGTTATAACACTATTTTATAAACAATCTATTTGGTAAAAATTAACAGACCTTGATATTGGATGAGGGAAAATATGACCTCATAAGAAATTAAGTGAGGACACAAGATGAAATGGGGGAATCTTGGTTATTGGTTCTGTAAACTCTATCATTTGCAATAATTTTTTTTGATTTTAACATTTTTTGAAATATACCAAGGAAAATTAGAAGGGACTATAAAGAATCATCCCTTACACAGTGAAGGGGTGCATAGTTTAACATCATCTATGATTGACCACTCAAGGTAGTTTATATTCATACATGATGGACCACACATTGTACAATTTAAGTTCATAGTAAGGACCCCATGTTATGCAGTTTAGGGTCTTGTGATAAGGACCTAACATCATGTGTTTTAAGGTCTTATGACAAGGACCATGTATTGTGAAATTTGGGGAAATGAAGTAATTAATTCATATAATTTTTTGTGGTTCATAAATATTTATGTTTTTTATCAATGTGAGAATGACTCACTTGCAGGTTAAAAGAGTGTAATAATTCTATAACTCTATTAGGCCTTCATATATCTTCTTCTAGATGCAATATTTAAATACAATTCTCATTCAATCATATGTCCCAAAACTGGGTGGTAAAGACATTGATTGGGATGATCTTTCATAAAATCCTCCATGGGTCTCATAATCTTTATAAGCTCAAGAAGGTTATTCTCTAATGAATAGATAATATATGAGTCCATGTGCTCAATCTTAAAGGAATAAAACTTGTATCATATATCATAGGAATATGGGTGACCCTAATAATTTTTTCACACTTTGTGTATTCTAATTAGAGTGTCTATGTGGATGAAGTAGAGATTTGGGTATCCATAACTCAATTATTACCTCATTTATTTATTTCTAAATCCAACCCATAAAGATAAATAACCTGTCAATTGTACATCCTAATAGTCAATAGTAGGGGATGTAATTGGCATGGTCTCTCAAATATGATTCCTTAGGTATCTTGATAATTTGGAACTCGAAAAAATTAATCTTCGAGGAACGGATGAAGTATAACAAAATTTTATATCATTGCAAGGAATATACCTTTTTTATCTACCAATTCTAGGTAGATAACATCATTTCTTAAACTTGGAACATATTCCTTGATTGATATGGTAACATGGTTGAATTTGAGATTTGGGTGTAAATGTTGTTATCTTGGTCAATTTTAGGGGGAATTTTGAGTCTATTAATGATCATTACACTAATGTTTCCACCCCTATACTGGAGAACTCTGACTGTATTTGGTAATGTCTTGTGATCGTCAAGATTGAATGATACCCAAAAATAAACCTGATGTGGGGGAAAATAATATAAAAATTCCTCCAACCCTATGGGTTTGTGTGCTTAACTAAAAGTAGGAACACTATAGTAGTATTTTTTAATTTAATCATGGGAAAAACATTCCTAATGACCCACCATAATGATGATCCATTTAAGGGGATGATTTTCTATAGTTATAACCAATAAATGGGGAGATTTATCATGAAAATCATCTTTAAGGGGAGTTCTTTCCCACAGTAAAACTGTAATTGTTTTCCAAATATTTTAATTTTCATATTACAACTAAGAAATATATTATTTAATATAAATTAATTGAAACTTCAAGGTTATAATAGATATAATACATGATAATACACTTTCCATTCACAATGGAATGATGGGTGGTTGAAAAATTCAATATATGTTGGGACCTTAGAGATTAAATAATCCTTTGACATTGATCAGATGCTCTATCAAAATTATGTAATAAGTTATCAATAGGATTAATGAATCCTTATTTAGAGGTAAGTGGGGAATCATAAAACCCTTCCTTTCCAATGTTAAGAATATATGGTGGCAAAAATTATTGATCCACAGGTGATTGTATAGGTTTGAAATCATCTCTATGAAAATTGTACTCATCATGACTCGGTGAACTTTATCTCAAATCTGATTGATACCATGTGGATATAAATAGAAGATCCCATTTCATAAAATTTTGTTTTCTATATGGGCTTATTAATCACTTAAATAACATTAACTAAGTTTAACTAGTTCTCCTCATCAGAAAAGTATCTCATTTAGTGTTATAGTTCTCATTATATTGTTTAGTGGTACCGTGAGTGTTATCCCAATGATAAGAGCATAAATTAAATTAAAGATTGTACATCTTATCAAATACTTATGGAATCTCCTTTCACCTTATCTCTCATATATTAAAATTTTTATATATTAAGAGCATAATAAGTATAAAGTGTTGTAATTTAATTTTTAGAGTGAATTGGTTTCATGAATGGTTGATTTAGTCATTCCTTAATGATGGAATTCACATGATTAACTATATTCATAACTATATAGTTATCAAAATTTTGTATATTATCATATGTGACCTTTTACAATTCTTCTTATATAGAGATAATGGACAACACACATTTCATATTCACTTTGTGATCATCCAATGGTACTTTACCATCATTTACTATCTTTTTAAATATATATTTATAGATGAATCATTACAGGATCATTTAACCCATAAAATAATGGCAGGGACAATAATTTGTGTGATCATTATGCCATGATTCATCTAGCTTCTTCATTTTTAGAAACATGATCTTGTTATTATCTATTCCAAAGATTACATATCTTGGAAAAAAATTATTATGGATAGAATAAAATTTAACCTACCTTATCTAAAATTCACTTTGCCTAAACCTTATCAGGTTGAGTTTGATTGTACCATTTCTTCTTTCCTTGACTTCCTTACCTATCATGGTGGTTCTTGATGAGGTCATTCCTTGGTTCACTGAATATAATCTTCTAGAAATTTCTTTATATTTGTAAACCCTCAAAACCTAGAAACGTACTTCAAGGGGGTGGGAGTGGTTAAAAAATCATCTTATAGGTTCTCCACATAGATCTACAGTTATTACTTATCAGGAATATGTGTTTCCAATGAGCACATAAAGCCCTCTATCTAACAATCAAATTAATAACCCTTATATTTTATTTATTCTGGAAATTGGAGAGATCAAGGGTTGTTGTTTTCCTCAGTGTAGAGTAAAATTGTTCAAGGAGTTACTAATGGAGATATTCCCATCTTGAAATAGACTTGCCTTCAAGGTTATTATAAGAAACAAATACAAGACTTTATAAAATCTTCTTTAAGAATTTGATCTTAAAATATTCCATGAATAAAAATGGTTATGATTCTACTATAGAACATACATTATATATAATATTGAGAAATTATGATTCTCAAATTTTGGTGGAGGGGAAGTCAAATCCACCCTCTCAGGAAATAGCATCCTCTCTTGTAATACAAGTGATTATTGGACTTTAATATTATAAGATCCTCTATTTTTATACTTTTATAGACCCTTTTAAATAATTTCAAATATCTTCTTTTTCTGTAGGAGGATTACTAAAGGAATAAGAAAGGATATGGGATAATTTATGGCTTGTTTAGATCTCAGAGCTCCAGTTTTTTGGAGAAACAGGAAGAGGTGCATGGTTAGCAATAATAATGCATCCCAAAAATGAGGTAAAGGGTTAGTTTAACCATAAAAAAAGAAGAACATAGAAATGTAAAATGTATAATAAATTATAAGTATAATTTTTACTATTAGTGTATAGTTTATCCTAACTGTGTTCCTAGTCATACAATTGGTGGATACTTTGAACAGTGAGCACGTGCAAGGGTTGTACACAATTTTCCTAGTCGTACACCTAACCATGTGAGGATGTTTCACCCTAGGTGGTAGGTGTTCCTGTTTGGAACATAGTTTTTACAATAATGTGGCCAAACCATTCACCCCTTAAAAGTGGTGAAATTAAATTTTATTCCCCTTGATTCATTTTAACCCTTCAACCCCTCTTATCTCTCATTCTCATGAACATTAGCCTTCTATTCTTAAGAGCTCCTCCACTTCCTCACCTAGGATTTGAGAGATCTCTTTCATTTGAATTATATTCAAGCATTATTTATCATGTTGTATCCCTCTCAATGATTCTCTCATTCCTCTTCCTTATTTATTTAATTCCTTCACCATATTAGATATTATTTCCATGTGAGATAATATGACCTATTTACATGGTGTTTTAATATTTTTTTTTATTTCTCTCATTCTATCTTGAATATGGAAATAATATCATATGATGAGTCATCTACCAGTATAAGGTATGTGGTATACTTATTTTCCCTAAAACAATTTATGCCAATATCATAGGTTGTTGTTCTGCAATTTATAATTTATATACATCATATTGAAAATGTAAAATACCTTTAATTAAATTTAAAGGCCTTGATGAGATACTCCCTTATACCCTTGACATTTTCATAGGTTTTAGACCACAACTCAAACCACCCCTTTAAGTGTGTGGATATATGGTACTATACACATTTACAATAACTATGGGACCAAACAACCTCTTAAGGTTGGTTTGTCTTTATACTTATAATTCAAGTGATTGAATTTAATTAATTAAAATGCTAAATTAAATGAAAGAAACATGAATGGAAAGGCCATGACACTTGACCCTTAATGAATTGTGAGTCATACCCATAACTAAAGGATTAAATGAAAGGTGAATTATAAGACCATGTCACCAATCCCTTGTTTAATTATGACGTATGATCATAGATATCAATGTGATTAAAAAAACTTAAATATATATTATATCATTCTTGATTATGGTCATGGACCTAAGCTACCTTTGAAGGTGTTGGATTCCCTAATTGATATGTGGAATCCCATTATGGTTTTCCTTGGATGGACTCATTGTATGCTAACTGATTTATTAATGTGTATACCAAGTGTAAAACCATTCTTGGATTCTTTATTTGTCATGGATTGTAAATGCCTCATCTCTTCACTAAGGGGTCCTAATATTTCTAGAAAATAATTTAATGCCTTGGATTTAGGTTGATTTTATGGACCACCTTGGATCACTCCTTGGCCTCTTTTCAAGTATCACACTGAGGATACTTAGGACTTGATCATAGGGATCAATAATAACTCCCGTTTAAGATGAAATACTTAGATTATACCCTTGTGTATTTCACCTAGTTTCCAAATCTTAAAATCCATTTAAATGATGTATAATTACATTATTTTCATCTATATATGAACAACTTGGTTTTATGCCTCATGTTCCATCCTTATAAAAATAAATTTAAAATGTAATGAGCATAATGATGTTTCATCTTAGGCTGAAGTAGGTAGTGTCAGCCGAGTAAACCATAAGGAACTTGGATTGACATGGTTTGTTTCTTTATTTCTTTTATATATTATATCTATTAACTCCTTATCTTATATTAATATACTGGATAGTGATAGACATCATTGGTGTTGGCCTACTGAGTTTTACTCTCAGGATTTTCGACACCCCAATTAGTACCCAGATAGACTTCATGGATATAGGTAGGGTAAAAGGGAAGTGACCCACTAGGAATGATTGATTTTTTATATTATGATAGATTATGGAATAAGAGATTAGAGATTGTGTTCACGATCCTATTAGAGATATATTTTGATCTTTTTTATGTTTTGTATATCATGTGATGTTGTATTTATTCTAACCTATTTCCCCTATCATAATTTGGTAATAATTTTATTTCTAGGAGTATATAACCCACATATAGGTAAAATCCATGTATCCATGTATGGGACATGTTGTTCAGGTTTTTTCCTATTATAGTGGTACTGATTTCTTCATATGGTGACATACATGTTTTCTGACATTGGTAATGATTGTGGATTTTCATGATTATACCTGCATGGAAATGTATTATTAGATCAAGAATCATTATAGTCACATGAGGATTTATATGTCTTGTATATTTCATGTCATACTTACTTTATTATGTGCATTTCCAAAAGAAAGTTTTAGTGCCTTGATTGTTATGTTGATGATTGTACTAACGTTTCATGTAGGAAAATAAGGACAAATCATTAGTTAATTAAAGTGATTGCATCAACCTAAATGGTGTTTTATCACATATATTGATGGTGAAACCTTAACTAACAAATTATGACATGTTTGAGATGTTTAAATATAGTTACACAAGATTAAAAACTAGTTCATTTTGATTAAATGGATGTCAATTATAATTTATAAATCTTTTACTTCTACAAATTTGGAATGGATATCTCTATAATAAAATCATCATATATGGCTTCTTGAATCTTGAGACTAGATGTAAAAGGCCTAGTTTTTGTTACATGGTGTGCCAATTATAACTTATAAATCTTAGGTATTTATAAATTGGTAATGGTAAATAATTTAACTCGACTCTTATACATATGTACATACATACAAAATTATTTATTTCCAAAAATTAAAAAAAAAATTATCATTAAATGGGGATTCCAATTGCAACATAAAGATTATTTTCCTCTGTAACTAGAAATTGAAACTCCATATAACATAACAACTATTTTGAAGACATGGAACTTTGACTTTGACCTGTCTTGTTTGTGGGTAATTGGGAGTGTCTCTTGTGTTCCTTAAAAATATTCCAAGTTACCTAGATCTAGATTTAGGAGAAAGTATATGGGTATTTACTCTTGTATAGTAAGGATTATTACATGTCCTATTATTTTATCTAAAATAATTCTATTATGGAATATTGTTTTAATTCATGTGTTTTTTCATTATAGATATATGCATCCATGATAGACTTAGGTCAAACACTAGGAATGTGGTGATAACCATGATCTGGAAGCGGTAGGAACTATACCATTGGTATTAACTCATATGGTTCCACTAGTGGAAACTCTTATTATACCAAATATGGGAATTGAATCTCGATTTTGAGAGTGTTTCTTATGGAAAGTTCATTTTTTATAGGGATCCCCATGACCGTCCTCTACTATGGAAGAGTTTAGTAGGGAGTTCTAGCAGTATCCACTCCTACCTTTCTAGGGGAAGGTGGTCCTCAAGTATTTGTGTCATGGTTAGAGTCCATGTTATCTATATTTGAACATTTAGATGCACCTTTAGAGAGGAGATTCAATATCACTCCATAAATGATTAGAGGGTCTTCCAAGAGGTCTTGGGATTTTTTTGACCCAGGTAGATCCACATCGAGTTATTGTATTGATGGATTTTCAAACTACCTTCTATGATTAGTATCTTCTAAAAACACTAAGATATGAATGATCTACGGAGTTTATGCACCTTCATAAGTGTATTATGTCTATCAAAAACTATTTATCTCATTTCACAGAGCTCAAAAAAATCCATATTCTTATTGGTGATGAATTATCCAAAGAAATGTGATTTTAGGATGGACTTGTATATACCATATGATCTCTTGTGAATGTGTTCCTCTTGACTACAATCAATAAGATATTGAACCAATGCCTCATCTCTGAGTGTAAACTGAGAGAAGCTGAAAGTGTGGAGTATGGTGGTTTAGTGCCTTGATATGGAAGTAGTTTTTTAGGAATTAAAAGCATCATCTTTATCTTTTTCATGAGGGGAATAGTAGTTAGAGTGTGTTCCAGGGTAACAATGTTATATGTCACCAATATGGTAGTTCGATACACATGAATCCCCAATGTGGAAAAGACACTATTGAGTTTCGGGCTTAAGGAATGATGGGTCATCTTCAATGGTTTTACAGGACCTTCCACCTATGGTCAGTGAGGGGGGGTATCTCCAACCCTAGGTTTTAGAGTATGACCAGTAGCTCTATGTCATGTAGGTATATAGAGTACTATTGACCATTCAATATGAGGTGGTAGTAATGGATAAGGAATCCTAATATATAATATGTAGTGCCTGAAGAGTGGTCTTACTTAAGGTATTCAAGTTATAGCTTTGGACCACAGATTAGGCCAGATATATAAAGTATATCCTGCACCTAAGGAGTAGAGTGCCAGTACATCTACACTTTGAGGTATGATTCTAGTAGTATCTACTTTAGTATATTCTTTATTTAAGAGTGATGTGTCACAATCATTCATATGTATGGATATCTAGGAGATCTTTGGCTTGAAATTGAGTATTTATATGGAGTAATGACACTTGATACTCTGTTGGGGGTATGATTAGAAATTTTATGCCAGGGAAAGTAGTTCCCTCTAGTGATTGGTAGTTACCTTTTTTATGGAACCTATTCCTCCTCAAAATTATAGGCTTTGATATAATTCTTAGGATGGACTACTTGGTTTCCTATGGTTCCCATAATGATTATTATCATCGGAGGGTGTATTTCACATTATTTTAGAACATTTACTATATTTAAAAAGGATAATGGGATGTCTAGGGAAGTCGAGTCGAACCTAAGCATTGTGGTCCACGAAGAGTGTCAAACTATATTTCTATCCTCTTTCTAAGTGATCATGGGACATGTCAAATAGAATTCCCTCCTTGAGTGGGTCATTTTCAGGTTTTCTTCCTTGATTAATTTTCTAGGTTACATCCTATGAGATAGGTAGAGTTACTATTAATCTAGTTCCAGGAGTAGCAAAAACGTATATTCCTCTTTACATAATGGATCCTACAAAGCTTCAAGAACTAAAAGATATTTAGAGCACCTAGAAGCCAAAGGTTTTATATGACCCAGTATATAACCTTGGGGTTAACCCATACTTTTCTTCAAGAAGAATAATGAGACCATAAATATTTTCATGGATTACCATTGGTTGAATCATCAAATCTTTAAGAACCCATACCCACTTCCATGAGCATAAAATATCTTTGATCAGCTCTGATGAGCTAGGGTTTTCTCAAAGATTGATTTGAGATTTTTTATCATAAGTTATGATTTAGGCCCTTAGATATACCTTATACATCATTCCATAGTGAATATGGATTATAATATTATTTGTTTATGTCTTTTGGTCTCACAAATGCACCATCTATTTTTATAGCCATAATTAATAGGGTTCTCACTCGTACTTAGACTACTTCATAGTGGTATTAAAGGATAATATCTTATTGTAATATCAAACTTGACATGATCATGCCAAACACCTTGACATCATATTGAGTACACTAAGAGAGAACCATCTATATTCTGAGCTCACAAAATTACATTTATGGATTGATACAGTTCACTTCCTAGGTTACATTATCTTAGATGTAGGGTTCTTGGTGGGTCCAAAGAAGGTGAGAGACATAGTTTCTTTAGAGAAACCCAAGAACGTCTTTGATATATAATGTTTCTTAAAGATTTATGGTTAATATAGGCATTTTATTTCGAATTTATCATGCATTTAAAAACCTTTAAAATTCATGAAAATAAGGGTGTTAAGTTTTCATGGTTTGAATATTATGATAAATCCTTTCAGGAGTTGAAAGAAAGACTCGCCTCAGTGTCAATCCTAATTCTACCAGACCTTAGTAGATTTTATACTATATATTGTGAGGCATTATGCATCGGGATGAGTGATATTTTAATGTAAGTGGAATGATTCATGGTGTATAGTTCTTTATAGTTGAAGAATCATGAGTGAAATTAATTGACTCATGAACTAGAGTTAGAAGCAATTGTTCATACCTTTCATTACTGGAGACAATTACTTCTAGGAGGATGGTTTGTATTATACATGAAAAATAAAATTCTCAAGTACATATTCATTGAATGTGATTTAAAACTCAAATATTAAAGGTGGGTAAAATACCTTAAACCCTTCAATTTTTAGTTTTCAAATACACCTTGGAAAGGCAATGTAGTGGGTGATACTCTGAGCCATAAGAATCAAACACAAGCTATTCAGGAATCTATTTTTTAGTTATAGTTGATGGATCTAATTTTTGAGATGTATCTGGGGGTTTAATAGTGTCTTGGGTTTCCTGTTTTTATGGATTTAGCAGTGACTTCATCACTTATATAATGAGTAAATATGAGATAACTTTTAGATCCTAAAGGCTTGGTCCTGATAGAGAGTGTTTAAGGTGAGGACCCACCACCTGGTTGGGTGGTTGAAAATGAGGAGATCTTTCACATTCAAGGGTATGTATGGGTGCCAAAAACATGAACAATGAGATGATTTGATAATATCATGCCTCTAAATGGGTATAAAATCCCATAATTTCAAATATGTATCAAGAATTACACCACCAGTATTGGTGGATAAGGATGAAGAGAAAGATATTAGGTTTTGTTTCTTGGTGTTCCACTTATAGGAATGTGAAGGCAGAACACCTATAACCTGTGATAATTTTATATTCATTACACATTATGTAGTTTAAATAGTATTGTGTCGCTATGGATTTAGTTATGGGATTAATGAAGTTTTCTTGAGATTGTGATGCAGTATGGATGATCCTAGACCAACTAAAGATGGTTGCCAATTTTTTACTTATTTGGGAGAACTTCTCATTGGATGATCTTGGGAGACTCTATATCCATGAGATTATATTCCTTCATAGTATTCCCTATACCATCATATCTAACATGGATTCTCTTTTTAAATCATGGTTCTATTAGGGGTTGCACAAGGATATAGGTTTAGAGGTGCTTTGTAAACAGCCCATCACCTGTAGACTGACAGTCTGTCCAAGCATACTATATAGGTACTAGAGGACATGATCTGAGAATGTGTCCTTGATTTTAGTTTTTTTTTTGAGAAAAATTTACCCCTTGATAATTTCACTTATAATAATAGTGTTCATGTGACTATACAGACGGCTCTATATGAGGCCCTATATGGTAGGTTGTGTTGATC
This sequence comes from Viscum album, assembly GCA_963277665.1. Classification (NCBI taxonomy): domain Eukaryota; kingdom Viridiplantae; phylum Streptophyta; class Magnoliopsida; order Santalales; family Viscaceae; genus Viscum; species Viscum album. The sequence goes on from OY728161.1 coordinate 1,302,119,899, forward strand.
ACCTTTTTATTGGTTAGAGGTAGGAGAGGTAGCGCTACTAGGACCACATATCTTTAAAGAGACATCTAAGTAGTTACATATTATTATAAAATATATAAAAACATCTCAATATAGGTACAAGTATTATGTCAATCATCGTCATTGGCCTCTGGTGTTTGAAGTGGGAGATTGGGTCTTTTGTTTATCTCAGCTAGATTGGTTCATTGATGAATTCAGAGGTAGGGTATGTTGTATCCGAGATTCATCATACATTTTGATATTTTGGAGATGGTATATCCAATGGATTATTTAATATCACTCCAATAGAGATACTGGTCTATGCATGATGTTTCTCAAGTTTCTCAATTATAATTTAGACCTATCTCAAGCCCTTCAACCCGATGAGGATGAGTTGGATGTTGATTATGCTTTTGAGGAATATCCTATATGTCTCATTGATAAGATCATAATGGCCCTCTAAGGTAGGTCATTTTCTCTAGTTTGTGTTCTATATTAGCATGACCTTTTACAGGATGAGACCTAGAAGCGAGTTGCTAATATACATACTCAATGGCTGTAATTTTTCTTGTATGATCCTCAACTACCTTTAGAAGAACAACTAGGGGAATTTTGTTTTAAGGAGGGTAGGTTGTAAGATCCCAGATTTTTAAAAAGGTACATTTTTAAATTAGGTTCCCTAGACCCAACTTATGTATATACTTTGAATACAATTACATGTATACAGTTTTATATTCATGGGTTCATCTTACCATAATAGTGTTTATAATTATACATACATTATATTTATGGTAATTTCCATAGATTAATTTTCATGTAGAAAGGTTATATCATTTGCCATTACATAATGAGAACCTAGATATACTTTAAAATTAATCTTGAACAATATGTCTTATGGTCTAGATGCATCATAATGATTGTACATAGTTTATGTTCGACTATTATGTGATGGGGTCTCATAATAATTGAGACTTATTCTCATGAAGTTAACTCTGTATGATCTAACTATATAATATCATAAGGATAGAACCACTAATAGGAACACCACATGTTACATGTGTCATTTTTTGTTCTATCAATTAACATGTGTATTAGTCACTTGACTTGGGATCATTATCAATGTGTCCCATTTGATCATGTTCTTTGATGAAAGGAAAAAACCATGACATTAATGTATGAGGAGGTATCTTGGGTTGGGAGTGTCTTTGGTGGTATAACATTGGTTGAATGGTCAAGATAGAATATGTCTCTTCTAAGTTGAGGAATTGATATCTTAGGCCAAATTAATCAGGATGGTATTACCTTCATTAAATTAATGACCATGGTAGAAGAAGGTATGTTTGTCCAATGAGATCAAAAAATAATAAATCAAGAATGGATAATGACACAATTTATGCATCCCTCTTTATGAGATATCCTATGAAAAAGAGATTATATCACACATTTCATGTTCATAGGATGGTTTTAATTACTATGACTTATCCTTATCTATTTAGGGGCCTTGATGGGTTGCTAGAATCTACTCCTAGTATATAAATGATATTCACTACTATGAAGATAAATTCATATAGTGTCACACAAAATAGAGTACTAAATATTCTTCCCTATTCTAATGAATATATGTATAGGACATGGTGGGACCCAACACAAGGTTAGAGTGTTGTCCAAGTATTAACAAACATCGATGGATAAAAAAATTCATTATTATTCAAGTATAAAATAATTGGGTTAAATTTATTTAATAATTTTTTTAAAAATTATTTAACTAAATAAATATGAAATATTATATGAATGTATATTATTTTAATATTCAAGGTTGGTTTAAAATTATAAGGAAACATGATTTGATTTAATATCTCACTTTTATCTTGTAATATATTTTTATATATTACTAGTAGGTGATAATAATATAAATGACATTATGATGCAATTAGCTTGTCATAACATGTTGTTTATTTATTCTTTAGTGAGTGTTACTTATACGGGTATGGGAAACCATTTTTTGGGCAATTATCTTTCACTATATAAGTATAAGAGGACTCTTTTCACAGGAACCTTTGATACCCATGAATTTGAGATATCATCTCTCTTCCTTCTCACATCTAATAGATATAAAACTCTCATCCAATAATCCAATATTTAATCTTCTTTATAGATCAATGTGAAGAGATTTTGGTGATCATCGTGATGTCAAAGGACTCTTTAGAGCTCTATTCTAGCACCTAGAATTTAAAAATCAACATCTTCATGGATTCTTAAAGCATATTTGGATAATATAGATGCGTTTGATCTCATATCTTTTATGAAATTCTCATTGAAGACATGAAATAGATAAATGTGTATTTGACACAAATGAGGTACTCATGGGTTTAATTTTTGTGATTATTAAATTCACATGAGATCCTTGAACCTCTAATAGGACTTAGATCACCAGAGATAATAAAGATACATCACTCCATTGATAAAAATTTATAAATCCCCAGCCCATAAAATTCCACTGCATGTCACAATACCGTCAATTGGTATCATATGGATCTCATGGATTTTATAAGCCAATAAAAAAATAATATTCATTAAATTAAGTAGAGGGATTTAATTTGATCTCAATAGAATAGATTGTGCATCGATTTTATTATGGATGGCCAAGTTATGTTCATCAGAAATTTTTTATATGGATTGAAAATGTGACTATTGCATATTAGAATTCTAATAATAGTATAAATATATATATGTTCTTGTTTTAATTTTTGGGTGATCCAGTTCTGGCCAGGTTTTGTCCGAATTAATATTTCCCGATGAGATGTTTCCTACCCATGGAAGTATTATCAAAAATAAATTAATAAAAAAATAAATAATATTTTTTAGAAAATCCTATTATATAGGAATTTTGAAAATACCAAAACTAAAAATTGGTATAGGGAAAAGAAAAAGGAACCAATCTTCCAATGGAATCTAAAAATTTTCCTTTTAAAAAATACTTTTAAAATTGAAATATAAAGATGGATTCACATGGAATCCATCTCTCCCATGCTACCTCCCTAGTCTAAACAAACATGAATTGACTTCACTTCCTTTCCTAGCTAGACCACTATACTAAGAAACCATACTGCACCTCCCACCTCAAGCAAAAATTACCTCCCAAAAGAAGTCTTCACGTCCATTTGGATGTCGCTATCATCTAAGACCATGCAAGCGACACTTTGTTCCATTCCCTACCTTTCTTAACCATTGTATTATTGCACGACCTTTATCCATCCCGCACCACTATTGGGCCTTCTCATCCATCCCCATCTAATAGTCACACCACTACATGCATCTTCTGTCCTCCGACCACAATGGTGAGCCTCCCTTCCAAATAATACCTCACCAACAATGAAATGATGGACTATCATACTACAAGAACCATTGTTTCTCATTGTCACCTGGTCGCCACCATGTGAGGTAATCACATTCCCCTCACAATTTCATCCCATTTCCATCTTAATCCCCTCAGACCAACCCTACACATGTGACCTCCCCTATCTGTGGCCCCATACCCAATTGGGCTTCTTCCTAGATCTAGCTAGTTTTGTATGGCATGAACCGCCCCATAATTTTCCTGGGTGGGTCTTCCCAACCCAGTAATGCCCTATACGGGCCTATACAACCCACATTGGCCTTGGGAGGGTTCTTCATTTCCTAGTATGGGTCTATATGGGTTCGACATAACCCCAAATGAGCCCTTAGAGGGTTCTACACTACCCTTTATGGGTCTGCGTGCATTCAACCTGACCCGCAACAGGTCATGGGAAGGTTTTAGGGCTCGGTAAAAATATTTATATCCAAAAACTAATTTAATTTTTGGAATTTAAAATAATAATAATAATATATTTATTATTAAGTAAAATAATTTAATTAAAAAAATTAAATTAATTTCTGGTCTAACTAAAAAACAAATTATTTAAATTAAATTATTACATTTAATTTATTAAATAGCCCTCAACATTATATTAATTACATTTTAATTTTTTCATGTATTTATTTGATATATTGTATCTTATTGAGAAATGATCAACCTCTTTAATGTCTAGGTTTATATATTTAAATATTGATCACAACTACCTATGATATTTGTAATAATTATTTATTTATTGGTAGCCTGTGCATCATATATTTTTAGTCAATATGTATAAGGCTATGCACATACATAAATATATGTATGTATATTGTGCATCTTGAAACCTCATCACCTTCAAGTGATTACATTTGTATTATTAATTATGATTCTATAAGATGTAGACTACGCGAAGATGAGGCAGCATCCCAGACGAGATGTGGAAACACCGAATCAAGGGCGAGCTGTGATACGAGATAAGATCTGTCTCAGGTGTGATAACCCTAGGTCATAGTTGGTCCATTAAGATTAAATGGACTAGTCATTATTAGATTCTCAAGACTAGTCATGTAATTTATTTACTTCATGCATTTCTTCTTATTTAATACATTTCATATCTAAGGGGACACATAAAATAATAGATATAAAATGTATAAGGATGCGATGAATGTATTATATTAATACACGTTCATTTATTAGTATGATAACATAGTAAAAACACAATTAATATAAAATCATAACATTTTAAAAAAAATATTAAGAACCCCTCAAAGAAATATTATTTCATGAATGCCTTTCGTCGCTCAAATTCGAAAAATACAGAGTGTATGGGGTTCTCATCAGCCAAAGTTGAGGTTACATCCTACTACTGAGGAGTTATTATGATATATATAGTTTAAATTAACTAGGGATGCTATAAATTAAGTAGAAAAATATTTCTTTCTATCACTTTAGAGGAAAATAATTGAGGGAACCAAGGTTTTGATTTCAAGAAGCTGGGACTTTACTCAATAGTTCAAGGAACTGCAAGTCAATGTGCTAGGTCAGTCTAGTGCCTACCTATAAAATCTCTAAGTAGTGTTGTAGTGAAATATTTTAGACTATTATGGGAGGTTTCTTGGATAATCTCCACTAGAATACTAAAGTGATAGAGTATTTTGGATCTAGTAGTGAGGGCTACAGATGTTTGATAAAATTGTGGGAGACATTCAATGTTTTAATTAATTAGTCAATGATGTCTAAAAGGAAATCAAGAAAAATTAATAACTTATAAATATATATTTTTTCAATAAAAAATTAAAACTCTAATACTATTTTATCTTTATCATTATGATCAATTCTAGATAATGAAAATATCATGACCATCCATAACATCCAAGAGTGGTACATGGGATTGTGCATAGTAATATGCTTAGAAAGGAAAAATTTTTCATTTGTAGTCCTCAATTACTACTGATCCCCCTTGGAGAGTAAGAAAGGTGGACAATGATAAATATAAATGTCATATAGATGATTCAATATATGTATTATGTATCATATTTTCATCTATATCCTGAAAACTGTAGAAAATTCCAAAGGATGAAGATTCCAATAATATTCTTTCTTATCTCCCAAAGTTATATCAGGAGAGATCTTGGAAGGAATGATTTGAGATATCCAGGGAATTTTATAGTTTCATGCTAGTGTAAGGGAATAAAACAGTACATCATGTACTAAAAATTATTAGGTATATTAAGAGACCTAAATCCCTTGGGTTCAAACAGAACAAAGAACTAGAAAATGATCTCATTCTTGGCTTTTTACACCAATATTTTCAAATTTTATTGTTATTTACAATATAAATAACATGAAAAATTCACTCCCATTTATATTGAATTTAGTTCTACAAGATGATAAGAATACAAAAAATACTAATTACCCAATACATAAGGTAAATAAGAGGAGGAAGGGAAATAGTAGGGGGTTTAAAGCTAAGCTTAATCTGAAGACACATATACACTGTATATCATATCAAGATTTTGTGTTATATAGCCTATTAAATAAATTTAATTTATTCCATAGCTTATGTTTCACATAACACCGAGCATAAACAAACCATGATATACTATTCAACAGTAACATGATTGTTGGAATTGTAATGTGATCGTTAGGAATAGTTTTGTGGCCATTAGAATAATGACCTCACCTATGAAAGTATAAATAAAATTTATTTATCTAATTAATGAAAATATTATATATTAATATCATATAATAAGTAAATAACTATTTTAAAAATGATAAATTAAGTGTTGATATTTTTGTAAAACGTAAATTTTTATTTACATTTTTAAAATTAATATAATGATTTAAAAAATTTATTTTAATAAAATAGATTCATAAGTCAATAATTTGTTTTATTTTAATTATAAGTTAATTTTATGAGACCGTAATTAATTTTTCAAAGTGTTATAAAATCAATAATAATATTAAAATCGGTATCTTTCAAATAAATAGAGATTTTAATTAAAAATTAAATTTTTCATATTTAGAAAATTATTTTCATAAAATGGATTCCATTTTTGAAATATAAAAGTTAAAAAATGGTTAGGGTGGAGTTTTTTATTTTTCTAAAATAGTTTATTTTTTTTGTGAATATTGAAATATGGTAATTTAAAGTATTTAACATTATAAGTAAAAAATGAATTATTGAGTCATGTATGGTGTATGTATGAATTAAGAACACATTATTTTGAAATCACAAGCTCTATTTACTTTATTTATTAATGTTAATCAAAACTATTGATAGTATTGAGATAAAACAATAAAAAATTGATTAAAATAATCAGAAACACACCTATCATCTCAATATAAATACCACCTTCTCACCACCCATTCTCGTCACACATTATAAGCCTTGAAAGTTATCTAAATTATATTCAATTACATTCCCAAGCCTCTTCCCTATATCCAATACTTTCTAGTCTTAACAAAAGACCAAATCCAATTTCCTTAAGAAGGTTCCAAAGGAGATGTTATTCAAGAGGTAAAATCTTCCTTATTTATATTTTATTATATTTTATTTTCTTATTGTATCCTCACCTACCAACATCCAAAGTGGAATGATAACTCCAATATCATATATATACTAAAATTTTATTATGTTAATGTAATATCCATCATTAAATCAATTCTCTCCTTATTTTATTCTAAAAATAAAAACATCATTTGTGACGTGTCGATTCGCCACCTTCATGGATGATGAGTTTTTATTTTCCATTATTGCCTTCAATTCAGGTCATAAAACCATTATTATGGTTAAATCATATTTTAATATAATTATTATAAGTTATATCATGTTTTGGAACCAATATATAAATATAATATTAAATAAAATGATACAAGTTAGTGATGGTCGTAAAAATTGCCAAAATAAATTAAAACATTTTCATCAATGTTTTATCAAATGATTCATCCTCATACCATATAAATAAATGATATATGGGTCCAATTAAACTTATTTAATTTTTTTAATACTAAATAATTTCAATTTGAAAGTTTTTCTTCCATTTTATAAGAACTCCCATAATTATACACAAGGGAACCACCAATAAAACCATGAAGTAAACACTTCCAGGACAATGAAACCAAACATTATAACTCATTAGAGAGGCCACAAATAAACTTTATAAAATTATAAAAAATAAAATATATGTTTAATAGGTTATGAATTAAGTAATTATTGAATATAATTTTATTATCCAGTACATTAAATACAAGTGTGTAACTCTTTTGTGCATAAGGTAAGGGATTTCCTCTCAATTTTCATTTCATTGAGACTTACTTGGTATCATGAACCTAATAATTTTTATGTGGCATATAGAATAACCCATTGAGATCATTTTTAATTTGAAATTATATTTCTCTTAAATATCTATATTTCTTGTATCAGGGATATGATTATTTTATAAGTTGTATACCATTTTTTACATCTTGTGTTTACTTTGAATGTTATTTTAAATAGGGAAAAATTGATTAATATACATCCTCTACTTAATACAGATATTTTTATAAGGTATGTTTTTCATGAATTAAATTTATGTATGAATAATGATTTCGAATTGTAGTGATGGGTGGGGACATACATTATATACCCCTTGATGCATCAATAGGTATCATGGGACAAAAACATCAACATCAAACCCTTTGTGTTTGTTTCCAAGTAGAATCAAATGGGTTTTTACCCACAGACTTAAATAATATTGTGAAAGGTATTAACAATAGTACTTCATGTTCCCTATACATGACATCCAATAATTAATAATTTCCTTCATTCAGTATTCATTTATTACTATCCGTGATATTTCACTATGACGGAATCTATGGATGCATTTCCATTCTCAATTTATTGATTAAATGGAATGTTTTTTTAGCTATTTATCATTCCATGTTGATTATTTCTTAGTGATTTTTCTTCACTTACTATTGATTCATGTTTATAATATATGTAACCCTTACTGATCTTTTTATATCACCCTTTTATTTTTTTTCCTTCCACAGGTTTTGAATATTAAATATTTGAATAAGTGTCAAGGAAGAAGATTATTTTCCTTTGTGATGCTTTATGTTTAATTACCGATGTAATAAGAGATACATGTATGTATGTAGTTCTTAAAGTCTACTAAAATGATTAATCCTTGGTGATTTTATCTCTTGTATCTATTCCATTTTAATAAAATAACCACTCACTCTGAGCTACTGGGGTTGGGATTGTTATAGTTGGTATCATATAAGGTTTAGTATAAAACATGGGGACTAGATGTTACATAAACATGAGAATTATAAGAATTCCTTATAGTGATTTTTTGTCTGAATAATCATGATTATTATGATATAACTTGGAGTATTCCATTATTTAGTTATGGTTCCTAGTGAAATAAAGATAATCAATACTCATAAAAAATGTAGGGATTTACCCACTGAGAAAGTAAACATTTTTTGTGTTGGATCCCGCTGATCATGACTATATTATAATAGCTTAATCAGGTTATGATGAATAACCATACTACACCTATTTTGTATCATTTCATGTGGAATAATTCCCTATATTTTTGTGGGACTACTAAACCAGTGGTAGCTGAAAAAAGGATCAAGTCACCTTAAAATATATTTTTGGCATTGGGATGTGATGAAAGGGAAAAGGTAGTACTAGCAGTACATTTTCTCAAGGTAAATTATGATCAATGGTTGTCATTGATCCAGAATACTAAGGAGGAATATGAAATAGAAGACATGGAATGGAGAAATTTTAAATAAACGTTCATCAAAAAATATTTCTCTCATGAGAAATGAATTGAAATGAAGAAAAAATTCCTTAGCTTAAAGAAAAATGATGGAGAGAGTGTTATAGAGTATGAGGATACCTTCACAAGACTGGTCGGGTGTGATAGAGATTACATACATGATTCATAAAACAATATTGATCATTTATTTTAAGATCTTAAGAAAATCTCTGAAGGGAACTAGCTTCTCAAAAAAATCATCATATGTTGAAATATTATTAAGTTCCATAAAAACAGAGAAGGAATTATATATATCTTAAATGTTCAAGGGTAATAAAGAGAATAAAGTTCTTATGATTATCATGAAAAATTTAAGGCATCAAAGAAAAATAGGGGAACAAAAAAATTCCCATTAAGTGAAAATTGTTGAAAGAATCATCCCGGTAAATGCTTGAAATGCATGGGAGTTTCTTATAAGTTTGTAAAAAATGGTCATCAAGATAATTGATGAAAGGGGAAGAAAAATAGAAATTATGATCAATGATTCAACTGTAATTAAATGGGGAATCATTAAAATAAATGTCACAAGCATCGGGGGAATATACAACAGAATAGGCCAAGGGGAGAGGGCCAAGCATATGTGATCACCACAACTGAAGTGAAAGTACCCAATGATGTGGTGGAAGGTACATTAATACTATCTTCAAATTTATCCAATTCTTTATTTGATTATATATCATCTCACTCTTTTATATCTACCTATTTTTCCATGAAAATTAGACATTTCTCTTTTGATTTAATAAGGGAGTTGACAGTAAAAACTCTTAAGGTAAGTCCCATTTCCACAAAAATGTGGCAGTCAGTCCGTATTATGTCGCATAAATGTTCTTTATTTTCTGACTTTATGATTATATTTATGGGTGACTTTAATATAATCCATGGAAAGGAATGAATTTCAAAATATGATGCAAAAAATTCTTTCAAGACAAAGGAAATTATGATTTGTGAGGAATATGTAGAATTCCTTGTCTTTAGAGAAGAAACTTCATCATCTAATTCTTATCTATATCCACCCTTAGTATCTGTACTGAATTAAATTCTTGGGGAGGAAGATAAAACAAAATACAGGGATGAGGAAAGTAATCTTAGAATTGGGGATGTACATGTAAGAAACCAGTTTTTGATGTGGAAGACTTTGGAGTATTCTTGATGATGTTCCAGAGCAGCGCCTTCAGATGGCATGTAATTTCGAGCCCCGGAGTGGCCCGAATTAAATTTTCAGTGAGTTCACACTATAAACTCCAAATAAATGAGATAACTCCTAAAATTTTCTTTAGATCAGAGATCCGAGTGTACAGATGGGTCCGGAATGGGGTGTTTACCCTAATAATGACATAAAACATGTCAGCGCGGGATGTATGGACCCCTCGCTCGCTTTCGGGAGGTTAAACGGATAAATTAATTAATTAATTAATTCGTTTGATGTTGAAACTCAATTATCTTCTAAATGGTATCTCGGATTGGAAAAATGAGGGCACCATTGAGTTCGGAGCGTGCTGTTTACCCTAGGAGGGGTATAAGTTTTGTGGGTGCGGCCCGTTTGTGAAAAATGGCCCCATGGGCGTTTTCGTAATTTGGCGGCCTCGGGCGCTAAGTTTAATAACTTTTGAACGGGGTCTCGGAATAAAATTCTGAGACCGCTGTTGCTCTCAGAGCGTGGTTCTTAGCCTTGGGGAGGCTAAATCCTGACCCCGTCGGGAGTTCCGGTACGGGGCCGCGGGAGGGTGTTTAAGTTAATTAATTTATTTAATTAACCTAAACCCCCACCCCCCGTCTCTTCTCCCTCATTTCCCCCTCCCCTGGAAAGACTCTCCCCTATCCTCCTCCATATCTGGCCAGGCGACTCCAGCGAAGTGGTCCGGCGAGGCGCGGCCACCCCGGCGGGTTGACTGCGAAGCGACGGGCTTAGGCCCAAGAGGTAGGTGGAGTTCGTTTGAGTTTTAAATCCCGAACCCCCCCCCCCCCCTTTGAACCCCAATTTTAACATCGATTTGTTGATTTCTCTTCGAGAAATTTTCATGGTCGTGTAGTACACATTTTATTCTTTCCATCTCTTCTTTCGAAATCAAAATCCGAGTTGTGAAGAGGCCGCAACGGTCCGGTGGAGATTGTGAGAATTTCGGGAGTTTTGGAGGTCTTCCGGCGGTTTCCGGCAGCTCCAGGCAGCGGCGGATCGGGCTTCAGGCGGCGGCGCGGCGGACCCGGGTGGACGGAGGCTGGCTTCAGGGTGGCGTCCGGTTCCTTAGCAGGTGGCGGCGGGCTGGCCGCGCTTCGGCGGAGTACGCGGGCGACGGGGGGAGTCGGGTTGGCCGGCTTTGCCGGTCAACAGTGTGCACGAAGACCTGGGGTCGTCGCGACCCCGGCCAGCCGGCAGAGACCCGCATCTCGCGGGTCTCATGGATCAAACGCGGACCGGCCGAGCCAGTCCGGGTTGATGCGGTGTGGCCCGCGCGGCGAACTGCGGGCCGCGGTGGACCGGGCGGTCCGGGCAACCCAGCCGCGGACCGCCGGCTTGGAGGGGGTGGGTCGGCCTAGGGGCCCCCCATCTTCGTCTGATGATGTTAAAAACATCATAACTCGCAATCCAAGTGTCGGATTTGTGTGCCGTCAGCGACGACGCGCTCCTTGAAACGAGGTGGATCTTTTGAGATGGTTTCGGGAATTTTTAATTCCTGAAACGAGGTGCTCGGGGTGCGACACGATGTTAAGTGGATTGACGTCATTCCGGGAATGTTGTGTTGGACGGCGCGGGTGCGTCTGACATCCGTTTTGAGCGCCGTCTGTGGCGTTGGAACCCTAGCACTGAGGCAAAACATTCTAGGGTGGTTTTGGGTGCTGCAGCCGGAGTTGAAGTGCGGGCCCCACGACCCGTCTTTTGAGTTGCGTGTAGCTTGTAGCGACATTTTCCTCAGACGTCCGTTCATGGCGTGCGAGCAGTCGATGTTGGGTGTTTTTCTGAGGGAATCGCATTTGCGCAGTCCGCCCACTCTAATTCTGCACGTTGGTGCGGGGCCCACGAGGGGCGTTTGGGCGCCGATGGTGATTTTCCATCTTTATCACCGGGCGACCGTTTTGGACAAGTGAATAGTCCATCTTGTGTGCTTTTTCGAGAGGATCGCAACGGTGTGATCCGTTTTTTGTGTTTTGGGACTGGGATGCGGGTCCCACGTGGCACCGCTTGTGTGTGGTGCGCCGGAATGCATCTTTTTCTCTGGATATGCGTTTCACTCCAGTGAGTAGTGCTTTTGACGTGTTTTCCTGAGGGGATCGCAATAGTGTGATGCGCCTAACTGTTTTCGAGGTCGAGGCTCGGGGTCACGAGACGCCGTTTGGGCGTGAAGCGGTGTGGGTGACTTTTCCGTCAGATATCCGTTGGAGGCGAGTAAGTGGTTGATCTCGCGTTTTTTTTCGCAAGGATTACAACGGTGCGATCTGTTTGGTTGTGTGGAGCCTCTTGCGTGATCTTATTAAATGTGGAAGCATGAAAGGTGCTCCGGTGGTGGTTCATCCTACCATGTTTGTAGCGGACCCTTGGCGTGTGATCGCGCGCATTCTTGGGAGAGTGATAAAAATGGTTCACAAGATGTTTTTGGCCGTGCCTGGGCCTTTGAGTTGGGGATGTTATGTCACTCCTTCGTGTTGACGTTGGGTGCCGTGTGCACGATGGCCCTTGGGATGAGAATGTGGTATACTCTGGGAGTATACAGGAATTCTTGGAGGTACATGTGGTTGTTCGTACCTGATAACATTTGGGCGCTTGGTTGGGGTTGCGATGGGGCCACACGTTGTGTGGGACCCACATGCGTGTCGGGTTATGCTTTGTGTACTTTGACCTCTCGCGACGTAGAGGGTCCCTCTGTGCTCGATTTTTTGACCAGCAGGGTCGAGCTTTTCCCCTAGCTCTATGGTTGTTTGTTTGACCAACAGGGTTGAGTGGTCTCCCCCTAGTTTTGTTCTCGATGGATCGGCCGGTAGCGGTGCTAGTGACACCCAGTGATGGAACAGGCGCTGAACCTCTTATGGGGTGAGTTGTTATGGAGTTGGGTGGTTGCGCGTTACCCACTCCGTGTTCAGTTGGCCAGTGTTGTACCCTCCAGTAGAGATGGACAGAGCAGTTCTGAGTTCTACCCTCCAGCGGGGCTGGGCAGTGGGTTACTCATCGACTTCCTAGGGTTTACCCTCCAGCAGAGACTGGGCAGTGGGTCACCCGATGCTATTAGGGTCTACCCTCCAGCAGAGACTGGGTAGTGGGTCACCCGACACTCTTAGGGTCTACCCTCCAGTAGAGACTGGGCAGTGGGTCACCCGATGACCTCTGAGGGTCTACCCTCCAGTCGGGCTGGGCAGTGGGTCGGTTGTCGTCTAGTTCCAGGTCTACCCTCCAGCACGGCTGGGCAGTGGGTCGCCTGTCGACTTATTCCAGGTTTACCCTCCAGTGGGGCTGGGCAGTGGGTCGCCTAATGATGTATTATGGTTTACCCTCCAGCGGGGCTGGGCAGTGGGTCACCTGATGATTGTATTATGGTTTACCCTCCAGCAGGGATGGGTAGTGGGTCATCTGTTAGCATTCTAGGCTCAGTCTTTCCTACTAGGCTAGCCTGTGACTTTCCTCCATGATTACCGGAGTGGGACCCTTGGTTATACGGGTCAGTGTTGTGATGGCTTTGACTTTGAGGAGACCTCTCGACTGCGGGGCAGTGGCGAGTTGTGGTTTGGCGTTCCCCTAGAACTCTCAAGTACGAGGGGCACTTTTCCCACCGAGACGTGTTCTTGTGACTTGATCTAAAATCATGCGGGTGAGTCAGTGCCGCCCAAAGCAGATAGTGTCAAGGTGCGGTGATTTGAGCCCCTTGACGTGCGGTTCGGGCAGACGTGCGGGATGCTGGGCATCGATGGTTGTTACTTCTGGGACTGCCGGCTACTCTTTTCTTGGGCTGAGCTACGGGATAGAGATCCCCTTACGAGTTTGTTCGGGCTTCTTGAAAGATCATACATATGTATATACCTTGTTTCCGGTACCCACTTCTTAGGTATGGTTACTCTCCTTCTAGGAGAGGCGAAGACGCGCGGGGTATGCCACGTGCTTTCCGTGTCTAGATTCTCATAGTTGGACGAGTCTACTCTCTTACTATAGGTAGCAAAAGCTCGACAAGAAGTGCATCTTCTCACCATTCCTAGCTCCTTGTGTTAGAACGAGTCTTCTACCTTTCTCTTGTTGGGTTGAGTTGGACTCTTTACCGCACATTCAATTGTACTCCTTTACTTTTCCTGTTTTCTCTACTGCTCACCCTTCAGTACCTCCTTTGTTACTCCCTCGAGCCTTCAGGGTATCCTACTGAGTGTTTTTATACTCACCCCTGCTTGGGCTTTGCCCGCACTTGGTGTGCCCTTGCAGAAGACGGACAGGTTGGTCGTGACTTCAGTGGAGCGCAGGAGTTCGGGAGCTTGGACCGTGTTTGGTGGTCGTGGCTGGGATCCAGGTGGGAGACCCGTCAGCTGTTTCCTTTTGTTTACCTGTTGCCGGGTTGTGGCACTTTTTTGGTTGGGCGCGTGTTTCACCCCTTTTGTTTTCATCTTGTACCCTGTACTGATTAGAGGTCGATGCACATTTGTGGTATATATATATATAGCAGTTGTCCTTTTATTTACTTTTTTTCTTTTATTTTACTCTACATTGTTGCATTGAGTTTGCTGTGTGAGTGTGTACAGGTACTTAGGCAAAGGCCTCCCCGAGTTGTTGTGCCTTCGGCACTGGTCGCCAGCCCCTGGCCTACGGAGGCGGGCTTGGGGTAGTTGCGGCTCGAGCCCGGGTAGGTACGGGTCGTGACAAAGTGGTATCAGAGCTGGTTCGTTCCTTGGGATACTGTTCGGGCATCCTTAAAAGAGCAATTGGTTGGTATTTAGGGCAATAGTGTTAATGTGTCTCAAGAGCGGCTCTCAGGCCAGGGAGTCCAGTGATGGTGCGGCGGCCGACGTATCCATTCACCAGGACCCTGATAACCCACTTGTCGACTCGGCCTGCTGAGACACTTGTTGTAGGGAAAATTTGTTTGTGCATCACATAGGACTGAGTCTTGACTGACCTTCTTGAGTCAGCTCCCCATCATGGTTAGTGGTATATACATATATGCTCATCTGATTGTGGCAATCCTTGATAATATTCAGGATGTCTCAGAAAAGAAAGCCAGCCAATATACTAGATTTGGTTCATGACAATGACCATGTGAGCTACGAGGCCATAGTCCAGAACCCATCATGTGAGCCCCTTTCTCCGGGTGGGCCGGTAGCAGCACCCCCACCTGTTGAGCAGGAGGCAGTTTTAGCAGAGCAGGCAGAGCTTGAGCGCAGGTTGAGCGCGCTCTGTGAGTTCCAGCGGCAGAGACTACTGAGGTTCAGTGGTGAGCCAGACCCTCAGGTAGCAGAGGTTTGGCTTGAGGCAGTGGTTCTCCTTTTCAGGCTTGTGCAGACGCCGGAAGATCTTATGGTGGCTTTGGTAGCCGACCTTTTTCGTGGATCAGCTTGGCGTTGGTGGATTCTGGTGACTCGGTATCTTGACGAGTCGTCTCTTTCGTGGGGAGACTTTTAGTTTTTGTTTCGTGAGAAATTGTGCCCCTCCTTCTTGCACTCCATTCGGAGTCAGGAGCTCCTGCAGTTTCAGTAGGGAGGGATGACGGTGGCCGAGTACGCGGCTAGTTTTGCAGACCGTGCACGCTTTTACCCGAACTTGGTCCATGACGACAACATCCGAGCGCGAAAGTTTGAGCAGGGTCTCCGCCGAGATATTCGTGCTTTCATAGTACCCTTGGGAATTTCCACAAATGCCGGGGGGCTAGAACAGGCGCTGGTGACAGAGAGCTTCCTGTCACGTTCTGTAGTTGGTGGTGCCAGCAGGCGCGTTGGAGCCGAGACGTCTGTCGCAGCTTGTGGGCGTCGGCAAGCAGAACCTCGACGCAGGTGGATTTCTGACAACCAGACTCAGGGGCGTGGTCGTACACCACAGTGGCGCCGGAGGGCACCAGTGCAGCTCAGAGAGAGTCGGTGTTATGCTTGTGACGGGAGAGGTCACTTGGCATGAGACTGCCCGACCCGAGTTGCTGAGAGATTCGAGAGGGCAGCAGGCGCCCCACCACAGCAGAGGCATCACCGTGATCAGAGTAGCAGCTAGAGAGGTTGTTCTAGAAGAGGAGTGGGAGGAACTGGTAGTGGAGGATGACCTTACGAGGTCTTCCCATCACCACTAGGCAGTCCACTTCAGGCTCTGGGAGCTGACAGTTTGGACCGCGGACAGCAGCGAGCCTTGGATGTCTACGATCCTACAGAGCATGGGATGGTGATAGGTACCCCTTGCGACTCTTCTACTTCCTGCAGTAGAATTGTTAGGATCTGCGTGTGAAATAATTTTCTACCTGCTCCTTGTTTGAGGTGTTACCAGGGTGACGCAGGGCATCGGGTGTAACCCTGTGTTGGTAAAGAAAAAGGCGTGAGACCTTTTCCTTTAGTCGATGGTGTTGACTCCTTCACTTCCGAGTGTGTAAGAGAGTCTTGGTTGAGAGACATCGACTGTGAAATCTTGCGTGACCAGATATCCTTGGGTGTTTCACCATATGGATATCTTGAAGGAGGGAATCACCAGGCCGTGTTCCACGTGCGGGCGGTGATTCCAGTCGCGGCGTGCGATGTAAGGGTTTGACCGGGGAGGTGAGCTACCCCCGAGGACCTTCGGGCCATTTGAGACCATGCAAGGGGATGGCAAGGTACCCTATCGCCTTGACTAACCCCAAAGTCTGGAGTGGGTGCACGACGTTGGAAAGGGCCGACTTCGCGTGGACAGATCAATCCTTTGGTCTGTGTGCGGTGACGCAGAGCTGTGCGTGGGTTCTTCTGGGTATGGGAAATCCAGGTGTGGGCTTAGTACCATGTGTTTCTCCCTAGTTTATCTTTTCGGGGATGAAAAGCTTGAAGGAGGGAATGATGTAAGAACCCAGTTTTTTCTGCGGAAGACTTTGGAGTATTCTTGATGACGTTCCATAGCAGCGCCTTCAGACGGCATGCAATTCTGAGCCCCGGAGTGGCCAGAATTAAATTTTCAGTGCGTTCACACTGGAAACGCCAAATAAATATGATAACTCCTAAACGGTGCTTTAGATCAGAGATCCGAGTGTACATATGGGTCCGGAATGGGGTGTTTACCCTAGGAACGACATAAAACATGTCGGCGCGGGATGTTTGGACCCCTCGCTCGCTTTAGGAAGGTTAAAAGGATAAATTAATTTATTTATTTATTCGTTTGATGTTGAAACTAAAGTATCTTCTAAAGGGTGGCTCGGATTGGAAAACCGAGGGCACCATTGAGTTTGGAGCGTGCTGTTTACCCTAGGAGGGGTATAAGTTTTGCGGGCGCGGCCCGTTTGTGAAAAATGGCCCTAGGGGCGTTTTCATAATTTGGCGGCCTCAGGCGCTAAGTTTAATAACTTTTGAACGGGGTCTCAGAATAAAATTCTGAGACCGCCGTTGCGCTCATAGCGTAGTTCTTAGCCTAGGTGAGGCTAAATCCCGACCCCGTCGGGAGTTCCGGTACGGGGTCGTGGGAGGGTGTTTAAGTTAATTAATTTATTTAATTAACCTAACCCCCCCCCCATCTCTTCTCCCAAATTTCCCCCTCCCCTAGAAAGCCTCTCCCCTATCCTCCTCCATCATTGGCGAGGTGACTCCGGCGAAGCGGTCCGGCGAGGCACGGCCACCCCGGCGGGTTGACGACGAAGCGACGGGCTTAGTCCCAAGAGGTAGGTGGTGTTCGTTTGAGTTTTAAATCCCGAACCCCCCCCCCCCTTTGAACCCCAATTTTAGCATCGATTTGTTGATTTCTCTTCGAGAAACTTTCCTGGTCGTGTAGTACACATTTTATTCTTTCCATCGCTTCTTTCAGAATCAAAATCTGATTTGTGAGGAGGCCGCAACGGTCCAGCGGAGATTGTGGGAATTTGGGGAGTTTTGGAGGTCTTCCGGCGGTTTCCGGCAGCTCCAGGCGGCGGCGGATCGGGCTTCAGGTAGCGACGTGGCGGACCCGGGTAGACGGCGGCTGGGTTCAGGGTGGCCATCGGTTCCTCAGAAGGTGGCGGAGTACGCGGGCGACGAGGGGAGTCGGGCTGGCCGGCTTCGCCGGTCAGTGGCGTGCGCGAAGACCCGGGGTCGTCGCGACCCCGGCCAGCCGGCAGAGACCCGCGTCCCGCGGGTCTCTTGGATCAAACGCGGACTGGCTGAGCCGGTCCAGGTTGATGCAGTGCGGCCCGCGCGGTGAACCGCGGGCCGTGGTGGACCGGGCGGTCCGGGCAACCCAGCTGCGAACCGCCGGCTTAGAGGGGGTGGGTCGGCCCAGGGGCCCCCCATCTTCGCCTGATGATGTTAAAAACATCATAACTCACAATCCGAGTGTTGGATTCACGTGCCGACAGTGGAGACGCGCTCCTTGAAACGAGGCGGATCTTTTGAGATGGTTTTGGGAATTTTTAATTCCCGAAACGAGGGGCTCGGGGTGCGACACGATGTTAAGTGGATTGATGTCATTCCGGGAATCTTGTTTTGGACAGCGTGGGCACGTATGACGTCCGTTTTGAGCGCTGTCAGTGGCATTGGAACCCTGGCACTGAGGAGAAACTTTCCAGGGTGGTTTCTGGTGCTGAAGCCGGAGTTGAGGCGTGGGCCCCACGACCCGTCTTTTGAGTTGTGTGCAGCTTGTAGCGACTTTTTCCTCGGACGTCCGTTCGAGGCATGCGAGCAGTCGATGTTGGGTGTTTTTCTGAGGGCATCGCATTGGCGCAGTCCACCCGCTCTAATTCCGCACATTGGTGCGGGGCCCACGAGGGCCGTTTCGGCGCCGACGATGATTTTCCATCTTTATCATCGGGCGACCGTTTTGGACAAGTGAATAGTCCATCTTGTGTGCTTTTTCAAGAGGATCGCAACGGTGCGATCCATTTGTTGAGTTTCAGGACCGGGATGTGGGTCCCACGTGGCACCGCTCGTGTGTGGTGCGCCAGAATGCATCTTTTTCTTCGGATATGCGTTTCACTCCAGTGAGTAGTGCTTTTGACATGTTTTCCTGAGGGGATCGCAATGGTGTGATGCACCCGACTATTTTCAGGGCCAAGGCTCGGGATCACGGGACGACGTTCGAGCGTGAGGCGGTGTTGGTGACTCTTCCGTCAGATATCCGTTGGAGGCGAGTAAGTGGTCGATCTCGCGTGTTTTTCCGTGAGGATTACAACGGTGTGATCCGTTTGGTTGTGTGGAGCCTCTTGTGTGATCTTATTAAATGTGGAAGCATGAAAGGTGCTCTGGTGGCAGTTCATCCTACCATGTTTGTAGCGGACCCTTGGCGTGTGATCGCGCGCATTCTTGGGAGAGTGATATAAATGGTTCACAAGATGTGTTTGGACATGCCTGGACCTTTGAGTTGGGGATTTTACGTCACGCCTTCGCATTGACGTTGGGTGTCGTGTGCACGATGTCCCTTGGGCTGAGAATGTGGTATACTCTGGGAGTATACAGGAATGCTTGGAGGTACATGTGGTTGTTCGTACCTGAGAAAATTTGGGCACTTGGTTGGGGTAGCGATGGGGCCACACGTTGTGTGGGCCCCATGTGCGTGTCGGGTTCTTCTTTGCATACTTTGACCTCTCACGACGTAGAGGGTCCCTCTGTGCTCGATTGTTTAACCAGCAGGGTGGAGATTTTCCCCTGGCTCTGTGGTCGTTTGTTTGACTAGCCAGGTTGAGTGGTCTCCCCCTGGTTTCGTTCTCGATGGATCGGCCGGTAGCGGTGCTAGTGACACCCAATGATGGAATAGGCGCTGAACCTCTTATGGGGTGAGTTGTTCTGAAGTTGGGTGGTTGCGCGTTACCCACTCTGTGTTCGGTTGTCCAGTGTTGTACCCTCCAGTAGAGATGGCCAGAGCAGTTCTGAGTTCTAACCTCCAGCGGGCTGGGCAGTGGGTTACTCATCGACTTCCTAGGGTTTACCCTCCAGCAGAGACTGGGCAGTGGGTCACCCGACGCTATTAGGGTCTACCCTCCATTAGAGACTGGGCAGTGGGTCACCCGACGACCTCTTAGGGTCTACCCTCCAGCAGGGCTGAGCAGTGGGTCGCCTGTCGTCTAGTTCCAGGTCTACCCTCCAGCACGGCTGGGCAGTGGGTCGCCTGATGATTGTATTATGGTTTACCCTCCAGAAGGGTTGGGCAGTGGGTCATCCATTTGCATTCCAGGCTTAGTCCTTCCTACTAGGCTAGCCTGTGACTTTCCTCCGTGATTACCGGAGCGGGACCCTTGGTTATACGGGTCAGTGTTGTGACGGCTTTGACTTTGAGGAGACCTCTCGACTGTGGGGCAGTGACGAGTTGTGGTTTGACATTCCCCCAGAACTCTCAAGTACGAGGGGCGCTTTCCCCACCGAGAAGCGTTCTTGTGATGCGATCTAAAACTGTGCGGGCGAGTCAATGCCGCCCAAAGCGGATAGTGTCAAGGTGCGGTGATTTGAGCCCCTTGACTTGCGGTTCGGGGCAGACGTGTGGGATGATGGGCATCGATGGTGGTTACTTCTGGGACTGTCGGATACTCTTTTCTTGGGCTGATCTACGGGATAGAGATCCCCTTATGAGTTTGTTCGGGCTTCTTGATAGAGCATACATATGTATATACCTTGTTTCTGGTACCCACTTCTTGGTTTTGGTTACTCTCCTTCCAAGAGAGGCGAAGACGTGTGAGGTATGCCACGTGCTTTCCATGTCTAGCTTATCATAGTTGGAAGAGTCTACTCTCCTGCTATAGGCAGCGAAAGCTCGACGAGAAGTGCATCTTCTCACCGTTCCTAGCTCCTTGTGTTAGGACGAGTCTTCTACCTTTCTCTTGTTGGGTTGAGCTGGACTCTTTACCGCACTTTCAGTTGTACTCCTTTACTTTTCCTGTTTTCTCTACTGCTCACCCTTCAGTACATCTTTTGTTGCTCCCTCGAGCCTTTGGGGTATCCTACTATGTATTTTTATACTCACTCCTACTTGGTATTTTCCCGTACTTGGTGTGCCCTTGCAGACGACGGACAGGTTGGTCGTGACTTCAGTGGAGCGCAGGAGTTCGGGAACTTGGACCGCATTCAGTGGTCATGGCCGGGTTCCAGGTGGGAGACCCGTCAGTTGTTTCCTTTTGTTTACTTGTTGCTGGGTTGTGGAACTTTTTTGGTTGGGCGCGTGTTTCGCCCCTTTTCTTTTCATCTTATACCCTGTACTGATTAGAGGTCGATGCACATTTGTGGTATATATATATATAGCAGTTGCCCTTTTATTTACTTTGTTTCTTTTCTTTTACTCTGCACTGTTGCATTGAGTTTTCTGCGTGAGTGTGTACAGGTACTTAGGAAAAGGCCTCCCTTAGTTTTTGTGCCTTCGGCGTTGGTCGCCAGCCCCTGGCCTATGGAGGCGGGCTTGGGGTAGTTGCGGCTCGAGCCCGGGTAGGGACGGGTCGTGACATACTAATTTTATAGTTATACATTAACATATTTTCTAATAAATTACCTAGACACCCCCTAGAGTGTAATGTTTGGTTTACCATTGATTTAATCCCTGATGTAAGACCAATATCAATGAATTATAATAGAATGGCCATTTTGGAATTTTCGGATACGGGGAAAAACTATAGGAGTTGAGTAATAATGGATTTATTCTCCCCAGTGTTTCTCTATGGGGAGCCCCTATTCTATTTGTTATAAATAAATATGGATCCATGAGGATTTGCACTGATTATAGATAAATTGATGTTATTATAATAAAGAGCAAGAATCCTCTACCCCTCATTGATTATTTATTTGATCAAATTCATAGAGCTCAATATTTTTCAAATATTGACCACCATCCTGGGTATCATCAATTATGAGTAAAGAAGGAAGATATTCTAAAGAAATCTTTTTGGAAAATTTATGAACATTATAAGTTTACATTATTACCATTGGAATTGACTAATTCTCTATCAATTTTTGTAGATCCAGTGAACAGAATATTCGAGGAATATCTTGATAAAAAAAATTAGTTCTCATTGATGATATTGTGGTATATTATAAAACAAATGAAGGCTATGGGAATCACTTGCAGATCATTCTGTAGACTCTCAAAAGGAAATGGTTATATGGTAAATTTAGAAAATATGAATTCTAGCTTTAGTAAATTTCTTTTATTGCCCATATTGTTTCTATGGATAGAATCTTAGTTGATCCTATAAAGATAAAGGCAGTCCAATAATGGCATATTCCAACAATCATAATTGAGGTATATAGTTTCATTGGTTTAGTAGGTTACTATTGGTGTTTCATTCATAATTTTCCTAATTGGCTAACCCATTAACTAAGATCACGCATAAAGGGTTTAAAGTTCATATTGATGAAATAATGTGCCGAATGTTTTAAATAATTGAAGAGAAGATTATTCAATGCTCTTATTTTGACTCTACCATCAGGAAATGATGGGTTTGTTATATACAGTGATGCATAAAAGAAAGGATTGGGTTATTTCATTATTCAAAATGATAAATTTATATCATATGCATTAAGGAATTTGAAGATTCATCAACAAAATTATCCAACACATGATCTTGAGTTACGAACAGTAATATTTTCTCAAAAGATATATAGACACTAACTCTATGGTGAAATATGTGGGATATATATGGATAACAAGAGTTTGAAGTACATATTTACATAGAAAGAACACAATATGAGGAAAATATGATGGATTGATTTACTTAAATATTATGATTCCTCAATACACTACCACCTAGTAAAATAAAATAATGTATCATATGCATTAATCATGAAATATCATGGAATTATAACCCAAATGAGGATTGATAAAGATCATATGTTCATGTATTTATTAAAGATAGATGTAAGAATTGTTAAGGAAGGGGAAACATTACTCATTTTTCAAATTATTGTGAAACAATATTTATTGGAAAAGATAAAAACCTATCAATCTGATGATGAGAATTTTCAAAAGAAAATTAAATTCATTAAGGATGGAAGAGTTGAAGACTTCATGTATGAGGATGGGGTTATAAAAATTGGAAAGCGGTTATGTGTTCCATCAATACCTAATCTAAAAAATGGAACTATTAGATGATTATCATAGCTCAAATTTCTCTATACACCATGGTAGTACCAATATGTATAGATATCTGAAGGAATATTTTTCGTGGGATAGTATAAAGAGTTAAATTACTAAATATGTGTATAGATGTCTATTTTTTCAATAAATAAAGGCTAAGAGATATAATCATAGAGGAACCATGGAACCTATACCTATACCTATGTGGAAGTGGGATGAAATTACTATGTAATTCATCATTGTATTACTAAAGACCCCCAAAAATAATGATTTGATATGGGTTTTTGTCGATTACCTTAAAAAATAGGCACATTTACTTACTTTAAGAGAATATTTACCTCTATATCACCTATAAAGACTCTATATTAATGAATTTTTAAGACATCATGGTGCACCTATATAAATTTTATCTAACTGAGATCCTTATTTTACATCAAAATTATGGAATAGCCTCTCAGAGGATTTGGATACTGAGCTTCATTTGAGTATTTCATATCACCCACAAACTGATGGACAGTCTAATAGGACTATTAAAACATTTTAAGGCATATTGAGATCATTATATATTGACTTAAAAGGTATGTGGAATTAGTATTTACCATTGGTAGAGCTTTCCTACAATAATAGTTTCCATTCTAGTATTCAAATGGTGCTAGATAAAGCATTATATGGAAAGAGATTCCATACTCTAACTTGTTGGGATGAAGTTGGTGATAGGAAACCTATAGTCCCAATACTTATTAAAGAGACAACAACAAAGGTAATGAATATTTAGGTTCATATTAAAGTATCCAAAAGTAGGCGAAAGAGTTATGTTGACAACCGAAGAAAGGATTTATAATTTAAAGTGGGAGATCATGTTTTTCTGAAATTATCTCTATATTAGGGTGTCCTAAGGTTCATTAAGAAAAGGAAACTGATCCCCATGTATATAATACCATTTTAAATTCAAGAAATAATTGGATTTGTAGCTTTCTGAATAGCTATTCCACCAATTCTCTCCAATGTTAATGATGTGTTCCATATATCTTTGTCAAAGTAGTACATGACAAACCCAATGCATGTACTAAACTATAATTAAATTGAACCGGAACATGATTTTTCTTATGGTGAAGTTCCTATCAATATTCTTGACATTATAGAGAAAGTATTAAGAAATAAGATGATTCAAATGGTAAAATTTATTTGGAGAAACCATAAAATGGAAGAAGCAATGGGGGAATATGAGGATGTTATGAAAAAGAACATCCCTCCTCTTTTTAGAAGGAAATATTCATGAAAATTTCAATGATTAAATTTTAAGAGGGAATAATATAACACCCCATGATTTTATGTTATGTATTCACTTAAAAAAAATTAATTTATTTGATAGCTTACACTTCATGTAAAACCAAGATTAAACAAGCCATGATATACTATTAAATATTAACACGATCGTTGAAATAGTAATGTCATTGTTAGGAATAATAATGTGAAAATTAAAATAATAACCTCAGCTATGAATGTATAAATAAAATTTAGGTATCTCATAAATTAAAATATAATATATTTAAATCATAGTATAAGTAAATAATTTTTAAAAAAATTGATAAATTAAGTGTTGGTATTTTTGTGAAACGTAAATGTTTATCTATAATTTTATAAATAATATAATTTTTTAAAAGATAATTTAATTTCATAAATTGATATTTTTTTTATTATAATTATAATATAATTTTGTGGGACCATAATTAATTTCTCAAAGTGTTGTAAAATTAGTTATAATATTAAAATTGGTATTTTTTGAATAAATAGATACTTTAATTAAAAATTAAATTTATCATATTTAAAAAATTATTTTCAAAAAATTGAGTCCTTTTTTAAATCTACATGTCGAAAAAAATTAGGGTGGATTTTTTAGATTTTTCTAAAAAAGATGATTTTTTGTGAATAGTGAAATACAATAATTTATAGTATGTAACATTATAAGTAAATAAACAAATTATTGAGTCATGCATGACGTATGGATGATGTAATAAATCATTATTTATAAATCACATTCTCTATTTACTATTTTTAGTCATGGAGATCAACACTGTTGATAGTCTTGAGCCAAAATAAAAAACAAATGGATAAAATAATCAAAAATACCCCTCTCCTCTCCTAATAAATACCACCCTATCTCTTCACACCTTATAAGCCTTGAAACTTGTCTAAATTATGATAAATTCCATTACCATGACTCTTAAACATGTTTTATACCTTCTATTATTACCAAAATACCAAATTCAAGTGTCTTAAGGAGGTTCCCAAGGAGAGGATATTCAATAGGTAAAATCCTCCATCTTTCTCTTTTATTTTCTTAGATTTCATTATTCTATCCTCACCTCACCTTATCCAAAGTGTAATTATATCTCTATTATCACATATATATACAATATTTTCATTTTTTAATGGAATATACATAATCAAATGTCTTCTATCCTCCTTTTATTCTAAAAATGAAAACATCCTTCGTGACATGTTGATTTACCACCTTCATGGATGATGCATTTTCATTTTCCATTACTGCCTTCAAGGATGGTCATAAAACCATTATTATGTTTAAATAATATTTTAATATACTTATTATATGTTATATAATGTTCAATAACCAACATATAAACAGAATATTAAATAAAATGATACAAGTTCACAATGGTCGTAAAACTGCCAAAATAAGGTAAAACATTTTGATCAACATTTTATATAAGGAGTTATCCTCATACCATATAACAAAATGATATGTGAGACCATTTAGACTCATTTAATTTAATTAATATTAAATAATTTCACTTATATATTTTTCATTCTATTTTAAAAGAACACCCATAATTATACACAATGGAACAGGCCATAAAATCTTGAAACAAATGCTCCTAGAACAATGAAATTAAACATTATAACTCATCAAAATGGCCATAAATTAACTTAATAAAATTATAATAAATAAAATAAATGTTTAATATGTAATAAATTAATTAATTAATGAATATAAATATATTATATAGGACATTAAGTGCAAGGAACTCTTTAGGGCATAAAGTAAGGGACTTCGTCTTAGTTTCCATTTCGTTAAGAGTTACTTGGTATTGTGCACCTAATACTTTTTATGTGGTGTATCTACTACACCTTTGAGGTAAATTTTCATTTTAAATTATACTTATCTTAAATATTAATTTTTCTTTTATCATGGATATTATTATTTTCTAATCTTTATACCATTTTTTACATAAGGTTCTTACTTTAAATGTTACTTTAACTAGGGAAATATTGATAAATCTGTATCCTCTACTCAATAAGAATATTTTAATAAATAATATTTTTCCTGAATTAAATCCAAGTGTTATGAATGATTTGGAATTTTTATTATGGGTGGGTCCTATCATTATATATCCCCTCAATGCATCGACATGCCTCATGAGACAAAAGTTTTGGAGACAAGCCCTTTACATTTGTTTCCAAGAAGAATGAGATGGGTTTCTACACATAGACTTAAACCATATTGTGGAATGTATTGATGGTAGTGGTTTATGTCCTAGATATGTGATTTTTAATAATTAATATTTTCCTTCATTCAGTATTTAGTTATTACTATCCATGATATTTTCACTATGACAAAATC
Source organism: Viscum album (assembly GCA_963277665.1). Lineage (NCBI taxonomy): Eukaryota > Viridiplantae > Streptophyta > Magnoliopsida > Santalales > Viscaceae > Viscum > Viscum album. The sequence goes on from OY728161.1 coordinate 1,302,146,877, forward strand.
TATGGATTCATTTCCGTTATCATTTCCATGAATAAATGGAATGTATTTTTCATATATTTAGATTTACATATATATTATTCCTTATTAATTGTGATTCACTTATTACTGATTCATTTTTTTCTATATTCTACCCTTACTGATAATTTTATATCACCCATTTATTTTCTTTCCTCCCTCGGGTTATGAAGATTAAATATTGGAATAAGTGTCGCGAAAGTATTTTATCTTCATTTTTTATGTTCTATGTTTAATTAACAATTTAATAAGGGATACATGCATATATCTAGTTTTTATAGGATACTAAACTGATCAATCATTGGTGATTTGATCCCTAATATATATTCCATTTCAATAAAATAACCACCAACTCTTTGATATTTGGGTTGGGGTTGTTACACACTATCATTCCAAAAATTCAAAGAAACAAAGTTAAGGTAATGATAAGGAGGTTATATAGTTTTCATGTTGAAATAAATGCTACTAGAAGAAAGATTAAAGATTTGAGAAGAATGAGAAATGTGACACTTATACTTCTGGTATTTTTTTCATTTAATGTAATATATCTTCATCTACAAGTTAGGTAATGGATATAGCATGCGGCTCACATATTTGTATTCATATATAGTAACCAAGTAGATTCACGATTATTGAAAAAGTAGAGGTGGATATTAGAGCTATAAGTGGTGTGATTCTAACATCCTTGGAAATTAGAGATTCCCATCTAACTTTACCTAGTGGTTTGGTTCTTGTAATAAATAACTGTTATTATTTTCCTTTAGTTTCCAGAAACAAAATCTCAATGTCATGTTTAGAAACTATGAGATTTTATTTTGAGTTTAGAAATAAATTTTGTCTCTTTTATAAGGATAAATTGTGTTATAGTATGGCACATATTAATAATAGATTATATATAATTGAGCATGAAAAGTATAATAGAAATCAAGGAAAAACCTAGTTAACATGACTCATATTACACCCACATATGGAACTTAAATCTTGGTCATGTAAATGAAAAGTTTTATAGATATTACATACAGTTGGGTATTTAGACTTAGTAGAGTTAAAGTCCCTAGATGCATTTTATTCTTATTTACAAGGTAGAATAACCAAATCATCCTTCTCTAGAAAGGGAGTAAGATCCACTGAATTACTGAAACTAATTCATACTAACATATGTAGACCATTTCTAGTAGAGGAAAGGGTTGGGTTTTCCAAAATCAATAATTTTACTGAGAATATAGTGGGTATGGATATATCTACTTAATGATTTATAAGTCATATTCTTTTTGTATGTTTAAGGAATATCAGTGTGAAGTAGAAAACCATATTGGTAAGAATATTAATGCACTCTACTCAGACTGAGGCAGAGAGTATCTTAACCAATATTTCATTGGCCAATTAAAGGATTGTGGGATTGTATCCCAACTCAATACATCTTATAAAAATCAGTGAAATTATGTTCTTTAAAAGAGGAATTGGAACTTTATTTGCATGGTTAGATTAATTGTGAGTTTAGAAACTATTATTTTATCCTTTAGGGGATACACATTGTAGACAGTGGCATACCCACTTAACCAAGTACCAACTAAAGATATATATGTGATTATATATGATTTGTGGTGTGGAAAGAAACCCAATCTCTCATCCATACATGTATGGGGATGTGAGGATTTTTTTCAAGACTATATCTAGTGACAAATTAACATCCAGAAAAATGAATTACATCTTTATAGGTTATTCAAAATAAACCAAAGGATGTTACCTATATAACCCTTCTAATAGAAAAGTTATTATGGTAAGAAATGATATATTTATAGAAATAGAACACTTTTTCAATGGAAAACATGGGATAAAGATTGACTTTGATGAAGTTAATGTTCTATATACACAAGATTTGGTATAGAATAATATTCATGAGAGATGGTGGGAGATGAAGAAGTTACCATGACACAATTACTACGCAGGTCTACATGAGAGCTTAGAGAACTATATTTTTATGGTTTTCTTGTCACCAATTCAGGTGAAATGTTACTCTTTGAGAATGATGAACCTCTTACCTACAAGGATACAGTAAAAGGAAAGGATGCTACTAAATGGAAAGAATCTATTTATTCTGAGATGGAGTCTATATACCTAAATCATTTTTGGATATTTATTGAACCACCAACTAATGTAAAACCCATTAGGTGTAAATGGTTATTCAAGAAAAATATAGGAATGGATGTTAAATTCAAAACGTATAAAGCATGACTGGTAGTGAAGGGTTTAATACAATATGAAGGCATAAAATATGAAGAAACCCTCTCACAAGTATAAATGATAAAATCCATCATAAAATTACTTTCAATGGTATCCTTCAATGGTTATAATATTTTTTAAATAGATGTCAAAACTAATTTTATAAATTAGAAGTTGGTTAAATACAACTACACGACTCAACCAAAAGGGTTTCTTAAGTCAAATAATTCCAATAAAGTGTGCAAGCTACAGATACCCATTTATGGGTTGGAGGAGCCATCACGATCAGGGAATTTTCATTTTGATGAGGCCATAAGAGAATTTGGTTTTTTCAAGAATGAAAGTGGCCCATATATATATAATAACATTAATGCGAATGAAATAATTTTCGGTGTATTATATGATGATGATATTTTAATTATGGGAAATGTAGTGCAAGTCTTACAATCAATTAAGACTTGGTTAAATGAATGCTTCTCAATGAAAGATTTATGTGAAACAAAATTTATTCTAGGGATTAATATCTATCGAGATAGATCTCATAGGATACTTAGACTGATTCAAAGTACATATATTGACAATTTACTCAAAAGGTATAGTATGGAACAATCCAAGAGGAGGTTGTTTCCAATGTCACATGGTATTAATATATCCATGAAAATTTTCCATAAATACAAGAAGATATTGAAAAAATGATTAGAATCTTAATGCCTTCATAGTGGGATCTATCATGTTTTCCATTATATAAACTAGTTTTGATGTTTCCTTTACTTTAATCATGGTGGGAAGATATCAAGTTAATCCATGTGAACTTTACTAGGCAGCTTTAAAAATTATTCTGAAATACTTTATACATACAAAGGAAATGTTATTGGTATATAGAGGAGGTGAGGAACTATTATTAAGGGGTATACCAATGATATTTTTCAGACGGATCAAGATGATTGGAAGTTAGAGTCAAACTATGTATTTTTTTTCTAAATAGTGGTGTAGTGAGATAGAGAATCTCAAAGAAACTCATGGTTTCCTACTCTATAGTATATTTTAAGTATATATCATCTTATGATATAGCTAGGGAGGTGTTCTGGATATTAGTCTATGTCTCAGACATTGGTGTTGTGCCTAGAAGTACATACCATGTTCTAGATTATTAGGATAATACAATGATAGTGGTTCTTGCCGAGGAGCCTAGGTCACACCATAATACCAAGAATATACTTATGAAGTTTCATATATTGAGTAATTTTACCCAGAGAGGTGAATTAACAGTTAATAGGGTATTCATAAAGGATAATGTGGAAGACCCCAAAACTAAATCCATATCTCAACAGAAGCATGATTCTAATTTGAGAGCTAGTGGGTTGATACATTTTAATAGTTAGGTCTAGTGCAAGTGATAGTGTTTAAAGTTGGTTCCCTATACCCAACTTATGTATTTACTTTGAATATTATTGCATGTAAATAGTTTGATATATATATTTTATTGTCTTACTAAAATAGTGTTGATACTTCTACATCCACAAATTTATGTTAATTTCCATAGATTAATTTTTTGAAATTTTTATAGAAATTCCCATGATATAATGATAACCTAGATATATTATGACATTAATCTTAAAAATATTTCATATTTTCTAGGTAAATCATAATGAATATACATAGTTGATGTTGGACATTAGGTGTTAGGGGTTCATAAGTATTGAGGCTTCTTCTTATGAAATTATTACATGGTGATCTATAGAAGATGATATCATGAGGAAATAATATCCAATATGAACACCACATATTTCAAGTGTCATTGGTTTTACCTATCTATGAACATTTGTATTGATCTCCCAAATTGAGATTATTATCAATGTGTTCAAATTTATTGTGTACTTTGTTTCAAGTAAAAACCATGACATTGAAGTCGTGGTGATGTAGCTTGTGTTGGGTGCATCTTTGATGGTATGGAATTAGTTTAATGGTCAAGATATAGTTTTTTTCTTCCAAGTTAAGAAAGTGATATCTCAAGACAAGTTGATCTAGATTCTAGTACCATCATTAAATCCATTGACATGGTAAAAGAATGTAATTCCATCTATTAAGATCAGAAAATAATAAAATAGGAATGGATTATGACACAAGGTGTTTATCCCTCTTTATGAGATATCATATGACAAAGAGATTTTATTACCCAATGTATGTTTGTAGGATGGTTGTTGTTTCCATAACTATTCTATATCTCTTTAGGGGACATGATGGAATGCTAGACTATGCTCTTGATCTATGAATGTTATTCCCTGTTATCTATATAAGGTCCAAGAGGGTTATGCACAATAGTGTGTTCAAGAGTCTACCCTATTATTTGGAATGTGTGTATAGAAAATGTTATTCCCCATAATAGGGTTCAAGTGTTTTACAAGTATTAAAAATCACCGATGAATAAATAAATTCATTATTATTTGAGTATATAATAATTAGGTTGGATTTATTTATTAAATTTATTTAAAAAAATTAATCAAATACATGAAAAATATTATACGAAAATAATATTATTTTAATATTCAATGTTCGTTTAATATAAGCATGAAATAAAAGTCAATTTAATGGCTCTCTTTTATCATATAATATATTTTTATATATTAAAATCAATTGATAAAAATATAAATGACATTATGATGTAAATAGTTTGTCATAACATGTCATTTATTTCTTATTTAGTGGGTGTTACTTATACAAGGGCTGGTGAACCCTTCTAAGGTAATTACATTTCACTATATAAGTAGGAGATAACTCTTTCCATGGGAACCTTTTATACCCATTAATTTAAGATCTCTTCTTTCTTCCTTCCCAAATTCAAGTGAGATAAAAATATTTTCCAATATTCCAATATTTAATCTTCTTCATGGATTTAAGGGATGGGTTCATGGTGATCATCACGATGTCTAAGACCTCATAAAATATCCATACTAGGACCTAGAATTCGATGATCGGCATCCACATTGATTCTTGAAGAATATTTGGATTATCTATAGGGGTTCAGACTCAAATCCTTCAAGAAATGCTCATTGGTAATATGCGATAGATGAACACATCTTTGATCCAAATAAGGTGACTATTAGTTTAATTTTTTTCTTATTAAATTCACTTGAGATCCTAGTACCTCTTCTGGGGTTTGGATCACCGAAGATGATAAAGTTACATCACTCTGGTGATGAAAAATTATGAATCCCCAACCCATTATATTCTTTTATTAAACTCTGTACCTTTATTACAAGATCTTTTAAATATATTAAAATATTTTGTTTTATCTATATGAGGATACCCAAAAGAATAAGAAAGGATTCAAGATTTTATAGAGCTTGTTCAGAGCCCAAATATCTTATTTCTTGAGAAACAGGAAGAGGCACATGGTTGGCACATAGTTAGTAGTAATAGTGAAACATAAAAATTGAGGTACATGGTTAGTTTAATAATGCAAAAGGAGGTGTATGAGAATTTAAAACCTATAATAAATTGTAGGTTTAAGTAACACAGTTGGAACATGGTTTATCATAACTGTGTGCCTAGCCATGTGAGGGGTGGAGGCTTTGGACAGTGAGCACGCATGAGTTGCACATGGTTTTTCCAACCATGTTCCTAGCCATATGAGGATGTGTGGGCTTGGAAATTAGGTGTTCATGGTTAGCACACAGTTTTTATAAATGTAAATGCAAACCATTCACCCCTTAAAAAGTAGTGAAATTAAATTTTTTACTGTATTACCTTTTAACACTTTAACCCCTTTTCTCCCTAATTCTCATGCATGGTAGCCTCCTCTATATGAGATATCGTCCTCTTCTTCACCTATTCTTTGTAAGATTTACTTCTTTTGAGAACATATTCGAGCACAATTCATCACATTGGATCCCTCTCGGTGATGATCTCATTCTTCTTCCTTCCTTTCTTCATTTCCTTCACTGTATTAGATTCTATTTATATGAGAGATAATATACCTTGTTTTTAGTTTTTTTCCTATATATCTTATTTAACTTTTTCTAGATGAAATATAAATATAATATTAAATGATGGGTCATCAAATAGTATAAGGTAAGTTTTCTTCCACTTTCTTTAAAAGTTTTGTTGTATATATCATGTGTTATTGTTCCATGAGATGGAATTCCCATAAATTACCTTTAAAATATGAAATTCCTTTAATTAAATTTCTATACCTTCATGAGATTATCTTTTACACCCTTAAAATTATGCTAGGTTGAAGACCATGACTCAAACCACCCCTTCAAGTGTGTTGATATATGTTCCTTAACAATTTTACCATGCTTATGGGACCAAACCACCTCTTAATGTGGGTTTGGATTGATAATTATAATTTAGATGAGTAAATTGAATTAATTTAAATGTTAAATGCATTGAATAAAATGTGAAGGGCATAGCCATGTCACTTGACCCTTGATGAGTTGTGAGTCATACCCAGAACAAATGGATTTAAATGAAATTTTAATAGTAAGACCTTATCACCTACACCTTGATTAATAATGAAGTATGATCATGGGTATCAATATGATTATGGAAACTTGAATAATTATTATATCATTCTTGATTATGATTATATACCTGAACTACCTTTGATAGTGTGGAATTCCCTGAGTGATATTTGGAATCCCACTGAGTTTTTCCTTGGATGGACTCATGGTATGACAACTAATTAATTGTTATGTCTTCCATGTTTAAGACAACACTTGGATTTAGTCTTTGTCTTAGATTATGAATTCCTCATATTAGTACCAAGGGTTCCCTAAAGTTATAAAAATTAAATTAAATTCATTAGATGATTCTCCTTGGATTTTTAAAGTGTTATGTATAACCTTAAATCATCCATTGGTATTCTTTCAGGTGTCACACCTAGGCTACTTAGGAGTTAGTTGGAAGCCTATGGCATAAATAGAGGCCTAAATGAGGTTATGTGGCTAACAAATTTTAGTTACTTATGAGAAAATTGGTTTTGGGAAATCACAAATATCCTCCATTTGGGAGGTAAGGTTGTCCAATGATTTTTAATATTTCCTCATGTGACTTTTTGAGACTGGTAATTGATGTTAACCCAATAGAGTGAATTATTCATAATCAATCAGTTCTAAAGTAAAATAGGTTAATTTATGTGATATTATATTGATGGGGTGGATCAATTATTCGTTTTTAGGTTTAGAAACCTCCTTCGTTTGAAGATTTTCTTCTAAAGGAAACATGGAAGCTCGATCATAAAGTTCATACTATGTGGGTTTGTTTTCCCTGAGAAATTTAGCACTGATCTCCTCAAGTTATTCTATTCTTTCCTCATACTGGGAAATTTATTCTTCTGTTGATATATAATTTCCATATTATAGAGGTGGTTGGGCTATATATATCCCTAAATTTTTGTTTTCCATTATAAATAGCATGTTGAGTGGTCAGCAATTGAATATTTGAAGGGGATCACAAATCATGGGATTTCCTCTAATGTTGAGTAAGTAATCATTCCATAGGTACCTTTAAAAGAGTGTAATTTTCTTAAAATCCCTCCTCATTGTCATTTTCATTATTAGTATCACATTCTACAAAATAATTTAGGTCAACACTAATGAAATTTACTGATGTAAATCATACAATAGTAAATACATATTTCTTTGTAGGAGTTATATCTCTAATTTGGGTATATTTCTTTCAAAATGATATTATTAGAGATGATGGTGAGGATAAAAATTCCCCTAGCCCTGTAATCTAGGGTTTTCCCTAAGATTTTATAGTTTTATCTATAACTCTTTTTCTTTCTTGGACCAATATTATTTCGGGTGTTGTATAAGGGAAGATACCCTAAGTAGGACCTTCATGTCAATCAATGCTCTCCCTAATTGGTGAGGGTTATGTTAAAGTATTCACTGAAGTTGTATTCAAGTTAGTCTAAGGATTTTATCTAAAGGTGATCAATAATTTTCCATAGAACATTATTGGGATACATTGATGGTCCTTAAGGGTATTTGGAGTAATAGGGATGTGGACCTACACTTGATTTTTAATGGTTGGATACCCCTAGTGTGTTATCCTTCTAGGAGAACTAGTATTGACGATTGGTGAAGGAAAAAAATTCCTCTACATCTTCTTATTGAATTGGGGTCACCAATTAGTGATGATGACCATGGTTAATAGGATCCCTCCTGGATATCTTTTTATTGGTTTCCTATACATGGTAGATGTTCTCCTCCACTTCCCTAAGATAAGGGGGTATCTATTTCCCTTCTCTAAGGAGAGACTCCCAAAGTGGTTAAATGTTGATATTTGGGATTCATAACCCCTATTGTCCTATCTAAATTGTACTCTCCTCCATTTCCTCAATCCCCCTATATTAGCATGAGTTATTTCCAAGGTTGTAATTATCCCTTCATGGTGGTATTATTAAACCATTTCATCCACTATATGTAATTTTAAGTGAAGGTTATGTGATAGTGTATGTCGGTTCATTAGTGATGATGTGGTTATAGTGAAAATAGCTACATGGGATTGAGATTACATCAGGTAGTGGTTCATGGAAACCCTCACTACCATGTGATTTCCCCCAAGATGACTAGATATCTGAATCTATTATGGTATGTTCGTCATAGATTCCATTTGGATTTTAAAGGACAATAAGAAACCTATTAAAGTTATATCACCAATAAGAAATCACGTTAAACAAAATTCTTTAATAAGGATTGATGTTGGGTTCAAAAATATTTTTCCTATGTACCCCACTCTTATGGGTTTTGATTTGGTATGGACAAATTTTCCAAAGGAAGTTGGTTGATGGGATATACCAATGACACTTTGGTTTGTGTTTTGGTTGATAGGATGGGAGGTTGGATTATCCCTTAAGGGGTCATATTCCTTATTTCGGGACTCTCTAAAATATTTAAGATATGTTCATGAATTTCTCCCATTAATAATACTAGTTATCCTTAATAAATTTATTGATTGAAAACATTAATCCATGATGACACTACATATTTGGATTAGTATAATCTCTCATGTTTTTACATGAGTGAGAATTGGCTCAATTTTGAGTTCTGAAGTATTTGGAACTTCCTAGAGTTAAAATGGTAATTTTACCATAGTAGATGATCTCAAACAAATTTTATGATGGTTTTTTAGTTCTAGAATATGCAGAATAACCCTTGTAAAGGTGGTGTATAAAAGATAGTGGCATGGATCATTGTAATATAAAAAAATATTATATAATTTTTAGGCATGAGCATCAATGTTTATGAAATGATGATATTTATTAAATGGAGACTTATATGTTAAAATAAATATTGTAGTTGAATCTAGATCATTTTTTTTACCTCAAGAATAACATAATTATTAATCACTACAAGTTTCATGGTGATGCACAGTCAATGATGGTTGTAAATGGTTAAATTAATTAAATTAATAAATTGAATTAATTTTATATTTGAACAAATTTTTTATTATATAAACCTCTACTTGAAAATTATCTTGGATTGGTATCATAACCTTATAGAATTTAAATGGTTATGGAGGTATATCTCATTGGTGGATAGGTCGATGAGGTTCACTATGGATGATGACAATAACGCAGGATTCTCTTCTCCAATAAATGATTATGAATATTCATGGATCCAATGATGAACATAGTAGAATCATATATGTAATCTCTTGTGAAATCTTCCTCCAACATTGATCAATATGTTATTGAGGTCTAGAAATTTATTTATTTTATTTCCCCCATTTTTTATATCATTGTATTGAGGATTAATTATTTTATGAATATAATCTAGAATAACCAAAGAATTTCCCTATTGATTATTTATTTTTATATAATTAGGAATATGGAGTTTATTTGGTCTTATATATTGTATTTGTTTCATGATCCTTCAACTTCCAACATAAAATAGTGATCAACCCAAACACAACCATCATTAGAATCTCACTTTTGTGTTTTATAGATTTATCCTTACATTATACGAGTGTTTATCACTGGTATTTGTTTTATCAGTGGTTCAAAAAATTATAAGAACCAAATTCATTGCATGATCAGTCAAGGGTTTTTTAGATCATTTTTGTGGGTTCCAAGTCATGTATTGTTTCATGAATGAGTTACGATATTGATTATGGGAATCTAAAGTGGGATCGAATGATAGTGGTTTTGTGAGACAAAAAGCATGAGAGATATGGGGAGGTGACCAAAATCTAATTTTCCAATGAGGAGTGACTGAAACAAAAGTTATGGTCAATAATTGATGATATTATATATGAATTTTATGTGATTCAAGCATGATCATGGGTTAGATTGAAGAAAAGGGGGATGAAATTGTAAGACACATTTCAAGTTGATGTTTCTAGAAATTTATTGAATACACGCCATGTGTTTTGAAATAACACATGTTGTATAGTATCTTTTTATGTGGTTTTTGGGTTTATCTTAGTTTTAAGGGTCACACAGCTATGTGATTAAGGAACACACCATGTTACAACTCAAGAACAAGTTGGTATGTACCAGGAGTACATGCCTAGGGACCTGTGTGGCCCCACATGATGTGTATACTAGGCCACACCATGTGTACCATTGAAGGTACATGGATTGGGAAGATATGGTACAGGTACAACAACCTATGGACAATACATGTCATGTGAAACCCTATCAAAGTTGTGTAATCTAGTAGGGACACACCATGTGTAATGATATAACATGAATAAGTAGCTAGATTGGGATAACATGTCATGTGCCCCTAGGACACACCAAGTAGTTTCCCTTAACCTGAGATATTATGTTCAGATGTGGGTCACCCCCTCCATTATTTATATGTGGGTTTGGTATCGAACCTATTTGGATTTGGATACCCCAAGGGAGTTCTTATTCTTACAATGTGATAATGGGTACAACATCCACTACCTATTGAATCATAGGGAGTTCATATTTCACCCAAATTAAGGGGAAGGAATCCTCTATCTATGGAGTTTTTATTTCAATTATCCATATAACTTGAAATAGATAGGGATCCTTCACTAGAGTCATTATTTCTCCCATAATCATGGGGAAAGAATCCTCTATCATCATCTGATGTAATGATCATGTGGAATTCTTGAGAATTTTGGAATAAGATCTATCATGGAAGATTTTATTTGTCTAGTTGATATAATTGAGATTGTACTCTGGGATTTTAAGACCTCATGTGACCACAATTGGGTTTATCCTATAACCGTGGGTAGCAATAATTTCCTCAATAGGATATCGAGATTCTAGGTCAATAGGACTCCCCTTATTGTATTCAGGAGACGGTGTGGCTACTAGATGACTATTCAGTGCATAAATTTTTGAATTTTTTTATTCCTTTACACCCATAGAATTTCCTTTATGATTTGATGTTGTGGTAGGATATAAAATTTAGGATTCATGGACACTATAGTGTTCTAAGAACTAATAGCTACTAAAGCATGGTGGATTTGAGGATTATATCTATTATTACCAGGACTTCTCATCATCTGTGAGTCCTCTAGTATTTTAAAATATTCAGATCATTCTTCTTTACTTCCTTTTATATAATCCTTAGTACCGAGAGCCTTAAGATAACTTTTTTTCTATATTTACATATTTTCCTTCTCCTAAACACCTTTAGCTCCAGGAATTGAGTTAATTGCTACTTCATGCTCCATTTATGGTTCTTTGGTCATCCTAATGAGTTTTTTTATACTCACCCTTGGATGAGACTTAGCCCCACAAGTGTTATATTATGGTATATGATGTATAAGTCAAAGATGGATTTGTGAGAGTAGGGTAAACATTGATTTTTTGAAGTTAATGCCCAGTGACCTTGGTGGATTCAGTGTTAGAATAACATCAGTGGTGCCAAGAGATGAGGGTAGTAGGAGAAAACATGTATAATGTAAGATTTCAATGAGGGCCTCTTTACCTCATCTAGTTGTCAATTTTCCTTTCTAGGATATTACATGTGTATTTTTTAATATTTAAAATACGTTATTCACATTAGATATATCCTGTTGTGATTATTGAAAATTGTTTCATTAGTGATATGTATCAATTATAGGTTATGATAAGACAATACCTCCCATGTGTGTGATATTTCAACTCGATTCTAGTCACCAGCCCATATCTAATTAAATGTATGCTTAAGATGCCACACTCAACTTACCACCAGTCCAAGTGGGATCTCAATGAGTCTATTCAGGTCCGAGTGGTATCATAGTAATTCTATCCTAGGGATACTTATTGGATTTAGTATTAATGTTAGGATGGTATTGGAAATTAATTAGATGGTTTTAATAGGTTCTTAAGTGTAGTTAATAAACTAGGGAAACTAGCATAGGTGTGGTAGCTGAAATATCCTTTCTTTGGGGATATAATAAATTATTAGCCAACCTAAAACCCTAAGACACTAGTTGCGGGGAACAAGTAAGTTGAAACATGCATCATATAGTGGTCTATTATGATCTTCCACTTTCCTTATTATATCATATAATATAGATATTTGCTAACCCTTTCAAGTGAAATCTATCAATTTCTGGGTGTCACCAACTAATAGTCGGTTTTCATATGAAGGTAGGGATATGATGAGATAAATCATGTGGATTGTCTACTCACCACCTAATAATGGGAGATGAGGCATTGTTTCTTAGAACTTGGTTGATATGTTATCTCACCCCACAATTTTTGATATCATCTCTTCCCTTGAGTTTGAAGTAGATATTTCTTGTGGAGTGGATGGTAGTTCCCACTTGGTTAGATGAGACTACATATAGATTTGTTATGTTATATGTATTTGATGGCATATGCCTCATGAGTTTGTAAGGTAGGACAAACCCTATGGTTATAGGGGATCATCTTGAGTTTGGAACTCACTATATCATCTGATTTAGACTTATATTTCTAGATATCGGTTCATGTACTGAACTTTATATATGAAAGTGTAAGTCATTAGTTGATGATGAACTTCTTAAACTCACGGTGGTATTTCTCTACTATCTTATGATTGTGAGCTCTTGTCTGGGATGAATTTATCATCATAGGACAATGAACCTTTTAAAAAATGGAACATCCATGTTAGGTACATGTTAGAGCATGTAAGGTTTGTGATAATTTGTCTATGAATGTTTTTTGGAGTATTATTTTGAACTCAATGATTCAAGAGTGATCTAGATAAAGAGTCTTTGAGAACTAGTTGATATTTCTTGTGATTATAACAATTCTTTAGTAATATGATTAAGCCTTGGTAGATTGGAAATGATGGAATAATTACACCCTAGCTAAGGGAATGGGTCATATCATCACCCAAGTAGATCATCTCAGAAAAATTTTCTAAGGGTTCTTTTTGTTCCAAAATATGCAGTTTACTCCCTCGTAAATTCGATGTACAAAAATGAGTGTCGTGGAGAATTGTAAAAAAAATAAAAAAAATATTAAATTATTTTATGGTTTGAATGTGAATTTTTTAAGAAACATTGATATATAATAAATATAGTCTTGTATTGGAATACTATGACCACTATTGAATCTATAGTGCAGGTTTTATCTTAGGTGCTATATAAGTCTAGTTTGTATTGGGTTATGCAGTGAGGTATGGTCATTTATGGTTGAAAATGGTTAAATGAATTAAATTAATAAATTGAATTCATTTAATATTTGACCTAATTAATGACAATATAAACTAATATTTGATGATTATATAAGGTTATACATATAACATTAGAGAAATTTGAGGGAGATAGATATAGAAGTCAATGGAAAACATAGAGATGAGAATCACCACTGTTGACAACAACAGTGCGAGACTCTCTCCTCTAATGATTTTTTTTTGAAATTCATGGAGGCAATAAAAGACATAATGTAAACATGTATGGAAGCACATGAGAATGATTCCTCCACAAATGATTGATCTATTCTTGATGTAGGGAATTTTCTTTTGTAGGTTTTATTTCCCCATTTTTTATATTTTTGTGTTTCGTATTATTTATTCTAAGAATATAATTCAGAAATACCGAACAATTAAACTATTTATTATTTATTTTAAAAGGATTATGAATATAAAATTTATTGTGATTTGGATTTTTTATTGGTTTCTTGATCCTTCTATTTATGAAATTGAAAAGTATTTAAGCTAAACAAAACCATCGTTGGAATTTCACTTTTTTGTTTTATGGATTTCTTCCTCTATTCTACATGCACTAATAATTGGTATTTTTTTGTCAATGGATCGATAAATTATAGGAACCCAATTCAGTTCTTGATCAATCAAGTATTCTTTGAAACATTTTTTCGGTTTCAGAATTGAGGATTATAGTGTGAAAAAATTATTATGTAGATGATGGAAATTCTAAGAGGGATTGGGTGATAATTTTTTCATGAGCCCAAAAGCAAGGGTGATTCTAGGAAGTGATGAAAATCTTAATTGCTGACACAGGATGATCAGAATCTATCTTATGGATGATCATTGATGATAGTAAATGTGGATTTTAGGCATTTAATTTTTGATTGAGGATGAGATCTATGGGATGGCTGATAAAATTAGAAGACGCATCTTGAGTTGAAGTTTCTAGAAATTTATGGACTACACGTTTTGTGTTTCAGGAGAATACATGTAGTGTAATCACTTTTTATCTTATAATAGGGTTTCACTTAGAGTCAAAGATCACCCAAACATGTGACTAAGACACACACCATGTGAACCCTACCTATCTATTCACAACTATAAAACTAGAATTCAATAGTTCTAGAAATGGCCTTTATCAGTACTAAAAAACACTTAAAACGGGAGATATGTTAAAATCCTAGTACTTTTATCAGTTATTTTAAATGCACTAATAAAATACCAATTTATCAGTTCTTTAATTTAGTGCCTCTAAAGGAACCCTTTATTAGTGATTCCAGAAGCACTGATAAAAGCATTGATAAATGGTTATACTACAGTATGTTGTAACAGTACAATGCAACACCAGAAACACCCCAAAAACACATTAGATGTAAAAAAACAAGTCCCAATAAATAATTTAAATGAAATGAAATTTACAACACAAATACCAGAAAAAACACTATATTATAGACATTTCATACATTGGTTTATACAATTACATAAATACAAATTATTACTTACATTAAAAAACAATCCTAAATGTCAATGTTGCTATGATTTTCATTGACTTTATTAGTTGAACTTCTAACATTGCATGAGTATTTTCGAACAAACCGCCTCAACTTGAAAAAAATAATCCACTTGTATAAGAAAACAGTTATTATGAGTAATACTAAAAAAATGAATTAAATATAAATATGAAATGATACATTAATTCTATGGACAATGATTTTAATATGAAAATATAAAAATTACCTTTGTGATTGAGTAGTGGATGGAACATGAAAGAAATTTATAATTTTCAACACTATAGGACTGAAAAGTTTTGTGAGAGAAGAAATATGTGGAAGTTTTGGTGTAGAAAGGGATAAAATATGGACAGAGCATCCAAGATCGAACAAAATAATCCACCTATATAAGAAAAATATTATTATATGAGTAATACTAAAATTAAGTAAATAAATCATACATATGAAACAATACATTAATTCTATGGAAAATGATTTTACTCTGAAAACATCAAGATTACCTCTATAATTGAGTAAGGGCACTGTCGTTTCTTTTCATGTAAAGGTAGTGGAGTTAACTTTAAAGAAAGTGATAAATGCACCAATAGAGGGGTGAAAGGGTTTTAAGGGAAAAGAAGCATGAAATTTTGGATAGATCACACCCAAATCTAACAAAAGAATCCACTTGTATAAGAAAATAATTATTATGTGAGTAATAATAAAAAGAAATAAATTAAACATGCATATAAAACAATACATTAATTCCATGGACAATGATTTTACTATGAAAAAAACAAGTTTACCAATGTAATTGAGTAGAGGAAGTGTCGTTTATCTTCCTAAAAAGGCAGTGGAGGTAACTTGAAATAAAGTGATAAATTAACCATTGTGGGGGTGAAAATGTTTTATGGTAGAAGGGTCATGAAAGTTAAAATGATCACCCCCAACTCGAACAAAAAAACCACCTTCATAAGAAAAAAATTATTATATGAGTAATAATAAAAACAAATAAATAAAACATAAATATGAAACAATAAATTAATTATATGGATAGTGATTTTACTATGAAAACATTAATATTACCTCTCTGATTGAGCAGAGACAACATCATTGATCTTCTTACAAAGGCATGACACATGGATAGAAATATTTTAAAATAAATGAACTCGGCAAGGAATAATGAAAATTAAATCAATGTTCCATTATTATAATTTTTTTAGTAAAATAGATACAGTATATCGTAACATTACATTTGAATCTATCCAAAGGGTTTCCTTCATTATAGTTTGTTCTTTTGAGGGATTGGTAACATCATCATGTGTAGAAGACAATATCTACATGAGTAGTCAAAAATTTAATTTAGATTATGTTAATGTATTATAGAATATGTAATATTATGAGGAAAAACATAATATATTAAAAAAAACTTTTAACTTCTCATTGAACTATCTTTCTTTTTTAAAGGTTTCAATAATTTTTTTCCTCTTTTGAGAATCCAAATCTTTTATTTTTGGTCCCCTCTAATATACAATACATTTTCTATAGTGGGACCGGTATGAACTAGTTGTGATGTCCCAATGAAAGGGACATCCTCAATTGAATTTTCATATGACTCAACATTTGTTTTAGCTTCTAGTAAGACAATATACCAATTCTTGTTTACTAAATTAGAGACATAAAATAATTTCACTATTTTTTATTCCATTATGAATGACTCGTCTTTTCCACTTCTACACTAAAATTCACCTTCAAAAATCTCATTTTATCAACTTTCACACCATTGATATTGTAAAACCATTTTCAATGGAAAATAAGCACTTGAAATTTTGTATAATACAGCTCATATATCTATTCGATAATGAAAAAATATGACATATTTTCAAAAAATGGATTTCTATCCTTGGTACCAGATAAGTGTATCACTTCAGCTACAAGTGTAACTCCACTGTTTTTCATCATACTGAAGTCATCATGTTCTTTTGTATAGAACGTAAAAACATTGATTACAAACCCAATGTAAGATATGACATTTGTATTCGGTCCTCTGACTATCTATTGAAGTTGTTCAGAAATTGAATTCTTATTTTTAGATAACTCCTTATAAATTGTATCTCTGAACCATCCTATAAATTATTTATTATGTGTATCTGATATTCATATTTCATATCTTTATGGATTCAAATATCTAATAATTTCTTTATGGGATACAATGTATGGATCAAAATTTTCACTATTATGTAATATGTAAAGATTTTCTTAGTTCTTCTTTGTCAAGGTAATTGTAATAACATCTCTTCCAGAAATCCCTTCACCCATAAGGCATTCATTGTGATGAGACTATGGGAGGATGATGCTTTCAAAATCTGATAGGTAATTGGTACAAGATTCAATAGCTTCTTTAACAATATATAATTATGTAATACAACCTTCTGGAAAAATTCAATTCGTGAAATACCCTTTCAAAATCTTTATATACCGTTTAATGGGGTACATCCATCTCTAATGGATAGGACCACATAGTTGAACCTCTATGACCAAGTGAACCATCAAGTGGACCATTATATCAAAGAATGATGGTGGTAATAAAATTTCTAATTCGTATAATATGATTTAAATCTCTTTATTCGGGATGGGAAACTTTGTTAGGTCTACAACTTTTCTATATATGGCTTTGAAAAAGAAGCAGAGTTTGGTTAATGTATGTCATTCATTTTGACGTAGAATACAATGGAAAGCAACATACATTAAATCATTCATCAAAACATGCAATTCATGTGATTTTAGTCCTTGTACCTTAAAATTATTCATTAATACGACATTATTGATATTTCATGAATACCCCTGTAGAAATTTTACACTCGTAAAGAAAATAAAAATTTCAATTTTTATGTCTAGATAGAGTGTAAACTACTAGAGGAAGAAAGATATGCCTTTTACCATTCACCAGTGCCAACTCTTCCCTTATCCCCATTTCAATTAAGTCCTATCTATCCTTGATTCCATATTTCATTTTTCCATGAACATTTAGTAATGTCTCAATAAAACTATCAAATACATTTTTTTTCTACATGCATGACATCAAGAAAATGTTTGAAATAGAAAAAATTCCAACACGCTAATTCAAAGAAAATTTATCTATTCTTCCAACCTGATTTTGTAAAGTTTTTCAAAAATGGTTTACTGAAAATAGTGTAAATCATTTTACTTTTTTGGACAATTGATCTCCCATTTCTAGAGATGGTGTTGTGCCTCGTTCTATATTCCCATCAAATGATACCATCCAAGATTGGTATTTATTTCATCGAGGTAAAAAAAATTGATGTCCTAAAAACACAGTCGTTGAGGAATGTTTCAAATGAACTATGTATGTGCATTTTTTAAAAATGGTACACCCCAACATGACTTAAATGATATAGCCTAATAAATTTCCATAAGCGAGGAAGTCATTTATCGTTCTGTACAATATGGCCCTCAATGTGAATTATTCACTTCTATGAGCATCATATAGTGTAACAAAAGTATCCCACATCAATTTCAGATATTTGATCAATGGAGACAAATACACATCAATATCATTACCGGATTTCTTTGGTAAAGATATAAGAAGAGAAAAAATAATTTATTTGTGATTCAGGCATAACTATGGTGGAAAGATAAAATTTATGAACATTAAAAGTCATGTACTGTGAGTACTAATCTGTAAACTAAATGGATTTATTCCATCTGTAGATAACACAAGATGAAAGTTTCTCAACTCATCTCCAAATTCAAGAAACTCGTAATCAATTTTATTCCACTGAAGAGATTTTTTTGGATGATGTAAGTTCCCATATTTAATTTTTTTATATTCATTTCATGTTAATTTTCTTCAGGTTTCCTAACATCCATATAGTCTTCTAAACCATAGAATGATAGGAAAGTACCATACATATTTATAAGGACTTGATTCATTTTTCTTGTATCGATCTATGCCACACATAGGGAATTTGATGAGTGATTCATGGTCCTTGTGAAGAAATATTAAATCATTTGGATAAGCATATATTTTTTGAGATATCATTCCCATTGAATTTAAAATTCATTTAGCATTATATTTTTGGTATGGTAGTTCATTTTATTCTAGTATCATATCTTTTAGAAGACTAAGTAGTTATGTAAAGTTGATGTCACTTCATCCATTGCTACCTTTCAAATTATATAACTTCAATAAAACTAAAAATGGTGTGTATTTATTACAACCAGTATACAATGGTTTCTTGGAATAGCTATTTAACTCCTCAAACAACTTTATACAATCACTAATGTCATATTCAATTTCCATTTTCATTTCTTCCATGCAATCTCCATCATTTTTTACAAAGGTATTCATATCAAATGATTCATAAGTGGTAGTATCATCCCAATCGATGTCCACATTCAGTTTTCCCAGTGTTTAGTCCATCATTTATAGCTTTGATCTATTACATGACAAATCAAATGTTCCTCCAACTCTTTTGGACTAATTTTTCTTGAATAAAAAAAATGTAAACATGGACAAAGGATTTTAGAAGGGTAATCTACATGATATCTTACAAATTTGATGAAATATTTAATTCCATCTTCATATTCATTTGTCAAATTATTAGCATGAATAAATTTATGATTCATATCCATCCTATTTGGTTCATGAAAGATTAATTTTATACAACATATAAATAAATACACATAAGATATTCATTATCAAAAATAAAAGTTATAGAAAATTATAATAAGGGAAATATGGATCATTTCTACTAGAATATATGAGTGCCAAGATAATCCAAATACAATAATAAGGTTTGTTGTAATTTGAAAAAATAGAGGGTGATAAAGGCAGATAATAAATGATATTATCACAAAACATTATAGGTGTAAACTGGAAGATGGATAGTGTAATGAACCTAGCTTGAATTACCAAAACAGCACCAGGTCAAATCATCTTAGGAAATATAACACACATCAATGTCACTAAAGGATGGTTTAAACATTGGGTGTAAAAATCCATAAATGGGAGGTAGTATCCCCCCCCCCCCAATAGAAACAATTAGTACCAGTGGTCGAATAAAATTCTAGCATGACCCTTGGGGTCAATGGACATGCAGACCCAAAATCATCATTACCTGATATAGGCATACCTATTAGACAAAAAACTATGGAAATAAATGATGCAATATCTATATAGAAACACATACATACCATGATAGTATAAAAACTCACTCACTTATAGTCTATAAGAAATATCAAATAGATAAAAACTGGATATTCAAACATAACATGAACTAAAGTCACTATAATGATTCAAAAAGTGAAGGCTTGATGTGATAAAACTTCATGTTCATAACTAGGGATGGCCCCTTTAAATCTGCTTGATGGGAAAACTAAGGACCATAGTGTATTCAAAGATGAACTAGATCCTATTATACATATAACCAATAGAGGAACATACATCACTCCACTAACTTGGTTCTTGAAAAATATCATCTGAAGCTGCATGTCCACTGAGGTTTCCATGAAAGGTATCATCATATTAGGTAACCACCAATGTGCCTCAAATCAGTAGTCAAAAAACAAGAATATACATGAAAATTTATACACATTTATATACATATATGAATAAATTATTGAGTAAGAAGATATAAAACACAGTAGTAAAAAAACAATGAATAAATCAAAGGTTCGGTGTCAGATGTAAACAATAGATCATACATCGGTAGTCAATGCAAACAATGGACCACCAATCATTACCTAAACAATAGATCAAAAAAACCTAAACAACATATCATAAACAAATTGTAGAAGAATAAGTCAAAAAGGAAACCAAAAATACATAAAGAAAATAGGAAGTCCTACCTCTCAAGGTTAAAGAAAATTTGAGACCCTTTTAAGATGTAGGATGAGATTTTTAGAGGTAGTCGAGTGGTGTGATTTTACCTTCAATTCACTGAGGAGGAACAATTTGACCTCTGATTCACCGAGGAGGAGATTTGTCAGGGGGCAGCTTCCACGGAATGCTTCTATATCGCGACGGGTTCACAAATAGTTAGGGTTTTTAAAATAGACTGGGACACTTTTATCAGTGTTTGCCAATAAGTGATGATAAAGATCTCTTTTACCAGCGCTTATTATATAAGCACTGATAAATCCTCATCTTTATCAACGCTAAAAACACTGATAATGATTCTTTTATCAGCTCTTATTACTAAAGCACTGTTAAAATATTTATAATTATAATTATAAATAAAATTAGTGTAAATATTTATAAATATGTAATAAATATATATAAATATAAATATAGTAAATATATTCCTTTTTCAATGTATTTATTGTAATTTTTTAATTATTTATTTATAATTATAGAAGTTTTTACAAAAATATTATTTATATCATTATAAATATTTATATAATTATACATATATATATTTAATAAAAATATATAAATATAAATATAGTAATTATAATCATTATTTAAGTAAATTTATTATAAATTTAATTATTATTTAAATAAAACTAATTTTTTATTTTTTATTATATAAATACTTTTAAAAAAAATTATTTATAATTATAAACATATAATTGTATAAATATAGTGAATCTACATTTATAAATATATTTATTTATAAACATATTTACTTATATTTATTTTAAAAATATATTTTTAACATCATTAATGAATATCTAATTTTGAGTGCATTAATATATATATATATATATGAGTGAAATTGAAAAAATTAAGAATATAGGTACACTTTAACAATATTGAAAAAATGGATAAGTTGTGTGTGTGTGAAAATTGTATATAAAAATGCATTAGTTATACGTATATGTGAAATAAATATAACACACATTTGATCTATATTAAATTAAAAAATTGAACGAAATTCAATTATATGTTGAGTATTATGCAATTAGTCAATATTTTGAATTCATATTAATTTTTAATTATATACCATTATTCAATAAATGTACGACAATTTAATGTAAAGCACATAAATATTTTGTAATATATAATCATATTTATATACATTAATATATATCTATATATTTAATATATATATAATTTAATAACATTAAATATCATAATTATCTAATTAATAAAATGTTTAGTATTTAATAATGTATAATCAATCAATTCATTTTTATCAATAATTATTTAATTAATAAAATTTGTAATATTTTTTTTAATAAACACATTTTTTATTTTTTATTTATTTAATTATTTCATTTTATCGTCACTAAAAATGTGTTGATGAAAGAAATGTTTATCAGTGCTAAACATAAAATACTGATAAATCATACCCTTTATCAGTTCTAAAAATAATGCATTGATAAATATAACCTTTATCCGTGTTGATGGATATCCCATTTGTCAGTGTTTTCTTCTTGTGCTGATAAATAAAAGCATTACTAAAGCCCAATTTTGTAGTAGTGATGTATGTTTGTACTAAGAGTATATGCCCTAGGACCTATTTTTTCCCACATATCATGTATGTTGGGATATACTTCATATACCTACAAAAGTACATGGATAAAGTTGATGGGGGTACACGCCAAGTACCCTAAGAACAAGACACATCATATGACACCCCCTGGTCACTATGTAGTATGCTAGGGGAAAACTATGTGGAATAGTATAACATAGCCATGTGGTCAGCTTGAGACAATACACCTTGTACCCCTACAAAACGCCGTGTAATTTCCCTTGACCTGAAATATCATGGTCAGATGCTAATTTTCCCCCTAATTTTTTCCAAGTGAGTTGGTATCACACATGTTGGGACTAATATCCTTCTATATAGTCATTATTTCTCCCATGTGATCATAGTACTGGGATACTCTACCTATGGAATGACAAGGTGTTGGTATTTCACCCACATTATGGGGTAAGTATGTTCTATCTATTGTGTTGTTATTTCACCCATCTATAGAGCTCAGATGTATAGCATCCCTAACCCGATTATCCACCCAAACAGTGCTATCAAGTGAGGTTCCACTAACCTTAGGTTCACCTCCTAATACGTCAAAGGTTGCCGACTAGTAGAGAGGGTGTAAAGTAAAACATTAGGGAGACTATATCCTCAAGGAAGAATAATATAATACTAGTCTGAGCCATAATATATATAACCTATAGCATAATGAAAGACTTAACAGACTTGAACCAGACCCGCCAAAGGCAGAAGAACCACTATATTAGATAAATATCACAATAAATGAATAAAGAATTAGTGAAAAGTAATCATATCACCATTCCAACAAACCACTTACAACCACTACTAAAACAAAAAATCATATATAACAATACTGGCCGTACATGTCAATATAAAAAATAGGGCCAACAATGGTCAACCAGAACAAGTCATACATATATATCATGCTGGTACAGAAATAAAAGCTAATCAAAAGGAGAACTCTAACTAGGAACAACCTCAAGGTCCCATGCCAAACTACATGCAACAGCTTCTAAGATCCAGCTCATGAGGATGATCCTTTACCTGAACGTAAATTCAAAAAGTATACATGTGTCTCAAAGGACCTATGCATGGTGTGAGAACTAGTATCAGTGGGATTCCACCCAAATATGTGTACCTAGCATATGTGTTTAGGTAGGTGGGATATAATAAATAAATAAAGTGGCACAATGCGTAAAGTAAACTTAGACTTCCCTAGTTCTCAATAACCACCAAGAATCTATCATCTGCCTCGACCATCGTTGGAATACCAAAATTAAAGAGGGTCTTTGGCCCATGGCCCAAGGAAACCCTATAGTAGCATAACCTAGGTGAACCCTCGGGTACCACCTCAAGAATGTATCATGCTACCATGTGCCTCCTGAAACCTTGTGTATCAATAAGTACCGATGTCCCGAAGGAACACCCAAATCATTAGAATCTGGTTCCTCAGACCCCTACTCAAATAAATTGTAAGCTCATAGACCGATGTCCATAGGTACGTCAATGTATGTCCTCAAAACCAATCTAGGAACACACCCTTAATCACAGCAAGCCCCATAACCTAATTGATATCCTCATCACTATAAAATGAAATATCCTCACCTTAAACATGGATTTATATAGAAAATACCCCCAATCACAAATCCTAATCCACACTATCAGGGGCTTCCACCCACTCGAGTGGTCAAAACCACCTCATCAAGAGAGTCATCCTATGTGCACACAACTCAATTTGGAACTTTGACCATCATTGGTGAGCATAAATCACCAAATATTATAACTTAAGACACATAAACCAACACAACATGACCTTTTGACCATGTCACTTAAAGAATATGGGATTTCTATCCCAATATCACTGTACATTCCCAACCTGACAGTCTCACTCCCTCAAATAGACATCCACGACAATCAATACTGTGGTCAAAACTACTTAATAAAATTTGGGTTAAGCACAACCAGATAATCTCATCTCCTCAATCCTGATGGTCATGCCATTTGTTGAAATAGTGGGTTCCCTAGACCCAACTATGCAATGATTTTGATTACCATATCGTGTATACAGTTATTTATACATGATGTTTTATTACCATTATAGTGTAGAATTTTCTGTGTCCACTATTTAATGGTAATGTCCATAAGTTAATTATTGTATTGAAAGGTTATATTAGATCCCAGATTATAATGAGAACCTTGAGAAACCATGACATTAATATTAAACAAAGGTCATTTGGTCCAGTTACATATTGCTGACTAGACATAGTTGATATTTGACTATCTGGTGTTAGGGAATCATAACCATTGATACTTATTCTCATAAAGTTTTCACTTGGTGATCTTGAGTAATGAGACCATGAGGGGATACCCACTAATATGAACACCACATGTTTTGTGTGTAATGGTCTTCTGACTTGAGATCATTACTAATGTGTTCCATTTGATCATGTAATTTTATGCAAGGAAAAAACCATGATGTTGAACATGTGGTGAGGTAGTTTGCATTGGGTTTTTCATTGGTGGCATGACAATGGTTGAATGGTCAAAAAAGGATTTGTTTCTTCCAAGTTAAGGAAGTTATATTTCTCTGGCCATATTGGTCAGGATGGTAGTACCTTCATAAGACCATGTCCATGGAAGTTGATGGTAAATCATCCAGTTAGATTAGTAAATAATAATTCAAGAAAATGATGATGACATGGGTGTGTGTTCTGATTTATGAGATATTTAAAGATAAAGAGATTATATTACACAGTATGTGTTCTCAGGTTGGTTATCACTGCTATGAAAATCCTTATCTCTTTAGGGGCAATGATGGGTTTTTAGATCCCTCTCTTGGTCTATGAATGGTTTTCATTGCTATCAAGATAAGGGCCTAAAGGGTCACATACAATAGTGTATTCAAGAATATTTTATTTTCAATTGAATAGGAGTTTTGGAAATGGCGCCCCCCCCCCCAATGGGTTCTAGGATTTTTCTAAAAAGATACAATCATCAATATAATAAATAAATTCATATTATTAAAGTTATGAATAATGGGTATTGAATTTATTTATTAAATGTATTTAAAAGGTTTAATGTAAATACATGGAAATATTAATTGAATGAACATTAATTTATTATATTCAAGGTTCAATTAATTATTTCAGTTCCCCCTCATTCTTGTGGCCACTACCCCGCTCCCTTTAGCTATCATGAGCTTGATGGATCCACCTAGCAAGGTCGTCGTGATGTAGATCTAGCCAGCTCGAGCCTCCTCTGGTCAGATGCATTATGTGGCCTTATTCTCCTCTACCACACCAAGCTAGCCCCATCGACCTCCCACCATGAAGACAAGGTTCCACTGGCCAGTGACCTACTGCAAACCCCTACTACTAGCAGGACACCCTTAGTCTTCCGCGAGCTGGTGCACCCACCTCCTCACGGCCTCAATAGAATGAATCGATCGCCATTTGCAGCTCCGGATGGGAGAATCACTACGATGTTTGGCCATGACCTTGCCTACAACCCTGTATCCAACAGGTAACCCATGCTTAGGTCGATTCACCCCTAGTTAGGCTCGGGCAGGTATGCCCATTCAGGAACGGGTTTGGGCAGACCTGTCTAGCATAGATCGACCCTACACAGGGTTGGCACAGCCCAGACTAGGCTTGTGCGGGTTATCTTCGACCCGTACAGGCTATGTTTGGGGTTTTTGGGGTATGGGTAATTTAAATGATCAAAAAATAATTTAATTAATTAATTTAATTTCGGTAATAAATTGCATTAATTAAATATTATTTTTTAATTTACAATTAATTTTTGGTTTAAATAAATTATTTACAGCTTAAATTTAATTTAATTTGGTATTTAAATTAAATTAACTAATTAAATTTTTTAATTTTAAAATTAAATTAATTAACGTGACTGAATGATGTAATTATTGAATTAAAAATAAGAGTGAAATTTTAAATTCAATTAAATTCCCTCAAGTTTATTTTAATTCAAGTTTAATTTATTTATGCCTTTATTTTAATACGCGAGTTAATGTGTATTGATTGGTCATCAGACGTAGACCATCCAATGTATGTTTGGTGCATTTATCATTTATTGATTTAATTATTTCATACTATTTTGTAATAATTAATTAATAAATTGTGATATGTGTATCATCTCTAACTCATTATATGCATAAGGGCGTGCACGTCCACTTTAGAGTTGTATATTTACTCCCCAATTTCCCTCACATGCATGCAATTATTTTTTGTATAATGACAATATGACCAGTGATACACTTCGTACCGAGTTATGATGATGCACCAGATATGAGATGGATGCATTAGATGGGAGTTTCTGTAATTAGAGTAACAAGTGACGCAACTCTAGGTATTTCACCTAGAGTCTAAGTTGATCCATTTTTTACTCAATGGATCAACCATTATAATCATCTCATGATCAGTTAATCATTTTATTTTTTAATGGTTAATTATTTCTATGAATGTATAGTTGTGAGTGTGATCATATAAAAATAATATACAAGCATGCAAAGATAAAATAAACATGTGACGTGATAAATTTTCTATTAATAACATGGTCATTTGTGAGTGCGGTCACATAGTATACGCTAATAAGATAGAAAATTATTTCATTCATCGCATTAATAACACAAAAATCCTAAAAGAAATATTTAGTCTAAACCACCTTCCATCATTCAAATTTGAACAAAACTAGGTGTTTGGGGGTGCCAGTCATGTCATAATTGAGAGTACCTCTTACTATCAAGGAGTTCTTATGAGAGTGGTGGGATAACTTAAATAAAGTGGTAGTAAGTATTATCCATATCTAACTTTCTATAATTTTAGATTCAAGTGTTGAGTAAATCAAGTAATGATTTTAGAATATGGTAATTCACTCAACAGATCAAGGAACTATGAGATAATACGGTTAGGTAGTCAAAATTACACCTTGAACCCTCTAAGTAGTGGCATAGCCATATCTTATAGACTATGAGGGGAGGTTCAAGGATCCTTTCCACTAGAATACTCAAGAAACAGTGTATTATGATTATAGTATAGAGGGTTCATATAATTGGATAAAATAGTGGGAGATGTTTAATTATTTAATTATTCAATCAAAATGTCTAAACTGATAATCGTGATAAAAATTACTAATCTTATAAAATTTAATTTTGTATAAAATGGAAAGTAATACCACAATAAATAATTGTGATAAATTTTGGACAAATTAAATTTCCACACTAACACAAGTATCCCAAAATAGTACAGGCACTTACACATAGTGTTATGATATAGGAAACTCAAGGTGCTAGTGTCCCCAACCCCTGTTAG
This sequence comes from Viscum album, assembly GCA_963277665.1. Lineage (NCBI taxonomy): Eukaryota > Viridiplantae > Streptophyta > Magnoliopsida > Santalales > Viscaceae > Viscum > Viscum album. Next base: position 1,302,175,010 of record OY728161.1, read on the forward strand.
GTCACCTCAAGAAGAGAGGGTGTGGAATTTCTTACAAGAGAGTAATGTAAATAGAATATGATGGTTATATAATTATGATCTCATCAATTTCTAGTGTTATTTGTGGTCTCTACATCTGAACATGGATGATATAACATGAAGTCTCATCTCTGAGTGGTTTTCAAGGAGAAAGTGAAGCAATGATATGAATAGGTAATGGTTACAGTGGATCTTTGTAAATTGAAAGGATGGTTGTGATCTTTCAATATATTCTATTCTAATATAATTTTCACCCCTTTACTCAAGTCACTTTTAAAGTTTCAAAACAAAAAATTATTGAGTAAACACGTCATTTCCTTTTAGGTAATGTTCTCCAAGTGAATAAGAATATCAAAGACAGTTTCATCTTTAATTTATGGTTAATTAATTAAAAGATAAAGAGAAAGTTCCAAAGGAAAGCAATTCTATAAACACATTTGCAACGTCCTTAAATTAAAAAGGTGTTAATAGTAGGTTATTTTCATTGAATATTATGAAATAAAACCATAGAAGTTAAAAGTAATAAACTGAATTAAGGTAGAAAGTTAGCGCTTCTTCTTCAGGAATATTCATCAATGTAATGTTTCATTTTTACTTCTTGGGTATTCAATAAAATATGATCATCACATATGTTTATTGATATACTGTAATCAAGTATGTATAGAAATATTACTAGAAGTGAGGTGTATTCTCCAAGTGTCTTTGAAAGGGTGATACCTAGGCCAGTGGTGAGAATTACATAACTTCTTAATTTCCAAGTGAAAGATTCATGTAGAAAGATTATTGAGTGTAACCAATAAATTAATCTCATGTTTCCTTTGACATAAGGATCAATTATTCCAGATTGAGGAATTATTATTATATTTGGTGTTTAATACTCAACCTATAGTTTCAAAATACTTGAATTTTAGGCAATACTTGATGAATATAAAATGTAAGACTTATACACAGTTGTGGAAATCAAATTATTTGTAAATTAGAACTAAAATTGGACATAAATTTTATACCATGTATGGTATATAGGCTCGAGATATCTAAACACATATGGTATTATTGAAATCTTTAGTTTGGACGAAGAAACCTTTAGAGGTATGTCACAAAGCTTTCGAAATTAGCTCCTCAAGAGAGCATGAACTATTCCAAGAATAAGCTAGAGGTATATATACTTCCTAAGATTCCTTTGAGTAATTATGGAATGGTAAAGTGAAGTATATTCATGGTCAAAATATATGTGTTTCTTTAGGCCAACATGTAGAAGAATATCTTGACTATGTAATCATCGATCATGATAATGTAGCGTGGAGTAATTCCTAAACTCACATTACCTTATCTATATCGTAACATTGATGTTAATAAGGAGGATCGATGATGAATTCTTATATGTTAACATTGATCAACAAAATGTAGAATGGAGTAATTCCTAAATGCACATTTTATACATCAAATTTATGATGAAATGTATATAACTGTTGCAACTTGCAGAAACTTCTATTATATTTCATGTCATTCGTTGAAAATAACAGCAATATCCCATAACCATATGCCAAATATCATGATAAATGGATATAATATGAGTCATACTATGATAGAAATACATTATGTTATAAAAAATGTGTTTATATGCAAAGAGTTTTTTGGACAAAAACAAACTTTCATAAAGTACAAACACAATGTACAACTATCATAATCATCCTAACAGTCACTTAGGATATTACATAAATACCTAAGATAGAATAGTTGTAGTCAGGTTATAGACTAAAATTCAATATAAGGGTGCACATCTCTTTTGAGATAATGGAAGACAGATTGACTTGGGTTTAGTCAATGCCAAATATGCAAAAATGGTTGGCATAGGAACTAGTTCTATAAGAAGATGTGGAACATGAATGTTCCAAAGACCCATACTGCGTAGGAAGAATCAAACCACGGTGATGTTTTTTGGATTCACTATGGTCGGTGATCTATTATTCATTGAAAATAATATTTCCTACAGGTAGTGTACAACTATTAGCTGATATTGACAAGACCAACTACAATTCAATAATGGATTCCATATATCAAAGTGTAAAGGGGATTATTAATTTTAATATTGCGTTGGGTATTCAAGTGAGTTGATACATGGATGGTAAAAATGTAGTACCAATAAATATATATTGGTAATACCAAGTAATTATGCATAAATACATTAGAATTTTACTTTTCATAGATAATTTATAGAATCATATTATTAGGAATTGGATGTCATGACCATAAATCATGGAATGTGTTTGTACGATGCAACCAATAAGGGATGGTCATGTCATAGAATGCTAATAATGGTAGCAAGTTACTAATATTCGGTTTAAGATTTAATTAAGAAACGATATCATAGAATATATATTTGGAATGAATGATATCCATGTGTCTACCATAGGATAGTGGGAGCACCATAGTTTTCTATATAAAATTTGTTCGGAAACATATTGGAAACAGATATGGGTCTTCATGTTAGTTAAGACCAGAATAAAAGAATATATTCTCCAGTGATTGAATTAAATTAGAAACCTATGTTCTATGGAATATGATCTAGTGAGGTTGATCTAAATGTTCCTTGGACCTATTCAATTGTACATATGGTGACATGGTATTGAAAAACACAAGTTGGAAAAATTCAAGAGAGTAATTTTTGCAAATTTCACATGGCATAATCTCTCTAGGTTGGCATGTACATGAAATGGGAGGAGATTAATGTGGAGATTTTAGATACATATGCTTAAGAGATGGATTAATCACATATAACATTATATGTAAAAGAACTAATATTTTCATGATATACTTTAGAGTAGACAGATATCAATTATACACAATAGTAATATAAGAGAAGTAGTCAGAACTATCTGATTATACTTTGGAAAGTAAAAAAATAGATGTACTTGATATGTGGATAAGAAAGGATACTAGTTTTTAGGGGACAAAAACTAATCTTCTTAAGATCCATGTGATCTAGTATTGTAGTTAGGCTAAGGTGATGAGTGAGTCTAGATCATAAAATCTAGTGGTAGTCATACCTACAAATACTAAGTATGTTTTAGCTTCTAAGGCACCTAAGAAGTAGGTAAATTCAATGATTTTTTCCAGTTCTTAGAATCTCTCCTAGTAATAAAAGTATTATCATAATGTAAATTATGATATTCTTACTAGTCTAAGATGTCATGTTTTGATAGTGTACGAAAGGTATATACTTGGGGAAACCATCTCTTAAGAAATTTTACTCGAGGAGGTCAGATCGCAATAGCATAATAGCCACACTGAGGAATCACGGAAAGACCCACAGCTAAAGTTATTACTCAGTAGAAACATGATCCTTATCATGTGAGTAACTAAAATTTTTGGTTATATAGTTGGATCTAGTGAAAGTGGGAGTGTTGAAATAGTGTGATCCCTATACCCAAGTATAAAATGATTTTGATTACTGTATCATTTATACAATTAGTTATACATGATTTATTCTTACCATTATAGTGTAGACTTTTCTGCATCAACTATTTAATGATAATGTCCATAGAATAATTGTTATATCAAAATTTTATAGTAGATCCCAGGCTATAATAAGACCCTTGAGATACTATGAGATTAATCTTAAACAATGGTCCCATTTTCTAGTTACATATTACTAACTATACATAGTATATGTTTGACTATTAGGTGTTGGGGGCTCATAAACAATGATACTTCTTCTCATAAATTTTTCACTTTGTGATCTCAAGTAATGAGATCATGAGGACAGACCCACCAATAGGAACACCACATGTTTTGGGTGTTATTGGTTGTTCCTATCTCTGAACATGTGTAATAGTCTCTTGACTTGAGATCATTTCCAATGTGTTTCATTTGATCATGTACTTTTTTGAAAGGTGAAAACCATGATGTTGAAATCATGGTGAGGTAGTTTGTGTTGGGTGCATCATTGGTTGCATGACATTGTTTGAATGGTCAAGAAAGGATTTGTCACTTCCAAGTTAAAGAAGTTATATATCTCAAGCCAAATTGATCAGGATGGTAGTACCTTTATTAGACCATGTCCAAGGAAGTCAAGGGTAAATCCATGTAGTTAGATCAATAAATAATAAATCAAGAAAATGATGATGAAATGGGTGTGTGTCCTGCTTTATGAGATATTTAAAGACAAAGAGATTATATTACACACTATATGTTCATAGGTTTATTATCGGTATTGTGACAATAGTTATCTCTTTAGGGTCCATGATGGGTTTCTAGATATAGATATTGGTCTATGAATGGTATTCACTACTATTTAGATAAGGTCCTAGAGGGTTACATATAATAGAAAATTCGAGAATCTTCCCTATTCAGTTGAATAGGAGTTTTGGACATGGTGGGTCCCACCATTGGGGTCTAGGCTTTTTCTATGGAGATACGATCACCAATGCAATAAATAAATTTTTATAATTCAAGTTATGAATAATGGTTATTGAATTTATTTATTAAATGTATTTACAAGGTCTAAAGTAAATACTTGGAAATATTAATTGAACAAATGTTCGTTTATTATATTCAAGGTTCAATTAATTTTATGGGAATGACGAGCCAAGTTTATGACTCATTTAATATATTTTATGTATTACAATAAATTTATAATAATAATATTTATGACTCAGTTCAGTAGTCATAGTATATCATTTATAACGTGTTAATTATTCTGGGTCTGGGAGGAAATTCCGGGAAATTCCTAAACATGTTATAAATAGAAGAAGAGAAGAATAAAATTCTGACTATTCATATCCATTCTCTCTATTATTATCTATCCCATGTTTTATAGAGAGAGGAACTGGATCTAGAAGCTTGGATTGAGCTCTCTCCCAGACATCGCATGTAAGGTGATGCGGTAATCATTATAGCATCGAAGGAGTCATCATAACTTTGAGCTAGCACCCATAATTCGATGATTGGTGCTCCCGTAGTTTCTTGAAGTGTGTGTGGATGACCTAGAGGAATTAGGATTTATATTATTTGATCATTGATCGCCAATGATGAGCATTCATCATGCGCAGATTTGAATCTAAACAAGGTATTATACAGTTTGAATTTTGTGCATAATATCTTTCACGCATGATCATGAGGAAGTAATTAGGAAGCTATTCTCTGAAATTGATAGTTTTATGTCATTAATTGGTGAAAATTTTCAAAATAACATTTTTGGAGCTTCCTCTTCATGCCTGGTACCTTCATCATCCCAACCTCAGGCCAATCCCATCACGAGCCCTTGGGTCCCAGCAATTCATCTCAAGAAAAGCATATATATATACAATTCACTTTAAAGAGGAAATTCAATTTAATAATATTTAATTTCATAACTAAAAAAACATGACAATTAAACTTAGTATACTTTAATTCCTCAGATTGGATTAACCAAACCAAATCAATTAAAACAATTCAATTTAAAAGGATTTGGCACCCCCTTCCAAACCACCCCAAGGAGAGATGGCCTCTAACCCGAACTATCTCAAGAAAAAATGGAATTGGGAATGACTAATGGCATCCCATGGGTCATACTATCATTATAATATGAAGTAATAGGTATAAATGGATCTCACTCAAAAATACCCAAATGTGCGCTAAAAGTTGTACCCCCAAAAACCCGTGAAAAGAAAAATCAAGATATGAACCACCTACCTTGGACTCATATACATAGGCACATCTAATGTCAACACAACTAGAAAAAAAGGATATTGTAATAGTTCAAAACTGTGGCAATATTCCCCAAAACCATGTCTATAGGCTACGGCCACAGTTTTGGCCAACCATGGCCGCTATCGTCGTGGCAGTAGGTCTTGGCCTATTGTTGCGGTTTTAACCATGGTAATAGCTACCGATTTCCATGGTTTTGAAAACCATGGAAATAGGCCTCCACATTGGACATCGTGGAGGTTAACCAAAATCCATGGTTTTAAACTGTGGCAATAACCTAAATCAAAAATGTCCTCGGCGGGTTTCAATCCATGCACATGCACTTTGTAATCCAATGCACTTACCACTACACCATGCCACAATTAGGGTGTATATATATATATATATTATGATATATATATTAATAAAAACCATGGGAATAGCCACAAAACTGTGGTGATAGGGCTTCCTGCCAATTTTTTTGTGGGAATTTTTGTTCCCGTGGAAGCACGAGAACCCTATAGCCACGGTTTTGGAAAACCATGGCTATAGGGAATCGAAAAAATTGGCCTATAGCCATGGTTTTAAAACCATGGCTATAGGACATATAACCATGGCTATATCCACTTATATCCATGGTTTTAAAACTTTGGATATAGCTCTATGGCAGTAGCTCCATTTTCTACTTGTGCAAGATCCAATTCGAAGCAGATCGGTGTAGATATGAGTTTCCATAGTATTCCCTAAAAATGGGTGAAAATGACTCAAATAGATTTAGTGACCTGTAAGGAAAAAACAAAGAATAATAGAAGCACATGTGAGTTTATCCTTACTATTATGAATCTAATGCACTCGACAGATCAAAAATCAGAGTTCAGATAGAGATATGGGATCAAAATATACCTAAGGAGAGGAGGAGGGGGTTTCCTCCTGCTATGCACATGACTAAGGAGAAATATGGAGAGAGAAATAAGAATATAAAGAAAAATAAAATCTAAAAAAACGCCTTGTACAGGCCACATGGTTTACTCACACGGTTTACCAAAACATGTGGTAACCATGCATGCTATAGTGTTGAGGTACTTCCTAAGTGGAAGTACTTATGCTGCATTTTACATGGTTTTCTCTAACTATGTACAAACCATGCAGAAGCCTCTTCCACATATTCAAGAAACCATGCACGGTCATGCACCTCCCTTGCATGGTTTACAAAAACCATGCATGGTTTCAAAAACATGTTTCATGGTTTCCTATAAGGGGTCGCATGATTTACCTTAAATTGTGAACCCTAGTGTATAATTTCAAAATAGGACATTCAGCCTATGATGCTCCTAAAACTTATTTTGGACACATGAGGCTTCAGAGAATGATTTAAAATCATTTAAAACATGATATAAATATTATGGAACTCTTGGAATTTGATTCAGATCAACGATGTAGAAAATATCATATCCACTAAATGAAAAAATAAAATCTGGAGTGGTTTTTGACCCTACTCAAAAACTCAGGATATTACAATCTCCCCACCTTAACAAATCTTGTCTCTGAGAAATAAAATTTAACCTGGAGATGGTACCGAACATACACATCTAAAAAGAATTAACCCATAATACCCCGGTCTAAAGGGTATAGGAAAATTACCTTAATGGGGATCCCCACCTTAGGAATTGTCTAACCTGGTCTCAACTCAACCAAAATCTCAATGAAAAAAAGTTCCATTAACCTATTTCCTAGAATCATGGTCTTCCTATTACACATCGTCACTCCTTCACCTCACTGAGTGCTCATGCTTCATTTAAGGCACCCATTCATTCTTGTACCACATCATTTCCCACCTCAAGCCCATGTCACCCATGGAAACATTGAGGCCTCATATCTCCACAGATGCTCAAATCAATCTCAGTGCCTCCCACCTCAGTTAAGTATTCCACCATCATGGTTCCCAGATGCCTCGCACATCAAGTAACTCAAATCCTAAATGTCATGATGCCCAATTACCTTATAATCACACATCCAACAATGCTCAATTTCAAAACTCGGTGCCACACACCTCATATATACATATCCTGCATTCGATGTGATTCCAACCTACTGACCAACATCTAGTAAGTCTATATACAATTTTTGTAATCATTTCACCAAAAATTACTTGGATAAATAGGTCATTCCAAAAGAAAACAAAAAGAAAATCTTGTCCATGCCCATGGTGTACCTCTAACTGTTGTTGTCTCACTATCCCACTTAGTTCTTAGAATCCCCATAGAGTCTACCTAGCCTGAAGCTTGACTGCCTGATGTCTGACTATTGTGTGGTGCTTCTCTATCCACTAACCACTAACCCCAATGATGGGTCCCACTATCTATACCATGTCCATTGCATGTAGATAAAGCTTGGATACCCTCACTTGGTACCAATTCTATCCCATCCTAAGAGACCTAAGACTACCCCTAAACCTGATCATCAGTAGAATGAGAAGGACTCCTGTAGAACCTCTTGAGATGTCTGACCTACCCACATGATCATCACTTCTTTGGAGGCCTCTAACACTAATTCTATACATTACTCATTTTCCCAAACTAAAATAAAACCATAGAATACTTACTCTGAGGTGGTCTAGATTAGTCCTTGGCATGATTGCTCTGTTAGAAATCATATCATCCTCACTTCCTGCCATCTGAAGCATCACCACTGAAGTCAAGTAAAAACATTTTCAAACTTGAGTACGGCCTATCTTTCTGATTTCCATCGGCTATGAGTTCTTGGTTCACTACCTCAGAAAATGAGGCCAATATAAAGATGTTTACCAGCACCAGAATGGCATGTTGTAAACCATCCTTGAAGCACCTCACCCTATTGTTTTTTTCGCTCACCATACCATGTGCGAAGAGAGAAATATCAGTGAAAATCATTTCTTAGTCAATGGCAGACATGTCACCCTACTGAATGATTAGAAACTCCCGATCTCTTTTATCCCTCAACATCTCTGGGAAAAAGTGCTTGAAGAATATAGCCTCAAAATCCTTCCAGGACAAACCCTCATGTCTACCAACCTGAACTTGCAAATCCCACCAATGATTGGCCGGTCCTCTAAGCATATACATATATAGCTTCAACCTCCTCCCTAGAGGTGTCTCGAGCTATTAAAAGATCATATTCATGCTCTATATCTAGTTCTCATCCACTTGTGGACCACCCTAACCCTAAAAATGTGGCGGGTGCTGCTATTGGAACTCCTACATCAGATATTTCATCGATGGCTCAAATACTTGAGAACCCCTATCGATATTGTGGATAACATATACCAGGATCTATCAGAGATTCTTAGTGATCCAAGACCCAAAATTAGTGAAATATGGAGGTTTCCCCACCTATAATGAAAACTGAGCCTGTCCCCGAGCTTGTATCTACTCTGTCTAACCCTTAGGGGATTGAACATTCTCTTTCTCCTATGGAACTAATCTATCTCCCACCTAACGCTCCATCTAAGCCTTTTAGTAGGAACCCGCTAAATACCATAAATGGTTAAAAATATAATATATATATAAATTCATAGATAGTTAAAGTAGTAAAAAGGAAATTTCAACTCTCTACCATTACTCTCCCCTACCATAGACATGTCCCTCTGTATTCCATCCTCATGCCCTCCTTACCTGCCCTCAATAGATCCAGGTATAAATAGTACCTCAGGCCATGTTCATCTTGACAACCATTGTTGCCTCAAACCAATGAACGATTCACCAAACTTGGGGACAAAAATCACCCCATTCCATATTACATGCCTACTCATATAATATCCCGGTCTATTACTCAAATCACATGAAATTTATATATACATATTATATAAAATATCACATAAGCAGCTCAAACCACATTGCATAAGAAATTTCACACCACGACATATCACATTACACATTTTTCAAGGAATTTGATATTTATCACATGGTATAATCGTTTTGCATGGAATGCATGAATTTATAAATTTGAAATTCCCTAAGATGTGCCTATGAAAATCCAAAAAAGAAATAAATCACAATCACAGCTTGTCATATCGAGAAAATGTTCCAAATTCTCCCTTACCTCACCAGGTGATGGGTCATATATCAAAACGATTTAATAATCACATTACAAATCAATCACTCAAGGTGGAAATCAAATAAAATATAAACTGAGAATAATAGAATGTAATTTCCCACCCTTGGAAATTGAGTCTATCCCTCATACAAAGGGATATAGGCACAAAAGAACAAGCTCAAAATCCATTTTCGACCACATCCTAATATCTAGTCTTTCATTACCCAAATAGTAATACCATGAAAAGAGGTAATGGAGACTTCTATAATACCATTTGTAGCATCCTGAACCGATTAGCCACCCGAACAGTGCTATCAAGTTGGGTCCCACTAGACTTAGGCGCACCTCCTCGTATGTCAATGGCTTCCAAATAAAAGTGAGGGTGTAAAGTACAACATTGGGGAGACTATACCCTAAGGGAAGAAAAATATAATACTAGTACAATAAATAATATATGTTACCTACAGTGGAATGAAAGACTCATAAAACTCAAACCAGACCTTCCCATGGAGGAAGCACAAAAATACTAGATAAATACCATAAGTAATAAATACATAATCAGTAGAAAGTAAACAGATCAGTATTCCAAAAAACCACTTGCATCCACTACTAAAAAAACAAGAATGCATAAGAATATTGGTCTTACTTGTAAATATACCAAAGAGGTTGTCCAATTACTAACCATTACATGTCATACATATATACCATGTTGATATAGAAATAAAAGATAATCAAAAGAAGAACTCCAACTAGGGACTACCTCAAGGTCATATGCCAAACTCCATGCAAAAACTAATAAGATCTAGATCCTAAGGTTGATCCTTCACCTAAACATAAATTCATAAAGTCTACACATGTCTCAAAAGACCCATTTAGGGTGTGAGAACTAGTATCAGTAGAATACCATGCAAATATGCATACCTAGAATATATGTTTAAGTAGGTTTGATATAATAAATTAATAAATATACATAATGCGTAAAGTAAACATAGACTTCCCTGGTGCTAAAAATCCACCAGAAAGACATCTCCTACCTCAACCGTCACCAAAATACCAAAATTAAAGATGGTCATTAGCCCATGGACCAAGGTACTTCTATAACAGCATAACCCATGTGAACCCTTAGGTTCTATCTCAATAATGTATCCTAGAACCATGTGCACCCTGACACCTTGTGTCTCAATAAGTACTGACATCCTGAAGACATGCCCAAATCATTAGTATATGGAATCTCAAACCCCTTATCAAAGAACCCATCATCTCATATCCCAACGTCCGAAGGCACAACAATGTATGTCCTCAAAACAAATCTTGTCCCATAGACTCAATAATGGATAACCACAACCCCCAACTGATAGCCTCATCACTATCAACCTAAGGTTCATCACCTTCCACATGGATGACTATAGTAAGAACCCTCAATCAAAAATCCTAAAATTCACTATTGAGGGCCTATACCCACTTGAGTGGTCAAAACCACCTCATCAACGAAGTCATTATATGTGAATATGACTCAATTTGGAACTTCGCCCATCATGTGTGAGTACCAATCACCAAATATAATAACCTAGCCCACATCAACTAGAACCTCATGCCCCTGAAACCATATCACAAAAACCTGATGGCATTTCCTTCCCAATATCATGGGCCATGCCTAACCTGGCAGTCCCAATGCCTCAAACCAATGTATACAATGTCCAATCCCTTGGTCAAACCTACTCTAGAAAATCCTATCCAATCCCAACCAGACGATCTCATTAACTCAATCTTGACGGTCATGCCATCCAAACCTTGGTCCAAGCACATCATGACCCCTTGGGTCCTAGAAAATCAACTCAAGCTAAGCATGTATATATATATAATTCAATTTAAACAGGAAATTCAATTCTATAATATATAATTACATATATAAACAAACATTATAATTCAATTTAGAGTACTTGAATGCCTCAGATCAAATTAACCAAACTAAATCAACAAAAACAATTAAATTTAAGGGGTTTGGCACCACTGACCAAACCACCCCAAGGAGTGATGGCCTCTAACCTGGCCTCACTCAATCAAAAATGTAATCGGGAATTCCCAATGGAATCCCATGGGTTAAACAATCATTGTGATGTGAAGCAACATGTATAAATGGTTCTATCTCAAAATATCCAAATACATGCTATAATTTGCACCCCAAAACAACTTAAAAAACACAAATCAAGATATAAACCACCTGCCTCAGACTTGTAGACATAGGCATGTATATATTGAGCACTAATTCATAGTGTATTTTTGTAGATTTTAGTTTTTATCATATTCCATAAAAATAGGGAAAAATAACTCAAATGGATTTAGCGCTTTGGGAGGACAAAACAAAGAGTAAGAGAAAAAAATGTGGGGCTAGCCTTACTATTATATCTCTAACATGCCAAACAGATTTGAAATCAAAGTTCATACTAAGAGATGGGATCAAAATCCACCAGAGGATGGGAGGGGAAGGTTTCATCTTGCTATGCACACAACTAAGGAGAAATAAGGGGGAGATAAATAAGAAAATAAAGAAAATGAAAAACTAAAAAAACACATCGTACATGCTTCATATTTTACTTTCAAGGTTTACTAAACTGTTCAGTAACCATGCGTGTTATAGTGTTGAGGTACTGCCTAAGTTGTAGTAACCATGCAGCCTTTTGCACAGTTTGATATAACCATGTAAAAACCATGTAGAAGGATTTGTAACATATCCATACATCCATGCATGGTCATTCACCTCCCTCACATAGTATACTCAAACCACATGGTAGTTCAAAAACATGTCGCGTATATTCCTAGACGGGGCCGCACGATTTACCCTAAACCATGTTCCCTAGTCTGCAATTTCAAAATAGGCCATTCAGCCTCTGAAGCTTCTGAAACCTCTTATGAACACCTAAGGATTTGTCCAAAGATTTAAACTCATGTAAAAATGATATAAAGATGATGGAACTCTCACAAATTTATTCTAATCAGTGATATATAAAAATTCATAGCCACTAATTGAAAAATTCAAATCAAGAGTGGTTTTCGACCTGACTCAAAAAACAATGAAATTACAGGATGTTACATGGATCCTCTACTATATTCATTATTTCACCCATCATCATGGGGTATATATCCTCTAACATCATATGAGGTAATGACCTCATGATCCTCTTAATACTTCTAGACTGATATATACCATATAAGATTTTATTTGGTCGGATGAGATTTTTTATATCATACTCTAGGAATTGAGTACCTCCCATTACCACACTTGGGTCTAGAACATTACCTTAGGTATCATGAACTACCTCAATGGGAAATTGAATTATAGGTTGATCTTAGTCCCCTTATTGTATTATCGAGATACCATGACTACTAGATGCCTATTTTTTTGTGTTGTTTTGTGATTCTTATGATTTCTCAGTACCCTAAGGGTATATTTAAGATATGATGTTTTCTCTAGCTACCAAATTTAGGATTTAAGGACTATTCAATGTTCTAAACACACCTAGCTACTCATGCATGGTGAAATTTTAGGATTGGAGCTATAAATATTATAACTTCTCAACATCTCTAAGTCCCCTAGTGTTTGAACATATTGGGATTGTTTTTCTTAACTTTCTTTCGTCTAATCCTTACTGTTAGGAGCCTTGAGATGACTTGTTTTGTGGATTTCATTATTTTCCTACTCTTTAACACCTTAAGTTCTAGAATTAATGTTAATTTTTGTTGCATTCTACCTTTACTGTCTTTGAGGAATCTCCTATGTATGTTTATATCCAGCCCTACAGAATCCTTGGGCCCACCCAAGTTGTGTCAGTAAAGATGATTTACAAATCAAAGACATATTTGTGAGAGTGGAGCTAACATAGATTTTTTAGATTTGATTCCTAGAGACCTTGGTGGATGTAGTGTTGGAAAAACATTGGTGGTACTAGGAGTTGAGGTTAGTAGGATTTATTCATGTATAGATCCAACATTCATGGTGGGCCTCTTCACCTCAACTAGTTTTCAATTTTCCTTTCTTGGATGTTGGTCATGTAGTTTCCATTTTTTACATTATGTTATTCACATTAGTTATGTAATGATTTCAATATTGGTAATTATTGTATTGGAGATATATATATGTTTTATCTTATGATAGGCTAAGGCCTCCCATATGTGTGATATGCCAACTAGGTTCTAGTCACCGACCCCTAGCCTATTGGAAGTGAGTTGGGATGAAACACTTAGCTTACCGTCACTACAGTTGGGGTCCCAGGGGGTCGATTCATTTGAATTACATTTTCTATTATGTGGCCACTATATCATTTAAATCCATATAATTAGGAATTCTATAGTTTCTCTCCATCCAGGGAGGCATTAGGCACCTCCAAATAGAGGCATCAGGTATTACAGAGTTGGGATCAAGCCCATGAAAGGAGATTACAAAGTATCCCTATAAAGGGAATCAGAAACAAAATATTTTATTTCCACATAATGAGACACATCATTCCTTTTAAGTTCATGTGGAAAAGACCATAGTGGTTCCTTTTAAGGCCAAGAATTCATGAATGGTTCAAAGTAGTTTAAAGAAAAGTGGAGTAAACTATATTATATGTTGTTTACATTACTACATTTATGATTACAATGTGAATGATACATAGATATGGTTTTGTGGGACTTACGCATAAGAGTCCCTTTTGGGTTTATCTTTTCTATTGGTAATTAAATATGATAGGGTATGGTTAGGGCTTACAATTGGTAGGAGGTCATTTTATCTTCCTCATTTCAGGTTTTGGGGGAATCTTATGCTCATCCCATAAGGAAAGAAAATAAGGGTTATATTATTATCATCAAACAAGTAATTATGGGCTATCTTATACACATCACATAGGGTATCTTATTCGTATCACATAATAAGGTTTGTTTTTTATAATTGTTGAAAAAGTAATATTTTACATGTTTATTTTAATATAAACACATTATTTATGCACTTTAATTGATTAAACATTCCAACATTTTATCTTTTTTGAAATTTATATAATAATATAGGAAATATATGAAATGCACTAAAAAAGTGATGAATTCCACATAAATATGATTTATCATGATAAAGGAAAGTTATGGCCTAATCTTGAAGCTCAAAAATGAAAATCAGGGGGACACAAATCCAAAATTTATATTAATTGATTATTTACATCATAAATCAGACATTTACAATGTAAAAGTTGAATATTTAAATGCATAAGATAAACCATGATGGAAAGAAACAGTCTATGAGTTAACTAACCCTTGTCACATCATGACACATATGTGTCTCACCATGATACAACCATGATTTTCTTAATCCATATAATTCTGAGCATAAATCATTCCCAAGGTGATGCCTCAATAATTTTATGACATAAAAAACATTTTATGATGTAAAACACCTGGATGAGACCTAAAAATGGTAGATTTGATGAATTTAATTCTTCTGACCATATATGAAGACCTGATTATATCCCAAGATGTCTTTTACCCATTTATGATGGGTTAAAGGTTCTTTTAGGACTATAAATATAGTTCCAAGGGGATTGAAAAATCATTGGATAGTCTAGGGAAATATTCATTACACCAAGGAAGAGGGTTTACACTACTTTTTAGGTTTTCTAATTTCTGCTTTATGTTTTTAATTTATCTTTAATTTAACCTTAATGCATGTTTTATTAATGTGTTTCTTCATTCCAATTTTGTTTCATTCTTCCAATCTCTTTCATCCATTTTCTCTCTCTTATCTCTTTCTATTATGACATGTTATGCTCTTAATGATGAGAAACTAGCCTAAGGATTTCCTTGGTGGAGGTTTCATGGAATTTTAAAATTATTATGATTTAATTATTTAAATTTTTTAATTGAATTTTTTTTTGAATGAGAGGGAATTTCCCAGGTGTAGTGATCATCTACCATGATATTAATCTTGAATTCATTCCTATTTTCTACCAAGAGGAAGAAAAAATTGGTCTGACAAAGAGGGTTCTTATGCATTATAAAAATCTTCATCAAGTTAGGGAATAAAAATCCATGTATAGATGTATGGATTTTCAAATGTAATTTAATCAATAATAATGAATAATAAAAGAACCTGAGAAACCAAACCCTAAGGACTAAGACCCTTATTTTACCCCGCATTTACTCTATTTTTCATCTACATTTTGGTTGTAGTATTTCATTACATTAGTTTTCAAAAACCCAAAATCCCCAAATTTCATTGTTTTAATAAAATAAACAAAAACCCCAAAAGAAGTAGGTTAGGTGAATTGGATTTAGTGATTTAACTAACTATAAATATTCTCAAGTGAGATAACCCAAGTCATCCATTATTTTATATTAGTAAAAATAAATCTTCTTTTTTGCCACACTATAACTGGTGTATTAAAATGGGAATAGTTTCTAGCTAGTTGAGTGGTCTTTCTTTTAATTATTATATTTTCACATTTTTGTGAATAATTTTTTTATATTTTATAAAAATAAAATAAAATTATAACTCACACTGGTCAATGGAAAATAGTTTTTTTTTCTTTTCTAGATAGATCAGGGGAGCTCAAAGACAAATATTCATAGAGTAGGAATTCAAGTACCTCATCTAGGACCTTAACGACACACTCAAACACCCAATAGTTAAATGATTAGTTAGAGAGTTAAATGAACTTTATAATTAATTCTTGTAATTTTATCAAGAAATATATGATACATGAAAGTTTTATTTATTTTTCCCTAATTTTTTTAATATATTATTCAGGTATAATATTTAGAACCAGTGCCTAACAACAATATCAAAGACCTATTGTAATGGATTGAAGAGAATATATAAGAGAATTTGAGAAATTGAAATGGATAACTGAATATTTCCATAAATCCTCGTAGCGGAAACCTAAAACTGAACCAGAAGAAAAACATGATCCAGTGGTATAATAGATTTCACCACTCATCTTTGAATTTATGAACATAAATAGCAAAAGGAGGAGGTACATAAAGATCCATTCCACCCCACTCAACCATTTCTATAGGAGAGTGATGATAAATGCCAGACTAATAAAATTCATATAGGAGATCAATAGAATATGGATAACTTATGGAATGAATAAAAAATTCAATATGATCTCTATTTCCTTGAAAAAGTAGAATAATTGGTACCATTTAATATCACTCTAGCCATGTAAGATGAATAAAAAACCCTTGTGGTGGAATTTGAAGAAATAATAGATGATTATAACTACTTGCCTTCATTTGATACTACAAAAAACTCCAAGAGGTTCTTTCCACTGAAGAAGTGATTGAATCCATAACAACTCAGAGATATGATCCTTTTTAAAAATGAATTTCATTCAAATTTTTTGAATTATAATTTATTATCACACTTGATACATTGAATTTTCATATTCACCCAACTCTTATTATGCCTTGGATGAAGATGAAGGACAAGAATAATCACCAATTGAGGAATACATGGATCTTTCTTAAGACATTGTAATTTTATTAGAGGAATCCCGTGAAGATATCCAAGTGGTCATACCTAAAGCAATAGATATATGAGATACTTACACTAAAGGGGAATATTTCTCTATCAATTCTTCAAAGTTAAATTTCATTCAAATAAAATTACCTAAAAAATTTACATTTGAAAATTATTTTCATACATCATATCTCATGAAATTGCTGGATAGAAATAAAAGGTTTCATGAGTAGCAACCGAAGAGGGGGAGGACCCATACTTCATCCTAATCCCACCATGAAATTTGTACCTCATTGAAAATGAGATGGATCTAGTGTACTCTATCCATTGAGTCTTTAAAAACCAAGAATACGGAATGAAAGCTAGAAAAATCAATATGTGGTGGTCCAAATAAAAGAAACCACACCCACCATCAGATTACAGAAGATATCTAGTAATTACCTTTTAGAGTTATTCCAACCTAAGGACCACTTGGGGGATCAAACTAAGGCTTGACCTTATTTTATTTTTATTCACTTTCTAGGAATTTAAATTTTGATTCATAGTTTAGGAATTAGTTATTAGTATGCAGCCCTATTCATCATTCTTTTTTAACTTACTCTAGTATGGTCCTTAGAATTTAAATCATGATTTTATTATACAGTTCCATGATACAGATTAAACATAAAGTCCCCTCAATCAGAAAAAAAGGCTGCACAATCTAACTTGGATCATCATTAAATAGGGGAGCATGAGTTTTAATTATTTATTTTATTTTACTCTCATAATTTTAATCTATTTTGAGATTTAAATTAAAATTTTATTCCCCACTTTGAACACTTGTACTATAGTATCGATCTAGAGGACATATGTTAATTAGGATAATCATTATGCCTTGTTTTAATATTCATTGTAGACATGATTATATGGGTGAACTGGTAAAATTAATTCATATAGTTAAACATAAGGGGAATAATTTGAAAATAATTATTTTTAGCAATGAATTAATTTTTATAAATGAAATCATTATTATATTTGGAATTTTTGTAATTTCTAAAGTTGATATGGATTGGTTTATTTTTTGTGTTCATTTTTATGAGAAATTATCCAATCATATGTTCTTATCACTGAGAAAACTTTTGAACAAATATTTCCCATTTCTTTCTATAGTATATTTATTGAGAGGCTGAGGCATGTTTCCTTTTAGAACTTGTCTGAAATCTTATCAATTTTATGACTAAACAAAGTCAATTTTAAAATAATTAGGAAAATTTTATTATTTATCCCATTAATTCTTTGACATGCATTAACATCAATCAATATTTTTCCCATAGAATTCATTAATGGAATTTTTAGGAAATGATTCATATTATAATCTTATTTTTATTTATTCCTACCATGCTCACAATATGTTATAAGATATTCAAAATAATAGGTGTAAAGTGTTTTTTTAATATAGATGGGGATCTACATCAGTGAAAAGATTATTCTTGGGGTATTTTTCATGTGTTTTTTATGTAGGATGTTTTATCATTTATTATACTTTATTGTTAACCTCTTTTTCTAAAAAAAGAATAAAAAAATGGGTTTTGTCTTTAGAAGATAAAAAATCACCATTTTTAGACCAATGATATAGGATAATATGGGGTTAGGTTGTGGGTGTGATATTTTTCTTAATAAAATATTTATAATAAGAAAAAAAGAAAAAAAATTGAGAGAGGGAGATTCATTCATTATGCTTAATTGTATCTTGTGCCTACTTTGAGCTTTGGTGGTTGGTAGATGAAATTTTTTGTAGAAGTATTTCCTTAGGATTATATTTTGATATCATGTAGTATGATTAATATTTAAACCTCCTTTTATATTTTTTTTATTCATTACCCACCTATTTTAAGTCTTAAATATATTTTATCCTTAATGAAAATACCTCATAATTAAATTTTACTTCCATCCTTATGTGGTGGAGATATTAGATTCCTTGAAAGATTATGGTAAGTGACATGTAATTAAGTTATAAGCACAACACCATTCCATTTATTACCTTAAGATATGAGTAAAAATAATTCCATGTGAGGTAAATTTCAAGTGTCATGCACATTAATGAGGAATTCATAAATTAAAATTGAAGGAATAAAGAGCGTTGTTATTTTGAGTGAAGAGGTAAAATGCATGATTGGATTTATTTCTTTAATGAGAGAGGATTTGGAGGAATTTGTTTCATACAATTTGAAAGTTTATTTTCCATTGAAAAACATTTTGTTCAGTTTCTTTTGAAATGAAAATACTTTGTAATTTTATTGAGGTAATTTTCATAAGGATAAGAATGTTCTTAGTGTGGGGAATTAAGAAAGAAAAGTTTTACATGTTTATTTTAATATAAAACACATTTTTATACACTTTCATTGATTAAAATTTCCAACATTTTTTTGGAATTTATGGAAGGATATAGGAAATGTCTAAAAATGATCCAAAAAGTGATGAATTCTACATGAAGATGATGTCCTGTGAAAAAGGAAATGTGAAGGCCCAAGATCAGAGATAAAAAATGAAGATCCAGGTGGAAACAAAGACAAAACTATTGTAAATTGATAATTTACATTTTATATCATCCATTTGAAATGTAAAGGTTGAATATTACAGGGCATAAGAAAAGTTTTAAAGGAAAGAAGCTATCTAGGAGCTTACTAACATGTGTCACACTATGAAACGCCCCTAATATTCTTAAACTATAAATTTTTTGTTTTAAATAATTTCTAGGGTGATTAATCAATAATTTTATAGTGTAAAACCCCTTTTATTATGTTAAACACTTGGACGGGACCCCGAAATAATAGATTTACTGGATTTAATGCTTAGGACCACATGTGAATACCCCATTATGACCTAGGATTAATTTTATCCATTTATTTTCCCATTAATGAAGGATTAAGGGTTATTTTAGGCCTATAAATATAGGTCCATTGGGGATTGTAAAATCATCAACTAGTCTAGGGAATCAATTATTTTTTAAAGAAGAG
The DNA here is from genome assembly GCA_963277665.1 of Viscum album. Taxonomy (NCBI): domain Eukaryota; kingdom Viridiplantae; phylum Streptophyta; class Magnoliopsida; order Santalales; family Viscaceae; genus Viscum; species Viscum album. Next base: position 1,302,195,248 of record OY728161.1, read on the forward strand.
TCATACCACTACTTTTTAGGTTTTCTAATTTCTTATTTCTATTTTAAATTTATATTTGATGTAACCCTAAAGTATATTTTATTAAAAAAATTCATTTGTCTAACTCTATTTCTTTATCTTGATCTATTTTATTCATTTTCCCTCTCTTTAAAATTTCTATCGTGACCACTTACGCTCACAATGACGAGCGATTGACCTGAGTCTTGGACTCGGGGGAGGTTTCACATCATTATAATTGAGACTTAATTATTTAAATGTTTTAATTTAATTTTTGGTGAATGAGAGGGAAATTAATGGGTGCAGTGATCACCTACCATAACATGAATCTCAAATTCCATCCTATTTTATACCAAGAGGGTGTGAAATTTTGTGTGATGAAGAGGTTTTATAGGCATGATAAAAATCATGCTCAAGGTATGAAATAGAAATACTTGTACATAGGGATGGATTTTAAAGTTTAATTTAATAAATAAAATAAATAATAAAAGAACCTATGTATCCAAACCTTAAAAACAATGACCTTTCTTTTAACAAATATTCATTATATTTTTCATCTATATTTAGTTTGTAGTTTTACATTGCATTATTTTTTCAAAACCCAAAAAACTAAAATTCATTTGTTTTAATAAAATTAATAAAACCCAAAAATAAGTAGATTAGGTGAATTTTAATTAGCTATTGAACTAAATATATATTTCTTCAAGTTAGATGATCTTGGTCATCCATTTTATTGATTATGAATAATAAATTAGATTTTATACTACCATTATATAGGTACGTATCTTGTCAGATAATAAGGATCATTTTTTTGGGAGATATTATCTCTCATGAGGAAGATGAGATAGTAATGTAATTGATATTTAACCTTAGGAAAGTTTCCTATGTATCTTGGTGAAATAGGAATCAAAACCCACATTGTTCAAGTTTCATAGTTTAAGGGAAATGATAGGATCATTCCATGCAGTTTAACATGATGTGGTATGGATAATGTTCTATATAGTTTAAAGTTGTATAGTAAGGACTACTAGGTGAAGGGTACCTAATAATAGGTTGTTGTGGGATATTGACATGAGGTTACTTTCTATTTTGTTCTATATTATGAACAAGATGAAGGTATTTTTTGGAAATCATGAGGAGGATCTTGAATAATGGTAAATTAAGAGGATATTATTAACTCAAGACATATAGGGAAACTGAGAGGAGAATATCGACTCATGGAATATAAGGAAACAAAGAGGTGTATCTGAACACAAGTCTTATGAGAAAGCTAAGAGTATTATCTCAAATCCAATAATTTAATTAAACCAATAGGATTATCTTGGCTCAAGGCATTGATATGAGGTTTATGAATAAGCTAACCTGATGAGAAATATTTTTCAAATGGGGTTACCCTAGACCCAATCTTATATAGTAGTGAACTTTTTGAAAGGTGGAAATATGTTCTATAAGATTACATATTCCCATAAATGATTTAGTTTATGAAAAAAGATTTATTTTTATAGAATAATTCCTAAACACCTTTAAATGTAATCTTTTATAAAATGGGGCATCCTTGACCAAATCTTACATGGAATTTAATCATTAGAAGGAGAGTAAAATGTACTTTAAGAAACCCATTTTTTCACATAATATTTGGTTTTTACGTGAGTGGGTATGGTTAACTAAATCCATTATAGTTTGAAGTTAATTTTTCATGAAAGGGTTATGTGAATGTCCCTCTACAAAGGAATCTCATGGGATCCCTTTACAAAGAACCATATGAGGGAGACTCTGTTAAGTTTTAATGTGGTGAGTGAATTACTAAAAATATATTATATGGTTCCCTCCCCCTATCATGGGCTTGAAATTAGGGGTTGTCTAATATTTTTTCAAAGTATCACACAAAGGAAACACTTCTCAAACTATAGGATTCTTCTCAATGTTTGTTCCTTTCAGTCCTTTTTCTCAAAGTTTGTATTGGGTATTTACAGCCAGAATTTCATAACCACCTTCCCCTAATATATAGTCACAAAGTACCTATGTAGTCACAAATAATAACCAATTTTTCCCCCCAAGGATAGAACCTTATGTAGTCGTGCAGAATTATTTTCATGAAGACACAAAGCAATACATGGCTATGAGGATATTACATATTCATGAAAAATATTCATCATGCTACCAAAAAGTAACTACCACATATATGTATTTTATGTGAACATGAAGAAATTAAACCTTATCTCCACTAAGTTATGCCTGGACATAAATTACTACATGTTCATAAAGGATTTATTCATCAATAACCAAAAATATGGGTCTTTCATGAATGTTTATATTTTCTTATCAAATCATGGGATTCCATAGTGGAAAATTTCCCTTTATGTAAAAGTGAATCTCATCTTCAAATGACCAAATATTTTGATCCAAAAGCCTATTTTGGATCCATGAGTAGTCAAATTTAATTCTGTGAAATTATATACTCTATAAATTATGTATTTCACCCATAAAATATATTTTTTGAGACCAAAAAGTGTTTAGAAGACCCTTAAAATGGTTTTAATGGTTTCAAAACCCTTTTCTTTAGAAATGGATAAAATACATGGCCTATTCACAATGGGATGTTCACACCAACACATCAGCTGATTGGGAAAAGTTTTTTAAGGAACTACATCCCTTAATATGTGAGAAATCTTGAAGAGCAATGATATCCCATTGATGTCTTCTTTAAACATAGAGATACATTTTCCCACACTTTTCTTGTGTTACCTGAGTGAGGAACATATCATGTATTCCATGAAAAAGTGTATGGATCACATTTTTTAGTTTATAACAATCATTATTTAGAATCCCATGTAGAAACATCCAATATAACAGATAAAAAAAGTTTAACAAGTAATTTTTCCATAGTTTAAAATTTTTCAATCAAAAAATAGAATGATTTAAAGATTATTTGTAGTTATAATGAAATAAAACATATAATAAATCTCTATTTTTTTTGAAACTCTCAAACTAGTTCTTAGGTCAAATAAAAATGATATTTTTGAGAATCAGGGATTTTGGATGTTCATTGAATTTAAATTTTTTATGTTGAATTTTTCTTTTTTGGTTTAAATTTGTTGTTTTGGAAGAAATTAGAGGATTATAAAAGGAATTGAACTATTGAGTGAACTTAATGTTCATTTATAGTGGGACATCAGGATTCTAGTGTAATTTACTGGGAGTATGGGTTCTTGGTTAGTGGGGAGTTAGTCAACAAGTGGCCACTTATACGTTGGTGTTTAAACATCAAGATCTTGATGATCCACTAAGAATATAGTGGGGTCTACCAACGCTCTAGTAAACAGGGTTGGCCTTATTTAAAAGAAATAAAATTTTCTAATTATATTTTCAAGGGACTTCAAATTAAAGGGTGATTTTTCACTCCTAGAATAATAGTCCATCCTCTAATATCTCACAAATTCTATTGATCTTCTAGAAGGGGTATCTCACTCATTTATTGAAATATTTAGTCTATCTACTATTTTATGATCATGATATTACGAGGATCATTTTACCAATTATTTTATTAAATGTGTTTTGATTTACATATTAAAATGATTTAATTAATTATTATTATTATTTTTACAAATATTATTCATTTATAGTAATTATATTGGAATTTTTCATCTGTTCTAATAGTGTTTTGATTAACAATTTAAGGGTGGTTTATCTCAATAAATTTTTTTAGAGTTTAATTAAGTTCTTTTAAGTGAATCAAGTGTGTTATATGAGTGATGTTGATATAGAGTGAGATATATAAAATAATAATGAATTTAATTTAATTTTTAATTAATATAATTAATTTTAATTATTAATTTGGTATTATACAGATAAAAAATTAATTATAGTGCAATTAATTAATGATATAATGATTGATTTACTATTATTTAGTGAACTAAAATGATATTTCATGGTACATATAATAAATATAATATTTATTTTTGTTTATTTATTACATTATTGGGGTTAAGGAATTGGTTTCTAATATTCCTAGTAATTTTATGTCATATATGATTCACATTGATGATATGTGATAAATATAAAATAATTAGGGTATGTTTATAAGATCACACATGTGGTAAATGAGTTATTTGGGAAATAAATAAGGGGAAAATATTCCAATAATAATGAATTATATTAAATGAATGAATATAATGTTTTAAATATTTTGAGTGTATTTAAACGATTCATGAAGCATATAAATAGAATATACTAGGGAATTTTTAATAGGTGATGAAATTATTAAATTTTTCTATGAATAAATTTATTAAATTTATAACTTAGTGTATTATTAGAAAACAATTATTTATTTTTTTGGTTTTACTTGTTTAAAAAGGAAATAAAAAAGACTAAAATTATCTTTGGGAATTCATTTTATAGAGTTTCATGGTATTTAAAATAATTTTGGATGGTTTTGGTTAGAGATCCCGAAGACACGCCATAATATGGGGTAGCACATTTGGGTTTTCTTATTTGGTTTGAAAAATGAATAGTATTCATAGTATTATACAATAAAATATGAATCAAAAATATATGGTGGATGATCCTATGGTTCTTTAAAAATATTAAAATATGTGACCATTAAGAAAACAATGTTATAATGAATGATTATTCTTAATATTTTTTTATGTTTCTGGATAAAACAATTTATGAATAAAAATGATTACATTCTAAAGTAGTTTTTCTTGTAAATGGAAAACATTGGTCATATAATCCTACATAGTTATAATTGTATATATTAATAGAAGAAATTTCCATCACCAGTATTTATGATGAGGTAAATCACATGGTGGTTATCACCATTGTGCACATAAAAATAAGGATAATTTCATATTTCATGTCTTGAAGGTGGGTATTCTTTTAAGAATACACATCCAAATAATATTCTAGAATAAAACAATCATGGTATATGGATAATATGATATTTAAAATAAAAAATGGTCATATTTTCAAGGATATAGAGTTTTTGGAAACCATGGTATTTGGATTCAAAGTGATAACCTAAGAAACCACATGGTATCATGGCATGACACATTGTGGTTTGGTAGATTTTTAAACATTCTTCATATTTAAAAATATTTGTAGATATGGAATGAATTGGATTCATTTTTTAGATACATTCAATGGTATTTTCAATGGATTTATGGATTTTTTTTAACATAATTAATCGATGGAGTGAAAACTTGACATTTGGGAAGATATAAAAATTTTAAATAATTAAATAAATAAAATTGAAGATCTAGAGATTGATTGATTGATTTGGGAGTGTGATTCTATAGAAAAATTCCATGGAAAATAGAGGATAATTGGATCTCATCATTCTGCTTTTTCAATGGATAAAGAGGAGGATGAGGATTTGTTCTTCAAGATGAAGGTGGAGCTTATTGTTATATCAATAGAGGTATACTCTATCCTATTTTTATTTATGAATGAAAAATGTACTCAATTGATTTTATAATGAGTCATTTTTGTAAAAGAGAGAAATGGTATTTCAACATGTGAGGTTGTAAACCAAAGGGGATAGTGAATCTTATTTGAACTTTTATAAATAGTTTTATTAATTTTTTTACATATGTATATCTTCATTTTATAGACTTAGATAGATCCCACTGTGGGTAAATAAAGTAAATTTTATTATTTTAGGTTCTTTTTTTATTAGATAGAGAGGTGTGTTCCTATATATCATAGAACAAGATTGTTAGAGGAAGAATTTTAAAATTTACATACTTTTATTCACCCCCTCCCCTCATTAATTTATTATTCCTATTTGAGAAAAACAAGTTATATTTGAAAAAGGTTGGGGAATAGTAGTGAAATCGTAACTAAAGGTTCATTTTCTAATGTGTTTTATATCTTATATTGATATTATAGAGGTTATAAATTATAATTTATATTTATCTATAATATAAAAACTTTTAATTTTAGAAGAATCAGATAAATAAATATTTCAGATTTGTTGGCATTGATATGTACAGAATTTTTATACATAGAATTGTGGTAAATATGGAAAATAGAGAGCTCATATGAAGAGATTAAAAATAATTATATGTTTTCACCAAAGGAATCAATTCCTTACTGGTACCTTCATGTAACATAATTTACACAATTTTGATGTCAAGTAAGTCCTAAAATTTCATATATGAAAAGTTCTTGAATATCTATGAATAAGATAAAATAATGAGAGAAGCCAAATTTTAGGTGCTTTGGGAACAAATATGAGTATTGGAAGATACAAACTACTAAATTTTTTTTTGACACATTCTATAAATGGGTGAATGAAATTGTATAATAAATGTGTAAACTTGGAAAAATACTTAAAAGTTTCATTATTTTAAAGAATATACTATAAAAGTTTCTTTCTTACTTAAATCTAAATATTTTGATGATTAATTAAAAGAATCCCTCATTGGGTGACATGAAAGTGATTATCATTACATATGTGAAGATAACTAATGAGGATTATGTTATGAAAAATGATATAACTAAGGAATAATAATCCAATGAAAAAAATAAACTCTACTTTAAAATATGATCTAGAATATAAATAATATTATGAGGTTATTTCATTCCTCTCCACAACCTATAAAAGGGTGAATAAGTGTTTAAAGGGGTGATTTTAATTACTTTCTTTTTATATAGAATAGTTGTAAACATTGATACTAATATTTCTAGGAAATTATTAGATGAAAAAGTGCATTTTACAAAATTAAATAAATCCTACAAATATATAAAATTCAATAGGATCTCTAAATATAATTTATTCGAAAATAAGAACTGTATTTCAAAAAAATGATGGCTCAGACAAATAAATAGTGGAGTAAATTGAGGGATTAAAATAACTAAATAATATATTCTTATGATTTTTATACATAAACAAAAAATTGAGGAATAAAAATAAAGAGAATAAAAAAAATGAGGTTGTTTTCTATAATATCCTAGACTCCTAAAACCTAGGTCCATTAGTTATGTTAAATTATTGGTAAATAAATATTCCATCAGATCTGAAGGATTAGTAGTCTTGGAAGACTAGAAACATGAATAAATTAAATTTTAAAACATAAGATACATCATGAACACATTGAGAGAACATTATTATCCCTTCCATAATATCCTTTAAAATTACACATAGTTATCCTATAGGTTTCTTGGGGAAAGAAAAAAATAAGGGTGATCTTAGATTCCTAGTAAATATTATCATACAATTGAAGTTATCATAAAATATACATGGGATAAGTTATATTGTAGGAATAAATAAAATATATAAATCCAAAATCTACTAAAACTGGGGGAATTCTATATCCATGAAAATAAATGAAAACATGAATTACAATAGTCATTGATCTTATAATAATGGAATGCATAATGTTGGACATCAAAACATAATTCTAATTCCTTTTTATAAGACACTATACTATTATGGGTAGAAGTATACAACAAATCCCAAATTTTTGCCTCAAGATACCTTTTGATGCATCGAGGGGCTATATAATTATGGTCCCCACCCATAACCTGATTAATTCCAATTCATTCACTATAAGATTCAACAGTAATTTTCCTATCATTACCTAAGGAACTTATTAATGAATAAAACCTGACTATATGTGTAATGAGAAGAAATAAAATCAAATACTTCATCATTCAAAATAATAATGTGGATTTCTAGAAGAACATCCCTTAATCAACCTATAAGATTTTGGGTATCTTCAAAGTAACATGAAGTGACCTTATCAAAGAAATATAGTGGTAAGTATAATTTAAATGTATTTGGTTATCCGTGTAAGATATTAATTGGGTTCGATAGTATTAATTAGTAGGTGACCAATGATATGGTAGTAAAAATTCTTTATCATGGTTTTTAAGAGAATTTGAATATTCTAAAGCATATCCCATTTGAGTATTTAACTGGATGTGAAATCTTAGGCTCACTCATTGTGCCTCAGGGAGGTGATTGAGTTAATGATAAACCAAATAATTTCAAGGATATTACTCCTAGGTTCATTTGTGTAACATTTTTACAATTTATAGTATCTATATAGATATGTATTTTCTAGGAAACTAAACACACTTTTACTCTACCAAAACATAGGATTCCACAAAGGAAAAGATTAAATTTTACAATAGTTTTGGTAAATCTCAAATAAAAATAATATAAGGGTGGGATAGAAATATAAAATTTTAAATAACTATAATTTCATGAGTAATATGGTAAAAATTATTCCATGTAAATGTATTCACCATGCAAAACATAATAGTTGGTGAATATAACTTGAGTCCTGAAGAATGAAAATTGAGACGAAAAAATCCCACATATGGATTGGGTGGAAATTAAATCAAAACCAATTGAAATAGAGATATTAAAATTGATCTCAAAATATAGTTAATAAATACATTTCATGATATAACATCTTGAATAGGAATTATATGTACAACATATTGGAAATTATGTGCATAATATAAAACATATCTCAAATAGAGGAATTTGAGACAGAAAACCATTAGATATTTTACTGAATTATACAAACATAATTCACCATACTATATAATAAAAATAAATATCCTAATAACTTAATTTATAACCTTAATCATATCCATTTTTATTTATATTCTCCTTAAATATTCATTTTCTTTATGAATTCAACAAATCTTCTACATCGGGTGTTTATATTTTTTATTGTTTGTACTAGTTTAATAATAGTGATGTATGTATTCATTATTCTTCCAAATTTCATCATTATTAGGTCATTAAAATTACTTTAAGGGGTGTTTTATAGTTATTTATGATGTTTCAAATCCATTTCATGAGTTTTAATCATTTATCCTTGAAGATGAATGTGATAAAAATCATGTTTTGGTGATTCTTCTTGATCAAAGGGTGTTTTCTTAATTAATGGATTAAATATTGATATAAAATATACAGAATAAAAAACAAATAATTATTTACACATTTATATTATATTATACCAAAAAATATTTTCATATATTCATTCATGAAACAAATTCATATTATTTCTCAAGTATGTGGTTAAACCGACTCAAACATGAATATACCCTTATTTAATGAATGATTATGAGGTGGTTTTGTTCTAATATAATTATACCAAAAGAATAATGGTATTATTTGGTGTTTATTAGTGTGATATACTATAATAATAAAGGAATTATAATAATAAGTAATGGATAAAAAAATCCTACATTATTTTAATGTAATATTTTTCTCATATCATGCCTATTTTAAAATATTAAATTAATGATGATCATTTATTGATAATATCATTAATAGTTTCTCCAATTTTTCATAATAAAATCTTAATGGTATTATAAAAAAATCGCCTAATTAAATACATTATATTGACCATCAATAATGGGTGGTGATGAAAAATGAATTTTGTTGCTCGTTGTGGTGGTAGTCTGCACATAAACACGAATGGAAATTTTATTTTCTTAATGGATGGGATAGCTGAATATAAAATGATAATACCCTTAATATAGTAAAATTATAGTATATTTGTAACATCCCCAAATTTGTAACTCTCTCATAAGGCTAAAAAGGGTTAGTTATGGGACCTCAAACACACCTCCCCATACGCCAGAGGGTGATGACAAGCAACAGAAGTGTGAAACGTATAGTGGGGAAATTATACACCCTAGTATAAAGTGTCATAGTATTAGAAAATAAACCATACAAACAAATTAAAATAAAATTATAGACATATCATAATACCATTAAAAAATCCAACTGAATAATATAATAAATAATAAAGTAATAATGTAATGACGTGTTAGAATGTATGTAAATTTTATGCTAGAAACAATACAATTAAAATACTAGAAGGCTCAAATAAAGACTCTAAAAGTCCCTAGTCCTGAACCCCACATCGGTCCCATCACCAAACTCCAACCCATCAACAACAAAGAAATCAACTACAAGGCCCTTTTCCCTTTCCAAACCTGCATCTACATAATCTTCTTAGGTACTAAATAGTGGATTGAATAAGATGTTAGTATAACTCAGTAGGTCAACACCACTATGTCTAACCAAACTAGTCTAATAAGAAGTGTATGAAATAAAGAGATAATAAGTGTATTAATTAATTAAATAATTAATAAAATACAAGAATATCCTTATTCATCACCATACTAGAATAACTCTAAGCATGTCTTATGACTATGCCAACCACAACCATATAACTAAGGTAAAATAACCTGCTTTGGAACTGTTCCAGAATATCTCTAAACATGTCTTACAACCATGCCAACCACCGCCATATAACCATGGTATAGTCACAAAAATCTGGGTCAAATATCTATAAGCATTACAGTATTTGGGTTAAATCCCTGTATGCATTACAGCATGGGACTAGTCATAGCCTACTCTTTATAATAATTACGGGATGAGATTGTGATAATCACACTCAATATCATCATTATAGAATATAAGTGTTTAATTCCTAGGTCCGAGCCCGATATATAATCATTTCATCATGGTATTGGTCCGATCCCACTCAATATCATCATGACAGCATATGAGTGTGAAATTTCCATAGATAAGCCGGATATATAAGAGTTTAATCATAGAACACAAGTCCTATCATACAACATGGATATTACGATATCACATCATATATCACAATGATCAATTACGGGAATTAACATTTATATTTAAAATAAAACTTTCATTTATATCAAAATTGATTAGTAGTTATATCAATAAGAAAATAAGACATAAATTAGGGATTCTATAATAAAAAATCACTTGAGGTCACATGTCATTCTAAACACACTTTAAACCATTAGCCAATTAAATTATATTCATGGTTCTCTCACCCCATGGGTAACCATAAGCCAGGTTATAAGCTAATGGAAATAAAAGGACTTCAAGGAATAATCCAACTCATTTATTTACTTGATTTGGGCACATGAAACATTGTTTCAATCACAATATTGCATAAAATTGGAAATTATCAAACCATATGGTTAAAATTACGACCCCTACCTTAACCAGAAAATAATACAATGCTTCCAATGGAAAATTTCATGAGGAGGAAGGTTCAAATGATTTCATAGAGGTTCCTAGAAAAAAAAATAGGTCTAGATCAAAATCAACAACATAATTAGTCAAAGGATTTCACCACAACGATTGGAAGAAAATGAAGAGAAGAAAGAAACCTAACCAATAAGAATTTCAGGGGATTTCTCACATAAACATGACATCCAAAAGGGATTTTGGAACTCAAAATTCACATAGAAGATGACCTAGGGTTGAGAGGAGAGGATATATTGGGTAATGAAATGAAAATAAACAATAAAACATGTTTAAAACAATAGGTTGGGGAATTACTCTCTGTGTAATGTAGTCACACATCATGTAAATCTTCTTATTAGAATATGCTGAAAAAAACCCATCACCTCATATTTATTTTATTAAAACATCCAAATAGTTACATGATGTGCAATCCCTTTACACCATGGTTAAATGTTATTCAGATGGTTTTCATCCCATTTTCCCTTTAAACCACCCAACCCCCCTTTAAATATTATCAACTTACCAAGAACCCATGTTAACACTTAATCCCATTTATACCTAAACTTTATTAATTCAAAAATCATACATACAAAATATTTAGGTCCTTTTCCCCAATAAAAACTCTCCATATGGATCCAATCTAATTTTCTCAAGTTTCCTTGCAACCAAATACCGTGTTTATTCAAACGACAAAAATCTATGATGGAAAATAAATTGAAAGAAAATCTTATTGAAATACTCTGAGAGAGGCATAACTGGAGAATGATGTGATCTTATAACCTCCCCACCTTATAAAAAATCATCCCGAAGTTCTTCAAAGCATCACTATGAGGTATCGATTAATAGTCCAAGACACTATATTAATATATCAAACTCCCTATCCTAGGTCTCCTCTTGAACTCACCCATGCTTTCCTTACACTCTAACCAGTGGTATAGTCCTACCCAAAATATATTTCTCACCACAATGCACAGCCCATATCGGATTCTCCTCAAAGGAAGAATAAACTCAAATCTGGATTTCTAGTACATCTATCACATGGGAAGGGCCTTTATGGTATCTCTGTAGCTTCAACAAATGGAACACATTGTGAATGGAATAGTAGTGTTGTGGAAGGGATAAACGATACACCATTAGAATGAGCCTTGACACTATTTCAAAAGGTCTGACAAACCTAAGTTCTAGCTTTCCCTGTTTCCTGATACATAGATTCCTCAACCTAGGTAACACCTGAAGGGAAATATGATGAGAAACCTCTAATTATTAAGATCATATTTGATAGTAATAATAATATTATGCCTACTCTGTGTGGTCACCAACCATTGTATGATCAAATAAACATGCTCATATGTATCATGCATGAGAGTATTCCCAACAAGTGCTGACTCACCTACATCCATCCAATAAAGAGGTGAACTTCACAGAATTTCATAAAAATCCTAAAAAGGTTTCATTTGTATCAATAAATGTAAGAAATTATTATATAAAAACTCTATGAGATGTATATGTTTCTCCCATGAACCACCAAAATTCAAAACACAAGCTTATAACATATTCTCTAGGACCTGAATAGTCCACTCATATTGACCATCAATCTGTGGATGACAGGTTGTGCATAAAAAAACCCACAATCTTAGAGACTTCTGAAGATCATACTAGAAATACGATGGGAAATGAGTATCATTTCCAAAAAAGATACTCCTCAGAACACCATGAAATTAAACCACCTCAAGCATGTAAAGACTGCCCAGATCATCAACTATAAAGGTTTCCCTAATAGGTAAGAAGTGGTCTACCTTGGTCAGTCGATCCACAAAAAAACCCATATAGCAGCATTCATATGGTTTTTCCTGGGTAATCCTATCACAAAATCCATTGTCACATCATCCCATTTACACTCAAAAATAGGAAAAGGCTGTAAAATACATACTGGCCTCTGATGCTCAGCTTTCACCTACTAACAAGTGAATCATCTTTCCATGAAGCTTTCCACCTACTTCTATATTCCTGACCACCAATATTGTCTATGTAGATCATGATATATATTTGTTAAACCAAGATGCATTAACCATCTTGAATCATGAAACTCTCTAATCATCTCCTCGTACAATCCCATAGTACCCCATACTTGGCCACATAAAATAATAGAATTTCCTCTGTGGAGAGGCCATCCTGATGGGGTCTCCCCACTATATAATTTTTTCCTCAAAACTAGTCCCTTTGGATTAGACAACTGCTCAGTCATGATCCTATCCAAAATCATAGGTATAAAAGATGTCAGAGTCAGAGCTATCCTACCTTGAGACCACTAAACATAAAGATTCATGTCTATAAAAATGTTCATTATCTTCCACCCATCACAAGAATCTCGTACTACCTCTACCTATGTCTTTTACCTCAAAGCATCAACATTGATGTTTCCCGTACCTGGTGTATAAGATAATTCAATGTCAAAATACTATAGATACTCGACCCACCTCCTCTATCAAAAGTTCAGGTTTCACTGAGAAAATATGTACCTAAGTCTCTTATAGTCCATTTAAACCACAAACCTCTCAACCATGAGATAGTCTCTCTAACATCTTAGGGAATGTACTACTTATTATAAATATAGATCATGATTAGGGTAATTCCTCTCACGTGGTATCATCTTCCTGGATCCATAAGCAACCACACAATCCACTTGCATTAGAATAGATCTGAGTCCAAATCTTGATACGTCGTAGTACATGGTATATTCTTTACCCATAATAAATAAATTGAGGATAGTTTTTGAGGTAAGATATCCTTTCATCTGCTAAAAATATTTCTCACAAGCATCGTACTAAAAAAACTTCACACCTTTCTGGGTCATCCCAAACACTGGTGTTGCCAAATGTAAAAAATCCTGGATAAAGTAACAATAATAACCTGCTAAACCCTAAAAATATCTAGATATTGAAGTTGTTCTTGGGATATTACCAAGATACCATGGTTGTGACTTTCCTTGGGTCAAATGACACTCATTCCTATGAAATTTAATGTCCCAAAAAGTTCACTTTATTAATCTAGAAAGTGAATTTGGTTATCTTGGCATAAAGATGATTCTCTCTCAATGTACTCAGGATGATGTTAAGATATTCAAAATTATCATCTACTGACTAGAAGTACACTAAGAATTAATTGACAAAAACCACCAAAAACTAGTCCCAAAAAGGATAAAATATCATATTTATTTAGGCCATGAATATTAAGGGAGTGTTATTCAACCCAAACATCATCACTATGAATTCATACAATCCATACCTACTACTAAAAGAAGTTTGAGGTATGTCTGATGGTATCACCCTCAAGTGGTGGTAACATAATCTCAAATAAATATTTGGAGAAGATCTTAGAACCTCTCAAATGATCAAAAATATCATTAATTCATGGAAGAGGATACCAGTTCTTGACCATCATTTGGTTCAATCTCTAATAATCAACAAATAAGTGCAAAGACCCATCATCCTTCTTGGTGAAGAGAACTGAAGAACCCAAAGTATATTTACTGAGTTGTATAAAGCCTATATATTCCAGATCTTTCAACTGAACTTTCAACCCCAGAATCTCTTTTGGTGTAATTCTGTATAGATGTATAGAAACTTTCTCTGATCCCAGTACCAACTTGATCATGAACATGATCTCTCACTTGGGTGGTAAGTCATAAAACTCTTCAGGGAAAATAGTCTACTACTAGAGGAACATAATTCTTCAACAATCATTTGTTTTTAGAGAAATACCTATTATCTAATCCATGATTTATCCAATCTACATGGAATTGGTACTGTACAACCAGCCTGAAGATCCCACTCAGCTTGGTGAAAATATCTAACTCTTTATGGAGATAAAAAAGGTAAATATCATCTTATAATAATCGATATGAGAATGATATGGAACTAAAAAATCCATACCAAGAATCAAGTTTAAGCATGTCATTTACATCACGAACGTTTCCCAAAATAAATGGTAACCACCAATATCTATAGAACATGTCTTGAAATGTTTGGTATTATTTGACTACACTCCAAACATAGTGTTTATGGTTAAAATGCAATCCAAAATTTCCACATCTAATCCCAAATCATTTTCAAAAATATAATATAGAAAATAATTTGATGCTCCTGTACCAAACAAAACAACAAGATAAGGTAGATGATATAAGAATCATTCCTCTGACAGTAGACGACCATGTATCCACGCTAGCCAGAGTAGTCTAGATAATGTGAAAATGACTTGTCCCCCTACCCTAGGATCTAGTCTGACTACCTTGAGCTACTTCCCTTGATTGGTACTGCTTCTCATGCACTGTGGTACCATATCTCCTACCTCTTCTAGAACGTCCAGTGTAACTCCCACTACCAGCCTACTGAGGGGTAATTAAGACCCTTCCTGACTCAAATGCCTATTCTGATCCCCTATCACTAGTCTTCAAGGAAGTTTATTACAAAGACTCTAAAGATGACATATTCTACCATAAATGCATCACTCGACTATAGGGTAAGGACACTTTGGACTCTTGTGACCAAAATTTCCACAGTAATAGTACTAGAATGGAACATAGTCTTGAGATAGGTGTCTACTGCCCTCACAACTCTACCCACTACTACCTTCGCGGAAACTATCATCGCAATGTTTCTTGAAACATGAAGAAGAACTCCCGTATTTTCCTATTGAAACATATTGGTATCTACTCGGGTCCTATCTCAGATTCCCTTACATAATGAGTTTCTGGTGCATCATTCCCTCAAAGACTCTTAAATGGAAAACATTTACCTATGACCTAACCTCATAGTGAAGACCATCCTAAAAACATCTTTACCTGGAGATATCATCAAATTCCAACTACGGCACAAAGTGTTATAGGTCAGTAAAACCTCCAACATAGTCTAGTATTGACATGCCCTCCTACATCATATGCATGAACTCATGATCTTTTTCATCCCTCAACATTTTAGGATATAAATGGCTCGGTAAATTTGTCTCAAAGTCCTTCTAAGATAGCTCGTCCCACCTTATATCTTCCAACATAATATCCCACAAAAAAAATGGCAGGTCCACGAAGAATAATGAAGAATGATTAACCCTTATATTTGCAGGTGTCTCAAGATTCTTCAAGATTTTATAGACTGAATTGATCGAGAACTCTTCTACCTAGGTTCCCCCTTCCCTAGTTAACATTGGTGAATAATGTAGCAGCAACTCTCATGTTAGCTCAGACGTTAAAGGAATAGTAAAAATAGTCTCCCTTTCCATGGATCACATGACCCTTAGCTATCACGAAGCTAGAAATCCATATAATCCTCAAGAACTATAGGAATCTCTTGTTCATCTACGTTTGAATCGTGTTGAGACCCACTCTCCTAGCACTCAAGTCAAAGATAATGAGGAGTAATTTTATTAAAAAACAAATGTACACCTTAGAATATTGGATAACAATGAAGTCAACCTTAACAAGTGACTATGATAGAGAACCACTAACTCTTGGTCTCCTTAAACATGTTTTTAAAGTGTTTTATCACGACATGACAACTCATTTCATTTATCTAGTGAAACAGATATCTCATATCATAGTTCAATAAAAAATTATATATCACATGCAAAAATAGATATGACCCTATCATGAATAATTCATGTCAATATATCACTATATTCCTATTATGATGCATGTATTCTCATATTAAGCCATATTAGGGCATGAGTACAAATCTCATGAATTAGTAACATCATAAAACAACAACCACATACAACATGTGAATCACATATGGTGAAATAACATCAACTATAACAAACTCACAACATAAATTGAAATCACATCTGTGGGTACTCATATTTTTTCCCATATATAGGTTATCTACTCCCATGAACAAGCTCATTACCAAGTCCCAAAAAATCTTAGTATCCTTTCTACCTTTCCCAAATAGAAAAGCATAAGAAAAGAAAACCTGGTCCTTTGATACCAATTTGTAACATCCCCCAATCCAGTACTCTCTCACGTGGCCAAAATGGGTTATTCATAGGACCTTAAGTGGGCCTCCCCATACACCAGAGGATCCATACTAGCAGCGGGGGTGTGAAATGTATAGTGGTAATACTATACACCCTAGTATTAAGTGTCATAGTAGTAGAAAATAAACTATACAAAGAAAATAAAATCAAATTATATACATAGTATAAGACAACAAAAAAATCCAACTGAATAATCCAATAAATAATAAAGGAATAATGTAATGACATACTGAATGTAACTAAATGTCATACTAGAAATAATATAAGTAAAAGACTATCAGACACAAATAAAGTCTCTAAAATTTCTTAGTCTTAAACCCCACTTTGTTCCCATCACGAAACTTCATCCCATCAAAAAACAAGTAATAAAATACAAGGTCTCTTTCTATTTTACAAAATTTCATCCATTTAATCTACTCTGATACCAAATGAAGGCCCAAATAGGGAGTGAGTATATCTCGGTAGTTTGACACCACTATGTCTAAACAAACCAATATAAAAATTATTTTTTGTAATAAAGTGATAACATGGGTATTAATTAATTTAACAATTAATAAAATACCACCACAACCTACACTAATACAAAACTGGGCAAGGGAAGCACCACCTTTTATCAGCGCTAAGAAAAAAGCGATGATAAAGGTAAATCTTTATCAACACTAATTAAAAGTGTTGATAAAGTCTCCCTTTATCAGCACTCTTCTAGCGCTGATAAAGAAGACCTTTATCAGCGCTAAAACGGTGCTGATAAAGGAACCCTTTATAAGTGATAAAATTTTAGCATTGATAAAGTGATTATTTATCAGTGATTTTTTAGAACTTATAAAGGGATGTATTATCAATGCTTTTTTAGCACTGATAAAACCATATTCCCATATTTTATAAAATTGGGTGCACAATATCCTCTGTTTATTTTGCCCTCAATCTCTCGTGGTACTATACCCCTGTGACAACTCCCCCCTGATCTTCTCTTTGTCGGACCTCCACCGTTATCCCTACTCCACCACTAGCTCTACTCGTTATTCTCACCCTCAAACCCCTTCCATGGATCCTCCTCCCTGTGAACCCTACTTCTCCTCCTTCCCACTAGACCCTACTCCATGTGAACCCTAATCCTCAATTTATCAATGGTTGGTGGCTCCTCTCAGGACCCTCCCCCTCTATTGGTTGTGCCTTCCCCTCCCGATGTGGTGTAGAAGGCTCCATGACCACTCGATGCTTCTTCTCTCCCTCTATCTCGGGTGTTATCTAGTCTAGGTAAGTCTCCCACTTCTCCTTTTAGGTTTATTTTTGGTAATTTCTCTCCCTACTCTACATGTGTTCATCATTTTAATTCTCATTTGGCCAATGATTCAATGAATAATTGGGGAATGGTCATTGCATATTCCATAGTTGGAATCACAAATCACTCCATGTGAAAATGAGACATGGACAGTGCGAGTCTTTTTTAGACACACTGTATACCCCTAGGGACACATCATGTCCCTCCATTAAGGATATTTTTGAGCTCTATTTCCTTTTATTTCAGTTTAGTTGTGAGATTTTTGAGCTTCCATGGACTAGTATTGGTGGATTGTGTTCCCTTGGTCCATTCTTATGAGGGCTTGATGCAGCTTCATGACATTATCCAAGAATGTTGGCCCCTCTATATCTTCTTAATGATCTGGGTAGTGTTGTTGTGTTCCATTATTATTGATTGAGTTTTCTTAGTCCACTTATATGAGGGTTATTATGGAATTAGGTCTCGTTCATTAGAACTCATACCCCTCAGTGACTTGGAACATGTATCAATTTAAGGGACCCGGGGCGATCCTCATTTCATTCATGTTGTCCATATATTGGGTTTATAGAATTGGAATCACTAACACTTACATGGACATTGGTCTTATATATTGGAGGATGTTTCAAGTAGGGTATATTGTCTCCCAGTAAGCCTTATGAATTAACCCCCTCTCTTTGTATAAAGATCTGATATTTTAGATGGTGTATTAGTCTAATGGAGTGTGTATCTTGGATGAACCCTCTCAGTTTTCAATATACGTATTCTATATTGAGTTCTATCAATTCACTTTTATGGGGGTTAGTATGGAATATGATCCTGAGCAATGGACCACAGGTCACTTAGTGACCTAAAGCTTGTATTCCTCCAAGAGGCCTGAAGCAAAACTTATTTCCAATGTCTTTTCCCTATATTGGGTTTGTTGAATTAGCATGACCAACACTTAAACAAGTGTCTATCCCCTATCTTTGAAGATTGTTGTAGTATACTCTAGTATCCCCCCATCAATCCTTGGGCGTTGACCCCCTATATTTATATCATGAGCTGATATTTCTGATATGGTATTAGTCTGATGGAGTGTATATCTTGAGTGAACACTCTCAATTTCATATGTGATTCTTCTTGGATAAATTGGATGAGTGTGACATCTAGGATGAGTGTCGTCATTGGAATTATATCTTGGGTAGCATTTCCTCTCAGAGGAGTGTTACCTTGAAACCCTAAGTGGATCTACAACTAGAAGTGGTTGATATATTTTTTGACTCGGAGTCTTTTATGAGAATATTGGGTATATCCTTGGTTATCATTATGTCTCATATCTTGTTTGGAATACTTGTGTTTAGTGACATGAATACTCTCAATGATTTATGTATTGTGTTTTTGGGGTGTCCTATTGGGTATTGTAATACTCATCCCTATAAGGGATCTTCCCATACATGTCATGTCTTATGCAGACAATGGGAAATTTCATAGAGTCCTTGGTGGAATAGGATAAGGTAGAGATTATTTTGGGATACATAGAATGAGGTGTATACCAATGGTGAATTAACATTTGTCCCCTCCATCTATGTAGGTCATACATTATTTTCAATTTTTTGGTTGGATTGTATCTCATCTCTTTTTATTAAATCCATTAATTTATGTTGTTCAATTCATAGACCGAACTCTAGTGGTTTGGGGGAATTCAACATGTAATACTAAGATTTTGATTTCTATATTAGTGTTCTATGATTATGCCTATGTTTTAAGTTAATACCATCATCTTTTAAGGTAGTGATCTTCTGGGATGTAGGGTTAGCAGCACCCACCCACAGTTGGTGTGTGATGCAAGTCTCATCTCAGGAGACACTGTCATTCATAGGTACCTTAAGGATAGCCCATTACTATAAGGAATTTAATATGATTGTGGTGGGTATAGACATATCACATTGAATTTTCTTAACATTCATGCTACAGTCAGAGAGGTAGTCGATGAATAGCCTAGGTAGAGGAAGGAACTGGAGAAAGGAGGTCTGTACAGCACTAAAGTGATGGAGGAGATTGGGGACCAGCATGATGTGGATGGATCTTTGGTTTGATTCTACTAATAATACCCCAAATTATACCACTCCTATATTGGGAAGTTAGTGGTTAGAATCTTGGATAGTTGTATTCACTATAGTCTTTTTACCAGGAGGCTCCAAGAGTGTTTGGAGGTACGATCTATATTCGTTATACTTTTCTTGTAGTACTATTAGAAATAGTTAAAAGAAAATATTTTTCCTAATTTTTTCAATTATTTTCTATGTATATGGTAGGCGTTGGTAGATCCCCATGTTAGTGGTGTTTGGTATGAATTTGGACTTGCAAGGAAGATGAACAATTCCCCCATCGAGATGTGTTCTTGAGAGTTGATCCAAAAACATGTGGGAAAGTCAGTGACTCCTAAAGTTGTTACTATATAGGTGTTGTAGATGGGGTCCTTTTAATTGTGTTTTGAGGCCCTTTTTATATGCTAAGGTGTCCTAGAAATCCCTTTTTTTAGTGAACTAATGTGAAATGAAAAGGTTGTGTCCCAAGAAATAGGATCTCATAGAGGTTTTGAGTGCAGTTCTAGGTACGAGTTTTGGGAAGGTGAGGGAGAGTTATTTCATATCCTTTAGATGTTCATGATAGAATTTATATTCACTAACCTTAATTTTCTATTTCTTATGATAATTTTGGTAACAAAAGCTATGATATTCCATAGTAATTTTGGATAAACCCAAGATATGTAATCTAAATTAACTGTTCAACCACTTTTGTAGATAATGACTTCTGCACGTTCTGGTGCTCCTAAACTCGAGGCTGAACAAGTCTCTCAAGAAGCAACGGCAGTAGCTTCTCACAGTGCAGAGCAACAACAAGTTTCTAAACCTATTGTTTCTCCTAGTGTTGAGGTTCAACAACCATCAGCACATTCTGTTGCTACCATTTCAAATGAACATATTGATGATGTTGATATCGATGAAATGGTCAAGGATGAAGGACCAACATTGCATAAAACACTGGTGCTTCATAGTTTTATGGTGTTATCCCAAGTTCTTAAGGCAAAAATCAAAGGCATCAAATTTGATGTCAGATGGAATGCTCGAGGCCAACATGTGAATCCCAACAAGGCTATTGTAAAGACCCGTAAAATTCAAGGGAAATTTTTTCTTAATTTTCTTTAGAATTTTACAAGAGCGCGGTTTCAGACGGCACCTGATTCTGAGGCCCGGAGTGCCCGGAATTAATTTCCGAAGTTTGGCTCGGGTACGTTCAGTGAACGAACGAGCGGGAATTCCTAACTTTTGATCCGGTGCTCGGAATTGAAATCCGAGGGCACCGATGAACTCGCAGCGCCGATCTTCGCTTAAAGAGTCCTTTTCGGGAGTTGCGTTTGTTGCGGGTTGAGAGTTTCGTTTTGGGGTTTTTAGTTTGAGTTAAATAAAATTGTGTAGAACAATTTTATTTTTAACTTGTTAAAACCTATCTAAGGTGGTTGGGAGTGGGACCCACACCCACTTAACCTCCCTTGGGAGGATTAAGTGTGGTGGGGCCCACACGAACCCCCACCTTTTCAACTCCCCACTCTCCCTCTTAATGGCTTGATAAATTAACTTCTTTTTAATTATACAACTCTTGTATATTAAATAAGTGAGTTAATTTTGGGGTTAGCCATTTTGAATTTCAAACTTTTGATTTTTCTTCTAATGTGTTTTGTAATAATAAAATAAGAAGTGGTCTTATTTTATTTTGGGTTGTTTAGTTTGTCTCCTTGAGAGCTTTTGGAGAGCCTCCTCTTCTTCTTCAAACTCAACGAAGAACGCGAAGAACGTCGTTCTTCAACGAAGAACTTCTTCCGCGTCATCCCTTCCGCGACGGTTTTCCGCGACGAACGCCTTCGACAACGAATCTTCCTCCGACGTCAAAGGAATCGACACCGATATTCCACGACTCCGTCAACGTGCGACTATCGAGGTAAGGGTTCTTGAGTTCGTTGTTTCCTTTTTAATTTGACTTTCCTCAAGACTTGACGAGGAACGCTCTCTTTTCCGACGAAGAACGCCGCAACTCCTTTCTTCGTTCACCGTGACAACGAAGGGGACGCCATCTCTTCTTCGGACAACCTTCGTCGGCAAACGAAGATCCGCCAACGTCGTGTCTCTTCGGGCATAACACTTCGTCAACGGATTTGACGAACGACGACCGCGACGCCCGACCTCCGCGACACCGTCTTCCGCGGGACGTAGACGATTCTTTGAAATCTTAAACCCGAGGTAGGGGTTGTTGGTTCATTTTTCTTTATTCTTTTTCCTTGAACGTGGATCTCGCATGTCTAACTTGATGCTTGATTGTTTAATTTGCGTTATTAATTTAACGTGAGGGGGGCCGGACCGCACGAACACGGCCGAACCCCCCTCCAACGTTCATGTTTATTCATGCGGGTGGAAGCAAGTAGCGTGGTGCCGTCGCACCACGCGGATGATCGTACAATTAATTTACGTGGCGCCGTCGCGCCACGCCGAGGGAAAATCTTCAAGAACGCGACGCCGTCGCGCCGCGTTGAAAAGAATCGAAGCACGGCGAAGGGGCGCGGTGCCGACGCACCGCGCCGGATGACGAACGCCGCGGCCGGTTCCGGGCCGCGGCGGGACGAGAAGACCGCGGCCGGTTCCGGGCCGCGGCGGGACGAGAAGACCGCGGCCGGTTCCGGGCCGCGGCGGAAGGAAAGACCGGCGGCCGGGCCGCCGGCGTCGGAAGTCGAGGGCGGGACCGGAATTTCCGGTCCCGTTGGTAAAAACCGGCCGGCCAACTGGCCGGCCGGATGTCATAAAACCGGGGGAATTAAATCCCCCGGTCGGTCCTTTAAAACCCCCCTCTTAATGAGGGGGGCGGTTCATGAGGGAAGGGGGCAGCAGCCCCCTTGGTTCACCGCCAGCAGGCCCCCCCACGTGGTTGGGGGCGGTTTAAAAAAATAATAAATGGCGCGGCCAGATTGCCGCGCCGCCCTTCAATCAAGCCCCCCACGTTGGGGGGGCGGTTCTTACAAACCGGCGCGGCTAATTGCCGCGCCGCCTTCCAGCAAAGCGGGAGCCTTGCTCCCCGCTAGCCGACCGCAAGCGCGGCCCGCTGCCGCCGCCGCCGCGGCCCGCCGCCGCCGCCGCCCGCCGCCGCCGCGCGCCGCCGCCGGCCACCGCGCCGCCGCCGTCCGCCGCCGCCGGCCACCGCGCCGCCCAGGGGGGGTCGGGCCGGGTCGGCCCGGACCCGGACCCCCCCCCCCGTTTCGAACCTGATTTGGTTTTTGGCTCATAACTTGAGCCTCGGACCTCCGAATGACGAACCGTCTGCGGCAACGCGATCCTTGGATCGAGACGGTCGTTTCGATATATCGCACTCAAGGTTTCGGGTTACTTTGAGTTCGGCCGGGTTGGTTCGTTCACGAAACCAACCGGGCCTTCGGAGCGGAAACGCTCATATCTTGAGCCACGAACATCCGATTGACGCGCCGTCAGTCGCGTTGTGTTCCTCTTAGTGAATCGGATCTTTTGGCATACTCCGCCCGAGGTTCGGACGCCGGTGGAGTACGGTCGGGTTGGTTTTTCCTTAAAAACCAACCGGGCCCCGGAGACGAAAATGCCAATAACTCACAGACCGGGCGTCCGATTGACGCGCCGTCTGTTTCGTTGACTTCCTCTTGACGATACGAAACTTTTGGCACCCTCCGCCCGAGTTTTGGATGCAGTTGGATAGTGGCCGGGTTGGATCGCACCGAAATCCAACCGGGCCCCTGGAACGGGAAAAGCTGTTATCTTTCAGACAGGACGTCCGTCTGACGAGCCGTCAGCGACGTTGATGATCACGATGAGAAACGGTCCCTATGAGTATACCCTATGAGAGTTCGGGGTACAGTTGAGATACGGCCGGGTTTGGTTCTCTCACGAAACCAACCGGGCCCCTGGGACGAAAAGGCTAATAACTCACAGACCGGGCGTCCGATCGACGCGCCGTCTGTTGCGTTGAGACCCCTGTGACGAGACGGACTTTTGAGACACTTCTTCGTGGGACCTTGTGATACTTGGAGTATCGACCAGTAGCTCGTGGAGCGGACCCTCCCGAAGACGAGCGTGCAGAGTACGGAGACCGTGTAACTAGCTGAGACCTGACGACTGCTTGACCGACTCGACTTGGAGTGAGTCGACTAGCCCAGTGGACGGAGCACTACTTTCTGAGGTGCAGACCCATGGCGGACGGAGTACGTGTGTGACAGTGCAGACCCGCGGTACTCGTCCGGAGAGTACCTCAGCAGGCTATCTGGGTAGCGCCCGGTATTTGGCGACAGACCCTCAGCGGACGGAGCGCCAGGTAGTTGGCCGCAAACCCGCAGTACTCGACAGGAGGAGTACCTCAGCAGTCTTAGGTTAGTGAGCAGTACCTCGGAGTCGTGACAGGACTACTGCACACTTCAGAGACGGGGCTCTTCAGCAGTTACGGTTTCGATAATGAAAATCCTGGTTTGAGCTGAGACTTTTGACCTTGTGTTTACTTCATGATTGAGATGGGTTACTTGATAACTTAGGTATATGTATGGGCATATACCTGGGTAGTGGTTATCCGTTGATCTCATGATCCTTGTGTTTCCTCATGACTGAGATGGGTTACTTGATAACTTAGGTATATGTATGGGCATATACCTAAGTAGAGTTTATCTGTTGAGATCTTCTTGTGTTTATCCTTGTTGGTTTTAGTGAGACCTTGAGGGTCTCGGGGTCCCTACTGAGTATCGTTATACTCACCCCTGCACGGGCTATGCCCGCACCTCGTTGTGTTGGTTGCAGACGACGGACAGAGCTGACAGAGGCCGAGTGTTCGAGGACTGGACGGTATCTGGAGGTGGACTATACGACGAGGCGGTACCCGGAGGTGGACCACTGGGCGGGATATACTCGGAGCAGACGGCGGGACCCGAGGAGCAGAGGAGCTATCTGTACCCACCCTTCAGGTGGGATTTCCAGTGGACAGCTCGGCGTAGCAGTTTTACTTTTCAGTTGCTGTTTTTCCTTTTTGAGTTGTACTTTACAGTTGGGCTTGTATTTCCGGCCCCTTTTACTTTTCAGCTCTTCTTTTTGTACTTAGTGTTTTACTTCCGCTTGTTCTCTGTGGTGCTTGTTTTCTTTATAAAGGCAATGCCTTCCCAGTTATCGGGATTTTACGCCTTTGGTGCTAGTCGCCAACCCCTGGCCTATGGAAGGCGGGCTTGGGGTAGTCACGGCACGGGCCCCGAGGACGGGTCGTGACAAATTGGTATCAGAGGAGTTCGGTTCTACCGCAGAACTTATAACTCTGATGTCTCTTTCTGTGAAGCAATAGTGTTGAGAGTACTGAGTGTGGTTTTCAGTTCAGGGAGTCCAGTGTTGGTGCGGGCGGCCGACGTATCCATACACCAGGACCCTGACAACTGATTTCCGACTTTGTGCACGAAAACACTGATTGCGTGTGTGTTTTCAAAGGTTTTTCCCCTTAAAACAGCTCAAACCAGGTCAGCTCACCAGGTATAATCGTTTGATCGTGTTACGTTGTTTCTTTCATGATGGCCCACCGAGCAGCGAGACTCCAGTGCAGGGTCCTTTTTCAGTGTTGGCACCTTCGGGTGGTGTACCAGCAGCACCACCACCCGTTAGGCAGCAGATGCCACTAGCTGACGGTGCACGCTAGCAGAGCGCGATGCACGAGTTCCAGCAGTAGAGGCCTCTGAGGATACGAGGCGAGACAGATTTCCCAGGCAGCAGTGGACTGGATGGAGACGAATGCTAGAGTTCTACGCCTAGCTTGGATACTAGTAGAGCGAATGATGATCTTAGCTCCAGGTGTTTCCAGAGAGTGACCATGAGGTTGGTCCTTATAGTAACGAGGCTTCGGTACGCGAACCGATACCTGGATTAGTACCTACGGGTAGAGCGCCAGCTATGTCACTACCTGTTGGTCAGCAGACACTACCGGCGGTACCGGTAGCAGAGACTCACGGGCTTAGTGCCTTACTTATGTTTTAGCATCAGATATCCCTCAAGTTTCGAAGTGAGCCTGACTCGTAGGCGGCTGAGGACTGGCTTGAGGAGGTGGTTGTGAGTTTTCTGGAGCTAATACAGCTTCGACAGTACGACATGTCGGAAGCAGAGCACTCAACGTGGCTTACCAATCAATCTTGGTACTCGTTGGTTACGTTGTGATCAGTTCTTTAGACTCGAACTTCTGAGCGAAGTGTTTCTAAAGGACATCCGAACCATTTCTTTTCCTCTATGCATTCCTACCTATGCTAGGATGCTAGAGAGAACCTTTGTGGTTGTGAACGTTAGCAGTGAAAGGCAGGAGACTAGCGCCAGTCTCAGAGACTCGGGCGTGTAAAATGTTTCAGGAGGAGGAAGTGCTAAGGACAGATGGATCTGCAGGGTAGCAGACGTGGAAGCAGAGCTTGGAGAGCAGCATGTGGTGGTGTACATTTCGACATGTTACGACCACCCGACTTAGTAGTCCCCGCCAGGCTCAGGGAGCAGGAGGGCTGGGGAGGAGAATAGCTGCATTGCGGTCAAGGAGTGTGACCCAGGAGCTCTAAGAATGATTCGGGGTACGAATTATGTCTACTACGAGCTGCCATATCTTTAGACATAGGAACCAATCATTCTACCCTTCCACGAATCATGTCCCAGACCTAGAGGTTCCGGGTAAGCCGTAGACTTGACCCTCACGTCTGGAGATACCTTTGGGAGGAGACTCGATAATCACGCTTACGCCGACGGTGTGATTTGACCTCGAGGCGAGAGTTTCGGTTGGAATCTCTTGGTGGCAGCGTAGAGGCCTTACGACGTTGATCTGGGTATGGTTTTGATTCACAAATCATACCCCGGTTGACTGTTTTAGGCAAACGTCGGAATGGGTTTTCCTTGGTCGGCGAAAAGGAAACCCTGGGCAGCTCATGTTAAACTCAGACATAAGAGGGTGTGACCGATCACTCTTGAGTTGGTCAACCCTACCCCTGTGGCAGCAGGAGTTTGAGTTCAGTTCTAACCTAAAAAGGGAAACCTCTTGAGTTCGAGGGTGACGAACACGTTCTTATACGGTCTCAACCCGATGAGGTTTCGGAGATGTGGCCGAGGCGGCATGTTATCTCCGAAGTTCGATGGACCCTTTTGATCTTCAGCAGGGTAGGCGAGGAGGTTTACCGCTTAACCCTACCACCTCAGTCGCACCGGGTGCTTAGTGTCCACCACGTGTCTCAGCTATGGAGATACGTGTATGTTTCTTCACACGTCATCGACCCCGGGGAGTTGGACGTCGATGACAGGGCGATAAGCACAGAGATTCTAGTAGAGATTGAGGATCGACAGGAGTAGGTTCTACGTGAACGGTTGCTTCCTCTGGGGTGCTTCTCGGGTAGCACGAGATCTTCAGGTGAGCATATGGGAGCGTAAAGCTCAGTTGCGTGCTCAGTACTACTTTGTTTCCCTTAAGTGTGAGTTGAAGCTTTACGGGGACGTAAATCCCTGAGGTGGGAGTAATGTAAAGACCCGTAAAATTCAAGGGAAATTTTTTCTTAATTTTCTTTAGAATTTTACAAGAGCGCGGTTTCAGACGGCACCTGATTCCGAGGCCCGGAGTGCCCGGAATTAATTTCCGAAGTTTGGATCGGGTACGTTCAGTGAACGAACGAGCGGGAATTCCTAACTTTTGATCGGGTGCTCGGAATTGAAATCCGAGGGCACCGATGAACTCGCAGCGCCGATCTTCGCTTAAAGAGTCCTTTTCGGGAGTTGCGTTTGTTGCGGGTTGAGAGTTTCGTTTTGGGGTTTTTAGTTTGAGTTAAATAAAATTGTGTAGAACAATTTTATTTTTAACTTGTTAAAACCTATCTAAGGTGGTTGGGAGTGGGACCCACACCCACTTAACCTCCCTTGGGAGGATTAAGTGTGGTGGGGCCCACACGAACCCCCACCTTTTCAACTCCCCACTCTCCCTCTTAATGGCTTGATAAATTAACTTCTTTTTAATTATACAACTCTTGTATATTAAATAAGTGAGTTAATTTTGGGGTTAGCCATTTTGAATTTCAAACTTTTGATTTTTCTTCTAATGTGTTTTGTAATAATAAAATAAGAAGTGGTCTTATTTTATTTTGGGTTGTTTAGTTTGTCTCCTTGAGAGCTTTTGGAGAGCCTCCTCTTCTTCTTCAAACTCAACGAAGAACGCGAAGAACGTCGTTCTTCAACGAAGAACTTCTTCCGCGTCATCCCTTCCGCGACGGTTTTCCGCGACGAACGCCTTCGACAACGAATCTTCCTCCGACGTCAAAGGAATCGACACCGATATTCCACGACTCCGTCAACGTGCGACTATCGAGGTAAGGGTTCTTGAGTTCGTTGTTTCCTTTTTAATTTGACTTTCCTCAAGACTTGACGAGGAACGCTCTCTTTTCCGACGAAGAACGCCGCAACTCCTTTCTTCGTTCACCGTGACAACGAAGGGGACGCCATCTCTTCTTCGGACAACCTTCGTCGGCAAACGAAGATCCGCCAACGTCGTGTCTCTTCGGGCATAACACTTCGTCAACGGATTTGACGAACGACGACCGCGACGCCCGACCTCCGCGACACCGTCTTCCGCGGGACGTAGACGATTCTTTGAAATCTTAAACCCGAGGTAGGGGTTGTTGGTTCATTTTTCTTTATTCTTTTTCCTTGAACGTGGATCTCGCATGTCTAACTTGATGCTTGATTGTTTAAGTTGCGTTATTAATTTAACGTGAGGGGGGCCGGACCGCACGAACACGGCCGAACCCCCCTCCAACGTTCATGTTTATTCATGCGGGTGGAAGCAAGTAGCGTGGTGCCGTCGCACCACGCGGATGATCGTACAATTAATTTACGTGGCGCCGTCGCGCCACGCCGAGGGAAAATCTTCAAGAACGCGACGCCGTCGCGCCGCGTTGAAAAGAATCGAAGCACGGCGAAGGGGCGCGGTGCCGACGCACCGCGCCGGATGACGAACGCCGCGGCCGGTTCCGGGCCGCGGCGGGACGAGAAGACCGCGGCCGGTTCCGGGCCGCGGCGGGACGAGAAGACCGCGGCCGGTTCCGGGCCGCGGCGGGACGAGAAGACCGCGGCCGGTTCCGGGCCGCGGCGGAAGGAAAGACCGGCGGCCGGGCCGCCGGCGTCGGAAGTCGAGGGCGGGACCGGAATTTCCGGTCCCGTTGGTAAAAACCGGCCGGCCAACTGGCCGGCCGGATGTCATAAAACCGGGGGAATTAAATCCCCCGGTCGGTCCTTTAAAACCCCCCTCTTAATGAGGGGGGCGGTTCATGAGGGAAGGGGGCAGCAGCCCCCTTGGTTCACCGCCAGCAGGCCCCCCCACGTGGTTGGGGGCGGTTTAAAAAAAAAATAAACGGCGCGGCCAGATTGCCGCGCCGCCCTTCAATCAAGCCCCCCACGTTGGGGGGGCGGTTCTTACAAACTGGCGCGGCTAATTGCCGCGCCGCCTTCCAGCAAAGCGGGAGCCTTGCTCCCCGCTAGCCGACCGCCAGCGCGGCCCGCTGCCGCCGCCAGCGCGGCCCGCCGCCGCCGCCGCCTCCGCGGCCCGCCGCGCCGCCGCCCGCCGCCGCCGCGCGCCGCCGCCGGCCACCGCGCCGCCCAGGGGGGGTCGGGCCGGGTCGGCCCGGACCCGGACCCCCCCCCGTTTCGAACCTGATTTGGTTTTTGGCTCATAACTTGAGCCTCGGACCTCCGAATGACGAACCGTCTGCGGCAACGCGATCCTTGGATCGAGACGGTCGTTTCAATATATCGCACTCAAGGTTTCGGGTTACTTTGAGTTCGGCTGGGTTGGTTCGTTCACGAAACCAACCGGGCCTTCGGAGCGGAAACGCTCATATCTTGAGCCACGAACGTCCGATTGACGCGCCGTCAGTCGCGTTGTGTTCCTCTTAGTGAATCGGATATTTTGGCATACTCCGCCCGAGGTTCGGACGCCGGTGGAGTACGGTCGGGTTGGTTTTTCCTTAAAAACCAACCGGGCCCCGGAGACGAAAATGCCAATAACTCACAGACCGGGCGTCCGATTGACGCGCCGTCTGTTTCGTTGACTTCCTCTTGACGATACGAAACTTTTGGCACCCTCCGCCCGAGTTTTGGATGCAGTTGGATAGTGGCTGGGTTGGATCGCACCGAAATCCAACCGGGCCCCTGGAACGGGAAAAGCTGTTATCTTTCAGACAGGACGTCCGTCTGACGAGCCGTCAGCGACGTTGATGATCACGATGAGAAACGGTCCCTATGAGTATACCCTATGAGAGTTCGGGGTACAGTTGAGATACGGCCGGGTTTGGTTCGCTCACGAAACCAACCGGGCCCCTGGGACGAAAAGGCTAATAACTCACAGACCGGGCGTCCGATCGACGCGCCGTCTGTTGCGTTGAGACCCCTGTGACGAGACGGACTTTTGAGACACTTCTTCGTGGGACCTTGTGATACTTGGAGTATCGACCAGTAGCTCGTGGAGCGGACCCTCCCGAAGACGAGCGTGCAGAGTACGGAGACCGTGTAACTAGCTGAGACCTGACGACTGCTTGACCGACTCGACTTGGAGTGAGTCGACTAGCCCAGTGGACGGAGCACTACTTTCTGAGGTGCAGACCCATGGCGGACGGAGTACGTGTGTGACAGTGCAGACCCGCGGTACTCGTCCGGAGAGTACCTCAGCAGGCTATCTGGGTAGCGCCCGGTATTTGGCGACAGACCCTCAGCGGACGGAGCGCCAGGTAGTTGGCCGCAAACCCGCAGTACTCGACAGGAGGAGTACCTCAGCAGTCTTAGGTTAGTGAGCAGTACCTCGGAGTCGTGACAGGACTACTGCACACTTCAGAGACGGGGCTCTTCAGCAGTTACGGTTTCGATAATGAAAATCCTGGTTTGAGCTGAGACTTTTGACCTTGTGTTTACTTCATGATTGAGATGGGTTACTTGATAACTTAGGTATATGTATGGGCATATACCTGGGTAGTGGTTATCCGTTGATCTCATGATCCTTGTGTTTCCTCATGACTGAGATGGGTTACTTGATAACTTAGGTATATGTATGGGCATATACCTAAGTAGAGTTTATCTGTTGAGATCTTCTTGTGTTTATCCTTGTTGGTTTTAGTGAGACCTTGAGGGTCTCGGGGTCCCTACTGAGTATCGTTATACTCACCCCTGCACGGGCTATGCCCGCACCTCGTTGTGTTGGTTGCAGACGACGGACAGAGCTGACAGAGGCCGAGTGTTCGAGGACTGGACGGTATCTGGAGGTGGACTATACGACGAGGCGGTACCCGGAGGTGGACCACTGGGCGGGATATACTCGGAGCAGACGGCGGGACCCGAGGAGCAGAGGAGCTATCTGTACCCACCCTTCAGGTGGGATTTCCAGTGGACAGCTCGGCGTAGCAGTTTTACTTTTCAGTTGCTGTTTTTCCTTTTTGAGTTGTACTTTACAGTTGGGCTTGTATTTCTGGCCCCTTTTACTTTCCAGCTCTTCTTTTTGTACTTAGTGTTTTACTTCCGCTTGTTCTCTGTGGTGCTTGTTTTCTTTATAAAGGCAATGCCTTCCCAGTTATCGGGATTTTACGCCTTTGGTGCTAGTCGCCAACCCCTGGCCTATGGAAGGCGGTCTTGGGGTAGTCACGGCACGGGCCCCGGGGACGGGTCGTGACAGCTATTTTTAGTAGTTATATTGGAATTTTTACTCGTAAACGCATGCTGATTGACATAGATTCATGGAACCATGTTGTGTCTAGGATGAAGGCTGTGATCTAGGAAGAAATTACGGTAAAATTATGATATTATTTCTTTAATTTACTAGCAAATAAAATAATTAAACGGTGTCTTACGCTTCTCATTATATTGAATAGTACATTTATAGTATATGATTCACATAAGAATTATGTACTAAGGCTTGCAGGAAGGATTCATCAAGGATTTTTCACTATTCTAATAAAATGTCACATGAAAGATTCCAAAGGTAAAATAAACCCTCACCCACCCCTTATCTATGCTCACCTAATATCCCAAGAGGCATGAGATTCATTTATTGGATGCCGTGGGGATGAGAAGTTTCAGGTACATTATGGCTGATAATACGTTGTTTGAGGATATGTGAATTTATCACTTTGATTGTAAAAATTTCATTTATGAAATAGCAACTCAGTACTAAAAATAAGGAACGAGCATCAAAACCCAAATACCCCCATCTTAAAGCAAGGATGGGGTACGCTTCACTAGAAAAGAAAATGGTACGTGTTTTAAATTTACAGTAATATTGTTAGGTTCCAAGAAACTGCATCATAATTATCTTTCTACATTTATATATAGATTGATGAGTCTAAAGCCATATATACTTCCATACCATGTCATTTCTATGGAAGGAGGCACGTGTGAATAAGGAAGGAAAGCTAGTAGATGAAAACACACAAAAAGTGTGGGAAATATGTGTAAGTATAACATGATAAAAAGTTTTGTTTTAAATTGGTATTACATAATAATAATTACTTATTTTCTTATATCTGACAGTCACAAAAAATCAGATACTCCTGTAGCGGATGCAGACCTATTATCGACAGCTTTGAAGCAGCCAGAACAATATGGTCGTTTCAGAGGTGCGGGGTTTGGGGTGACACCCCGAGTATATTTTGAGAAAAAACAAATGGATGATTGAGATGAAGAAATAAAACGAATGATCAAAAGACTAGAAACTCTTGAAGAATGATTTCAATGGCAGGGAGAGTTGCTAACAACTTTTATGGGTGGGAAGCAAGGAAAAGACACAACTCTGGAACAACCAGCATGTGAAGATCCTGCACCACCCCCCCACCAGCTTTAAGGAAAGCCATTCCCCTCAAAGAGCTATCTTAGCCGTGGTAATCAATATTCTAATAATTTTTCCCATGAAATGTGAATCAGACAAACACTGATAATTTTACTGTACAGATCTTCTATAGGTTGATAATGACTGTGATTTATATCTATCAACACCCACCTATCACCTTGCTGCGAAGGCTATGGTGTTCAACATCCCAGAGGACAAGCTTCATAATAGACCACTTCTAAAAGATCATCTGAAAGTGACGATTATTGTAGCTCATGATCCAAATGAAGAGATACTTATTCCACTTGATGAAGATGATATTCATATAGTCAAAATGGCTATTGGGATATTCATTACATGGTCATCACAACTTGTAAGAGTACATGTGGAAAAAGAGGTATTTATTTCCATTTTTTTCAAGCTAAACCTTTAACAATTAATGAAAAATTTTGTCTAAACCAATGAATGTTATTATAGAAAGAGAAAGGTAAAAGGATGAAAAGAAACGTAGGCTCAAAAACATCTAAAGGATTGACCAACTGATCCCAAAGAGCTACTGAAAGCACAATAACACCACATGTTCTCTATCCACATTTACTAGCATTGAAGACTCATATGGATACGAAGATAAAAATGGTAGTATTCATAAATTTGTTTTTGAAAAGAATATATACAGAGAGGAAATCCAAGATATTGTTGCTTCTGAAAATGTAAATGAGATCCTTGAATATGTTTGGATAGGCGTTACAGTTGTAAATTTATATATGTGGTATCTTTTCATGAATTGATTTTCTAAAAGATGATATAATGTGCTAATTATAACTAAATGCATTTTATATTATTGGAAGGTGTATATATGAAAAAAGTTGAAGGGATTTTACCATGATCCAAAATTTGGACTCATTAGTCCTCATACCACATCAACACAACTAACGAAATTCGAGCCATCAAAAAAGGATGAAATGGTGAAAGGCTTGCTGAAAACATTTGAAAGTAAGATTACGGATGATAGACTCTTCTTAATACCAACCATGCAGGGGTAAAACTCTATGATTAAATAATATCAATTATATTTTCACTTATTTTATTACTTATTCCATTTTGTGTTTTTAGGAAACATTGGATGATAATTTTGATGAACTTGGATACTCCAAAGATTTATTTTCTGGATTCAATGCAAGGATATCCAACAAACTGACCACAAATGATGGAGTTTGTGAATATGTAAGACACTAAATCCTATATTTTAGGTCTAAAAATCAAGTTATATAATTTATATTATCTTTTACTGAGGATTCTGTTATGATAGGGTAGTGTATCAATGTCTTCTAAAATAAGGAATGAGGACAGGGGCTAAGTATAAGGAGGTGAGAAAATACTACGTCTGGACCGGTATCATGGTATATATAATAAACTTTCACCATCCAAAAACATATCAAAATAATTTAATTATTCCCTTAATGATAAAAGATTTTTCAATGTCCAAAACAAACAAACGTTAATGACTATGGTTATTATGTATGTAAATTTATGAGAGAGATCATTTTGCATCAACAAACTAGCATCCCTAAAGAGGTATTTTAAAAAACAACTACTATTTCATTTAAATTATTTATTAATTATTTATTAATTATTTATTTATATATTTCATAGTACTAATCTGACTATAGAAAATCCTCATATTCACAAGACAATATACATTTATTCATAAATGAGTGGGTCGCATACCTGATGGAAGATTTTACACAAATACCATGAAGATATGACTTGGGGACGTGTACAGTTGGAGACCGTTTTTGAGAGGGATTAAGGAGATCAAAAGATAAAACATTGTTGTATGTAAATGTTTTTAGGAAAATTGTAATTGTTATTAAATAAAATAGATTTTCTCAAATGATTCATTTTTCTATTTTAACAGATTAAATGCACCAGCAACATGCAAGAATGATGAACCACTTTTCTTAGGGATTTGGATAAGAAAAAATAGTAAAATATCTTAAATACCTTCATATCTGACAAAATGCATTCATATTGTGTTGATACTTTAGGAGAACAATACATGGGTCATTTTTGACGTTTATGAGTCAACCCCACCTCAATCCGAGGCATGGTGTGGCCGGTATCACTCAAAGTGTCACTCTTTTGTTTAAAATGGACAGAATTTTAAGTGAAAACAACAACTGACATACGGAAAACCA
The DNA here is from genome assembly GCA_963277665.1 of Viscum album. Classification (NCBI taxonomy): domain Eukaryota; kingdom Viridiplantae; phylum Streptophyta; class Magnoliopsida; order Santalales; family Viscaceae; genus Viscum; species Viscum album. Next base: position 1,302,230,679 of record OY728161.1, read on the forward strand.
ACCAAATGAATTTTCATTGTATTGATACTTTAGGAGAATGATACATGGGTCATGTTTGATGTTTAATAGTAAACCCCACCTCAATATGAGGCACGATGTGGCTGGTATCACTCAAAGTGTCTCTCTTTTGTTTAAAATGTACAGAATTCTAAGTGAAAACAACAAATGACGTATAGAAAACTGACCACATGCATTCATATTGTGTCGATATTTTAGGATAAATATCCATGGGTCATATGTGATGTGTAAGATTCAAACCCACCTGAATAAAAGTCACGATATGGTTGGTATCACTCAAAGTGTCCCTCTTTTGTTTAAAATGGACAGAATTTTAAGTGAAAACAACAACTAACGTATGGAAAACCAACCAAACACATTCGTATTGTTTTGATACTTTATGATAACAATACATGGGTCATGTGTGACATTTAAAATTCATACTTTCGTCAATATGAAGAATGGTGTGGTCGGTATCACACAAAGTGTCTCTCTTTTGTTTAAAATGGACAGAATTTTAAGTGAAAACAACAAATGATGTATGAAAAACTGACCAAACGCTTTATGATTGTGTTGATACTATAGAAGAATGATCCATGGGTCATTTTTTAATTGTATGATTTAACTATGCCGCAATCCAAGGAATGGTGTGGCCGATATCTCTCAAAATTTCCCTCTTTTGTTTAAAATGTACAGAATTATAAGTGAAAACAACAACTGACGTATAGAAAATAGATGAAACACATTCAGATTGCGTTGATACATTAGGAGAACGATCCATGGATAATTTTTTATATGTAAGAGTCAACCCCACCTCAATATGAGGCATATTGTGGCCGGTATCACTCAAAATGTCTCTCTTTTGTTTAAAATGGAAAGAATTTTAAGTGAAAACAACAAATGACATACAGAAAACCGACCAAATGCATTCAAATTGTGTTGATAATTTAGGATAATGATAAATGAGTCATTTTTTACATATATGAGTCAACACCATCTCAATCTGAGGCACATTGTGGCCGATATCACTCAAAGTGTCACTATTTGGTTTAAAAGGGACAGAATTTTAAGTGAAAACTTCAACTGACGTACGAAAAACTGACCAAACACGTTCATATTATGTTTATACTTTAGGAGAACGATACATGGGTCATTTTTGACTTGTAAGAGTCAACCCTTCCTCAATACTAGGCTTGGTGTGGCCAGTATCACTCAAAGTGTCTCTCTTTTGTTTAAAATGGACAAAATTTTAAGTGAAAACAACAACTAACGTACGGAAAACCGACCAAACGAGTTCGGATTGTGTTTATACTTTAGGAGAATGATCCATGGGTAATTTTTGACAATTATGAGTCAACATCACCTCAATATGAGGTATGGTGTGGCTGATATCACTCAAAGTGTATCTCTTTTGTTTAAAATTGATAGAATTTTAAGTGAAAACAATAAATGACATACGGAAAACTGACCAAACACATTCTGATTGTGTTTATAATTTAGTAGAATGATCCATGGGTTATTTGTGACATGTACGAGTTAATAACACCACAATATAAGGCACAGTGTGGCCGGTATCACTCAAAGTGTCTCTCTTTTGTTTAAAATGGAAATACTTTTAAGTGAAAACAACAACTAACATACGAAAAACCAACCAAAAACATTTGGATTGTGTTGATACTTTATGATAATGATCCATGGGTCATTTGTGATGTGTACTAATCAACCTTTCCTCAATACGAGGCATGGTGTGGCTGGTATCAGTCAAAGTTTCTATCTTTTGTTTAAAATGGACATAATTTTAAGTGAAAACAACAACTAACATACAGAAATCCCCCTTCCTACCATACACACCAAAAGAATTCATTTTTTCTAAAGAAACACATACTATTGAAATAAAAACTATTCTAATACCATTTTAAAAATACTAATGATATTAAAATCCATGAAATTCATTCCATTAAAACCATTAAAGCTCCCACCCCCATGGACACCACCCCACTCCCTAGACACCACCCCACCCCCCAGGACCCCCCCTGGACACCCCCATGTATAGCCCCCCCCCCCCCACCACCCCCTGGACACCCCCAACCCCTGGACTCTCCCCCCACTCCCTGGATGGCCCCACACCCCTCCTAGACACCACCCCACCACATGGACACCCCTACCCCCTGGACACCCCCACCCCCATGGACTGCCACCCTACCCCCTGGACACCACCCCACCCCCCTTGGAAAGCCCCCCCCCCCCCTCAACCCCCTGGACCGCCCCCACCCCCTGAACACCACCCCACCCCCTAGACCCCCCCCCCCCCCCCACCCCACACCCTAGACACCCCCACCCCCTATAAATCCACCCAACCCCCAAGACACCACCCACCCCCTAGACACTCCCATGGATATCCCTCCCCCCCCACACCACCATGGACACCCCCCCCCTCACCCACCACATAGATTTCCCCCCTTTTAGATACCACCCCACCACCTGGACACCCCCACACCCACCCCTGGACACCCCCACCCCCATGGACAGCCACCCCCACCCCCTTGGACACTACCCCACCCCCCTTGGACAGACCCAACCTCCTAGACCGCCCCCACCCCCCTAGACACCACCCCACCCCCTAAACATTTTCCCATAGACACCACCCCACCCCCTGGACACCCCCCACCCACCTGGACACTCCCTCCCCATGGACACCCCCACCCCCATGGACAGCCACCCCCACCCCTTGGACGCCACCCCACCCCCTTTGGACATCCCCCCAACCTCCTGGACACCACCCCACCCCTTGGACACCCACCCCCCACTCCCTGGACACCCCCACCCCTGGAAAGCCCCCCCCCCCCCTCATCCCCTTCCCAACCCCTTGGACACCACAACACCCCCTGGACACCACCATGGACACCCCCCACCACCACCACCACCAACCTGGATAGCCCCCCCCCCCCCCCCGAACACCCCCATCCCCCCAGACACCCCCACCCCCATAGACACCCCCTACCACCCTTGGACTGCCGCCCCAAACCCCTAAACAGCCCCCCCCCCCAACCCCCTGAATTCTGAATTTAATTATTTATGTAATTAATTAACTTACGAATTATGTGTTAATGGTTTATGGGTATACTTGTTCTATGTGTATTATTTCTATAATTACTTTATGAATTATGTGTTAATTTTGTATGGGTATACTTGTTGGTATGATTAGTTTTTTATAGGTCTTTTCTGGGTGTGCTGCTACAGAATTTTATGTTACAGCAGGCAGGGCATTTATCAGCACTGATAAGTGATCCCTTTATTAGTTCTTTTTTAGCACTGATAAAGAATCCCTTTATCAGTGCCTTTTTAGTGCTGATAAATTCTCCATTTATCAGTGCGTTTTTAGCACTGATAAAGGCTATATTTATCAGCACTTTTTTGTAACTGATAAAGGCTACCTTTATTAGTGCTTTTTTAGTACTAATAAAGGGCCCCCCCCCTATCAGTGGCGAGCTTTACAGTGCTTTTGTAGCGCCGTTAAAACCTGTTTTGAGCACTGATAAAGCCTATTTTTGTAGTAGTGCTACTTTGGCACCATATTGGAATAACTTTGAGCATGTCTTAAAACCATATAACCAAGGTAAAATAACCTGCTTTACTAACATGTCTGAATATCTCAAAGCATGTCTTACGAACATGCCAACCACCACCATATAACCATGGTATAGTCACAATAGTATGATTCAAAGCCCTATAAGAATTACAGAATTTGGGTTAAATCCCTATAAGCATTACAACATGGAATTGGGCATATCCCACTCTCTATAATCATTACAACATGGAACTGGTCTGAGCCCACTCAATATCATCATTGCATCATATAAGAGTGCAAGTTATAGGGATGAGCCTCATATATAATAATTTAAGTATTGTGTTGGTCTTAGCCCACTCAATATCTTCATTATAGAATATAAGTGTGAAAGTGTCAAGGTCAATCCCGATATATAATCATTTTAGCATGGAAAACAACTCTTGTCATATATCATGGATATTAAAATATAACATCATATATATCAATGGTCAATTATGTGAGTTACCATTTATCTTTCAAATACCACTTTTATTTTTATCAAAATTGATTAAAAGTTATATCAATAAGAAAATTAGAAACAAATTGTGGATTATATAATAAGAAATCACCTAAGGTCACATTTCATGATAAACACACTTTAAACCATTATCCAATTCAATTATATTCACGGTTCTCTCACACCACGGGTAACCATAAGCTAGTTCATAATATAATTGAAACTAAAGGACTTCAAGGAATAATACCACTCATTTATTTAATTGATTTGGGTTCATACAACATTGGTGAAATCACAATATTTCATAAAAATGGTAATTATCAAACCATAGGGTTAAGATTTATACCCCTACCTTAACTAGTGAATAATTAAATACTTATAATGGAAAACACCCACAAGAATGAAGGAGAATATGATTCAAAGAGGTTCCTAGATCAAAAAAATTCAATATCAAAACCAACAATGCAATCAGTCAAAGAAATTCACCTCAATGGTTAAGAGAAAAGGGAGAGAAGGAAGAAACCTAACCAAAAAGACATACCAAGGATTTCTCACACAAATGGGACATCTAGAATGAAATTTGGCACTCCAAATTCTCCTAGAATATTCCCTAGGGTTGAGAGGAGAAGAGATTATATAGAATGAAATGAAAATTAGTTTCACAACATGTTTAAAACAATAGGTCAGGTAATTACATGGCGTGTAATGTAGTTACATGTTGTGTAAATATTATTAATGGAATACATAGAAAAAACCATCACCTTATATTTATTTTATTAAAACACCTAAATAACTACATGATGTGTAATACCTTTACATAGTGTGTAAATGTTTTTCATATGGGTTTTCATCCCATTTTCCCTTTAAACCACTTGAACCCCCTTTAAAGATTCTTAACTTACCAAGAACCCATGATAACACTTAATAACATTTATACCCAGACATCATTAATTCAAAGAAGAATATAGCCTGGATCTTTAAATAATTTTCACCAACAAATCCCTCCATGTGGATCCACTCCAATTTTCTCAAGTTTTTTCACAACCTAAGACTGCTTTATTCAAATAGAAGACAACCATGATGGAAACACAGTCGAAAGAAAAACTTAATGAGAAACTCAGAGATAGATATACTTTGAAAAATATGGGATATTTAAATATAAATGATACTAATATCATTATATTATTTTGTTTAGAATAAATTTTAATTGTGATAATTAAGAAGAAAATATAAGTGGTTGATAATAATCATGTCGTGGGATTTGAATTTTCCTTGGAAATTTCCTTGGAAATAAGGGCCTTATACTAACTAATGGTGACCAAAATATTTCGAACATGGGAAAGGGTTAGGATAAACTTAAAAGATTTTAAAGGATAAGTTAAAATGTAAGTTAAGTATTGAAGTGGTGAAGAAGTTACTCATTTATAAGTGATGGGAAGAGTAGTTTTGGGAGTATCCCTTACATATTCAAAAATTTAAAGTTACTATTAAAATACCAATGGTCGAAAAATGGAAAAAAAGAGAAGTAATTGTGATTTTGGGTCAAAAATCACCTCAACCACTCCTTTTCTAGGCAATTTTGAGTCTTTTAGGTCTTTTTATTTAAATATTTTAACTTTTACCCCAATTTACTTTTACCATCGTAATTAATTTCTAAACATAGTAATTAATTTTAATGAAAAAAATAATATTTATCCATTTACCTTATTTGATGATTTTCATTTAAAATTTTAAAATCATTTTATCCAATAAAAATTTTAAAGGTGTGAAATGTTAATTTTAAAATAAACAGACTTAATCGTGTAAAAAAGTTCTTAGAAAAATAATTTTTTTAAGATTTAAATTTATATATGAGAAAAAAATTATATTGGATACTAATTTTAATGAAATAAATTGATTTATTATAAAAAAAATAAAGGGTATTAGGCTTTAAAGTAAATAAAAAACCAAATATCACCATGAAAATACTTTATTCAAATAAAATATCAAAAACTATTTTTAAAGTAACATTTTCGTTAGATTTAAAAATGTTGGACATAGGATTTATAATTACAAATAATATTTTAATATGCATATTTTTAATCCATAAATTTCTATTTTAATACTTGGGAGTTTTTTTAAACTTCTAGGTCATTCTTATATAATAATAAAGTCATAAATATTATAAGTTTAATGAAAACCGTGTTTTTCAACTAAAAACTTGCTTTTCAGAAAAGGCTAAAAAATTAATACTAAGATAATGTCTTTATGAATAATTAAAAAAATTATTTTGTTTAAATTATATTCTACCAATCATAAATGTTACTATTAAATATACCCATGAATAAAATCTATTTAGAGTGTGCATTATGTGATATCTTAGAATATGATGTTTACCTGCTCCAGTAGGGTCTATGGTATTACATTATATCTCGTAAAATAATTCCATCCTATAAATTAGAGTATATATCAATTATTAAACAAATGTGGATATTCCTTCATCATAGACTCTTCAGGATCCATGGCTTCCTATTCTAGTTTGTGCTTTCTCCAAAGGGATTTCACTAATTGAGTTGTCTGATTCTACAACACTTTCTCTCTAGTGTCAAGAATCTAGACATGTGATTCATTATAAGACAAGTAAAGATATAATTTTATTCCCATGGATGTGACAACATGTTTTGATAATGAAGAATATATTTATTTAGTAAATAAACATGGAATACTTCATGTATATTAGAAATGTTGGGTGATATAGCCAATTTGAAATCTACATCCCCAATTATTTCTATTATTTTAAAAGTCCCAAGGTACCTAGGGAATAAATTCCCCTTTTTACCAATTATTACAACACCCTACCACGGTGAAACCTTCAAAAGTACATGATATCCAACTTGAAATTCCAAGACATTCCTTCGACTATCAGCATAACTCTTTTATCCGCCCTAGTATTCTTTAATATGATCCTAAATAGTCTCTAATTTAACAATTTTATCCTCAATAATATTTGGTCCAACTAGCTTTCTTTCTACAAATTATTCAAAACAAGTTCAAGTATGAAACCTCTTCCCATAAAATACATCATTTGGTGCCATCTAAATGCTCTAATGGAAGATATTATTATATAAAAATTCCACCAATGGTAGATACAGATCCTAAGAACCTTGGAAGTTCTGAGTTCATGATCCCAGCATGCCTTCCAAAGTCTGGATATTCCTTTTAGACTAACCATCAGTATATATATGATAAAAGGTGCTTAAAATTAATCTCATTTTTAAATCCCTTTTTGAAGACTTATATATAATTTCTATGTGAAATGAGGGTTACAATCAGATATAATAGATAGAGATTCCCCAAAAAGCCTTGTTATTTCAATGATATAGAGTTAGGAAAGGTTCTTAAGGGGGAAATATTCTCTTATTTCTAATAAATGAGATTATTTAATGAGATGATAGATAATTACCCATATATAATCATTATTCCTTGGAGTATTTTGTATTCTAATAAAAATTACATTGCAACACTATCCTGCTTCTATATAGGTATGGGAAGAGGTTGCATGACTCCTTTAGGATGATTTCTTTCAACCTTCACCAGTTGGAATACTAATCATTTGGACACATAGTTTGTAATTTTCTACTTCATACCATCCCACCAAAAATGTTCTCTTAAACCCCTATAGTTCATTATTATACTAGGTTGTATAGAAAAATTAGAGTTATGTGCTTCATATAGCAGTTCCCTTTTAATTGGGGTCTGGATGGAACACATAACCTCTTTACAAACTTCCATACTCCTTTTCTATAGATAAATTATGTAAATTTACCATCATTTATAGATTTAATATTCCTTTATAAGTCCTAATAATCTTATTTTAACTTCTTTATCTTTTCAATTAAGGATGGTTTATCAAAAATTTTAAAAGGAATGATGGATCCCCAATCCTAAAAATCACCATATCCATATTTACTCGATCTCTGTATATAGGATCCTTATTAATACTCATAATGGTTAGATTTAATATCCTTGATTTTGGTTAAGGCACTAATCATTTATATTTTAGTTTTAATCTTCCTTTTTATCCTTATACTTGTGCTTAAACATTTAAGGAAGGATTTAGAAGCATGTGGGGTTTGTTCAAATATGAGAGAGCTAGTTTTTTTGAGAAATATAATTAGGAGTATGGTTGGCGCATGGTTAGTAGTGACCAAGTGGCTCAACCATGTAGCCTAGTAAAATGAGGTGCACAGTTAGTTTAACCATGAACATGAGGTAGCATGGCCATGAAGGGTTCTATAGAAAACTGCATTGGGGCACATGGGTTGCACATGTTTTGGTCAAAATGTGCCCCTAGCCCACACCCTTAGTGCCACTTAAGTAGTGGAGTGGCATGGTTGGAACGCAATTTGGAAAAATTGTGCATATCCTTTAAATAAGTGTAAAATAACCCTTTTGAACACCTTCCTTCTTATACTAAAATCCCCCTTTCTTGCTTCATTATGTAGAAACTACCCGCACATGAATAGGTCTCATCTCCCTATTCCCAATCTTTGAAACCTCTCCCTTATCCAGACTCTGATCAGACCATCGTCTATCACGTTAGTTAGCCAACAATAAGTTCTTTGATTAATTATTTTCATTTCTCTTTTTATATCTCCATATTCAATTATATTTATAAGAAACATAATATTCCCTATTTTCATGTATTTTTTTATTTTTCTAATTTCTATCATTATACTTTGAATATTGTATCTATATTGGATGAGTGTTCCTCTTTTTCCCTAAGGTATGTGGTCATTAACTTTTCCTCAAAGTCTCACCCATTTATAAATGTTGTCATTGTGATGCACACCATAATATTAATGTGTTTCTTTATAGTTAATTAGTTTGTTATAATAATTATGGGAACTATAACTTAGACCATTTATGATACCCATTGACCTTGTTATAGGTTTTAACATCACCAAGTATCACCCCTTTGGGTGAGTCCTTATATACATGATCCATTGACACCCATTACATGTGCAGGATTGACCTTTAAAAGGGAATTTTATTAATTTATAATAAATGAATACTTTTGATATAGTAAGGAAAGGAACCTTTACTTTTACATTATCATTTATGTATAAAATGATTAAAATGTGAGAATTACCATATGACCCTTTTTAATTTATAAATGAAAATGACATGTTTGGATTAAATATAAAAGTAAAAAGGAATGGATTAATACATATCCTATGATTATTTATAAATAGGGATAAATTATTATTGACTTTTACCCTATTAAAGAAGTGTTTAGACTTGATCCATCCTTGGATTCCTGAGAGAATTATTTAAGCACTCATAGGATGCCGACATAATTCACTGAGCTGGTTACCAAGGGAGATACCTGCATTTGAATTTAGTTTTCATCTTATTAGTATATTAATGGCTTGGCATATTACCATTGATTTATTCAATTTGTATCTAGAAACTATAATTCCTTATATTATCTCTATGGATTCAGCTTTATGTATTCAAACACCTGGAACCTTAGATCATCACCTTGAGCTCCAATCATGCCTATCCTGATATTTAATTTGAAAATGATCTAAAGACTTGGTTAGAGCTGTTAAGAAAATAAAATATCAAGGGTGTATGTAGTGACCATTTCTATTCCCTGTAAGAATTTGAAATGTATTAATAAATATTTTTAAAGCCATTCATTATATTCTAAGTCCTGGTGAGATCGAAATGTATATTATTAAAATATTAAATATATTAATATCATGTGAATATAGATTTTCAAAAATAATGGGATATCTACTAAAGGGATCATTAGATATGAAATCCAAGATAACTGTTGATTCCAGAAAATGGTGTTTATCCTAGGTGTGACCTAATGTTGGTCATTTTCATATGTCCAAAAGAGGCAGTTGTTAGCAGTAAATTTAATTAAAATAAATAATTGATTTTATTTATTTTATTTTAAATAACTAATATAAATTCTCTATAAATACCCTATTATGAAAAACCAATAGAGTTATCTACATAACCCTTAAAGGATTTTATAGGAGTAGATTCATCATTCTTCATTGGTGGATCACATTAGAGGATGGTGAGAGATCAGGTCAAGGTGGATTGGCAGGCAGAAAATGCATTAGGTCTTCTCTATCATTGGTGTTTGTGTTCTTTACCAACAATTGATCCTTTTTTGAGGAAGGGATCATCAATTTCAGTTTGTATCCTTGATTAAAAAATTTAGGATGGGTTTTATCTATTATTATTTGATCTATGATCTTTTTATCTTCTCATGATCCTATTACATAAATTTTAAATGATTGAAGCAATTTATATTTGAAATCCCATGATATATCCCTTGGAAATCCTAGTTATTTAATTATTAGCTAGGAATTCTTGGAAAATGAAGGATTTACATTATTCTTTTTCATTTCCCACCACTTATCCTCATATTCTTAACCATAGGGAAAAGGGCTTGTCGTTCAACATTTTTGGGGCAGTTTTGAGCAAGATCGAATGCCCAGATTCATGGTGGTTTAGTGAATGGTGATGAGGATGATGGTTTATGGATGAATCAGGATGGGTTGTGGGATATAGGTTAGGCCTCTGTAGTTTTAGGATCTAGAGCAATGATAGAAGGAAATGTGATACATGCCAAAAGATTCTACAGGCATTATGCTGATGGCTTGATTCCAATTTTCACCCATTGTAGAATGGTAAATCAGCGGTCGACGTCTTTACCTTTGATCATATCATATTTAAAGTTGTAAATGGCTAGATATCAATATGGAAGTGAATAATATGGGATAATCATAAAGTACCTTACTTTTTTTGTAGAAAATTTAACTACACATCATGTAGTCAAAGAACACATGTTGCGTACCCCCCCCCCCAATTATGGTGTTAAGGTTTCAGGAGAATTTAAAGATAACACACCATGTGTCCAAGACCACACATTGTTTGGTCCTACCTGAGAGGATACGTCATTTTCCATAAGCATAGCAATAAGACCCCTTGTGGGAGGAAATGTTTTGTACTTTGGGAGTACGCGGGCATGGGATTGTACCTGGGCATAGCCAAGTACATGGATAGGTACACAGTCACAGCCCAACAAACACAAGCATAGTCAAGTTCACACAGGTAGGCCCTGAGTGGATGAGACACATCATGTGGGCCCCCTTATACACCATGTACTATGACATGGCCTCCAATAAATGTCTATAAGAGAACACATCCAAGAACTATAATGGAAAAACATATCGTGTGGACCCCATACATGTCATGTATACCTTTTGATAAACTTCCACCTTTCATATCTTCTTCATATAGACATTGATTTTGGACTGTGAGTAGCCTATCCTGAGAAATTTTCCATATATAATGTGATGGTATCCTTCTTAGTGGTTTTTTATATATAATTTGGAATATTATAATTATGATGCTTCTTTAGCTGATGCTTGATGATGGAATTGATTCAGTGGAATCATCAGAGAGAGTCTAGGGTTGACCCCCCCCCCCCCCATTACATTAGAGTATGGGTCCTCCATACTCCTTACACTGATTTGATTGGAACCCCCTTGACATACCAGGGTGTGAGTCCTCTACATAATGAGTGTAACCACTTGACTTACTAGGATGTGGGTCTTATGCCTATTAAGTGGAAACCCCAGATGGATTGGGGCATGGGTCATCTACATACTAAGTGGAACCCCCTGACAAACTAGGGAGTGGGTCCTCTACTTACTGAGTGGAACCACCTAATGGACAAGGGAGTGGGTCCTCTATATGACAACCCTGCTTTTTATTACAACTTAAACATGATTTATTACATAAAACATCACTTGATACAACAAAGAAGATCGAGAGGTTTAGTGTCTTTGGGGCTTATGATCATTAAATAAAAACTTAAAACATGAAATACAACATCTTTATTGAAAACTTCCTTTACATGACCACTACATTCCCTCGTACTTATCATTGCATGGGATAACCTGATGACATGCATAAGAAAAGGGTGATCTTTAAATCCCAGTAAGGGAGTACACATGGAATAACATGAGGAGTATAATACATGTTAGAAAATAGGCATATCAATAGAGAATAAGAAAAACATGAACATAAAGGCATGATAAAGCATGATAATCATAACATGGAAATGTGGTAACAACACTTAACATGGAATTAGCATGAGCCAAGGCTCATTGCACATGGAGCATGAGTAAATCCTCATTGCACATAAATCATGAGTAAAACCTCGTTGCACTTGAATTAGAATGAGTCAACACTCATTGCACATGATGTATCATGATACTATACTTTACCCAATGCATTGGAGCGCTATAAGGGCGCACACTTCTTAAACATTTCATTTCATGCATAAGTGTGCCACATTGATCATAAAACATGGATTCAAAAAACATAATCATTTATTCCATGATGAAGGAATGTGGAATTCATACATGAAACTTTATAATCAATAAGTAAACGTGCATAAAGGTGAATACCCTTGATGGAGAAATGGGCATGGTATTCACTACACAATGGCATTGGCTTAGAAAATCGGTGCGATTTCGGCAGTGTAACGACGTGACATAAGAATTCATAAAAATGTTTGACGAGAGAGAAAGGGGTTCCTAATCATAACTACATGTAATGGAAAGTAAGAAGGTCATATAGATACATGTCCCAACAATTGTAATGGAATTTAGATTCATGATACAAAATTATTTCTTGAATGTAAAAGAGGAGAGAGAGGTTCCTTTCGGAATTTCGGCATAGTAACGGGTGTACATGGGAGGCATTTAATGAGAGAGAAATGGGTATCCCATAATTCAAACATAAATAGGAAAGTATGATGGAGGTTTGGAACCATACCCCAACATTTATAATTGAAATTAAAATGGAAAACCAACTTAAATAATATTGGACAAAAATGAGAAAGGAAGAAAAAACCCTTACTTGGAAGTGTGCTCCCAAAGGCTAGAGAGAGGCTTGTGAGAGGCTTCTTGGGAGCTTTGGGAACCTTGGGAAGATTCTAGAGAGAGTAGGGCAGAGGTTGGACTAACTCCAAAGGCTTTTAGTGAGGAGGAAGTGGGATCTTGGGTGGGTTTATATAGGAAAGGTGAGGGAATTCTTTATTATTTTGGCTTGGGACCCCTTATATTAATCCAAACCACAAACCATCCCATGGTTTTTGCCCATGGTTTTTGGAAAAGGGAAGAGGAAAATAATATTTTATAATTCCAAGGTCAGAACTTCTTAAAATATTAGGGTTTCTTATGTGGAGGTGAGTCACACTCCCATGGAAATTAATTTAAAATGACAAGGTGTTTAATAAGTCTTGAGGGGTCCATTAATGCTTTGAAAAGTAAGCCAAACAAACCCAAAATCACATTATTTTAATGGTAAAACATATATTGGACGAACATAAAGATTATAGTATTTTACTACATCACTATTGGGTCATTATGATGTCGTAAAACACATTATATATTTAAATGGTATTTAATTTTTACTCAAAAATTCGACTGTCTCAAAAAATTAGGAAAAATTCACCGTTGGATAATTTTGACATCCTGATTCCAAAAATAACATTTATTTTATCTAAATAATTTTCTAAATATGTTAATTTTCAATTTTAAAATAAAAAACCGACATTTATAAAAAATTCACGGGTTTTGACAAAAATGGCTTTCAAACCTTAATAAAAATTATAATCGCATTCATACAATTACATGATCATTTATATATAATAAAATTAATCTAATAATAATAATAATATATTATTAAAATATTATTTAATTCAAAAATCCCTTAATTTAATAAAATAGATTTCTTAATTAAATAATAACTAAAAACACAATTTGTACTTTAAAAACTATTTACAATGTATCAATAATGACAAGAAATTATATTCATTATTATATAAAAAAATAATGTACATGAACATAGTACTATAGATTAGTAACATAACCCCTTAAAACAGCCACATAAGACCTAATGGTAAGGTGTGTAATGGTGAAAGACTCTTGGGGTGGCTCGGATAACATCGCTTGAGTGGTAATTTCTATCAACTTCCACTTTTCCCGTAGACAGTCCCGTTCGAACTTGACATGGTGAAGCTCAGCTTGGGATTGGTCAAGAGTGAATCCCAAGGATTCCACCGCTTTTCTGAGCTCCGATAAATGGGCTTCGTATGGGGCAATTCTACTGGATGAGGCCATCGCTTCCTTTGTCTAATTAAAATTGGATGTGTTAAAGCCCTATATTTATACTAATCATGTGATCACTATTCAATGACTATAAAAGTAACGATCACAATTATTATCATAAAACCAATGAATTTGACATTTTATAAAAACATTTTATATAAAGAGACATTTAATAAGATCAAGAGGGATTTTCCATTAATGAAACTTTGGGTCGTTACAATATTCCCCTCTTAAGAAATTTCGCCCTCGAAATTTTCCTTTTCCCACACTAAAATAAATGTGGGTAACTCAGCTTCATCACTTCCTCTGATTCCCAAGTTTCTTCTTCAAACTTGTGGTTTCTCCACAACACCTTGACGAGGGAAATTGTCTTATTTCGTAGAACTTTTTCTCTACGATCTAATATCTTCACTGGTTGCTCCTCATAAGAAAGATCGTCTTCCAATTGTACCACCTCAGAAGAGAGTACATGTGAAGGGTCCGGTATGTACTTCCTTAAGAGGGATACATGAAAGATATCATGTACTTTTGCCATAGTAGGCAGAAGTCCTAGTCGATAGGCCACAGCCCCGACATGATCAAGAATCTCGAAGGGGTCGATGTACCTTGGAATTAACTTCCCTTTCTTTCCAAACCTCATGACCTTCTTCCACGGAGATATGCGTAGAAAAACCATGTCTCTAACTTTAAACTCAAGGTCTCGTCGATGATTATCTGCATAACTCTTCTATCGACTTTGGGCTGCCTTGATATACTGTTGAATGGTTTTCACCTTCTCCACCATTTCCTCAACCATTTCTGGTCCAAGCAGCTTACGTTCACCGACCTCATCCCAACATGTCGGTGTTATGCACCTTTTCCCATACAGGGCTTCATATGGTGCCATTTGGATGCTTGAGTGGAAACTGTTATTATAAGAGAACTCAACTAGAGGAAGATGTTGATCCCATCCTCCTTCAAAGTCCATTGAGAATGCTCTCAACATATCTTAAAGTGTTTGGATAGTCCCCTCGGATTGGCCATCAGTTTGAGGATGATAGGCTGTACTAAAGTTCAGTTCAGTATTCAGAGCATGTTGAAGACTCTTCCAAAACTTAGAGGTGAATCTTGGATCTTGGTCAGACACAATAGATAGTGGTACTCCATGCAACCTTACCACTTACCTGATATATATCTGTGCCAGTTGATCCAATAAGAAATCCTCCTGAATAGCAATGAAGTGTGCAGTCTTTGTAAGACGATACACAACAACCCATATTGCATTGTTGCATTTGGATGTCCTCAGAAGTCCGGTGACAAAGTCCATGGTGATGTTTTCCCATTTCCATTCTGGTATGGGCAATGGTTGCATCACCCCCTTAGACTTCTGCCTCTCTTCCTTCACTTGTTGACACACCAGGCACTTTGATGTATATTCAGCAATCTCCTTCTTTATATTATCCCACCAAAAGTTTTCTTGGAGATATCGATACATCTTCGTGCTCCATGGGTGAATAGAGAAATTTGAACTATGTGTATCATCCAAAGGTTCCTTTTTCATCTCCAGACTTGATGGAACACATAGTCTTTTCCCAAACTGCATAATTCCTTCTTCATTAACATTAAACTCTGAGGATTTCCCTTTTTAGAAAACTCCCACTTTTTCTTGAATTCCCACATCATCCATTTTAGTATCCTTTAACCTTTCCAAAAGATACGGTTGAGAAATCATTTGTGAAAGGATTGATGATGTTTCCTTCTCTATGATTCCCATGTCCATATTCATCAAGTCTAAGAAGATTGAATCCTTCTCAATTCTCATCATTGATAGAATCGTTGGATCCTTTCTACTTAGGGCATCTTCCACCTTGTTCGCTTTCCTAGGGTGGTAATGGATTGAACAGTCATAATCCTTGATGAGCTATATCCATATTCTCTGGCACATATTAAGCTCTTTCTGTGTGAATATATATTTAAGACTCTTTTGGTCAGTATATATCTCACATTTCTCTCCATAGAGATAATGCCGCCAGATTTTCAAGGAAAATATCACCGCCACCAACTCCAGATCATGCATTGGATAGTTTCTCTCATGGATTTTCAACTACCTTGAGGCATAGGATATAACTTTATCATTATGCATCAACACACTTCCTAATCCCTTCTTCAAAGCATCACTGAATACCACAAAAAGTTCCCCACTTGTGGGTAAAGTGAGCACAGGTGCAGTGATAAGCCTCCTTTTCAACTCCTTGAAGCTTTCTTCACATTCATCACTCCAAGAAAACTTTACTCCCTTTCGAGTTAGCTTGGTAAGAAGGTTGGACAATCGTGAGAAATTTCTCACAAATCGTCAATAATATCCAGTTAACCCCAAGAATCTATGGATATTAGTTACCGATATTGGCCTCAGCCATCCCTCAATTACATCTGTTTTGGAGGGATCCACAGATATCCCATTGCTTGTGATGATATGGCCCAAGAATGAGACCTCCTTCAACCAGAACTCACACTTGTTGTACTTTGCATAGAGCTTCTCCTTGTGCAAAGTCTCCAGTACAGTTCTTAAATGCTCCTCATGATCCTCCTTGGTTTTGGAGTATATTAGAATATCATCTATAAAGACTACCACAAATATTTCTAGGTAATCTCTAAAGACTCTATTCATTAAGTCCATGAAGATTTTTGGAGCATTACTGAGTCATAAAGGAATTACTATGAATTCATAGTGCCTGTATCTTGTGTGAAAAGCAGTCTTGGGGATATCTTCCTTCTTAACCCTTACTTGATAATATCCCGACCGCAAGTCCACCTTGGAGAAGTATTGTGCTCCACACAGCTAATCGAACAAGTCATCAATTCTTGGGAGAAAATACTTGTTCTTTATCATGATTTTTTTAAGTTCACGATAATCGATGCAAAGCTGCATTGACCCATCCTTCTTCTTGATGAAGAGGACTAGTGCACCCCATGGTGAAGCACTTGGCCGTATAAACCCTTTATCCAGATTCTCCTGTAGTTGTTTCTTCATCTCTTAAAGCTCTACAATAGCCATTCTATATGGAGTCTTGGATATTGGTAAAGCCCTGGGTATAAGTTCAATTGATAATTCAACATCTCTTCTAGGAGGAAGACCGGGCGGTTCCTTGGGAAACACTTTAGTGAATTCCCTCATAATAGGCATTTCTTCAAGGATGGTTTCTTCCTTGAACTCAATCATCTGGGCTAGATACGCGTGCTCATAAGGTAGTAATATCCATGCTTGATATGATGGAGCTAAAGGAGATTCATCTTCCTCCTTACACTTGTAAAGAATCATGGGTCGATTCTCCATATGGAGTGTGATTTCACTCTCCCGACAATTTATGTTGGCTCTATATAAGGAAAGCCAATCCATGCCAAGAATCGCATCAAATTTCTCCAGAGGGAGTATGACGAGGTTCACTGGGAAATTCAATCCACAGATTATAACATGGGAGGACTTATATTCGTGGGATGCAATGACTTCCCCATTTGTCGTACTCACCGACATCTTCACTTCCATGATTTGTGGTGGTGCTGGGATTGTTCTACTAAACTTTTTAGATATAAAAGAATGCGTAGAACCTGAATCAAAAAGTATGTTCGCTATTCTTGAATGAATAACTAGCGTACCTGTCACCACTTCATTGTCGGGGTTCACTTCGGAAGAAGTGATGGAAAAAGATCTTCCTTGCTGCCTTGGAGGTTGTTGGTTGTCTCCAAAAACTATTGGATTATGGCACTGATTTGAAAAATGACCCGCTTCTTTGCATTTGTAGCATTGAACAACGCGTTTAGGTTCGAACAGAGCGTTCCTCTCCTCTGTCGCAGCCATGGGTCTTTCTTGTCGACAGTTAACAGCTAGGTTCCCTTCTCTTCCACACCTGAATCATTTCGTCGTCCCCTTAAGGCAATTTCTAGGGTGCTTCTTTCCGCACTTTTGGCAAGTGGGGTGCTGGATCTTCTTAGCACCATTGGATTTATCCATCGGACCACCATCATTGAATTCTACCTTTCTCTTCTTGTCCCCATGATACCCCTGTGATTCTTAGATCTCCATTTCGACCTTGAGGGTACATTGGACAATTTCCTCATAGCTATCGAAGTCACGGATTGCTAATGCTTTCTGTAGGCTAGGCTTCAACCCACCAAAGAAGCGGTCAACTTTGCATTATGGGGTAACGACAAAGCCGGAAGTGTATCGTGCAAGCCTTGTGAAGTTTTCCTCGTACGCTCCAACAGATTATTCGTCATTTTTCTTGAGGGAAAGGAATTCCCTTTCCATCTTAAGCTGGAGGGTGCACGAAAAATATTTATCGAAAAACATCTTCCGGAAATCCTTCCATTCCAACGCCTCGATCTCCTCCTCAGGCTTCGTATTTTTTATCAATGTCCACCATTGATCAGCTTCACCCTCCATACGATAAGCTGCTAGGAGAACCTTCTCTTGTACAGAACATTGAAGGATGGAGAAGATCTTTTCAATGGAGTTGATCCATTGTTCAGCGATCGTGGGATCGGTTGATCCACTAAAAGTAGGAGGCCTTTTTCTCGTGAAGCTCTCGATAGCGACTTGTTCTTTATTAGGGAGGTTTGGACATTCCTCTTGACACGTGTTTCTATTCAAAACTTAAGTTAGCTGAGAGAGAAGCGTGACAAAGTTCTTGATTACCGCTCCCATTGGATTGGGCATCTCATTAGTACAGTCATCACACTAATCTTCACAACAGTTGTTAGCCCGAGTCCTCCTATTACCGGCCATTGGCTAGAATAAAAGGAAATTTAGGGGTAACACATAAAGGGTAATCCGAAGACAAAAGTTGATGACTTATAAATAAACTTTCATTTCCTTAACTCATGAGTCTATTGGCTTCAATCTAGGCTTTTCATGATCTACTTTCCAACATATATTCTTAGGGGCATTTTTTTTAATTCCCTTAAAAAGGGTTCATACTAAGCTTGTGAATTTAACAAAGCATATCCCCGAGAGTGTCGTAACCAAGAGTGAAGAAAGGCCTATTGTCATGCACCAGTTCTCGTTCGAGTCTAGCTCAAAGCGGTGTTTTTGGGTTTCACCCCAAGGATACATCTGTGCCAGAGCCGCCTCTACCTGCTCGTATCCAGACAGGGATGCATTTTCTTGATAACCCACTTACTCAATAATCACCAAAAATTAGGGACGTTTTTATTGTACTTAGTCTTGTATCTAAGGATTTACTATGGTTTTCTAATCCTAATCCCAAAAATAACTAAACCTATCCTCTGATACCAACTATGACAACTCTTCTTTTTATTACAACTTAAACATGATTTATTACATAAAACTTCACTTGATACAACAAAGAAGATCGAGAGGTTTAGTGTCTTTGGGGATTAGGATCATTACATAAAAACTTAAAACATGAAATAAAACATCTTTATTGAAAACTTCCTTTACATGACCACTACATTCCCTTGTACTTAGCATTGCATGGGATAACTTGATGGCATGCATAAGAAAAGGGTGAGCTATAAAGCCCAGTAAGGGAGTACACATGGAATAACATGAATAGTATAATACATGTTAGAAAATAGGCATATCAATATAGAATAATAAAAACATGAACATAAAGTCATGATAAATCATTATAATCATAACATGGAAATGTGGCAACAACACTTAACATGGAATTAGCATGAGCCAAGGCTCATTGCACATGGAGCATGAGTAAATCCTCATTGCACATAAAGAACGAGTAAACCCTTGTTGCACTTGAATTATCATGAGTCAACACTCATTTCACATGATGTATCATGATACTATACTTTACCCAATGCATTGGAGCGCTATAAGGGTGCACCCTTCTTAAACATTTCATTTCATGCATAAGTGTGCCACGTGGATCATAAAACATGGATTCATAAAACATAATCATTTATTACAAGATGAAGGAATATGGAATTCATAAATGAAACTTTATAATCAATAAGTAAACGTGCATAAAGTTGAATACCTTTGATGGAGAAATGGGCATGGTATTCACTACACAATGGCATTGGCTTAGAAAATCGGTGTGATTTCGGCAGCGTAACGACGTGACATAAGAATTCATAAAAATGGTTGATGAGAGAGAAAGGGGTTACTCATCATATATACATGTAATGGAAAGTAAGGAGGTCATATAGATACATTTACCAACAATTGTAATGGAATTTAGATTCATGATACAAAATTATTGCTTGAATGTAAAAGAGGAGAGAGAGGTTCCTTTCAGAATTTTGGCATAGTAACGGGTGTACATGGGAGGCATTTAATGAGAGAGAAAGGGGTATCCCATCATTAAAACATAAATAGGGAAGTATTAGGGAGGTTTTAAACCATACCCACAACATTTATAATTGAAATTCAAAGGGAAAAACAACTTAAAGAATATTGGACAAAAATGAGAAAGGAAGAAAAAACCCTTACTTGGAAGTGTGCTTCCAAAGGCTAGAGAGAGGATTGTGAGAGGCTTCTTGGGAGCTTGGGGCACCTTGGTAGGATTCTAGATAGAGTAGGGCAGAGGTTGGACGAACTCCAAAGGCTTTTAGTGAGGAGGAAATGGGATCTTGGGTGGGTTTATATAGGAAAGGTGAGGGAATTCTTTATTATTTAGGCTTGGGACCCCTTATATTAATCCAAACCACAAACCATCCCATGGTTTTTGCAAATGTTTTTTGGAAAATGGAAGAGGAAAATAATATTTTATAAGTCCAAGGTCCTAAATGCTTAAAATATTATGTTTCTTTATGTGGAGGTGAGTCACACTCCCATGGAAATTAATTTAAAAAGACAAGGTGTTTAATAAGTCTTGAGGGGTCCATTAATGCTTTGAAAAGTAAGCCAAACAAACCCAAAATCACATTATTTTAATGGTAAAACATATATTGGACGAACATAAATATTATAGTATTTTATTACATCACTATTAGGTTATTATGATGTCATAAAACACATTGTATATTTAAATGGTATTTAATTTTTACTCAAAAATGTGACTGCCTCGGAAAATTAGGAAAAACTCACCGTTGGATAATTTCGACATCCTGATTCCAAAAATAACATTTATTTTATCTAAATAATTTTCTAAATATGTTAATTTTCACTTTTAAAATAAAAACCGACATTTATAAAAAATTCACGGGTTTTGACAAAAATGGCTTTCAAACCTTAATAAAAATTATAATTACATTCATACAATTAAATGATCATTTATATATAATAAAATTAATCTAATAATAATAATAATAATATTTTATTAAAATATTATTTAATTCAAAAATCCATTAATTTAATAAAATAGATTTCTTAATTAAATAATAACTAAAAACACCATTTGTACTTTAAAAACTATTTACAATGTTTCAATAATGACAAGAAATTATATTCATTATTATATACAAAAATAATGTACATGAACATAGTACTATCGATTAGTTACATAACCCCTTAAAACAGCCGCATAAGACCTAAGGGTAAGGTGTGTGATGGTGACAGACTCTTGGGGTGGCTCGGATAACATCACTCAAGTGGTAATTTCTATCAACTTCCACTTTTCCCATAGATGGTCCCGTTTGAGCTTGACATGGTGAAGCTCAACTAGGGCTTGGTCAAGAGTGAAGCCCAAGGATGCCACCTCTTTTTTGATCTCTGATAAATGGGTTTCATATGGGGAAATTCTGCTGGATGAGGCCATCGCTTCCTTTATCTAAGTAAAATTGGATGTGTTAAAGCCCTATATTTATACTAATCATGTGATAACTGTTCAAAAGCTATAAAAGTAACAGTCACAATTCTTATAATAAAACCAATGAAGTTGACATTTTATAAAAACATTTTATATAAAGAGACATTTAATAAGATCAAGAGGTATTTTCCATTAATGAAACTTTGGGTCATTACACTCTACCTATTGAGTGGCACCCCCCCCCCCTAACGGGCCATGGTGTGGGTCTTCTACCTACTGAGTAGTACCCCTTGAAGGACTAGGTCGTGGGTCCTCTGCCTATTTAGTGGAACTCCCTTGACACACTAGTGTGTGGGTCCTCTATTATAGATAGTTCCCCCTAAAATTTTTGGCATAGTGTCAAGGTGTGGGTCTTTCACATGGTCACCTTTATAGATACACAAGATATTGGACATCAGATTTGGAACCTTAGATCTTTTGTAAGAGTTGTTCACCTGGGATGGGTTGTGATATGGAGATACCTTTTCTCTCTCATATGGGTTTCTTTTATGATCGTATATATGTGTTTTTGGGTTTAGTTTTTCTATTGATTTGGGTTGATCTGGATACTTCAATTATACCTCTCTATTTATCCCCTTATGTTTTTGGGGCATCCTACTGGGTATGTATATACTCACCCCTTTATGGGATTTTCCCACACATGTCATGTTTTATGCATATGATGGATAGATTAGTGATGATTTTAGGGGATCTTAGGGATACTTGGGTTCATAGACTGCATACAGTGGTTGGTATGGGATATCAAGAAATGGGATTTTTTAGATTTATTTTATTTCATTTTTTTAGGTTAGGACTTCATTTCTAGTTGGTCATGTATTTCTCCTTTTTCAATTTGTTTGTTTTCTATAGTAATCTAATTGTATTTTGTAGTGGTTATGGAATTCATGGAATACCCTAGATTTCACTGTCTATTCTTATTCCTATGAACTATTTCATGGATATGGTTGGGTGCGTACATGCAGGTACATTAGGAAAAGGAATCCCATTTTATGTTATTCTTCTTAGTGATTTTCACCAGCCCCCGACCTATGGAGGTGGTTTGAGGTTGTAGAGGTCGGATGTTCCACCGGCTAGGTGGGCCCTGATGGGTTGGGTCATTATAGAGTGGTATTAGATGTGGTTTATCCCTGGGTCAGAGTTAGAGTTAGACCCGTGTTGACTATTTGGTTAGGACTTAGGAAAATTATGGCATAGTATCTCAAGTGCAACTTTTAGATTAGGGAACCCAGTGTTGGTGTAGTGGATGAGGTATCCATTCACTAGAACTCTGACTACCTTCTTTTCAACTTATCATATCGAGACATTGGTTATAGGGAACAATGGTACATACATCATATAGGATTTAGTGCTTTTAATTTATTTCTTGAGTTAGTTCCCCATATATATATGCTCATATTAAAATGGTACGTCTTAATCAGTTTCAAGATGCCTCAGTAAATACATCAAACTAGGTTACTGATTTAGGATCAGGATGTTGATATGATTCAAAATTAGGTCTTCGTTTATGATCCATCTCATGAGATATTTACTCCATGCGGGTAGGTAGTAGCACCACCAACTATTAAGAAGAAATTTTTACCAATAGGGAAGGTTGAGGATGTGAATAGTCTTAGTTCACCCTGTTAGTTCTAGTGCCAGAGGACACTAAGGTTCCATGGTTAGACAGATCCTTAAGCAGCATAGTATTTTCTTGAGTTAGTGATATGTGTCATTAGGATTGTTTGAACTATGATCAGTCAGATAGTTTTGTTAGAATCTGGTATTTTCCATGGAGGATCTAGGCACTGGTAGAGTTTGGTCATGCAAAATACATGATGAGTCATCACTCTCATAGATGTACTCCATGTATCTATTTCATGAAGATTATTACCAGTCGTGCTTGTTCTCAATTATGATTCATGGTATTATGTAGCTACATCATGGTATTATGTTAGTTTTTGAGTATGTCGTGAGGTTAACAGACCTTATGTGATACTCCCTTGACATGGTTCAGGATGGTTACTTCTGGACATAGAATTTTGAGTTGGTTCTCCATTGATAAATCCATGCCATTGTGGTTCCCCTTTTTATTCCCACATATGATGGAGTGCTAGAGAATGAGTTGGTGATAGAGATCTTCCTATATGAGGGACACCATGTAGCTGGAGATGGTAGTGGGTATTATGGATATGAGTCATCTATAATATATAGAAAACACCAGTCATTGGGATCTCAGCACAAGATATCTTCTCATGTCCATTTTCAGTCATGTGAACATGAAGCACAAGTTTCATACAAAGGACTAGGTAATCCAATATAGGGGTGATTCTATTCATATAATGGGTGTGGTCACTTGGTACATTATTCCCTAACATGAACTACTAAGAAAAAGAGGTAGTTTCATGATCATGGTTCTCCCAGACGTGTCTAGGGAAGCCCCCAGGGAAGCAAAGATGGTAGAGGAGCAAGAGGTTATCCATGAAGAGGAGATAAAGGTGGGTGATAAGCTATAAGTTACATCCAACACCACCACCAAGAAGTCCATGCCAAGCTCAGGGAGTTAGAGGACAGATCCACGAGTAGCTACAGGCCATGGAGGCTTATTGCTCTGTATCACATGAAATAATACAAGGTACGATATATGTTTGTTTGAAACAATATCTAGTACATTTATAAATATGTTAAATTCACTATTTAATTTTTTTATCCATGGTGTAAGATCTAGAGATCCATATCGAGACCTTAGCACAACAGTATTTTTCTAGAGGTTCTGACTTACTGGGATTCTTTGATATAGTTATCTTCTAGAGGTGTGGAATATCATTTGGTGGAGATAGTTCCACATGGGACCTCTTGGTCAACATGATGAAACCTTATGATGTCATCTTATTTATGGAATATTCGTCCACAGTTTGATCCTTGGTCAACTATCACCGTAGGCGGGTCAGATGCCTTCAAACAAATGGTTTGAGATTCTACTTTGTGGGAGATTGAGAGATCTCATGGATAAGTGAGTTGGTTTTGTGAGCAGGAGGTTGAAACTCATCATCCATTAGTCGGAGATCTTATCCCTTAGAAAAATTTTCTCTTTAGGAATATGGATTCCTTCTTTAGTGGAGGAAATTATGGACATCTTCCTCAAATATGTTATGGGACTGCATTTGAGGTGGGAGATGGACTTTTTCATCAACATACACCTTGGTACTATTCCAATATATTCTAAGACATGTCATATGGCCCCAACTGAGCTTCAAGAGAAGAAGTTGTAGTTATAAGACCTTCAAGAGAAATATTTCATTAGACCCAATGTGTTTCCTAGGGTAGATTTGGTTTTGTTTTTCAAAAAATGGATGGGAACTTATGGATTTGTGTTGATTATCATCACATGAACTAGGAAATGATAAAGAAAAAATACCAATTTTCAAGTATCGATGACCTCTTTGATCATTTGTGAGGCATGAGTTGGTTCTTTAAGATCAATCTTAGGTTTGGCTACTACCAGTTGAGGGTTCACAAGGCTGATATTCCAAAGATGGAATTCCAATGTTTCTACGGACACTATGAGTTCCTAGTGATTCTTTTCAGTGTGAAAAAAACCCTACTATGTTTATGGATTTAATGAAATGGATCTTCCAGTTATACATAAATCAATTTTTGGTAGTCTTTTTTCATAAAATTGTCATCTAATCTATGTTAGAGGGTGATCTTATAAAGTAATTGAGGATGGTTCTAAACTTACTCTAGGATAACCGGATTTATTTTAAGCTCTTGAAGTGCCTATTTAGGATCTATGTGGTTAAATTAATGTGGAATATCATTTTTTGAGCATGGATTAGTTGTTTATATGGTGAATATTGATATAGTTCTTGTTTGGGATCCACCCAAGAGTGTGTTAGAGGTGTGGAGTTTCCTTGACTTGTAGGGTACTACTTAATGTTCATGGAATAATTATCTAGGATTATATCCCCTTTGACCACCTTGATGTGGAAAGGGTATCCATTTAAATTATTTGAGAAGTGTTAGATAGTTTTTAAGAAGATGGGGATGAGGTTAACTAGTGATCTTATGTTGAGACTATTGTAAGAGGGCATGGAGTATATAGTGTGTTGTGATGCCTATGGATCTGGTCTCAGTAGTGTATTTATGAAAATGTAGAAATTGATCTCATATGGTTTGATGTAGTTGAGACCCCATGAGCATAACTACATGACTCAAAACCTGGAGTTGGTACTGGTAGTAGTCTCTTTGAGAATGTAGCATCACTATGTTCTGAAAGAGTGTTTTTTTGTTTACTCAGATCATCATGATCTCAAGTTTTTCTTCATTCAAAGAGATATGAACCTGATATATAGGTGATTATTAGAGTTCTTGTAGGAATATGAATTTGAGATGGTCTATACTTATTTTAATGCTATCATGGTGGATTATTCCCTTAGCAGGAAGTATCATTGTCATTTAGTGGAGGAAGTATCTAAGCATTTGGATTCTTTGTATTTGACCCTAGTGAATGAGAGTAGTGCAACATATCTTCAGTCGATGGTGTTGACTCCTATTCTTCTCCAATATATAAGAGAGGCTCCATTTGGATTCATCGATTATGAGGTTCTCCATGACTAGATATCTTTAAAATATTTTCCAAAGGGATTCTTTAAAGGAGGGGAACACGTCATCATTTTTTGAGGATGAATAGTGGTTTTGGTCAAAATGTGATAGGAGGTGATGTGGTAGTTTAACAATTCTCTTTTGGTTGTGCATCCCAGTTTAGGGGATATATATAGAGTCCTTAAATAGTAGTTTTGGTAGGTTAGTAGGAGGAATAGATTCTCTATGTTCATCTCTTGGTGTCTCAGATGTCAGCAAGTGAAGGTTGAGAACCAGATTCTGATAGGTTTGACACGACCTCTTAATATCTCAGAGTGTAAATGGGATAGAATATCCATATACATTGTGATAGGGCTTCTATGGATAGTGAGATTCCACAATTCCATTTGGGTGATTGTTGACCAACTCATGAAATCTGTAAACTTCCATATCATCATGGAGTAAATTTTAGTGGTTACTTTGAGATAGTTATACTTGTTGGAGATCATCCAGATCCATGTTATTCCCTCAATGATTGTCTCCAACCATGATGTGAAGTTTACATCATGGTTTTGGAGAAGCCTTTAGGAGGAATTCAGAACCTAATTATATTATAGTGTTTCACCTCCATATGGATGGGTAGAACAAGCTCACTATCGAATTGTTGGAGGATATGTCAAGGGATTGTGTTTTTTACTTCATCCAGAGTTGGTAGGGTTACTTTCCATTGGTATAGTTTTCTAATAATAACATCTATCACCCTATAATTGTTATAGAACCTTTTTGAGGCCTTGTATGTGAGACCTTGTAGGTCACCCTTATGTTGGATTTATATTTTAAATACATCTATTATTGGGACAAAGATGGTGTAGAAGATGATAGAGAAAGTCCAGGTGATTCATGAGTGAATGAGAATAGCTCATATCTAACAAAGATCTTACATAGATCAACATTGTAAGCCCTTAGAGTTTGAGAAGGGTGACAATGTTTTCCTAAGATTCTCCCTACAAAAAAGATTTCTGATGTTTTAATAGGGCGTAAAACTATCCCCAAGGTTCATAGGGACATTTTAGATACTATGGAGGGTTGGATAGGTTTATTACCATCTATCATTACCCCCACAGTTGGAGTGGGTACATGAAATCATCCATGTGTTAGGGATGAGGAGATACATGAATGATTTAATGCATGTCATCTACTGGGGA
The DNA here is from genome assembly GCA_963277665.1 of Viscum album. NCBI lineage: Eukaryota > Viridiplantae > Streptophyta > Magnoliopsida > Santalales > Viscaceae > Viscum > Viscum album. The sequence goes on from OY728161.1 coordinate 1,302,258,461, forward strand.
GATTTAGACATCGAGGATAGATCCACCTTCATAGAGTACCCATAGGTGATTAATGATCTATAGGAGATAATCCTATGAGTATGGATCATTCCCTTGGTTCATGTGATATGGTTACATGGGATCATGCAAGAGATCTCCTAGGAATGGGACAGTCATATATGAGCTTAGTAACCCCACCTTTTTATTTAGATATTGCTTTTGGGGATTAAAATCCTTTAAGGGGGGAATAATATAGTGACCCTATTTCTTCCTAATAAGACTTTGAAATATATTAGGAAATATTTCCAGATCCAGAAACTAAAATGGAGCAAGATTCAAGGGATTGGTGATCCAGGATTTGATATTATGAAAATATTAAATATAATAATATCATGTGCATACAATTTTTCAAAAATAATGTGATATATTATGAATAGATACTATGATATAAAATCCAATACCATATTTGATTCCAAAATGTGGGGTTTACCCTAGTAGTGACCTAAGGTTGGTCAGTGTTAGACGTTTGATAGAGGAAATCATTGGTAGTGTGTTTAATTAAAATAAATAATTAAATTTATTTATTTATTTTAAATGAAATAATATAAATCTTTTATAAATACCCTCTTATGGAAAACCATCTGGGTAAGCCACATAACATTGAGAGGACTTGAGAGGAGTATATTCATCATTCTTTGTTGGTGGATCACGTCAGTCGATTGTGAGAGATTAGATTGAGGTGGATTAGCAAGTAACAAACATAGTTGGTCCTCTCCATCTCTAGAGAATGTGCTATCCACCAGTGATTGATCCTTTTTGAGTTAGGGATCTTCAATTATGTTTTCCATCATTGATTAAAAATTTGATCATGGATTTTATATTTTATTCTTTGTTCTGTGGTCTTTTTATCTTTGTATGTGCATGTTTCTTAAATTTAAATTATTTGAATAAATTTATATTTGATATTCCATGATATCACTCTAGTAAATCTCCATCATATAAGAGTTTTCCATGAATTATTGTACAATATAGTATTGAATTCATTACTAATAATTTCTCCCTACCTTTCTTCACGTTCTCTACCATTGGTCCATGGTATTGTGGATCTACCTTATTGGGGTAGGTTCAAGCATGATTGAACCCTTGTATTCATGGTGGTTTTTTGAATAATTATTGGGATGATTATTTATAGATATATTGGGATAGGTTATGGGGTGTAAGTAAGGCCTCCATGGATTCGGGATATAGAGAGATGATGGAAGATGATGGAATATGTGTTGGGTGGTGCTACGAGCATCATGATGGTGGTTTTATTCTAATTTCTAGCCATAGATGTCCAAGAAATTGGCATTTGGTGTCTTCAACTTCAATTACATAAAATTTAAAATGGTAAATGACTAGAAATTATGGTTGAAGTGGTGGATCTAGGATCTATGTAAAGAAATTGACATTCTCTAGAAAAGTGAACTACATAGCATGTAGTTGAATAACTTGGGTCTTGTATCCCCCCTAGAAGCAGCATTAGGGATTCAGGAAGAAATAAGAATCACACGCCATGTGGTTGGGCATACACATTGTGTGACCCTCCCCAGGTGGATAATCCATGTGCCAGCTGCACATGGATAGGACCCCATGTGGGAGGACACACTGTGTATGTTAGGAGTACACAGGCATGGGATGGAACCCAAGAAAAGCTAGGTACATGACCAATTACACAGGCATGTCCCAAAAAACACGGTCATGGATAGAATCACATGTTTAGGACCCATGTGGATGATAAATTCTGTATGGTCCCCCTTACATGTCGTATATAGTGACATGGCCTGTGATCCATGTCCCGAGGAGAACACAAGTAGGTATAAGAGTGAGAAAAAACATTGTGTGGACCCCATACATTTTGTGTAACACTTTTGAGAAACTTCCCCATTTCATTTCTCCTTCATCTAAACTCAAATTGTATCCTGAGAGTATCCTATCTTGAGTAGTTTTCCTTGTAAAACCTGATGGTATCCTTCATGGTGCAATTAGAGATACGAAATGAAATATTTCAAGTGTGTTGCTTCTTTAGGTGATTCTTGATGATGGAAGTGATCTCACCTGATCATCAGATAGAGGATGAGGTTGGAAACCCCTTATACCCTTGACAGACTAGGGAATGGGTTCTATATCTATTGAGTGGAAATCCCTAACAAACTTGGACATAGATCCTCTACCTACTGAGTGACACCCTCCTAATGGAATAGGGCATGGGTCATCTACCTACTGAGTGGAACCCCCTGATGGAATAGGTTTTGGGTCCTCTACCTACTAAGTGGAACCCCCATTAAGGACTAGGGTTTAGTTTCTCTACCTACTAAGTGTCACCCCCTGAAGGACTAGGGAATGGGTTCACTACCTGCTGAGTGGAACCCCTCTTACGGACTAGGGAATGGGTCCTATTTTTAACCCCCCCCCCCCCAACACACTAGGGAATGGGTCAACTATTGGAGATTTTTCTTCTTGAGTATGTGTCACAATGGTGAGGTGTGTTTCCTCCACACAATTACATCAACGAATACACTAGATGATGGGTGTTAGAGTTAGACCCTTGGAGCTTTTAGTAGACTCATCAACCTGGGCTGGGATAAGAGATGGAGATCCCCTTTCTAACTCATATAGGTTTCTTTTATGAGAATATATATGTTTTGTTGGATTTATTTTCCTTATTTATTTGGGTTTATCTGATGACTTCTATCCTATATCTCTATTTCTCCCCTTCAGTTTTCGAGGCGTCCTACTAGGTATGTGTGTAATCACCCCTGCATTGAATTTTCCTGTTTGTGTTGTGTCTTATGAATATAATGGGTAGATAAATGATAATTTTGATACAACATAGGTATAATTAGGTTCATAGACCACATAAAATGGTCAGGGTTGGATATTAGGAGTTGGGATCTCTCTTCTTTAATTTATTCCAGTTGTTGTTAGGTTGGGACTTCATTTCGGGTTGGCCATGTATTTCCTATTTTTCATTTTGGTTGATTTCTATCATACTATGATTTTATTACCTAGAGTTCATGGCATGCATGTATTACTCTTGATTTTATTGTCTTTTATTATTCTTTTTCACTATTTTATAGAGATGGTTGGGTATATTCATATAGGAATATTAGGAAAATGTGTCCCATTTTATGTTATGCCTTCTTAGCTCTTGTCTCCAACCCCTGACCAATAGATTTGGTCTTGGGGTTGTGGCAGACTAGCCTTCCACCATCTAGGCTGGCCCTAGTGGGTTGATTTTTTACAGTGTACCCCTCATATTACACTTATACCTTTTGGCTAGGCTACATGGTTATTTACTATGATATGGTCTGACCCTCTATGGTCAAGGATGCATCAGTTTCACCTTGGTTCCTCTATCATTATTATTATTAAATGGTTACTCTTATAATATTCTTGGGCCCATAATTTTTATAGGTAACCTATTCAAATCTATCCATCTTAGGACAAAATAGGTATGGTTAGATGGGCTTCCCATGAGGAACCCAATCCCAAAATGGTTATGATGTCAATTGATTATTTTATTGGTTATAATTTTACCTACACACTACTACATTTATTCTCACAAAATAGATCTTTAATTGACACAATTGATAGTGTCCTACTAAGTTTTACTCACACCCTGTTTGGGCCACTAATTGGTTCCCGGATATACTTCATGGTTTCTGGTTGAGATAAGGGAAATGTTTCATCTTTTTATGTCAGATTCATGTTATAGGATGGTGTATGGGATAAGAGGATTGAGAATTGTCTTGGGATGATTTTGGAGTTTATCCTTTTGGTATTTCTATGTATTTTTTTATAACATGTATTGATGTTTTCCTGATTCCAATTTTTGTAGACTATCATGACATTGACATAGTTTTGTATACAGTGCTAGTTATTCTTGTTTAGTTTATTTATCTTATCTGGAAATTTATCTCTTCCACTATTATAGTTGATCATTGTTTTATATTTACACTAGTTATTCATTTATTATTCCACTATTCTATACTATGACTATAGGGAATAATCTCCCCAAGGACAAAACCTAGTCCCTCACTACTAGTTAGTGGCCTCTAGCCTATGGGGAGGTGAAATTGAGAAAGTGTGACTAACCCATTTTGGTTAATTATGTGTGAACTGAACCTATGACGTCACATCATAACTACATGGTCCCTCATAAAAAATGAATCATACACATTATTTTCCTTCCCGAGGTGGTAGTGTATTGATAAATCATAGTCCTTGAGAAGTTCCAGCCATTTCCATTGTCTCATATTGAGCTCCTTTTGAAATAAGATTCACTTAAAAATATTATGGTCAATATATACATCACATCATTCTCTATAAAGGTAGTGTCTTCATATTTTCAAATAAAAACTTACAATTTCCAACTCAAGGTCAGGATTTGGATAGTTCTGTTTAAAGATTTTAAATTGCCATGATGCCTAGAAAATCAATGTATCATTCTTCATAAGGAACAACTAATTCCTTTCTTATATACATCACTATATATTACAAATCATTCCTTACTTAATGGTAGATTTAATAATAGTAAATTAATCATTCTTCTATTTATATTTTCAAAACACTATTCACATTCCCTTGATCATGTTAATTTAACCACAATATCTGTTAACATAGTGAAGGTTGTCTAATTGAGAAAAATCTTCAACAAATCATCTACAGTAACCTACTAACCCAAGGAAACTTTGGATCTTGGTTATTTATTTCATTATAGTCCATTCTTTTAATACCATTTCCTTTTAAGGATTAAATAATATTCTATCCTTGAAGACAATATGGTTTAGAAAATGATGTTCATTGTGCTAAAATTCACACTTACTACATGTCCCATATAATACATTTTTCATAGGGTCTCTAGAATTATTTATAGATGAATGTCATGATCTTCATTTATCATAGATTATATCATGATATTGTTAATGAATTCCACCAAAAAGTTATCATGATAATATTTTAATGTTAAATTTATTAGATCCATAATGATAGAAAGTGTATTAGTCAATCCAAATGTCATTACCATAATCTCATAATGTCCATACTTTTTTTGAAATGTTATCTTCGGTATATTGTATTTCTTCACCCTTATCTAATGATATCTAAGGAAAATATCAATCATTAAAAAGTATTGGCCTCCTTGAATTTGATCAAATAATCCATCAATGCGTGGTAAAGGATACTTATTCTTTATAGTAATGACATTTATCTCCCAATAATCAATGAAAATATCATAGACCCTTCTTTTTCACGAATAAAATGGGGGCTCCTCGCGGTGAAACACTAGGGAATATAAATCTCATATCCATAAACTCCTTTAGTTATTTCTTAAACTCTATTAACTCTATTAGTGTTACTCTATAAGGATTTTTAGATATGGTACTTGCATTATGAATGAGTTTAATGGAGAAATCAACCTCATGTTCTAGAGGGTGACTGATAATTCTTCTAGAAAACTGTCAACAAATTTTTTCCCCATAGTTACATCCTATATTATTGGGATATCTTCTTTATCCATAGATTTCACTTGGTCTTCCTATATATATTTTTTGAATTATTAACCACCATTAGTCCACATCTCCCTTCGTATTATATAGTAACATGATGACTTTTTCTATTTTACTACTTCCTAGAGAAAGAAATCTCCTCTCTAAGTAATTGATCGACTTTTCAGCTACAAATGGATTAGTAGTTTGACTAAATTCAAGAGGTTGTTTTTTAATGAAGAGGTCCAATATAGTTACACCATGTTTTGGATTGGAAGGTGGATTTATATAGGTGATATTATTTTTCATAACCAAAGTCAACTTTCTAAATATGATTATGATATCCTCATTTCCAGCTTCATTTAGTTGCTTATAGAAAACATACCTAAATTAGATATTGGTGTTGATACGGTTTCCATTATATCCATTAATCACCATCGTTTTATAATGACATATACATAATTATCTCATGATATTGAATTGTAAAATATAATTACTATTTATTTTTTTAGATTGTTCCCTAGAAATCATGAGGGTTTTTCATAATGCTTGTGTTATATAACCATGGTCCCCTTAATATATTTCTCAAGGTTCCTACTAAACTTCCTCTAATACCAACTGTAACAACTTTAACACCAAAAATCCAAAGTTGGTATTTATATTAAATTATTGGTATGGAATACAATAGTTTCATTGGGATGCAACAACTTAGTAGTCTTGTAAGACTAGATACATGCATACATTATATTTGAAAACATAATATACATCATGAACACATTATGAGAACATTATTATACCTTCCATCATATCCTTGAAAATTAATTATATTTATCCTCTAGGTTTCTTGGGGAAAGAAATACAAATAAGGGTGAGATTAGATTCTCAGTAAGGAGTACCATACATTGGAATCTATCATAACATAAACATGGAATAAGTGGTATAGAAATAATAATAAAAACATGAAACTAAAATGAACTTAAACTAATGGAATCCTATATTTTTGAAACTATATGAAAATATAGATAATATTGATCATTAATCTTATATTGAAGGAATTTATAATGTCAAACAACAAAACATAATGTCAAGACCTTGTGGAAGGTCACTATCCTATTATGGGAAGAGGTTTACACCAAAAACCAATATGTTTTTCTCATGATACATATCAATCCATCAAGGGATATATAATTTTAGCCCCACCCATCACCTAATTAAGTCTAATATATTCACCATAAGATTCAACAAGACCTTTCATACCATTACCTAAGGAACTTATTACTAAATAAAACATGGATATCCATATAATGAGAAATACTAAAATCAAATACTTCCAAATTCAATATAATAATTTGGATATATTGAATAACATACCTTAATCATCATATAAGTTTTGGGGTATCTTAAAAGTAATATAAAGAACCCTTATCAAGGAAATATTGTAGTGAGGGTGCTTCCAATGTGTTTGGATATCCATGGAAGAGTTTAATTGGGTTCAATATTATGAATTTTTTGGATTACAAGTCAATATTAGGGGAAATCATTCAATGTGATTCATTAATATCATTTTAATATTACATATCATATCCCATGAGAGTGTTTAGCCAAGTGTTTCATCTTAGGATCACTCATCATGCATTAGGGTGATGACTAATTCAATGATCAACTAACCATTTTAAAGGTGATTAACCCTATGTGAATATATTTTACAACCACATCCACTTTCTAATATCTATATTGGGATGTATTTTCTAGGAAACTAAATTCTCTTTTACTTTAAAAAAACTTAGGATGGTTTTTTCGCCATGGAAAAGATTTAATTTTACAATGGTATTGATATCATCTGAATAGAAAGAATATGAGGAAGGTGTAATAATATAAACTTCAAAATAACTTAAATTTCATGATTAATATGGTAAAAATTATTCCATTTAAATGTGTGCATCACACAAAAAGAAGTGGGTGGTGAATATAACATGATTCCCAAAGAATGAAAATTGATACCGAAAACCCCACATATGGATTGGGTAGAAATTTAATAAAAACATCTTGAAAGAAATGGATTAAAATTTATCTTAAAATATAATTAATTAATTCATTTCATGATATAACATCTCAAATATAAATTATATACTCCAAAAAATGGAAATTAGGTGAATAATACAAAACATGTCTCAAAGAGAATAATTTGAGAAGGAAAATTCTTACCACTTATCCTAACTTACATAAACATACCTTAACCACTAGTATACCAAAAATATCTATTGGACTCCTCATGTATTAATCATGTTTTAATGATCACAAATATTATTAAACCTAGTTAACTCCTATAAATTGTATCCAATCATGTGTATTTATGTTTCAAGTTCTCTCATGCTTTATAATGGTTAAGCTCAATCCATTTCATGCATATCATTGTTTAAGTTTTAATACAGTTATTTTCCTAAGTACAAGACACCGTGAAGACAGACACCGTAAGCCAAACACCATAATCTAGACACTATAAACCAGACACCTTAAGCTAGACACCGTAATCCATACAACGTAAGCCAGACACTGTAAGCCAGACACCGTAAACTAGACACCATAAGCTAGACACCGTAAGCCAGACACTATAAGTCAGACACCCTAAGCCATACACCGTAACCTAGACACTGTAAACCAGACACCGTGAAGTAAGACATTGTGAAGCAAGACACCGTGAATCAAGACACTGTAAACAAGACACTGTGAATCAAGACACCGTGAATGAGACACCGTGACACTCAGACACCGTGTGAAGGATACACTGTTTTTATAACCTACTACAACACCGTTTCTTAAAATATTTTGTTGTCTTTCAATTTAATTTATAATGGTCATATTTGATTACTTTAATGCACTGACATAATTAATGTTTCTTTGTAGACATAGTACAAGGTACAAGGTGCAGAACACCTGGAACCTGTCGGCTAAAACTCATGCATTCAAAGATAAAGAGTAAAGTGTACCCAAGAAAAATAAAGAGAGAAAAAAATGAAAAACAAGTCTGTGAGCATGACTGTGAAGAACATATTGCAATATTTTCAAAGAAATCATTGTCACATGCATGCAATACAACTCTGCTGAAGAACATACGAAGTACACTGGAATCTAGAGAACATCTTCGCATTATCAAAACTTGTGAAGAACACAAGTTGAATCGTGACACTCTGTTTTTTGTAAAACTGCCAAAGAAGGACTCAAAGATTTATTTGGTTCAATAGAAAGAAGTACAGAGCTACATTGACATCACACAAGAGCATTCTAAACTCATCTTTATATTCTTGCTCGACTGTGATCATCTTTTTATTTACATTATGAGCAGTGTTTACCCATGTCTGTTTTGACACACACTGACTCATGAGCTGAACTGGAGGATACTGAAATCATTACACCAAACTATTTATACTTTTGTTTATCCACAAAAACTATGGAAGAGCTCTCTGTGTGGCCTGGTTATTATTTTTGTTTACCCACGAAAACTGTGGAAGAGGTCCCTGTGTGACCTGTACAGTCTGTGTACTATTGATAACCCCGATCCAGGGTGTGGATCAAAGTTTATTTATATAAACTTCTTGGGGGAAGGTGATCACCAAGTGGAGTGGATTAGGTCTTGGCTTGAGACTGAACCAATTGTTTCATATTCGTTGTGCTGTTTAAATTTAGTCTTCTCTGTTTTACTGCTCTATTGCATAATCCAAAAATCACTAATTTCACTTTGATAGTTAGTCTTGGAAAGAAGTTATAACTGGTTTGTATTAGTAGGATAACTTCAAAAGTATTATTAATAATACAAATTAAGATTACTGAGAATTAATCAATCTTCGAAGAAGCTGTTAAAAAGTCAAACTCTTATAACAGTATAACCTTAATTAACTGGGCTGTATCTATTTTTGGGTAAACCATTTCTTTTAAAAATAATATTCTTGTAACATAAATTTTTATAGTTACTTAATTCACCCCTACCCTCTTGAGTAAAGTACTCCAACCAACAATATCTATCTTGATCACTTAATTAATAACCTTACTCATATATATTTTCATTTATACTCTTCATAAATAGTCATTCTTCATATGAATTCTACTTATTTACTACATCGGGTGTTTATTACTTTGATAATTTGTTCTAGTTTCATAATAGCGGTGTATGTAATAAATATTATTAATAAATTAATAATTACTATATTATTAAATTTTATATTTGAGTTTTTTTTAATTATTTATAATGTTTTAAATTTATATCTAAATTTTTTTAGTCTTTATCCTTGAAGATAAAATTGATAACAATCATGTTTTGGTGATTATTGTCGATCGAAGGGTGTTTTCTTAACTAATGAATTAACTATTGATATAAAATATCTAGAATAAAAAAATAATTAATTAAAATTTTAAAGTATTTTCCCATATTCATTCATGATAAAAATTCATTTTTTTGTTCAAGTAGGTGGTTAAGTCGACCCAAATATTGACATGCCCTGATTTAATGAATGATTATGGGGTGGTTTTTTTGTAATATCATTATACCATAATAATAATGATATTATTTAGTGTTTATTAGTGTAATATATCATAATTATAAATTAAATATAATAATAAATAATGGATATTAAAATAATACATAATTTAAATAAAATATTTTCCTCTTAGCAAGCAAGTTTTAAATGATTGAATTAAAGATGGTCGTTTATTGATAATATAATTAATAGGTTATCCAATTTTTCATACCATAACTTTAATGATATAATAAACATAATATTTTATAAATAAATAAATTCTATTAACCATTAATTATGTTTGGTTATGAATAATTAATTTTATTTCTTGTGGTGGTGGTGGTCTGCATGTTGGCACAAACGATATTTTTTTATTAATGGATAGGATATATGAATAGATAGTAATAATAACCCTAATATAGTAACATTAAATTATATAAATTACACATATATCAATATATTATTTTATATAGAATTAATTTTTAATGAAGAAAATTAAGAATAAAATCTTAGTAGTTGATAAAACTCATATCAGGGACTTTAAATTTTCCTTGTAATTATCCTTAGAAATTAAGGCCTTATGCTAACTAATGGTGATTAAAATATTTAGAAAATGGTATAGGGTTCTATTAGAAGAATTTTCTAGAGTTTCAAGTATAAATTTGAAGGGAATATGAGTCTTTATGTGGATGATATGTTACTCTTTTATAAATGAGGGGAAGGGTAGTTTTGAGTGTAACCCTTACATTTTCAAAAATAAAATGTCACTATTCAATGGTCAATGAAAAAAATGGAAAAAATATAATGTGATAGTGATTAGGGGTTTAAAATCACCTCAAACACTCTTTTTAAGAATACTTTTAGTATTTTAGGTCTTTGAATTTAACTTTTTAACTTTTACCCTAATTTACTTTTACCTTGGTAATTAATTTCTAACCTTAATTAGTAATTCTAATGATAAATATTAATATTGAACCTTTTACTGAATTTTATCCTTCTAATTTAAAATTTAAAAATAATTTTTAAAAAATAAAATTTCTAATTTTTTGAAAATGTAATTTTAAAATAAACACACTTTTTTGTGTAAAAATAGTTTTTAGAAATAACATTTTTAAGATTTAAATTTATATATGAAATAAAATTATCATGGATACTGATTTTAAAGAAATAAATTGATTTATTAGAAAACAATAAAGGTTTTTATGATTTAAAGGTAAGATAAACCTTAATCTCTCTATGAAAATACTTGATTAAAATAAAATAATGAAAATAGTTTTTACTAAAGTAACACTTTAATTAGTTCTTAAAATGTTGGATATAGGTTTTATAAGTTAAAATAATGTTTTAAAATGGATATTTTTATTTCTTAAATACATATTTTATTACTTAAAATGTTTTTTAAACATATATTTCACTTTTATATAATTTTATAGTCATACAAATTACAAGTTTCATGAAAACTATATTTTTCGATTAAAAACCAAACTTTTAAGAAAAACTCAAAAAATAAAACTAAGCTAATATATTTATGATGAATTAAAAATGAGGGTTATTGTGTTTAAATAATATTCTAACATTCATAATTTAAACATTTAAATATTCTCATGAATAAATTCTCTTTAGAGTGCACATTGAATGATAGTTTAGGATATGGTGTTTAACTGCGACTTTAGGGTCTTGGGTATTACATCTTCAACCTAAAGGATGAAATTGAATCTATGCATGGGGTGATATATAATTATAGGTATATAATGCATAATTATAATTTACTAGTATGATAATACGATATCTATATGTATTGGAATAAAAATAATAATGAGTAATTAATTGATGATATTGAAAAGATCAAAGTTGAGAAGCTAGAGAACATAGAGAGAGATGTTAATATGTATCTTAAAATTAAATAAAATACATAAATAATTTAAATTGTAAACAATAAGATGAACAAAATGAATAAATATATTTAATATATTGAATAAAAATGATGAAATTAGCTGAATTATAAAAGATCAACAATGGGCCTTGACTCCTAAAATGACATTGGGTAATCGGATCACACATGATATTTATAAATTCAAGTACATAAAGATCAAAAAAAGTTTCTTGAATATTTATTTCAATAATAGAAACATTATTATAAATAAAATGATGGCATGGTAATTTACATAAAATAAAAATCTTTCACATTTGAAGCAAAGAGATAAAAAACCCCCATGTAAGTAGATTTATTTAGGTGAGAACCAAAATACCACTAAACCACCAAAAAAGAAAAACTATCTTCTATTGAAAATTAGGTTTTATTGTAATATAAATCTAGTTTATTCACAAGTTGTGTTTTTTATAATAAATAGATACTATAAAGAATAACATAAATGAAAATAAGTGATAAAAATTGAATACTATCAACATGTTTTTCATGATCCCTACAATTGGGGTGAAGGTTATAAAAATAGCACGGTGTCTCACTCACTAGAATAGACTCACTATTATAATGGGGATTTATCTTCTCCCTAATGGAAAAACCTTCCATTTAAGATTTTTATTCATTTTTCTTCCACATAACTCAAGTCTAGACCCTCCTACATTTTTAAAATTTCCTCATTAGTCTATTAATGGGTTTCCCCTTCTCTTTTTGTGAACTGTATGTTGGTTTTTATTTATGGTTATTTTGTGACACTAATTCTCATAGTTGAGGTGCTTGTTCACTCTATACCACTACTATTTAAACCAAAACCATTGTACTAGATCTGATCCTTGAATTGGTGTGATCATATTTATGGAATTTTAGGATTCTGATGCTGGAGAGGTTTGAGTGCTTTAGCAAATTTTAGTTTTGGGTGTTCTTTTTTAGTTTTTTGTCATGTTTCCTTTGAGGATATTGGTTTCATACCTGATGTTTTCATTTTTGGATTTATCCTCATTCACCTCCACCTCTAATATTTCCAATAGACCAACCATACTATACCAAATCCTTCATCAAAAATGATGGAGGTTGTGATAGATTTGGATTTTGATAATGGAGTTTGGTGTCAAATCTAGTGCATATGATGTTGTCAACCACTCCTTAGTTTTCTATTGGTCTGACATTCTTAGTTAAACTTACCCATTATTTATCTATATATTTTTCAGTTATCTTATGGTTATTTAGTGGTGGTATTGGTGACTAGTGTGGCCCTATCTTATGTTCATCCCTAAATATAAACCTCTCTAAATCGACCCCCCTAATCAAATTTTTGGGTAACTTCAATGAAGGGGTTTTAGGGTTGTTATCTCTATTGAAAGTTTGTATCTTCAATGTGTTAGTGTCTTATATATGAGACCACATCATGTTTGGATTTTACTAGGTAGGGGTTCTTTATGTCTCTTAATCAACTGATTTTTTCCTCTGGTGTGTTCAACTTTGACTCGGTTGGAATTATAGAGGTACCTCTATTAAGGTATAATTTTTTAACATATGATATAAACATTACAAACTACAAAAATATCATGGTGTATTTGGTTTGAATATCCTTAAAAAAGTGTCATAAAGAGTTTATTTGGTGTTTTAGTTATTTTATTCTACCCCTATGGTGCTTGCTTGTGATTAATCCCATCCATTTCCATGGTTTTGGTTTCACAAATGTTTTAGTGGTTTTTTACCTTCAGGTCTTCCATCAATGTTTTTATTCTAATAGAGGTTATCTAAAGGTGGTGGTGGTTCTATGATAATGTTCATTTTTATAGTAATGAGGTTTTCTTAGTGGTAGGTTAGTTTGATTATTAATAGCTAAAGATATGTTTGAGTTTACTTCAATGGGATAAATGGAATTCATAACATAAAGGAATTTTACTCATAGAATTTATGTGGTGCTAATATCAAGGTCTACCAATATCCCATATATCTTTTGGTTAATGTTTTTAGTTAAAATTTTTAATTTTGAAGTGTTTGTTTATTTAGAGGTTATTTTCATGGTGCTTTATTCAATCTTGATTTTTTTTACATAATGTTTCCCGCATTTTCCCTAAAATAAATTATGAAAAATCAAAATGTGTCTTATAGAGATGGTTATACAAATAAATCCTTGTATTTATCATTATAAAGTCAAAGGAATGTGCTAACTAAGATGTTATGTGGTACGAATCTGAAGCTTAATGACTCATCAAGAAAGCTTAAAATGAAAAATAGGTTTATGAATTTACAAGATTATGAGGATCTATAATATCATGGGGAAGTTCATGTTCATATAATAAAAAAGGATGTGCATCAAAATATATAGATTGAAAATAAGAGGGAAAAAAGTTTTCAGTAATGGATATTTCCCTACAATTAATGGATCAATACATGGTTTGGACTCTTGATAGCTAATGTAATTTATATATGATGGGAAACAATATGATATAAAATGATATTAAATATTAAAAAGGATTCATAATTTTTTTAAATGAATAAAGTCTTGAAGATAGCTAGCTCTGAGGAAAAAAAATTTTGAGGCAAGGATATGAGTAAGATAGATGTCTTGGTTGTTAAAGTTCATGGTTATAATATCTTAACTGTAATTCAATTATATGAATTAGAGAATACTATAAACTTTATCAAGAAGATATATACTATTTTTGTTAATGATTATGTAATTTTGATGCAAGGAAGGTGGATGAAAGGAAATGTCTAACTTGTTAGTAAAGAAGAATATGTGTGCTTTTATACTATAGAGGATTAAAAAAATAATTTCATAATTTTCCTATACACTTGATCCAAAAAACCATAAAATAATTGGTGAAGCATGAAGATGCATTTGATATTACTTGGTTGACATAATATCTCACACATATATGTGATGTTTTTAAAAATTAAAATATCATTTTAAATTCTTAAATGAATAAAGAATAGTCATTATCAATATTATTTAAATATGTACATATTGATGTTGTGGGTTAATCACACCAATATCCATTCATAGAATGAGATATTATATTCTCTTTATTTATGGCTATAATAAGATGGTTTTTTTGTAATGGATCTAATTTTTTCATGTATTTCTTCATAATATTATGTGGATTATTTTCAGAGCCAGGTGTTGAGATGGTGTGAGATTCAAAGGTCTGGTGATCCCAGAATTAATTTTTGAAATATATTAAATATATTAATATCACACATGTTCATATTTCCTGAAAAATTGTAATAAATCATGAATGGGGCCTTGGATCAGAAATCCAAGGGCACTGTTGAGTTCAAAATGAAGGTATTACACTAGGGGTGACAAAAACTTTTTCAGCATCATGAATTTATAAAAACATTGTCACGGTCATATAATTAATAAAATAAATAAATTATTTTGTTTTATTTTATTTTACATAATAACCAAACCCCTCTATTTAAACATGGTTATTTCTTAACCCTAGGGTTATCTACATAACCTAGGTACTGAGAGGAACCACTGGAGATGAACCTTTGGAGGATCATTGGTAGATGATGTCGGATCACATCAGATTGAGGATCACACACCAATAAATTTCATGGATCTCTATAATGATAGAAACACATAGCTATTCCTCATTATAAATTGATAAAAACTCTTGGTAGGAAGTTGATTTGTAATATTCAATCTCGGTCAAACATGGATCAATTCTATAATAATAATTGATTCATGCATTGATGGTATATTTATTTGATATGGATTTAATTTTTCATTGTGTATTTATTCTTCATTTTTCTAAATATATGATTATAGATCTAAGAATAATGAAAAAAGGTCAAGATGTTGTCCTCGTATATTTTTTCTTTTGGATTTCTCCCCTCGTTTCTTTGCACATTCATCGTGGGCATTTTATTTGGCTTGTGGTTTTACAATTACCTAGTATTCAATGGTTTCATTACCATTACTTATCTCAAAGGATTGATATCATAGTTATGACTTGCGATGGAGATTAACATTTTAGGATCGGTTATGAAGGTGGATGATTCAAGGAGGAACTATACTAGATAGGACTAAAGGTTCCATTACTGTGATAGATACATGATGAAAGTTCGGGATGACGGAAGATTTAGCTCGATGGTGGTGTTTTAAAGAAAATCTAAACCTGGATCCTGATGATCTATGATGGAAGTGAGATGTTATATTCAAATCTATGAATTCAAGTTGAAAATGCAGTGGTGGTAGTAAGAAAAATTAGGGAAGAAGAATATGAGGGTTCTGTAATTTTTTTGTTTACATGGCTTGTCCTCTAATATCACACGCTGTGTAGGACCCCCTAGCTATGATGTTATGGTTTCCATAAAGATTTAGATATAACACATAATTTAACCCCATCGCACACTTTTTGAATCATTCTTAGTGGATTGGCATGTAACTCAAAGGTTACATGGTCATAGTTAGGCTAAAGTTAACATATATGAGCAGTGTACACAGGCACAGTCTAGTGTACATGGGAATGGGTAGATGGCACAGGGAAGGTGTTGAGTGATTTGTACACATCATTTACTATTCATACACACCATGTATATAGTGATTTACATGACATGTTAGGAATCACCACATGGGAAGAAAATGGGTTGGATGGACACGCTATGTACCCCTTATACACACCATGTATCCCCTATGAGGGTGTTTGGAGCCCTTTGTTTCTTTATTATGGACTAGAATCATTTGAGTGTATTCACTTAGTTCATACCCTTGAGGGTATACTGCATTATTACATCCACATATATGTATTGTGATCCCCTAGAGAGGATGAGTTGCAAATATAGTTTGTGGTGTCCCTCCATGAGACTGGGGAGTGATCCTCTATCATGTTTTACCCTAGGTGGGGTTTGTTGAATCAACATGACTTCCAGGATCAGGGTTTTGATTCTCCATCTTGTTGTACATTTTAGTAGGGTTCATGATAACATTGGAGTAAAATCTCCTACATAGCGGGTTGATCAAGTTTGGGTTTATGGTGTCCCCCAGCAATCTTGGGTGTGATCCCCTATCTAAGTATCAGGGTATTCTAAGACAAGTGATATTTCTTGGGTGGTTTCCAATGATCATTAACTCTTATATGAGATTCTTAGGTGATATCATGACTTTTGAAGTGTATTCTCCCTAAACAGTAATTACTTTGAGTGGAATCCTATAGCTAGAGGTTTTGTTGTGACCGCCTAGTGATGTAGTGTCCTTCCTGATTATATTTGGGTTTCTTATTTCTACTTAGTACCACATCACTATTATGATATTAATATTATTTATGATTCATTTTTAGGGTTTTTTGGGTGTTCTAAAAAGTATTTTTATACTCACCCCTTCATGGTATTTTCCCGCATGTGTCATGTCTTGTGCAGATGATGGCCCATTTGGCAGTGTCCTTAGAGGATGAGGATCTAGTGAAGCATAGATTGAACTTTATAGAACAATTTGTTTTCTATTTGGTCTCATTTTATCATAATACTTACACTTGGAGTAATCTGGACACTCATGAATTTTTTTTTGGTATTTTAGTTTCCCCTTTTTTCACTTTCAATTCATTATTGTTGTGCTCTTATTATGGGATCATTGATGTATGCATGATTTTTTTTCAGTTTTTTTGCATTTCCTCAATGTATGGTCTTGGAGGTATGTGTGTGTGTGTGTGTAAAAGTATATTAGTATAATTTCTCCCATTTTTGTGATATACCTACTCATCATTGGTCTCAATCCCCTAGCCTATTGGAGGAGGGATTGGGGTAGTTGTGGTTCAGATCACGTCGGACTGGGTCATGTTAGATTGGTATTAGAGTAGTGGATTCTACATTAGGATGAGAACCTATGAGATTAGTTTGGGTTTTATGGAAACAATGTTATGTTTTTTGAGTTCTACTTTTAGGCCATGGATTCCAGTGTTGGTCTGGTGGCCGACGTATCCATATACTAGGACTCTAATTGTCTGCCTTTCGACTCAGTACATGTAGATATTGGTTGTAGTGAAAAATGGGTGCATGAATCATATAGGAATGGGTTGTTTTTTCCATATCCTTATCGAGTTAGATACCCAAATATACTTATTTATTATGGTGGATCTTGTTTATTTCATTCTTTATCTGTGAATAAATCCATCTAGGATACCACTGTATAATCCCGAGGGTGATTCTACAAGTGATGAGGCCTTAGTGTAGGGGCCTATATTGGATATTGCACCTCTAGGTGGTTTACTAGATATACCACCACCAGTTGAGGAGAATCTAGAACTAAAAGTAATAGTTGAGTATGTATATAGGGTGAGTATGCATCATGAGTTCTAGAGGTAGTGGCCTCCTAGGTTTTGGGGTAAACCAGACCCCCAAGTGGTTGAGTACCAGCTAGAGGCAGTCACTCAAGTTTTCCTCCTTGTGAGGGAACATATAGATCATATGGTGGTCCTTGAAACGAGTCTTTATCAGGGATCATATGGTAGATAGTGGAGTTTCATGACTCACCTACATGATTATACAACCCTATCCTGGTTAGACTTTGATAATATCTTCAGGGAATAATTTTATCCTTCTACATTATGATTAATGTGCATCTAGAAGATTTTGTATTTGTAGTAGGTAAGTTCATCGTGGTAGAGTATTTGGTGAGTTTTTTTTATCTCTTTTGATACTCCATGGATATGGTTTAGTATCCTTTAATCAGATAATGGACCTTTGGGTAGGGATTACACTAGGATATAAGGTCTTTAATGATATCTCTCTACATTCTCACCTATTTTGGGGTACTTGAGTGGGCCTTAGTGTTGGATAGATTCATGGAAGAGTAGGCTCCAACAGTGGGTGCTGGTAGTGGGAACCGAGGAGTTGATACCTTAGCTATATTATTTATAGATACAAGTGTGATTCATTCCATTATTTCCACCTCTTTGGTTTGAGACTTCAAGATTCCAGTTGAGCTTTTGGATCAACCCTTGCACTTGGATACTTTGACAGGAGGTGACTCAGCAATTTCACACATCTACTGATAGTGCGACCTGACACTTGGATTTAAGAGATTTTTATGGGATATCTTTTTAGCAGTGATGAGGCCTTATTATTTCATCTTATATATTTATTGGATATTCATATTTCATTCCTATATTGATTTTTTATGCATAGGATGTGGTGTGTCTGCGGTGATGGGGTGATGTTTTCCATCATGGGTGAAAAGGGGACATTGATGGAGTAGGACGAGCTCAATAATAGAAGAGTTCAACTGATTACTCACCATTTAGCTACTGTGACACTTGGATTAGTGGATTCTATGGTCTAACGGTTTCCTATGGTAGTTGCGTAGTATGATGACATCTTTCTTGAGGGTGTTCTAGGATTACCATCATTCCATGAACTAGACTTGTGCATTTACTTACACCTCGGGATGAACCTGATATCTACACCAACGTATCATATGGCTCTGGTAGAGATTTTGAGATGATGGTGTGGTTAGAGGAATTTAAGGAGAAGGGATTTGTGAGACCTTGTGTTTCCCCCTTAGTATCCCCAGTGTTGTTCTCCAAGATGGTGGATAGGGGCTTGAGGTTTTGTGTGGATTACTGGTGCTTGAACCAGGTGACCATTAAGAATAATTATCCACTACCAAGGATCAATGGCCTATTTTATCATTTGATAGGGGATTGATGGTTCTAAAATATTGACCTTGGATCAGATTATATCCAACTATGAGTACGGGATGAGGATATACTGAATATGGTATTCAGATTTATCTACGGTCACTTTGAGTACTTGGGGATGCCATTTGTCATGAATATATACCTGATTAGCCACTAAATGAGGCTAATATTCATTGTTAATATATATAATTTTCATTTTCTTTAATATTCATAAACACCGTTTTAGTGCATTTTACACTTTGAACATCATTTCACATTATGATTGTAATACCTTCTTAAAATGCACTATTATGTGGTACATTTTTTAACATCATTTGAAGTACCCTATGATTCATATGATTATACATATTTTAATTTGATATTTTTTGAAATTGATATACACTTCAATATGAACATGTTTGATTCAGGGATCAATGGAGAATTCATGGAAGAAGATGGGGATATTTTGTGATGAAAGGAAACAATTCTGGAGAAGTCAGATTGGACACCAGGCCACTGATGAGACTGTGGGGCCCAACATACCAGCCCGATGAATCCCAAATTTTGTGGGATTATATAAGACATGTATGTTAACAAATAACTCTTCAGACTACAATGCTAATTCGGCCTCCATGTTGTCCATTTAGGCGGTCCAAGTTAGAGATAAGATTATGGGCCAGATTCTGCATCCCAGAAAAACAGACCCCTAATCTGATCATATCTCCTAATATACAACTCCAAATGGGCCCAAATTTTACAGTAGGTTAGTAGAAATATGGGTATCCATTTTATTATTATATGTTCCACTCTTATTCGGCCATCTAGAAGGTATTAAAAGCGCGTCTGTTCGGTGGATGAAAGTTGGCTACCACCTCGGGTCAAATGTGGAAAAGTCTAAGTTCCACAAGCTTTCCACCACCCTAGGCCTACCATAATCAAGTGGGATGCTTTTTACTGTTGGAGGCTCTACCCAAGGCTTCCAAAATTCCTATTTAAGGCAGTGGTGGTGGTGGATTTTATCATCTTTGAGCTTTCTTTAATTGTAATGTTATGATGCGGTTTTGTTGTCTCAAATTTGTCTTCCACATGTAAGTTGTTTTAATTCATCCTTGTTTCTTTATAAAAGTTCTTATTCTCTTATTATTATGATATTCTCCTTATAAATTTGATATTTTTGGTTCAAGGTGTGAACTTTTTCATACCAAACCTTGGGATATTATCACACAACGGTGGAGTGATTGTTATTTTATTGTGTTTTTTGTTACTTCTCCATTTCCTCCCTCATGAGTCTACTTCCCGCTTCCATTGAACCCATAGAATCAATGGAGGGATAACCCACTTATGGTTTGATCAAAATAAGTAGAAAGGGTCTATATTGGATGTTATGTATCACCCCATTAATGTATAATCACTTATTTAATTGAGATTTTTAATTGATGATTTTTAAACTCCACCATCCTTGTTGAATTTAAGGCCACACACTTCATGTGCTAATATGAACCTTTACCTTGAAGTGCTCAAAACTTTGATCCTTAAAGTGTATAGTTGATTAGTATTAAATGGTGTAGGCATTAAACCAGTAAGTGATGATGTTGTTTTATCTCCTTAAATGAACTCATCTCAAATATAAGAAATTGAAATTATTGAAAAGAAAATATGTCCAATCCACCCCGAGCGATAACCTAGGATCAACTCATTCTTTTAAATTGAATTCACTTAAATCTATTAGTTATCCTTTAAACGCATATAAAATTAACCCAAGTTTTCCACTTCATATTCAAAAAAATTCCATATAATTTACATGTCTATAGGTTTCTTCTTAGGTCTCTGAGGATTCGATAACCCAAGATAAACTACAAGGACCGTTCTACCTTTATCTCTTGGGTAAATTTGAGAGAGAATAAAATTTTTGCGCCATTTCCAGGGACCCAAGTAAGTCATCGAAACAACCATTATATTCTCCCCCATTTATTATTTTCTCATCCAAATTCTCTTATCTTATCCCTTTCTCATTTTTTTCTTTTGGCGCATGTATGCCTACACCCGCGATCAATCAAACCGTCTAGTTAGGGTGGATAGTACTGGGGTTGGGGAGTCAAGTACACCAAGGGAACTCTTTAAATTAGATCCTAATATTCCTAACACCCTCGAGTCAAAAATTGATCCCATTTCAATGGAAGGTATTCAAGGAAAACAACTCATAAACCTGGGTGGGAACCAAAATGGAAACCCAAATGAGGCAGCCCCAAACTTGGGGAATGCAATTGATCAAACCATGAATGACTACCTCACACCTTCCTGGACCAATGCTCCCTCATGAATTAGACATAACTCCCTAGGATATGCCAACTACATCTTTAAACCCCATGTCCTAAACCGTCTTCCCACATTCCATGGAATGGAGTCTGAGATGCCCTACCTTCACATTAAGGAGTTCAATGACATTGTAGAAACCATGTGTCCCCCACATCAACTAGAATCATCTAAGATGAGGATATTTCCTTTTTCTATAAAGGATTGATCTAAAAATTGGCTAAAAAATTTGAGACCATCATCCATAAACTCTTAGTACCAACTACAAAGAGAATTATACAAAAAATACTTTCCCCACCACAAAACAATTGCACTTAAAAAAAGTATCCAAAATTTTTTTTGAAAAAGAGGGAGATTCATTCTATGAAACATGGGAGAGGTTCAAAGACACTCTAAACATGGTTCCACACCATGGTTTTTCTATACCTGAACAAGTGAGAATTTTATATGAATGGTTGGGTCCAGGGAATAAACAATTCATTGACATGATGTGTAATGGAACCTTTAAAAACAAAGCCCCAAATAATGCTTATGAGTATCTAGAAAGCCTTTCTGAACAAAACCAAACATGGGGAACTTCACCTTATTCTGAAAATCCACAAAGAACTACTATAATTCATACACTTAGAGAAGAGGAAAACCTTAGGGCTAAACTTGCAGCACTCTCTAGGAAGTTTGAAGAGATAGACCTTAGGAAAGTCCATGAAATCCAAACTGTTGACCTTGTTTGCACAATTTGTGACAAACATGACCATAAGATAGAAAACTTCCCAACCATTGCATCCATCAAGGATGTTCTTTTAAGAGGACCCCTAGTGGAAGTAAATGCCTTGAACTTTCAAAAGCCTCAATACTAAAACAACTTCAACCCAAGGTATAATGACCACCCAGGCTTCCGCTGGAAAGATAACCAACAACTTATCCAACCACAGGGACAAAATCCTTACCCCCATAAGAACTAACAATCCCATAACTAGTTCCAAACCCAACCTATCCAATACCAACAGGCACCGGTCCATTTTCAACAAACCATCCCACCTCCAAAATATCCCCCTGGGATAAACCAATATTCTCAAGCACCAACCCAAATTATTCCACAAAGCCTACTAGAACAACTATGCAAACAAATGGAGAGGATGAACTCAGAAGTCTCTTCCCTAAACCAAGAACTTAAAACCATCAAAACTGGAAAGGCACCCATTCCTACTTAGGCGGTGCCATCCTCAACTTCAAGGAGAGAGTCAAGTTGTGCTCAAACAACTCATGAACAACTAAAGGTTGTGACTATTTTAAGAAGTGGGAAATCAATTGAGAAACCTGAACAACTAATTCAGAACCCACCTGAAGATTCAAACTTGGATGAAAATTCAAATGAACCACAAGATCAAACTGAGGAAACTGATAACAATGTGAAAGATACAACTCTTCAACAAACAACCCCACAACGTGCACCATTTCCTCAACGCATGAGGGGGAAACCCAAGCCTGAACTGAGTGAAACATTGAGGGAAATATTCTCACAAGTCAAGTTGAACATTCCCCTTCTCGACTCCATCCAAACCATACCTTACTACTCAAAGTACCTTAAGGACTTGTGCAATTTGAAAAGAAAATGTTCACATAAAAACCAAGTCCTTTTGGCTACTAATTTGAGTACCACCATTAAAGTGACCATTCCTCCTAAGTTGAAAGACCCAGGTTTCCCTTACATCAATGTTGAACTAGGAGAAAGAAAAGTTGTCAAGGCCTTGTGTGATCTAGGTGCTAGTGTCAATCTCATCCCATATGTCGTGTACTGCCAGTTAGGCCTAGAAGAACTCCAACCCACATCTGTCACACTTCAACTTGTTGATCGTAGCATTAGGGTTCCAAAGGGGATTTTAAAGGAAATTCTGGTAAAGGTTGAAAACTTCATCTACCCTTCTAACTTCATTGTCCTTGACAACCATCCAAACTTATTAAATAAGGAACAAACCCCAATCATCCTTGGCTGTCCTTTTCTTGCAACAATAAACTCTGTTATCCGAGTCTGAAATGTGAACATGATCATCACCTTTGAGAACATGATTCTAAACTTGAACATCGATAATGAAAGCTCACAAATAGGGGATGACGAGGACATTCATGAAGTAAACATGATAGGAATCATTGATAATGAATCCATAGAACATCAAGGAATATTTGATGAATGTTTAAGTCAGAATGAGATTGATTTCCTTTGTTCACATGAGGGAAGTTTATCTCCTTAGCTTGAATCATTTTTAAATTTCTCTTATGATGAAGTCTTAGGTCCAACAATCAGTGAAACCTTTCAGGAAACCAATTTCATAGAGACCAATCAAACTTCTTTCCCTAAATCTGATCAATCCAATCTAGTAGCTGAAACTTCTACATGTGGGGAATCAATCCTATATGAAACTCTAAAAAAAGAAATTGAACTTGATCCAATGTCCCAATATTCTGTTGAAATTCCAAACCAACCTGATCTTGAATTGAAGAAACTTCCCACTACACTAAAATATGCTTTCCTAGGGGACAATCAAACACATCCTATTGTCATTTCTTCTTCTCTTGAAGCCAATCATGAGAGGATGCTTCTATATGTCCTTAAGAAACATAAGAAATCCATTGGTTGGACCCTATCTGATATTCCTGGGGTTATCCCACTTATTGGGACTCATAGGATTGTTCTGGAGTCTGATTCAAATCCATTTCGTCAACCTCAACGGTGAATCAATCCTAATCTCATAGAGGTAGTAAGGAAAGAACTTATAAAATTGTTAAAATCTGGTATCATATATCCCATAGCTAAGAGTGAATGGGTGAGCCCAATCCAAGTGTTTCCAAAAAAGGCCGGAATCACAGTAATAACCAATGAGGATGGAGAGATTCTTCCAACAAGGGTGAGTAGTGGATGGAGGGTATGCATTGACTATAGGAAGCTTAACTCATTCACCAAGAAGGACTATTTCCCCTTACCATTCATTAAACCAAGTCCTTGAGAGAGTGGAAGGTCATGCCTTCTACTGTTTCTTAGATGGGTACTCAGGGTATAATCAAATTGAGGTCTCCCTAGAGGATCAAGGTAAGACTACATTCACATGTCCATTCAGAACCTTTGCCTTCAAACACATGCCCTCCGGGTTATGCAATGCCCCTGGAACCTTCCAGTAGTGCATAATGGGAATCTTCTCAGACATGGTAGGGGATTTTCTAGAGGTCTTCATGGATGAATTCTCTGTGTTTGGGGATAAATTTTAGGGATGTATGAGGAATGTAGAGAGAGTCTTGTCAATATGTGAAGAAAATAATTTGGTCCTAAACTGGAAAAAATGCCATTTTATGGTTAAAAAGGGACTAGTTCTAGGCCATCTGGTCTCAGGTAGGGGGATTAAAGTTGATAAAACCAAGGTTTAAATCATTAATCACCTTTCATCACCCAAAACTGTCAAGGAAGTGAGGACTTTCTTAGGACATGTTGGTTTCTATAGAATATTCATCAAGGAATTTAGTTCAATATCTCATCCCCTTTGTGCTCTGCTAGTAAAGGATGCTCTATTTGTTTGGACAGAAAGCTGTGAGGGTTCATTCTCAACCCTCAAATCCTCTCTCACCTCTCCTCCCATTATGAAATCGCCAAATTAGAACCTTCCTTTCGAACATATGTGTGATTCCAGTGACTTTGCTGTTGGAGCTTTGTTAGGACAACGTTGTGATAAAACTCCTTATGTCATTGCTTATGCAAGAAAATCCTTAAATGATGCCCAAATCAACTACACCACTACTGAAAAGGAGTTACTTGCTATTTTGTTTTCCTTTGAAAAGTTTAGGTCATACCTCTAAGGATCCTCCATCACTGTGTTCACTGACCATTCTGTACTAAAATACCTCTTCCAAAAACAAGATGTGAAGGCTAAACTGATTAGGTGGGTCCTTATCTTATAAGAATTTGACCTCACAATCAAGGATAAAAAGGGTGTTGAAAATGTTTTATCTGATCACCTCTCTAGGATGGAATTCAAAGACAACTCAAATCACCTTTCTGTGTCTGATTCATTTCCTGATGAACACCTATACTCTATGAGTGACTACCCTTGGTATGCTGACCTAGCCAATTTTTTAGTTACAGGAGTCATTCCAAAATTATTAGGGACTCAAGCTCAAAGGAAATTCCTTTCTGATGTTAGAAACTATGTGTTTGATGATCCATACCTCTATAAGTTCTGCCCTGAACAAGTCATTAGGAGGTGTGTTCCAGAATCTGAACAAGAGTCCATCCTTAAATTCTATCATAGTGAGGCATGTGGAGGCCACTTTTCCTCTAAGAAAACATCTGCTAAGATTCTTCAATGTAGTCTCTTCTGGCCCACCCTCTCAAGGGACTCTTACAAATTTTGTCAAAGTTGTCCTAGGTGTCAACAAGTAGGTTCCATCACAAAAAGGAATCAAATGCCACTCACTCCCATCTTAGTGGTTGAAATATTTGACTGTTGGGGAATTGATTTCATGGGTCCCTTCCCAAACTCTAGGGGATACCTCTACATACTCTTAGCTGTTGATTATGTCTCAAAATGGGTTGAGGCCATTCCCACTAAGTCCAATGATCATCAAGTTGTAATTCAATTTCGAAAAGAGAACATATTTTCTCGATTTGGAATTCCTATGGCTATAATCAGTGATTGAGGAACCCATTTCTACAACCGCCCATTCTCTTCACTCATGTCTAAGTATGGTATTTCTCATAAAGTGTCCACTGCATACCATCCACAGACCAATGGTCAAGCAGAGTTAGCCAATCATGAAATCAAACAAATTCTTGAGAAAACTATCAATCCTTCTAGGAAAGATTGGTCTGAGAAACTCTTAGATGCCCTTTGGGCATATTGTACAGCATACAAAACTATCCTAGGAATGTCACCATATTGGTTGGTTTATGGAAAAGCATGCCATTTACCTGTTGAAATTGAGCATAATGCCTTTTGGGAAATTAAGAAAATGGATTATGACCTCTCATTGGCCGGAATGAAAAGGAAATTAGATCTCAATGAACTAGAGGAATTAAGGATGGAGGCTTGTAAAAATTCAAGGATCAATAAATCTAGAGTTCAAGCCTACCAATCTAGGAATATCAAGGTCAAACATTTTGAACTGGGAAAACTTGTGCTCTTGTGTAGTTCAAAACTTTATTTACACCCGGGAAAGTTAAGGTCTAGATAGTCAAGACCTTTCATAGTGCATCATGTGTACCCCCATGGGGTAGTAGAGATTAAAGATCCCACAAGTGGTTACATTTTCAAGGTCAATGGTAAAAGGTTAAAACCATTCATTGAATCATTCAATAAATATGAAATATAGGTTGAGTTAACTGAGCCAACCTATGAACTAGGAAAAAAATTGATAGATTTAGAATCCATGTCGGGATAACGACATTAAAAAAAGCACTACATGGGAGGAAACCCATGGTTTTCAAGTTTCCAATCATTTTTTTGTTTTAATCAACTTTATATTTTAAATAGGATTAATTAATCATTTTGATATTTAATAAAAAAATTAGACTATTGACATGTTCTTCTTTTATGAGTATGGATGGGTATGAAAGGGGAGAATCGTATTCATCCATGTCACGCAGTGTGATCCCTGAGTAATACCTTACCCTGAAATTTAAAATAAGACAATGTATCATTAGTTTGATTTAAAAAAACAAAACAAAAACAAAACAAAAACAGGGAAAACCATAAAAATGACGATACTTGGAATTCAATAAGTCATTGTTTTGTTTGTTTTGTCTGGTTTTTTCTTCTTTTTATGGTTCAGTGAATATTTTGGGAGATACATTTTCAATCAAGGAGGTGCCTACATCCCCTAAGAGATCAAAGGACTAATTTGGAGCAGCAAGAATTTCAACTTCAACCACCAGGTGACTTCATTCCATGATCCTCATTTTCAATTTCCTTTTTGAACTTTCATTATCTACCTCTACCCCCTTCTAAATTTTATTTTTTTAAACATTGGGGAAAATGTTATTTTAAGTTGGGGGGAGATAAAATAAAAAATGATTTTGTGTAAAAAAAATGAATGATTTGAAAAAAAGTGTAAATAGAAGAAAAAATTACTTTAACTTTGAACATGATAATACACATTGCACACTTTGAAACTTAATATCAAATAATTTAGCATGCCCTGATTTTGATTTTAATCCTTTTATAATTTCATGAGCATAGATTTTGGAAATTTTGGTTGTCCAATGTGATATTTCATCATTTATATTTTCATCCAAATAAAAAAAAGATCACGATGCACGTCCTTTGGATAGTGGGGTATTAGTTTGAGTTCATGGGGTCTACCAAATAAATAGCATAGGTTTGGTGATCATTTTATTTTTAGTATGAGTATTCAATAAAAAAATATAAAAAATAATAAATTTGTGTGTAGAGCAATGAAATGACCTAATGCGTGGCTTTCGGCACTTGGGGATCGTGACTCCATAGTTGTCTGGCCAAGAGTTAGTAATTTTATCTCTATTTTTGGTAATTTGAATTTGTTTTTGACTGAGTTAACTTGAGATGATACCCGATTATGTGGGATTCACTTGGTGCCCTAAGTTCTTTGAGCCTGGGAGTCATCGGCAAAGTCTCGCTACAGGGGTTGACTCTTTTGAGTGTAATTTCAATTACCATGGAAAAATTGCAAAAAAAACAACAAAAAAAATAAAAAAAAATTATAAAAAAAAATTGAATACTCATCTTAATATTGAAATGTGATTCCACCTAGTGCTTCCGTAATTTCCCCCTTGAATAAAGATGAACCCCCATGTCTATTGTCATGCACAACACATCCTCATACTTATTTGATATTGGATGAAATATGGAAATGAATTTGAACAAAGGAATGGGATTGGGATTGGTATCTTCTTATGAAACTATCTTGTATTAAAATATTTTGATAGGTTTCATGATTTTTTGGTATAAGGGTTTCTGGTGATCATTGTATATTAAAATGTTTTTGGAAAAGGGAATTCGAATTTCATATTGTTGAGATATATTTTGCTCGGGACTAGCAAAACTCAAGTTGGGGGTGTGATTAGCCACTAAATGATGATAATATTCATTTTTAATATATATAATATTCATGTTCTTTAACATTCATAAACACCATTTTAGTGCATTTTACACTTTGAACATCATTTCACATTATGATTGTAATACCTTCTTAAAATGCACTATTATGTGGTACATTTTTGAGCATCATTTGAAGTACCCAATGATTCATATGATATTACATATTTTAATTTGATATTTTTTTAAATTTATCTACACTTCAATATGAACATTTTTGATTCAAGGATCAATAGAGAATTCATGGAAGAAGATGGGGATATTTTGTGATGAAAGGAAACAATTCTGGAGAAGTTAGATTGGACACCAGGACACTGATAAGACTTTGGGGCCCAAAATACAGGCCCAATGAATCCAAAATTTCGTGAGATGCTATAATAAATGTAGATGAACAAATAACTCTTCAGGATCTAATTCTAATTCGGCCTACATGGTTTTCATTTAGGCATCCCAATTTAGAGATAAAATTCTGGGCCAGATTCTGCGTCCCAGAAAAACATCCCACTAATCTGATCATATCTCCGAATATACAACTCCAAATGGGCCCAAATTTTACAGGAGGTTAGGATACATCTGGGGATCCATTTTATGATTCTATGTTCCACTCTTATTAGGCCATCTAGAAGGTCATAAAAGTGCGTTTGTTCAGTGGATGAAAGTTGGCTGCCACCTCGGGTCAAATGTGGAAAAGTCTAAGTTCCACAAGCTTTCCACCACCCTAGGCCTACCATAATCAAGTGGGATGCTTTGTACTATTGGAGGTTCGACCAAAGACTTCAAAAATGCCTATTTAAGGCAGTGGTGGTGGAGGATTTTATCATCTTTGAGCTTTCTTTCATTGTAATGTTATGCTACAGTTTTGTTGTCTCAAATTTGTCTTCCACATGTAAGTTGTTTTAATTCATCCTTGTTTCTTAATAAAAGATCTTATTCTCTTATTATTCTGTTATTCTAATTATCACTTTGATACCATTGGTTCAAGGTGTGAACTTTTTCATACCAAACCTTGTGATATTATCACACAATGGTGGAGTGATTATTATTTTATTGTGTTTTTTTTTACTTCTCCATTTCCTCCCTCATGAGTCTACTTCCCGCTTCCATTGAAACCATAACATCAATGGAGGGCTAACCCACTTATGGGTTGATCCAAGGGAGTATAAAGGGGCTTTATTGGATGTTATTTATTACCCCATTAATGTATAATCACTTCTTTAATTGAGATTTTTAATTTATTATTTTTAAACTCCATCGTCCTTGTTGAATTTAAGGCCACACACTTCATGTGCTAATACGAACTTTTACCTTGAAGTGTTCAAAACTTTGATCCTTCAAGTGTATAGGTGATTATTATTAAAGGTTTTATTCATTAAAACAGTAATTGTTGATGTTGTTTTATCTCCTTAAATGAACCCATCTCAAATATAAAAAATTGAAATCATTGAAAAGGAAATACGTCCAATCCAACCTGAGCGATAACCTAGGATCAACTCATTCTTTTAAATTGAATTCACTTAAATCTGTTAGTTATACTTTAAACCCATATAAAATCAACCCAAGTTTTCCACTTCATATCCAAAAACATTCCATAGAATGTACGTGTCTATAGCTTTTTTCTTAGGTCTCTAAGGATTTGATAACCCAAGCTAAACTACAAGGACCGTTCTACCTTAATCTCTTGGGTAAATTTGAGTGAGAATCAATACCTAGTAGTTTTCATGGGAATCATGAACTAGATATTTCATCCTTCCATAGATCGATTTTGGGTGGTATTCATCAGTAATATCCTAGTGTACTCAACATCTAAAGAGGATCATGTGATACACTTCAAGATATTCATAGACACACACCAAAATCACCATCTTTGTGGGAATCTCTTGAAGTGTCAATTTTTAATTCAAGAGGTCCACTTTCTAGGAGACTTAATCTCATAGTTAGGAGTGGAAATGTAAATGGTGAAGGTTGAGGCGGTTCTAGCTTGGGATCCACCCAAGAGTGTTGCCAAGGTGTAGAGTTTCCTTGTATTAGAAGGATATTATCAAAGGTTTATGCCTGGTTTCTCTAGAGTAGCACCACCCTTGATAGATTTTACCCAAAAGGGGCAGCCTTTCATGTGGACTGAAAGGTTCTAGTAGTGTTTTTAGAATTAGAGGCATAGGTTGATGAGTGGTCCCATCTTGAGATTTCTATAGGAGGGTATCGAGCATGTAGTGTTCTGTGATTTATTAGGTATCAAGTTTGGTTGTATCCTGATGTAGAGGAAGGTAGTGATTTCCTATATATATAGTAAGTTTAGACCGTATGAGCATACCTACATAGCCCATGATCTTGATCTAGTATTTTTAGTCTTCACACTGAATATATGGTGACACTACCTGATGGATGAGTGGTTTATCATCTACTATAACCACAAGAGTATTAAGTATATATTCTATCAAAATAATATTAACATGAGATAAAGGAAATGGATAGAGTTCCTCTAGGACTATGACTATGAGGTAATCTATACTCCTGGGAAGGGGAATGTGGTGGTAGAAACTCTCAGCAGGAGATCTTGTTCTTAGTTGTTGACCAAGGTGTCAGAGAAGTTAGACTCATTGCAGTTTTCCTTAGTGTACAAGGATGGTGATTCATATCTTTAGTGGATGGTTGTTACCCCCCCCCCCCTCTTTTACAATGTTTTAGGGAAGATAAACATAGAGATACCAACCGTGATACCTTACATACTTAGATATCCACTGGAAGTTCTCCTGATCAATATTCTAAAGTTGGGGAGTAGGTAATCCTTTTTAGAGGATAGAAATTGGTACCATTGAAATTATGGGAGGAGGTGACATGGGAGTTTAATACATACCCTTTTTTAGTACATCCAGGTGTGGAAAATATGTACCAATACCTACGATGTTAGTTTTGGTGGCCAAGCATGAAGAGTTGTGTTGCAGATTTTGTCTCTCAATGCCTCACTTGTTATAAAGTGAAGGCTGGGCACCAAGTTCCAGCAAGTTTAGCTCAACCAATCAAGATTCCATAGTGGAAGTGGGATGGGATATCTATAGACTTCATGACAGGTTTACCACATACTTCTAGGAGACACGATGCCATATGGGTGATCATATACCGACTCATCAAGTCATCCCACTTCCTAGGAATTTGAGAGTATAGTTCAACTGAGATCATGAGATGCTTGTACATTAAAGAGATAGTCTGACTCCATAGAGTTCCCCCAATGACCATTTTATATCATCATTCTCACTTCACATCATGATTATGGAGAGGATTGTAGGAGGCATTTGGGACTCAGTTTCATTTGAGCATGGAATTTCACACTAAGACTGACATCCAGACTGAGAAAACCATTTAAGTATTTAAGGACAAGATATAGGATTTCATATTGGATTTTGGCGATATTTGATAGGATCACCTAACCTTGGTGGAGTTTTTATACAAAAAACAACCATTACACCATTGTTATGTCACAATTAGAGGCCTTGTATGGGTGACCCTATAGGTCACCACTTTATTGGACCGATCCATGTGAGTCGGTACTCATGAACCCAATGTTGGTGAGAGATACTACATAGATGTTGTAGATCATCCAGGAGTGGATGAGGACTACACAGATCCATCATAAGAATTATTAATACCAATGATGGAGGCCTCTAGAGTATGAGGAGGAAGTCCATGTATTTCTAAGGTTCTCACCTCGATGTGGATTATGGATATTTGGTTGTTGTGGCAAGTTGTCTTCGAGATTCATTGGCCCTTTCAATATGATACATAGAGTTAATGAGATGGAATACTACTTAGCTCTACCATCAAAAGTTAGACCAGGTATACAATGTTTTCCATTTTTTATAGCTGATGAGATACATGCATGACCCGTCACATGTTATCGACTAGGGAGAGATGGACATTGGGGATGGATCTTCCTTTGTCGAGTACCAGGTAGAGATCAAGGATCAGCAAGACTGGATCATTCATGGGAAATTGATTCCCCTAGTTCATGTCTGGTGGTATCATAGGAATCTTTTGGAGATCACTTGGGAGAGGGAGATCTATATGAGATCCCAATACCCTCATCCTTTTTAGTAGGTTTTTCTCTTTTTAGGATGAAAAGACCTAAGGTGGGGAGAATGTAATGACTCTGATTTTTTCATTTATTAATTTAGAATATTATGTGGATTATTTTTGGATCTAGGTGCTGAGACAATGAGAGATTTTGATGCCCGGTGTTACTAGAATTAATTTTTGAAATAAATTAAATATATTAATATCACGTGCATACATTTTTCTTAAAAATGTAGAATAAATCCTGAATGGGGTGCTCGAATCAAAAATCTAAGGGCACTGTTGATTTCATAACATAGGTTTTTTCCTGGACATGACATAACCTTTATCGTCATCAGGCATTTGTGAAAACGTTGTCATTGTTGTGGAGTTAATAAAACAAATAAATTAATTAAGTTATTATATTTTATTTGATATAGTGACCAAACTCCTATATTTAAACATGGTTATAACTCAACCCTAGGGTTAGTCACATAACCTAGGGATTGAGATGAAACACTAAAGAAGAGACTTTGGAGGATCTTTGGTAGACATCGTCAGGTCTCATCAAATTGAGGATCATGTGCCAATAGATTTCATGGATATCACTAATGATGATAATGCGGAACCATTCTTCATTAGTGATTGATCCAAACTTTCAATAGGATGATAATTTGTGATATTTCATCCTTTTCTTTTATCATGATCAAACTTAGATCGATTCCATTAATAATAATTGATCCACACATCGATTTTAGATTTATTTGACATGGATTTAATAGTTCGTTGTTTATTTCCTATTCATCCATATAAATATAAAACAATAGATCAAGGTTGAATGAACAAAGGATGAGGTCCATTCCTCGCATATTGTGGAATATAGATTTCTCCCCCTTCTCTTTACACGTTCATTGAGGGGATTTTATTTGGCATGTGGTTCAACGATTACCCAATATTTGATCATTATGTGACCATTATTTGGCACAATAGATTGACACTACGGTTACAAATTGTAATGGAGGTTATGGTTTGAGGATTAGTGATGATGGTGGATGATTCAAGGAGGGATGAGATTGGATCAGACTCATGGTTCTATTCTCATGATGGATACATGATGGTGGTTCAATAAGGTAGCAGATTCAGCTCAATAGTGGTGTTTCTAAGAATATACAAGCCCAGATCCTAATGACTAGCGATGGTAAAGAGTTGATAGATTTTGATTTGTGAATTTCAACTAAAAACACATTTTTGGTGGTGTGCATAGATGAGGGATGAAGAACCCAAGGGTTCTATAATTTTCTAGGTTACATGGAGTGTAATATGGGATCACACACTGTGTGGGACCCCTTAGATGCAATGATAGGGTTTCCATAGAGAGTTAAATATCACATGTCATGTGACTCCGTCACACACTATGTGACCTCTTCACATGTTGTGTGACCCCGTCACACACTATGTGACCCTGTCACACACTAAATGACTCTTTCTAGGTGGATCGGTGAGTAACTTGGAGGTTATATGGGCATGGGCAGGCCAAATTACATGGACACAGCTAGAGTACATGGACACTTACTAATGTACACAGGAAAGGGTAGACGGAACAAGAAATGTGTTAATATATATCTACAAGACATGTATTATTCCTACATTCCATGAATATGTAGATTTACATTTCATGTGAGGCATCACCATACAGGTGGACCAAGGGTTGGTTGGATATGTTGTGTACCCCTGGTATACATCATGTATCGCCTATGAGGGTGTTTGTATTCCTTAATTTATGTATTCTAGAATAGTATAGTTTGAGTGTGTTACCTTGGTTTATCCCCTCAAGGGTACAATGTAGAGTTATCTCTACATATCTAGATTATGGTCTCCTTTGGAGGATGAGTCTCAGATAGAGTTTGTGGTGTCCCTCCATGAGATCTAGGATTGATTCTCTACCATTTTATGCTCTAGGTGGGGTTTGTGGAATCGACATGACTTCCTTGAATATGGAATTGATCCTCCATCTAGAATTTCATTTCACTAGTGTTCACAGTATCATTTTATTATGACCCCCTATATAGAATATTGGTCTATATTGAATTTGTGGTGTCCCCCAGAAGTCCCTAGTGTGATCCCCTATCTGAGTATCGAGGTCTTTTGATATCAGTGAGATTTCTTGGGTGGCGCCCAATGATAATGACCTATTGGATGAGAGTCTCTAGTGATATCATAGCTCTTGGAGTGGGTTTTCATGGAATAATCATTACTTTGATTAGAATATTGTGGTTATAAATTTTGTTGTGACTTCCTGGTGGTGCAGTGTCCTTCCTGAGTATATCTAGGTTTCTTGTTTCTATTCAGTATCGCATTATTTTTTTGAGATAAATATTATTGATTATTTGAGTTTATTATTTTCTAGGTGCTCTAATAGGTATTGTTATAGTCACCTATTCATGGTCTCTTCCAACACCTTTTATATCTTATGTAGATGGTGGTCTATTTGATAGTTATCTTGGAGGATGGCGAGCTGGTACAACCTATCTTGAGCTTGATAGGCCGAGGTTTTTTATGGGTGCTTGAATTTGACTTTATTACTCTCCCTTTGAGTAGGTTTTACTATATTTAGTTTTTTTGGGCTTTTATTTTCACCATTTTCACTTCTGATACCTTACAATCATCCTCTGACTATGGGATCATAGATTTATGCATGAATTTTATCAATTGTTTTACATTTCAGAATTCTACGAGCTTGGATATGTGTGTGTGTGTGTTTATAGGTACCTTAGGTTAAGGAATCTCATGTATGTGATATACCTACTCAGTGATAGCCACTAGCCCCAAGACTATTGGAGGAAATTTTAGGGTAGTCATAGTTCAGATCCCATCAGATTAGGACGTGACATGTCTGATGGTGATAATAAAAGAACTAAAGTGTTTAATTATATTATATCATATTGGAGGTCGGACAAAATTATACTTGGAATAAAAATTCATCAAATCTAAAATGAAAAAAATATGAAGTTTATCCAAAGTGATAACTACCCAATAAAATTTATTTGTTGAGAGGATAGATTAGATAATAAAAAACATGGCTTAGATGATTCCCCTTGAAAATGACCTATCAGAGTAATTTTTTAAGTAATTGATCTTGAAATCAGAATATATTTCCAATTGAGTTTTTTTCCCTAGGTAAAGAGATTATACCTTATAATATGATTCTTGGTAATAATTTAATTGAATTATTTACAAGTCTTTAAAGGTAAAAAATTCATTCTAAACAAATAGAATACCTATAAAAATTTTAATCTCAATGGTATGAAGGAATTTTTCATAGATATTCATCATAAATTTTGGCCTATAAAATTTTCAACAAAATATTTGATATAATTATTGAAACCTAATATTTAACCATGGAAGTTAATTAGGAGACTCATAAAAAAAATCAAAGAATAAATCTATGATGAAAAAAAATAGAGTGAGAAGATCAGGGAGAGTAAAAGATATTTATGATGATTCAAATGAAATAATTGATAATGATGATTCTTTTAAAGGATTATATATATAAAGGGATATAATTCATAGATATGATATTGATTAAAAATACATTATAGGTAATAGAAAAACTCTATGGAAAACTCAAAGGATAAATTCTCTATAGAAAATGAAACTTTTATCTCATGTAGAGTCAAAATATGTTTATAAGTCTTCTCATGATAAAATTTGGATAAAGTATATGAATGAGATACTTGATTAAATTGAGAAGAATCATATGTGGGATATTGTTTCAATTTTGAAAGATAAGAATATCATCAAAACCAAATGGGTATTCTAAAAAAATAGAATAGATAATTCTCAGTGATTTGAAATAATGCATGAATTCTGTTTAAGAGAAACTCCCAAATTAAAGGCATAAACATTGAATAAATTTCCTCAACAATGAAAAATATTGTAAATAATTTAGTTTTTTTTCATGGACTAAAATAAGTTATAGGTATTATAAATTGATATTAAATGAACTTTTTTAATATAGTTTTTAAATAATTTCTCTAGATTGAATGGAAAAATGGATTTCTAATACATGGAGAGGAGAAAAAAGTGTACCAATTGAAGAAGGAAATCTATGAGCTAAAGTAATATCCAAGAGAATAGTATTCTAATATTGTTAAATTTCTAAGAAAATATTATATTCAAATGTGGAGGATTTTATCATAATATATGTATCATTTTGTATTTCAATTAAAGGATGATGATGCATATTATTATGGGTTATATCATATTTATATGTTGAATGAAGTTTAATGGAGAGAATTTTATTATTTCATAAGAGTGTGTTTGAAAATTACATTAATATGTAATTGGTGTTATCTTTATATTTTAGGTTATATTAATAAGGAATAAGACTTTTATATCATGGTAAAATTGTTCAATAAATATGAAAAAAATATTTGGTATAGAGGAATGAAAATATATGGCTACATTGGTTGCTACTCAGATGAAATTTTCAAAGGGTCATGATAAAAAAATAGTTGAAATTATGGAGTATTAGAAAATAATTAGAATCATTTTATACTTTATGGGTTTAAAATTATATAATGACACTCATTCAGCATAGTGGAAAAATATAAAAACCCATAAACCAATATCGACCATGTAATAAACTGAAATCATGATATTTTAAAATTAATAAATGGTATATTTACCTTACACCATAGAACTATAGTATTTATATTCATCATATGTGGTAGATAAAGATCACAAAAATAGGTATAAAATGGAATCCCTTCTCTATGGTGTGTCCATGTTTTGGATAAATCACTCATCACACATGCACGACTTCTCTTCTCACCATAGCATGCTAGTTTCTCACTTGGTATTCTTGAAAGAGAGAGAGAGCTTCGGGATGAGGAAGTTTAGTCCAGCTACATAAAAGTGTCTCACACCCATCAAATATTTATTATATTTTTATTTATATCCTTCAAGGGAGATCCTAGAGTGATCATGCATTAACTAATATGTTATGAGATAATGCATATAATTACATTGGATCCAACCTTAGGCTCACAACATTATAGTACCTCATTGGGTATTAGTGAAAGAGAAAGAGAGAGATCTTTGGGATGAGGCAGTTTATGCCAAATACATATAGATTCTCACACCCGTCAAATATTTATTGTCTCTATTTATATACCTCAAGGGTGATCCTAGAGTGATCATGAATTAACTCATATTTTATGAGATAATGCATACAATTACATTGGATGCAACATAAGGCCAAGTTAATCCCATGCATTTCATATTATCAAATAGTTCACATTTAATGGAATATAGTGGAAGATAATGTGAATGTTAAAATTTAATATTTTATAAGAAATGACATGATATTGAATATCACACCATGAAAGGTCATTATTATGATAACTCTATATATTATTATACTTAATTCCCAAAACCAATCGATTCAAAATAATAAAATTTATATATGTAAAACCAAAATACATGTTAATATCATACACTATGATATTTTCATATACATATCATATATATATACATATATGGATGTAATAAATAACTCCAACAATATCTTACTTTCACTAAATCTTCATAAACATAGTGCCATTTCACCTTATATTGTATCAAATATAATAACTTTTGAAATCATATAAAAACTATTTTTGGATATATTTCATAATAATTTGGGAAAGTTATCATTAACTTTACCTTGTATTACATCATATTTAATACCTTATGAAATTTTCATCCAAAACTATTTTAGATTAACTCTAAAAAAAATTTAGACTTACTCTCTGAGTCAAACTCAATCCTCATTTAATCAAACATGAATTTTAACCCCGTGATCATTTATATAATTAACAAAAATTGTGAATCACCGGATTTATAAATGAAAGAAAAGAGTGACCTATAGTAAAGAATCATTTATGATAAAGCTAGAAAGGTATTTGGTGATATATCCATCAAATATATGTATCTCTATACCTGTATCCACTAGTTTAATCATATAAAAACATGAATTATCATATGATCCCTTTGTCCAAGTCATTGAGTGACCAAGGTACATAGAGTATTTCAGTCCCATATATCCTAATCAAATGTTCTCTATTAATTGAGTATATACTAATAAGGTCAATTAATACATCACTCTCTATTAACCTTTATGAATGATCACATTATATTTTCCTTAATGAATAAATAAGAACATCATATATACTATCTAGGTGCAGCTACACACATAATCAGTCTATCTCAATTTAGGGACCCGATGTCACACTTATCAAAAAATAGGAAAATCCCATCTTATTTGATCTCCAAACGACCATATGATCAGTGAAATACACAAAAACCCCATGATTATCTAAGTCACAAGTATTGTGTAAGAAATTTATCTAAGTGTGAAAGTTTTAATAATAAGTATCTCACCAACCTTGGGTAGTAGAGACTAAAAATATAATCCTTACACCCCTAGAATATAAAATACATAGTGTATGACACTCTATTTGGTATACTTTGTGGGTCATCTAGTACAAAAAACCCATTTTGTGCCTTACGGTTATATTTTGTATCTTGATACAATAATCATACTCACACTAACATTAACATTTCATCACAAGTAATAATACTCCATGATGAACATTGGTTAGGGATAACCCTAATTCAAACTTTTAGATGTCAATTACTATTAAAATTCATGAAATGTATATCAATATATATATATATATGTAGCTAATGTAGAACAATGATTAAGTAAATATTTCCTTTTGAATAATAAGAAAAAAATTATGTTCTTAAAATCCTTTAAGAATGCTCAATAAAACCAAACATAAGCACTTGTCTAACATTTCATATATGATAGACTTCTAGATAAACCTTTTGTTTTTTTCACTTTTAGAGTTTTTTTTTATAATCACTACATCTGTATTTAATTACTACCACATCTCTATGAGACCATATGATAAAACCCTCCTACAAAACACTTTAGTGAGAACCATCTATGAAGAAAGAGTGTTTTAATAATAGTGAGACTAAGGAATCATATTTCTAATGTTCAACTATATAAACATATTCAAACTCCTTAACTATAAAAAATTCAATGTAATAGTGTTAATAACTTTTAATGTCTACTTGAAACTGTTTCTAAGTATATCATCATCATTCTTGAAACCCTTTCAAATAAAATTTTTCCGTGAAGTATTTTTTTAAACAGTGTAAATATTTTTATTAATACCCTACCAACACATTCTATACTCCTTTAAGATATAAAGTGACAATCACTTTTTATTTTGAATAAAATAATATTTTATTTGTTAAATTTTACATTTTTTAAGTCCAAATATACTCTCACTAAACTTTTCAACACTATATCTTTTTTTAATATCATAAAAATATATAAAAACATATTTTAAATATAATATTAACTATTATTTCCTTTAATGGAAATAAATAAAAAAACTATTATATATATATCATATATTTATTTAGATCATTTTATTTGAAATAATATTAATCTTTAAAATATTCCATTACTTATAGTGGAATCTTAATTTATCATATTTTAACAAACATCAAGATAAAAACTTTTATTCTAGATAAAACATTTTTATCCCTATCTTATTCTCAAAAACATGTTATAGAATCTGATAAACAATGAACAAGGTATATTGAATCCATCATATCATATTTTTTATAATGAATCCTTAGTAATAAATAACTTCTCTTATCATATTAGAGAAATGAGATAATTATAAACATGTTCTATTTAAATTTATCTAATATTGATACATTATTTTACATTAAAAAATTTAATATAGTAACTCTTTACTTCAATATTTGAATGAAAACTACACACTCAATAAATTATTCGTTTGATTTTTAACTCTTGTATACTAAAAAAATTGAAGTATGAATTTAGTATCGTATACCCTTAAAAACTAAAGAATTAATTTTCTAAAACTAATACCTGACATAAAAATCCCATGGAGTTTCATAAACCCATTCAGTTATACCAAAAAAAATATTGAATGAAAACAATGTCATCCCTTCTTAATAAATCTAGGATTAAAGGACTAGGGATATCTACTAGAAGAAACATTATTCAAACATTCCAAAAAAATATTTTTTGGTTTTGAAATTTTACCCACGTGTACTATCGGTACAAAACTATAACCTATAAATCCCATAACCAACTCAGCTATTCTCAACACTTTGAGAAAATAGGGTAAACCTTTCTAAAACTCATTCACATTGTCAAAAAATTTCCATAAATGAAAACTATATTAATTATTTTACCTAAATAATCCTTAAATAAACTTATAGTAT
This sequence comes from Viscum album, assembly GCA_963277665.1. Taxonomy (NCBI): domain Eukaryota; kingdom Viridiplantae; phylum Streptophyta; class Magnoliopsida; order Santalales; family Viscaceae; genus Viscum; species Viscum album. The sequence goes on from OY728161.1 coordinate 1,302,299,825, forward strand.
CTTCAAGTCATTGATATACGCAATCATATTGACTATATGAATTATATTAAAATTTATTAGGTCATTATGCATATAATGACTTTGAAAAATCTATTGAATCATTCTATGTTATGCATAAACATATAGATTCACCTATTTAACACTATTAAAAATTTGTTTAATCAATAATATATCATTGTAACATAAATAATTTCTCTCACTTAAGAACATTTCATAGCTTACGAGTCATAATAATTTCTTACACTAAGCTTCACCTTTTCATGAATTAACCTAAAAGTTAATTTTTATGATAATGATTCTATTAATATACAATAAAATCTTTTATCATATGAGTATCATGTTTTATAAACATTTAATAATGACTTTTGTTAAATGTGATTTCACTAAAATGGTGACCCCTTTTGAACTCACAATATCTATTAGTGGGCCAAAAATACATATTTTACAAAGTAATGTGACCACTTTAGTGGGCATATCACCACTTAGATATTTAGGTAGTCCACTATGTAAATAATATCATATATGACTCTTGGGTAGTTGAGTGGATAACTCTTCCAAAATCCATCATGTGGATAAACCCAACCATATTCCTCTATAATCGAAACTCTTAGGGTTTCGTTGTTAAGTTTAAATCAAATATTATAGCATGATTTGGTTACATAACTCTTAGGGTTATCAATTTCCACTATTATTTATACAATATAATCCATGGGAACTCAACTTTGGCATGAAACTACCCAGTTATATGATTTAGGTCTTGAAATGTGTTTACTTTGTAAGGGATCTATGACTTGGTATTTTTAGATGTGATTTAATCAAAGAAAATTATATCATGTATTCCATTTAGATGTATTTATGATTCTAATGATTTAGTTTAAAATATTATTCCTCCAACCAAACCAGTATAGTTAAACCATATTGATGTGTAACTCTTTACAAAACTCATATATTGTGTTACTGGCTAATAAATTTTAATTATAAGTAGAAAAAAATGGAAAAGGAGAGGTAATAGAGTTCTAAAATAGTGAAGTAATTATGCATACTTATTCAAAAAAATATTTAAAACATGGGGTAAATATCCTTAAGTATGAAATGATAAATAATGGGGAGGATTCATTCCCAATTAACTCCAAACTACATGCCAATTTTTTCCTCATTCTAGGTACATTGGAACTTTTTAAAGTAAGGGTTGGTTTCTAAATTTCCTTGTAGTTTAAAACAAAGACCATTGGGTGGGATGGAAACCTTTAAAATAGTTGAAAATTAAATCATAGTATAATTCAATCGTAGAAATCAAGATACTCTATTCCATGAAAATAGAAAGGTCATTGAATAAAGCTTTAGATTATATAATAAGAGGGTGGAATTTTTTATAACGATTTATTTACGATAAAACCATATAATTTTAATGATATTGAATGATACTCTCACCTCTCATAATGTAATTAGAACAATATCCATCCAAATTAAATTTGAGACTTGAGACTGGAAAAACATTAGAGACCCAGTTCCAAGAGTAAAGGTTTCTAACTAAGGAGACACTACTAATACCAATGTAACAATACTATTTATTTAAAACATTGAATGGAATTGAGATATAATAGATTTTATATTACACCTTTATCTTCATATTAATGATATTATTGGGCTGGAAATTGAATTTGTGGTCATTATGAGATTTCTAGATGCACCAAAATCTGACTACCAAAGCCACTTTATAACCCATGCTGAGATCTTCATTATTAGTTCCACCTCCAATCTATGAATTTTTGAAAATATCAAAATATACATAGATTGTAATGATAATCTAATGGTATCCTAGGAAATACAAGACAAAACTATCCTAGTCTTCATGAATAAAGATATACACTATTGATTCAGTTTGATTACATGAGCAGAAAATACATTTAGAAGCTATCTTGAATCCTTTTAACTAGATAGATATGTCCATGGGAAGATCATGGTGACAAGAATGACATATCAAAAAATTTATTTTTGCATGAATTTCTATGTCCCAACATTTGTTACCCCATGTATTATCTCTATTTGAAACATGAATAAGCATAGTGAATTATTTCGTGTTGGAGAGACTTGGAATAGCTAGAGAGAAACAGTAATGGTCATATTTATCAACTAAATAGATATTATAGAAGAGGATACATAATTCATTAGATTGGACAAATGTTATGAAACTTGGTAATATCTTGGTTGTTTTAAAGAAAATATTGGGCTTCAGACAATATGAAAAGAACAAGGAACACCCAAAACAAATGTCCTTCAAGAATAAGATGTTACCATGAACAATTTCCCATCAATAATGGTACAAAATTAGATTTAGGGTACCTTTCAACATTCACCACATTGGGTAAGATAAAATAGGGATACTTCATATTATATCTCGAGAGACCCAATATTTATTACTCATAAAATCCATCCACAATAAATCTATAACAATGATACCCTATGAAAGTTTAGTTTGAATAGATTACATTGTTTCTTCCAAGTTCTTATGACCAATACCACCCTCATCAATATGGAAATCTAGCCATTTGTAACTTGTCTAATATAATTTACCTTCCAACCATGAGCCCCAATGTAAGGTGTTAATAGAGTTTTCAATGTGTTGTGGGACACCCTTAGAAACCTTTATTACATATTTTATATTCATGGGAATGGATTTAATGACTAAATTCATGATCATGATACACCCTCCAAAATAAAGAAGTTAGATTTTATAGTTGGTGATTATACCCATGATTTTAAATACAATTAAAGTAGAAAATATTTATTCTTATAAATGAAATATGGTCACCAAGATAATCCATAGGGAAGGAGCATAGAGTAATTCCTATTCTATATTCAATACTAGTAGTTTGGCCATCTAAAAAGAAGTTATATATATATAATTTTCTATCAGAATGTATAACTTATTTACCACTACACTTATCATAATTTTCCATAAGTTTTTTGAATCCCTTCAATGATTTTTGCCTTTCATTCAAAAAATAGCATGTCATCTAAAAAATAAGTGAGAGATGTCAAGATTTCTATAACTACCTTTGAAGGGGGTTCAAAATTGACTCCATCATATTGTAAATTCTTATTATGAGAGAGTATTGGGAAAGTATGGAGAGTGAAATGGAAATGGGTTCCCCCTATCGTATCCTTCTTATGGATTTTAAGAATCCAAATCATTTCCTGACTAATGATATTGAGAACCATGGAGAAGAGTAACTAAAAAAAGATCACATAAAAATTCCAAAAATACCTTAAATCATATGATTCTGATAATAAATCTCCACTACACTATATCATAGGATTAAAAATTTCAATATTTGACAAGATATTAGATCCAACCACATTCCACTTTATTTCAAGGATAATATCTTACACTAGTGTAATAGCCCCTTATATGTTCACGTTTTTAACAAAACCATGTTGTTATTTAAATATTAACTAATGAAGGTGGGTTTCTAATCTACAACTGATAATATTTTCCAAAATTTTATAAGAGAAGTTGAATAATATCATTGGCTGAAACTAATAAAAATTGATGGGGTGATTCACTTTTGGAATAAGAATGAGGGAGCTGTAACAAGAAGCTATTGATAAGTGGACATCTATAAATTAATTTGTGATTTCTCTATAAATATTCCCTTTGATTATATCCCATGTTATAATGTAAAAATCACTAAGGAACCCATATGGGCTAGGTTCACTATCTAGTTTCAAGATCTTAATATCTTGGAATCTCTCAAAAATATCGGTAGTGGATTCCAATCAAATATCAAATTATTCGTTGATGAATCTTGTATTTTAATAAAGAAAATATCATTGGTATCTTATTTGGGATAACATCCCCATGTTATAGAATCCCCCCTCAAAAATTAGGTTTTGAAATTTTTTGACTGTCATGGGGCCACAAAAATTAATATCATTACTGAAGGACCCATACCCATTTAAAGATTACGTGAGAGTTTTTTTATTTGATGCATGCTTGAAAATACATGGAGTTCATATATCTTTCTTTGAGATAGTATATATGATATCTTTCACAATAATTCCTTTTATCTTTCAATAATCTATCTAATATAAACTATTGTTTATATATTAAGGAAAAAATTCATCATCTCTCCATTTGGATTGCAAGCTACAATCCAATGATGAAATTTAATTTTCTTAATGAACCCTGAAGGATGGTTATCAAAGATAGATTACCACTCCTCAAGTGAAAATCTCAATAACATATGTTTTATTTTCAAGATATAATGTTATTTTATATTAATTGGTTCATCCTAATATTTTTTAACCACAAAATGAAAACATACTCTTTGAGAACAAAACTTGGGGAAGGTAGAATTCTAATGATAGTCTCTATCTCTACCTAAATAGAGAGAAATGGGGAAATGGTCTGAGAGGGTTTTATCCAAATAAGTAACAAATAAATTAGGATAACATGAAATCCATTAAATCTTGGATAAGAACCTATCAATTCGACTCCATATCCTATGATTACCTTTCTTGTTATTATACCAAGTAAATTTATCTCCTGACAATCCTAAGTATGAATGATTTTTCAGGATAAAAAAAATATTAATATCAATCATAGATTTTATAGAGTATAAAAACCCACCTTTGATCTAATATATCTTGGATAATGTAAAAGTCACCACTGATGAACCAATAATAATATTTTACATTAAATGTATAAATATCTTCCCATAATTATTCTCGATCCCTAGCTTCACATTTGGAATAAATGAATGTGAAAAGGAAAAAATTATGAATTCCCAGCTTAACTGAAATGAATTTTGACAATGAACTGACTACTTCAATAGTGAAATTTTCTTTCCATAATATCTAGATGTTATCATTAGTTGTATTTGTGTGTAATTATTTCTTGACCTAAATCCTTGAAGTAAAGGTTTATATAATACTATATTCTATTTGGGTTCATGAATGTCCATGACTAAGACTTTGAATTCTTTCACCTCTTTCAGAATGTATTCAAACATCATCGGTGACCCTACACCCCACGGTTTATATATGATTATGGAAAACATAATTAAGAGGTGGGTAGGTCTTGAAAACATTTCTAAATAACCTTTGAGGAGAAGAGGAAAAGCCTCTAAAGACGTATTTATCCATGTGACCAGTAATAATTCCACTAGATCATGAGGGTGAGATTGAGGATTTCTTAGACCTATCTTACTGAAGGTAAGGAGAGGTATATGGTTTCTCATATAACCTAAAAAAACTTAAAAAATAGTTTTTAGAGGTGTAGGAAGAGGTTTTTGAGTTAGGGACTACTAGAATAAAAGAGGTCTAGTAGATAATGGATTGGGTATGATTAAGGAAAAATCCAAGGAATTAGACTTACTAGGAACCACATAGGAATGCATTGGATGATGGAACAAGTTAGATCAAAACCTTAAAACCAAGTCTAAGTCCATACTCCCTCCACTAGTAGTAGGTAGGGAAATAGTGGCAAGAGGAACTGGAAAGGTCTATTACCCATGATCAGACTGAGTCAAAGAATATTGAGTGGAAGGAACTAGGGAAAGAGAGTTACAAGAAACAACCTCATCTATGTAATTTTTACTTATATACTATAGAATCCATGGATCCTTCCTAAGAAAGTTAAAATTTTAAAGATTTGAAGAAACTTGATATTCTTAAGTTTGGGATTTAAGATGGCTAGAGACCTAAAGAAGATACTACCTAGGGAAGATAGGATCCTGGTGAAGAGGGGCCAAAGGCTGAGAGCATAGCCAAATCATTGAATGAGGATAAATGGTGATGGGGGATTATAGAATAGGGAACTACCTTCTTCATGAGAAGTGAGAGTGTCCTTGGAGGCTACAGCTATGGAAGAAGCTAACTTATGGGTTGAATAAGAGTTGTTACCAAAAATAAATAACAAAGTTAGAATGTGACATGAAGCGGTGAGAAATAGTACAATAGAGACCCATATTAACACATATCATTCCTACCATAGTATTACACATCCTCAACATGACATCATCAATATAAAAGAAAACCCTAAAGGTATCATCAATACCATTGAGAACGAAAGGGTTGTGGAACGAGAGGAGGATACCCAAGAGGTGAACCCAAATGGTAGTAAACTAAGAATCACAACCAACATGAATGATTATATACCATTGAAAAATAAAATACCAAAGGTTAGAAAAGGATATGTATTCCCTCGACTAGGCTACTATAAAATCTTTCCTTGAAAATGGATAAATATATAATGAGTTGTGGTTGAGAACTGAAATGATAGCTGGGGAGGATAGATTCCATGAGTCAAATAACTATTGCAACTCCATGAGTGTGATGTCCTGAACCAGGTGCCACTAAATGGTGCCCTAAGCCAGTTGTCCACATACCCTCAAGCGTGCCTCCCTGTATGCCAGAGGGTGCTGACTAGTAGTGAGGGTCTGGTAGGTCAATTTTTGGGAGACTATAGCCTCTTTTATCAGAATAAAATACCAATGAAAGAAAAAAACAATAACCAAGTGCATAAGTGTATAAATAACCAAAAAATACCATGTTATATGTTATTCAAAACAAGAAAATACAATACTCAACTAAAAGGTAAAACATTCTATGACAATGTGAATGTCAAGTGTCTACAATGAATTTAAAAGTAAAGACACAACGACTCCCAAGAGGGTCATGAACCATGTCTGGTTCCCTATCCCATTCTCCAATCCCAAATAGCAACCTATCCTAGGGCCTTTCCCTTATCCTATCCTGCAACAAAAAAGTCTACTCAGGTGCCAATCAGGTGGCCTAAATAGTGTGTGATTACAACTCAGTAGTCCACCACCAATGGTGTCTAAAACAAGTTCAGTTAAGACATAGTGTATTTAGTTTTATAAAGCAATAAATACAATTCAAAATTAAACAGATATCACATTGTCATTTAATCTTTAATCATCACATTAGGCCTAGTTTCAATTCATGTTTTCCATTTGAATCATCATTCATTATTATCATTCATTTGGTGTTGAATGTCATGGCAAGAACCCCAGTCTCATTTAGTGTAGGTATCCATGCCTGACACTCCATATCTCATTAAGTGTAGGTCATCATTCCTAGCACCCAAAAATCTCAAGCTTGGATACCAATTGGGGAGGAATTCCATGTCAATGTCCCAACTTCTAATCGGTCTAGAATGCCATGTCTATCACCACAAAAAATCTCAGCTATTTAATCATTATTTAATTCACCAAAATTAGCCACATCATTCCATTACTAATACAACTATTAGTTAAACATTTCAAAGGCCATTAGTTAACTCAAAAATTAACTAATCACATAACCCATTAATTAATTCATCAATTAATTAATCAATCAACAAAATTATCATTCCATAATTAATCCTTCACAATTAATTATCCATATAAAATATCAACATGACATAATTAATTATCACAGTTAATTATCTTTGATCAACATCATGGAACATAATTAATTCTCACAGTTAATTATCTTACATAACCAAACATCATTTCATAATTAATTTCCCCCAATTAATTATCTTAACGCAATAAATTAAATATCTGAATTACAATATATCAACCCAAAACCAATCCCCAAAACAAATATCTATTTGTCCTACCACCCTTTTTTTATTCTGTGATTCAATTATCAATTAATCACCAAAGAAATAACAAGTCAATTCAACATTCTTAATTACTCCAATTTAGGAAATCAATTATCAAGGGAAGCTAGAAAATCCATAATCTCACATTCACATATCAAATCCATGACTATGGGAGTTCTATTTAGACCACCTACCTTAGTTTATTGATGGATATTAGCCCAATGGAAATCCCAAAAATTCAAGCGGCACAACATCGTCGATCAAGCTTCAGGTCTAAATCCCTAAACCAAAATTAAGATCAAAGGCATCAAGATCTTGAAAATATAGATCTAGATCCACAATCCTAGATCTAGATCTCAATTCATTAGTTTATATCCATTTAAACGATATATATATTTCATGAAAAGATAAATGAAAGATAGAGTAATGAGTGGGAGAAGTAATGGGATGAAATCCACTTATTGGGAAGAGAGAGTATCTTCAATTTGGGCTTTTGATCTCGAAGAACAATGTTCTAATCACCTTAGAATTCCTCTGGAAGGATCTAGGATCACCTATCATTTGTAAGGATCGATCCAAGGTTGAAATATGGGAGTCTTGGGGGTTCTGATGGATTTAAAAAAAAATATTTTCAGATAATTAATCTCATGTGAACTATATCCTGGGTAGGGGTGTAGGGTTAGGGAAAACTGTGTGCCAACCGTGCGAACCTCTCTATCTAGGTTTGCAGGGTTAGCATGGTTTAGTTGCACAATTCGTTAAACCATTCACAAAACATGCATAGACCACTGTTTATTAGTTTTTCATAAAAATTTACCCAAACTTACCCCAAGCCACTACTCCAAAACAAAGGTACTTAAAAACCTCAAAACATACCTAAAACTTGCCTGATATGACTCCAAAAAAGGTCGAGATCTTACAATATCCCCACCTTATATTAGCTTGTCCTCAATCTACACTCCCAAAATTATCTAAGATTCCGAGGCAAAAATATTGGTCCATTAATCCCTCATGTATTCTTCTCATTCCCAAGTTTCCTCTTGAACACTTCCATGTTTCCATAACACATGAACTAATGGCATGGCCTTTATCCATAATGCTTTATCACTGACCCAACACATGTATCAGATTCTCCTTAAAGAACACATATATCTCAAGGTCAACCTCTTCTGCATCAATCACATGATAAGGGTCATGGTGATACCATTGTAGTTGTGAAACATAAAAAACATCATCCATAGTGCCGATATTATGTGGAAGGGCTAATCGGTATGCCACTAGCTCAATTCTCTCCAGCACCTCAGACGGTCCTACAAACCTGGGCTCCAACTTTCCCTGCCTCCATATCCTATGGTGACTCAATCTAGGTGACACCTGAAGGAATATAAGATCCCCCTCTGTAAACTCTAGGGGTCATCTCTGTCTATCATCATATGACTTCTGCCTACTCTGAGCTATATCCATATGTTTCTGAATCATCTGCACATCCTCTGATGTCTCCAAAATGAGACTTGGTCCCAAAAACTCTAACTCACCCGCCTCTAACCAACATAGTGGTGATCTACAATGTCTACCATAAATTGCCTCATATGGTTCCATCTGTATAGTTTCCTGATAACTATTGGTATAGGTGAACTCCACTAAAGCCAAGTGCTTCTCCCAAGAACCATCAAAGTCAAGCACACATGCTCTAGTATATCCTCTAACACCTGTGTGGTATGCTATGACTGCCCATTTTTCTGTGGTTGGAAGTTCATACTTAACAAAACATGTGTACCAAGAACCTTTTGTAAGGCCTTCTAGAAGCTTGAAGTAAATCGTGAATTGTGATATGAAACTATAGTCTATGGCACCCCATGAAAATGAACTATCTCTCGTACATACATTTCTCCAAACTGTTCTACTGTAAAGGTTTCCTTGATAGGCAAGAAATGATCTACCTTCGTTACTCAATCCAAAATGACCCAAATAATATCACTATTCCTAAGTGTCTTTGAAGTTCCTTCTATAAAATCCATATTCACGTCATCTCACTTCCATTCCGAAATAGTAAACGACTAAAATAGGCCTCTGGGTCATTAATGCTATGCATTCACTTATAGGCAGGTGAAACATCTTATTACATACCCTACTATCACCTTTTGCATGTCTGGCTGCCAAAATTATCATCATAGGTCATGGTACATTTTTTTCACCCCAAGATGTACCTCCCACTTTGAGGCATGAAATTTTCACATGAGTTCCTCTCGCATTATCATAGGCACAACAACTTGATTTTTTTACATAGATGATTTAATCCTCATCTATTATCCAGTTTGAAGGTTTCTCCTCACATTCAAGGATTTCCCTTAAGGCTAAACACTCTAGATCCTCATATTTCCTATCCCTAATCTATCTTAAGAGTGTATAATCCACTGATACAAAAACCAGAGTCATCCTCTCCCAACTCTCCTAAACTACCACATGAATTTCCTCCAGCAAGGTAATCATATTTCATTTTACACTCAACTCATATACCAATTGAGTCTGAGTTTTCCTACTCAAGGCATCAGCCACACTATTCTCCTTTCCGGGTGTATATTCCAATTCAAAATCAAAATATTGCATATAGTCTACCCATCTTTATTGTCAAATATTCAAGTCACACTGTGAAAATATATACTTAAAGATTTTGTGATCTGTAAAAACTATAAACTTTTCACCCAAAATATATTGTCTCCAACACTTAAGATCATAAACCACTACTACCAACTCGAGGTCATGCATAGGTTAATTCTATTCATGTGGCCTTAATTGTCGAGACTCGTAAGCAATGACTTGATCCCCTTATATCAACACAGATCTGAGTCTGATCCCAGAAGCATCACAATACACCGTGTACTCCTCACCCGAATCTGGTAAGATAAAAATTAGTGATGATGTCAAGAACTTATTCAACTCCTAGAAATAATTCTCTCATTATTCTATCTAAAAAAAACCTTACCCCTTTCTTTTTCAAACCTGAAAATGGTGATTCCAATAGGGAAATGTCCTGGATGAACCTCCTGTAATAACTAGCTAATCCCAAAAATCTTCAATTACCAAAAACATTATTGGGATGCTCCCAAGAAATCATTGCCTGTGCATTTTTTGGGTCCACTTACACACCTTCTTCCAAGATGATATGCCCCTAAAAGTGTACCCTGTCAATCCAAAACTGAAATTTAGATATCTTGGCATATAGCTGATGCTCTCTCAGTGTACCCAAGATGATTTCAAGATGATGTACATGATCTTCATGAGTCTTAGAGTACACTAAGATTTCATCCACAAACACCGCCACAATCTGATCTAAGTACAGATGAAAGATCATGTTTATCAAGGCCATAAATATTATTGGATCATTTTTCAACCAAAATGGCATTACAAAAAACTCATAAAGTCCATACTAGCTTCTGAAATCATTTCTTGGTATATCAGAGGTCTGAACTCTTACATGATGATACCCTGATCTTAGATAAATCTTTGAGAACACACAAGAACCCTTCATTTAGTCAAACAGATCATCAATATGCAGAAGAGGATATCAGTTCTTCACGGTTATTTTATTCAACTTATGGTAATTGACATTCAAGTGTAAACTCTATTCGGACTTCTTTGCAAACAATATAGGTGATCCCCAAGGCAACGTACTTGGATGGATAAACTATTTATCCTCCAACTGTGTTTTGAGCTCTTGAAGCTCAATCAGTTACATTCTATAAGGTGGAGTAGATACTGGTTCAGCCCCCTGCATAATCTCAATAGTGAATTCCACATCTCTCTTAGGTGGAAACCCTAAAAAGTATTCAGGAAATACATCCTAAAATAGTTCTACTACTTGTGGAAGGGCGTCCTACCTACCACTCCCATCATCCAGCAAAAGACTAGAAACTTGGGTTGTGACCTCTCCCAGTTTCTGAGTAATTGTCCTAGCTCAGCCTGCATGGACATCTCATTCTCCACAATGAACATACTGGTCACCCATAGGAGATACAAAGGTCACTCTCCTATGGTAACAATCTATGTGGGCTCAGTATGCGACTAGCTAGTCCATACCCATAATCAGGTTGAAGCCTGTTATATCAAGGACATAGATATCCCAAACAGAATGAAACTCTCTGATCTATAGAAAACATTCCTTGCATAAACATATATCCCTATATTGTGTTCCCAATGGTGTATCGATATTCATCACCCTGCTTATGGTCTCCACGTCGAGTCTCAAACCATTAACAATATTTATAGATATAAAGGAATGAGAGACACCAGTATCAAACAAGGTAGTAGATAAAGTATAAGCAACTAGAATAGTACCTATCACTATCAATGGACCAGCCTCGCTCTCCACGAATGTAGGTTTCACTGAATGTAACTATCCTACCCCTCTTCCCTATAGTGTTGCCTGACTCCTTGGAGTAGAACCGCTCTGACGATACAGGCGCTCATACCCCAAATCACCATGCCCACAACCTATACCGACTCTTCCCATAAAGTTCCAACTACCAGACCTATATGGTGTAGAATACCCCCTTCCCACACTCTGACTCTAAGAAGCTGCTCCCTCACCACCAGCATGTCGCTGCTTCCTTCAGAACTTCTATAGGTTCCCCATCTTTCCACAAAAATGGGACTCCACTGGTGTTTGAGGAAAATGTGTACGATAGTGTCCCTACCTACCACACTAGTGGAAAAACACATGAGAAAGATCTAGTTCAATTTTTCCTCCTATATATCCACCTTTCTTTCTACTGACCTGACTATGGTTCTCGTAATGATGATTCCTACTCTTAGAAGGAACACTCCCTGATCATTTAGTGATATTTATTTGTCTAGTACTGGAAGTCTCCTTCAGGTTCCCCTCTAAAATTAGGCATGATTAACCACTTCTGAGAATTTATTCAGCCTAAAGATATTTACTTGCGACTTAATTTCAAACCAAAGTTCATATTGAAATTGTTTTCCAAATAAGCCTCATATGCCTCCAAAGCTAGAGAAAAACGCAGTAAATCAGTGAAATGTTAAACATAATCTATTATGGACATGCTTCCTTGGGTAAAATTCATAAACTCTAGAGCCTTATATTGTCTCAATTCCTGTGGATATAAGTGCTCCAAGAACTCCTCTAGAAAGTCCTTCTATAACATATCATCAGTCTGTCCAGATCATACCTGAATGTCCCACAAGCACTTCAATGAACCCCATAGCATATAAGAATCCAACTTGACCCTCCTCCCAACCAGAGACTGCAAATGGTCAAGTTTCATCTCTATGGATTCAATCTAGAATTCATCTCCTTCAGGTCCACCCTCTCTAGTAAAAGTAGGAGGGTGTTGCAGTTGAAACTACCTTATTAACTCAGACATGCTTTTCAGAACCCTCCCTGGGTCTCTCTCTATTAATTGTATGAAACGAGAAATGTTCCCTCATAAATATTCCCTTTCCTCCTCATCTTACACCAATGGTGCCTCAATTTCCCTGTCTAGAAGTTCATTTCAGGCCATACCCCTTGGTCTCTCACTCAATAAGCGTCATGGAGGCATATATATACAAATCCAAACATACATCTTAGGTCTCATAATGAAACCTTATAACATTAACATAAGATTAGAAACTAACACAACAAGTTTCAACATGTCATTTCCCCTTTTTCTTGTTACACAGTCAACACTAAAGCCTTATCACTACCCTTAACCATCCTACTCCAAGGTCCTGGTTAACAAGGGTATATATATTCTCATTAATTAATTCAACCATTAATTAATCACATTATCTCAAATTAATTAATTCAACAATTAATTAATTAATCATACTCATTTCATCAATCAAGTTTCTCATTAAACACCCATTTATTCTCATTTTTCATCATTATTTCAATCTCACAACAAGGAAAAACAATTCAAGTTCAATAACTTACCCATAACCTGTTTTCTCATGAGTGCCTAGAATGATGCATGTCACAATAAACCTGAGTGATTAGAATGATGCATGTAGACTCAAGTATCGTACCTCTTTAGGCCATGAATAAAAATTAAAAAACTTTCAAAACAAATATAACATCACACCAAAATTGCATCACCCAAGGTGAAATAATATCCAACTGTAACAACAAGTAGTAATCACAACAATCCCACCCTGAGTACTTGGATTTTCCACCATACATGGGTTTGAAACTCCCATGCAAGATATCATTAATAATCCTCGACTCTTCCTAGTCTCTTGTCTACCTTTCCCAAAATAGTAAGACAAAAAAACTCCTCTGATACCACTTTGTGACGTCCTGACCCGGGTGTAACTAAATAGTGCCCCGAGCCGGTTGTCCACATGCCCTCAAACGCACCTCCCCATATGCCAGATGGTGTTGACTAGTAGAGAGGGTCCAGTAAGTAAGTCTTGGGGAGACTATAGCCTATTTTATCAAAATAAAACACCAATGGAAGAAAACAACAATAACTAAGTGCAGAAGCGTATAAATAACTAGTACAATACCATGTCATATGATATTTAAAACAAGAAAATACAATACTCAACTGAAATTTAAAACATTATATGACAACTCAAATGTCAAGTGTTAATAATGAAACTAAAATTAAAGACACATTGACTCCCAAGTAGGTCCTGAACCACGTCCGGTTCTCTCTCCCATTATCCAATCTCAAACAGCAACCTATCCCTGGGTCGTTCCCTTATCCTATACTGCAACAACAAATTATACTCGGGTTCCGATCAGGCGGCCAAAATAGGGTGTGGGTACAATTCAGTAGGCCACCACCAATGGTATCTAAAACACATCCAGTCAAGAGATAGTGTATGCAGTTTTTTGAAGCAATAAATACAATGTGTTATTAAATAGTTATCACATTATCATTTAATCATTAATCATCACATTAGGCCTAATTTCAATTCATGTTTTCCATTTGAATCATCATTCATTATTATCATTCATTTGGTGTGGAACTTCATGTCAATCACCCCAATCTCATTTAGTATAGGTCGTTATGCCTGATACTCCATATCTCATTCGGTGTAGGTTGTCAAACCTAGAACCCCAAAATCTCAAGCTTGGATAACTATTGGGGAGGAATACAATTTCCAAGTCCCAACTTCTAATCGGTCTAGAACACCATGTCTAGCACAAAAAAATCACAACCATTTAATCATTCTTTAATTCACAAGAATTAGCCACATCATTATATTACTAATCCAAAAATTAGTTAAACACTTCAAAGTCCATTAGTTAACTCAACAATTAACTAAGAACATAACCCATTAATCAATTCATTAATTAATTAATCAATAAACACAATTCTCATTCCATAATTAATTCTTCATAATTAATTATCCATATCAAATATCAACCTGTCATAATTAATTGTCACAATTAATAATATTTGATCAACATCATGGCACATAATTAATTCTCACAATTAATTATCTTACATAGCCAAACATCATTTCATAATTAATTTCCCCCAATTAATTATCTTAACATAATCAATTAAATATTTCAATTAAAATATATCAACCCATAACTAATATCTAAAACACATATCTATTTGGTAAACCCCCCTTTGTTTCTTCCACGATTCAATTATCAATTAATCACCAAGGTAATCACAAGTCAATTCCACATTCCTAATTACTCCAATTTAGGAAATCAATTATCAAGGGAATCTAAAAAATCCATAAACTCACATTCACATATCAAATCCATGACTATGGGAGTTTGATTTATACCACCTACCTTAGTTTATTGAGAAATTTTATCCCCACATAAATCCCAAAAATTTGAGCAGCACAACATCATCGATCAAGATCTGGGTCTAAATCCCTGAACCAAAATTAAGATCAAAGGCATCAAGATATTTCAAATGTAGATCTATATCTACTATCCTAGATCTATATCTCTACTCATAGGTTTATATCCATGGAAATGGTAGAGATATTCCATGAAAAGATCAAGGAAAGATAGAGGAATGAATCTGAGAAGCAACATGATGAAATCCACTTACCGGGAATAGATCGAATCTTCAATGTGGGCTTTTGATCTTGAAGAACGATGTTCAAATCACCTTGGAATAACACCAAAAGGCTCTGGGATCACCTAGAATTTTTCAATCCCTATCCAAGGTAAAAATATGGAAGTCTTTGAGGTTCAGGTGGTTTTAAAAAAAATAATTTCATATAATTAATCTCACATGCATGGTTTCCTGGGCAGGGCGCACGGTTAGAGAAAACTGTGTGCCAACCATGCGGACCTCTCTGTCCAGGTTTGCACGGTTGGAACGGTTTAGTTACATGGTTTTTCAAACCGTGTGCAAACCATGCACAACCCATTGTCTGTTAATTTTTCTTAAAAATTAACCCAAACACACCCCAATCCACTAATCCAAAATAAAGGTACATAAAAACCTCAAAAAGTACCTGAAAATGTTCTTGAGATGACTACAGAAAAGGACCATATATTACAAGGAGGGATGGATAAACAAAACTAAACATAGAGACAAGATGCCAGGAGTGATAATCCACCATACCTACAAACTCGTGTTCTGATAAGGATAAAGTAGGAGATCTATTAATGATCCCTGGGGGCATGGTTATTAGAGGGAGAGTTAGGATCTAAGGAAAGATAAGTGGATGATATGATAGTGGGTAAAGAACATGGGTTAGGGAATTATTAAAGGTAACAGGTGCATTTATCAGAGAATAAGGTAGAAAATGATTAGAGGGAAAGTCATATGGGAGGGACAGGGCACCAACGGACAAAGCCCAACAAAAAGATGTTATAGGATTATGCCTCGAGGGGAGAGAGGATAAAGGAGTGGGATGCATGGATGTATGAGGAGAGGTTTTTTAAATTAAGGGTTTCATTAAAGAGCCATGATTTATCTCAAATTCAAGACCAACTATATTATTATAGATCCAAATGAATCTTATGAATAATGTACATTAAACTCTTTCATGTAAAGTTTTAGAATTATGAAATCAACAATATATACTTGAGTAATCCAGGATCCATATATAGTAAACCCCCACTTTTCTAGAACAATTAATAAGCCTACAGGAGAGTGGGAAGTCCCACCTAATTTCCCCCAACCCTGGGATACATTAATCAAGATATATCTTAATTCCATCATAATTTTAATGTCTAATTTTTAAAAATCATAACTAATTACTTAATTCAAGTTCATAACTCAATACAAGACAAATTCAAGGTATAATAAAATAAATCCTTAGATGCATGTATAATAATATCTGTAAGAAATTTAAAATTTTAAACTTATGTATGAAACCATTCATAATATAACAATTATATTCATGAATAGTGAAAAAGGGAATGACTTTTAAATAAACTAAAAATTCACATATTTAAACATAAGAAAAACAATTATGAGAAATTCATAAATATAGTTAAAAATAAACACATTATAATTTATCTATTTTTTAGGGACATTCCATAATATTTAATATAAACACTTTATAGTCATTTCATAATATTAACTCCTTCATATTATTCATTATATGGCATTTACTTTATATATATGATATTACATAAAATATGAACATTTAAAATTTTAATTTTATTATGTAAATGATTTTATATAATCTAAATATCACATTCCTAACATTATTTAAATATTGATCGAATTAATTGATAAAACTCCTTTTGATGTGGTTTAAATAATTTTTTCAAATAAGTCCTTTAATTTTAACAAATCAAATTATGTATTAACAATTCATAACATAAATATAAACTCTTTTATATTTTTTTCTTTATTTTCATAATTTATAAACACATTATAAATTACTCTTATAATTTATAAATAAACATTTTATTTCTATATTATAATGAATTATATATAATTTAAAAAGTATTTTTATATTAAAATTTAATATTTTGGAATAATTATTAATAAATGTTTCATAAAAATTTAATTAATTAATTATGAACACATTATAATTAATTATTTTATAAATGATTTTATAAATTAATAAATATCCCTAAGTGAATTTTATTATAATTTATAAACAATTTATAAATTATATAACTCAATTTATAATTTATTTTTTCAATAAAAAAATTATTTCAAATCATATTTAATGATATAAGAGGAATCATATAATATGATTGATATGTAATTCCCCGACCCTAGTTACCCAGAGTCGGTGCATTATTACATAACATTGTCATGATCACAAGGGATAAAATCACGAAAGACCAGTCAGTTTAGTAGCCTTGGAAGTACTAGATACATACATAAGTTTTACATTACATCATGAAATAAAATTAACAACAACATTTTTTCCCTATTGACCACATTCATATCCCTTAGCCGATCCCTGTAGGTCAACCATAAAATACTTCTTCACAGCCTGGGAAAAATAAAACACAGAAAGGGGTGAGCTCATATGCTCAGTAACGATAACAATATAGCGACAACTTTCATAAAAACAATATAAACATTTAAGGCAATGTATACAACTAAAAAAAAGCCTTTTAAAACTTAAAATTCAGCAAAATATGGCAAAGATAAATTAAATAATTCCATTTACTTATACACATGGATATTCTACTAGTTGAATAATCACATGTAAAATCAATAGCTAATTTCATAATTATGGAATGCATAATGACGGACATTATAACCACATAGTCAAGGCCTCGTGCCAAGACTTCAAATAATATTTTGAAAAGGCCTTATGCCAAGACACTAGTTTGCCTCATGAGACCTATCGATGCATCAAGGAGCTATAGTGGGCTGCACCCGTCACTTACTAAGTCCAATGCATTCCTCATGTGAAAAGGTTGAAACATAACATAAACATTCGTATTAAAACCAGCATACAAAATGTTAATATGTTAACCATAAACCATGAATGGTATAAAACTAACACATCCATAGTCAAACATATCACAAAACTTTCAATACAATATGAAATATTTTTATCATAATAAATCAACTTCAAACAAGTATAAAATCCATTAAAGGGTGTTGACATAGATGAAATCAAAATTATTTGAGAGAAATATCTCTTTTTATTTTGAAATCATTTAAAAGTCATGTAATTATAAAAGAAAACATTTATTTTTAAAATATTCTTATAATATTTTAAGGTAATCTTTAATGTTTTTATAACAGTGGAGAATAACCGCACCCACCGTATAAGTTAGAAAAACATTCTTACCTTAATTTGTCAAAAAGGTCATAAAGTACCTTGTATGGAAAACAACGGAAAGATTCATTTCAAACCATTTTATAAAAAGTCAAACAAGGGTATAAATTAATTTAACCCATAGTCTAGTAAATAGTAAAAATGTTTTGAAATACATTTTTAAAATATATGGATGTGGATGATAAAGAGGTCCCAGTATATACTTATATAAAAACAAACTCGGATAATAAAGAGATTGTGAAATTAACCCTTACCTTGTACTTTTCCTTGGTCAAGGATATGTTAACCTACTTTATAATAGTTAAATAGTTGTTATTAAATTATGCAAGAACCAAATACATAAATATGATATCATATATGATATTCTAATATTTCTTTGTTAATAATATTTTAGTAGTATCATTGTTTCAGGTGTTAACCGATACGTTTTCCTTTATATGTTCTGTTATGTAAGTCATATTTGTTATGGATAGGATGTATTTGATTAATATCCAGAATGATATTATATACTTAAATATTATTTTTAATAATCAAATGAAAATTATTCTTGAATGGTTACGATGGAGAATGAATCTCATCGTGTTCGTGGAGATGGTAATTCGTGCGTACGCACGAACGCTACTTCCATTTAAATTTTTTTATTTTAAAAGGAAAGAAAACAAATTATACATAGGTATATTATTATTATAGTATCATATAATATTTTATATATTTTATGTAAGTTCATTAACACCATCCTTTATATGTTCCTTGTATGGTATGAATGAGTCATATCACTTTGAGGGGGCGGTAGTCCGCACTTCCTCAAATGAAATTATCCTATATATACAACATGAAAAGAATAAAGGTATGATATAAAAGATAATTAAAGAAGATTATAGATAAAATAAATATCATAAATATCATATATAATTATATCACCACCATAATTTCCACCATAAGAGGTGGTAGTAGAGGATTGAACAATCATCGTTTCGTGAGGCAGTAGTTTGTCTTTCATAGAAACATTATGTTCTTTACCCATTAGATGGAGGTGTGTGTAAGTTTAGTTAAAATACATCTCATAAAAACAACCTTGTATATTTAGGATACTGGTTTTGTTATAAAATAAATAAATAAAGAGAGTTTAGGGGGTTGGAGAAGTAAAATAAAAGAAGAAAAACTTAAGAGGATATTTTACATTTAAATCGGGTAACTCCTTTTGGTTTGAACAAAAAGGCTTCCTTGAAGTGCCTTCTGCCTAAGGTAATTATTCTAGGAGTAAGATAGGGATGTAAGAAGATTAATTCAGTAGATTTTTGATGATCCAAGGTGCTTGAGAGGTGTGAGAAATGGGATAGAGGTGGT
Organism: Viscum album; assembly: GCA_963277665.1. NCBI lineage: Eukaryota > Viridiplantae > Streptophyta > Magnoliopsida > Santalales > Viscaceae > Viscum > Viscum album. Next base: position 1,302,319,980 of record OY728161.1, read on the forward strand.
GGTTTTTATAAGGTGGAGGAGGGGCTCTTTAGGAATGTCTGAAAATATTATTTTATTATAAAATAATTTTCAGTTTCTAAAGATCTAAAACTCATTAAAGTAAAAGATAAGATGACTCATGTTCTAAATAAAATCATCCAATAATAATTGGATAGGTTTTAGATTTTTTTTTAAATTTTTATAATCTCATTTATTTAAATCATTCATTAATGAGGAAAATACTGCATGATTATTGTGTCATAAATAATTTTATTTATTTGATGTATAAAAATATTAAAAAAATACCATGATGTAGGAAATATTTTTAGCTTTCAAATAAATATTTATAGTTGAAGATATAACTTATATAACCCCATGTAAAAATTTTTTACTAAAAGATATATGTTTATGTCATTTTTTGTCTTTACTTTAAATTAATTAATATAAAGTGTCATTATCACTCTCAAGTGGCTTCATGGGGTCCAAAAATCGACCCAAGGATGACCATGGTTGGAAATGTATCAGTCAATATGGTTAGGACACGTGTTAGGGTAATTTAATATTATTATAGTATTATTTTTTACCCTTATTTATCAGATTTACCCCTTTAACCCTGGTAAATAAAATATTTACCGAAGTAATTATTCATAATTTCTAAAAATAAAAGTTACCTATTTACACAATTTATACCTTTTTATTACAAATATTTAATCCATTTTTCCAAATTCAAAACACATAAGTGGCAGAAATTAATTTGGATTTAATTCCCATTGTCAAAACAAAAAGTGTGTTTTTAAGAAATAACAAATTTCAAAAGATTGACACTTTTTTATGTCCAATTTACATGTGAAATTACATAAAATGACCTAAATTATATTAAATGATAAAAATATAATCTAATGATACTTTAAAACCACTCAAATGTATAATTTAACACTATAAATTATTTCGATTAAAAAAATTGTTTTTAATTAAAATTTAGTATTTTTCACTATACATCAAAAATGTAAAGTTTTAAAAAAAAGTACCAAAAATTCACCCTAAGATAATTTTATTATTCCGAATCAAAAAATGAAGTCCATTTTGAAAAATAAAATTTCAAAAATTTTAAAAAGTGGGTATTACTTTTCATAACGGCTAGTTTGATTGGTCGTGGTGTGTTAGAATCTCAAAGTTGTGTAAAATGAAAGCTATTGCATTATTCAAAGGGAAATGTATCATGGAAGCTTGAGGTGTTACATTCTTCCCTCCTTCAAATAATTTCATTCTCAAAATTTCTATAATACTAATACATAAAAAGATTCGGGTGGTTCCTCATCATAAGTTCCTCGGGTTCCCACGTTGCCTCTTCCATCTTATGATTTCTCCATAGAAATTTCACCAGACGAGTCATCTAGTTTCTCAACACTAGTTCTCCGATATCAAGAATTTTGATAGGCTCTTCATAATAAGACAGATAGGGTTCTAGTTCTATATCTTCATAGGTGAGCACATGCATTGGGTTAGGTATTTATTTTTACAATAGTGATACCTGGAACACATCATGAAATTTGGAGAGACTTGGTGGCATTTCCAAACAATAAGATACAACTCCAATTCATTCTAGAATTTTGAAAGGTCTGATGGACCTGGGGCTTAATTTCCCTTTCCTACCAAATCTTATAACACCCTTCCATGGAGATACCTTCAAGAAAACATGATCTTCCCCCATGAAATTCCAAAATCTTTCCTTCGGTTATTATCATATATATTTTTCCTACTTTGAGCTGATTTGATGTGGGTTTGGATAACCTTCACCTTTTCCATTGTTTCCTCAACAAGTTCTAGGCATACGATTTTTCTTTCACCAACATCATCCAAACAAGTTGGTGTGTGACATCTCTTTCCATATAATGCTTCATATGGTGCCATCTGAATACTTGAATGGAAAATATTGTTATAAGAAAATTCTATCATAGGTAAATATTGATCTCACATGCCTTGAAAGTCAAGTGATCAAGATCTCAACATGTCTTATAGTGTTTGAATAGTCCATTCTGATTGTCCATCAATTTGAGGGTGGTAGGCAGTGCTTAAACAAAGTTCAGTATCCAAGGCATTTTAAAGACTTTTCCAGAATCTTGATGTAAAATAGGGATCATGGTCAGAATCAATCGATAGGGGTACTCCATGAAGTCTTATAAATTCATTAATATATATTCTTTCTAGACGTTCAAGTGGTAAATCTTCTCTTATAGCATGAAAATGAGCTGACTTGGTAAGATGGTCAACAATGACCCATATTGCATCATTTCTTCTTGGAGTCTTTGGTAGCCCCATGAAAAATTCCATCGTAATATCATCCCATTTACACTCAGGTATGAAAAGAGGTTACATGAATCCTCTGAGATGTTGTCTTCTAGGTTTCACTTGTTGACAAACCATACATCTTGACACATAATCTGCAATCTCTCTCTCCATGTTGTCCCACCAAAAATGTTCCTTCAAATATCTATACATCTTAGTGCTACCAGGGTGTATAGAGAAATTGGAGCTATAAGCATCATCCAAAAATTCCCTTTTTAGATCAGTTATATCAGGAACACAAATTCTCTTCCTAAATTTCAAAATCCCATCTTCATATGAAAAGTCGATTAATCTCCCATCGTTCACATCTTTAATTTTCTTTTGAAACTCCTCATCATCAGTCTGAGAAATTTTTATCCTTTCTAGTAAATATAGTTTAGAAACCATTTGAAAAATTATTGATGTTTCACCTTCCATGATTATTCCCATATCCATCTTTACTAGATCCATGAACATAGGATCCCTTTAAACTCTCATCTTGTTCAAAACTCCATGATCCTTTCTGCTCAAAGCATCTGCCACCTTATTTTCCTTCCCCGGGTGGTAGTGTATGGTGTAATCATAATCCTTGAGTAGTTTGAGCCATCTCCTTTGCCTCATGTTGAGTTCTTTTTGGGAGAAAATATACTTCAAACTCTTTTGATCAGTATAAATCTCACATTTTTCACTACAGAGATAGTGTATCCATATCTTCAGAGAAAATATTATAGCTGCTAACTCAATATCATGAGTGGGATAGTTTTGTTCATGAATTTTTAGTTGTCGTGATGCATAGGCAATAACCCTATCATTCTTCATAAGGAAAAAACCATGTCCTTTCTTTGAATCATCACTATAAATAACAAACCCATCATTACCCGATGGTAGAGTAAATATAGAAGCATTGACTAATCTTGTCTTCAATTCTTCAAAAAAAATCACACTCTTTTGTCCAAAAAAATTTAACCCCTTTTCATGTGATCTTGGTTAATGGGTTAGTCAATCGGGAAAAATTTTGGACGAAACGCCGATAATAACCTGTTAAACTGATAAAATTTCATACCTTAGTTATACTTGTTGTTGCTAGCCATTATTGGATTGCCTTGGTATTTGAAGGATCAATATAGATTCCATCCTTAGAGATAATATGGCCAAAAAATGAAATCTCCTAAAGCCAGAATTCACACTTTTTGAACTTCCCAAATAATTCATTTCTTCTAAGAGTCTTTAGAATAGTGTGCAAGTGATTTTCATGATCTTCATTGATTTTGGAGTATACCAAGATATAATAAATAAATAACACTAATAAGTCATCTAGATATTACTTGAAAACTCTGTTCATTAGATCCATGAAGACAGAGGCTGCATTATTCAGTCCAAAAGGCATTACTGTAAACTCGTAATACCCGTACCCGGTTCAAAATTCTATTTTCAGAATGTATTCCCTTTTCACACACAACTGGTGACATCCAGATCAAAGGTCAATCTTTGAAAAATATTTATCTCTATGAAGTTGGTCGAATAAATCATCAATGTGAGGTAGGGGATACTTGTTCTTTATTGTTATAGCATTGATCTCCCTATAGTCAATGCACAACCTCATAGGTCTATATTTATTTTTAACAAAAAGAATAGGGGCTCTCCATGGAGAAATACTAGGGTGAGTAAATCCTTTATTACTCAACTCCTCTAGTTTTTTCTTTAGCTCCACTAATTCCATAGTGTCTATTCTATAAGGGGTCTTTGATATGGTCCTTGAACCAAGAATTAAATCAATGAAAAACTAAATTTCTCATTCTAGAGGATGTCTAGGTAAATCCTCTATAAATACATCAACATATTCTTGTAAAATAGGTAAATCTTCTATTTGAACATTCCTTTCCTCACCCATAGTTATTTCACTCTCTTCCTCCCCAATAATTGAATTTATTAGAGCTACAGGGGTGGATCTAGATAAGAATCATATGGTGACATTTCTTCTCTAAAGATAAGGTATTCATTATCATCATAAAAAATTGTTACCTCCATATTCTTACAATAAATTTTCACATCATGGTCCAAAGGCCAACCCATACTGAGGATTATATCAAATTCAATCATGGTTATGACAATGAGATCAACAGATAAAGAACATTTATATGCCCTAATAGGGATTGATTCACAAAACCGTGTTGCAATGATACTTCCCTTAGGATTTTTGACTGATAAATTCCTTGCTAAATCAAATTGGAAATATCTAATTTTCTTAGAAAACTGGAAAGATGTGAAATAATGTGATGATCGAAAATCAAACAAATCATTGGCTAAACTTGAGGAAACCAATAAATTACCCACCACCGTGTCTTTCAGAGCTTCAACCTCAGTAGTAATGATCGCATAAGCTTGGCCTTTCTCCATTGTCCTTTTCTAAGGTAAGTTTCTTTGGTGCTTAGGAAATTCATTTTCATAATACCCCATTTCTTTACAATTGTAGCATTCAACATTGACAGCCTTTTTCTTTCCCTTACAATCACAAGCTTGGTGGCATTTTTCACTACACTTGTAATAGAATCCCATTTTCTTCAGGAAAGTACCAGGGTGTTTCTTCCCACATTTAACATAGGATGGATATTCAACTTTTCCTTCTTCCCCGTATTTCCATTTCTAGAGTGTTCAACAGATCTCTTTTTCTCTTGCTTTGCTTTAAAGTTATAAGACTAAGAGAATTCATTTTCTATCTTGATAGCATATTAGACAATATCTTCGTATGATGAGAAGGATTGTGAGACTAAAGATCAACAGAGAAATGGTTTTAACCCATCAAAGAATCGATCAATTTTACTCCTTGGGTTACGTATATAATCTTCATCATGCCTTTCTAACCTTGTAAAGTTATCCACATACTTTACGGCATTCTCATCCTCCTTTTGCCTCAGACTTAGAAATTTTCTTTCCATATCCGCTCGATGGTTACAAGGAAAGTATTTTTCTAAGAAAATATCTTTAAACACCCTCAATTCCATATTTGATACTTCTTTATCTTTCTTTGTGTTTTGAATTAATGACCACCATTGATCTTAATCTCCCGTGAGGTGATAAATTGTCATGAAAACTTTTTCCCTTTCACTGCTCCCCAAAGCATGAAATATTTTCTCTAAGGAACTTATCCATTGCTTAGAGACAAATGGATTTTTAGTCCCATTGAATGTTGGTGGTTATTACCTCATGAATCATTCTAACATTGATCCTCCGCATTGTGGATCAGGGTTCTCTATACTGGTAAGGTTATTATTCATAACCTAAGTGAGTTTTCTCGGTATAGTGATAAGCTGCTCATCACCAGTTGCATCACCAGCTCCACTATAAATATCTTGAGTATGAGGGAAATCCCTACATGGATTGCGTGAATTGATATGGTTCCCATTACTTCCACTGGGTTCTATTTCTAAATAATGGCATACACTACATTAGTTTATGAATCTCAATACATAATTCCAAACTTGTAAAAAACTTAACATAAATTGAACAGTTTATGGATATAATCCATAATCAAAAAAATGTTTTCTTTGAGGAGGTATATACTCATAAATCCTTAATAATTATTTATAAAGAAAATGTGAATTATCCTAAGCATATCCCCTAGGAGTGTTGTAACCAAGAGTGAAGAAAGGCTCGTTGTCGTGTACCAGGATACCCCAAGTTAAGCCCAAAACTCCTTATCAGATTTTTCACTCCTAAGTACATCTGTGCCAGAGCCACCTCTACCTGCTCATATCCATATATGGATTTATTTCTTGTAAAATACACAAAATTTCTACATAACTAAAATTCTAGTAAGTTCTTCTATATTAATCCTCAAATTCTACCTTAGGGTAATGTTCTTTAATCATAGTTTATATAAATCTAGTTTCCAAGGTTTGTACTAAACTTCCACTGATACCAACTGTAATGCACCGACTTTAGTTACCCAGAGTCAGTGCATTATTACATAACATTTACATGATCACAAGGGATCAAATCCTGAAAGACTGATTAGTTTATTAGCCTTGGAAGTACTAGATACATACATAGGTTTTACATTACATCATGAAATAAAAACAAAAAAAAATATTTTGTCCCTATCGACCACATTCATATCCATTATCCTATCCCTACAAGTCAACCATAAAATACTTCTTCACATACTGGGAAAAGTAAAACATAGAAATGGGTGAGCTCGGATGCTCAGTAAGGATAACAGTATAGCGGAAACTTTCATAAATAAACATAAAAATTTAGGGCAATGTATAAACTAAAACAAAAGATTTTTAAAACTTAAACTTCAGCATAATATGGAAAATATAAATCAAATAATTCCATTTACTTAGTCGCATGGATATTTTACTAGTAGAATAATCATATGTAATATCAATAGCTAATTTCATAATGATGGAATGCATAATGTCAGACATCATAACCACATAGTCAAGGTCTCGTGCCAAGATGAAAAATAAGATTTTGTCAAAGCCTTATGCCAAGACACTAGTTTGTCTCATGAGACCTACTGATGCATCAAGGAGATATAGTGAGCTCCACTCGACACTTACTAATTCCAATACATTCCTCATATGAAAAGGTTGAAACATAACATAAACATTCATATTAAAACTAGCATACGAAATGTTAATACATCAACCATAAACCACAAATGGTATAAAAATAATACATCCACAGTCAAACATATCACAAAACTTTCAATGCAATATGGAATATTTGTATCATAATAAATCTACATCAAACAAGTATAAAATTCATTAAAGGATATTAACATATATTAAATCAAAATTATTTGAGAAAAATACCTCTTTCTATTTTGAAATCATTTAAATGTCATATAATTATAAAAGAAAACATTTATTTTGAAAATATTATTATAAGATTGTAAGTTAAGATTCAAAGGTGTTATAATGGTGGAGAATAACTGCACCCTTCGTATTAGTTAAAAAACATTCTTACCTTAATCTGTCGAAAAGGTCATAAAGTACATTGTTTGGAAAATGACGGAAAGATTCCTTTCAAACCATTTTATAAAAAGTCAAAAAAGGGTATAAATTACTTTAACCCATAGTCTAGTAAATAGTAAACAGATTTTGAAATACATTTTTAAGAAACATGGATGTGGATGACAAAGAGGTCCAAGTAGATACTTATGTAAAAACAACCTCGGATAATAATGAGATTGTGAAATTAACCCTTACCTTGTACTTTTCCTTGGTCGATGGTAAGTTAACCTCCTGTATAATAGTTAAATAATTTTTATTAAATTATACAAGAACTACATACATAAATATGACATCATATATGATATTATAATATTTCTTTGTTAATAATATTTTAGTAGTATCATTAATTTGGGTGTTAAATGATTCGTTTTCTTTTATATGTTTTGTTACATAAGTAATTTTTGTTATGGATAGGATGTATTTGATTCATATCCTGAATGATATTATGTTATTAAATATTATTTTTAATAATAAAATGAAAATTATTCTTGAATGGTTACTATGGGGAATGAATCTCATCGCGTTTGTGGAGACGGTAATCCGTACGTACGCACGAACGCAACTTCTATTTCATTTTTTTATTTTAAAAGAAAAGAAAACCAAATTATACATAGGTATATTATTATTCCAGTATAATATAATATTTTATATATGTTATTTAAGTTCATTAACACCATCCTTTATACATTCCATATATGGTATGAATGAGTCATATCACTTTGAGGGGGTGGTAGTTCGCACTTCCTCAAATGAAATTATCGTATATATACAACATGAAAATAATAAAGGTATGATACAAAATAGAATTAAAGAAGATTATAGATAAAATAATTACCATAAATATCGTATATAATTACAGTGTCATCATAATGGCCACCATAAGATGTGGTATTAGAATATTGAACAATCATCGTTTCGTGAGGCAGTAGTTCGTCGTCCACAGAAACTTTATGTTTTATACCCATTAGATGGAGGTGTGTGTAAGTGTAGTTAAAATACATCTCATAAAAAAACCTATTATACTTAGGATACTTTTTTTGTTATAAAATAAATTAATAAAGAGAGTTTAGGGGGTTGGAGAGGTAAAATAAAAGAAAATTACTTAAGAGGAGATGTTACCTTTAAATTGGGTAACTCCCTTTGGTTTGAACCAAAAGGCTTCCTTAAAGTGTCTTCTGCCAAAGTTTAGGCTTTTAGGAGGAAGAAAGTTATGTGAGGAGATTAATTGGGTAGATTTTGGAAGATCCAAGGGTCTTGAGAGGTGTGATAAATGGGTTAGATGTGGGGTATTTTTATAAGGGGGAGGAGGGTCTCTTTAGGAATGTTTGAAAATATTATTTTATTATATAATGATTTTCGGTTTCTAAAGGTCCAATACTCATTAAAGTAAAAGATAAGATGAATCTTGTTTGAAATAAAATCATCCAACAATAATTGGATAGATTTTGGATATTGTTTTAATTTTTATTATCCCATTTATTTAAATCATTCATTAATGAGGTAAACACTGCATCATTATTGTGTTATAAATAATTTTATTTATTTGATGTTTAAAAAATATTAAAAAATACCATGATGTAGGAAATAATTTTATATTTAAAATTAATATTTATAGTATAAGATATAAGTTATATAACTCCATGTAAAAATTGTTTTACTAAAAGATATGTGTTTATGTCATTTTTGTCTTTACTTTAAATTAATTAATATAAAGTGTCATTATCACTCTCAAGTAGCTTCATTGTGTCCCAAAATCGATACAAGGATTCCCATGGTCAGACATGTATCATTAAATAGGGTTATTACATGTGTTAGTGTAATTTAATATTATTATAGTATTATTTTGTACCCTTATTTACTGGATAAACCCCTTTAACCATGGTAAATAAAATATTTACTAAAGTAATTATTCATAATGTCTAAAAATAAAAGTTATCTATTTACACAATTTTGACCTCCTGATTCCAAATATGGAATCCAATTTTTCAAATTCAAAACACAGAAGTGGAATAAATTAATTTAAAATTAATTCCCATTGTCAAAATAAAAAATGTGTTTTTAAGAAATAATAACTATCAAAAGATTGACACTTGTTTATGTCCAGTTTAAATGTGAAATTAAATCCAATGAACTAAATTATATTAAATGATAAAAATATAATCTAATGATATTTTAAAACCACTCAAATTTATAATTTAACACAATAAATTATTTCGATTAAAAAATTTATTTTTAATTAAAATTTAGTATTTTTCACTATTCATCAAAAATTGAAAGTTTTCAAAAAAATACCAAAAATTCACCCTAAGCTAATTTTTATATTCCGAATCAAAAAATGAAGTCAATTTTGAAAAATAAAATTTATAAAATTTCAAAAAGTGGTTATTACTATTCATAATGGCTAGTTTGATTAGTCGTGGTGTGTTAAAATCTCGAAGTTACGTATAATGCAATCTATTGTATTATTAAAAGGGAAACGTACTGTGAAATCTTAGGGTGTTACAAATAGGTATATAGAACTTAAACAATTTAACCTATATAATTCATATTTTATGATGGATAACCCTATCACCCCTTATGATAAGCATTTGGAGCAAGATGACCCTTACATATCAAGGTTCTCAATTCTATAGTAATTGAAAGACTCTTACATATGGGAAAATCGACTCTTACACATGGGGAAAAACTTAAATAATGGATACTAGATCAACTCTTATGCATGGGAAAAATAATACATAATGGTTACTATATCGAATCTTATGCATGGTAAAATTCATACTTAAAGGTTGCTGGTAATGTAATGGTTATTCCTATCAGGTAAAATGTCCTAATAAGGGGTGAATTAGGGTATTATAGATTAAAACACTATCAAATTTGGATCTTGTTTCATTGTTAATTAAAACACTCGTCTCTATCCTTCTGGTAGAAATTTACAGGAAGAAATTAAAATCATAAGAGAGACATGGTAATTTTACTTGGTTCACCATTAACTAGGGATAGTCCAAGGAGAAAACAATGGTAATGTTCCAATGTATCAAATTCATATAATGTATTTATGTTACAATGTTAGGAGCGGACTCACTATCCCTCCTTGTTTACAACCATCCACAATTTGAAAGTTCATTACTCTCTATCTCTCTCTCTTTGCTAAAGTGAAAGCATTGCTCCTCGAGTAGAAACTTTGGACTATAAATTCTATGTTGGTTTATACTTTAATGGATGTGTCTTTATGCTCTGATTTCATCAAAGAGATTAAAACCAACATCACATGTAACTTTTATTTTGGGAGGATGTAACATTTCTTATTGGTTCATGTAACCTTCATTGGATTACGTGATTACAAGACTCAATCATGAAACTATGAGCACATGGATCCTTAACCATGACTCCTTTTTCTATTTGTGATTGTGAATATCCAATCACAATACCCTAAGCATGTAATCCACTGAATCATTTATGAATCATCAGTTCAAAAAATACTTGTGCATATATATGATTATGATACCTCCTTCTCTTTATGTGAGACTCATTATGCACTTCTTTTTATTTGACATATGCATTCATGTAACTCCCTTCACTTGTGAAAATCTTCTTATTATCCACTTGCACAGCTTTGATCGTGTGACCTTCACTCCTTTGTGAAACCCATTGTATGAACTTTTTTCATATCAAACCACTTATGAAAACTAATTATTACTAATTATTAGTTAAGAGGAATTTATAGGCATAAATCCACTACATTAAATTTGATAAACATGGTCATTATTCTGCTCAACCACCTTAGAAAATGATCTACCTTGGCCTTATTCACTATGTGTTACCTCATTCAACTCAAGAGATCATGTGACCCCTATCATATATAATACTACTCATGTGAGTCCACTTACCTCTTGTAATTGTAAGATATTTTTGAGATCTTGTACTCAACCTTAATTTCATTCCACAAACCTCTCTACATCAGATAGCATCACTTCCTTCATGTTCTTCACCTAAATTCATCACTAGATCCATTGGAATATATTTGATCATGTGATTATGAGAAATCACAAGTCCTCCCCACCTACAATAGAGTTACATCAATCATAAACCTCACTCATGTGGTCATGATATCCCCTTTGTTCCATGTGATTGCATTATTTCAAGAGACCACAAGACTTCACCACCACATATTTTGTTTCATCGATTATGTGATCATGTGATCTCCTTTACTTCATGTGATTATAAGATCTCCAATTGTTTTTGTAATAGCTTAACTCTAGAAACTTCTTGTGTTCACTTAACCTATTTGGACTTATGATATAAACCTTCTCATTATCCATTTTCTTCTCAAAATTCCAAATAACTTCACACATCCTTTGTGTACAGCTTTTCTCAATAGCTTCCAGCCTTTTCAACAAACTCAAAAACCCAAAAACACCATAAATATATATATTTTCAAACAATCTCATCATTTGGGTTTATTTAATTCACTTCAAAACTTCAGGAACCATTTTCCTTATACAAACCTAGATAGTGATCATGGAATTCTTTAACAATAACTCTTAGCTCGAATGGGTTAATCTCATTGTATGAAACAATAGAATGAAAATTTCATTGATGGATCACTTCATTCTCGATACCACCTTTGGAAAAATTATAGATACCAAAAGATAAAACATGATTATCCCTCTATATCCCTACTCAAACTGTACACATCAACTACTTGCATCATAAACCCAAAGGTCACTTCTTCTTTATTAGTATCTCAAATTCAAAAAAAAATAAATTTTTAACTCCCCCTATTTCATTACTCCACCTATAAAATTATCCCCTTTCTTGATCAGGACTTATCCCCCTTTTCAATAACCCCAAAGGTCACTCCTTTAGGGTATTTAACATGGTAATGAATCCAAATCAGTACATAGGAAAAATACACCATACCTCGGAGATATGGGTTCCCACAACCACACTATTTAAGTGTGAGGAGTCGGCTAAGATCCAAGAGACATTCAATATCATTCAAACACTCCTTTAGGTAAGGTATTTTTTAATATGTCTACAAGTTGTAGTTCAGTAGGCAAATACTCTAGATTTACAATCTCATGCTCCAATTTCTCTTTGATAAAGTGATATTTGATTTAAATGTGCTTTTCCCTTGAATTATGGACTATATTTTTACTAGGATTTATAGCAATTGAGTTATCACAATATATTTTTATCAGATACTTCACCTCAACTATCATGTATTCAAGCTACTGCTTTATCCATAATAATTATGTGCAATATTTAGTATCCTTAATGTATCCAGTTTCTGCGGTGGTCATAAAATGAAAAAAAATCGTGGTTAGAAAAGACATACATAACATTCCAAGATAAAATGAACCTCTTGAGGATAACTTTACATAATCTTCTAAATTGGGAAAATATTCATTTTTATAACCCAAAAACTCTTGCTGAGATATTTAACTATATATCAAACCAAAATCCACCATTCCTTTGACATACCAATGTATTCATTTCACCAGAAGTAAGTGGATTTATTTGGTATTTATTTGATATCTTGTATCATGGTATGTTGAAAAAACAATATTGTGTTGTGTAATTGTTAAATATAATGGGATGATAATGATCTGTTATTATTCTGTGATATTTACTGCTTTTCTTTTATCATACCTTGAAAATTTCATATGAGTAGCAATTAGAGTTTTTATCTTCTTGGAATTTTCCATTCCAAATATTCTTAGAACCTCCTTATAATTTTTGGATTGAGAAATTAATGTTACATTCCCTCCCTATTCCCCCTACAATAAAATGAAAAATATAAAATTACCAATCATTGACATTTTGAAATCAAATTTCATGAACTCTGTAAAAAAATAGTAATGATTCATTCAATCCTTTAAATAACATATCATTGACATAAACCAACACCTTCATCCTATGATTAATCAAATTATTTTCATATATATTGTAATCAACTCCACAAATCTCTAAACTAATCTTCTTTGAGCATTGATCAAGTCTTGAATACTATGATCTTGGTGTCTTCTTTAATATGTATAGTGACTTCTTTAACCAAAATTTGTTTCCTCATTTTCATGTATAAGAAAACCATATGGAAGTTTAATATACACATATTATTCAAAAATACCATAAAAAATGCTAACAAGACAACTATCTAGAAAATTTTTAATTTCCTATTCACTTATATGGCCAAGAATGATAAAATTGTTTCTAGACTTACAATAGGTGAAAATGATTCATCAAAATCGATACCCTTTATCTAGGGGTATCCATTACACATGAGTTTTGATTCATTTCAAATCAACATTACATATTAATTCAAATTGTTATAGAATACCCATTTGGACTTAATGAAATTCTTATATGTCTTCCTTAAAACAACCTCCTAGGTCTGATTCTTATTTATTTATTCAATCTCTTATTTCATCACCAGAACCCAATTTTAATATCTTTTAGCTTCTTCAAAACACTTTGGATCTACCTATGATAAGAAATATTCTTGTTATATATTATTCATTATACTTGTTTGTATTGGTGAATACTCATCATTAATTATATTATACCTATCAATTTAAGCTCAGTTATTTAGCTTCTATGTTGATGCAGGTCAAACTTCATCTGGCTCATTATCTAAATCTTCTTATGAATCCACCTTAGGTACTTACACTCCCCCCTAAGCCTCTCATCTCTACATCACTATCCTCATTAAATTATTCAGTAATTTTTTAAATATTGTTCTCATTTTCTACCAAAAAACATCATTTCTCTCCATAAATTTTCTCAACAACTTATTGAAGCATTTATATGCTTTTCTTTTATTGTAGTTTCCAATAAATATTACTTCATATCCATATGATTAAAAATTACTAATTTTCTCATTATTAAGAATGAAAAACTTACTTTTTAAGACTTAAAATTAATTCAATGTCTTCTTTTTTCCATACCATATCTCATATGAAGTCTTATCTTCCCTAAAACACAACAAAGATCTATTATAAATGTTGCCCGATCTCAACACTGTATCTTTCCAAAACTTCTCTAGTAAGTATTTCTTAATAATATTTGTTATATCCATTTCATTTTTTATCCATATTACCCTCTAATCCATTCTATTTTGATGAGGATTCCTCACTAAATAAACTTAGTATCTTATCCCATTTTTTTCAAGATAATATCTCACTTTTCTATTTGTGAAAATTTTCCCATTTTCAGTTAGAAACTCCATAATTTTCTATTCAATCGTCCTTTCATCTTCCCTTTGATATTTTTTAATGCAACTAAACACCATAGACTCATGGGAAATGAAAAATATCTATGAAATCCTATATAAATCATTAAAAACAAAACAGAATATCTCTTCCCATCAATGTCTCTTGGTGATATAGGCCCACACATATCAACATGCATTATTTCAAGTACTCTTGTTGAATTTTATTTTTTTTACTTTTATGTGTTTTTAATTATATTACCTTATTGGAAAGCATAACATGGGTGAGTATGATCACATGATAGATTGGGTAGATCTCAAGCTTTAATAAATTTTACTAGATATTCCAATGATGGTTGGAATAAATGGACAAGTCGTTTATTTCGTAACTTGTTTTCTTACTCCTTGGATAAAAATCACATATCTACTTCTTTAATAAAAAGGTATGGATTCCCCTTCATGTGTTTTCCCTATAGAACAACTACACTATATTTTCCCTTGATGATACACAACTTCGTGGTAAACCTTATAGCATGCCCCGAGTCATATGGTTAACTAACACTTAGTAAGTTTTGACTGAGACCTTTAACAACCAAGACATTAGCATGTCTCATATATTTTACCCCAAATTTGGTTTTTCCAAAACCTATAATCTTCAGGCCTTCATCATTTCCAATTATAATGATACCATCCTTGTCATACATTATTCCAATCACTATATCCTTACTTCCCATCATATGGGATGTGAATCCACTATAAATGATCCATATTTTAGTACGATTTGATTCTTTGAAATAAATATCTCAAACCACTACCTGCTTAGCCCTTATCAATTTGATCCATGACTTTGACATCATATTTTATGTTGACTTATATTATTGATCTTCATCAAAGTATGATGGATCAACTTAATCTTGAAATGCTTTAAATTGTTTTTTTTTCTTTCATTTGGTTCGATGATCCCTTGAGTTGTTGTATAAAATAACTTTTTTCTACTTCAGCAAATTCCTTCTCACTGTCAATAAGTAGTATTTGTTCATGTGTATGAATCCTCAAAACTAAAAATAGTTTCCATAAAAAGCATTCCAAGAATATTTAACTCTTTTTGAATGACTATGTTTCTCTTGTTCCCTTTGGTACCTATTGTATATAGAATAGAAATATTTTTGAGTACCCAATACTTTTATAACAATAGCACTTGAAATGAGGTGAATTACTATGTGTCATTGTCGCATCATGGTTTTCCCTTGGGATATCTAAATCTTATTATTTTTATTCATTCCCAAATCAATCTTTATCCTTAGAGTGGGTTCTTATGATCTCACACCAATCATCACTAATTTATATTTTCAATCAATCCTCATACCTATCATGATATTCTAATGTGTCATTTTATTCTCCTAGATATTCTTTGACTATTTTTATGGACCTCTATATTCAATTTTCCCTTTTTCTATCACCTGTGTAAACTGATTTCCTAATTCCATACCAGAGGTTAAAAGTGTCTCTTAATATTTTAATTTTGTTTGAAGTAAAGTATCTTCCTCCTCACATTATTTAATACATTTTACTTGATCTTTAACTATGTTATTCAATCCATCGATAACTCTAATCTATTTTTTAACTTTGATCTTGAACTCAGTGACCTTCTCTGAGTTTTCTGAATTTTCATATTTGATCATTTAAATTTATTCCTTCAACTTAGACTTCACTTGTTCCTACTACTGCATATAGAGTTTGGAAACATAAACCACTTTGTTTGATTTATTCATTTTGTCCATCCAAAAATCTATCTTCTTAATAGTTTCTTCTAATTAAACCTAGATATCAACTCTTCCATCCACTTCTCCTTCGTCATTGTTTCTCTCTTCCCTTTTCTGGTAATTTCTCACAACACTTACATGGAATTTTCTCTATGGTATTTTAAATATTCAATTTATTTTACCTCAATTTATTCTAAACTGTCGTTTTCTTATGAAAAAGATTCTTCTTCTTTAAGAAACCTCTATTAATATATTTCTTACTTTTCACACTAGTTGAATACTTATTCATAGGAAATTCATCATCATCTTGAAACTTCTTATAACACTTTATTGTAATATTCCTAAAATTTCCATAAATAAATCATACAAGAGGAAGTTTCCTTTAAAACTTTCATTTTCCCATTTACATATTTGAGGAAAATAATGACATCACCTCATATATGTAGGAACTGGGTGTGCAGTAGAATCCCCAAACAGGTGGGATTTTAAAAAAAATCACTGAATATTGATGTAAACTTGTTGACGTCAGCAAAATGATGATCGATTAAAGCCTAGGATCAGGCATGAATAATTTTAAGCAAAAAAATAAACCATAAAATATCTAGTTTAGATCTGAAGTTGCGCATAAAATTTTCTCGTCATTGGAAACCACTGCTCGAAGAATATGAAGCTAAATTCCTCTAGATCTTCCATGCACACTTCAATAAATCTGCAGGAGCACCGATCGTCAAATTCTGGGTGCTAGAGATGAGATCTGATGAACCCTTCATTACACCAATGATCACAACATCACTTCTCTTGCGATGCCTGAGAGAGATCTTGATCTGAGCTCCTTGGATCTAGAGCATCACTCTCTAAAACATGAGAGAGGGGAGAGGAGAGAGAACTCCCATGAATAGTGTTTGGAAAGATCATGTCTTCTTCTATTTATAAAGTCATTTAATTTACTAGAAATGCCAACCCAGACCCCAAATAATCAACGCACTATTAATGACATGTTATGAATATTAAATTGAGTCATAAATATTATTATCATTTTCTTGTAATATATTAAATATATTAAATGACAATAATTGAGACCAAAACTTGACTCGTCATTCCCATAAATATTAAGTAAAACTTAAATATTTTTAATATTCCTCAATTAATATTTTTCAAGTATTTACTTAAAACTCATAAATACATTTAATAAATAAATTCAATGCTTATTATTCTAAACTTGAATAATGTGAATTTATTTACTGTATTGGTGAGTGTTTTTCCTTGGAAAAATTTCAGACCCCTATGGTGGGGCCCACCATGTCCAAATCTCATATTCAACTTGATAAGGAAGAATCTCAAATATACTATTGTGTATGACCCTCTAGGCCCTTATCTCGACAGTAGTGAATAGTATTCATAGACCAAGAGCGGGATCTAGCAATCCATCATGGCACCTGAAGAGATAAGGATTGTCACAATAGCAACAACCAACCTATTAACACACACTGTGTAATATAGTTTATTTTTCATTAATATCTCATAAAGCAGGACGCGCACCAATGTCATCACCCTTTACTTTCTTTATTGTATGTTGATCCAACTAGACAAATTTACCCTCGACTGTCATGTCTATGGTCTTATGAAGGTACATCCATCCTTATCAACATGGCCTGAGATATATATTACTTTTATAATCAAGAAGTGACAAATCATTTCTTGATCATTCAACCAATGGCATTCCACTAATGTCACACCCAACACAAACTACCTCACTACAACTTTATTTCCATGGTTTTGGTCTTGCATCAAAGTATGCAATCAAATGACATACATTTGTAATGATCTTAATTTAGGAGACCATTACACATGATTGTAGATAGGAATATCCAATAAAAACTAAAACATGTGATGTTCCTATTGGAAGATCTGACCTCATGATCTCACTACTAGAGATCACCAAGTGTGAACTTCATGAGAAGAATTCTCAATGCTTATGAGCCCCGAGCACTTGATAGTAAAACATATAATGTTTCTGATTAGTAAGATGTATCTAGACCATATAAAATATGTTTAAGATTAATTTCATAGTATTTAGAGGTTCGCATTATATCCTGGAAACTTCTATAACCTTTCGATACAACAATTAATCTTTGGACATTGCCATTTCAATAGCGGATGCAAAAAAGTATAAACTATAATGGTAAGATGAAATCATGTATAGATAACTATATACACGATATGGTAATCAAAAGAAATGAATAGTTGGGTCTAGGGAACCCACTATTTCAATACTCCCACTTTCACTAGAGCCAACTTGCTAACCAAACTTATCAGCTACTCACATGATGAACATCATGTTTCTGCTGAGTAACGGCTTTAGCTATTGGGTCCACCACAGTTACACCGCGTGGCTATTCTACTATAGAGACCTCATCTCTTAGAGTAAAACTTTTCAATATATGGTATCCCAGGTATATACCACTTTTACACTGTCATAACTTGACATCTTGGCTAGTAATAATATCATAATCTACATTATGATAATACTTTTCTTACTAGGTGCGATTCCAAGAACTGGAAAAAATCATTGCATTTATATACTTCTTAGTTTCCTTATAAGATGAAATGTACTCGGTCTTTGTAGGTATGGCTACCACCAACTTTTATGACCTTGTATTGTTCATCACCATAGCCTAACTGTGATAGTATATCACATTGATCTATGGAAAACTAGTTTGTATCCCTGAAAACTAGTATCCTTTCTTCTCCATTTACCAGGTACATATCTTTTGTACTTTCCGAAGTACAATTAGATAGTTCGGACTGTATACCTTGCATTGATCCTAGATATAACTGATATTTTCTTATTATAAAGCATATCCTGGCAACATCAATTCTTGTACATATCATGGCATACGTGATTAATCCATCGCTTAATCATATGGACTTCAACTCACCATGTTTATCTCTTCCCATGTCATGGACATGTCAACCTGAAGAGATTATTCCCTATGACATAGGTAACAATTCATCTCTTGAATTGTTCCAAATTCTATTTTTCAATACAATGTCATTATATGTACGATTGACTAGGAGCAAGAAACCTATATATCTACCTCATTAGATCCTCTTACCTAGAACTTAGGTAACTACTTTAAGTTAGTCACTAGAGAATATATTTTATCTTGGTGTTAACTAACTGTAAGACCAATGTCTGTTTTCCATATGTTTTCAAACATACTATGCTTGGAAAACCTTTATGCTCCCACTAACCTCTTGTAGACACATTGAAATCATTTTTTGCAAATTTATATTCTATGATCATGTTTCTTACTTTACCTAAACCAGATTTCAGTAACTTGAAACCTTTATTAGCATTATGTGATGTGACCATCCCTTTCTAGTTTCGTCATATAGACACCATCCACGATCGGTGGTCATAAAATCCAATGCTAAATAATTTGATCATAGATACTAGATATGATAAGTAAAATTATAATGAATTTAGGCATAACAACTTAGTGAAACCAATTGATCCTTATTGGTACTACAGTTGTACCATCCATGTATCAAGTCACTTGAATACCCACCGTAGAATTCAAAATAATAATCCCCTTTCCACTTTGATACATGGAATCCATCAATTGAATTTTAGTTGGTATTATCAATTTTAGCTAATTTCCATACACTACTTACTTGTAGGAAATATTATTCACATTGAATAATAGATCACCAGTTGTGGTGAACTCAAAATCTGTCACCATGGATTTATCCTTCCTACTCAATATGTGTCTCTAGAACATACTTTGTTTCACATGTGCTTGTGTAACTAGTTCTTATTCCAACTATTTTTGCATTTTGACCACTGACTAAACACAAGTCAATATAGCTCCCACTATCTCTAATAGAGATGTGCACCCTTATATATAAGTGCAGTATATTACTTGACAACCTACTTTTATATCTTAGGGTTTTATGTAACATCCTAAGCAATCATTAGTGTTATTACACTAAATTCACAATGTGTTTGTCTTGATGCAAGTTTGTTTATGTCCTAACAAATTATTTTCATCCAAAAACATGTCTTTATGACATAATGGATTTCCATCATACCATGACTTGTATTATATTCATTTTTGGTTTATATTTGGCATATGGTTATGGGATATCACCATTATTTTCAAATCATTTCAGGAAATAGAATGGAAGTTTCTGCAAGTTGCAGCATTGATATTACTTACATCAATACTCTAATGTATAAAATGTGCATTTATGAATTACTCCATGATACATTTTGTTGATCAATTTTAACATGTAATACTTCATAAAAGATTCTCCTTATTAACATCATCGTCATGATGTGGATAAGGTAATGTGTGTTTAGTAATTACTCCATGCTACATTATCATGATCGATGATTGCACAGTCAAGATGTTCTTCACCATGTCAGCTCGAAGCATCTCATATCTTTTGACCATGCACTTACTTAATTTTACCATTCCTTAATTACTTAAAGGAATCATATGAATTATACATACCTATATCTTATACTTGTAATAGTTCATGTTTACTTTTTAAACTATTTCCAAAAGCTTTGTGACATACCTTTATTTTAAAGGTTCCTTTGTCCAAACTAAAGACATCAATAATACCAAAAATATTTAGTTGTGTCGAGCCTAAAAAACATACTTGGTATATTCATGATGTACACTTTTAGTAATACTTGACAATGAATTATCTTGTCACAACTAGGTATAAGTATTACAATTATATTAATCACTAATTGCCTATGATTCATGTATTACTGAACTAGTGATTGAGTTTTAAATAAAAAAAACATTCATTCTAGAACCTGAAACAATGTCTCCTTGCATCCAAGGACACATGAGATTAATGTTTGTGGTTATACTCAATAATAGTTCAACATGAATCCTTCACTTGTAAATTAAAGAAGTTGTGTACTTCTCTCCAATGGCCTAAGTATCACCTTTTCACAACCACTTGGATAATACACCTGACTTCTAGTAAGGTTTTTATATTTACTTGGTTACCTTATTAGAATACACATATGTCACCAACATATTGTACTTAATACCCAAGTATTAAAACTAAAACATTATAATTGATGAATATTTTTAAAGAAGAAGAGGCTAACTTATTTCTTTAATTCGGTTTATTGATTTTTAACTTCCATTGTTTTATTTTATAATATGCAATGAAAATAACCTTTGTTAATACCTCTTTCATTGAAGGACGTTGTGAAGGTGTCATTATCATTACATGCCATTGAACATTTTTCCTTTTTTCAATTTATTTCCCATAAGAATTAAATATAAAATTGTATTTAAATTATTATTCACATGGAGAACCTTACCTATATAGGTAATAAACCGTTTACTCAATACTTGTTCATTATATAACTTAAAATTAAACTTGAGTAAAGGGGTGAAAATGATATGAGAAAGGGATCCATTTAAATATAATGATCCGTCTTTCAATTTACACATGCTGGTGTAACCATCACCTTATTCATATTATTGCTTCTCTTTCTCCTTGAAAACTTCTCGGAGATGAGACTTCATGTTATATCATCCATGTCCTGGTGTAGCGACCACAACTGAAACTGGATATTGATGAAAGAATAATGATAAAACTATCATATGCTTTGTACATTAGTATCTTGTAAGCAATTTCACCCTCACTTCTTGAGTTATTTTAATAGTGTTGGGGACACTGACATCTTGAGTTTCTTATATCATAATACTATGCGCAAGTGCCTGTATTATTCTTGGATACTCATGACAGTGTGGACATTTACTTTGTCCATTATAATATCGTTGTTTTTAAACTTGTGTTATAACTTTCCATTTAACTACAAAAATAAATTCTAGTAGATTAGTACCTTTTTATCATGATTACCATATAAGAAATTTTGATTAATTACTTAAATAATTTAATGTCTCCATCTATTTTATCAGATTCTAGGAACCCTCTATGCTAGAATTGGAATAATTTGTTGCTTGAGTATTCTAGTGGTAAGGATCTCAAAACCACCCCTCATATTATACAAGCTAGGTATAATCCACTATTTGGAGGGTTCAAAGTGGGATTTGGATGGCCAACCGCTTTATCTTGTGGTTCCTTGATCTTTTGAGTGAAGCCCAGCTTCTAAAATCAGAACTTGATTTACTCAACTCTTGACACTAAAATGATAGCAAGTTAGCTATAGATAATCCTTACTAGAAATTTAGTTAAGTCAGCTCATCATTCTTATAAGGAATCCTCAATAGTAAGAGGTAACCTTAGTTATGGCATGACTGGAACCTCAAACAGCCAGTTTTGTCCAAATTTAAATGAAGGAAGGCTATTATGACCTAATATATCTTTGAGGGTTTATTATTTTTAATGTGACGAAAGAAATAATTTTCTATTTTATAATCAAGTATTATGTGATCGCACTCACAATTGACCATGAAAGAAAAAGAAATTTCATTGCATTACATGTTCATGTTATCTTGCATGATTGTTTATTATTATTCTAAGTTATCGCACATTAACTACACATTCACAAAAATAATAAACCATGAAGAACAAAATGAAGACCTGATCATGAGTCGGTACTATTGGTTGATCTATTGAGTGAATAACGGACCAATCAAAACCCTAGGGGTAAGTACCTTAAGTTGCATGTCTTGCAACTCAAATTGCAGTGTATGTCCCTCCAATGTATCCAACTCATGTATGGTGTGTCACCTTGACCCGTCACAGACCGTGTCACACCTCATCTTGTCATTATACAACAGTACTCACATGCAGGCGAGGGGGTCTTAGGATTAAAATGTATAACTCATAGAGATGGACAGGTAGGCCCTTATACCTATAATGAAACAAAGATGGTATGCATATCACCTTTTATTTAACTAAAATAATTATTACAAAAGTTCATGTAAAAATTAAATGAATAATTAAATAAAAAACAACATATATGTAGTGGTCGATCTAAGGCTCATGATCAGTCATATATGCATTAAAATCAAGTATATTAAATAAATGTAGAATAAAAATAAACTTGCATTAAATAAATCAGAGGGAATTTTATTGAATTAAAAATTTCTCTCTAATTTTTAATCCAATATTTACGTTGTTTGGTCCCAATTCATTAATTTAAATTTAAAATTATAAATAAATTAATTAATTAATTTAATTAATCAGCAAATTAAATTCATTACGCGCATTAAATATTAATAAACAAAAATTAATATTTAATTAATTTAATTATCAAATTAAATTAAATTAATCAATTTAATTAATTTTTCTTAAATTTAATTACTCGGGTCCTGAAAACTTCTGGCAGGGCCTGTGTGGGTCGGGGAAAACCTGCGCAGGCCAAATCTGGGCGGTACTAATAATGTGTAGGGGAATTTTTGGCCGGCCCGGTCCTCCCAAGCCCGTTCTGGGATGGGAAAACCCACCCAGACCTGTTTTAGGGTAGTGAAAATACCTACCCTCTAGGAGGACCGGTCGGCCGCTGGAACAAGGTGTGTTCGTGGCAGCGTGGGATACCCGGAGGTGGTGGTGCGCACCGTGAATCGAGTTATGACAGAGTAGCACTCGGGTCATCCTTAGCTACGTGAAATGAACCCCCGCCAGTTCTCCAACTCAAATGATGTTGGTCGGTGGATGGTGGGGTTGTTCGTGGTCGGATCTACTAGAAAGCGGGGTGTCGGTTGCACCAAGGCAACTCAGGTGCACCGTCTCAGGGGGGAAGAAATGATCCAGCCTGGGAGAAGGCCACAGGGCAGCTTGGGAGGTCTGAGCAGGGAAGGAAGCAGCTAGGAGCACAGCACCGGGGTGGTCCAAGGCAGCACTGAGGGTGGAGGATGGACCTGCGGTGGGAGGTCGGAGGGTGGCTGGCAGGTCCAATAGGAGGGGGTGACCAGGGCGGCATTGAGGGTGGAGGGGGGCTCACTGGGAGGAGGCGGCGGCTGTAGGTGCAGGAGGAGGCGGTGTGCCATGGTGGGTGGCCTACCGGGATGGAGGAGCAGGCGGCCTGTTGAGCCGTGCGTCGGAGAAGAAGGAGGGGGGGAGGTGGTCGACCCCCCAACCCAAACCTCCCTTTTTTTTCTTTTGACAAAAAAATATACTCCCTTTGTTTTTTATGTCAACCAAGACTTGAAAAACAAGAATCCCCCCCCCCCCCCTTTATGATTCCACATTTCCCCTCTTTATAAAATTTTCCAAAACCTATATATTAGGCTTTGGAAAAGTAATAATATTATTATTATAATGAAATTAATATTATTATTATAATAAAAATAATATGAAAGTTATTATTATCATAATAATATAATTAATTTTAAGAAATTATTTTCAACGCTGGCTGTTATTCTGGTGAGTATTTTAGCAATGGGATTTCTGGTAGAAATACGAAACACCACCAGAATTTAATCTCAAATCCGAATTCATAACATTAGATGGTCGCAAACTGTCCATCTGATGTCTAATTCTAACTCTGTCTGCAGCGTTAGGACCGTATCAAAACCCTTTTATATTTTAATGCAAATTTAATTATTTCATTGAATTAAAATCAACATGTGTCCCTCTGATACCACTTTTAGGAACTGTGTGTGCAGTGGAAGCCCCAAACAGGTTGGATTTAAAAAAATAACCAAATATTAACGTGAACTTGTCTATGTTGGTGAAATGAAGTTCGGATAAAGCTAAGGATCACACGTGAAGAATTTTAAGCACAAAATTAAACCATAAAATTCCCAGTTTAGATCTGAAGTCGCACACAATTTTTGGTCATTGTTGGTGATCGTTGCTTGAAGAATTTGAAGATGAATTCCTTTATATCGTCCACACACACTTCAAGAAATTTTTGGGAGCATCGATCATCGAATTTCGGGTGCTATCACGGAGAGCCAACAAAAACTTCGACGCACCAATGATCACTACATCGCTTCGCTTATGATGCCTGAGAGAGAGCATAATCTAAGCTCCTTGGATCCAGAGCATCTCTCTCTAGAAAATGGTAGAGAGTAGAGGGGAGAGAACTCCCTTGAATAGTATTTGGAAAACTCATGTATTCTTCTATTTATAGTGTCATGTAATTACCCATAAATGCCAACCTGGCCCCCGAATAATCAATGCACTATTAATTACATATTGTGACTATTAAACTGAGTCATAAATATTATTATCATTTTCTTGTAATATATTAAATATATTACATGACAATAATTGAGTCCAAAACTTTACTCTTCATTCCCATAAATATTGATTGAAACTTGAATATTTTTAATATTCGTCGATTAATATTTTTCATGTATTTACTTAAAACTCGTAAATATATTTAATAAATAAATTCAAGGCTTATTATTCTAAACTTTAATAATATGAATTTATTTATTACATTGGTGATCATTTTTCCATGGACAAATCCTGGACCCTTGTGGTGGGGCCCATCATGTCTAAATCTCCTATTCAACTGACTAGGGAATATTCTCAAATACACTATTATGTGTGACCCTTTGTTCCCTTATCTCGATAGTAGTGAATAGTATTCACAAACCAAGAGTGGGATCTACCAACCCATCATGTCCCCTGAAGAGATAAGGATTGTCACAACAGCGACAACCAACCTACAAACACACATTGTGTAATATAATCTCTTTGTCATTAATATCTCATAAAGTAGGACGCACACTAGTGTCACTACCCTTTACTTGCTTAATTTTTTATTAATCCAACTGGACAAATTTACCCTTGACTGCCATGTCCATGGTCTTATGAAGGTACTGTCATACTTATCAACATGTTCTGATATATACATTACTTCCATAATCTATAAGTGAAAAATCTTTTCTTTACCATTCAAACAATGCCATGCCACTAATGTCACGCCCATCACAAACTACCTTGTCATGACTTCATTTCCATGGTTTTCGTCTTGTATCAAAGTACGCAATCAAATGACATACATTGGTAATGATCTGAAGTTAAGATACCATTACACATTATCATAGATGGGAACATCCAATGACACTTGAAACATGTGGTGTTCCTATTGGAGGGTTTTTCCTCATGATCTCACTACTAGAGATCACCAAGTGTGAACTTCATGAGAAGAAGTGTTAATGCTTATGTGCACCTAGCACCTGATAGTCAAACATCTACTGTGTCCAATCGGTAAGATGTATCTAGACCATATAACATATATTTAAGATTAAAGTCATAGTATCTAGACGTTCTTATTATATCCTGGGAACTTCTATAACCTTTCGATACGACAATTAATCTTTGGAAATTACCATTTAAGTAGTGGACACAGAAAATTCTACACTATAATGGTAAGATGACATCATGTATAGCTAACTATATACACGATATGGTAATCAAAATCATTGAATAGTTGGGTATAGGGAACCCACTATTTCAACAATATACTTCTCCTTCTTCCTAGTTATCCTCTATGGCGATCTTCTTCATGGCCTTGAATGCCGCCTCTTTTGATTTTCCTTTTTCCACAACCTCATTTTCATCATTTCTCATCTCATATGTGATAATAGTACTATATAATCTATCTAATATAAAAACCTTGGGATATTTTTCCTCTAGTATAGATACTTTTAGATTGAACCAAGGTGGTAGTATTCTCAATATGTGATTAATTATCTTTACATCATCGATGATTTCTATAAGACCAAGAATTTCCTCCATAATAACATTCACATGATAAAAAAATGCATCAATAAACTATTTGTTGTGCATCCTTGAGGTCCACATGCTTGTTCCAAGAAACTTTTAATATAGTTTCTCAGACTTTTGAGTTTCCTTTAAAAATATTTAATAGTTTCCCCCACATGGAATATGATTACTTAAATGACATCAACTTCATGAAAATTGTGTTGGATAAGTCTCCCCCTAAGACACTTATTCCTCTGAATTCATCATTTAAATCTCTTTAGTCTACTTATAATAAATATCCACTATCTATACTGGCTGAAATACCATGCATCATAATTGTAAAAACATCCTTGTATAATAATAAAAATTAGTTCTACTTTTACTTATTCCATGATTAAAAAAATCTATCAAATATCATAATCCATTTGTTATTAACAACTTCCCTTAAATCAATAGAGATATAAAATATTACTTTAACCTTTCACTTTGATAAAAATTGTTATCCCTACCATGCTAAATACCCTGATAGGAGGTGAATTACGGTATGGAAGATTGAAACTCTTCTCACTTTTTATATTATTTCGTTTTTAAACAAAACACTCTTCTCTCTATTTTCTAAATTAAAGTATGAGCATAAATGAAAAAATATAAAAGACACAGAAATTTTACTTATTAAACCCTTAATTGAGATAATATAAGGATCATTAAATTAAAATGTGTCGATGTACTAAATTAAAAATATCTCTCTACTATTACAATGTTTGAGATGGACTTGGTGCCCCTTCTAGTTGAAAACCATTCAAAAATTGAAATCTCGCTGTTCTCTCTTTACTGAAGTGAATGAAATACTCCTCCAGTAGAAAATTTTGATGACTATTTATGAGTTGGTTGAATGAGTGTATATTTAAGATCATGTTTCACAAAATAGATGAAAACTATCTCCATAGATAGCTTTTCTTCTTAGAAAATGTAACTTTTCTACTTTGAGTGTGTAACCCTCACTAGAATACATGATTGCAAGAATCTATCATGTAACTTATGGATTAATAATCCTTCTCCTATTTATGATAATGAATCTCTAGTCATGAGACCCATAGTGCAAAATCCATTGAAGACTTTGCAAATCCTTAGTTCAAACAATCCATGCACATATATGTGATTGTAACACCTACACTTATTTATTAGAGACTACTTATCCAAATTTTCTTATATAATTTATGTGTTCATATAACTCCTTTAACTTCACAAGAAACTCATATTATGCTCCACTTACATGAATTTGATCACTTAACCTCCTTTAATAATACAAAAACCCACTTCTCTAAAATTTTCTTCAGATCAAAACACATAAGAAAACCTATAATAGATAATGAAAAGTTAAGGGGAATTTATAGGCCTAAATCCACCACATTAACTCTGATAAACATGTTCATATGTTCACTCTACCACCTTACCAAACAATCATAATTTTCCTTACACGCTTCATGTAACCTTTTTCAGATCAAGTGATCATTTGATATCCATCGTAAGACCAATCGCATGAGTCCACTTTCCTCTTACAATCATAAGATTTATTTGAGATCATGTTCTCGACCTTCATCGTATGTCGGAAGCCTCTCCACCTTGGACAGTGTCACTAAATTCATGTGCTTCACCTGACTTCATCATGAGATCCATTGACACATTTGTGATCATGTGATTCTAGGAGAATACAATTATTCTTAATATTAGATATATTTACTTAAATCATGTGGATATCCAATGCAGTCATGATATTTCCTTTGTTTCATGAATTCACATGATTTTAATCCACCATAAGACTTCTTTACCTATGTTGGTATTTCATCAATTATGTGGTTATGTGATCTTTTTTCTTTATGTGATCATTTGATCTCAAATGGTTTATATGATCATATAACTCAAGAAACTTCTTGTGATCACATAACACATTTGGAATTACTCACTGAACCTTCTTCTTAGTCATTTTCTCCCTAAAACTGAAAAAAAACACCATGCATCATTTTTCAAGAAAAATTTCAATAGCTTCCAACCTTGGCAACAAATACAACAACAAAAAAGCACCATAATGATGGATTTTTTCAAATATAAACCCTTATGAATCATCTCCTAACACTTAAATATTAAGATCTCTAGTAGTAAAACCTTTATATATAAAAAAAGTGACCCTTATATATGGGTGAATCACAACCTATGATATCACCTATATCACTATTGTGATTCAATGCTCTATTTTTTTACAAACTAGGTTTCAATCATATCATATTATATCATCTATATAATAGCTTGTAGTGTCATGACTCGTCAACTGGGGCCTGTGTTGTGACTACCCCAAGCCCGCCTTCTATAGGCCATGGGTTGGAGACTAGCACCAAAAGGCATATCCCTGAAAAACGGGAAGGCATTTCCATTAAACCTACAAACACATAGTCCAATAATACAATGAGCACAACCCACGTAGTAAAAATTCATAAGTAAAAAATATGTGTACTAAAAGTAAAGAGTACTGTAAGTAAAGAGGAAAAAATACAATCCCAACTGAAAAGTACAACATCAACAGAAAAAATAGCTCTCGGAATCATCTGCCAAGGTTAATATCTGAAGGGTAGGTACAACTCATGGTCGGTCATCACTACAGCTCATCACGTCTAAAGGTATACCTTCGAGCACCATCTAAACATGGCTCCAAAACCATGGTCAAAGTTGTTCGTCGTCTGCACAAGACACAATAAGGTGTGTGAAAATATCATGCATGGGTGAGTACAAAAATACTCAATAGGGACCTCGAGACCCCCGAAGGTCTCCCAAAGTTACACAAAGGAAAAAACACAAATAAAGACCTCAATCACAAAGCATGAATCAATAGTCATCTCACAGAAGGTATACAACTCAAATTTTAGGAATATAGAGGATTAGTCTTAAGCTATATCATCTTATTCCATTATAAGTTTCACTACTAATCCACAAGAAATTGTTTTACTATCGTTCCAATCTTGGACGTAAGTCACTATTCCATGATAGGCCACTGTATCACGGGTCCCTGTCGGGTCACGCTACTGCTGATCCAAACAGGGTCGCTAGAATGCTGATCCATACAAGGTCACTGGAATACTGATCCACATAGGGTCACTGGAATGCTGATCCACACAGGATCATTAGTTGTTGATCCACACAGGGTTTCTCAAAGATCATCCTCGATGGGCCTCTCTAAAACTGTTCCTCTTTATGTATCTACGATGTTGATCCACTCAAGGTCGCTACTTCAAAGACAGCCAGCCACAGGGTTTCCCGCACCAGGTGCGCTCGAGTTCCATTGAATCTTCTCCTTGAGATATCGGTCTTACCTAAACCACCACTAATTTCCACAATGTAGTAACCCAAAGAACCTCCATATCGTAAGGGTTATAATGTGATAGACGGTGCATCAATCAGATGCCCGGTCTGTGAGTTATAAGCGTTTTAGTATGGAGGGCCTGGTTAGATTCAGGTTCGATCCAACCTAGCCTTACTCCAACTTTCTCCAAAAATTTGAGTGGAGTATACCAAATGGATCATCTTTCTCCAAGGATCCTAGTGTCGTAGACGGCTCGTCAAATGGACATCTGGATTTCAAGTTATGAAATTTTAAGTGAAACTGGGCCTGGTTGGGTCCGGGTCCTGTCTGACCTGGTCGGACCAACCCGACTTGGCCTGGGTCCGACCCGGCCCGCCCGAATAGGCCTAGGCCGGCTCGGTTGGTCTGGTCCACAGAAATCTCGGCTCGTTGGGCCGCGGTCCGGCCAGGCCCGCTGGGGGGCGCGGCCCCACCCCTAGGGGGCGCGACCTGACCCCTAGGGGGCGTGACCCAGTTCGCAGGGGGGGCACCCGGCCTGCACGAGGGGTGCGACCTGGCTAATAGGGGGTGCCACCCGGCCCGCAGGGGGCACGGCCAAGCCTACATGAGGGGCACAGCCTGGCCTGTAAGAGGGCGCAACCCAGCCCACTGGGGGGGCGCGGCTCAGCCCGCTGGAGGGTGTGGGGCCCATCATAGCTGGCACGGGGGGAGTTTTTGTAAGAACCTAGACCTTCGTTTCAGGTATGTTTTTCCTTTTTCTGGAGTTTTTGAGAAAATAGGAGTTTCTGGAAATTTTTGAAGTACACTCCATGTACTTTATGAGTACACGTTGTGTACTCCCTTACCGCACGAGGCCGTGTGCTGGCCATGTCCGGGCCACACACACGACCATGTAGGGGTGATTTGAGGGGGCCTTAAAGTTGAGTACGGAAAAGCCTAGTACACTCCATGTACTCCAAAATTACATGCTGTGTACTTTTTTTTCATTAAACGGACTGGGGCCGCATCTAATCGACAGAACACGCTTCTTCTCCAGCTTCTTCGACCAAGATCATCACATATGGCCGCGAATCTCCTTTGAGACCCTAAGCCTCCATCTATTCTCTAAATCGACCACCATCAATTTATTTGGAACCACAGCGGTAAGCTCTTCCTTATTCTAGAGCATCGATTTCCAATTCCTCCTCTTTTTCATGTTATTGTGGGTTGAACGTTTTGTGTGTTTTCATATATATACAACGTTATAAGGAGATTCAAGCCTCGTGGTTCAAGTATATTGATCTCCTAACCTCAAGGTGGGTGGTTTGTGCCTTTCCGTTCAAAGTTATTAAGTATTATGTGCAAATTCCACCAATACCCTTGAACATAGTATTGTGTGTTTACTATTTTTCCCCTATTGTTTTCCTTACTTGCTTGTATGCTTGGGTAGAGGTAACTTGGTTATGTATGAGGATAATTTCTATACTTGGATGTTTTGCCCATGCCTTGTTCTAGTTATGACCTTTTGGTCTTGTTCAGCCTTTGGTCGTTTACCTGTTTTCCATGCCTTGTAATCGTAGGATGGAGTGTCGGTTCTGACATGCTTGTTATGTTGTAGACTGGTTATCCAAGTAGTTCTATAGGATACTTTTTCCATATAGCATTATTATGCACTGACTAGAACAGGGCCGTGAGAACCTAGTGCTATATACTATAAGGGGATACACCGAGTGATCTTCCTCAGAGAGTCTTGGACATTATAGACTTTAGGGGATAGACCGAGTGAGCTTCCCAGAGAGTCTTGGATATTATAGACTATAGGAGGATAGACCGAGTGAGCTTCCTCAGAGAGTCTTGAGATTTATAGACTATAAGGGGATAGACCGAGTGAGCTTCCTCAGAGAGTCTTTGATTTTTTTTAATTTCCTTAAACCATTCCAGGCTATAGGAGGAATTGACTGAGTGAGCTTCCTTAGAGAGTCTGTGATAGACCTGAGTCTATAAGAGGAATTGACCAAGTGAGCTTCCCCATAGAGTCTCTAGACCTTGGGGATATAAGGGCAATTGACCGCGTGATCTTCCTGAGAGAGTCCCTAACTACCCTAAACTATAAGGGCAATTGACTAAGTGTGTTTCCTCAGAGAGTCTTATAATTTCGTATGACCAACCAGAGGGGTTAGACTGAGTGTACTACCCAGAGGGTTGTTGGTACTTCTTGGATAGGACTAGAGGGGATGGCTGAGAGTAATTCCTAGAGGGTTTCCTGTTTGTGGTTATCTATTTGCTTCCTTGTTGCTTGTTTGACCTGTGGATTGTTTACTGTTGTGTATTATCATGTTTACTACTTACTGCTTACTGCTTACTATACTTTGCCTTCCATATACACATTGACTATTAGGTACAGATCTTCAGGTGGTTTCCTACTGGGATTTAGTCTCACACCCTTTTTGGTTCATGATTTTGGGCCCAAACAGATTATGTTGTTGCAGGTATAGATAAGGGAAAGCGCCCTTCTACTTCAGTTACTTGACTTTCTGTGGAGGTGGAGATCATGGGACCAATCTATGGCTTGCGATGCTGAGGAGTTATCTGTTTAATTTTATTTTGTACTTTGGTTTAGTATTATATTCATCATTGTGACTTGTTTGGCTGCTTTCCTAGACATATATGTATCATGCATCATTTCATATATATGTGTGTGCTCTAGTTGTTTACTATTTTGTCTTCCGCTATTTATTGTTGTTGGATATTTACTGCTTCTGCTATTGCATGTGTAATTTACTTCCATTGTCTACTCTTACAATGAGGGCATAGTTTCCCCACCATCACACCCAAGGCCCTCGCTGGTAGTCGGTAGCCTCTGGTGTTCAGGGAAATGCGCTTGAGGCCATGTTACCAACCGGGTACGGGGCGCCTCTAGGTGGCTTTCGGAACCGGGACGTTACAAAGTGGTATCAGAGGTAGGTTTCGATCCTCTGATCTGTGGGTTATGGGCCCACATGAATCATAACTTGGTGGATAATTAACTTTTTTCCCTTGTATATGATATGTAGTAGATTCCAAGCTTTGATTCGCAGGGAGTATGGGCCTACATGGATTGGAATTTGGCACCTTCATGCTTGTTTTCTGTGTTTTCTGGGCTTCAGAGCAGTTTCTGAGCTACTGCCCAGAAAAAACCCAGATTACACGGTGTGTACTTTAGAAATATTGGTCGTGTAGTTTTTAAACCATGTCAGTGACTATGTGGGTAGAAACACGGGGTTTTGGAAAATATTTAGGAACATGCCTTGTATGGTAAGTACACGCCGTGTTGTAGTGACCGTGTGTCTAACCGTGTGACCAACAACACAAATGGATGAAACTTTGACTTTACACACCATGTCTTATTTCACACACCGTGATTTGTATCCTAAGTACTTGTTCGTGTCATGAAAAACACGGGTCGGGGAAAGCCTTCAAGTACACGTTGTGTTCCCATGGAACACGCCGTGTAGAGTGATCCATGTAGCAGGTCGTGTAACTAACAACACGGGTCGTTGAAACCTTATCTAGTACATGTCGTTTCCTTAGTGAACATGTCGTGTAGAGTGAGTCATGTAGCCGGTCGTGTAACTAACAATATGGGTCATTGAAACCTTATCTAGTACACTTTGTGTCCTTAGTGAACACACCATGTAGTCTAGGATTAAGAGAAACATGTAGGTTATTCGTGTAAGGAGACTTGGGCTGGGGAATAGAATTCAAGTACATACCGTGTGTGGGGAAAACACGCCATGTGGTTTGGGCGTTACATGACCAGTTGTGGCAGAAGTACACGCCCATGTGAATGAATTAAAAGAACATGTCGTGTAGTTTTTATACATGTTGTGTAGTCATGTTTTGTAAAACTTGAATGTTTCATTCTCCCATTCCCCTATTGTAATATTGTGTTCACAGTCTTTAGTAATCTTGATCTAAGGTATGCTTTTGACCTTTCAGAGTTATGCCACTGAGACATCCTCCAGTTGCGCGTCAGCTGCCAGACGGTGATTAGTCACTGGATATGG
This sequence comes from Viscum album, assembly GCA_963277665.1. Classification (NCBI taxonomy): domain Eukaryota; kingdom Viridiplantae; phylum Streptophyta; class Magnoliopsida; order Santalales; family Viscaceae; genus Viscum; species Viscum album. The sequence continues at coordinate 1,302,354,326 of OY728161.1, forward strand.
CTGATCAGGGACTTCCTACAAATCCTCTTGCTATTCCATCCTTGGCACTCGTATTTATACTAGTTACAGGCGCTGATGCACTGTTTAGGGAATATTTTCTGAGGATGATGCATACTTTCCAGGGAGTTCCGCCTCCTGCCCTGTTGATGGCAGAATTGACACTGGTTTTCCAGTAGCAGCATCCTCCCACCTTCACAGGGGAAGGAGGACCTCAGGATGCAGATTCATGGCTAGAGGTCACGCTGACAATTTTCAAGCATTTGGAGATACCTCCAGAGAAGAGGGTGAAGCTCGCGACCTATATGCTCCGAGACTCCTCCAAGAGGTGGTGGGAGGTGATCTCACAGTCAGGATGCCAGCAGAGTATGACTTGGGATAAATTTTGATGCATCTTCTACAATTACTTCTATCCAGAGACTTTGAGGGCCAATCGAGCCCATGAGTTTATGAATCTGGATCAGGGTACTCTTTCTGTTATGGAGTACTCATGTTGATTTACTGAGCTGCAGCGTTCCATGCCTATTCCAGGAGGCGATGATCTATTCCTTGCGCGGAAGTTTGAGGATTGTCTAAGGCATGATATCCACTCTCAGGTGAATATCTTCAGGTTGACTTTGATATCCTCTATTGAAAACTAGGCGCTGATCACTGAGTGCAATTTGAGGGATTCAGAAGCAGTGAGCCAGGGCGGTTCGACATCCAGAGTTAGTGTTCCTCCTACTGATAGCAAGAAGTTCTGCAAGGAGTCTGCTCGAGGAGATCAGAGTAGGTGGAATGTATCTTGGGGCAGTCAGGTAGTATGCTACTAGTGCGGGAGGAGCAGGCATACTAGGCCTCAGTGCCAGAGAGACCCGATGGAGTGCCGATCTTGCAGTAAGATGGGTCATCTTCAGCGTTTCTGTTAGTTCTTCTCACCTACATTTGGTGGTAGGGGTTATTCTATGACCTTGCGTTTAGGAGACACATTTCCAGTTTCTCACCAGTCTGGTAACTGGAGTTCTTATGGTCGTTCGGGCCAAGGTGGAGTTTTCAGCCGTGGTGGTCAGTCCCCAGGCTATCAACGAAAGCAGAGTGGATCAACTCAGAGTGGTCAGGCAGGGTCACAGGGTCTTGGTACAGGCTATACTTTTTTTGTGGAGCAGACCCCTCGGGAGTAGGATCCCAACCCTTCTACAGTTTGAGGTACGATCTTAGTAGCCTCAGTTTTATCTTCAGCTCTTTTCGATACTAGTGCTATGCATAGTTTTATCTCTGTTGCTGTTGTGGAGGGCCTTGGGTTCTTCATCTTTTCCTCTTCCAATACTTTGACTCTAGACACACCATTGGGTACTAGATCAGTTCGTGTATATCAGTGCAGAGAGTGCCCTCTTGAGGTTGCAGGGTGTCACTTCTTATGAGACCTCTATGTCCTAGAGATGACGCGCTATGATGTCATTCTTGGAATGGACTGGCTAGTTCCCTTCCAAGAAGTCATCGACTGTTATCACCGCAGAGTGAGATTTGTATCACCAAAGGGTGGATACTTTCTTTATAGAGGCGAATGGGATGTCCAGGTGAGAAGAGCAGGTCCAGAGCATCATGGGTTGGGGGAGTTACAGCCCAGATTTCTAGTCTTTATCTGGATGACCAGGGGACTTCACAGTTAGACTTTCCTCTAGTGGTGGATCATTTTAGAGATGTCTTTCCAGAGGACTTTTCAGTATTACCTCTGGAGCGTGAGGTATACTTCTCGATTGATCTCGTTCCAGGAGCGACACTGGTGTCCATTCCTCCTTATAGGATGGATACACATGAGTTTCAGGAGCTCAAGAAGCAGTTGGAGGAGTTTTTGGCGAAGGGTTTCATCTGACCTAGTACTTCTCCTTGGGGTTCGGCTGTTTTATTTGTGAAGAAGGCAGACGGTATCCTTAGGCTCTGTGTGGACTATCGGAAGTTGAACCAGTTGATGATCAAGAACCGATATCCCTTGCCGAGGATCGATGATCTCTTTGACAATCTTCGAGGAGCTCGGGTGTTCTCTAAGATTGATTTGAGATCTAGTTATCATCAGTTGCATGTTAAACCATCTGATATACCTCTTACAGCCTTCAAGAGTAGGTATGGTCTATACGAGTACATGGTTATGCCGTTCGGTCTCACAAACGTTCCTGTAGTTTTCATGGCACTGATGAACCGAGTGTTCCATCCATACTTGGATTCCATTGTGGTTGTTTTCATGGATAATATCTTGGTGTACTCTCACACTTTACATGACCATGCTACCCATCTTGAGATCATTTTGAGTACACTGAGAGAGCATCAATTATATGCTAAGCTCTCAAAATTATACTTTTGGATGGACCATATTCACTTCTTGGGTCATGTTATCTCAGAGGCAGGAGTAGAGAAATTGATATTTGTAGTTTTCTAGGAGAATCCGAAGAACTTATTTTATGTGCAGAGTTTCCTCGGGCTGGCTGGATACTACAGACGTTTCATACAGGACTTTTCACACCTAGTAGCACCACTAACAGGTCTGACCAAGAAAGGGGCAAAGTTCTTATGGTCAGATTCTTGTGAGTCAGCCTTTCATGAGCTGAAAGGGAGGTTAACATCAGCACCTATACTAGTCTTGCCAGAGCCGGGCAAGAGCTATACCATTTACTATGATACCTCAGGTATCGGGGTGGGAGTTGTGCTTATGTAGGGAGATTGAGTCATTACTTATGGGTCTCGATAGTTAAGGCCACATGAGAGGAATTACCCAACGCACGATCTGGAGTTGGAAGCTGTTGTTAATGCCTTACGATGTTGGATACATTATCTTCTAGGATAGAAATTTGTGGTGTTTACTGACCACAAGAGTCTCAAGTACATCTTCACTCAATGTGATCTGAATCTGAGACAGCGAAGGTCGGTTGAGTACCTTCAGTCTTTTTACTTTGAGCTTGCCTACACACCTAGAAAAGGCAATGTTGTGGTTGATGCACTGAGCAGGAGGACTCAGCTACAGGCAGTTCAGGAGTCCAGCAGTGAGTGGCAGCTTATGGATCTGTTCTATGAGATTCATTTGGAGGTGAGTGATAGTCAGGGGCAGATGTTTCTTTCTTCTGTTGATATTACCTCTACTCTTCTTGATCAGGTAGGAATGAGGAGGCTATCAAATTCTGAAGGCCTTGTCCTAAGGGAAAGCGTGTCAGGAGAGGACCCTCTTCCTGGGTGGACCACAGGCGAGGATGAAATCTTTCATTTTTAGGGACGCGTATGGGTGCCAGCAAACATACGTGAGGAGCTGATGTCGGAACTTCATTCCTCAGTTTGGGTAGTTCATCCTAGCATCACCAAGATGTATCATGATCTACACCGTTAGTATTGGTCGCCAGGTATGAAGAGGGACGTTTCTAGTTTCATCATGATATGTTCCACTTGTTAGCAGGTGAAGGTGGAGCATCAGTGATCAGTAGGTCTTTTACAGCAATTACCCATTCCCCAGTGGAAGTGGAATGACGTCACGATGGACATCATGACCGGTTTTCCAAGGTCGCCTCGAGGGAACGACGCAGTATGGGTTGTCATTGACAGACTCACGAAGGTTTCTCACTTCATGCTGATCAAGGAGGCCTTCGATGTTGATGAGCTGGGGAGGTTGTACATTCGAAAGATTGTACGTCTGCATGGAGTTCCGCACTCCATTATTTTAGAAAGGGATGCACATTTCACTTCTCGATTCTAGTAGGGGCTTCAGAAGTCTTTGGGTACACAGGTACTTTTGAGTACAGCTTACCATCCCTAGACAGATGGCCAGTCCGAGCGGACGATTCAGGTGCTTGAGGACATGCTCTGAGCATGCATTCTAGATGTTGGAGGTTTTTGAGATAATCATATACCTCTTGTATAGTTTTCCTACAACAACAGTTTTCATGTGACTATTTAGATGGAACCTTACAGGGCGTTGTGCAGTAGGCCATGTCGATCACCTTTATGCTAGATGGAGGCAAGAGAGGCAGCTTTTTTGGGACCTCGTCTTATTCTGGAGACCTTAGAGCTGATAGATTTGATTTGGAAGAGGATGGATATAGCACAGTCTTGATAGAAGTCTTATTCTGATCAGCGGATATGGCCTCTGGAGTTCGAGGTTGGGATCAGGTTTTACTGTGTGTCGCACCGAGGTTGGGACACAAGAGGATTCAGAGATAGGGTAAGCTTTCACCAAGGTACGTCGGGCCGTTTAAGGTGTTGGGGAGAGTTAGGAAGGTTTCCTATTGGTTGTAGTTACCTCATAGGTGTCGGGCTATGCACGACATATTCCACGTTTCACAGCTCCGATGTTACTTTTCAGACTCGTCTCATGTCTTTCAACCTGTGGAGGTTGATCTTGAAGCGGACGCATCATTTGAGAAGCATAACATCTGGATTGTCGATTGTAGTACAAAGGTTCTATGTGGCTGTTATGTTCCTCTGATATGGGTGTTATGGCATCACGAGCGAGTATATGACGAGACTTGGGAGAGAGAGGTAGATGTACGATCGCAGTGGCCAGAGCTATTTGGGGTTTCTTCTTCTACGCCTTGCTAGGGAAATTCAGGGACGGATTTCTTTAAGGGGGAAGTTTTTAAGAACCCAGACCTTCTTTTTAGGTATTTTTTTCCTTTTTCTGGAGTTTTTTTAGAAAAGGGGAGTTTCTTGAAATTTTTGAAGTACACACTATCTAATCCCTTGTCGCGCGAGGTCGTGTGTTGGACGTGTCCGGGCCACACACACAGCCATGTAGGGGTGATGTTGAGGCTGCTTAAAGCGGAGTACAGAAAATACTAGTACATGTCGTGTACTCCAAAAGTACACACCATGTACTTTATTTTTTTCATTAAACGGATCGGGGTCGCATCTAATCGACAGAACATGCCTCTTCTCCAGCTTCTTCGACCGAGAGCATCCCATACGGCTGTGAATCTCCTTTGATCCCCCGAGCCTCCATCTGTTCTCTGAATCAACCACCGTCGATTTCGTTGGAACCACAACGGTAAGCTCTTCCTTCTTCTAGAGCATCGTTTTCCAATTCCTCCTCTTTTGCGTGTTATTATGGGTTGAACGTTTTGTGCGTTTTCATATATCTACGACGTTCTAAGGAGATTCAAGCCTTGTGGTTCAAGTATATTGATCTTCTAACCTCAAGGTAGGTGGTTTGTGCCTTTCTGATCAATGTTATTTAGTATTATGTGCAAATTCCACCAATACCCTTGAACGGGGTATTGCGTGTTTATTGTTTTTCCCCTTTTGTTTTCCTGTATTTCTTGTATGATTGTGTAGATGTAATTTGGTTATATATGGGGATAATTTCTATGCTTGGATGTTTTTCCCATGCCTTATTCTAGTTATGACCTTTTGGTCTTGTTTAGCCTTTGGTTGTTTACCTGTTTTCCATGCCTTGTGATCGTAGGATGGAGTGTTAGTTCTGACATGCTTGTTATGTTATAGACTAGTTAGCCAAGTAGTTCTATAGGATACTTTGGCCATATAGAATTATTATGCACTGATTGGAACAGGGTCGTGAGAACCTAGTGCTATAGACTATAAGGGGATAGACCGAGTGAGCTTCCTCAGAGAGTCTTGGACATTATAGACTATATGGGATAGACCGAGTGAGCTTCCCAGAGAATCTTGGATATTATAGACTATAGGAGGATAGATTGAGTGAGATTCCTCATAGAGTCTTGAACTTTATAGAATATAAGGGGATAGACTGAGTGAGCTTCCTCAGATATTCTTTGATTTGTTTGAATTTCCTTAAACCATTCCAAGCTATAGGAGGAATTGATTGAGTGAGCTTCCTCAGAGATTCTTTGATAGACTTGAGGCTATAAGAGGAATTCACCGAGTGAGATTCCTCAAAGAGTCTCTAGACCTTGGGGCTATAGGGGGAATTGACCACATGATCTTCCTTAGAGAGTCCCTGACTACCCTAGACTATAAGAGGAATTGACTGAGTGTGCTTTCTCAGAGAGTCTTATAATTTCGTATGACCAAACCAGAGGGGTTAGGCTAAGTGTATGGCCCAGAGGGTTGTTGGTACTTCTTGGATAGGGCCAGAGGGGATGGCTGAGAGTACTTCCCAGAGGATTTACTATTTGTGGTTAGCTGTTTTCTTCCTTGTTGCTTGTTTGACCTGCAGATTGTTTACTGTTGTGTATTATCCTGTCTACTACTTACTGCTTACCGCTTACTGTACTTTGCCTACCATATACTCACTGACTGTTAGGCACAAATATTTGGGTGGTTTCCTACTGGTATTTAGTCTCACACCCTGTTTGGGTCATGCTTTTGTGCCCAAACAGATTATGTTGTTGTAGGTAAAGATAAGGGCAAGCACCCTTCTACTTCAGGTACTTGACTTGCTGTGGAGCTGGAGAGCATGGGACCAAGCTATGGATTGCGATGCTGAGGAGTTATTTGTTTACTTTTCTTTTGTAATTTTTTTTAGTACTGTATTCATCATTGTGAATTTTTTGGATTCTTTCCTAGACATATATTTATCATGCATCATTTCATATATGTGTGTGTGTGTGCTCCAGTTGTTTACTGTTTAGTCTTCCACTGTTTACTGTTGTTGGATATTTACTACTTCCACTATTTCATGTGTTATTTACTTTCATTGTGTACTCTGCCAATGAGGGCATAGTTTCCTCACCATTATACCCAAGGCCCTTGCTCCTAGTCAGAAGCCTCTGGCGTTTAGGTAAATGTGCTTGAGGCCATGTGACCAACCAGGTACGGGGTGCCTCTAGGTGGCTTCCGGAACCGGGATGTTACAGGTGTTTCCCTTACTTTTCTAACAGCACAGCTATTTGGAATTTGAGTTGTGGTGCCACGTGGCACCAATAGGTTATCGCAAGACCCACAGGGGAAGGTCCCTCCTCCTCTGCCGCAGCCATCTTCAGCGGCGCGCGACGGCGCGCCCCTCTGCCTCAATGGACGGTCGGTACCGTCCGCCCTTCTTGACCATCATGGCTGAAAAGTTATGGCCTCCACCACCTGTGGAATGCAATGGTGTTCCACACCCCCTCCGCAACCTAGTTCTGTTGCCTCCTCCTGCAGTGTGTGACGGTGCGCCGCCTCCACCACGGCCAGCCAGTGCTAGACACCGCCATCGCCCACCAGCATCATCAGTCTTCCATGGGCCACTGAGTGAGCTCTGTTGGTCTATTTTTTTCTCTCATCGCTCCTACAGTCTTCCCGGGTCATTCCCTTAGCTGATTGACCCTCATATTTGGGTTTCTTCCAACCTGAATAGTTTACCCACAAAGAACGCAATGATAAACAAGAGACGGAGGGTCTAGGCCTTGTTAGTTTGGCCCGCACCCTCTGCATTAGCATCTTAACTAGGGAGTGGATAATGATTCAACAACTCTTTTAATTTAAACAAGATAAATCCCTACCTATATTAGACATCTGCTGACAACAATCAATGGAACCTCCTTTTTCGTTGTTGTCGATTTGTGATTCAGTGGTGCTCGTCACCGCTCGCTGAACCGGTCTCATCCTCCAAGTGGTTGGCGTCATGGTACTTTTCCCAAGCTTCTTCACTTGGTTATGTTGTGCCAAAACCCCTCCCCAAGATTCATATAAATAGTATGGGGATAGGTTGTTAATGTTATGAGGAATTTATGATGTTCATTTGATTAATAAACCTCCCAAATTACAACGGTACAGTTATAAACAAGGAGGAGTCTATCCAATTAATGGATTTAATTGTCGTCGGTCCTGCCATCACCGCTTATTTGTTGGAGACAATAAAAAGAAATAAAATAACATAACATGTTATTTTATTAATCTTTCAAAATTTTAAAAAATTAACTTTTTCACCCGACCTACTATGGTCAAAGTGAAGCCTCCCTTAAGAAAATCTTGGAACTTCAAATTCAACGGTGCCCTCGGATTTTTAATCTGAGAACCCATTCAAAAGATAGAAAATATTGCCTGTGCGTTTACTGAATATACCTTAAAAAAAAGTCCAGAAATTCATTTCAGGCACACTGGGCCATGGAATCACGTGCCGTCAATTTTCATAGACTCTTATTAATTCTATATAATAAAAAAATTACATGTAAAAATCATGTTCTCTACATTCTCCCCACCTTAGGGATTTTCGTCCCCAAAAGCCACAACATAGACTAAGGAAAAAATGGCGGTACTAAGCACAAATCTGAGTCTCTCTCTCCCATGTGCTCTCCTGGAGGTTCTCGTGCTACCAGCGAATGCGTACCAGAGGAATCGATCATCCACGAAGAACCTGATCCTTTCAATCATCAATCTTCAATGGAACCTTCATAAACGTCACCCCATCATCAATGTCCAGATCACCCCAGTCAATAACGTGTGATGGATCGTGCACATACTTCCTCAACTGTGACACGTGTAAAACACCATGAAACTGATGCATCTGTGGGGGAAGAGCTAGGTGATATGCCACCTCACCAACTCTACTGAGAACCTAAAAGGGTCCAATGAACCTCTGAGATAGCTTGTCATCCCATCCAAATATCTGCAAAACTCATCGAGGTGAGACCCATAGGAAGGCATAGTCTCCCTCCTTGAACTCCAAAGATCTATGTATCCTATCAGCATAAGATTTTTTTATGCTCTGTGCAGTCTTCATCTACTTCTAGATGATATGAACTTTCTCAGTGGTAGCCCATACCAACTCTGGATCCATAATTGCTAACTCCCCCGGGTCTATCCAGTATAGAAGTGATCTACATGGTTGAGTGTATAAGGACTCAAACAGTGCTATACTGATGGTGGAGTTATAGTTTTTGTTGTACACAAACTCCACCAAGAGAAAGTGATCCTCCCAACTAGGGACAAAATCTAGGATGAAAGCACGAAGCATATCCTCCAGTGTCTGAATGGTATTCTCTGTCTGGTCATCCGTCTGAGGATGAAAGGCGGTGCTCAAATGTAGTTGAGTCCCGAACTCCTCCTACCATACCTTCCACAACCAGGATATAAAACGTGTGTCACGGTCAGAGACAGTAATCTATGGCACCCCATGAATACATACAATCTTCTGTATGTAATGTCATCCCAAGCCCTCTATTGATCCCTGCTCTCAAATGGGTAGGAAGTGGTCCAACATGGTGAGTCATTCAATGATTACCCAGATGAAATCATGGCCCCTGGACATATGTGGTAGTCCTGTCATGAAATCCATGGAAATACCATCCCACTTCCATTCTGATACCTCTAATAGTTGCGTTATGCCTGCTGGAACTTGATGCTCGGCCTTCACTTGCTGACAAGTGAGGCATCGTAAAACAAACTTTTCCACTGCTTTCTTTATCCCTGGACACCAGTGCTGACGCCTAAGGTCCTTGTACATCTTCGATACACTAGGATGTACCGCCAGAGGGGACGTATGGAATTCCCTCAACACCTCCTCCCATAGCGCCACTGGTACCATTTTGCATCCTCTAAAGAGGATGACATGCTACCCACCTTTAGAAAATCCATCAAATGCATGTCCTGAGGATATCTGAGCACATCGAGCCTCGTAGTCAATGTCCCCAAGTTGTGCCTCCTAAACTTGCTGATAAAGTGGGGGAGTGAAAGTCATATACTGGAGGTAAGATTCTCCATCTCTATCCACAAAGGATATCTACAACGCAGATAGCTGCTCTGTCACCTCACTCAGCAACTATAGACCAGACCTCCTACTGATTGTTTCTGCTACTATGCTCCCCTTTTTAGGATTGTAGAATATCTCAAAGTCATAGTCTTAGAGGAACTCTAGCCAATTTCATTTTCTCAGGTTCAGGTCCTTCTGTGGAAATATATACCTAAGACACTTGTGATCAGAGTAAATAGTAAATTGTTCATCCATCAAGTAGTGTCTCCACATATTCAAGGTGAAGACCACTACTACTAACTCCAGTTCATGGGTAGTGTAGTTCTTCTCATGTTGTCTCAGTTGTCGTGAACCATAATTGATCGCTACTCACTTCTGCATCTAGACACATCCAAGTCTGGTCCCTGATGCGTCGTAGTAGACTATATACCCAACTCCCTCTTCTGGTTGCCTCAATATGGGGGCACTCATCAGTATCTGCCTCAGCTCTTGAAAACTCTGTTAGAATATCTCCTTCCACACAAAGGGTTGTCCCTTCTTTGTCAATGCTGACAAGGGTGTCTCAACTCTATAAAATTCAGGTACTAATCTCTGGTAGTACCCAGCCAACCCTAGAAAAATCTGCATCTCAGTCACACTCCTCGGTGGCTCCCAAGCAAGAATAGCCTCTATCTTTTCTAGATCCACTACAACTCTAGCCTCTGAGATGACGTGTCCTAGAAAGTGGACCTCCTATATCCAGAACTGGCACTTTGAGATCTTACCATAAAGCTGGTGCTCTCAGAGTGTATCCAGGACTATCTACAGATGATTGGCATGCTCTTCCTCCGACACCGAGTATATCAAGATTCTGTCGATGAAGACCACTACAATGCGATCGAGGTATGGCTGAAAGATCTTGTTCATGAATCCTAGGAACACTACAGGGGCATTGGTCACTCCCAATGGAATAACCAAGAACTCATAGTGGTCATATCAATATCTGAAGGTCGTTTTCTGCACATCCTCATCTCATACCCTGAGCTGATGATAGCCTGATCTAATGTTTATCTTCAAAAACCAAAGAGTTCCCTTTAGATGATCAAAGAGAACATCAATCCTCAGAAGTGGATACTTGTTCTTCACAATCACCTAGTTCAGGCAATGATAATCCACACAGACCCTCAAACTCCCATCTGCGTTATTGGCAAAGAAAATCAAGGCTGCCTATGGAGAAACACTGGACCATATGTAACATCCCAAGTAAGTAATGAATAATATATTTTCTTTTCTATGTCTATTTATGAATTAGATAGTGTTTTAATAGGTTTAAAATAAGAATAAATCCAATCTTAAGCATGGAATACTCTAATATTTTTAAAAGATTGTTTTACCGCCTTTTGATGGAGAACCATTTTTAAATATATATTTTGACAATTTTATAAGCTCTATTTTTCAAAATAAACTTATTCTTTAGTATTGGGATATTTAAATTTACATTGGATAATTTTTTGGTATTTTTCTGACAATGTTCATTTTTTAATGAATAGTGAAAAATACTGCATTTTAATTCAAAACTGCTTTTTCATCTAATTTAATTATATGGTTATATTATCTTTTTAATTGGTTTTAAAGTTTAATTAGAATATAATTTTACCATTTAATATAATTGTGGTCATTATAATTAATTTCACTTTGGAATTGGGCATAAACAAGTGCCAAACTTTTCATAGATATTGTTTAAAAAAACCCGCTATTTGTTTTGACAACGGGAATTATTTTTAAATTAATTATTTCAATTTATGTGTTTGGAATTTGGTAAAATGGATTCCATATTTTGAATAAAAAGTTCCAAATTATGTAACTAATACTCTTGTTTTTGGACATTATGAATACTAACGACGGTAATTATCTTTAATTATCTTGATTAATTAGTAATCGGGTAGTTAAGGATAACAAAATAATATCATAATAATAAAAAATAACCCCAAAATGTGTCCTAATTCTACTGGTTGTGTCATGGATGACCATGGGATGCCTTTTGCCAAACTTTGGGACCCCATGGAATCACTTTTGGGTGAAAGTGACACTTTATCATTTTATTTTTAAGGAATGGAGAATATCACTAAAGAATGTATCACCCGAGTAAAACATTTTTTGTTTTGTCTATATAAATTATCTCTTAGAATATAAATATTCATTGGAAATATAAAAATATTTAATACATCATAGTATTTTTTTTATAATTTTTAGACATTAAATAAATTAATTTATTTATGACACCATGATGATGTAGCGATTACCTCATTAATTAACGATTTAAATAAAATGAAAAGATAATGTAAAATATAAGACTTAAACTTGTCAAAGAACTATTTTATGATTATATTTAGAACCCTTATCACCTTATCCTCGAAATATATCAATGTGGGACCTTTAAAATTCGAAACTCATTTTAATATAAAGTAACATTTTATAACTTTCCAAGAGTGCCCCTCCTCTCCTCTTATAAAAGGCCCCCAACTCTACCTCCTTACCCACACCTCTCAAGCCTTTGGCTCGAACAAAATCTAATCATTTCATCTCTCCACATCCCTATCTTCATCATAGAAGCCTTACCTTAGACAGAAATCTCTTCAAGAAACCCTTTTGGTTCAAACCAAGAGGAGTTACCCGATTTAAAGGTAATGTCTCCACTTGTGTTCTTTTGTTTTATTTTGCTTCTCCAACCCCCTAAACTCTTTTTATTCATTTATTTTGTAACAAAACCAGTATATTAAATATACTATGATGTTTTTATAATAATTATTCGAGCTACACTTACACACACCAACATCTAATGGTTAAAGAACATACTGTTTCCGTGGATGGAGAATTTCTGCCTCACGAAACGATGATTGTTTAATATTCTTCTAACACCTTCAAAGGTGGCCATTAATATGTCACTATATTTATATATGATATATAATATGTTTATGTTTTCCTTAATCTTCTGTATTTTTCATTTATGGCATACCTTTAGGGCTTCCATTATGGGTAAACGCGATATCTTCATTTTAGGAAGTGCGGACTACCGCCCCCTCAAAGTGATTTGATTCGTTAATGCCATATGTGGGATGTATAAAGGATGGAGTTAGTGATATTATTTATGATATTATACTGGAATTATAATATACCTTAATTTCATTATAATTCCATTCCATAGAATACGAAATAGAAATGAAAGTAGCGTTCATGCGTACATACGGCTTACCGTCTCCATGAACGGTGCATTTCATTTCTTACCTCTAAAAGTTATGTAATATTATAAATGCATGTATACACTGGATATATATGATATATATGATATCTAAATCATGAATATAATTCTGGATATAATGTATATTTTACCACATGAACAACTTGTAATTATAAAGAGTTTATTTTTGACTCAAGTACCAATGATCGACAAAACGACCATTATTAACTTAAATAATTAAATAGTGTTCATAACATGGTAATAAGTGATATAAAAGGAATAATGAACTTGAAAAAGGTTCCTAATCATGTAGAAATTAACTCAAGTTTATTATTCAGGAGGTTAAATAACGCTCGAGTCAAGTCAGACCCGAGGTATGGGACTTCGTCTCAATCTCCTTTCATTGAGACGTATTCTGTTTTATACACAACTTTCTTTTATACGTTGTATAAACCCCTTTGACTTTTACATTTATTCAAAAGGAATCTTTTTATATGAATCATTTTACTAAATGAAAAAAGGGAATGTTTTTGTCGTATGAATGCGGCGACAACGACTTCTCCGTCGTCATGACCATTATTTGAGTTTTGGCTTCCTCTACAAGCCATAACTTTTTTTTAAAATGAAAAATAAATACCATGTTTTACTTTTCTTTTATTTTGGTATTGAAAATGGTTTTTTTTGGGCAAAAATCCCTCAAGGTATCATTGAATCATTTTTGAGGTGATTGTGTTTATTGACAAAATGGACATCTGAGTAGTGATTGTTGACAAAGCAAAACAATGACATACAAATTTGTTGACAAAGAGGATTTCATGGTGGAATGTCGGGTTCAAGAGCTAAGGTCAACGATCCATGTTCGATTCAAGAACGTCGATAAAAGGAATGGATGATCTAGAGGCGGTACAAAAGAACAGATACAAGGTGGCGCCGTTTTCCAGTGTTTGCCAAATTTTAGGGCCTGAAAATCGGCAAATGAAGAAAAGTGTTTTTGGAAAAAGGACTTGCGCGCCGAGGACTTGGAGTATAGGAAACTTGCGCGCCATATTTTTTCAAGATCATAAGATCAAAATATGTCAAAGTAAAGAGGTCCGCGCAAGTTAGGGAGTTGGTCGCGCAAGTGTCTAAAATGACAGGGGACTTGCGCGCCGAAACTGGGTCGCGCAGGTTTTTGAGGTGATTGTGTTTGTTGCCAAAGTGGACATTTGAGTAGTGATTGTTGAAAAAGAAAAAAAATGACATACAAATTTGTTGACAAAGAGGATTTCATGGTGGAATGTCGAGTTCAAGAGCTGAGGTCAACGATCCATGTTCGATTCAAGAACGTCGATAAAAGGAATGGATGATCTGGAGGCGGTACAAAAGAACAGATACAAGGTGGCGCTGTTTTCCAGTGTTTGCCAAATTTTAGGGCCTGAAAATCGGCAAATGAAGAAAAGTGTTTTTGGAAAAATGACTTGCGCGCCAAGGACTTGGAGTATAGGAAACTTGCGTGCCATATGTTTTTCAAGATCAAAAGATCAAAATATGGCAAAGTAAAGAGGTTCGCGCAAGTTTGGGAGTTGGTCGCACAAGTGTCTAAAATGACAGGGGACTTGCGCGCCGAAACTGGGTCGCACATGTGACTTGCGCGCCGTCATGCAGGGTGGTCAGATTACCTATAAATACTGGACCACCCCTCCTCATTTTCAATGGAGTTCAACGCTTTGATAAATCAGAGCTCCCGTCGCGCAGGTGTGGTGGTCGCGCAAGTGGTGAGTGTGGGTCGCGCAGGTGAATTTGCGCGCCAGTAGTTGAAGTTGTGTGCCGGTGTTAGAAGTTGTGCGCCGGTTGGCAGTTGCGCGCCAATATTGGTTTGGGTGTAAAAGGAAGAGAGTTGCGCAAGTTTGGAGTTGAGGAAGCTTGAGTCGCGCAAGTGTCTGAGGAGGACTTGCACGCCCGTTGGGACTTGCGCGCTGATACTTGCGCGCCGAGATTGACTTGTGCACCAAGTAAGGTTTTGTTCCAGCGGTGCTTCTCAGACTGCGTGGAAGCTGGTACATTTCCCGATACCTTCGGTGAAAAGAGATATTCATCTATGGGTGAAAGTTTTACTTCAACAGAGCATCTACACACAGAAGAAGATGCATTAATTCATGAAAATGAAGAGACCTACAGGTCTATAAACTGTGAGTGGATTCCTTCCAAGAGCAGTGAGCTTAGGAAGAGGAATAAGGTGATCCTCTCCACCGGCAGTGAGCCAGAGAGAGAGAGAAATAGGGAGTGACCCTTGGGAAAGCAGTGAGCTGACCCTAAACTTGTAAAGGAAGTGAGCTTGGGCTTAGAAGTGATCTAGCCCGAACCTTGTAATGCACAGCTAGTGAAGATTAGTGGAATTTGGTACGATCAGAAACTTGTCGGTGTATGCTCCTTGGACGTAGCCCTTTGCGGTGAACCAAGTAAAATTGTTGTGTCATGTGCATACTTCTCTTTCTATTTACTTTGTGCAACAGGAAAAAGAGAGAAGAGAGTTTTTCTCAACAGCGAAACAAGATCAGAATGGGCATTAATTTTAAATTAGTTATACCCTGATTCACCCCCCCCCCCTCTCAGGGTATTCAGCCTTGTGGACCTAACAGTTTTGATAATGTTTTTATTATATCAATATGTTATTGATATTTTGTGATTGAAATGTGGAAATGTTATGTTCCTTTATGCATGTTTTATGTGATACGATTATGTTATGGTACTTGGGCATTGTTTATGAATATGGGTGGTTCCGTGATAAACTAAGGGCGGGTGAGCCCAATATAGCTCTCCAATGCATTGGGTAACATGAAGGAGTTAAACTTTAATGTTTCTCTGAAGATATTTAGGTAATATACTGTGATGGGTATTCCAAACATAACCATGAGGGTTACTCCCTACGTAACAATGTTATGAATGCCTCATGTTACCTTTAGGTCTTATTATTTCTATAAGTTATTCATGATTTTACGAGGAATGTTAAAGTGCTTATGTTTTATTAGTAAAGTATGATTTCATTAATTCTTATGTATATATGGACTAATGTTTTCATTTCGTACTTTTATATCCCTTACTGAGATTTTTATGCTCATCCCAAGTTTTTGAAATGTTTTTCACAGGTCAAGGGAAAGGTACATGATGTGATGATAGTGTCAAAGAAGTGTTAAGAAAGAATCCATGTTTTTTTTAAATATTTTTCCGTTGATGGTAAAAATGAATACTATATTTTATGTAACCACTTTGTTTAAATGTGGAATGTAGTGCATGATTTATGATCTAATTCTCTAAAACTCTAAACCCGAAAAGATCCTCAATGTGTATTCTTGAAATATCTCAAGATTAAGTAATGTTTAAAGTTGGGGCCTTATAGTTGGTATCAGAGGTTGGTTTAGCTAACTTTAGGAGTTAGAATTCTATTAAATGATTATCAAAAAATATTTTTTTATGGTCAAATTGAAATGATATAGCATTTGAAGATTACCATGTTGCTTCATCTAAGACATGTTTGTTCAGAATGGTTTTTCGCAGAGGAAATAGGGAAGCAGTGCTAGGAAGGTATATAGAAGGAAATGACCTTCCGAATCAGCATCCTGAGATGGTCGGAATTGGAACTGAACAGTTTGTTGGAGTAATGTTGCAGTTGACTCAAGCGATAAATGGTGGTGGTATCCATGCATGAGATCAGCCAGA
This sequence comes from Viscum album, assembly GCA_963277665.1. Lineage (NCBI taxonomy): Eukaryota > Viridiplantae > Streptophyta > Magnoliopsida > Santalales > Viscaceae > Viscum > Viscum album. Next base: position 1,302,370,840 of record OY728161.1, read on the forward strand.
TCAACCGCATAGGAACATGTCAGTGGTGTAACATTTCATGAGGCAACATCCCCCATCATTCAGAGGATCATATGACCCTGTGCTAGCGGAATGGTGGATTAAATCACTGGATAAGATTTTAGATGTCATGGGGTGTTCAGACAATCAAAATTTTAGTCTTGCTATTTACCATTTGGAGGGTGAAGCAGATCAGTGGTGGTCGATGGTTAAAAATATCAGGGACACTAATGAGATTGATGCTCTCGACTGGGATGAATTCAAAGGTATGTTTCTTGAGAAATATTTTCCTAAGGCTGTTCGACATAGGATGGAAAAACAATTCTTGGAATTGAGGCAAGAGGAAGACTCAGTGGCTGCTTATGAAGAAAGGTTCACTCGATTGGCAAGGTATTCTCCAAATTTTATCCGAGACCTTAATAGTAAAATCAACCATTTTTACTCAAGATTAAAGTCAAAATATCGAAGGGTATTATCTTCTCGTGAGTTCAAAAGTTATGAAAAGATTTTTCGATGTGCTGAGAAGGTGTAAATGGAGTTTTTCGATGATCAAGTGTTCTATAACAACCAACAGAAGAAGAGACCGAGGTGGCAGGAGAAAGGGAATAATTCTTTAAAAAGGTCTGATGGTAAGAAAACTAAGTTTCCAGTTTGTGATAAACGTGGTAAAAGGCATGCTGGGGAATGTCTTCTGAATTCTGGAAAGTGCTACTAAAGTGGTAAGATGGGACATAAGGCTCGTGATTGCACTGAAAAAGATCAAGGTGATGGTAAGACCAAATTTGATTTATAGTTAGTGAAATCTTTCAAGTGCAATGAGATGGGTCACTATGAAAATGAGTGTCCGACAAAGAGCTCGAGTGATGGGAAGCAGTTAGACTACAAGAATAAAGGGGTCGTGAAATCCTTTGCAACTACTTCAGCAGATGTTGGACCATCAAATGAAGTGGTATTAGGTACTTTGTTTGTTTTTTCAGATTATTCCAGTGTGTTGTTTGATTTAGGGTCTACACATTTCTTCATCTCTGAAAACTTTTCTAGTAAAATGGGAATACCATCTCAATAAATGACTCATGAACTTGTGGTAAAAACACCTAGGGGAAATGTTGAGGAAAAAATAATTTATAAGAATCTTCCTATCCTTATCCATGGAAAGAACCTACTTGAAAACCTTATTGTTTTACCTCTAGTAGAGTTTGATGTTATCCTGGGTATGGATTGGCTCTCTATTTACCATGCTAAGATTGATTGTAGAGCTAAAGAAGTTTCTTTTCAGAAAAAATTTTAGTTTGTGTACAAGAATGAACCCTTACTGTTGATAACATATCAAGAGGCTGGGAAACTTGTAAAAGATGGAAATGAATGTTACCTTGCACATATTGTTGAAAACAAAGGAACTGTTCAGATTAATGATGTGACAGTGGTAAATGAGTATCCTGATGTTTTTCCTGATGAGTTTCCTGGAATAATACCAGATCGGGAAGTTGAATTTACTGTTGACTTAGTTCCTGATGCTAAGCCAATTTCAAAACCCCCTTATCGAATGGCTCATATTGAACTTTTAGAGTTGAAGGAGCAATTGCAAGATTTATTAGAGAATGGTTTCATTCGACCTAGCACATCACCATGGGGTGATCCTATTTTATTTGTTAAAAATAAATATGGTTCAATGAGACTTTGCATTGATTATAGAGACTTGAATAACATCACTGTTAAGAAAAAATATCCTTTTCCTTATATCGATGATTTGTTTGATCAGCTCCAAGGAGCTCAGTATTTTTCAAATATTTACCTGAGATCAGGGTACCATCAGTTGAAGGTAAAGGAATCAGATATTCCAAAGACCGTGTTTTGTACAAGATATGGCCATTATGAATTTGTAGTTATGCCTTTTGGTCTAACCAATGCACCTGCTGTATTCATGGACCTTATGAATAGAATTTTCCATGAGTTCTTGGATAAGTTTTTGGTTGTTTTCATTGATGATATTTTGGTGTTTTCTAAAAGTAAAGAGGAGCATGAAATTCATTTAAGGGTTATTTTTCAAACCTTAAAAGAAAAGAAATTGTATGGTAAATTCAGCAAGTGTGAGTTTTGGTTGCAACAAATTTCTTTCCTTGGTCACATTGTTTCTAAAGATGGAATAATTATTGATCCTTCAAAAACAAAGGTTTTTGAAGAATGGTCAAGACCCACAAATGTAACTGAGATTCTTAGTTTTCTTGGTTTGGCAGGCTATTACTGAAGGTTTGTTAGAAATTTTTCCCAGTTATCTAGTCCAATGACAAAGATAACTCGGAAGGGTGTTAAGTTTATCTAGACAAAATAATGTGATTATTGTTTTCAGGAACTGAAAAGAAGATTGGTGAATGCTCCAGTTTTGGTACTACCTTCCAGGAATGGTGAGTTTGTTATCTATAGTGATGCTTCATTGAAAGGACTTGGTTGTGTCCTAATGTAGAATGATCAGGTAATTGCTTATGCATCATTTCAGTTGAAAACTCATGAGGTAAATTACCCTACACATGATTTGGAATTAGCTGTTGTTGTTTTCGCTTTAAAAATTTGGAGGCATCATTTGTATGGAGTAAAGTGTGAAATATATACCGATCACAAAATTTTAAAGTATATATTTACTCAGAAAGAATTGAACATGAGATAGAGGATATGGCTAGAATTAATCAAGGATTATGATTGTACAATTCATTACCATCCGGGAAAAGAAAATAAAGTGTCTGATGCTTTGAGTCGAAAAAGTAATGCTTCATTAACAATGTTGTGTTTGGAACATGATCCTTTGGTTAAGGATTTTATAAAATTTGGCATAGAAGTTGTTGGTGAAGGATGTCCTTCTGTTTTGTTTTAGGTATCAGTGAAATATTCTCTATCAGATAGAATTAAGAAAGCACAGAAGTAAGACAGTGAGTTACAGAAAAGGGTAGAGCTGGTTAAGAATGGTAAGTTGCCTGAATTCAACATTGATAATGATTGTGTTTTGAGATTTAAGAAGAGGTTGTGTGTGCCTTATGATTCACAGTTGAAGACAGAGTTGTTATGTGAAGCTCATAGTTCTCCTTTTTCAGTTCATCCAGGAAATACTAAGATGTATAGATATCTTCAGGAGTATTACTGGTGGGATGGAATGAAAAGAGATATTGTTGATTTTACTGTGAAGTGTTTAACTTGTCAACAGGTTAAATTAGAGTGGCAGTTACCGAAAGGGATGCTTCAGCCTTTACCAATACCAGAGTGGAAATGGGAGAATATATCAATGGACTTTGTTGTGGGATTGCCGAAGACACCTCGAGGTAATAATGCAATCTGGGCTATTGTTGATCGCTTGACTAAATCTGCTCATTTCCTTGCTATACGAGATATTTTTTTCCCTAGATCAACTTTCCCGTTTGTATCTTAAAGAGATAGTCAGGTTACATGGATTTCCTCTCTCCATTGTATCTGATTGTGATCCCAGGTTCACTTATAACTTTTTAAAATGCCTTTAGAAGTCGTTGGGTACTGAATTAAATTTTAGTACAACTTTTCATCCTCAATCAGATGGGTAGTCAGAAAGAATGATTCAGACTTTGGAGGATATGCTACGTGCTTGTTCTATGGATTATTAGGAAAGTTGGGACCAACATCTTTCTTTGGTTGAGTTTTCTTATAATAACAGTTTTCATTCTAGTATACAGATGGAACCATTTGAGGCATTATATGGGAAGCAGTGTCGAACTCCAGCTTTTTGGGATGAAGTGGGTGAATGGAAGTTGATGGGACCATAATTGGTAGAAGAATTGGCAGAAAAATTTCAGCTGATATAGAAACACATGAGAACAGCTCAGAGCAGGCAAAAAAGTTATACAGACAATAGGAGGAAGGATCTCTCTTTTGAGGTAGGCGGTCATGTTTTTCTCAAATTATCACCATGGAAAAGTGTGATGCGATTTGGTAAGGAAAAAAAAAGTTGAGTCCAAGGTTCATTGGACCATAAGAAATACTGGAGAGAGTTGGATCAGTTTCATACCGAGTGGCTTTACCTCTGAGTTTATCTCAGGTACACAATGTTTTTAATGTTTCAATGTTAAGGAAGTACATGCCAGATCCATCTCATGTTTTGAGTCCAGAGGTAGTCCAGCTGGAAGAGAATCTATCTTATGAGGAACAACTGATCCAGATTCTTGACCACAGGGAGAAATTGTTGCAGAATAAGGTGATTTATCAAGTAAATGTTTTGTGGAAAAACCACATGATTTAAGAGGCAACATGGGAATCTGAAAATTCAATGAGGGAAAAATATCCCCACTTATTCGATAAGTAAATAAATTGCGGGGACGTAATTTTATAAAGGGGGGAGGATGTAACATCCCAAGTAAGTAATGAATAATAGATTTTATTATCTATGTCTATTTATGAATTAGATAGTTTTTTAAGAGGTTTAAAATGAGAATAAATCCAATCTTAAGCATAGAATACTCTAATATTTTTAAAAGATTGTTTTACCGCCTTTTGATGGAGAACCATTTTTAAATCTATCTTTAGACAATTTTATAAGATCTATTTGTAAAAATAAACTTATTCTTTAGTATTGGAACATTGAAATTTACATTGGATAATTTTTTGGTATTTTTCTGACAATGTTCATTTTTTAATGAATAGTGAAAATACTGCATTTTAATTCAAAACTGCTTTTTCATCTAATTTAATTATATGTTTAGATTATATTTTTAATTGGTTTTAAACTGTAATTAGAATATATTTTTACCATTTAATCCAATGGTGGTCATTATAATTAATTTTACTTTGTAATTGGGCATAAACAAGTGCCAAACCTTCCATATATATTGTTTCAAAAAAACCCGCTATTTGTTTTGACAACGGTATTTATTTTTAAATTAATTATTGCAATTTCTTTATTTGTAATTTGGTAAAATTGATTCCATATTTTGAATCAGAAGGTCCAAATTATGTAATTAAGACTCCTTTTTTTGGACATTATGAATAGTAACGACTGTAATTATCTTTAATTATCTTGATTAATTAGTAATCGGGTAGTTAAGGATAATAAAATAATATCATAATAATAAAAAATGACCCCAACATATGTCCTAATGATACTTGTTGTTTCATGGAATACCATGGTATGCCTTGTGCCAAACTTTGGGACCCCATGGAATCAATTTTGGGTGAAAGTGACACTTTATCATTTTATTTTTAAAGAAAGGAGAATATCACTAAAGAATGTATCACCTGAGTAAAACATTTTTATTTTTGTCTATGTAAATTATCTCTTAGAATATAAATATTAATTGTAAATCTAAAAATATTTCATACATCATATTATTTTTTTTATAATTTTTATACATTAAATAAATTAATTTATTTATGACACCATGATGATGCAACGATTACCTCATTAATTAACGATTTAAATAAAATGAAAAGATAATGTAAAATATAAGACTTACACTTGTAAAAGACATATTGTATGAGTATATTTAGAACCCTTATCACCTTATCCTATAAATATATCAATTTGGGACCTTTAAAATCCGAAAATCATTTTAATATAAAGTAACATTTTATAACTTTCCAAGAGTACCCCTCCTCTCCTCTTATAAAAGGCCCCCACCTCTACCACCTTACCCACATCTCTCAAGCCTTTGGCTTGGCCAAACTTGGATCATTTTATCTCTCCAAATCCTTCTATTAATCCTAGAAGCCTTACCTTAGGCATAAAGCTCTTCAAGAAACCCTTTTGGTTCAAACCAAGAGGAGTTACCCAATTTAAAGGTAATGTCTTCACTTGTGTTTTTTTGTTTTATTTTGCTTCTCCAGCCCCCTAAACTCATTTTATTCATTTCTTTTGTAACAACACCAGTATCCTCAATATACTAGGATGTTGTTATAAGAATTATTTGAGCTACACTTATACACACCTGCATCTAATGGTTAAATAACATACTATTTCTGTGGATGGCGAATTTCTGCCTCACGAAACGATGATTGTTCAATATTCTTCTAACACCTTCAAAGGTGTCCATTAAGATGCCACTATATTTATATATGATATAGTATATTTTTATTTTTTCTTTAATCTTCTGTATTTTTCATTTATGGCATACCTTTATGGCTTCCATTATGGGTAAACGCGATATCTTCATTTTAGGAAGTGCGGACTACCGCCCCCTTAAAGTGATTTGATTCATTAATGCCATATGTGGGATGTATAAAGTATGGAGTTAATGATATTATATATGATATTATACTGGAATTATAATATACCTTTATTTAATTATGATTTCATTCCATAAAACACGAAATAGAAATGAAAGTAGCGTTCATGCGTACGTACGGCTTACCGTCTCCATGAACAGTGCATTTCATTTCTTACCTCTAAATGTTATGTAATATTATAAATGCATGTATACACTGGATATATATGATATATATGATATCTACATCATGAATATAATTCTGGATATAATGGATATTTTACCACATGAACAACTTGTAATTATAAAGAGTTTATTTTTGACTCAAGTACCAATGATCGACAAAACAACCATTATTAACTTAAATAATTACATAGTGTTAATAACATGGTAATAAGTGATATAAAAGGAATAATGAACTTGAAAAATGTTCTTAAGAAAATATAAATTAACTCAAGTTTATTATTCAGGAGGTTAAAGAACGATCGAGTCAAGTCGGACCTGAGGTACGGGACTTCGTCTCAATCTCCTTTCATTGAGGCATATTCTGTTTTATACCCAACTTTCTTTTATACGGTGTATAAACCCCTTTGACTTTTATGTTTATTCAAAAGGAATATTTTTATATAAATCTTTTTATTAAACGACAAAAGGGAATGTTTTTGTTGTACGTATGCGGCGACAATGACTTCTCCGTCGTCGTGACCATTATTTGAGTTTTGGCTTCCTCTACAAGCCATAAACTTTTTTTTTAAAATGAAAAATAAATACCATGTTTTACTTTTCTTTTATTTTGGTATTGAAAATTGTTTTGATAATGTTTTTATTATATCAATATTTTATTGATATCTTGTGATTGAAATGTGGAAATGTTATGTTCCTTTATGCATGTTTTATGTGATACGATTATGTTATGGTACTTGGGCATTGTTTATGAAGACGGGTGGTTCCGTGATAAACTAAGGGTGGGTGAGCCTGATATAGCTCTCCAATGAATTGGGTAATGCAAAGGAGTTAAACTTTAATATTTCTCTGAAGATATTTAGGGAATATACTGTGATGGGTATTCCAAACGTAACCATGAGGGTTACTCCCTACGTAAGAATGTTATGAATGCCTCAAGTTACCTTTATGTCTTATGATTTCTATGAGTTATTCATGATTTGATGAGGCATGTTAAAGTGCTTATGTTTTGTGAGTAAATTATGATTTCATTAATTCTTATGTATTCATGGACTAATGTTTTCATTTCGTACTTTTATATCCCTTGCTGATCTTATTATGCTCATCCCATGTTTTTGAAATGTTTTTCACAGGTCAAGGGAAAGTTACATGATGTGATGATAGTGTCAAGGAAGTTTCAATAAGGAATCCATGTTTTATTTTAAATATGTTTCTGTTGATGGAAAAAATGAATACTATCTTTTATGTAACCACTTTGTTTAAATGTGGAATGTAGTGAATGATTTATGATCTAATTCTCTAAAACTCTAAACCGGAAAAGATCCTCAATGTGTATTCTTGAAATATCTCAAGATTAAGTAATGTTTAAGGTTAGGGCCTTATACCATATAAACCCCTTCATTTGCAAGTCCTCGAGATATACATGTAACTCACGAAGATCCGCGGGAGCCATCTGATATGTTGGTGTAGATATCAGTCTTATCCCAGGGTACAAGTTGATGTAGAAGTCCACATATCTGTGAGGAGGTAGTCCGAGAACATCATTAGGGAATACATTAGCATACTAGTCCATCACTACAGGATAGCTCGGTCTCTCAACATCAACTACTCTGAGGGTAAGGCTAGTAAACTAATGTGTGATCGGATGCACTCTCCTCTGGGTAATTCCATCTTGTGCTGCAAAGGTTCCCTTCTCACCAGTGAAGGAAAACCTGAGGCCATCCTCACTGACTCATCACACTTTGAGCCTAAAATAGTTGATCTGAGCATGGACTGTGGATAGCCATTCCATACCCAATATGACATCATAAGGCCTCGATGCTACTACTAGGAGATCCCAACCAAAGATTTCACCTCCTAGAGTGATCTCACACTACCTTCACCAGTGTGTAATCGTCGAATCTTCTCCTGTAGAAGACTCTAATCGCAAGGATTAAGCCAACGGCTCTAATGGAATATTCGAGATCCGAACGAGTGTCATGGAAATGAAAGAGTGACTCAAACCTGTGTCTATAAGTACTGTAGATAAGGTGAAGTAGACACAGATCATACCTCTAATCATATCTAGAGTGACGTGGTCATAGGCCTCAACTGCCTAGAGCTGAGCTTGTCCCTCACTACTACAAATATGGCTTATAATAGCACTAAAAACGGCCTTTAACAGTGCTAAAAAGCATTGTTAATCTCGGAAAAGATAAATGGGGTCCCCTTTATCAGCGCTATTTTCAGCGCTGATAAATGTATAATATATCAGTGCTATTTTGAGTGCTGATAAAAACTACCTTTATCAGCGCTCAAAATAGCGCTGATATATTATCCATTTATCAGTGATTAACTAGCGATGATAAAGGCCAAAGATCCTATCCAAAACCAGAACCTGCACAGAACCTGCCCAGCACCTGCACACAATACAGCACCTGCACAGAGTCCAAACAAAACCTGCACACAGCACACACAACACCCACACACAATGCACAGAAGAACAAAAATGATAAATACATTTACTTGAAATCATGAATACAAAACAACACACTTTTATATACATTTCAAACAATGTTTAATTTGGTTATAATTACATTTATCCAACAAATAGTTAAAAAACAATGATGTTCCATCATTTTTGCATCCATCCGCTCTAAAACATTGTCGTCCATGGCGGCGGTTTCCGAACAAAGCATTTGAACCGAGGAAAAATATTTCACCTACATAATAAAACAAATATTATGTTAGTAATACAATAATGAAATAAAGAATGGGGTGGCTAAAAGGAATTATACTAGTGAGGCACAAAACATAAAATAACCAATTAACAAAATTGGTGCATGGTTAGGACTAATCATCTATAATAATCAAATGGCCCAATGTTTAGTAGAACATGGGATATTTAATGATTCTAGGGGGAATAGATAAACCTACATTTTAGTTATAAGGTTATGATGGTCTCACATTGATAGTTAATGGTTTATCAAATAATGTGATGAACTTGTGTAAGGTATGAGTTTTTGGGGAAGTATCTCTATATGGTTGAATAATGGATTGTAAGCCACTCAATGAAACTATACGGATTATAAGTGTGCGTATATTGATTCCCAAATTGTTGTAAAATGATTTATTTTACCCTTAGGCCTAATAATTTTCCTAATTAATGAGTGGAATTAACAAATTTTCACTATCAACCATTAAAGCGGGTTACCCTCGTATATCCCTCATTCCACTCAACAAAATCCTTTACACGTACTCTCCTCCTTCTCCCTTACCCCATGGGATATCTCCCTTACTTTTGAGATAAATCAAATATTATCAATTATATTAAAAGAGTGGTAAAATATCTTCAACTCTATTATCCTCCTCTATTGGATACCAATGATGGGCCTTTTGCAACGACATTAAACCTTGGATATATACCTATAGCCACGGTTTAATACCATGGCTATATGTCCCCCCATTCCATAAAAAATAAGCACCCCTGCCCCCTTCCCCAGCACAACCCCTACACATTGCCCACCCCCGAGCACACCCCCTACCCCTACACACTCCCTGCCCCTTGAACACCCTCTGCCCCCTTCCCCAGCACACCCCTGCCCACTGCACTTCCCCCTGCCCATTGCACACCCCCTTCCCACCCCCTATATATTTCAAAAGAACCCAGCACACCCCCTACCCCTTCCCCCTACCACTTTTCCCCTTCCCCCTCCCCTAGAAAACCACCCTTTCCCTCTCACCCTATCCCCTACACATCATAAAGAAAATAACTTGTATGCAAATTGTGCTCAATTTACATTATACACATCATATATATCAACACATTATCATGTACTTTCATTCAATGTAAATACACATATATAGACTCTCTACATCTCATAAGAAACCCCTCTTTAAAATTCACAAACACATTAAATCCATTTGAAAACACCCATCACACAACTTTCTCATTTCTTAAAACACATTTAAAGGACTTAAGCATGAAAATTCACAAGAAATACAACTGCATTCATTTTAAAAATAACTTTCAAGTCTATACACACCCCAAATTCCTTTTATAACACATTTTTAACCACACAAACATTTCATATAGTACACTTAGCAAGAAAATACAGCATAATAAAATCATCATATAATGTAAAAGCATGGAATCACCTATATAAAGCGTGGAATCTTCCAAAATCTGCTGGAAAAAATTAAACCACACCTCCACAATACCTTAATAAGGACTGATTAAACATTAATATTGAATATATTAATGGAAACCCATGTTTAACTTGTGGTATTCCATGAGTTTAACATCCCACAAGGATAGAGGGTCATGATTTAATGTCTTACATAGATGTAAGACCTGGGTGGATCAAAACACTTATAAAGGTGGATCAGGTAGGTACATCTCTAGGAGGGAGCACCTGGAATGTTTACCTGATAGATGGATCAAAACACCCAATGAGGTCTGACCCAAGTGTTGTGCATCCCATAAAGGTAAGGTTTCTCATTTTGAAGACTTATTTGGACGCCACTAAGGGAAATACAGGAGGTAAAATAAGCGAAGGTGTACCCCAGTGAGGGGGTCACCATGGTTTACCATTGGTTGGGATTTAACCTCATGGAGGCTTCCTACGTACCCTATTTAGAATACAAGGATCAAAACCCATATATTTAAAAGAGGTATGTTGTGGTTATTACCCATGGTTATCTTCCCTTCACACTAGGAATACTCTTGGTTGGATGAGTATGGGTTTTGTGGGGCTTATGCATTGTCAGATTATCAGGTTCTTCCAAGAGTATCAATGGGATGAATGGGACATACGTGATAAGATGGACCATGTGAATGGTGTGATCCTTGTAAAGAGGAACGAGGCACAAAAAACATGTGGAGCTGTCTGTAAACATTATTTATGGTGGCCATGGGGCTTATCAGACTCCCCATACCTTCCATAAACACCTCAAAACATCACGAGGACCAGATTCTACATGATGGTGCATCACAGGGTTGACTCTTTTGATGATGTACTGGTCGTTTGAGATTGGATTTCATCTCAACCAGCCTTTCCCTTACTTGAATTATCCTGGGACACATATTTTGGTTCTAAAAAATCCCTCAACGATACCGATTATCTCATGCATCTACCTAGAAATAATTGTGCAAGTCAAACAACAACAAATGTGCTCAAATACAAGTTCAAAAAAATGAGATACAGAAAATGGATTTTGTTGATCCTCAGTGGTTTCATCGTTCACCCCATACGCACTGCACACCATCATGCCTTACTTCAATATTGATTTGTTCAAAGATCAATAATATGAATCTGGGGATAGAAAAAATTGAGTAATAAATTAAGATTTCAATACATCGGAGCATTCTCAATTCACCAAAGAAGGTTGGAGGATAATCAATGATCATATATAGATAACATAAGTGGTAGGAATTCACCTTCATCCTATTTGTGTACAATCTTCTATCAGGTATGTTGCCCATTCATTTCTAAACACATGTATATCATCTTCTGAATATGAGTTTTTGCGACAGTCATGGTAGTACTTAAAAAATATAAATACACAAAGGATTAATAAATATTTTAAATGAACTCATAACTATTTTTGAAAATACCTCATCAGGTATGCTAGTTTGTTGATGAAATACGATATCTTTCATAAATTTACAAACATAATAACCACAGTCCTTTCCGTTTGTTTGTTTTGCACACTATAGAAACATCGAAAACAATATGTAATTTGTTTTGATATGTGTTTGGATAGTGAAATGTTATTATATATACCCAGATACTTTTCCAGTTGTAGATCTTATAGGCATGCTCATCCTTATGCCCTGGATTCATTCCATGCATTAGACGATATTGATGCACTGCCCTATCATAACAGAATCCTCATTAAAAGATAACATAAATTATATAACTAGATGTTTAGTTTTAAAATGTTGGATCTAGTGTATTACAAATTAACAAACTCCATCATGTGTGGTCGGTTTGTTGGATATCCATGCGTTGAATCCAGAAAATAAATCTTTGGAGTATCTAAATTGACTGCAATCAGCATCCAATGCTCCCTAAAAATACAAAAAGGAATAAGTAAATAAAGAAATGAAAATATAGTTGATATGATTAAATTGTAGAGTTTTACCCCTGCATCATTGGTATTAAAAAGAATCTATCATCCGTAATTTTGTTTTCAAATGATTTGAGCAGGGATGACATTATTGCAGCCTCTTTAACAGAATCTATTTCATCATTTGAAGATGTGGTGTGAGGACTAACGAGTCCAAATTTTTGTTCATGGGGAATCCCTTCAATTGTTTTTCATATATACGTCTGCGACAAATATAAAATGTATTTAGTCAAAATTATCAGAGTATATCAGCTTTTGTAAAATCAAATCATGAAAACTTACCTCATGTATACATTTACAACTGAGGCACCTATCCATTCATACTTGAGGAGTTCATTTACATTTTCAGCACTAATGAAATCTGATATCTCCTCTCCATACATATCTTTTTTGAAAACAACTATGTGAGTACTGTTGTCTTTCAACTTTGTATCCACATGAGCCTGCAATGATATTAACTGTGGATATAGAACGGGCAGGGTGAAGGTGCTCTCAATAGACCGTTTCAATCGGTTGGTAGATCCTTGAGATAGTTTTGAGCTGATATTTTGTTTCACCCCACAGTCTTTGTCATTATGTAATAATATTCATCGGTTCAGACCTTTTTTCATTAAATGTTAAAGGTCCAGCTTGAAAAATAAATTAGAAATGAATAACTTTTTGTCGATATGTTTTTTTACAAGAACTGTCGGCCATGCAATGAATGTTCCAACAACTTTTCCAATCGTATGAATGTTGTCATCGTCATTTGGAACAGGTATCTCGGAACTCGGCTCATTAGCTACGTTAATTGACACTCTAAGATGATCTTTTGGAAGTTGTCTGTTGTGTAGCATGTCGTTTTGCATATTGAACACTGTAGTCCTCGCTACAAGGCGATAGGTGGGAGTTGATAAATATAAATCACAATCATTTTCACCCTATAGAATATTAGTACAGGAAAGGTATCAGTGTCTATGTAAATCACATTTCATAGAAACTATTATTAAAACATTGATTACCTCATCTAAGTCGGGTTTTTTAGGGGAATGGCTCACCTCAAAGATGGTGGGGGTGGGGAGAGATCGTCACGCACAGGTTGTTGTTGAGTTGTTTCTTCTCTTTGCCTCTCCCCCATCAATTTTTCTATCATCTCTCTCTGGTATTGTAATTCTTCTTGAAAAATAGATAATTGTTCTTGCATCTTTTCCATTTTTTCAGTTTGATCCCCCGCTTGTTTTTGTTTTTGATAATATGTTCGGGGTGTCACCCCAAAACCCGCACCTCTGACGTGGCCATACTTTTCTGGCTGTTTCAAGGCTGTTAAAAGTATGTCTGCATCTGGTGTGGTTGTTATTGATTCTTTTGACTATTTCAGATAGAAAATATAGAAAAATAAGTAGTTATTGTAATGTAATAGCGATTTAAAGAAACTCAAATTTATATTATGTTATACTTACACATGTTTCCCACACTTTTTGTGTGTTTTCATCTATCAATATCCCCTCTTTATTTACACGAGCCTCCTTCTATAGCACATGGTGTGGGATGGATATGGCTTTAGATTTCGATTCATCAATCTGCATATAAACAGAGAAACATGGTTATGGTGTTGTTTTATGTCACATACTAGTAGTAGGGTAGATTTAAAAGACGTACCAATTTTTTCTCAAGTTCAGCGTACCCCATCCTTGCTTTACGGTAAGGGTACACTGGTACTGTTGCGCGTTTTTTATTTTCAGCACTCAGTAGCTACTTCATAAATAAAAAACTTTCAATCAGAGTGATGAATACAAGAAAAGGTCAAACAACATATTACCCCACACAATGTACCTGAAATGTATGCTCCCCATGACGGTTGCTAAACGCATCCCATGCTCCTTGGGATATCAAGTGTGCATAAAGAGGAGGTGGGTGTGCCTTGATTTTCCCTTCTTCATCTTTAAGATGATATTTCATTAAAATTGTGCAGAAACCTCTATGAATCCTTCCTGCAACTCTTAATACATATTCCTTGTGCGAGAAATCTACTATAAATGCACTCTACAATGGATGATGAAGAGTAAGTCAATGTTTTGGTATTTTATTTTATTTTAATAAATTAAAAAAATGATATCATAATGTTACCATAATCTCTTCCCACATTGGTGTCTTCAGCCCGGTGACAACATGGTGCCACGACTGTACATCAATCAGCATGCGTTGCCGAATGACGATTCCAATGTAGCTACTAAAGATGGATCTATTGGGGTTAACATGTTGGCCTCGGTTATTCCATCCCACCTCAAATTTGATGCCCTTTGCTTTTTACTTAAGGACTTTGGCCAACACTATCAAACTACGACGCTCTTGTTTTTTTTGCGCTTTTAGGGTTTCATTTCCTACCATTTCCTCGGAAGTAGCGTCAATATCTTCCCCCAGAGCACTAACATCGGCAATGGGACCAGCAGCAACAGGTTGAGAAACCTGTTGTACCTCAGCACTGGGACCAGTAACAACAGGTTGAGAAACCTGTTGTTGCTCTGCACTAGGACCACCAGCATCTAGTTGAGAAACCTGTTGTTGCTCTGCAGTGGGACCACCAGCTACTGGTTGAGAGACCTTTTGTGCCTCGGGATTGGGCGCATCAGCAGGTGCAAAATTCATTATCTGCAGAAGTGGTTTAATATTTAATTTAGATTACATAAAAACAGCAGCGAATAGATAATAACATAACGTAACACAATGTATGTTACAATAAACAAATAACCAGATTATTGTACTCTATTTTTTTCTTTAAAGGCTAAAGTGATTTGACTCCTCTATTGACTATGTAAATTCCTTCATTGTGGTCTCCTCTGACATACAAAACGCCATCTACATTTGGACTGCTGTGAAATGATTGTGAAGTCCCTATAAAAGGGTCAAACTCTATTGAACTTTCATCTGACCCTTCAGTTGTTTTGGTCGATAACAGAACAATTGACCAATTTCGGTTTGCGGGGTCTGGAACATAAAATACTTGTACTGCTTGTGATGCCATTATAAATGGTTCATCTTTCTCCCCTTCCTTACTGAAATCAACTTTCACAAATCCTAATTCATCTATTTTAACAGCACTCCTGTTATCAACCCACTTGCATTGAAAAATCGGCACCTTTAATTTCGTATAATCCAACTCCCATATTCATTTGATGATGGAAAAGTATGACATATTCACATAAATTGGATTTTTGTCCTTAGAACTGGAAACATGCATCGCCTCAGCCACAAGTGTAACCCCACTATTCTGCATGGTATTGTCTTCATCATGTTCATTAGTATAGAATGTATAACTATTAACTTCATAAGCATTGTAAGATAATACATACACACTTGCTCCTTCGACAAGCCATCGAAGTAGTTCTGAAATTGAGTCTGGATTTTCATCTAACTGCTTAAAAATATGGTCTCGAAACCATCCTATAAACAGTCGATTATGTGTATCTGATATCCATTTTTCATCCCTAGAAGGATTCAAACGCCTAAGAATTTCTTTGTGGGTTTGAACATATGGGTCAACGTCGAAACTATTATGCAAAACGTAAAGGTGGGCCTGCTCCCGATCTGTAATATTGATTGTGACAACCTCTCTTCCAGAAATTCCTTCACCCTCATGCCACTCAGTGTGATGAGATTTTGGTAGGCCAATGATTTCCATACCAGATAGGTATTCGGTACAAAATTCAACAGCTTCCTCAACAATATATTGCTCCGCAATATAACCCTCTGGCCGACTTCGGTTTTTGACATACCCTTTCAAAATCTTCATATACCATTCAATGGGGTACATCCATATATAATGTACAGGACCACATAGTCAAATCTCTCTCACCAAATGAACCATCAAATGAACCATCATATCGAAAAATTTCAGCGGGAAGAACATTTCCAATTCACATAATATGATGGCAATTTCTCTTTCCATAGTTGGCAATTTCGTCGGGTCTATAACTTTGCTGCATATAGCTTTGAAGAAGAAACAGAGCTTCGTTAATGTATGGTGGACATTCTTGGGAAAAATGCAACGTAAAGCTATAGGAATTAGATCTTGCATCAAAACATGGCAGTCATGTGATTTCAGACCCTTTAATTTTAAATCTCCCATTGACACGATGTTCTTGATATTTGATGAATACCCCTCTGGAACCTTTACGTCATTCAAGAAGTTGCAAAACTGATATCTCTCCTGCCTATAAATAGTGTAAGCAGCAGGAGGAAGAAATGTTCATTTTCACCCTTCACTAGTGCCAACTCTTCTCGTATTCCCATCTCAACCATGTCCAATCTATCCTTAATTCCATCCTTTGTTTTTCCGGGTGCATTTAGAAACGTGCCGGTGACACTATCACATACATTTTTTTCAACATGCATAACATCAAGAAAATGTCTGACATAAAGACAATTCCAGTATGGTAATTCAAAAAAGTCTGATCTCTTTTTCCAACTAGTTTTCGTAAGGTTTTCGAAAACGGTTTACCAAAAGTAGTGTCCAAATCTTTCACTTTCTCAAACAATTGATCACCTGTTATTGGAGACGGTGTTGTACGTTCCTCTGAACTTCTGTCGAATGATGTCATCCAAGATCGGTACTTATGTCGTCGGGGTAGAAATCTACGATGTCCTAAAAACACGGTTTTCGATGAATGTTTCAACCTAATTGACTGTGTACCTTGTTCGCAAATGGGACACCCTTGAGTTCCTTTAATGCTATATCCTGACAAATTTCCATAAGCAGGAAAGTCATTTATCATCCTGTACAGCATGGCTTTCAAAGTGAACTGTTCATTTTTGTAAGCATCATACATCGTAACACCTGAATCCCACAATATTTTTAAATCCTCGATCAATGGGGCCAAATAAACATCAATATCATTACCCGGTTGTTTTTGTCCTGATATAAGCATAGATAACATGATGTATTTTCGTTTCATGCATAACCACGGTGGTAAATTATAATTTACCAACATAACCGGCCATGTACTGTGACTGCTGCTTTGAAAACCAAAAGGATTCACCCCATCTGTAGATAACGCCAGACAAAGGTTTCTTGGCTCGTTCCCAAATTCAGGATACTCATGATCAATTCTCTTCCACTGAGGAGAGTCTGCAGGGTGACGTAGTTTCCCATCTTTAATTCTTGTATCTGTATGCCATGTCAATTGTCTTGCAGTCTCCTCACTTCCATATAGGCGTCTAAACCTAGGAATGATTGGAAAGTACCATACAACTTTCGTAGGACTAGAATCATATTTCTTGTATCGGGAAGCACCACACTTTAGGAATTCTTTAATTGATTTGTGGTCCTTGAAAAACAATATACAGTCATTCGGGAAAGCATGTATTCTTTCAGAGATCATACCCATCGATCGTAGCATTCATTTGGCATTATATGTTCGGCTTGGGAGTTCATTATCTTCTGGGAGCATGTCATTCAGGAGAGAAAGTAGTTCCATAAAACAGGTGTCACTCCACCCGTTGCCTGCTTTCAAATTATACAGCTTCAATACAGCTGACAATGCTGTATATTTAGTGCAACCAGCATACAATGGCGTTTTTGCACAACTCTTTAACTTCTCAAACAATTTTGGGCAATCACGAAGTTCATCTTCAACTGTCCTTTTCATTTCCTCAATACGATCTTCATCATCGTTCACATCTGTAATCACACCCTCCATACGATCGTCTTCACTGTTCACGCTTCTAATCATATCAGATGATCTATAAAATGTCGTGTTCTCTGAGTCACTACCTACATTGGTTTTTTCCCTGTGTTTATTCCAACATGTATAGCTTCGATCTATTCCGTGACAGATCAGGTGTTCTTCCAACTCCTCTGGACTAATTTGTCTTGAATAAAAACAGCGTAAACACAGCCAAAGGATTTGAGAAGGGTCACATGCATGATCTTCTGTAAACTTGATAAACTCTTTCACGCCATCTTCATACTCTTTTTTCAACTGATTGGCATTCATCCATTCTTTATTCATATTCATCATCTTTATGGGTTTTATCTCGATAACTTGCCTAATATTATGTTTTAATTAATCAGGTAGCATTGTTTGGGTTTTATAAAAACAAATCATGGTATAAATACCTTTAAACACATGTGAAATCCATATACATGGTGTGTCCAGTAGGGTGAACATCGTGTATGTATAAGATACCTAATTTAATCTGAAATATATCAAATTTATTCCAAGTTAGTCTTACAAAGACTGAATGATGCCTTAGAAAATACATAACATGCAAACAAGATGAAACCAATGAGTAATAGGAGAAAACAGTAATAAATATGATGTTATCTCAATGTACTCAAGGTGATGGTAAGATGTTGGTCAAGAT
Organism: Viscum album; assembly: GCA_963277665.1. Classification (NCBI taxonomy): domain Eukaryota; kingdom Viridiplantae; phylum Streptophyta; class Magnoliopsida; order Santalales; family Viscaceae; genus Viscum; species Viscum album. Next base: position 1,302,389,685 of record OY728161.1, read on the forward strand.
AAACTATGGTTTGGGAGTACACTAATATTTAATTGAAAAAAACTACTAAAAACTGATCCAGAAAAGGATGAAATATCCTATTCATCAAGTCCCTTAATACAACCAATGCATTAGTTAAACCAAAAATCATCGCTAAAAAATCATACAGGCCATAACTACTCCTAAAAGCAGTCCATGGTAGGTCCATCGATGTCCAACTCATCTAATGGTATCCTAATGTCAAATCTATCTTGGAGAAGATCATAGAACCTCATAAATGATCAATGTGACTATTAATGCATGGATGAGGATACATATTCATGACTCTCATCAGGTTCAATCTCTAATAGTCTAACAAAAGAATAAATACCAATCAACAGTCTATTTTAGAGAACTATAAAACCCCATGGTAAAGTACTATGCCATATGAAACCATTATATTCTATATCATCAAATTGTAATTCAAACAACTGATGCTCTTTTTGTGTTATTTTAGAAATTGTGATAGAAACTGAATTTTCTCCCAAAACTAACTAGATTATAAAGTTTATCTCTTTATTAAGAAGTAAATTTTATACCTCATTAGTGAAAACATCCTAAAAATGTACTACCATTGGGGAAAAAGAATCCTACAGCATTCTAGCAACATCTACAATATGCCTGACTATTTGAGCCATTAGGGTAAAGTAAATATATAATTATAACATGCTATTTAAAATGAAATGTGGAAACAGGAAATCATACAGACTCCTGATAAACCCATAATACAAAACATATCACCTAGTATGTCAGTCACACGATATTCTAGCAACATCTACAATATGCCTGAAGGTGAGTATGCGTACACGATATTTGACCTTATTAGAGAAGATTTTCTGCAAGATTTAAAGATACATGAATCAATGAAGATCATTAGAGTGTTGTAGAAAATGTGGTTGTACAAATAATGTGGCAATCAGCTTGTGCAACGCAGCCTAAGTTACAACTTGCAGGTATTGTACTTAGGTCGCATTGCACAAGCCGATTTCCACATTGTAACTTAGGCCGAGTTGCACAAGCCGATTGCCACATTGTTTGTAGAAACCACATTTTCTCCAACACTCTAATGATCTTCATTACTTTATGTCTATTATACTCTTCCAGAAACTCTTCTCTAAGAAGGTCAACTATCGTGTACGCATACTCACCTTCAAATTCATGGGTGCAAGTACAAGGCACGGATGAAGATAAACAATTTCTAAAACAAGTTGACCAACATGCATCATCCTCGACACTCATCACTAATTATGAATCACATCCCTAGACAAAATCATAATCACATTAAGACCACACTATCTATTATAGAAATCCGTACTGGAATTAGGCTCAAGATATGGTATCATTCCTATCTCACATCTATATTCACTATTTGGTCCTCACACAAACAATATATAAATAATATACCAAGGGAATACCATCCATGGAACTCACATCCCACCTTGAGAGCACGAGGAAGAGGAGGAGGACGAGGCGGCGGTGGTCGTGGCAGTGAGGGTGGAGGCGGCGGCAGAGGCGGAGGCGGCGGCGGCGGCAGAGGCGGCGGCGGTCGCAGCAGTGAGGGTGGAGGCGGAAGAGGTAGTGGCGGTCGCGGTAGCGGGAGCAGGGGCGGAGGCGGCGGCGGCGGAGTAGAAGGAGGAGGACGAGGAGGACGAGGAGGAGGATGATGAGGTCGCGTGGCGAGTGGCCTGGTTCAGCTTCCGTGAGAGCTTGATCGCGTGCAAGCGAGGATGTCCTGTTAGGGTTATTAAATAAAAACCGACAGAACCTACTCAAATGGAAAATATTAAACACATCTTGGATAGCTATCAAACCAGATGGTAACTGAAACCAATAATAAATACTCCCTAGTGACCAAAAATCACTATGTTTATCCCATTACTCGGTGAAAACAGACATTGATAACCTAGCCGCTGATGTCCCAAGTGATGTGAAACTATGATAAACACCTAATCACTAACCTAAAACACCAGAAGTTGATTCCAATGGTTCGTATTGAATTTATTATAACTCTGTGTAATGATTAAATTCTTCCAGATCAACCGCACCATCCCTTTCATCTCTTGAACAACACTCGAACCAACAATAGACCACTCTCTCAACTCTTCCCAGTACTAGGGATATCTATATGGATTCCAATATAAATAAATGTAGGGATCCTTCTTTATCACATCCTGATAACAATTGTTATAGGGGAAATCAACAAAAGGAAAATTTATTTCCCAATATCCAATGAAATCTTGTGCATGATTCTATAGAGTAACCTCTAGAACATTGACTTCCCTCTCTATATATATATCCATCTATAGATGATAATGTGTTAATAATTTACCATGGAAAACTAGTGAAACCTATAATGATTTCCAAAACATAGATTTCAACCTCAGATCGCTTTCTGAAATAATTATAGAGGGAACCTCATGACGTCTCAAAAAATCTAAAACATATAAGTTCGTGAGTTGTTCCACTTTCATCGCCTCATTAATATGAAGGAAGTGAACATATTTTTGGAGTTGATCAACAAAAAACCAGATAACAACCTTCTTTTAAGGAGTTTTTGGAAAACCAATAAAAAATTAATGAAAATATAATCCCACTTATATACTGGAATGTTTAATGGCTAAAACAACAACACAGGTCTCTAGTAATCCTCCATAATTCTATAATATGTAATGAACCATGAATCCAAAACCGTTATCAACTATATCATCCATTGACTTTTTCAATAACACCTCATGTCAGGATTTCACACATTCAATTCAAGTGGTAGAAAAAAAAATTACCTGAAATTGAATATCAATAATGGTAGTGGCATCGGCGGAGGCAGCACCAGAGGTGGAGGTGGCGGTGGCGGCGGAGGCGGCGGCGGCAGCAGAGGCGGCGGCGGTCGCAGCAGCGGCGGAGGAGGCAGCGGCGGTGGCGGAAGAGGCTGTGGCGGTTGTGGCAGCGGGGGCGGGGGTGGAGGCGGTGACGGTGGTGGAGGAGGAAGAGGAAGAGGAGGAGGAAGGACGAGGAGGAGGAGGACGAGGTCACGGCAGACGAGGGGCCTGGTTCGGCTTTCGCAAAAGCTTGACCGCATGAGAGCGAGGATGGTCAGTTAGGGTTATTAAATATAAACTGATGGAAATTTTATCAGTGCTCATTCAAAGCGCTGATAAAGGTATGTTTTATCAGCACTAAAATAAAAGAGCTGATAAAACATTCATTTATCAGCGCTTTTTTAGCGCTGATAAAGAGCTCCCTTTATCAGTGCTAAAAAAAGCGCTGATAAATGTAACATTTATCAGCCCTTTTAGATAGCGCTAATAAAGGCATACCCCTTTATCAGCGCTTTCTGTTTAGCGCTGATAAAGGGCAGCGCTTCCCTTGCCCTATTTTGTGGTAGTGCGGGTTCGATCCAACCCGGTTGTACTTGAACTTTCTCCAAAAATTTGAGTGGAGTATACTAAAAGGACCGCCTCTCTCCAAGGATCCTATCACCACAGGTGGTTCGTCAAATAGACATCTGGACTTCAAGTTATGGTGTTTTAACCGAAACTAGGTCTGGTTGGGTTTGGTCCGGTCCGACCCGACCAGACCCGGTCGGGGCCGACCCGACCCGACCCAACTTGAATCGGCCTGGGCCGACCCGATTGGGTTGGGCCATGGCTAGCTCGGCCCGTTGGGCTGTGGTCCAGCTCGACCCGCAGGGGGTGCGACCCAATCCACTAGGGGCGGCCTGGCCCACAGGGGGCATGGCTCGACCCCCAGCGGGGTGCCGCCTGGCCCACAGGGGGGCGCCGCCCGGCCAGCAGGGGGCTCAGCCCAGCCTGCAGGAGGGAACAACCTAGCCCACTGGGGGGGCATGGATCAGCCAGCTGAGGGTGCGTTGGCCGCCCTAGATGGCATGAGGGGGGTGGTGTTTCCCCCCTTGTTTCCAAACGGAATAGCCATTCAGAATTGGAGCAACGGTGCCATGTGGCACCACCAGGTCATTGTGGGACCCGAAGGGGCGGGTCCCTCCTCCTTTTCCACGGCTTCGATCCGCGACCATCTCTAGCGGCGCATGACGGGGCGCCGCTTCCTCTCCACAGATGGCTGATTCCGGCCGCCCTGCTTGATCGTCACGACTGAAAAGTCATGGCCTCTACCTCCTGTGGCATGTGATGACATGCCGCACCACCTTTTCGGCCGACCAGTACCAGGCACTCTACTAACCGCTGCAACCTAGTGTCGCGGCCTCCTCCTGCGGCACGCGATGACGCGCCTCCTCCACCACGGTCAGCCGGTGCCAGCCGCCACCATCGCCTGCCAGCACCGGTTGCTGGTGTTGTGTCAATGGTCTTCTGCGGACAACCAGGTGAGCTTTGGTGATCCATTTTTCTCTCTGATCGCTCCTACAGTCTTCTCGGGTCATTCCCTTCGCTGCTTGACCCTCATATTTGGGTTCCGTCCAACCCAAATAATTTACCCACAAAGAACACAATGATAAACAAGAGGAGGAGGGACCGGGCTTTGTTCGTTTGTCCCACTCCCTCTGCATTAGAATCTTAACAAGAGAGTGGATAATGATTCAACAACTCTTGTAATTTAAACAAGATGAATCCCTACCTGGATTAGACGTCTGCTAACAAAGATCGACGGAACCTCCTTTGTTATTATCATCGGTTCGTGATTCGGTGGCACTCGTCACCTCTCACTGAACTGGTCTAATCCTCCAAGTGGTTGGTGTTGCGGTGATTTTCCAGATTTTCATCACTTGGTGAATTCATTCCAACACCCCTCCTTGAGCTCCATATAAATAGGAGGGGGAGAGGTGGTTAACATTCTAAATAATTTTTGAGGTTCATTTAATTAATGAACCTGTCAAATTCCAAGGATACGCTTACAAACAAAGAGGAGTCAACCCAATTAATGGCTTGACATGTCATCGGTCCCGCCACCACCGCTTATCTTCTAGAGAAAAAGAAAATAAATAAAATAACATAACATGTTATTTTATTAATCTTTCAAAAGTCCAAAAAATTAACTTTTTCACCCGATCTACTGTGGTCAAAGTGAAGCATCCCTTAAGTGAATCCCAACACTATGGATTCAATGGTGCCCTCCGATTTTTAATCTGAGCACCAATTTAAAATATAGAAAATGTCACTCGCACGTTTATTGAACATACCTTAAAAAAAGTTCATAAATTTATTCCGGGCACACCGGGCCTCAAAATCACGCGCTGTCAATTTTCACAGACTCGTATTAATTCCATATAATAATAAAAATTACATGGAAAGATTCAGGTCTTTACATGTAGTACCTAAAAAACCACATGATCTTTTTGTATTGTACCTTATGATATAAACTAGTAACACCCCATGATGAAGTAAAATCATAATCACACATTATGATGTCCTATGTTGTAAGTTCAAGAAGAGAAATCCAATGTATAACACTCATCCACGACATATAATATAATAAGATATGGCCTGTTTTGGATTACAATACAAGGGTAATTTATTTTAAAAACATGATTTTGATAATCAAATTCATGGTAAATCTGTGATACCATATATCAGCTTCAAAGGATCTAATGACAATCGTTTAGCATAATAAAATAAATATTGAAACCCATAAAATAAGATCGAAGATTCAAAAGAGATAAATCATGTTATTTTAAAATTAATAAGTGGTACATATACCTTACATCGTATCACTAAGATATCTGAATTTATCTTTTTTGGTTGGTGAAGATCAAAAAATAGGTATCCTAATGAAACTCCTCCTCCATTATGTATCCACGGGTCGGCTGAATCACTCATCACATAATTGGGACTTCTCTTCTCACCACAACAATACTTAATAGCATTAAGACCTTAATTTTTTTCCCACGTGTCAAGTATAACAATATAAAATTTATCTCAAAGAATCAACATGCTTATAATGAAAGGGGTTATTTATTATATCAAAGACCTTATTCATTTTAGATTGTTCTATAAAAGAATAAAATAGTAGAATTTATCAAGATATATTAATATTGATTAGCTAGGTTTGTTGGATGATAGGAAGTTAAATTTAAGTGAATCATTCTATCTTAGTGGTTTTTTATTTATTGGAAAATTAAGAAACGTGATTGAAAACCATTTTTCACTATATACTCTAGGTTTATTTTCACTAATAAAAATTATACAAAACTCTTTTAGATAAGATAGTATCTTAAAGACGTTTTTATTGAGGTTCAGGATCCTATTATGATACAGTTTGATAACTCTAGTGTTATTAATCATTTAAAAAATATAATAAAGGATTCAAGTACAAAATACAATGAGATAAAGTATCACTTTATCTAGGATAAAGTTGAATAATTGATGGTAAAATTGGAATATATCCCAACTAAATATTAAGTTATGAATATCATGACAAAGGGAATATCCAAGAAGAGTTTAGAGAAGCATTTTCTAGATCCTTGAGAACAACCATCTACATATACTTGGTGATTTTTTAATAGACCCCCATTCCCTTATAGATAATTTTTATTTCACATTTTTTTTAAACAAGTGATATTGATTACTAAAAATTTCACCAATTGGTATCAATTAACAAGTGGTGTGTGGAATATTTTGTTTCACCCAAGTATTGATTTGATGAGTTATTAATTACTTGAAAAATAATTAAGAAATAAACTTTTATTTTTTCAAAAAGGGGGAGAAATTATTATATTTTATAGGGGAAATGCTCAAGTTATTTTTACAAGAGCTAAACTGACTCATATATTTGGGGGGGGTATAAGGATGAGTGGATTTATTAGATAATACTTAAATGCTTTATATAGGATAGAATATTATGATTTCAATTTATTAATTATGTGATGTTTATAAGGTTTCATAAAATTTCATCAGGTATTTGGGTTGATTCATGATAAAATATTCAATTAACTCTCATTTATCATGATGAGAATGACTCATTTAGTATTTGAGTGAATAATTTATAAATTGTTTAATATACTAAAAATAATATTCTTATAGTGTTGAATATGTATACCAAATAATTTTTATCTAGTAAATGAATTGATTTTGATGAAGTGGTTCTCAAAAAACACAATGGAGGATATTATAGTTTAAGAAAAAGGGATATTGTATGAAAAAAATCCACGTGTGAAATTTTTTAGTGTTTTTTGAAAAAGTTAGATTACATTTCTTCATAAATACTCAAATTATCATTAGGTATTCATTATATAGAGTTATAAGGTGGTTTGGGGAAGTTTTTAGGATTTTTTTTAATTTAGAAAAAACTATGCCATAGAATATTATATTATATCTTATATTTTTCAACAGTTTCATAAAATGGGGGGAGTTTGATTGGAGGTTATTAGGGAAGTATTACATTAATATACTATCCACAATGATTAAAAGACACATCATGATGTTACCTCATGGTTATTATGTGATATTTAAAATTGAAAAGGCTCAAGAATCCATTTTAAAATTCATGGTAATGGTTGAATTATGTTTTTGTGAATTTATTGGCTAAAATGATTTTATAAAGAAAAATGGTCTTGGTCTGAGGTCATTTTATGGAAAATAAATAAATTTTCATGTTATCAATTTTTATACTAATTTTGTTTTGGTTGAATAAAATTTTAGTTAATGGTTTCCATGAGAACATAAACCACATAATGGTTGTCATTTTAGTGCATGAAAAAATTAAGAGGATATCATCGTTTTTAGAATAGAGGTTGGTATTTTTTTTCTTAAAGTTACAACCACGAAATGATCTATAATAAAACATGTCATGGTGTGTGGTTGATATGAAATTTAAAATAAGGAAATTTCCATATTTTAAGGGACACAAATACTTAAAAATAGTGTTCATTAGATTCAAATATTTGGCCAAATAATCCACATCATAGTTAGGTGTTCCATATCTTATTTTAGTGGATTTATTTAAGTTTGTAAGATTTTAAAATCTAATTAAATGTGTAAAAACATTGATTATTTTTTATAGATATATTGTAACACCTTTATTTTTTGTGATTATTTAATAAAGTGGATAATGTATTCAGTTTAATAGATTAAGTGTTAGTGACATGAAGTGTAGTTAAATTTTTATTATTTAATTATGGAATGGTAGTTTTGATGTTACAAGAATTTTGGGTGTTATATAAGTATGTAGATTAAATAATTATTCCATTAGATTAAATGTGGATATTTTTACTTGGATTTGTGATAATAGAATATTAGTTTGTTAGAATATAAATGGTGGAGAATTTATTAATTTAATTATAATGGAATTTTGACTGTTTAAATTTGGGTGTTATTGATATGGGATTAATTAAGAGTCTTAAAAAATTAAGTCATATGGATTAATTAAATAATATTTGGGACTGAAATTATTTACATGGATTAATGGTTTAAATATCAATATTTAATCAAAATATATTATCTTGATTAATTTTTCCTTTATGGAGGTCTAATTAATTAAATTTAATGGAATTATGTTTTTATGATTTAATAATAGTGTTATTGAAATACAATATTTCATAATCAATTATTATGGTTAGAGGAATTTATGGATTTTTTACTTGGATTTTATTATAAAGTTCATAATGGGAATATTATTTTAAACTATAATGTCATGTAATTATGGTGGTGTTCCACCATGGTTATTAAAATGAGGGATTTATTTTGGTGGAATTAATTCAAGGAAATTGGTCTATGAAATTTTATATGGAGATTTGAAATGGTTTCCTCATTGGAAAATGATTTAAATTATTGTTGAATTTTATAAATAGGGAATATTGTAATTTGCATGGATTTTATTATGGATAAATAATAATAGAGGATTGTTTAAGATGTTATGGTAGATATATAAAGGGAAATAAATTGATGGAATTAATATAAAGAATTTGTAATAGAGTTTGAATTGAGAAATTATAGGAATTAATGTGAGTATGCAAACTCGTTATTGATTTTACATGATGAAATAATGGATTATTAGAATGATTGTTTTAAAGATAGAGGAGAGAATTTATATTTTTTGATCTCTGGCCATTTTTCTTATTAGTGATGGTGGAACTTTGGATAGAGGGTTATTTTGAATGTAGTTAGAGGGCAGATGTCAATCAGAAACTTGAGGTATGTTAAATTTTATATTTATATGTTTTTAATTAAGTTTTATATAGTTTTGGAGACATTTCAATGATTTAGAAACTCTATTCTTGGATGGTATCACATTTGATGCATCATAATGGGTTTTATGAAATTTATAATGGTTCGTGTCAAAGTGACATGGGGCTCAGGCCACTCTTAGTAATTTGTCCCCTATGAATCATTTTAATTTATTCCTACAAACCATTGAGTTACATGGTGTCATTCTAAGTTTCATGAGATTTGTGGAACTCTCAGGAGGTCATGCATTATCATATAAAAAGTCTCATGAACATCATCTTATATAACATAGGTCAGGCCACAATGGAATTAGGATCATTCCAAGTGTTCATGTGTCATGATTAATTTCGTTTAGAGGAAACTAATTCCATTTGGTTTATAAGTGATTATTTATGGAGGTCTCTTTATGATAGGTTTGGTGAATTGTCCTCTAAGGAACATCAAATTAAGGGTTCTTCAAAAACATTTGGAACCCACATTTGGGTAGATTGATTAAAACTACTACAATAATGGGTTAATATTTATGTGAATTGTTAATGGATTATAAAATAATTATTATTCATTTATGATTTTTGTGATAAATAGATATATTTGGGTTTTGAATCATTATTTTCTTTAAAATATTGATTCACAGTAAAATAGGAGTTTTGATATCCATCTTATTTAATTGTAAATTTGTTGGTTTTTGATAAAAACTAAAGGAATGGTTTTTTAAGTGGTTGATTTAATAAATTATTTATTATGGTGTTTTTAATTTTTTATTTCATTTAGTAAGGGATATTTGTAAAGATTTTTCTCAATGGTTGTAATTATTAAGGTGTGGGTTTTTGGAATTTTTTTAGGGAAAGGTGTTTTTCATCATATTTTTAAAACCTATAATTATTTTTCCATTTATCGGTTTTATTTTTAATATAAATTTTATAGGTTGTGTTATTTGGAATTATAAATTGGTTTATTACAGGGGATATAGGATCAAACTTGATATTTTCCCATTTGGAAGACCTTAGGAATGGGTGTATAGTCAAGAAATGGATTTCTCTATATAAATAACTTAGTGAGTGATGTTAATTTCAATTGGGTTACAACTACTAACATGCATGTTTTCCCTTTTTAGTTTCTCTAATTAAGTATTTCATGTGATCTGAGTAGACTACATGAGTTGACCTACCAAAGAGATGGATTGGATGAATATGACAATCAGGGATCATTACAGGGAAAACATAATTTTTTTAATAAGCCTTGGTAACTATATAGTTCATTTATAATGGAGTTATTTTGAATAATTTATATTTTATCAAATTGGGGTCTATTCTTATGACTTGAGGGTTCTATATCTTATCATTATTCCTTATTGTATTAAAATATTTTGTACTTGATAAAAATTAATTGTATTTTCCTTTAAAATTGTTATTTCATTATTTCATATTGAATAAATAGATGTTTCATTTGTAATTTTTTTGGTCAAATATTTATGAAAATGTTTTATAAAATATTTTATTGACCAATCATGTTTATATTACTCATTCTTGCATTTATTTTGGAGTCTTAGTGAAATATTGTTGAGTTTATCCTCACCCACTACTTATGCATTTTTGTGGAATTTTATATGATTTTTAGAAATTATATAGGAAATATTAAGACTTCATTCTTCATCAATAATGAGTGTTAAATTCATAATAGAAATGTGAGAAGAGGATCTTGGTAACTTTTCGATTGAGCCACATTATTATATTTTTGCATGTTTGTAGTATTCTTTAGGTGTTGTTTTATAAAAATCAATGCTTTTTCCATGGCAAGTAATTTATCCTTTTAATTTTCATAGAAGATTTTTTCATTAAATAAATTTATGTTTTATTATTATTTAGAAAAATAATAATTCTTGAACGATTTATTTTCATCGCTTGACACTTGTTTCCAATATCTAGAATTCAAGGAGTGAACTTGATTCCTTATGTTGATTTTTTTGGGTCTTCGGATTTGGGTTCTCATGTTATATAGTTACATATTCACTATTTTTTTTTTGGGTTATCATAGTAAGTTATGCATGATAGGTGAATGCAGTAGGGTAGGAGTAGTAGGCCACTATGTATAGAGGAATACACAGGAGATTTGGGAACCAATAACTATATTTTGGTAGTGTATTCCCCTTAACCTTTGTATAAAAATGGTTACATCCACCAAAAAATAAATGGAAAAAATGGTATTCATTATTCCACTTTGCCAAAGGAGAAGTATATGGAGGAGGATATCATATACTTGAAGAAGTAATATCTAATTACTATAATAATAGAGGTATAATTTTTATATTTTGATATTAGTGGTTCAAATTTATTTATGTGATTTGAAATTGATTTTATATTTTGTGAGATAGTAGGCATGTTTTAGTTTGTGAGGATGTCAACCAAGGATGGTAGTGATTCCACTCTAAACTTATACAAGTTGTGTGCATAGTTGTTTTTAATACATCAACATATTTTTTTTATTCCCCTTAGACGTAGCTAGTATGGATGATCCATGTAAAATTTCATGTATCATGTGTTATTATCACTTTAATATTTTCCATATAATAGAGTTATATTTGTAAAATCCTAGATTTTTCAATATGAAATTTTCCTTATTAATATATATGTGTTGAATAGAAAAAATAAATTGCATACATCACATTGTAAAAACAAATACTATTTTATTTCATCAATACTAAACATTATATATGAAGAATAAATAAATTCCATAAAATTAAAAAAAAAGTAAATTGGGTTAATAAAAAAATAACATAATTATAATTTGAAAATCCATAGGTTTGTGGTCTCCCATAAATATAGCAACCATGGACAATATTTTAAAATAAACACAAAAAATTATAAATAAGATGGAATTTTGTATGTAAAACCTTGTGAGAAAATTTTTTAAATGGTTAATGAAAAAAATAAATAGTTTTTATAGGAATTGAAAAGGTTATATGACTATTGTAATAGTAATGTGACCTTTATAATAGTATCATGACTGTTATAATTGTAACATGATCATTAAAATAGTAACATGAACATAGGAATAGTAAAATGGATAGTAAATTAATAATTAACATGATTAAAATAAGTAAATATAAATATTGTAATACCACAAAATTAATATTCAAATTAGGTAGCTCAAATGAATTATAAGTTTATATTTTTAATAAGGAATGTTTTAATATATTTTAAAAAATAATAATTTTATGCTAATATTTAAATATTAAAATTACCTAAGTTTGATAATTAGTTGGGTAAATATAATAAATTTTTTAGGATTATTACATTGAAATTGGGAAATAATTATTTTTTGGTATTTTTCTAAAAAACATGGATATTGGGTTGCATATTAAAAATATAGTTTTTAAAAAACTCTCTGTTTTATTATATAATATTGATGTGATAATAGCCAAATGAATTCTAATATGGTTTTCATGAAAAAAAATTAATATAGATATTTCTTAAAGTAATTATTCAAGTGATTCATTTAGGTTGTATCATACTTTATGATAAAAGGAATTTCATAAAGCATGGTTTTCATGTTACTACCATGGATTATCATATTGGATGAATTTGAAATATTATATTTTATTGGATTGTAATATAAAATCCACAATTCATTCTATGATTAATTAGGTAGTCGATTGATAATTGTTATCATTCAGGAATGTTCTACATTGGCTATAATCAATTAAGATGTTCTATTAGATGAAATGCATGGGAGGATCAATGATACATTCATATTAGCAATGAATTAAATTGAAAAACATTTTACTAGAATGTTTCATAACATTTGAGTAAAATACATGAAAACTCAAGAATGTCCCAAGGCTTATATAAATAGAGAAAAGTTCGTAGAGATGACCTATGGATTATATGGTTTCTTCTTGTTACTCCATTTCTCATTATCCCTTATCCTCCAAGAGATACTAGCATATCAAGGTTGATATGGGGGCCCTGCCCAAGTTTTTGGGTGATCTGGTGAAACCTTTGGATGTACCGCAGAGGAGGGAGTCCTTTTTCTGACTCTATGGGATCATTATTATGAATTTGAATCAATAAGGTAGTGTGAACATCTAAAGTAAAAGGTACATGTTATTCATTTATGTTATATATGGTTTTAAGCTTCAAACATATTAGATTGTGGGTATTTCAGTTTCTTTTTTCTTCCATTGCATTGATTAAGTGTTAATCAATCCTTAAAAACCCATTAGTGGTATTAGAGTATCACTGTGATATTCGATTCTCAAAATCATGTTGATAAAATAAATAAACTTTATATCATATTAAATATATTTTATACATTACAAAAATGATATGGAAAATGAACTAGGACTGACTATATGATATAGGATATCATAAGCCATGATATAGTCACTCCTTATGATATGGAATATCATAGGCAATGACTCATATGAATTCCTTTGGTTTTTCTTATATTTTATTATATGATTGGGATATCATATGGAATAATAGTGATGTTTTGTGATAATAAAATAGAGTATTGTATCACCCTTATGATAAAGGTGATTTTCTAAGTTAAAAAAACCTCATTCGTCAAAGGTTATATCATAATAAAAAATTATTTTTCATAAAATAAAACAGAAAATAGTCCAACATGAAAAATAATTTATTAAAGTAAAATTGAATTTTAAAAAATTTCAATTATGAATTTAATTAAATAATTTATAAATTTTTTATAAATTATGAAATTTTATTTTGGGGTATTTAGAAAATGAATGAAGGTGTTTATAAAATATTCCGTAAAATTAATTTTTTAATATTAAAACACCTTTTTCAAATTATATGGTGTGTCTTATAATTTAGTGTAAAACTATTAAATTTAAATTACAAGTATAATTTATAAAATATTTATAAATTACAAAATAAAGGAAAAATATAATAAGTTTACATCTAAAATTATGAATTGTTAAAAATATTTTATCTGAATTTATCAAATTAAAATACCTTATTTCAGAAATTATTTAAACCATGTCAAATATAGTTTTGAAAAAAAATTATATGATCAAGGTATAAATAATAAATATGTGATATTTTGGATGTTTATAGAATATATATATATGAATAGTTCATATATATAATGTTTATATTTTAGTTATTATATATTTTAAGTAAATTCCATATAAAATAGAATATGAAGAGTTTATATTGAGATAAATATAAAGTGTTTATATTTACCTAATTATGGAATGTCTATAATGTATAGAAAAATTATAAATTGTTTATAATTTATATATTTATGAACTGTTGATAAATTATTTATCTCATGTTTAAATATTTGAATTGTTTGTTTGTTTTTTTAGTTCTCTAATTTATCCATAGATATAATTTTTTTATAATATGAATTAATGTATGCTTAAGTTTAAATTTTTAAAATGCATCTATTAATTGACATACAAGCATTTAATGAGTTACATGTTAGGTATGATAATTGTTTTTTCTTATACCTTGACTATGGATTATACTATGTTATGATCTTGAATTTAAAGGTTGATTATTGTTTATACATATTAGGTGTTACAATTATGATGGAATTTAAGTCTCTATTAGGTATAGTATCCTTGGGTTGAGGGACTTTGGGTGTAATGACCCGCCAATTCTCATTGTCTTGAGAGTACAAAAAGTCATTACTAGGCCTTAAGCGACATCCCCAATGCGCCAAAGGCTAGAAATAAATACCAAAGGGTTTCAAAACAAGTGGGGGACGATTTACCCTTTTAGAACATACCATAGGGACAAGAACCATTACCAAACAAATCAACTAAATGATGAACGATAAAACTAAGACAACAAAACCATTTAAATTATCATAACCAACCAAGAGTACCACAATGGAAACCAACACTAAATCAGAGTAAACAGCGGAAAGACAAACTAAAAGACCACCAGATGACAACCCAAATCCATGCTCCACAAGCTCCAAGCTCCAACATCACAAACCAGCTCAAACATCATGAAGTAGTGCTATAAACATGTGATGCTTTACCTTTTCCAACATCCCATTATATGACATATGAAAAAGCCCTAACGTGCCAAACCAAGGGGTGAGTAATGAAACTTCGTAGGTTTTTTCCGATGACTTCCAAACTCATGCTTCTAGGATAAAACATGTTAGCACATTTATATAACACAATTTATATAAAACAATTCAAAAACTGTTCATAATATAACAAGTTCCATGTCAAAACCAGTTTCTAAAAAAACAACTTTCTTAAGAAAAGCAACCAAGCAAAGTTTCCAACCAAATTCCCATCTCCAATTTGAAACATTCATTACAGTTCACAAATCCACACAACCAACCATGCATGCAACCTGGACCTCCCTATACTTGTGAGTGGTGAGTTATCCTTCCACTAAGTCGTCACTTAGTTAACTACCTTGACGGGGGTACTTCATGACCTTATACATCCCTTTTGATGGGGGTACTTCTCGCCCTTATCCATCCCAATCTTTTTTATGGGGGTACTTCTCGCCCTTATCCATCCCAATGCATATGAACACACACCACAACCAATGGAATTCCATTCCCAAAACCAAGTGTGTTAAAAACCTTTCAATAAAGCATCACTCTTTTTATTGAAACCCTTTCTTTCAAGCAGCAAAACCATATCCAATTTAAAAATCGCCATTTTAAATTTACTTCAACAACCACTTTCCAAAAACACACAATTTCCATCACCCGCTACTAAAAAGGGGTTTCAACCATTCTTTCGCAATAGATTAACAAACCATTTCAATCAAGGAAAACAATTTGAAACTAAGCCTTCAAGTTCTAAGAGAGAGGAATCAAGAGTGAAGCCACCTACCTCAAAGGTTTTGACGAAAACCCTAACAAACAGAAAACGCACAAGAAAACCGGTCCGATTCACTAAGGATCCTCCTTAGATCTCTTCTCCTAACACAACCAAGACCAAAACCCATCATACTTGGCATCCACACACTTAGATATACCCATAACGGGCGTAGATATAAGAAACCGAGAGAAGAGGAGAAGTAGATCTAAGTAGATCAGAGAAACCAAACAATAACGATCACATACCTCAAGAATCTGGCTTTGATTTGTCAAGATAAGCCGTCGGATCACCTCCGGAATGATGGGAGAACCCTATTTGACCTTAGGAGAACCAAAATCCCGAGTTAGGGCCGCTTGGGAAGAAAAATGAGCCACTTAGAGGAAAAAACGTGTGAGATCTACTTTTATAGGATCTTGTTTAAGTGGTCGCATGGTTAGTTCGCACGGTTTGACAAACCGTGTGCTAACTGTGCGTTAGCTACTTCGTCTGCCACCCTTCTCGCATGGTTTGGCCACACGGTTAGACAAACCGTGTGCCTCCCATGCCAGAGCTACTACCTCGAATACCAACTCTGCACGGTTTGGCCACACGGTTTAGACAAACTGTGTGCCTCCCGTGCGACTTCACTTTTTGCCACAAAACTCATTCCAAGTTCTCCCGACTCTCCCATTTGTCACCCTTAACTTTATAATCATTAAAAGCATCAAGAAAGGGTTACATACCAGAAACTGGGGGTACTACATTCTCCCCACCATTGGCATTTCCATCCCTGGAAAGTAGAAAACCATCAGTTGCCTGAAAGAGTTCAAGCTACTACTCTTTCATTTCTTTCTTGTGTTCCCAAGTCTCTTCCTGAATCTGACCATGCTTCCATAAAACCCGCACTAGACCAATGCTTTTCCCACGCAATACTTTCTCTTGCCTATCCACAATCCATACTGGAATATGTATCAATGAAGCATCTGTCTCTAGGTCAACGTGATCTCATCTGATCACATGGTCAGGATTGGGCTGATACTTCTTCAACTGAGATACATGGAACACATTATGCACTACACTGAACCATGGTGGTAATGCCAACCGATATGCCACATCGCCAAACCGTTCAAGTATCTCAAAAGGGCCTATATATCGAGGAGATAATTTTCCATGCTTCCCAAAACGACGATGTCCAATCCTTGGAGAGATTCTCAAAAAGACATGATCACTCACCGCAAACGACAACGGTCTTCGGCGATGATCCGCATAAGATTTCTGACAACTCTGAGTCATCTCTATCCTCTTTCTAATCAACTGGATCTTCTCCATTGTTTCTTGGACAAGGCTCATCCCAACTAGTGAAGTCTCACCTGTTTCCACCCAACATAGTGGAGAACGACAAGGACACCCATACAATGCTTCAAACAGAGCCACGCGTATCGAGGTTTGATAATTGTTATTGTATAAGAACTCCACTAAGGGTATATGATCCTCCCATCAACCCCCAAAATCCATTACACAACTCCAAAACATGTCTTCCAACGTTTGTATGGTCCGCTCGGATTGCCCATCCGTCTGAGGATGATACGCCGTGCTCATTGTCAACTGAGTCCCAAGGGCTTGCTGTAATTATTTCCGGAAATGATATGTGAACCTTGGATATCTATCTGAGACTATAGATAATGGTACACCATGCCTCTTTACCACTTCTCAGATATATATTTTTGAAAGATCTTCCACCGTATGAGTTTCACGAATCGGGATGAAATGGTCCGACTTGGTTAGACGATCCACTATCACCCAAATGGAATCGTGTTTCCAGACCATTCTTGGAAGAACTGTAACAAAATCCATTGATAACTGATCCCATTTCCACACTAGAATTGGTAGATACTGCAACATACCTGATGTCCGCTGATGTTCTGCTTTAACTTGCTGACAAGTTAAACACCTTGAAACAAATTCAGCAACCTTCTGTTTCATGTCACTCCACCAAAATTGTGCCTTCAACACCTTATACATCTTCTGTGTACCTGGGTGTACATCACATCTTGAATGGTGGTAAGAATGAAGGAGTTTTTCCTAAGTAGTTAAAGGTAAAACTATCCGATCTCGAAACCACAAAACTGAACTCCCATCCAGCTTCCATCTTTCAATGGTCTCCCCACCATTGAGTTTTGAACTCATTGTAACACAGTCTACATTGGATGCATGTGCCTCCTTTAATATCTCCACCAAATTAGGAACAAGCGCAACTGGAAAGAAAACCGCAACATCAGCTCAATCTTCACATTCCATACGCATGTCGGTTAGGACCAACATCAACTGCCACTCATTTGAAGCTTCTCTCTCCAATTGAGTATACAACTTCCTGTTTAATGAATCGGCCACCGAATTTCCCTTACCTGGTGTATACATCAATTCAAATTCAAAAATTTGAAGATACTCCATCCATGTCCTCTTCCTCATATTCAAATCTCGGTGTGAGAAAATGTGTTTCAAGCTTTTGTGATCCGTAAACATAGTAAATTTCTCACCAAAGAGATAGTGTCTCTATGTTTTCAAAGCATGGACGACTGTAGCCAACTCCAAATCATGTGTTGGGTAATTTTTCTCATTATATCTCAACTGTCTTGAGCCATAAGCAACAACATGGTCTCCTTGCACGAGAACACATCCCAACCCAGATCCCGAAGTGTCACAATACACCACGTACCCCTGTCCTGATTCTGGAAAAATCAAGATGGGTGCTGATGTAAGGTGAACTTTCAACTCTTGAAAAGATATCTGACATTCCCTAGTCCATTGAAATGCATTGTTCTTCTTTTTCAATGCTGTCATAGGTGAAGCTTGTCGTGAGAAGTCCCGCACAAAGCATCAGTAATAACCATCTAAACCAAGAAAAATTCGTATTTTAAAGAAATTCTTCGGTGGTTTCCAAGAAAGAACAGCTTCTATCTTTTCTAGATCCACTAAAACACCTTTCTCCGAAACAACATGGCCTAGAAAGCATACCTCTTGTATCCAAAAATAGCACTTTGATAATTTGGCATACAACTGATGGTCTCTCAAGATTTCCAACACTATATACAAGTGTTTCTCATGCTCATCCCTTGTTCTTGAATACACCAATATATCATCCACAAACACCACAACAAAAGAATCCAGATGTCGCTTAAATATCTAATTCATCAATGCCATAAATACTCATGGTGCATTCGTAAGACCAAAATACATGACTACATATTCATAGTGGCCATATCTGCTTCTGATGGCTATCTTTGGGTTATCCTCATTCTAAAATCGCAATTGGTGATATCCTGACCGCAAGTCAATTTTGGAGAACCACTGAGCTCCCCTCAATTGATCAAACAGGTCATCAATGCGTGGAAGTGGATATATATTCTTTATCATAACTTTGTTAAGTTTATGATAATCCACACATAGCCTCAAAGTTCCATATGCTTTCTTTACAAACAAAATAGGTGTTTCTCATGGAGACACGCTTGGCCGAATGAAACCCTTGCTTTCCAGCTCCTCTAACTGCACTTTCAATTCCCGTAACTCTATTGGTGCCATCCTATAAGACGGAATGGAAATAGGAATGGTCCCTGGATGGAGATCAATCATAAACTCCACTTCCCTTAGAGGTGGTAACCCTAAGAATCTCTTGGGAAAGACATCTAGAAATTGATACACCACAGTTGGAAAACTATTTTCCTCAATATCTTTCATTGATTCCAAAGTCAACGCTGCTAATTGGTGAGAGATTTTTCCCACCATTGGTTCGAACATGCTCTTTGCGCCTTTCTTTACTATCCTTTATCCTCGAAAGAGATGGTTGATGTCGTCCTCAGTCGTGAAACTAACCATTCTCCTATAATAGTCGATGTGATCCTTAAACCTTGTCAAACAATCCATACCCAAGATTACATCATAGACATCCATATCCAACATGGAGAAGTCCCATTCTAGCTTAGCTCCATCAACAGTTATAGCACATGCTCGGCACACGAATTCTTGACATTCTCTTTCACTAAGAGGAGTTTGCAGTTTCAAGACAGAAGGCATCATTTCCAGTTTTAAACATAGCAAGTCAACAGCACAAGAAGCAATGAAGAAATTTGATGCACCAGTATCAAAAAACACATGCACAAAGGTAGAATTAAAAAAAATCGTACCTCTTACTGTTGATGGTCTGGCCTGATCATCAACAATCATCTGCTTAGCTCTATACAATTTCTTCATCGTTGCAATATTATCCTTGTTTCCATGCTGAGATTGCCCTGGTTGAGGAGTCATGGTATTTTGAGAATCACCATGGCTAGCTCTGTTATGATGATGAGACTGACTCTTCTGTCCTCGTCATGTCGAAGCATACGATGCTTGCGACGCCTGGGAAGTGTCACGTGCACCCGACCTCGGAGTATTTCTACAATAGCACTGTAGATGCCCCATCTTCTTGAAATTGTGATATTGTATAGGTTTCACCGTACACTCTCGCTTTATGTGATCAGTCAATCCACATTGAAAACACCCAACTTTCATCATGGGTCATGGAGGAAGATTCACCAATCCAGCCGTCTGATTCTAATTCGCACTCCCACCTTGGAAGTAGGTGTCCCTCTTCTATTTATTCCTAGAATTAGAGTTCCCACCCATTCTCATGGGTATCATCATACTTCCTCCTCCCATAACACCCGAGATGTCTCTTTCAGCTACTGTTGTTCTGTTTACCATCTCCGTATAATCTGTAATACGGAGCACAACTATCTTCGAGCGAATCTCCTGTCACAACCCTGATTCAAAGATGTGTTCCTTCAGCAACGCACTTGCAGCAACTTCTGGTGCAAAGTGCACTAAATTCATGAATTTAGCCGCATACTCCGTGACAGAGAGATTCTCCTGCTTCAGGCTGAAAAAGTCTTTCATCCTCTGGATCTTGAACATCCCATCCTGGGCCTTGATCCACCTTATCTTTCACCACTAGCTCCCACAACTTTCGTGCAAGATCCTCTAGAATATACGTTGCCAACTTTACTTTCAGTTCTCTTGGTGTGCCGATGAAATAGAAGATATGATTAATCCTACTCAGCCACACCTCTGCCCGTTCTGGTTCAGAATCACCCCAAAAGATGGGTGGATTCTTCTTCTGGAACTAGACAGAATGGTTTACATGCCTTGACTCATCCCTCTGATTCCCAGTGTCTACAGCCTAGAATGGTTGAACGATACTCTGAACCATCTCTTGGTTCACATGTGGTTCAGTTGCAACCACATTCTCCGCAGCTTCTTCGGGTTGGTTTCTACGACGCCTAACGGGTGCCATTTTCTATACAAACAATGCACGCCGTTAGTCTCACTTCCTAGCAACTGAAGGCTTATCATTTCAAATTCTATCACATCAACTATCACCACATTGTTTTTCAAAACAATATTTTCCCATGTTCAACCATTTTTGAAAACATCCCACATGCTTTTTGAAAATCAGACCATTTTCAAAATACACCAAATATCATGTTTTCAAAATCATTTTAGTTGAAAACAATTTCTGCCTTTTTCAAAAATTCACACCTTTCCCAAAATACTTACTCATTCCTCACAATGAGATATTCAATCCTAGTGGGAAGTCATTCCTCTACAATCCATGTCATGGGAATCTCATTGGCTAAACCCATGACAATGAGATTTCCAACATTCTAGAAGTGTATCCACAACACTTATGTACCCAACACCCTCGTAACTTGAAGTTCAGCATAAACAGGTTAGCAAAGTCATTTTATGCTATACATTTCAAGTTTTTACAATCCTAATCCTATCTAATATTCCAACCCAAGGGATAGATGAAAAGTAATTTCAACTCCATGACTGATAACATCGATGACTACTTGTTAGGAAAGGACCGAACAGGCTGATACCATTTGTAATGACTCGCCAATTCTCATTGGCTTGAGAGTACAACGAGTCATTACTAGGCCTTAAGAGACATCCCCAAGGCGCTAAAGCCTGAAAATAAATGCCAAATGGTTTCAAAACAAGTGGGGGACGATTTACCCTTTTAGAACATACCACATAGCCAACAACCATAACCAAACAAATCAACTAAATGATGCATGATAAAACTAAGACAAAACAACCATTTAAATTATCATAACCAACTAAGAGTACCACAATGGAAACCAACACTAAATCAGAGTAAACAGTGGAAAGACAAACTAAAAGACCACAAGATGACAACCCAAATCCATACTCCACAAGCTCCAAGATCCAACATCATGAACCAGCCGAAACATCATGAAGTAGTGCTATAAACATGTGATGCTTTACCTTTGCCAACATCCCAATATATGACATCTGCAAAAGCACCAGCGTTCCAAATCAGGGGGTGAGTAATGAAACACAGTAGGTTTTCCCTGATGAATTCCCAACCCATTCCTCTAGGATAAAACATGTTAGCACATTTATATAACACAATTTATATAAAACAATTCCAAAACAGTTCACAATATAATAAGTTCCATGTCAAAACCATTTTCCAAAAAAACCATCTTTCTTAAGAAAAGCAACCAAGAAAAGTTTCCAACCAAATTCCCATTTCCAATTTGGCACATTCATTCCAGTTCACAAATCCACACAACCAACCATGCATGAAACATGGACCTCCCTATACTCGTGAGTGGTGAGTTATCCTTCCACTAAGTCGTCACTTAGTGAACTACCTTGACAGGGGTACTTCACGACCTTATCCGTCCCTTTTGATGGGGGTACTTCTCGTCCTTATCCATCCTAACCTTTTTTATAGGGGTACTTCTCACCCTTATCCATCCCAATGCATATGAACACACACCACAACCCATGCAAGTCCATGCCCAAAACCAAGTGTGTTCAAAACCTTTCAATAAAGCATCACACTTTTTATTGAAACCCTTTCTTTTAAGCAGCAAAACCATATCCAATTTAAAAATCACCATTTTAAATTTACTTCAACAACCACTTTCCAAAAACACACAATTTCCATCACCCGCTACTAAAAAGGGGTTTCAACCATTCTTTCACAGCAGATAAACAAACCATTTAAATCAAGGAAAATAATTTGAAACTATGTCTTCAATTTCTAAGAGAGAGGAATCGAGAGTGAAGCCACCTAACTCAAAGGTTTTGACAAAAACCCTAACAAAAAGAGAACACACAAGAAAACCGGTCCGATTCACCAAGGATCCTCCTTAGATCCCTTCTCCTAACACAACCAAGACCAAAACTCATCATACTTGGCATCCACACACTTATATCTACCCATAACGGGTGTAGATATAAGAAACCGAGAGAAGAGGAGAAGTAGACCTAAGTAGATCTGAGAAACCAAACAAGAACGATCACATACCTCAAGAATCCGGCTTCGATTCGTCAAGAGAAGCCTTCGGATCGCCTCTGGAATGATGGGATAACCCTATTTCACCTTAGGAGAACCAAAATCCTGAGTTAGGGATTCTTAAGAGGAAAAATGAGCCACTTAGAGGCAAAAACATGTGAGATCCACTTTTATAGGATCTCGTTTAAGTGGTCGCATGGTTAGTTCGCACGGTTTGACAAACTGTGCGCTAACCATGCGTTAGCTACTGCCTCTGCCACCCTTCTTGTACAGTTTGGCCACATGGTTAGACAAACCATGCACCGCCTATGTGGGAGTTACTGCCTCCAATACCAACTCTGCACGGTTTGGCCGCACGATTTAGACAAACTGTGCGCCTCCCGTTCGACTTCTCTTTTTGCCCCAAAACTCATTCCAAGTTCTCCCGACTCTCCCATTTGTCACCCTTAACTTTATAACCATTAAAAGCATCAAGAAAGGGTTACATACCAGAAACTGGGGGTACTACATTGGGTTAGACTACTCATTATCCAGGAGGATTATGACTTGTCTAGAAAAGTGGAGCTTGGTTATCTATCAATACATGATTACTATTATGGGGATTGTTAATTCCATATGATTAAAAAAATTTATAGGAAAGGGATTCATGTACCATATACATTAGATTTATTTGGATATGTATGAATATAGTTGTATTTTAATTTAAGCTTTTAACACAATATATGGGTTATATAAATAGTTACACATCAATATGGTTTGAATATATTGATTTGGTGAAAGGAATATGATTGAAAATTAAATCAATTAAAGCATGAATACATGTTAATGGGAATAAAATGTTATAATATGGTGGGATTAAATCCCATTTAAAATAAAAATTATCATATTCCATCTAAAGTAAACACTTATTAAGACCTTGATCATCCAACCAGGTAGTTAATTCCAAAGATGAGTGTCTATAGATTATCTTGTGTAAGGAAATAAAGTAATGGGTGACCCAAATATTCTTGTTCTTGTAATTTTATTTGGGGTAAACTTAGTTGGGATACCCTAATAGGAGTAGGTTATGAAAGGAATAAAGTTGATTTTATTCATATGATGGATTGGGTAAAGAGTTATAAACTAAACTATCTAAGATTTATATATTATATGATTGTCATGATGGCCTACCTAATTAACTAGTTTTTGAGAGAAATGAAAAATTTGACTCATTACTTAGTGTAATATAAATATTTTACCACTAATGGATATGATGATTTTAAAGTGTGATGTCATTTTAGTGGGGAACATTTAATAAAATTCCTTATTAAATGAAAGTAAAACATGATACTCATTTGATAAAAGCATTTGTTATTGATAAATTTAATCATCATCATCTAACATGTCTTTGAGATCAATATATATATATAATTAGAATATTAATGTAGGAAACTTATTATACTTTCACAAAAACTTGTGAACCATTCTTAAAGAAGTAAAATTATACGATCAGAGAAATATCTTCCTAAGAAACTAACTATTAAATTTATTCAACAAATGAATATAGATTCCTATGATTAATATAGAATTATTATATTAATGTTTCAAAAGAATTAGATGAAAAATAACCAAATGAACTTTATTTTCCCTTAATATGCTCCATGTGATTGTGTATGTTAAAGAAGTGGAGACACTAGAGATATCCTTTAAAGTCTTTTTTTGGTTGTGAAATACATTTTATTTTCCTCATTTTAAATGTTCCAATAGTATGAAAGAGTTACAGAAAAGTTTACCCTAATTTTTCAAAATGGTGAGGATAAATGAACTGGTCATGATATGTTCAAGTTTTTGTGTTGTATCAATAGTAAAAGTGGGTGAAATATCAAATAGAAAAAATAATACATAGTTGTAAATTTTAATAATGATTCTTCATAATATCTTATAAAGGTCATTGAAACCTAAAGGTAGAGTTATAAAGGAAGAACATTACTTCCATATAATGTAATTGTCGGACATATCTGAATAAATAGATAGTCCATTTCAGGTATTGGTGTTATATTAATCAATTATTCATTTTTGAAAGGTATATGACACTAAACATATATTTTATAAATTTTTCAAATATAAATGAGTTCAAAATCATGTAAGAATTAAAGAAACTTGTAGTTTTCATTAAAATGATGAAACAAAGAGTTTTTAATTCATATATTTGAATATAATAGAAAATATCAAGCTCATATGTATCTATATAAATGGTGTGTATAGTTACCTCGTTTTTCTTTTATGATATTAAAAATTGTTTTTTAACAAAGAGTTTTTATGAGAGATGAAGGCAATACACATGATTTATGATTCATAAAACTCTATAACGTGTTTGAAAATGAGTAAAGGATAAAAAATATTTTTATCCAAGATAAAAAGTTTTATCCAAATTTTTGTTAAACTATTAGGGATGTAATCCCACCACTGCTCAGTGGAATATTTTAAAGAATAATATATTCTTTGTAGAATAATGCTCCAAACACAAAAATACAATAAAATATATGGATAAAATATTCAATTTCTTAAATGTTCCTATTAAAAGGATATATATGTGTTATTTCTTGATCACATATTAGTTTTTTGCATCTTATTAATATGTTCTAAAATGAATATAATGTATAAGAGGTTAGTGAGAGTATTTTTGTACTTTAAGAATTTAAATGTTAACAAATAAATGATTCTTCCATTCAAAATAAAAAGTGAATATCACTTTATATATTAAATGATTCTAGGATGTGTTGGTAATGAAAAATTTAAATACATACATTGGTTTCCAAAAGATTTCAAGGTAAAATCTTGATGGAAAATATTATAAGAATGATAATGGTGAGAAACTTATAAAGAGATCTAAGTAGAAAACATAAGTTATTAACATCATACCATTTGATGTTTTGGAGTTATGAAGTTGAATATTATGTTCTAAGAGTTTAACATTAGGAATATGATTCCTAAGTCTCACTATTATTCAAACTAACTTACTATATAGATGTTATTCTATAAAGGATTTTAGTGGGAGGGTTTTATCAGATGGTCACATGGATATGTATCCAGAATTACATAGAGATGTAATGAGTTTAACAAAATCCTAAAATTAAAGAAAACATAGGGCTGATCTATAAGTATATCATATGTGATATGATGAGGAAGTTTCTTATGTTTGGTTTTTTTAAATTCTTAAAATGGTTTAAGAATATAAAATGTATCATGTTATATAATAAAGAGGTATACATTTTATCGTTCTTTCATGTTGGCTGCATATATACTCATAAATTGAAATGATAATTAACCTCTCAAAGTATGACTTTAATTTATACTTAATTGAAGTTCATCATGGATTATTATTGGTTTAGATGAAATTTTAAGGTTATAGTGAGTGAAATTATTTTATTTGGATATAGAATATTCTCATGAGGCACAAATAAAAATCACTAGATGACACACAAAGTATACCACATAGATTGTCATACACTATGTATTTGGAATACCAGGGGATCATGGTTCATTATTGTATTTCCCTATACCAAAGGTTGGTGAGATACTTGGAATGATAACCTTTATAATTTTATATTATTATTATGTAAACCTTGAGGCTTGGATAATCTGGGGTGGTTGGGTATGTTTCTAATCATGTGTTAGTTAGAGCTCAACCATAATGGGACTCATCCACTCATATGATGAATATAAAATTTGGGCCCTTGATTGAGATAGAATGAGGAATTTTACCATCATTCCTAGATAAGACATATTATGTTATTATCTATTGGGTAAGGGTTATGTGATGTGATCATTCATAAAGGTGACTGGCATGTGATGTATTCATTGGTCAAGTCAATCTATACTTGAAGAATTAACAATTCATAAGTATATATATGGGATTAATATACTTTATGTATCATAGTTACTTGAGGTATTATAAAAAGGGATCATAAGAAAATACATACTTTTATATGATATAGCTAGTGGGAATAGTTATAGAGATACTTTTGTTTGATGGAAAGCATTCCAAATCCCTTTTTTGATTGAGTAGCACTGATTTTTTTCTGGAAGTCACACTTTTATTACATTTTTTAATTTGGGAATGCATATTTTTTCAATACTAAAAATTCATTTGGGGTCACACATTTTTGGTAGACCAAATGAGGATTGATCTTAACTCATAGATCTACTCTAAAAGTGTTTTAGAGTTTATCCAAAATTAGTTTTGGATTAAAATTCACAAGGTATTTCACATGTTGTGAAATATGGTGAAGTTAATGATAGATTTTCAAAATTGTTTTTGGAAATATAAAAAAGGTGCTTTGGACATGGTTTAACAAGTTATTATATGTGATAAAATATATTGTGAAATATCACAAAGTCTATTATTCTTTCATTCGAGTTGGGGTTTAATGGAAATATGACCTAAACCCCTTATGCATGCGATACATTTAGGTTGTATATTATTACATGATAAATATCGTATTATGAATCATGATTTTCATGATACATCCATATCCTATTGTATTGGATTACTTGGACATATCATTATGAACTAGATTGTATTATACGATCTGCATTTCATGCTAAGATATGTTGGGAAGTTGAATGATAAGCATTATCATTCAGGAATATCCTACATTGGATATCATCAATTGAGAAATTTAATTATATGAAACAAATGGTAGGATCAAAGATGAATTAATATTATGAATCCATGAAATTATATAAGGATCTTCTCGAATTCTTCATAACATTCGAGTAAATTCAATGAAGACACAGGAATATCCTGAGGCTTATACAAATTGTAAAAAGGCTACAGAGATAGCATATACATTTTTTGGATTCTCCCTTTTCTCTTTCTCCTTCCACCTTAAACTTCATGAGATACTAGAATATCACGAGAGATGTGAGAATTCTACCTAATATTTTGGGTGATTCGATGCAATCTATGTATAGATCGTGGTAGAGGGAGTCCTTTAACTACATCCATGGGATATTCATTAATAATTTTAATGAAGAAGGAAGCACAATCAGTTATACATTCTCCATTTATGTTATACATGGTTTTGGGTTTCATACATGGTAGATATTAGGTATTTTGGTAACATGTTGTTTATATTGCATTTATTAATTGTTAAATGATCCTTGGAAACCCATAAAAATTAATTTTATTAAGATAAATAATCTATTTAAAAAATGAAATTCAACTTCCAAAACAAAAAAAATAATTTCCTAAGTCTCAAAATATATTTTATCCCATTAAAAAATTTCATTCTTTTTCTCTTTTTATTTATATAATTTATTTAAAAAATAATAATTTTTTAAGGGTATCTATAGTTGGTATCAAGGAAATGTTTAATTAATTTGATAATAATATTAGACATAAAAATAAATCCTCTATCAAATTAAAGGATTTCATAATTTAGGAATATTATACCTAAGCATTAATTCATCCATGTGAAGAATTTAATTTTCTATGCTCTATTAGCATGTATTTTTTTCTCACTAACTATTTCTATTTTATAAAATGGTGGGAACCATGAACAATAAAATGAAGTGGTGAATAGTATAATCATTATTCACTCAATATTGAAGAAATATTTATTTGATTATATATCAATACATTCCTTCATATCTTACAAGTTTTCTATAAATATTAAATTAACTCCCCAATACATTTAAGTTGATATACTAATGAAAAAACCTAGTTGTGAAATTGTTACAACTCATTCATTTTAATTTTATGTAATTAGCATGTGTAGGATGATTCTTCTTATAAATTTTATAATTCTTCATTTGGTGGAATTTAAAAGCTATATTGGGCTTGGACTGGCTCCCTTAATATAGGGATTGTATCAAATACTAGGAAAAGGAAATCTATTTGAATATTACAAAGCATCCTATGATTTTTTAATAATAAAAATGGGTTCATATATCTATGTTTTTTGAATAATTTAAATTTTTGGGTATTAATACCCGATAAAGAATAATATCTTTCTAAAATAGTTGATATAAAGGAAAATATCTTCCTTTAAATCATGTCTATTATAAGGTAATATAATCATGTATTCCTTTAAGAGTTTACTTTTATTCCTATAGTTCTTAAGGTTGAGTTATCAATATAAATCATTTCTATTTCTACAAAAATTTCAAATATTCCATATAAAATATACTTCATACAACAGGATAAATTAAAGAGGAAACTACAAGTGAATTTGGAAAAGGGGTTTATATGACCTAGTGTATCACCTATAGGTGCACGGTTCTCCTTATCAAGAATAAATATGAGTCGATGTAACTTTTAATTTACTACTGAGAGTGAGACTATATCATTATAAAGAATAAGTGAACCTTACCATAGATTGATGAATTATTTGATAAACATCATAGAGCCCAATACTTCTTAAAATAAGATCATTTTTTTGGAAATCATCAATTGAAGGTTAAGGGAGAAGATATTAAAAAGATATCCTTATGTATAAGATATAACAAAATTATTTTATAGTGAACCCATTTGGACTCAAAAATACCCCAGATATCATAGGGATTTGATGAATATAGTCTTTAAATAATACTTTGATAAATTTTAGGAGATATTTATTAATGATGTTCTCATATACTCTAAGAGAAAATAAAAACATCTAAGTATTTTTCCATTAACTTTAATGAAGGATAATTTGTTTGAAAAATTCATCAAGTGTGTCTTTTGGATGCAGAAAATCACATTCTTGGTATATGAGATAACAATTGAGGTAATTTCCATAGATAATTCCAAGAAAAATGTGATTAAAGAATGGACCAAATAAAAACATGTCATAGAGATCCATAGTTTTCATGGATTATATGGGTACTACCGATGTTTTGTGGTAAATTTCTCCTGAATTTATATCCCACTAACTATGTTAACACAGAAGGAATTAGAGATTATCTGGATGAATAAATGTGAAGAAATTTTTAAGGATCATAAGAAGAGTCTGGTCACTACAGCTATACTCACACTACCCTCAAGTGAATAATGGTTTGTGATATATTTTAAAACTTCAAAGTATGGCTTTTGTTGCATAATTAAGCAAAATGATAATGTCGTTTCCTTTTCCTTGATAAATTTAAATATTCATGAGAAGAATTACTTGATGTATGATTTTTAGTTATAAGATGTTATATATGCATTGAATATTTGGTGGCACTAGTTTTATGGATAAAAGTGTTAAATATATAATAATCATAATAGTTTAAAGTATATATTCACACATAAAGAGATAAACATGCATCAATGAAGACTTTTAGAGATAATTAAAGACTATTAATTATTTATACATTACTAACTAGGGAAGTTGAATAATGTAGTTAATTCTCCTAGAATAAAAGAACCTACTACCCTATCCATGATGAGGATTGAGAAATACCCAATCTTCATGGGCATGAAAATGATATATCTATAATGTATAAATATATGGAAGAAATCCAACCTTTCCTAGATGATTACCCAACTATCTATTCAATAAAAAATATAAGAGGCACAAAGGTATGATTTTGAAATGAAAAATAATTTGAAATAAATATTGGAAGTGAATTTTCATGAATTTAAAATCATCAAATATATATTAATTCAGTTTAGAACTAGAATATCAATATCAAAAACACATTAGATAAAGAAGGGACAATAAGATTATGATAATAACACATATTTATCCATACACTTTGAAAATACCAAGATATGCCAAGAAATTAGATAGTAGTTCTGGTGGGACAACATGAGGAAAGAGAGCGTAGAGTATACCTCAAAGTTATTGGTATGTCGCAAAGTTAATGTTGGGTGTCTAAAGTCTAAAAGGATGATACAAAAATTACTCATACCAACATGGAAATGAGATAACAACACCATGGTTTTTTCTATGGGTCTTTCAAATGAGTTTAAATGAGACAATTCTATATGTGTTGTGGTGTATTGGATTATAAATACTACCTTCTTTATCACCATTCTAGAAGATTTCACACTTGATAAAATTTATAAAATATATATCAATGAAGTGATGAGGCTGTATGGGCCCAAACTTTCAATCATATCTGATCAAGATCCAATTTTCACCTCAATGTTTTAGAGGATTCTTCAATATTCATTGAACACGGATTTAAAGTTCAAGACAACCTATCATCGCCAAAAAAGATAGATAATTAGATAGGACCATCTAAACACTAGAAGACATGTTAAAACCGTATTCTATGGATTTAAAAGGATATTGGGATCAATATATTCTATTGGTTTAGTTCTCATATAAAAAAACTTATGCGCAAGTATATAAATAGACCCATATGAATATTTATATGGGAATAGATGCAGAACTCTGATTTTATGGGACGAAGTTGGGGAGAAAAAGCTACTGGGACTTGAAATTTTATAAGAAATTATATAGAAGTTTAAAACCATTTAGCAACATGTTAAAGTCATACGAATTAAATAGAAGATCTATATTGAAAATAATCAGAGAGACCTAGATTTGGATGTTAGATATAAATTTTTTACTTTGAATGTCTCTGAAGAAGAGAGTTATGAGGTTTGTAAAGAAATGAAATATTATCCCTAGGCACATTAGACCCTTAAAGATTCTTGATTGTATAGGAGCTATGAACTATTGACTAGAACTTCCACCAAACCAGGATCAATTTCTTAATGTGTTCCATGTTTCTTTCTTGAGGAAGTGCATACTCAATCCCTCACATGTGCTAAATCTAATGGTGATAATACTGGAGCATAAACCCTATTATAGGGAGTAATCGATAATGATCATATATTATAGAGACAAATTTCTACACAATATGATAACTCATCTTGTCAAAGTACTTTGGTGAAACCATATATACCAATAAGAGACATGGGAACTTAAGGATAGAATGAAATAGAATTACCCTATCAATTCTTGGATAAGAATATAAATAGATATTTCATGTAATAAATTCCTAAATGGGGGAAGAATGTAATGACTTGGATATATCAATATGAAATTTTCCTTCTAAATATATATATCCAGCATAGTATAAATAAGTCACATGAACCACCTAATGAAAATGAACACTATTTAATTTCATCATTATATAACATTTAATATGAAGGATAGATTCATTCTATAAAATTAAAAATAGTACAATGTGAAAATATAAAAAAATAAATAACATCAAATGAATTTGAAAATCTATAGGGTCATGGTATGCCATAAATATTATAGCCATGGATAATCTATAAAAACACTAAACATAATAAATAATATTGACATTTTATATAGAAAATCATAAGATAAAATTAAGTGAATGATGAATGAATGAAATAAAAAGTATTTATAAGAAGTATAAGGGTTAAATGAGCACTATTTAGGTAAAATGAATTTTATTTTTTGAATAAATATTTCAAAATTATCCAAGAGTTGTTTTTTGTGTTTTTATAAAAAAATATGAATTTTAGGGTGAATTAGTAAAAAAATGGGTTTGCAAATACAATATTTTTTGTGAAATAATATTGATGTAATGATGGATTAATGAATTATATAATTTATTTCTCAACCCAAATTAATCTTAATAATATAACATGTATATTTAAAATAATAAATTCAATTTCCAAACCCAGAAATTTATTTTCAAAGTACAGAAACATATTTTTATCCATTAAAACTATATTTTTTTATTTTTTTCTCTATTACTTTGTGTAATTTAATAAAAAAATAAACTTTAGTTTTGGGATGGAATAAAAATAATGAAAATATTTTTTTATTTAAATAATATTCAAAATCACAAAGAAGACCACAATTTATAGTCTTTACTGTGAAATAATTTTACATTCAATGTTTTAACTCAAAATACCCCACCCCCATAATTTTAAATAACCCTCTCACCCCCATGGTAAATTAATTACTAAATTCATGAAATTTTCTAGTCCTTACCCATATACATCCTCTTGAGCCTCCTATTATTCTTGGAAATATTTTGGTATCATCCTACTCTAAGAATTCATGGCCTTAGTCTTTTATCAAAAGGAGTATTCATTGAGGAAGTAGTAACTTGTAATTCTCTTTATTTAATTTTTTTTCTTATTGTATTATCTTATTATCACATCCATTTTAACCTCCCTGTGATAATTAATTATTTAATATAAATTATATAAATGATATTATACTATATTATAGTTATTATAAACAACATATATTATTTATCACCCTTTTTTGACACGTCCTATTAATGTTCAATTTTTCCACCTTGGAGGACGTTTTTAATTAATAATTTGGAATATCCTTTATGACTTGTTAGTGTATCTTATATATATAATATTTATATGTGTTTTAATTTATTTTTAATCTCCTTGAGTTAAAGGAGATAATGAATAAATAACAATGATCAACACCTCAATATTAAAATGAAAATGGATTAAATCAAAAAAAAAATATCATCACACCATTCTATGTTTAAAAAAAAATTAAGTAATTTAAAATGGTATTAAATGATATAAAATAACATAATTAATTTAAAATATTTTTTTAATAATTTTTTAATAAACATAATCTTATTATACAGCAGGTGTAAGCATGATGAAGAAAAAAATGACCTAATGTAAGGGGATCTCTATCAATATTTCTCTTTAAGAATATATCTATTTATCTAATATTCATTCATGATATTTTATATATTTTCTAACCTAATTATATTATTGATTTTATTATTGTCCTTTTTTGTGGATCTACATATGTATTTATTTTGATCTCAAACATTTATACTCAAATCATGCCTTATAATGTTCATAAGGGGAATCATCACTAATTACTTCTCACATAGTCATAAATTTTATAATATAACCCTTTTTCATTAATGATTTATTTTCTTCCTTATAAATTTATATTTCTAATTTTATAATACCTTTCAAGATATTATTCTTCTCGATATCTATTAAGATCACTTTAGGATATTCCCAATACTGAGTGGGAGGGAATTGGTGTTTGTAACTCTTGATCAATTAATAATTTATCCCTTCTTTTACCTATGCACTTATTTAGTGAATGGATGTATCTCACTCAATACTCGCCATAGGTTTTCATATACATAACATAAGAAAATAATGCAACAAGGATACTAGGATTTGTTAACAAGGTTTGCCTCCAATATAGATGACTATGTCCCTGGTGTATGGTGGCTATTATCCCACTAGCATACAATTACAATTTTATTATCAAGATGGAACTCAGGAAAAGGTATATACGTGGACTCATAATATCAGTACCGACCAAGTATAATGAAATCACTAACATACATCACTTTGATTATAAGATTTGACTCATAACACCTTAAAGTAGATTAGTAGTAATGGATCATATCCCCCTTGGATAATAGGAATCTAATCTTCATCCTCAATATACAGAAATATTTTGGTTTTCATAAAACATAAAAATCAATGGGGTGTCTCTTACTTGTATTAATATTTAAGGTTTCATTAAAATTATTCATAACTTACGATATAGGATATCATAGGCTAGGTCTCTCACATCTTTTGGGCTGAATAATAATCTAAAGATGTGTCTTATGGTGTCTCTTTTCTATTCTTATTTTTCTTCAATCTGAAATAATTTCTTTCATAACATCGTTGGATATTTGATACTTGACACACAAAGTATGCACTATGATTTAAAATTTGGTTTTCTCTTTCTTCGATACACTAGATCAGTAACATGACATAGTATCAGCTCCTTCTAATATTTTTTCTAACTCAAGGTTTTCTATAGGATATAGTAGTGTAGAACCACACTATTTTCTTCTTTTTCTATATTTTTTATATTAAAAGTCATGTAAAAATATTTCTATATTCAAATATGTGAATGTTCTTGATTTGAGATATAATATCTCTTTCGCAATTCCCATATTTCTCCTAGAGAAAACTTTTATACAAATCTCCCTAAGACTCAAGATTTATCATTCCACTATCCATCCTCAATTATCACTATAATTTTCTTTATTTAAATTATCCACAAAATCTTATAAATTCAAATTCTATTTTGGATTATTGGAATGTGGTGAATCGATTATGGTCATAGCTCCATCTGTTATAGCATAAATTTATCTCTCAATATCTCTTCTTCATCATGTATTGCGGTGTGGTTCTCACATCCATGGTATGAAGGTATTCTCATATAACATATATATCCTATGATCATTCTATATTAATATACAGCATCATAGTTTGTTCATATTCTATATAGAATAAAGTATACTTCCTTGGATCTTAGCTAGAGTCACAATTCATTTAAATAATTATGATGTATCCTCCATTCGAAAACAGATCTTGAATCATTTGGTTTGATTATTATTCTTCATAATATCTAATTTTGGAAATCCCATATCTATCTTTTCATAATAATAAAAATGACTCTTATGATAATTCCAATGGATCCTTAAGAAAATGTATTTGTCAAATTTATGGTGGTGAAATTCACATTATGATACTCAATGTGTGTTTCATGCCTTTGTAATATTTTTGATCAACTTCCATTTCATTAGGTTAGATTAACCTTATGAAGCTCTCTTTCCCTCCTTGATGAACCTTACGAACTTATAAATCAGCCTGACAAATGTTGAGGCAACCTTACAAAGTTTCATAATTAACACTATGAAGTTTCCTTTACTATTTTTTCACATAAGTTAACCTTAAAAAGATTGAGGGAAAGTTACAAAGAAGCTCTAAAAGGAACCTTGTGAAATCTAGTAGAGTCTGGGAGTTTTAAAAATCCATCAAAAACTATAATTTACAAAACTCATCCATATTAAAACATAACAACATAGAATATTCTCAAACACTTATAATTGAATTGAAGCTACTTCAAATAATCTTTTATCAAACAATAATGTATTCTAAAAATTATACAACATATAAATATTCCTTATAACAATTCATCAAGATTCCACTACCTCAATTCAATTTCTACAACATTAAATAAGTGTACTTTCATCCAAATAACAATAAATATTTATAATAATCACATGGAATAATCTTCGCATATTACTTACAAACCTTCTTCATAGAGATAATATATCCTCAATGATATATACCCCATGGGGATCAACTTAAAACTCTACATATTCAAATAGGATTTAACCAAATCTATATATATAACACTAAATATGTTTTCTT
This sequence comes from Viscum album, assembly GCA_963277665.1. Lineage (NCBI taxonomy): Eukaryota > Viridiplantae > Streptophyta > Magnoliopsida > Santalales > Viscaceae > Viscum > Viscum album. Next base: position 1,302,426,167 of record OY728161.1, read on the forward strand.
ATTATTTTCCATGTGAATATATCTCTAAATATCCAATGGAAACATCTCACATCCATTTGAAACATAAATTATTATAGAAACCACTTTAGCTTATTTAGATCTTGATTAAACAAATTATCTACCTATAATATAAAACAGAAGGCCTTCCAACTAGTTTTTTCACATAGAAAGTAGCAGCAACTGACTTCCATGATATAAATTGATTCTTTAATCCTCATAAAATATTCATACCTTATCACATAATGATACATTTGATGGGAAACACTAACCTTCTTCTCATAAACATGATTGGGCACTCCTATTAACTTCCAAGCTTTTATAACCCAATATATATTGACATCACCCATAATAGCTACATGCACATTGTGACTTATTGATAAAAAATAAAACATGTCACAAAGTGGGTTCAACAATCTCCCCCATTGTATTTTTTATCAATACCAATGTGATTCAATGCATGTAAATATGTTCTTTCATCTTCTCATCTCTTTCACTTATCATTTTTATTCTCTCCCCCTTTCTCATTATCTTATTTAATTATCTTATCTCCCCCTTATTAATAGAAAATACAAAGATCTTGGGAGAGGGTGGTATCAATTCACTTATAGAAATGTGTCGTCAATTATTGCACTCTAAGTCTACTTGATCCATGATCGATGTATAAAATAAGAGGGACTAATCTTAATAACAAATTAATCCATAAATCAATAAAAATGATACCAAATAAACACTTTTATAGGGGTTTTTAAATTTTTTAAGTTGATACCAACTGATAAATTAATTCACATGATACCAATTGTTAAATGAATTCTCATATATTTTTCCAACCTAAAATTCCTATAGTCATCTTAGCACAAAGATTAAATAATTTCAACAAATCTAGCAGGATAAGCTTTAGAAATCAACCATTAACTTTACCAAATTATTTATGTTCATGTAATTAATTAAATTAATTTATCCTCCTCAATAATAGATTTTATTCATTTAAATCAAGGGTGATTCTATTTCCATACATACCGTTATAATAAAATCTTCAAACACTTTCTAGAAGTTTAAAATTTTCATGAAATATAATGTTATGGAAACTACTTATAATTTATCCCACTCAAGGGATAACCTTCTACTTCAATTCATTAAGTTGGATATCTCTATCAGATTTACTTCAGGATACCACATGTTGATATTGAACCAAAATAAAACCTTTCAAACTATTATAAAAATTTTAAAACTTTTCCATATTTATCAATTATCCCATTAGGAACTTAAATCACCTATAATTCCCTATAAAGAAAGCACAAAATTTTAACATAATAGATGAGGGAATAAGGTTGAACTATTTTGGTCATTAATGAGAGAAGTAAGGTTGGTAATTTCTTCTTAACCATATTTATCCTCCATTTCTCCTCTATATTTGAATGTTTTCTTCATACTTTATCTTTTATTTTTTAAATAAGTGTTCATTTTGAGAATTATGGTCTCTTTTATTATTTCAGAAATATCTTTGTGAGAAATATTATTCTTCTTGACATTATAAAACAAGGAATATGAGTCTTTTGGGGAAGGATTTGTTTTATTTTAGAATGTACACTTAAGACATTATTATGATTAAATAGTCTTCAGGAATATGTCCAACTTTCTTGCAACTTTCATGCATCACTTTAGAAATTAGTAGGTTATCATTTTTTGATAACCACTCATGAAATTCATCTTATTCAGGGGGAACAAATTATTTCCCTTTAGTTCCATCACTTGCTTCTGATTATTCTAATTTCATTACATTTTCTAATTAAGTTGGCTATATGATCACATATTATTTGGGGAATGTTCCTATTCTTCTTGGTTCTTCGAAATAGATTTACATAAATTTTCCTCACCAACCTAGTATTATTGTTCTTGTCTTGGATTTATTTTATCTATTTTTTCTCTTGTTTTATTCCATTAATACCAACAATAATAGATTTTTTGTACAATTACATGGGGTGTCCTATTCTACCAAAATAGAAGTGGCACTTATTTTATGGAATTATTCTTGAATTTGTTGAGTTTTCTTTAAGGAGATTTTTTATTTTTCTTATACCCCAAGGATAACTCACTCATATTCAACTTCAACGGTATTCTCTTCTCTATTAGTTTTGATTCATTCTTGGTTTATTTTCACAATCATGAATCTTTAATGTGGCCAATTTAATTGTAAGATCCATAAAGATCTTCAAAACATTCAAATTTGTTAGAGATATATGGATTTTTAATTTTCTTTTTTGATATTTACTTCAAATCAACCTTGATCCCCCTTGACATAGGCTTTCTTTGTCTTCTAGATATTGGAATATTATTACAATGATATAATTAGTTGTTCCCAAATCTATCATAAAACTTGTAGTATCCAACAAGTATTATTTTTATCCTTTTAACTGCAATCTAGATGGAATTTAATAATTTCTTTTTTTGATTTATTTTAATCTTTATTTGGGATTAATTTAGGGAATAAATTCTTCTATACTTTCTTTCATCGACTATAGATATAGTGGTGGGTTATTATTTATTTTTCTTCTTCCACATTTTTATAGGTTTGAATTCTTCACATGTTCTATACATGAGACCATAATTAGCATAAACATAATTTTCTAGTATAGATGGTACCTATTCCTTTGAGGTTAATAAATATCGATCATTAGATGATCTCAAGATATTATTTACACCAGATAGATTTATTTTATCATAAGATTAATTATTTTAATTCTATGTGGTAAGATATATTCTCTCATATTATTATAAATACTCCACTTAAACTTCTTCCAAATTCACTAATTTGATATCAAGATCAAGACATTTCGTATTGAGAATTAGTTTTTTTATTGTTCAAAGAAAGAAGGCAAGAGGGTGGTTGAATTTCCATTTTAATAATTAAAGAAATAGGAAATATTAAATTCAAATATAAACTATATTGATATTATAAAGTGATAAAGTGATAAATTGATAAATTCTATACATAATAAAAATTTTAGTTCAATATTAATTGAGTGAGTATGAAAAGTGGAAAATAGAGGTATCGAATTTATGCAATATCGTGTATCAAGTTTGAATTATGCAATGCATAAATTGAAATAGAAAGAAAAAATGGTTTGATAAAGGAGTTTAGAAATAGATCGATGTGAACACTTATATATCCTCACCTCAGGTTGATCGGTTTTTGTTATTACTCCCTTGATCTTGGTAGTGATCAAGAAACTCATCCCTCGTGATTATTGTTGTGTGTAACACCCCAAGCTTTTACAAATAAATTTAATAAAATGCATGAAAAACTAAGACTCTAAAAAACACTCTGTTTTAAGAATATTGTTATAAACTAGTCTTTAAACATAATTTTTTCACTTCTATGATTTGAATTTGAAAAAATGGACATCTACGGTTGTGATTAGTAAGTTATTTGGAGTTTGATAGAACTAACTTGATTTTTTTATGAATAGTAACACACCCTTGTGAATAGTAATATAAATAGTAATATGACCCTTATAAATAGTAAATCATATTATTATTTTATTTTCTTTATATTATAATATAATGAGATCTTTATTAATTTTTCAAGGTGATATAAAATGAGTTATATATTTAAATTCTTATTTTTCAAATAAATTATGATTTTATTTAAAAAATAAATAAAAATTATTTAAAAAATTATTTTCAAAAAATGGAGTTCATTTTTTAATTCTACACTTTGAAAAATGGTTAGAGTGAATTTTTGGGATTTTTCGGAAATTCTTGAATTTTTTATGAATAGTAAAATACAGTAATTTACCGTTTGTATACATTATATGTTAAGTACACTATTCCTAGCATCGTGGCTGATTTAATAACCCTTTATTAGAACTCACATGATCTATTTACTATTTAGGGTCACATGAATCAACACTATTCATAATCTTGAGCAAAAATATTAAACTAGTGATTAAAATAATGGAAAACCCCTCCTCTCCTCCACTATAAATAACCCCCCCCCCTCTTCCAATCACACCTCTAATGCTTTGATAATTGTATTAATTATTCCCAATACCCTTCACAAGGCTCTTCCCCATATCCAAGACTTTCTGGTCTCACCAAATCCAAAACCAAAGGCCTTAAGGATGATCTCAAGGAGAAGAGATCAAGAGGTAAAAATCCTCTTTCATTTTCTTGTGTTTTCTTTTCAGTTATTTTATTTTCTTATACTCTCTTAATCTACCCTTATTCAAGAGGTATGAAATCCAAAATATTATATATATTATATATTTTTATCATTTTTATGGAAAAATTCATCATCATTTTTTCTTCTCTTCCTCTTATTCTAAAAATAAAAACATCGTCTATGATGTGTTGATCTACCGACATCATGGATGATGTGTCTTTAATTTCCTTTACTTACTTCAAATATGGTTGTAAACCCATTTTAATGGTTGAAAAAGATTTTAAAGGTTATTATATGACCTCTATTATGTTTTTGAATTAACTTATATGCATAATATTAAATTTATATGATGAAACAAGTTTGTGATTATCGAAGAACCGAAAAAATGATCTAAACGAATATCACTAATGATTTATCTAAGGATTAATCCTTATACCATATGACCAAAATTATTTATGGAATAATTTAAAATTATGGAAACATATTAACACCATTTTATTCCACTTATGGAGTTTCTCTTCCATTTGACAAGGAAATCCTTTACGAACCAACCTGGGAAATCATGTAAAGAACACAACTGAAACAATAGAAAGAACAAAATATTATTAATTAATGGGTGGAATAGTGTTATAAAATGATAATATAATATGTTATAAACATAAATATTTTTTCTATAAAATATTAATAACACTCTTTTAACCATTATACATGAGGTTTAAACAAGTTTGAAGTAATACAAACCCGAGGTAAGCGAATTATTAACCCAATTTCCATTCTTTGGGTTAACCTTATATTTCATTGATTATATGGTTGTAAGATTGTTTTTGTAATATATTTTTGTTTATATTTTGTTTTATTGTATTAATTTATAGTGTATAAACATACTCCATTCATTCTATTAATTCTCATATCAAGGATATGATATTTTTAAGGGACTTTCCTTTAAAAACCCTCTTTTAAAATTCTATTTTACAAAATTTAAAAAGAAATGTTTTTATGAAATTATTCATATTTTATGATTATGTTATGGTTATTGTGTATTTTTTATGATGAATGTTGGGACCTATATCTCCCTATAATTCATTAGGTATGTGTATGTTGTAGGTCAGTTGTATGGTAACTCCAAGTGTAACTGTGATGGTTACACCATAAGGTAGTCGTGAGGGTTACATTATAAGGTACCCATGAGGGTTAAAAATCATAAGGTAGTCATGAGGGTTAAAAAAATAAGTAATGACCCAAGACAACCTTATTATCTATTTCTATTTTCTATTATTTATGTAAATCTCATTTTTCACAAATTAAGTATATGATTCTTTATGGGTGAGAAGTTTGTCTTTGTGAAAATGATTTCATATGTTATAAGTATTCATGGAATAATGATTTATCTCCTTCTTTTTATATCCCTTAATGAGATTTTGTGCTCATCCCAAGTTTAAAAAAATCACAAGGTGTAAGAATGGGTAAGAGAAAAGGAGAAGCCAAGATGAATGTTGTGAAGACTATCCATGAAAATATTTTCATGTTTTTATTTAAAACTCTTGTAATATGGAATAAATGGATATTATTTAAAATTGTACCCAATTTGTATTATTTTGGGTTTATATGTATGATTTATGTCCTAAATTTATAAAACTATAAATCAAAAAGATCTTTGAGAATGTAAAGAAGTGAAATCTTGTTGAAATAGATAGATTGTGTAATGTTTAAGGTCAGGTTTAAAAGTTAGTATAATACAAATAGAATACCATAAATTATTTTTACCTTATGTTTATGTTATGTAATTTAAATATTACCATGTTTCTTCATGTAAGATATGTCTGTTCAGAATGGTTTTCCATAGAAGAAATAGGAAACCTAACATTAGAAGGAACTGAGAGGCTGATATCCTTCCGAATCTACAACCAGGAATGGTGGGAATTGGAATTGAGTAGTTTGTTAAAGTAATGGATCAATTGAAGTAGTAAATAAATAGTAGTGGCATCCATGCAAGAGAACAACCAGAGATACCACAAAGGAATATAATAATAGTGGAACATTTTATGAGGCAACACCCTCCTGATTTCAGTGGATCTTCTAACCCAGTAACAGCTAAAGGATGGATTAAATCACTTGAAAAGATATTTTATGTTATGTTATGTTTATATAATCAAAATTTTAGTCTTTCCATTTATTATTTTAAAGTTGAAGTTGGTCAGTGGTGGTCAATGGTCAATAATATCAGGGATAGAGAGGATATTGAAGCCTTAGAGTGGGATGAATTTAAAAGTCTTTTCCTTGAAAATTATTTTCCTAAGGTGGTTTTACTTAGGATGGATAATAAATTCATTGAATTAAGGAAAAAGGAGGAATATTTGGTGGCTATGTATGAAGAAAACTTCACTTGACTGGAAAGGTATGCTCTAAATATTATTTGAGATCTTGATAGTAAAATCAATAAATTTTACTCAGGATTGAATCCAATATATCGAAGGGCATCAGCCTCCTGAGACTTCAAAAGTTATGAGAAACTTGTCTGATGCGCTAAGAGGGTAGAAATGGAGTTTGATGATGATCACTTTCACTTTGAAAAAAAACATAAGAAGAGGTCCAGATGAAAATTTATGGGTAAGAATCAATCAAAGAAAAGTGATGGCAAGAAAGTCCAGATTCCATTTGGTGAAAAGTATGGTAAAAACCACCCTAAGAAATATCTTACCAAAACTGGGAAGTGTTTTTAATGTGGTAAGTTTATAAATATGGCCCGAAATTGTAATTAAAATGATCTTAAGATCAATTCTGATAAGAAAATTACAAAGTGTTTCAAATGTGGTGAGATGGGTCATTATGAAAATGTATGCCCAAAGAAAGATTTGAGTGATGGAAAACAGTTAAACTATAAGTAGAAAGGTGTAGTGAGATCCTTTTCAACTACTTCAGTAGATGTAGGGCCATCCAATAAAGTGGTATCGGGTACTTTTTTTATTTACTCATATTTTTTTAAAGTATTGTTTGAAATGGGGACTACACATTCTTTTATTTCTGAGAAATTTTCTATTAAATTGGAAATATCACCTCAAAAAATGAGACCAGAACTTATAGTTAAAACACCAAGGGGAAATTTTACAACAAAAAAGAATTTTAAGAATCATCCTATTGTTATTTGTGGAAATACATTACCTGAAAACCATGTTTTTTCCCTTAGTAGAGTTTGATGTCATTCTAGGTATGGATTGGTTTTCAATTTATCATACTATGATTTATTATAGACCTAAAGAAGTTGTTTTTTAGAAATATTTTCAGCTTGTATACAATAATGAACTCATACAATTGATAACATATCAGGAATCTAAGAAACTATTAAAAGATAGAAATGAAATTTATCTTACTCATGTTGTTGAAAACAAGCAAACTGTTCAGATTAATGATGTTCTGGTGGTAAATGAATACCTTGATTTTTTTCTGATGAGTTACCTAGTGTTATACCTAATCAGGAATTTGAATTAACAATTGACTTATTCCCTGATGCTAAGACAATTTCAAATCCCCCTTATCGAATGGATCAAATGGAACTTCTTGAATTGAAAAATCAGTTGCATGAGTTGCTTGATAAAGGCTTCATTTGTCCTATCACTTCACCATGAGGAACTCTTATTTTGTTTGTTAAAAAGAAAGATGGTTCCATGAGACTTTTCATTAATTATATAGCTTTTAATAACATTATTTTTAAGAATAAGTATTCTTTTTCTCACATCGATGACTTGTTTGATCAGCTCCAGGGAGCTCAGTATTTTTCCAAGATTGACTTCATATTTGGGTACCATCAGCTGAAGGTGAAGGATAATGACATTCCAAAAATAGATTTTAAAACTATATATGGTCACTATGAATTTTTTGTTATGTGTTTGGGTTAATTAATTCACCTGTTGTATTCATGGTTCTTTTTAATGGAATATTTCATGAGTTCTTGGATAAGAATTTGGTTGTGTTTATTGATGACATTCTGGTATATTCTAGAAGTAAAAGGAGTATGAAAAACATCCAAGGGTTGTTTTGTGAACCTTAAAAGAAAATAAAATATATGGAAAATTCAGAAAGTGTGAATTTTGGTTACAAAAAATTTCTTTCCTTGGTCACATTGTTTCTAAAGATGAAATAATTATTGATCCTGCTAAAACAAAAGTTGTTCAAGAATGGCCAAGACCCGCAAATGTAACCTAGATTCGTAGTTTTCTTAGTTTGGTAGAATATTATAGAAGGTTTTTTGAAAATGTTGCATGATTATCTAGTCCACTGACTAAGTTAACTCGAAAATGAGTTAAATTCATCATGATAAAAGAATGTGATGATTGTTTTTAGAAATTGAAAAAAGATTAGTGAATTCTCTAGTTCTTACCCTACCTTCTAGAAATGGAGTGTTTTTCATCTACAGTGATGCTTTATTAAAGGGACTTGGTTGTGTTCTGATACAGAATGATTAGGTAATTGTTTATGCTTCAAGGCAACTAAAACCTCATGAGTTAGATTATCTCACACATGATTTGGAATTAGCAGTTGTGATTTTCGATTTAAAAATTCAGAGGAAACATTTATACAGAGCCAAATATGAAATATATACTGACCACAAAAGTCTTTAGTATATATTCACTCAAAAGAAATTAAACATGAGGAAAATAAAATGGCTTGAATTGATAAAGGATTATGATTACACGATCAATTACCATCCTAGAAAAGAAAACAAAGAGGCAGATTCCTTGAGTCTAAAAAATCATGCATAATTAACTATGTTATGAATGGAATAATACCCTTTGATTATTGATTTAATGAATTTTTGATTGGAATTTGTTGGTGTAATAAATTCCCCTATTTTGTTTCAAGTTTTAGTACAGTTATCTTTTTCAGATAGAATTAAGAAAGCGCAGAAGGAAGATGGGAAGTTACAAAAAAAGGTATAATTGGTTAAAATGGGTAAGTTTCAAGAATTTAACATTGATAAATATTATGTTATATGATTTGTAAAGAGATTGTGTCTGCATTGTGATTCTCAGCTGAAGAAAGAATTATTGTGTGAAGCTCATATTTCTCTATTTTCAGTTCATCCTGGAAGCAACCATATACATATAGACCTTCGAGAGTATTACTAGTGGGATGGAATAAAAAGAGATATTATAGATTTTACCATGAAATATTTAACATGTCAATGGGTTAAAGTAGAGTGGCAGTTACTAAAATGGATGCTTCATCCTTTACCATTACTAGAGTGGAAATGGAAAAATATATCTATATATTTCATTATGGGTATACCAAATACTTCTCGAGGGAATAATGAAATATGGGTTATTGTTGATCAACTGACTAAATCTACTCATTTCCTTCCTATTTGAGATAATATGTATTTGGATCAACTTTCTTGATTGTACCACAAAGTGATTTTCAGGTTACATGGAGTTCCTATTTCCATTGTATCTGAGTGTGATCCCAGGTTCACTTATAACTTTTGGAAAGGCCTTTAAAAGTTGTTAGGAATAGAATTAAATTTCAGTACATCTTTTAATCCTCAATAATATGGAAAGTCAGAACAAACGATTCATACGTTGGAGGATATTCTTCGAGAGTGTTCAATGGATTTCTAGGGAAGTTGGGATGAGCATATTTATTTAGTTGAATTTTCTTATAATAATAGTTTTCATTACAGTATATAGACGGATCCTTTTGAGGAATTATATGGGAAGTGGTTTTTAACTCTATCTTTTTGGGATGAATTTGAGTAAAGTAAGTTGATGGGACTAGAATTAGTAGAGGAAGTGGCCGAGAAAGTGAAGATGGTCCAGCAGCACATGAGGACAGCTCAGAGCAGGGAGAAAAGTTATATAGATAAAATGAGGAAAGACTTTTCTTTCAAGGTAGGTGATCATGTTTTTCTTAGAATCTCACCATGTAAAAGTTTTATGCATTTTGGTAAGAAAATAAAGCTAAGTGCATTGTTCATTGGATATTATAAAATCTTGGATAAAGTTGGACCAGTTTCTTACCAAGTATCTTTTCCTCCAATTTTATCTCAGGTACACAATGTTTTTCATGTGTCGATGTTGAGAAAGTATGTTCCAGATTCATCTCATGTTTTGATCCTAGAATCAGTTCAGTTGGAAGATAACCTTTCTTATAAAGAGAAACCTATTTAGATTCTTGATTGAAAAGAAAAAGTATTTCGGAATAAGGTAATCCATCAGGTAAAGGTTTTTTGGAGAAGCCACATGGTTGAAGAATCAACATGGGAATCTGAAAATTCTATGAGGTAAAGGTACCCTCACTTGATTAATAAGTAAATAAAATTATGAGGATGGAATTTACAGAAGGTGGGGAGAATTTAACACCCCCAATGTTTTACAAATAAATTTAATAAAATGAATGAAACACTATGAATCTATAAAACAACAATTTTTTTAAGGATAAAGTTATAAACTGGACATTAAACATAATTTTTTCACTTCTATGGTTTTAATTTAAAAAAAAATAGATATCTATGGTTGTGATCAGTAAGTTATTTGGAGTCTGATAGAAGCAACTTGATTTTTTTGTTAAATAGTAACACATCCTTATGAATAGTAATATGGATAGTAATATGACCCTTTATGAATAGTAAATCATATTATTATTTTATTTTATTAAGGTTATAACATAATGAGATATTGATTAATTTTTCAAGGTGATATAAAATGAGTTATATATATAAATTGATATTTTTTGAATAAATTGTAATTTTATTTAAAAATTAAATTGATCATATTCAAGAAAATTATTCTAAAAAATGGAGTTCATTTTTTAATTCTACACATCGAAAAATAGTTTGGGTGAATTTTTGGTATTTTTTTGAAATTCTTGAATTTTTTGATGAAGAGTAAAATATGGTAATTTACCATATGTATACATTATATGTTAGATACACTATTATTAGCATAATTTATAATGTAAGAACCCTTGGTTCAAATTCACATGATATCTTTACTGTTTAGGGTCACATTAATCAAGAGTATTCACAGTCTTGAGAAAAAATATTAAACTAATGATTAAAATAATGGAAAACCCCTCCTCACCTCCACTATAAATACCACCCTCACCCACCTCTTCCTCTCACATCTCTCAAGATTTTAGAATTATCTAAATTATACCAAATACCCTTCTCAAGTCTATTCCTCACATCCAAGACCTACTGGTCTCACCAAAAGACAAAAACCAAAGGCCTTAAAGAGGATCTCAAAGAGAAGAGATCAAGAGGTAAAAATCCTCTTTCATTTTCTTGTGTTTTCTTTTCAATTATTTTCTTTTATTATACTCTATGCATCTCCTCTTATCCAAGATGATTTAAATATAAAGTATTATATATATTCTGTATTTTTATCATGTTTATGGAAAATTTAATCATCATTCTTTCTCTCCTCTTCCTCTTATTCTAAAAAACATTGTCTGTGATGTATCGATCTACCAACATCATGGACGATGTGTCTTCAATTTCTTTTACTTCCTTAAAATCTGGTTGTAAAACCATTTTAATGGATGAAAAAAATTTATATTTTATTATATTACCACTCGTAGGTTCTATAATTAACTTATATACATAATATTAAAGGTATATTATGAAACAAGTTCGTGATTTTTGAAGAACTTCCAAAATGATCTAAATAAATATCACTAATGATTTATCTAATGATTCATCCTCATACCATATGAAAAAAATAATTTATATAATAATTTAATATTCTTGAAACATATTGAAACCATTTCATTCCACTTATAGAGTTTCTCTTCCATTCAATAAGTAAATCCTTTATGAACCGACCTTGGAAATCATGTAAAGAACGCACCTGAAACAATGGAAAGAAAAAAATATTATTAATTAATGAGAGGAATGATATTATAAAATGATCATATAAGGTGTTATAAACATTAATATTTTTCTATAAAATATTAATAGCACTTTTTTAACCATTATACATGAGGTTTAAACAATTTTTAAGTAAGTCAAACTCGAGGCAAGGGAATTCTAAACCCAATTTCCATTCTTTAGGTTAACCTTTTACTTCATTGGTTATATGGTTCTAAGATTGTTTGTGTGATTAATGTTTTTTTATATTATGTTTTATTATGTAAACATATAGTTTATACACATATTCCATTCGTTCTATTAATTCTTACATCAATTATATGATATTTGTGAGGGACTTTCCTTTAAAAACAATCTTTTAAAATTCTATTTTACAAAATTCAAAAGCAATGTTTTATGAAATTATTTATGTTTTAGAATTATTTTCTGGTTCATGGGAATTTTTTATTATAAAGAGTGGGAACTATATCTACCTCTAATTCATTGGGTATGTGTAGGTTAGAGGTCATCTGTATGGTTACTCTAAGTGAAACTGTGATGGTTACACTATAAGGTAGCTATGAGGGTTACATTGTAAGGTAGCCGTGAGGGTTACAAATCATAAGGTATCTGTGAGGGTTAAAAAATTAAGTAAGTAATGACCCAATACACCCTTATTCTCTATTTAATTTTTCTATGATTTATGGAAATCTCATGTTTCACAAAGTAAGTATATGATTCTTTATGGGTGAAAAGTGTGTCTTTGTGAAAATGATTTCATATGTTTATAAGTATTCATGGAATAACAATTTCTCACCTTCATTTTATATCCCTTACTGAGATTTTGTGATCATCCCAAGTTTAATAATGTTTTTCACAGGGTGTAATAATGGTTAAGAGAAATGTAGAATCCAAGATGAATGTTGTGAAGACTATCTGTGAAAATATTTTCATGTTTTTATTTAAAACTCTTGTAATATGAAAGAAATTGATATTGTTTAAAATTGTTCCCACTTTGTATTCTTGTGGGTTTAAATGTATGAGTTATGTTCTAACATTATAAAACTCTAAATTGAGAAGATCATTGGGAGTGTAAATAAGTTAAATCTAGTTGAAATAGCTAGATTATGTAATGTTTAAGGTCAGGTTCTTATATTGTGAGGACACTCTTGAGATTCATTGGTAGCCAAGGAACTCGTCACTTCGCTTTTTCAATAGTGAGCACCTTTTGTAGAAGGCTATGAGAAGGAGATAGTTTTATTGAATCAAACCCCTTAAAATGACACTCTCTTATCTACCATATATATTTTTACAAGGGATGTGAGAGATAGAGAGATGAAGATATGGATTTGGATTCTTGATAGAACTTTGAGATTTCTAGCAATTTGGTGTCATTGATTCAAGGGAGGAGGAGTTTAAAAAGTTTTTTGGTGAGATACAATCCACCTTGGGTCTCTATTTATAGGTTTCATAGGAGCTATAGGTATCTAGGGTTGATCTGAAGCTTTAATGTACTAAGTCATGTCATTTAAGACCTCTAATAAATGCCCTTTGATTGATTTGTATTTAATCCATGTGCTAGTTGGATGATCCCACCATCTATCCAATGAGACACCTAGGAATCAATGGGTTCTTTTAACTTCCATCGTCTTTCTGGTGGACTCCATTTTCATCAAACTTTCTCTCTGATATCATTGGTTGGCTGGTGGCTTTGCACTGGCTAGGCGGTGCTACCTGCAACACTTCATCTTCAACTACTGCCACCTTGACTTCCTTCCATGGTCTTCCATTAGTATTACAAATTAATTCAAGATAATAAATCACGATTAAGGATTGTTCAAAGACTTTAACAAGATCAACATGTAACTTTTTATAGGCTTTAATATATTAATTAATTACATCAATGGAATGAATAAAATTCAAATTAAAGTGACTGAAATTCACTCAAATGAATATGTTAAAATCACAAAAAGAGTATTTTTTATCTTATAAACACTGTAAGAGAGAGAATTATAATAATCTATAACTTTTTTATGATCACAAACACTAAACATAAAAAGATATAATGAGTGTAAATCAATATTGAAGGATATAGTAATGTTTTTAAGATATTAAATGTTATAAAAGATATTAAACAAGATATAAAATATGCTCAAGAATTAAATGAACTTAAAATTTGATAAAGAATTAAATAACACAAACATGTAATATATCAAACAAGAGTAAAACATTTAACACCCCCTTTTTGAAATAATTAAGAAATAACAAATAAAAAAATTTGAATAAATTATCCCCATTTAATGTTCAAAATTATATCACCATTTAAGGATTAAAAATTCTACCTCAAAAATTCACAAAAAATTATTCCCCAAAAAGTCTCTAAAAAATATCCCCGTTTGGGATTATCAAAAATAAAACAATGAGAAAATAGATAAATTTTAAAATAAAAAATTTGATGAAATAATTTAAGAGGTATTTTAGAAAAAAGATTTTGAAACCCCAAAATAGAGACTAAAACGGAGTTCAAGAGGTAAAAATAGAGAAAAAGGATTTGAAAAAATTTCTTATATTTCAAAATCCCCCAGAATAATAGAATTAGTGAGAGAGATGGAGGAGTTTAAAATAATATTTTTAACAAATATATTTAGAAAGTAGAAAGGAAAAGGAAATAAAAAAAGAAAATAAGAAGGAAAATAAGAGGAAAAAAATGGAGAAAAATAGAAAATAAGAGAAAAAAGAAAAGGAAAATAAAATTGGAACAATCCTTTTCCAACATAATAATTCCCTTAAAAGTAGTTTTTACACTATCAAATATTTTCTTCATTTAAAAATCTTGAATGAGTTACTTTGAATGTGAAAAACATACCTTGAAAGTATCCTCCATTTTTTATTTTTTCAAAGACAATAAAAAACCATTTTTAGAGAGACAAGTATATATATATATATAATTTATGCTCATCATTAATATTAATTTATGAGATATAGAAACAAACATTTAATAATAATATATAATATGCATAATTTTTCATATAATTTTTGAAAAAAAAATATTAAAATAGGCAACAAAATAAGTGTATTAAAAGTTTAAATAAATTTTTTTATTAGAAGTTTTAAAATATTAAGTTTATAAAAAAATTACTTATTTTAGAAAATATGACATTGAAGTTTTAAATAAAATAATTTTTTTCTTTATTTTAAAAATTAATTTGAAAACAAAATTCCCTTTTAAGAAATTTTTTTGAATTTAAGATATAAGGATCCCATTCAAATGTATGCACAAGTGAGATATAGGGATCATAGCCAAAATAAATTAAATAAAACAAAGAATATAAAGATAAATCAAGATTTTAAAATAAAATTTTAAAAATATTTCTCAAGATAACCTTGGTTAAATAGAAATCATCATAGGTGTACCATTTATAATTCACCTTTAATAAAATAAAAACAATCAATAGCAAGATGTTTAGTGAAAATATTAGCAAGTTGATATTATTTCAAAAAAAAATCTAATAATATGTCACCCTTTTAGAATTTATATATTAAGAAATGGTGCCTAAATTCAATTTGTCTAGTATGAGATTCATATGGTCATATATAAGCCCAAAGTCTAAAAGATTGTGTTTCATCCATATTATTTGGGTGAAACAACTCTCAACAGTTGTGTATTTTTTTCAGCTGTAGAAATAGAAATAGAGTTTTTCTTATTAATACTTCATGACATGAGGTGTCACGACCCGTCCTCGGGGCCCGTGCCGTGACTACCCCAAGCCCGCCTTCCATAGGCCAGGGGCTGGCGACTAGCACCAAAGGCGTAAATCCTGATAACTGGGAAGGCATTGCCTTTATAAAAGTAAACAAACACGACAGAGTATAAGCGGAAGTAAACACTAAGTACAAAGAGAAGTGCTGAAAGGAAAAATGGGCCAGAATACAAACCCAAAAGAAAGTACAACTACAACTGAACAAAGTACAACAGAAAAAGACAACAGCTGGTGGGATGGAAGCGGCTCATGGGTCGTCCTCCTCGGATCCTACCTGAAGGGTAAGTACAGTTGGCGCAACTCCTGGATCGTCCACCACGGATCCTACCTGAAGGGTAGGTATAGATAGCCTCCACAACGCTCTTGCCCGCCAACCACCTCTGAGTGTCGTCTCGCCGTGAAGTCCACCTTCGGGTACTGACTCGTCGTGTAGTCCACCTCCGGGTACCGTCCAGTCCTCGAACACTCGGCCTCCGTCAGCATTGCCCGTCGTCTGCAACCAACACAACGAGGTGCAGGCATAGCCCGTGCAGGGGTGAGTATAACGATACTCAGTAGGGACCCCGAGACCCTCAAGGTCTCACTAAACCAACAAGGATAACCACAAAGAAAATCTCAACAGATAACCTCTACTTAGGTATATGCCCATACATATACCTAAGTTATCAAGTAACCCATCTCAATCATGAGGAAACACAAGGATTGTGAAATCAATGGATAACCACTACCTAGGTATATACCCATACATATACCTAAGTTAGCAAGTGACTCATCTCAATCATGAGGTAAACACAAGGTCAAAGTCTCAGCTCAAACCAGGATTTTCATTATCGAAACCGTAACTGCTGAAGAGCTCCGTCTCTGGAGTGTACAGTGGTCCTGTCACGACTCCGAGGTACTGCTCACTAACCTAAGACTGCTGAAGTACTCCTCCTGTCGAGTACCGCGGGTCAGCCACCCAGACACAGTAGTGCTTCCCGCCGAGGTATGTCACCCAAACACAGTAGTGCACACCCCCTAGTAGCCTGCTGAGGTACTCTCCGGACGAGTACCGCGGGTCTGCACTGTCACACAGGTAGTGCTCCTTCCGCCATGGGTCTGCACCTCAGAAAGTAGTGCTCTGTCCACTGGGCTAGTCGACTCACTCCAAGTCGAGTCGGTCAAGCAGTCGTCAGGTCTCAGCCAGTTACACGGTCTCCGTACTCCGCACGCTCGTCACTGGGAGGGTCCGCTCCACGAGCTACAGGTCGATACTCCAAGTATCTCAAAGTCCCACGAAGAAGTATCTCAAAGGACCGCCTCGTCATAGGGGTCTCAACACAACAGACGGCGCGTCAATCGGACGCCCGGTCTGTGAGTTATTAGCCTTTTCGTCCTAGGGGCCCGGTTGGTTTCGTGAGCGAACCAAACCCGGCCGTATCTCAACTGTACCCCGAACTCTCATAAGGTATACTCATAGGGATCGTTTCTCAACGAGATCACCAACGCCGCTGACGGTTCGTCAAACGGACGTTCTGTCAGAAAGATATCAGCTTTTCCGTTCCAGGGGCCCGGTTGGATTTCGGTGCGATCCAACCCGGCCACTATCCATCTGCATCCAATTCTCGGGTAAAGGATGCCAAAAGTTTTGTATCGTCAACAGGAACTCAACGCAACAGACGTCGCGTCAATCGGAAACCCGGTCTGAGAGTTATTGGTTATTCCGTCTCACACCCACCCTGGGAAACTTCCCAGGAGGTCACCCATCCTGATCACTACTCTAGGCCAAGCACGCTTAACTATGGAGTTTTAACCACGTAGGCTCCCGAAAAGGAAGGTGTACCTTGAGTATAGTATACCGAAACGACTGTCTCGATCCAAGGATCGCGTTGTCGCTGACGGCGAGTCGTTTGGAGGCCCCTAGCCCAAGATACGGGCATTTGACCAAAAGTGGTCCGAAACTGGGGGGTCTGGGCCCGGTCCGACCCGGCCCGACCCCCCCCCCCCCCCCTGGGTCGGCCGAACCGGGTCGACCCGCCCCGGGCGGCGACCCGGCCCGGCCGGAGGTGCAGGCCGGCGCGGCGGCGCGGACCGACACGGCGGCACGGCCTGGGCGCCGTTCGGGTGCCGCGCACGGGGGGCAAAGCCCCCCCCCCCCTTTGAGAACCGCGGCCCCTTAATTGGGGCCGCTTTTGAGACCCGGCCGGGGGAAATTAATTCCCCCGGTCTCCACTGCCTGGTCGGCCCGCACTGGCCGGCCGGTTTCGCCAGCAAGGACCGGCGTCGGCCGGTCCTTCCTTCGCCGACACCGGCGGCCCGGTGCCGGCCGCCGGTCATCTTGCTCCGCCGCGGCCCGGAACCGGCCGCGGCCTATGCCGTCCGGCGCGATGCGACGACACCGCTCCCCTCCGCCGCGACCCCGCTCCGGCCGCGGCGCCTTTGACTTCCTTCAACGCGACGTGATGGCGTCGCATTCTTGGATTTCTTTCCACGGCGTGGCGCGACGGCGCCATGCGTATCTTCCGCAATAAATCGTGTGGTGCGACGGCACCACGTTTTCTCGTATCATCCTCAAGAAACCATCACGAAAAACAAAGGAGGAGGGTCGGCCGTGTTTGTGCGGTCCGACCCCCTCGCGTTATTCGATAACAAAAAGGGTTTTAATCCACGATCATCACCAAGTTTGTATTCACGAACAATTAAATAAATAAAAACCCCCAATCATCAACCGCTTGATCGGACGATCCGCAGATCAACCCGGTATTGGTTGGTCCGTGCTCGTCGTTCTTTTCTCAAAAGATAAGAGAATTCCAAAATAAAATTCCCCTACCTCGGCTTCAAGAACGGAGTTCTTCAACGACCCGCGGAAGACAAGTGTCGTGTAGGTCGGGCGTCGTTCCGTCTAGGTTGGTGGGAGAAGAGCTCGGTGAAGTCGAGCCGAGACGTCACCCTCTGTATACTTTGTAGGCGGCGGTGCTTCCCTTCCTTACTCCGGTTGAATATGGTCGGAGGTGTTGCTTCACATTCTTCGGAAACGTGGAACGTTCTTCCTCGAGAGGTTGGTGATCTTCCAAGAGTTCTTCTCCTCTCCTTAGTTCTCCCCACAAGGTTTATGCCAACCCAAAAAGAAGAATATAATCTCTCTTTTTAATGTTGGCAAAATGAATTCAAAAGAATTCAAACACTCAAAATAATTAATTAAGTTGGTTTAATTAATTAATTGCAAAGTGTTGGCAAGAATTTAAAAAGATTGAAATTCAAATAAACCATACTTAACTCACCTCATTAATTAATCAAGTTGTCAAATATTAAAGAATGTGAGTTAATGGGGAGTTGGAAAGTGAGGGGTTAAGAGGGTTAGGGAGTTTAAGGAATTTGAAAAGGTGGGGGGGGGGGTTCGTGTGGGACCCACCCTTTCAAATATCCACACATGGGAAGTTGGATAGATGTGGTCCCACCACCAACTTCCCATGGGAGAAGTTAACTACTTAACATTGTTAAAATTTGATTTAACAATTTTATTCACTTTTTTAATTAAACCCCAAAAATTAACTTCTCCTCCCGCACAAATGCAACTACGGTAAAGGTTATCCTAAGCGATTACCGGCGTTGCGAGTTCATCGGTGCAATCGGATTTCAATTCCAAGCACCGGTTCAAAAGATAGAAATTCCCGCTCGCTCGTTCACTGAACGTACCCGAGCCAAACTTCGTAAATTAATTCCGGGCACACCGGGCCTCGGAATCAGGCGCCGTCAGAAACTGCGTTCTTGTAAAATTCCAAAGAAAATTAAGAAAAAAATTTCCTTGAAATTTCCGGGTCTTTACATTACTCTCACCTCAGGGCTTTACGTCCCCGTGAAGCTTCAACACAAACTAGGGTCACAAAAGCGGTACAGAACACGCATCTGAGCCTTCCGCTCCCATGTGCTTACCTGGAGGTTCCGTACTGCCAAAGAAAGTGCACCCAAGGAATCGATCGTCCTCGTAGGATCTGCTCCTGTCGATCCTCGATCCCCACTGGAACCTCCGTGAAAGACACCCCATCGCCATCGTCCAGCTCCTCATGGTGGATGGTATGCGAAGGGTCGAGCACGTATCTCCTCAGTTGAGATACATGGAAGTCGTCGTGCACCTGGTGAAACTGCGGTGAATGGGTCAAGCGGTAAACCACCCCGCCTACCCAGCTGGGGACCTAAGAAGGTCCACTGAACCTTGGAGATAACTTGCCACCTTGGCCACATCTCCGTAAACCTCGTCGAGGTGAGACCCGTATAAGAACGTGGTCGCCATCCTCAAACTCCAGAGGTTTCCAATTCCTGTTAGAACTGGAACTCAAACGACTACTGCCACGAGGGTAAGGTTGGCCGATTCAAGAGTGATCGGTCGCACCCTCCCGTGAAAGAGTTTATCCCGTGCTGCCTGGGGTTTCCTTTTCTCCGACCAAGGAATACCCATCCCGACGTTTGCCTAAAACCGTCAATTTGAGTATGAACAGTTATTGCCCATTCCATACTCAAACTAACGTCGTAAGGCCTCGACGCTGTCACCAAGAGATTCCAACCGAAACTCTCGCCTCGAGGGTCTGACCACACCGTTGGCATAAGTGTGATTATCGAGTCTTCTCCCAAGGTATCTCCAGACGTGAGGGTCAAGTCTACAGCTTACCAGAAACTCTAGGTCTGGAACAAGATTTGTGAAAGCAAGAAATGATTCACATCGACGTCCGTTACTACAACAGCTAGTAGTGGACACAGACTGTCCCTTGAATCATTTCTAGAGCCATTGGGTCACACTCCTTGACCGCATGCAGCCGCACTCTTCCTCCTCCCTCCAGCTCCCTAAGCCTGGCAGGAATAACTAAGGTGGGTGGTTGTACCATGATAGGATGTACACCACCTCATGTTTCTCTCCTAGCTCTGCCTCCACGTCTGCTGCTTCGTAGACTCATCTCTCCTTTAAGCTTCCTCTTCTTTAACATTTAACACGCCCGAGTCTCTAAGACTGGCACCTGTTTCCTGTTTCTTACTGCATTGTGCAGTCTTCATCCGCTTTTGGATGACCTGGACCTCCTTTAGTCTCACAAGAGCTACTATGATTTCTTCTTTGCCGATAAGAGAAACTCGGTCTCATCCCCTGGATGAACCACATTCGTTGCCGAATACAGTCAATCCTGACATGAATGATTCATTCATGCCATGGATGACGTCGTAAGGCCTCGACGTAACTACTAAGAGATCCAACTGTCACTCTCACCTCCAAGGGTCGAGTCACACTGTCGGCATCAGTGTGAGGTCACTGGGTCCCCTCCAGTAGAAATCTCGAAAGTGAGGGTCAAGTCAACAGTTTAACCGAGACCACTTAGTATCAACCAAACAAAAGGACAGGAAAGAAAACATCTCAAAGATAAGTGTCTTTTTATTATTGCAGCTCATAGTACAAGACACGAATACAACAGCAAAATGGAACTAAAAGTACAAGGGTCGTATCCACTAGTTCCTCTCATGTCCACCTGTTCCCGGAGCTCTACTGCCTTGTCAACTGCTCGGCTGTTGCTCAAGCACCAGCCGCTGCTTCTGTCTCAGTGGCTCCTCCAACACCCGCTGATCAACCGTACGAGGAGTCGGACATTCACGTGCCAGGTGACCCTTCCCACCGTAGGAGTAACATTGTCCGTTTCTGGCACGCCTAGCTCTGACCCCACCTCAGGTGCCCCGCACCACCGGTCCTAAAACCCGAGATCGTACAACTGCTAGTCTGGTCCTCCTGGACCTCTGCATCATCTGTCTACTGCCCATAGATGACTCGGCTACTGATCAAAAAACACGCAGCAAAGGCAGAAGCTCCTGTACATGCTCGGGGTGTAGAGCTACTGGCACAAACTCCACCCTGAAGAAGGTCTCGAAGTCTTCCCATGCGAAGTTCATCCCGTCGCAAAACTGAAACAAGTGGCTCCACCACCTGCCTGCTGCTGCCTGAAGGAGGCTGGCAGCAAAGATCACCATGAAGTCTGTCAGCGTCCCCACTAGCCTAAAGACTCTCACCACAGCCTCCAACCAAACCTCAGCCGCCTGCGGGTCCGTCTCTCCCCGGAACCTGGGTGGCCTCTGGCGCTGGAACTCGTGCAGCGCGCTCAAGTGTCGTGCATCGCCTACTGCTGGGGCTGGTGGCATCGGTGGCCCAACGTATGGTAGTACCGTTGGTGCCTCCGCTGGTGCCTCAACTGCAAGAGGGACCTGCACTGAAGCCTCGTCGCTCGACAGGCTGTCAGCACGCACATCCCTCTGGGCTCTAGCTGGTCGTTCGTGAAAAGGCATCCTGAAAGAAACATCGTGACACGGTCAAACGTTTATACCTGGTGAGCTGACCTGGTTTGAGCTGTTTTAAGGTAAAACCTTTGAAAACACACACGCAATCAGTGTTTTCGTGCACAAAGTCGGAAATCAGTTGGCAGGGTCCTGGTGTATGGATACGTCGGCCGCCCGCACCAACACTGGACTCCCTGAACTAAAATCCACACTCGATACTCTTAACACTATTGCTTCACAGAAAGAAAAAGTCAGAGTCATAAGTTCTGCGGTAGAACCGAACTCCTCTGATACCAATTTGTCACGACCCGTCCTCGGGGCCCGTGCCGTGACTACCCCAAGCCCGCCTTCCATAGGCCAGGGGCTGGCGACTAGCACCAAAGGCGTAAATCTCGATAACTGGGAAGGCATTGCCTTTATAAAAGTAGATAAACACGACAGAGTATAAGCGGAAGTAAACACTAAGTACAAAGAGAAGTGTTGAAAGGAAAAATGGGCCAGAATACAAACCCAAAAGAAATTACAACTACAACTGAACAAAGTAAAACAGAAAAAGACAACAGCTGGTGGGACAGAAGCGGCTCATGGGTCGTCCTCCTTGGATCCTACCTGAAGGGTAAGTACAGTTGGCGGAGCTCCTGGATCGTCAACCACGGATCCTACCTGAAGGGTAGGTACAGATAGCCTCCACAACGCTCTCGCCCGCCAACCACCTCTGAGTGTCGTCTCGCCGTGAAGTCCACCTTCGGGTACTGACTCGTCGTGCAGTCCACCTCCGGGTACCGTCCAGTCCTCGAACACTCGGCCTCCATCAGCACTGCCCGTCGTCTGCAACCAACACAACGAGGTGCAGGCATAGCCCGTGCAGGGGTAAGTATAACAATACTCAGTAGGGACCCCGAGACCCTCAAGGTCTCACTAAACCAACAAGGATAACCACAAATAAAATCTCAACAGATAACCTCTACTTAGGTATATGCCCATACATATACCTAAGTTATCAAGTAACCCATCTCAATCATGAGGAAACACAAGGATTGTGAAATCAATGGATAACCACTACCCAGGTATATGCCCATACATATACCTAAGTTAGCAAGTGACCCATCTCAATCATGAGGTAAACACAAGGTCAAAGTCTCAGCTCAAACAAGGATTTTCATTATCGAAACCGTAACTGCTGAAGAGCTCTGTCTCTGGAGTGTACAGTGGTCCTGTCACGACTCCGAGGTACTGCTCACTAACCTAAGACTGCTAAAGTACTCCTCCTGTCGAGTACCGCGGGTCAGCCACCCAGACACAGTAGTGCTTCCCGCCGAGGTATGTCACCCAAACACAGTAGTGCATACCCCCTAGTAGCCTGCTGAGGTACTCTCCGGACGAGTACCGTGGGTCTGCACTGTCACACAGGTAGTGCTCTGTCCTCCATGGGTCTGCACCTCAGAAAGTAGTGCTCTGTCCACTGGGCTAGTCGACTCACTCCAAGTCGAGTCGGTCAAGCAGTCGTCAGGTCTCAGCCAGTTACACGGTCTCCGTACTCCGCACGCTCGTCACTGGGAGGGTCCGCTCCACGAGCTACAGGTCGATACTCCAAGTATCTCAAAGTCCCACAAAGAAGTATCTCAAAGGACCGCCTCGTCATAGGGGTCTCAACACAACAGACGGCGCGTCAATCGGACGCCCGGTCTGTGAGTTATTAGCCTTTTCGTCCCAGGGGCCCGGTTGGTTTCGTGAGCGAACCAAACCCGGCCGTATCTCAACTGTACCCCAAACTCTCATAAGGTATACTCATAGGGACCGTTTCTCAACGAGATCACCAACGCCGCTGACGGTTCGTCAAACGGACGTTCTGTCAGAAAGATATCAGCTTTTCTGTTCCAGGGGCCCGGTTGGATTTCGGTGCGATCCAACCCGACCACTATCCATCTGCATCCAATTCTCGGGCATAGGATGCCAAAAGTTCTATATCGTCAACAGGAACTCAACGCAACAGACGTCGCGTCAATCGGACGCCCGGTCTGAGAGTTATTGGCTTTTCCGTCTCACACCCACCCTGGGAAACTTCCCAGGAGGTCACCCATCCTGATCACTACTCTAGGCCAAGCACGCTTAACTATGGAGTTTCAACCACGTAGGCTCCCGAAAAGGAAGGTGTACCTTGAGTATAGTATACCGAAACGACCGTCTCGATCCAAGGATCGCGTTGCCGCTGACGGCGAGTCGTTTGGAGGCCCCTAGCCCAAGATACGGGCATTTGACCAAAAGTGGTCCGAAACTGGGGGTCTGGGCCCGGGCCGACCCGGCCCGGCTCGAAAAACCCGGCCCGGCCGGCGGCTCGGCGGCGCGGGCCGGTGCGGCGGCGCGGTCCGGCGCGGCGGCGCGGTCCGGTGCGGCGGCGCAGTCCGGCGCGGCGGCGCGGTCCGGTGCGGCGGCGCGGTCCGGCGCGGCGGCGCGGTCCGGTGCGGCGGCGCGGTCCGGTGCGGCGGCGCGGTCCGGCGCAGCGGCGCGGACCGGCACGGCGGCGCGGCCTGGGCGCCGTTCGGGTGCCGCGCGCGGGGGCAAATCCCCCCCCCCTTTGAGAACCGCGACCCCTTAATTGGGGCCGCTTTTGAGACCCGGCCAGGGGAAATTAATTCCCCCGGTCTCCACTGCCCGGCCGGCCCGCACTGGCCGGCCGGTTTCGCCAGCAAGGACCGGCGACGGCCGGTCCTTCCTTCGCCGACACCGGCGGCCCGGTGCCGGCCGCCGGTCATCTTGCTCCGCCGCGGCCCGGAACCGGCCGCGGCCTATGCCGTCCAGCGCGATGTGACGGCACCGCTCCCCTCCGCCGCGACCCCGCTTTGGCCGCGGCGCCTTTGACTTCCTTCGACGCGACGCGACGGCGTCGCGTTCTTGGATTTCTTTCCACGGCGCGGCGCGACGGCGCCGCGCGTATCTTCCGCAATAAATCGCGTGGTGCGACGGCACCACGTTTTCTCGTATCATCCTCAAGAAACCATCACGAAAAACAAAGGAGGAGGGTCGGCCGTGTTTGTGCGGTCCGACCCCCACACGTTATTCGATAACAAAAAGGGTTTTAATCCACGATCATCACCAAGTTTGTATTCACGAACAATTAAATAAATAAAAACCCTCAATCATCAACCGCTTGATCGGACGATCCGCGGATCAACCCGGTATTGGTTGGTCCGCGCTCGTCGTTCTTTTCTCAAAAGATAAGAGAATTCCAAAATAAAATTCCCCTACCTCGGCTTCAAGAACGGAGTTCTTCAACGACCCGCGGAAGGCAAGCGTCGCGTAGGTCGGGCGTCGTTCCGTCTAGGTTGGTGGGAGAAGAGCTCGGTGAAGTCGAGCCGAGACGTCACCCTCTGTATACTTTGTAGGCGGCGGTGCTTCCCTTCCTTACTCCGGTTGAAGATAGTCGGAGGTGTTGCTTCACGTTCTTCGGAAACGTGGAACGTTCTTCCTCGAGAGGTTGGTGATCTTCCAAGAGTTCTTCTCCTCTCCTTAGTTCTCCCCACAATGTTTATGCCAACCCAAAAAGAAGAATATAATCTCTCTTTTTAATGTTGGCAAAATGAATTCAAAAGAATTAAAACACTCAAAATAATTAATTAAGTTGGTTTAATTAATTAATTGCAAAGTGTTGGCAAGAATTTCAAAAGATTGAAATTCAAATAAACCATACTTAACTCACCTCATTAATTAATCAAGTTGTCAAATATTAAAGAATGTGAGTTAATAGGGAGTTGGAAAGTGAGGGGTTAAGAGGGTTAGGGAGTTTAAGGAATTTGAAAACGTGGGGGGGTTCGTGTGGGCCCCACCCTTTCAAATATCCACACATGGGAAGTTGGATGGATGTGGGACCACCACCAACTTCCCATGGGAGAAGTTAACCACTTAACATTGTTAAAATTTGATTTAACAATTTTATTCACTTTTTTAATTAAACCCCAAAAATTAACTTCTCCTCCCGCACAAACGCAACTATGGTAAAGGTTCTCTTAAGCGATTACCGGTGTTGCGAGTTCATCGGTGCAATCGGATTTCAATTCCGAGCACCGGTTCAAAAGATAGAAATTCCCGCTCGCTCGTTCACTGAACGTACCCAAGCCAAACTTTGGAAATTAATTCCGGGCACACCGGGCCTCGGAATCAGGCGCCGTCAGAAACTGCGTTCTTGTAAAATTACAAAGAAAATTAAGAAAAAATTTTCCTTGAAATTTCCGGGTCTTTACATGAGGAATTTTCCAAGTATGTGGAAAGTCCCACTTGTACTTTTTCTATATAGTCGGTATCCCCCAAAATCAGCATTTGAAAAACTATTTAATTCAAAATAATTTCCTTTATGATAGAATAAACCAAGATTTTTAGTTCCTTTCAAAGAATAAAAAATAATTTTAACCAATTTGAGATGATATTCCTTCAGATTTTTTTAAAAAGAGCATAAAAAAATAAATATGATATCAGTCTAGGTCATAATAAAATAAATTATACTACTAGTCATGTTTATTTAAAGCTTATTGTAAACCATCTTATCAGCTTCATCTAACATTATCTTACAAGTTGTTCTCATGGGTGTACTAATTTCTTTAACTTGATCTATACCAAATAATATTAAAATTTCATTAATGTATTTACTTTGGTTTATAAAAATACCATTATTATTTTGTAAAATTTGAAAATTGAGAAATAATTTGATTTCACACATATTGCTCAATTCAAATTCCTTTTTCATTAAATCAGAAAATTCAAAACAAAGAGATTTATTGGTTGAGCTGAAAATCACATCATTAATGTAAATTTAAACATGTATAAAATTATTTGATATTTTTTTAGAAAAAGTGTATAATCAACTTTTCTAATTTTAAAACCATTTGATAAAAGAAAATTATATAAACATTCATACCAAGCCCAAGGGGTTTGTATTATAGAATAAATAGCTTTAGTTAATTTGAAATAATTATTTGTATAAAATAGGATTTTCAAAATGAGGTGGTTATTCCATAAAAAATCATTAATAAAACCATTTAAAAGGGTTATTTTAATATACATTTGATAAAGTTTTAAATTAAGATGAGAGACAAATTCCAACAATATTCTAATACATTCTAACCAAGTGATGTGTGCAAAGGTTTCACCCTAGTTTATTCCTTATTATTGGTTATAAACTTTATATACAAGACGGAATTTATTTCTAGTGATACTACCAAGATCATCTATCTTATTTATGACAACCCTGCTTTTTATTACAACTTAAACATGCTTTATTACATAAAACTTCACTTGATACAACAAAGAAGATTGAGAGGTTTAGTGTCTTTGGGGCTTAGGATCATTACATAAAAACTTTAAACTTGAAATACAACATCTTTATTGAAAACTTCATTTACATGACCACTACATTCCTTCGTACTTAGCATTGCATGGGATAACCTGAGGACATGCATAAGAAAAGGGTGAGCTGTAAAGCCCAGTAAGGGAGTACACATGGAATAACATGAGGAGTACAATACATATTAGGTAATAGGCATATCAATAGAGCATAAAAGAAACATGAACATAAAGGCATGATAAAGCATGGTAATCATAACATGGAAATGTGGCAACAACACTTAACATTGAATTAGCATGAGCCAAGGCTCATTGCACCTGGAGCATGAGTAAACCCTCATTGCACTTGAAGCACGAGTAAACCCTCGTTGCACTTGAATTAGCATGAGTCAAAACTCATTGCACTTGACGTATCATGATACTATACTTTACCCAATGCATTGGAGTTCTATAAAGGCGCACCCTTCTTAAACATTTCATTTCATGCATAAGTGTGCCACATGGATCATAAAACATGGATTCATAAAACATAATCATTTATTCCACGATAAAGGAATGTGGAATTCATACCTGAAACTTTATAATCAATAAGTAAATGTGCATAAAGTTGAATACCCTTGATGGAGAAATGGGCATGGTATTCACTACACAATGACATTGACTTAGAAAATCGGTGTGATTTCGGCAGCGTAATGGCGTGACATAAGAATTCATAAAAAATGGTTGATGAGAGAGAAAGGGGTTCCTAATCATATTTACATGTAATGGAAATTAAGGAGGTCATATAGATACATGTCCCAACAATTGAAATTGAATTTAGATTCATGATACAAAATTATTGCTTGAATGTAAAAGAAGAGAGAGGAGTTCCTTTCGGAATTTCGGCATAGTAACGGGTGTACATGGGAGGCATTTAATGAGAGAGAAAGGGGTATCCCATCATTCAAACAATAAGAGGGCAGTATAGGGGAGGTGCGAAACCATACCCCAACATTCATAATTGATATTAAAAGGGAAAAACAACTTAAAGAAAATTGACAAAAATGAGAAAGGAAGAAAAAACCCTTACTTGGAAGTGTGCTTCCAAAGGCTAGAGAGAGGCTTATGAGAGGCTTCTTGGGAGCTTGGGGCACCTTGGGAGGATTCTAGAGAGAGTAGGGCAGAGCTTGGACGAACTCCAAAGGATTTTAGTGAGGAGGAAGTGGGAGCTTGGGTGGGTTTATATAGAAAAGGTGAGAGAATTATTTATTATTTAGGTTTGGGACCCCTTATATTAAAATAATCCAAACCACAAACCATCCCATGGTATTTGCCCATGGTTTCTGGAAAAGGAAAGAGAAAAACAATATTTTACAAGGCCAAGGTCCGAACTTATTAAAAAATTAAGGTTGCTTATGTGGAGGTGAGTCACACTCCCATGGAAATTAATTTAAAAAGGCAAAGTGTTGAATAAGTATTGAGGGCTCCATTAATGCTTTGAAAAGTAAGTCAAACAAACCCAAAATCACATTATTTTAATGATAAAACACATATTGGCCGAACATAAGGATTATGGTATTTTATTACATCACCATTGGGTCATTATGAGGTCATAAAACACATTATATAATTAAATGGTATTTAATTTTTACCCAAAAATTTGACTGTCTCAGAAAATTATGAAAAATTCACCATTGGATAATTTCGATGTCCTGATTCCAGAAATGACATTTATTTTATCTAAAAAAAATTCTAAATATGTTAATTTTCACTTTTAAAATAAAAACCAACATTTATTGAAAATTCACGGGTTTTGACAGAAATAGATTTCAAACCTTAATAAAGATTTTAATTGCATTCATAAAATTATAAGATCATTTATATTTAATAAAAATTAATTTAATATTAAATAATAATATTTTATTAAAATATTATTTAATTCAAAAATCCTTTAATTTAATAAAATATAATTCTTAATTAAATACTAACTAAAAACACCATTTGTACTTTAAAAACTATTTACAATGTATCAAAAATGACTAGAAATTATATTCATTATTATATACAAAAATAATGCACATGAACATAGTACTACTTATTTGTTACATAACCCCTTAAAATAGCTGCATAAGACCTAAGGGTAAGGTGTGTGATGGTGACAGACTCTTGGGGCGGCTCGGATAACATCGCTCGAGTGGTAATCTCTATCAACTTCCACTTTTCCCATAGACGGTCCCGTTCGAGCTTGACATAATGAAGCTCATCATGGTCTTGGTCAAGGGCGAAGCCCAAAGACGCCACCTATTTTCCGAGCTCTGACAAATGGGCTTCGTATGGGGCAATTCTACTGGATGAGGCCATCGCTTCCTTTGTCTAAGTAAAACTGGGTTCGTTAAAGCCATATATTTATACTACTCAAGTGATCACTGTTCAACGGCTATAAAAGTAACGGTCACAAATATTAACATAAAACTAAAGAAGTTGACATCTTATAAAAACATTTTTCATAAAGAAACATTTAACTGGATCAAGAGGGATTTTCCATTAATGAAACTTCGGGTCGTTACAATATTCCCCCCTTAAGAAATTTCGCCCTCGAAATTTTCCTTTTCCCACACTAAAACAAATGTGGGTAACTCAGCTTCATCATATCCTCCGACTCCCAAGTTGCTTCTTCAAACTTGTGGTTTCTCCACAACACCTTGACGAGGGGCATTGTCTTATTTCGTAGAACTTTTTCTCTACGATCTAAGATCTTCACTGGTTGCTCCTCATAAGAAAGCTCATCTTCCAATTGTACCGCCTCGGAAGAGAGTAAATGTGAAGGGTTCGGTATGTAATTCCTTAAGAGGGATACATGAAAGACATCATGCACCTTGGCCATAGTAGGTGGAAGTGCTAGTGAATAGGCCACAGCCCCAACACGATCAAGAATCTCGAAGGGGCCGATGTACCTTGGTCTTAACTTCCCTTTCTTTCCAAACCTCATGACCTTCTTCCACAGAGATATGCGTAAAAACACCATGTCTCCGACTTTAAACTCAAGGTCTCGTTGACGATTATCTGCATAACTCTTCTGTCGACTTTGGGCTGCCTTGATATGCTGC
Source organism: Viscum album (assembly GCA_963277665.1). Taxonomy (NCBI): domain Eukaryota; kingdom Viridiplantae; phylum Streptophyta; class Magnoliopsida; order Santalales; family Viscaceae; genus Viscum; species Viscum album. Next base: position 1,302,456,635 of record OY728161.1, read on the forward strand.
TGAATGGTTTTCACCTTCTCCACCATTTCTTCGACCATTTCTGGTCCAAGCAGCTTACGTTCACCGACCTCATCCCAACATGCTGGTGTTCTACACCTTTTCCCATACAGGGCTTCATATGGTGCCATTTGGATGCTCGAGTGGAAACTATTATTATAATAGAATTCAACCAGAGGAAGATGTTGATCCCATCATCCTTTAAAGTCCATTGAGAATGCTCTCAACATATCCTCAAGTGTTTGGATAGTCCTCTCGGATTGGCCATCAGTTTGAGGATAATAGGTCGTACTGAAGTTCAGTTCAGTATTCAGAGCATGTTGTAGACTCTTCCAAAACATAGAGGTGAATCTTGGATCTCGGTCAGACACAATAGATAGTGGTACTCCATGCAACCGTACCACATACCTGATATATATCTTTACCAGTTGATCCAAAGAGAAATCCTATCGAATAGCAATGAAGTGTGAAGTCTTCGTAAGACAATCCACAACAACCCAGATTGCATTGTTGCCTTTGGATGTCCTTGGAGGTCCGGTGACAAAGTCCATGGTGATGTTCTCCCATTTCTATTCTGGTATGGGAAATGGTTGCATCATCCCCTTAGACTTCTGCCTCTCTGCCTTCACTTGCTGACACACCAGGCACTTTGATGTATATTCATTGATCTCCTTCTTCATATTATCCCACCAAATGTTTTCTTGGAGATCTCGATACATCTTTGTGCTCCCTGGGTGAATAGAGAAATTTGAACTATGTGCATCATCCAAAAGTTCCTTCTTCAGCTCTGGACTTGATGGAACACATAGTCTTTTCCCAAACCGTACAATTCCTTCTTCATTAACATTAAACTCTGAGGATTTTCCCTTTTTGATAGCTTCCACTTTTCTTGGATTCCCGCATCATCCTTTTGAGCATCCTTTAACCTTTCCAAAAGAGATGGTTGAGAAATCATTTGTGAAAGGATTGATGATGTTCCCTTCTTTATGATTCCCACATCCATATTCATCAAGTCTAAGAAGATTGGATCCTTCTCAATTCTCATCATTGATAGAATAGCTGGATCCTTTCTACTTAGGGCATCCGCCACCTTGTTCGCCTTCCCAGGGTGGTAATGTATTGAACAGTCATAATCCTTGATGAGCTCTATCCATCTTCTCTAGCACATATTAAGCTCTTTCTGTGTGAATATATATTTAAGACTCTTGTGGTCAGTATATATCTCACATTTCTCTCCATAGAGATAATGTCGCCAGATTTTCAAGGCAAAGATCACAGTCGCCAACTCTAGATCATGCGTTGGATAGTTTCTCTCATGGATTTTCAACTACCTTGAGGCATAGGATATCACTTTATCATTCTGTATCAGCACACATCCTAAGCCCTTTTTCGAAGCATCACTGAATACCACAAAAAGCTCCCCACTTGTGGGTAAAGTGAGCACGGGTGCAGTGATAAGCCTCCTTTTCAACTCCTTGAAGATTTCTTCACATTCATCACTCCAAGCAAACTTTACTCCCTTTCGAGTTAGCTTGGTAAGAGGGTTGGACAATCGTGAGAAATTTCTCACAAATCATCGATAATATCCAGCTAACCCCAAGAAGCTACGGATATCAGTTACCGATGTTGGCCTCGTCCATCCCTCAATTGCATCTGTTTTGGAGGGGTCTACAGATATCCCATTACTTGTGATGATATGGCCCAAGAATGAGACTTCCTTCAACCAAAACTCACACTTGTTGTACTTTGCATAGAGATTCTCCTTGCGCAAAGTCTCTAGTATAGTTTTTAAATGCTCCTCATGGTTCTCCTTGGTTTTGGAGTATATTAGAATATCATCTATAAATACTACCACAAATTTGTCAAGGTAATCTCTAAAGACTCTATTCATCAAGTCCATGAATATTGCTGGAGCATTGGTGAGTTCGAAAGGCATTACTATGAATTCATAGTGCACGTACCTTGTACGAAAAGCAGTCTTGGGGATATCTTCCTTATTCACCCTTACTTGATAATATCTCGACCGCAAGTCCACCTTGGAGAAGTATTGTGCTCCACGCAGCTGATCAAACAAGTCATCGATTCTTGGGAGAGGATACTTGTTCTTTATCTTGATTTTGTTAAGTTCACGATAATCGATGCAAAGCCGCATTGACCCATCCTTCTTCTTGACGAAGAGGACTGGTGCACCCCATGGTGATGCACTTGGGCGTATAAACCCTTTATCCAGGTTCTCCTGTAGTTATTTCTTCAGCTCTTCAAGCTCAACAACAGCCATTCTATATGGATTCTTGGATATTGGTAGCGCCCCAGGTATAAGTTCAATTGAGAACTCAACATCTCTTCTTGGAGGAAGACCAGGAAGTTCCTCGAGAAACACTTCAGCGAATTCCCTCACAATAGGCATTTCTTCAAGGGTGGTTTCTTCCTTGGACTCAATCATCTGAGCCAGATATGCGTTCTCATAAGGCAGTAATATCCATGCTTGAGATGATGGAGATAAAGTAGATTCATCTTCCTCCGGACACTTGTAAAGAATCGGGGGTCGATTCTCCATATGGAGTGTGATTTCCCTCTCCCGACAATTTATGTTGGCTCTATATAAGGAAAGCCAATCCATGCCAAGAATAGCATCAAATTCCACCAGAGGGAGTATGATGAGGTTCGCCGGGAAATTCAATCCACAGATTATAACAGGGGAGGACTTATACTCATGGTATGCAATGATTGCCCCATTTTCCGTACTCACCGACATCTTTACTTACATGATTTGTGGTGGTGCTGGGATTGTTCTACTAAACTTTTGAGATATAAAAGAATGCGTAGAACCTGAATCAAAAAGTGCGTTCACTATTCTTGAATGAATAACTAGCGTACCTATCACCACTTCGTTGTCGGGGTTCACTTTGGCAGAAGTGATGGAAAAAGCTCTTCCTTGCTGTCTTGGAGGTTGTTGGTTGCCTCCGAAAACACTTGGATTAGGGCACTGATTTGAAAAATGACCTGGTTCTTTGCATTTGTAGCATTGAACAACGCGTTGAGGTTTGAACAGAGCGTTCCTCTCCTCTGTCACAGCTGCGGGTCCTTCTTGCCGACAGTTAATAGCTAGGTGCTCTTACCTTCCACACTTGAAGCATTTTCTCGTCTCCCTAAGGCAATTTCTAGGGTGCTTCTTTCCACACTTTTGGCAAGTGGGGTGCTGGAACTTCTTAGCACCGTTGGATTTATCCATCGGCCCACCAGCATTTAAGTCCACCTTATGCTTCTTGTCCCCATGATACCCCTGTGATTCTCTGATCTCCATTTCAACCTTGAGGGCACATCGGACAATTTCCTCATAGCTGTCGAAGTCACGGATCGCTAATGCTTTCTGCAAGCTAGGCTTCAGCCCACCAAAGAAGCGGTCAACCTTGCATTCGGGGGTAACGACAAAGCTGGAAGCGTATCGTGCAAGCCTTGTGAAGTTTGCCTCGTACGCTCCCACAGATTCTTCATCTTTTTGCTTGAGGGAAAGGAAGTCCCTTTCCATCTTAAGACAGAGGGTGCGCGGAAAATATTTATCGAAAAATATCTTCCAGAATTCCTTCCATTCTAAAGCCTTGATCTCCTCCTCAGGCTTCGTATTTTTGATCAACGTCCACCATTGATCAGCTTCACCCTCCATACGATAAGCCGCCAGGAGAACCTTCTCTTGTTCAGAACATTGGAGGATGGAGAATATCTTTTCAATGGAGTTTATCCATTGCTCAGCGATCATGGGATCAGATGATCCACTAAAAGTCGGAGGCCTTTGTCTCATGAAGCTTTCAATAGCGACTTGTTCTTTCTTAGGGGGGGTTGAACGTTCCTCTTGACCCGTGTTTCTATTCAAAACTTGAGTTAGCTGAGATAGAAGCGTACAAAGTTCACGATTCCCACTCCCATTGGATTGGGCATCTCATTAGTACAATCATCACACTGATCTTCACAACGGTTGTTATCCTGAGTCCTCCTATTACCGGCCATTGGCTGGAATAAAAGGAAAGTTAGGGGTAACAAATAAAGTGTAATCCAAAGACAAAATTTTATGACTTATAAATACACTTTAATCTCTTTAACTCATGAGTCTATAGGATTCAATCCAGGCTTTTCATGATCTACCTTCTAATATATATTCTTAGGGGCATTTTCCCTTAATAAGGGTTCATACTAAGCTTGTGAATTTATCAAAACATATCCCCTGGGAGTGTCGTAACCAAGAGTTCAGCAAGGCCCATTGTCGTGCACCAGTTCCCGTTCGAGTCTAGCTCAAAGCGGTGTTTTCGGGTTTTACCCCTAGGATACATCTGTGCCAGAGCCGCCTCTACCTGCTCGTATCCAGACAGGGATGTATTTGCTTGATAAACCACTTAATCAATACTTGCCAAAACATATGGATGTTTTTGTTATACTTATTCTTGTATCTAAGGCTTTACTAGGGTTTCCTAATCCCAAAAATAACTAAACCTATCCTCTGATACCAACTATGACAACCCTGCTTTTTATTACAACTTAAACATGCTTTATTACATAAAACTTCACTTGATACAACAAAGAAGATTGAGAGTTTTAGTGTCTTTGGGGATTAGGATCATTACATAAAAACTTTAAACTTGAAATACAACATCTTTATTGAAAACTTCCTTTACATGACCACTACATTCCTTCGTACTTAGCATTGCATGGGATAACCTGGGGACATGCATAAGAAAAGGGTGAGCTGTAAAGCCCAGTAAGGGAGTACACATGGAATAACATAAGGAGTACAATACATGTTAGGAAATAGTCATATCAATAGAGCATAAAAGAAACATGAACATAAAGGCATGATAAAGCATGGTAATCATAACATGGAAATGTGGCAACAACACTTAACATTGAATTAGCATGAGCCAAGGCTCATTGCACCTGGAGCATGAGTAAACCCTCATTGCACTTGAAGCACGAGTAAACCCTCGTTGCACTTGAATTAGCATGAGTCAACACTCATTGCACTTGACGTATCATGATACTATACTTTACCCAATGCATTGGAGCGCTATAAGGGCGCACCCTTCTTAAACATTTCATTTCATGCATAAGTGTGCCACATGGATCATAAAACATGGATTTATAAAACATAATCATTTATTCCACGATAAAGTAATGTGGAATTCATACATGAAACTTTATAATCAATAAGTAAATGTGCATAAAGGTGAATACCCTTGATGGAGAAATGGGCATGGTATTCACTACACAATGACATTGGCTTAGAAAATCGGTGCGACTTCGGCAGCGTAACGGCGTGAGAGAAAGGGGTTCCTCATCATATTTACATGTAATGGACAGTAAGGAGGTCATATAGATACATGTCACAACAATTGAAATGGAATTTAGATTCATGATACAAAAGTATTTCTTGAATGTAAAAGAAGAGAGAGGAGTTCCTTTCGGAATTTCGGCATAGTAACGGGTGTACATGGGAGGCATTCAATGAGAGAGAAAGGGGTATCCCATCATTCAAACAATAATAGGAAAGTATGGGGGAGGTGCGAAACCATACCCCAACATTCATAATTGAGATTAAAAGGGAAAAACAACTTAAAGAAAATTGACAAAAATGAGAAAGGAAGAAAAAACTCTTACTTTGAAGTGTGCTTCCAAAGGCTTGAGAGAGGCTTGTGAGAGGCTTCTTGGGAGCTTGGGGCACCTTGGGAGGATTCTAGAGAGAGTAGGGTAGATCTTGGACGAACTCCAAAGTATTTTAGTGAGGAGTAAGTGGGAGCTTGGGTGGGTTTATATAGGAAAGGTGAGAGAATTCTTTATTATTTAGGTTTGGGACCCCTTATATTAAAATAATCCAAACCACAAACCATCCCATGGTATTTGCCCATGGTTTCTGGAAAAGGAAATAGGAAAACAATATTTTACAAGGACAAGGTCCGAACTTATTAAAAAATTAGGGTTGCTTATGTGGAGGTGAGCCACACTCCCATGGAAATTAATTTAAAAAGGCAAAGTGTTGAATAAGTCTTGAGGGCTCCATTAATGCTTTGAAAAGTAAGTCAAACAAACCCAAAATCACATTATTTTAATGAAAAAACACATATTGGCCGAACATAAGGATTATGCTATTTTATTACATAACCATTGGGTCATTATGAGGTTATAAAACACATTATATAATTAAATGGTATTTAATTTTTACCCAAAAATTTGACTGTCTCAGAAAATTATGAAAAATTCACCATTGGATAATTTCGATGTACTGATTCCATAAATGACATTTATTTTATCTAAAAAAATTCTAAATATGTTAATTTTCACTTTTAAAATAAAAACCAACATTTATCGAAAATTCACGGGTTTTGACAAAAATGGCTTTCAAACCTTAATAAAGATTTTAATTGCATTCATAAAATTATAAGATCATTTATATTTAATAAAAATTAATTTAATATTCAATAATAATATTTTATTAAAATATTATTTAATTCAAAAATCCTTTAATTTAATAAAATATAATTCTTAATTAAATACTAACTAAAAACACCATTTGTACTTTAAAAACTATTTACAATGTATCAAAAATGACTAGAAATTATATTCATTATTATATACAAAAATAATGAACATGAAAATAGTACTACTTATTTGTTACATAACCCCTTAAAATAGCTGCATAAGACCTAAGGGTAAGGTGTGAGATGGTGACAGACTCTTGGGGCGGCTCGGATAACATCGCTCGAGTGGTAATCTCTATCAACTTCCACTTTTCCCGTAGACGGTCCCATTAGAGCTTGACATAATGAAGCTCAGCTTGGGCTTGGTCAAGGGCAAAGCCCAAAGACGCCACCTCTTTTCCGAGCTCTGACAAATGGGCTTCGTATGGGGAAATTCTACTGGATGAGGTCATCGCTTCCTTTGTCTGAGTAAAATTGGGTTCGTTAAAGCCATATATTTATACTACTCAAGTGATCACTATTCAACGGCTATAAAAGTAACGGTCACAAATCTTAACATAAAACTAAAGAAGTTGACATCTTATAAAAACATTTTTCATAAAGAAACATTTAACTGGATCAAGAGGGATTTTCCATTAATGAAACTTCGGGTCATTAAATTATTCATAAAAACCCATTTGGTGCCTATGACAGGATGATTATTATTTATTTACATGAGGGTACATAGATCATTTATAGTGAATTAATTTATTTTCCATTGAATGGAAAGAACCCAATTTTCATTATTAAGGGAATAATTAATATTTTTGGGTTCTAAGTGAGAGACAAAGTTAAGATGTTCAACCTCCTTTAGAACTGATCTTATAGTATGATTTCCTACTTGTAAATATCCAATGAAATTTTCCAGGGTATGGTCTTTAGATTTTTTAAAATATTTAGAAAAATAATTTGAAGGTGATTCTTGTTCAAAATCAACTTCTTTAGATTTAAATGGTTCATTTAAAACACTATTTTCAAAAAAAAATGAGAATGATATTTTAGAAAATTTTCATAAAAAACAACATGAATTGACTCTTCTAATATTTTAGTCTATTATTTAAAGACTCGGTGTGCCTTCCTTATAGTATGGGAGGGATTGATTATTGTGTTCTTGAATTGAGACCTTGAGTGACCTCTTGATCCACCTCCCTGTAGTATGGGAGGGATTGATTGTTGCATTCTAGGGATAAAGACCTGAAACAGTTGGAGACGGTGGTTGGCACTGTTTTCTTCTTGATCTTTGGTCATCATTGGCCAGTTGATTGAGGATTTTTGTTGACCTGGAGGGCCTGTCGAGCAGCCACCAAAGTCGGGATTATACCATGTTGGCGATATTTCTTCACCAGCACATTAGAGACCCAGCGTTGAAGACGCTGGGTTGGGAATGATGTCCTTCCCATAGATGGAGATCCAGCTTGAGAAGCGGTGGATAAGTTCACAGATGTTGTCTTAGAGAAAGCCATTCTTTGGATTGAAGGGAATTATGTGAAAACACTTGATACAACAACAAGATTTATTAAAGCAACATTTTTTAGATGGATATATGTGTGATTAATTCCTTTGTCTGGCCTTCCTTTATCAATTGATAGGGGCCTAACATGTGGGTAAAATTATTTAACTTGGTTAAGGATTCACGTCGGGTTCACCATTTTTGTTTTGTAGTTCCTTGAAACATGTGTTCTAGTTTTAAGAAACACTATTTCCAGGCGGTTTCCATTGGATTTATTTATAGAACTGAAAACTTCCAACAGTTCTTTATCCAAAGGGGGCCTACTTTCCAAAGGAAGGCGTTCATTAAGTTTGAACTTTACGATACTTAAGAACATGCATTGGTCATGAGGATGGGAGGTCAGACTCACCACACCCTTTTGGGGGGAATTATTTTCTACTTTGGGACTCTCTTTCTAAATTTAATATATTTTCATGAATCCTTATTAATTCACCAAGTATATCATAAGTATACTTTGGAATTTACAATCACTTATTAATATGTGTAAAATTTAAAATCATCAGTATGCATTCATGGTTCTTTATTAATGGAAATATCCATATGTATTCGAGGTTTTCCATCAATGGTATCCTCTAATATACTGATTAGATATTCTTTTAATCATCGTTGTGATGATACTGGTTTTTAATCCACTCAGTGGGGCACTCCAGAAATTATTTTCATCTAGGGAGATGAAGGTTTGTTTTGATCTTGGGATCATGCTCATAAAATGAGCTACCTACATATCCTTGTGAAAGGAATCAGAACCCTCATAGTTTGGTATCGCTTAATAGGACACATCATGCCTTTTAAGGTCACGTGATAAGGACCTCTAAGTGGAAGGTGCTTAGTTGAAATATAGTGTGGGAGTTATGTTGAAGTAGCCCAAGCAACTTTGGAAACGATATAGGTTTCCAAGTAGGATCAGACCCTATTGGGAATATGGCCCAAGGAGAACAGGGTTGATTTGAAGTGTTGGGTTTGAACCTTAAGGAGGCTTCCTACGTATCCCATATTAATGGGAATCAAAGCCCACACAGTTTAATAAATCGCATAGGATATTATGGTCCTATGAGAGAGAATAGTTTGGGATTACATCCTGAAAAGGATGCCTTGATAATTTAAGGATTGAATTTGGGTCTTATTTCCTAAAGAGGATGCCCAAATTGGGAGAATTAGAGTTGGATTCCTGAGGAGGATATATAGTGAGCTTGGGCCCTGAATGAGCTTCCTACGTATCCTAGTTTGAACAAGAATCAGATTTCTCATAGTTCCTTCCAATGAGTGTTTGTGCACATGTTGTAACCATCATATATCTCTAAGCCAACATGAGTCATGTTCGGTGTGAGAAACAAGAGGATGTGAAATATTAAACAATGACACTTCACACTTTTCCTCCTCTACTAATGGAAGAGGGCGTGTCGACCGTGGAAGAGGGCGAGGTGACGAGCCTTCTCTATGTTCTATTTATATTGGACAAGGGTCTATCATAATGAGAAAGGGATGAAGGTGAGGGGATTACACTAGGATAGATGCCCTGAAATTGATCCTGGTAGGGAAGTGGAAAATTAAGTGTGAACCGTACCTTCCCTACCAACGACCTGAGGTTCCGGGTCACCTCTTTGAGAAAGGAGAGGCCAAGACCTAACCCTTCTCCAAACCGGGAACTTCCCAGAACTACTTCTGTGAGAAAGGTCCATGTGACTATGGATATAAAAACCCACATATATTTCATGAATCCTAACCCCATTATGAAACAAATGTGGGAAACCTCTGATTGTGGAAATACAAACCCAGATTAGAGACATGCTGATGTGACTTTCCCAAAGGTTTGATAAGTCAGGAGGATTTGGTGGAGGTCTCAACAAAATTCCTTTCAGACAAGGAAGTCGGTGAAGAAGAATCCTTGCCATGAATGGCTAATGAAGGCTTGATGGCTTGTAAACTGAAGAGAGTGAAGAGAATAAGTGAATCAAATAGGGGCAGCCAAGTAGAGAAGGGCGCGCAAGTATGGTCGTACAAGTACACTTGGGTGACCTAAAATTCACTTAAGTGATGAACAACCTATATGTTAATACTTGGGAAAGACCTTGATCAAGACTTAAAGAGTATTCACAAGTGATCCAAGAAGTGGGGTTCTCGAGTTCCTGTGATAGGAATGGGAGGCGCGCAAGTATTTCTGACTTAGGGAGGTTAGGCTCTTTAGGTGCGCAAGTGTTATGGATTTAAAACACTAAAAGGACTTAAGTCCAATGATCCTCTCTTAAATTATCCACTCAAGGTGTTGAAAAAATACCATGAAAGTTTCAGAAGACTGGGGAAAGTACTAGGGCAACCAGAGAAGCAATTGGGCTTCAAGGAAATTCGTCCGTACAAATGGGGTCCCCAAGGGTCTATTTATAGGAAAATAAGTGACCTTGGAGCAAAATGAGTGGGGCACGCAAGTACCTTGCGCGCCGACGATGTTTTGGCTAGACTAGGGTGACACCTTTAGGACTTATCCAAAATTATCACTTCAATCGGCTTCAGCATGGTGGAGCACAAGTGTTTGTGCACAAGTACCTTGGGCTCCTCTTTAGGGACTTAGCCAAATAATTTCTCCATACCGCAGGGGTTGCGCCCCCGCACCCCTGATTGGGATCAGTGTCAGACTGCGGTCCTGGCCCTTCGGGCCGGTGCCTTCACTACTGTCACTGAACCCCATGAAAAATGCAGAGTCGCACCGTGAACTTTTTTAGCCCAGTTGAGGTCATTTTTAGTCACAACACATGGAAATACATCTTCAATTTCATAGAAGTGCATGGAACACATTTCATGGTGTCTAAAAGTATGATATTTTATTTTGGAAATATTTGATTAAAGGTTAATTAATTTTTTCCTCCCATATCATAATTTTTTGTGATCATATTCATATATAAAATTTCCAATTATTTTATAATAATTATAAAATTTATCTTGTGAAAAACATATGATAAAAGTGGTTTTCAATGGATTTTTGAGGGGCTTGCATGATTTGAGAAACCAAGACTAACCCGTTCTTTTTCATGTCTTTAATAGCCCAAAATTTTATTTAAATTATCTTCACCTTATATGAATTTGTAAATAGGGTGTTTGAGTTATTTAATTGTGAATTAAAGGATTATTAACATCCAGATGCTTTTTAATGTTCATGGATAATTCTCCATTTTTCATGAAGAGTTGTTCCTTCTCTTTTAGAGGAATTTATTTTCATTAATCACTTTATTTTATTGCTTATCATGCTCTTTTTATAATGAATAAATTTCATGAAAACCATTTTCAAGTTAATCGCGATCATATTTTAGGTCTTTGTAATTAAGGTGAATTGAGGAGAAAGAGGAAGAAGAAAATGGGGAAGAAGATATAGAGGAGGAAATGGGAACATGGGTACTAACCATGATGTATTTTTCAACACATTCCATAAGGAACTTATCACTTGATTCAGTTGAAGAGGTTGAAGAAGTTTATTCCATGGATTCATCACTTTCACTTCATGTTGAAGCTCTGATATCCTTCTTACCTTTTTTCCATTCTTTAATATTCTTTTTGTAAACAAGGTATTCCGACCTGATGTGAATTTTTTTCTAGTATTCATTGTAAGGGCCCGGATCAGTGTGGATTTTCCCTTTGCATGTTTCCAAGGATTGTAGACCTTGGAGGAGGCTTGGAGTAAGTATGGAGGAGTTCATATGCTAAAAGTTGGGATTAGGGAACTTTCACAACATGAAAGTGGGATTTAAATTGTGTAATATTTCAGGGTTTGAAAAATATTTAAAATGAAGAGGTGATGGATTTTTTGGTGAAATAAATTTTTGAGGGTTACATGACATGAAAGGGGATTACACATCATGCAATTACCTGATATTTTATTTTTTAAAACATTTAGTCAACTTGGGTTGTCAAACCCTACAGCTGTAGCATCCCTCTCTCTCGACTCCAGGTAACCCAGTGACCCTCTCTTCAACTTTTTGGAGATCCCTTCAATAAGAATCGATCTCAGGATTTCGTATTCGATCTGTAGCGATCTATATTCCATAAAAGGTATGATATACCTCTATTATTGTGGTTTCTTCAATCTGTTTCCTCCCATTTATCTTTTTCATGAGATGGCATAAGACCTACCAAGGTTCTAATGGGGTTTCTCTTGGTTTGTGTTGGTGCGGTGGTGTCACAACATACTCGGATGGATGTATATCTTATGGGAGAGGTTATCAGGATTTGTTGCATTGATATGTTCTTGTGCGAAGAATTTCAATGACCTTTTTAAGGTAGTGGATTCATTACTTCTCTATTTATTCATGTGAAATTGTAGAGCTAGCATGATTTATCCCCTTGGATCATAATACAATTGACCTCAAAATTATTTGAACCGGATTAATGAATTGGTATTGATCACATAGCGATGTTGTTGCTTTATACCGTGATAACAGTTTTCCTCTTGATTTTCTAGATTGTGTGATATTTATTCCCTTCTTGGTTTAGCATGTTGTTATTGATGGAAATTGGTAAATAAAGTAAATATATAATTAATTTATAATTAATTGTCTAAAGTAATTTAAGAGGCATGTTCAATGAATCTCATTGTTGTTGTTACAATTTGATGATAATTAAATTTATGCAGATGTGCGTGTTTAATTGAATTGGTTGATGAACCCAAATCATGATGATTCTTGTTGATAAAATAATTAAATACATGTTAAATTAATTGTTTAATTAATTTGTGATAGCTTATTGCTTATGTTATTCATATTTGGAACCTGTGAATAGTGAATTGGTTAATTCAATATGGAATAAGAACTAGTTGTGTGATAAAAGATAATGCATTTGTAGGGCCTGAGTTTCCCACTTGATTGTAAAGGCCAAGTGACTTATGCTTTAAAACTATGAGAGATCATTGTGTGTGAAGGTTGAATGACTTGTTTTAGGGCCAAGATCTTTGTTTCATGTTTCTTTTCTACTGCTTTTCATGTGATCTGAGTCTGGGATAGCTAATCCTGGAGGGCTATTATGGTTATGGGGGGAAGGAGGCCTGGATGTGATGTGATCCTGGGATGGCTGGGCCTAGGGGGTTGTTATGGTATGTGGGGTAGGGAATCTAGGTTTTTGTGGAATTAGTTGATGCGTAGAGTGGAGAGATGCATCATTTTATGCATATGGGTGTTGGGGAGAACACCAGGGTTGAAAAAATGGGTTAAAGTTGGGCTTACCTATTGATATGAAAGTTTTATACTCGTTGAATCTATTATTTTTTTATCTTCTTTACTTTCCCCACTTCTTGAGGTAGATGGTTTTTTATTACTCTCCTTCCAAGAGAGGAAAAGACGTGTGGGGTATGACACGTTCTTTTTGTGTTTATATTCTTGTTGTTGGATGGTTATACACTCTTGGTATAGGTGGAAAAGACTCGATGGGTATTTTATCTACTCACCAGGTTGAGCCCCTTGGGTTTGGTAGATTAGAATGTTTTTCTAAAATACCTGGAAATATGGAAAGTGGTAATGTTGTTAAATAAATGAATAAAAGTTTAACCCATGGAGTTGGAGCTTGTTGGGATGCAATGTTGAGGTTATATTTCTGAAAATTCGTGGGATCAATTTTCTTATGCCTGGAGAGCATGGTTCTTTGTTGAGATTCTAATGAAATGTAATGTGAAAATTGTTAATGTTTAATTAATGGTAAATAATTAATTAATGTAATGTGAAACTCATAAAAAGGGATAAATTAATTTAATGTATCTCTTTAAATGGTTGTGTTCTTATAGGATATCTATTCTTAGTGGTGGAAGTCAGGAGTCTAAGATACATTAGTTGCTATTGATTCTAAGAATAAGTTATGCCCATGGTGTATTTTTTCTATATTATATCGTGTAAATTTTTTGTTTATATATACTAATCCACCCTATCAGTTAGAGAAACTGAAACCTTGGGCATTCTGATCCCTGGGGGTGTTTTCCCCAACATCCTGGTGGGAGGATGGATGGATGACTACCCCCTTTGGCCTACTCTCTTCTCTTGGTAGTTACTTGTGCTAGTATTAATGGTGATTAGTTTTCCCCCATATATATGTGTATATGGATATGATGGCTTGCGGTTATTTCACACACATGTATTCTAAATATAGTTTCCTAAGGGATACTATAGGTATAACGTGTATAGGTTGTGATGGATTGAGGATCCTTACTCAATGTATGGGTTGTAATGGCTTGAGGTATAATATCTAATGTATGATGCACGTTATGTAGGATGTCATGCCTCCTAGAAACTACCTAGTTACTTTGGTTATGTGGACATAGTGGTTTGATTCATAAGGTTCATGTTGTGGTGTTTCACCCAGGTGTCTTCAAGCTAGCCTTTTTAGAGAGAGATGCTCTAGACATGCGATGTTGGGGGAAAGTGGAAAACCAATGGGGAATTTGTAGTGTGGTAACCTTGATATTATTTATTATATTATATACATTTGTATGATATACTTGGTGAGAGTATCCATGGTGGGGCTAGGAACTTATTATATCTATTTAGGTGAAGATTTAGTTTCACTTTTTGTTCACTATGCTTTAGCATTCTTTCTTTACTTTTTCATGAGAGGCTCTAGGGAGGATACTACTGAGTATACTATTATACTCACCCTACGTATATATAAACTATTTTTTAGGTCAGTTTGATCTATTTGGAGACTAAGCTGGTTACTACAAATTGGGGGTTTTTTAGGATCTATTTGGGCTTCATGGTCACGGTCGTCTTTACTTTCTTTTGGTACTTGTAGTTTTTTCCTTCCAATTATAGTAGTTATTGCATGAAATTACATTTATGTACTTGGGTTTCTTTTATATTGCAGTTTGATCAAGAGTAAGTTCATGTATATTTTATCTCTCTCTTCCACATGTGTTCTCTTAGAGTGTAATGCCTCCCATCTATGTGTTTATTATATCCTTATTGGAAGTCTCCAACCCAGGGCCTACTGGAGGTAGGACTCAGGGGGTCAATATCTCTCTTCTCCCATTGTCAGCCCAAGAGGGGTACACTTTGTGGGGAGGGGGTCATGACATTCATAGCATGTCACTTATGATTCCACCCTTATGTTTTGATTGGATGCTTTGTTTTTTTGATGAATTCGTTCATGCTCTTAATGAGTTGAAAATAATCTTGGACTAGACCCCTAGATGAATCATCATTGGTATATTTGAATATGATTGTTTTATTTACATATTTGGATTCATTGTACTCCTCAACTTATCACTTCATTGTAATTTCATACATCATTAGGGATCTGGTATGTTTTTTAACCTCCATTTTCTTTACATACTTCTATTCTTGTATGGACATGACTTTGGGTTCCCAATTTCTTAGAAATACCTAGATTATAGTTTTTACTAAGTATTATATAGAAAAAACATCATTAAGAGGCTTTCAATCATTTCATAAATCAGTAAAACATGTAAATATACTATTAATGGATTCATTTTGATGTATAGAAAAGATTTTAAAACCATATCATTACATGTATAATCTAGTATCTTTAACAATGTTAGTTCCATCATGAGTGAATTCTAGAAAATTCTATATTTCAAGGGTAGTTTTTCATGTAGAAACATGATTAAATTCATTTCATTCAAGATCACAATGCAGAGCATTCATGTTTTTGACATTAATATTAAAGGATTTAATATCATCATGTGTTCATTTATATTATGGTTCTTTAATGGAAATATATTCATGAAAAACCATATTCTATACATGGTAATTTATTCTACTTAGAAAATTTGACATGTGATTTTTCTAATATGAATAATCTATACCATAAAAAAACAAGATCATGAGAATAAGAATTGGATGCCATTATAAAAGATTAAACTTTTAAGTCAATTAAGATTAAAAAAATTAAAAACAAATATATTTTTAAAATAAATAAAGAACCATTTTATACCAGTTTTTGGATGGAGAAAGATGGCAAGAGGGGTGAATTTCCCTTTTAAAAAATAAAGTAAAATAAAATGGTAAATTCAAGTCTAAAAGATATTGTTATGATTAAGATATAAATAAATATATTTGATAAAAGGATAAATTGATTAATTAAATATGTATTGGAAAGTTAAATTAAATATTAATTGAACTAGTATGATCAACGGAAAATAAACATATCGAATTTATGTAATTATGCATATCAAGTTTGAATGATGCATTGTATAAATTGAAAGAGATAGAAAACACGGTTTGATAAAGGATTTTGGAAAAATATCAGTGCAAGTAACTACGTATTATCCCCCCAGGTTGATAGGTTTACATTATTACTCATTTTATCTATACAATGATCAAGAAACTCATCCATTTCAATTATGGTTGGGAGCTCCCTCTTTGGCTTCACTGGTATCCAAGGAACTCATCCCTCAATTTTTCGGTAGTGATCACCCACTATAGAAGTATGTGAGAAGAAGAATTTTTTCTTATTTTAAATCCATTACAATTTTTCTCCCTTATCTATCATATGGATTTGTATAATGTATATGAGAGATATAGATATTAGCATATGGATTTGGATTCTTAAGAGAACTTTGAGATTACTAGTGATTCGACATCTTTGAATCGGGTGGGGATTTTTTTTCACAAGTTCATTGATGAGATCCAAGCTACCTTACGTATCTATTTATAGTATTAATATGATATGGATGTGTCCAGGGTTGAGGTGAATCTTTAATGACAAGATTTCAGTATTTAAAACCTCTAATAAATTCTCTTTGATAGATCTGGATTGGATCCACCAGCTAGCCAGACAATCTCACTGGATGGTTGGTGAGACACTTATGAATCACTGGGTTCTGCCTGCTTCCATTGGCTAACCAGTGGACTCCTGCTACTTTTAGCTTTCTATCCAACACCATCAGCTGGCTGGTGGATCTACACCAACTAGTTGGTTCTTCCTGAAACACTTAATGCTCAACTAGTTCCACATTGACTTCCTTCCATGGTCTTTTATTAGTATTCCTACTTCATTACAAGATCTTAAAGCATGAGTAAGGACTGGTCTAATCCTTTAAAAATATTATCAAGTTGTTTTTTAATAGACTTTAATATCTTCATTAATCTCATCAATAACAATACTGAAATTCAAATTAAAGTCACTAAATTCACTCAAATGATAATGTTATACGCACAAAAGAGTGTTTGTGATAATTAAAACACTATAAGAGAGAGAGATAAAACATTTATCATCCTACTCATACTTCATTATATCTTCACATTCCCATTTGATATTCTCAATGATATCTCTATGAATTTTTCTCCTTTATTGTGATGTATTATCAAGATCTTTTATTTTATTTTATTTCACCTACAGTTATTCATTCTTGATTTCAATGAAAGACTTTTTTTTATTCTATTTTATGGATATTTTTATCAATCACTTTCTTAGATTCATTCTTTTCTTGAATTTATTTCAAAAAAAATCAAACATAGAGATTTTTTCTTTATGTTCCAAATTCCTTGTTCTTTTTTCCTCTATCTATTTTATAAGACATTTTCACATCAATTAATTTTTCAGAGAAGAACTTATCTCTCATCTATGATTCATCTTTAATGTGGGTTATATCCTCCTAAATTTTTTTTAAAAGAGCCACAGATAAAAGTAGTTATATCTCTGGGCAGACCCTATAGTATTTCTATCAGGTGGGCATATGAATCATCATATTCTTTATCTAATAATTATTTAAAATATAGTCTTCCCCACTTATGCTTGGTTCATTATAGGAACTATCTTGAAAGAAAATATAGTTATCACATATTCATGTAAGAGTTATGAATCACTTGTGGTGGAAGAGTTATTCATCCTCTTTCCATTTTATTTCTCAACCAAATCTTCAATATTCATGCTAGTTATGACCTCATCATGATTATAGAATATATAAGTTGGATTTTATTCTTATTTTTATAATAGGTATGTTTTCTCATCAAAATATTCTTCAAGATATAAATTATTAATAGATATGATAGTATAAACTCTACTTTGATTACCTTCAACTAGTGGAGAGTTATTTTTCTCTTCTTTCTTGGATGAGGCTTTTCTCAATTTCTTTGTAGCTCTTTTCATCATGTTCTTCAATGTCTTGGAATGAATTTCTTTATGGTTTATTTGATATAAAATTCATAGGATTATTCAAATATTCAATTTATAAATCCCTTTTAAAATAGAAACACAAAACTTTACAATTATTAAATTTTGAGACTGTTGAGAATCTAGTCAGATTTGTGGCCTATGGCTCTGATACCAGTTGTTAGAACCACTTCGGGATATTCCCAACAATAAGGGGTGGAGTTAGTGTTGTTAAATCTTAATAAATTAAAACTTTTATCCATTATTTTAACTTTTCACTTCATCGGTGAATGGATCTACCTCACTCAATCGTCACCTTTGGTTTTCATGTACTTAAAGTAGGAAAGTAAAGCAATAAGGACATCAGGATTTGTTAATGGGTTTTTCCTCAAATATGGATGACTATATACCGGATGTATGATGTTTTATATCACACTCACACAGAGTTCCTCTTTTATTATCAAGATGGAACTCAGTAAAGTGTATGTTCTTGGACCCATAATCCTAGTACAAACCAGGTACAATGCATGAATCAACTTATGACACTTTGATTGTAGTATTTGGATTATAACACCTTGAAATAGATCAACAGTAATGGCTCATGTACCTATTATAAAATATATATCATATCTTCTTCATCAATATGAATAAATCTTTAGGGATTCCACTAACACAACAATCAATGGGTTTTCTCTTACTTGCATCAATTGAAATTATTCAGACTTTATGATATAGGATATCATAGGCTAGGTCTCTGACCTATTTGGCCTAAATTATAATCTATAGATGTTTATGCTAGTGTCTCTTTTCTATTATTCTTATTCAACCTAAAATATGTTATTTCATAGCAACATTGGACCTTTGATCTTCAATACACAGAGTATGCACTATGGTCATAGATTCAGGTCTCTCTTTCTTCGATATTCTAGATCAATAGCATGACACCATATTTAATACTTTTATTTTTTAAAACTCAAGAGTTTATATAGATGATATTACATTCAAACCATACTATCTAATTAAAACTATACATGTTTTATATTCATATTCACATGAGAATATTTCGATATTTGAATATATAAATATTTTTGATTTTTGGCAGTGTATATCTTTCACAATTCCCATATTTCTATTGGTCAATGATTTTATTCAAATCTCCATGAGACTTGGGATTTATCTTTCCACTGATATTCCTCAATTATTTTGAAACCATTACTTATTCAAATTCTCCAAAAAAACACTAGATTTAAATTCCTTGTCTGTATGTTGGCATGCAGTGATTCGATTGTGGTCGTGGCTCTAACTATTGCGATACAAAGTTTTACCACAATAATTATTCTTCATCATGAATTGCAGTGTAGTTCTCTCATTCATGGTGTAAAGGCCTTCTCACAGAATATATATAGCCTCAACTCATTCAATATTAATAGATATTTTCATGATTTTTTCATCTTCTATATGGCATGAAGGATGTTTCCTTGGTTATCAGCTAGAATAATAATTCATTTGAATAATTGTGATGTTTTATTTATTGAAGAATATTTATTTTATCATCTATTTTAATTATTATTCTTCAGAATATCTAATTTTTAAAACCTCATATAAACCTTTTTATAAGATTAAAAATTGAATCTTATGATAATTCCAATTTATCCTTAAGGAAATACCTTTTTCAAATCTTAGGTAGTGAAATGAACCTTACAATCCTCAGTGTCAGTTTTTCTTACTTTACAATATTTCTACTTAGACTACATTTATAAATGTTAAATGAAACTTATTAAGTTACAAATAAACCTTAAAAACTTTATAGTGAACCTTATAAAGTTCTATTTCTCTCCATATTGAACATTATGAACCTATAGATCAACCTTAAGATCTTTGAGGAAACCTTATGAAGTTTCATAGTTAACCTTATAGAGTTTCCTTTTTCATTTTTTCACATAAGTTAACCTTATGAAGAGTAATTAAACCTTATGAAGAAGTTATCAAATGAATATTACAAAGTCAGTTAGATTCTAACACTTTTTCAAAAGCATCAAAAACTATAACTTCCAGAAATCACCCATATTAACTCAGAACACCTTAGAAACTTCTCAAACACTTATAATTGGACTATAACTACTTAAAATAATATTCAATAAATATCATAATGTATTTCAAAGATTATTTAGCATATAAATATTAATTATTATATTTCAATGATCTTCCAATTCCTAAATTCAATTTCCCAAACTTTATCTAATCATACTTTCATCCAAATAATAATCCGCATTTATAATAATCACATGGATGGATCTTCTCAGTTGACTTTTGTAACTTCTTCACTGAGAGAATAAATCTAGCATACTCTATACTTAATATAGCTCAAAATAAAAATCTATGTATTCAAATCTACCTAAACCAAATTTGAATATGAAACACCAAGAAGATTTTATTATCCTTTTCCATGTGAATGGATCTCCAACTATCCAATGGAAGCTTCCTACATCACTATGCCACATAAATAATGTCATTAACCTATTTATATTATTTAGATCATGATTGAATAAATTTTCCATATATAATATATAGTAACCCAAGCCTTTTACTCATATTATTACATCAATTTTAACAATAACATCCAATAGTTACAACCCAAAGATTGTGAAGGCCTAGTGTCTTTAGAAGACTAGGTTCATAAAACATCAGAAAGAAACTAAAACAAAACATCCTTATTTATTCTCCATAATGAGATCTTAAATCCATTTGAACTCCTAAAACTACATAGGATAACCTAGGGAATACATAAAAGAAAGGGGTGAGTTAAAATCCATGTAAGGGAATAAACATGATAAAGAAACATAATGTATGAGTCAAAGGTACAACATGGTATCCTAAAATAGAAGGCTCATGAGTAATCACATGGAAGCATAACCTAAATAACATGGTATCATAAGATAATGGAATCATAGGAAATGTGGAAGCAATATATAACATGACATAAATATGAGTAAAGGCTAGCTTCCTAGACAATATCACATGGAGGACAAAATCCCATAATGGATAAGATTTACTCCCTAATCTCATACACGACATCTCATGAGACTAAATCTTTACCCAATGTATTTGAGAATTATCTAAGAGAAACCATCATAACATGTTCATGATTTATGTGTTCCAAAAAAATGAAAATAGTCATAAATCATAAACATAAGAATTACCCATGGAATGAAAATGGGTTAAATAATATTTCCACATATCATAATCAAAAGAAATTTTATAAATGATTCATTTGAGAAATGAACATAAGACAGATATTTCCCCATCAAAGGAAGGTAGAATAATCTGGGTATATATGTGAGAGACATATATAAAAAATTTATAATCATTAAATAACATTAAAGATAAATATAAAGCTAGTTAGAGAGTATGGTCATAACCCGAAGGAAAGGGTAGTTTAGAGAGATCCCTTAATTAAAATCTAAAAAATATATTAAATATTACAGAAAAAAAATTCATTGAAAAGAACCTTATAAAATTGTATAGGAAGCTTCAAAGTGTTGAGTGGTCATAACAACAGAAAATTCCATTCATATCGTACAAGTTCAAAAACATTCCATTATCACTTGTAAAAAAGTCAAAAAAAGTACTCGTTTGAAAAATGATAAGAAGATTGCATTAAAAAAATCTTGTGAAAATTAAAACATGGGTAAAAATTCCTTAAATAAATAATTGTAGAATATTAGAAATATTCTTTAAAATATTTTAAGAAAAATATAAATATTCAAGAAAAATCATTTTCAACTAAAAAGAGAAATAAAGTTTTCTTTTCTTAAAATAATTTTAAGTATCAAAGCGAGGAAAATGGTATTATTACTTGAAAATTTTGTGAATAACTAGAGAAGAATATAATTAAATTGTTTAATTATATAATGATCATATAATTTCTTACAATGTAAATTCAATCATAAACAATACCAAATAAAATGAGATTGAAACATAAACCCTTACCGCTTTTGTAACTTTTGAATCATAACTCCCATGAATGAAGTAAATGAATTGTAAATTAAAATATCATGAAGTTTAAAATATCCATGATATAATATGTAAAGGGGTAGTATATACACTTTTTAAAATAAATTATTTTTATAAAAGAACATATGTATCAAAGAGAGAAGTTTTGAGACAAAACCCTTACATGAAAAATTAGAAATATTCATTTCCAAAACATTGTAAAGAAAGTAAAATATGGTAAAAAGACCTTGGGAAACCATTTAGGTATAATAAGAATTTTCTTGAAAGATTTAGAATAATATGGACCTGGAAAAATAGTTTTAAGGGAAAATTTAAAGGAGTATTTTTTTAAAAGAAAGTCCCTTACCATTTTGATATATTTTGAATCGTATGCCCCATGAAAGAGTTGAATCAAATTAAAAATTAAATATCATGAATATAATTATTTTTATTTTATAAAATTTCAAAATGTAGAGTATATACACCATACAAAATAAACAAGTATTTATTATGGTATAAGTCTCCCAGAAATAAAAGCGAGACTATAAATCTCTTACCTTGAGTCCAAAATTTTCATATCTATCCTTTATCTACAATATAATAAACTTGTATCAATTATTTTTTTATTAAGAAAAATTTATAATTTAATACCTTATACTTAAACTATTTAATTCATTTATTTTAATGATGTATTTAATTACTAAATCAGTTATGTCTACAATGGGTGTTTTGAGGATGTTCAATTCATAAATTCAAAATGGAATCGGTGTGTTGGTTGTGGTCAAAGGGGGAATTATTACATAATCTCAAGAATAATAATATGAAAATTATTATCATTTTTATACATAAATTATACTTTAAAAGTAACCATGAATTATGATTATGAAAAATGAACTATGTTATAATCATGGAGATGGTAGGTTGTATGTATGCATGTGTAATGTTTACATTTTTCAATGATCATGATGGAAAGAATGTAAGAGGTATTTTATATTTCAATAATTGTAATTATATTATAAATATAATATTATTTCTTTATATACACTTATATATATCATCCATATGATATGGTAATAAAAATGGATAACATCACTTCGTGAGGCGGTTGTCTATCGTACACACGAATGATGTTATCTTTTTTTATGGATAGTAAGGTAAGAAGGTATATGATATATTAATTTTCCATAAAAATTAATATTTCATTAATATAATATATAAATATTAAATCCATCATCATGAACATTCATGAGAGGTAATGAAGGAAAACGAATTATATATGTTCGTGAGGTGGTAGTCCGACATACACACGAATGATGGTTTCGTTTCTCATTTGATGGGAGAGGAGATGGATATAGGTTATTAAATTATCATAATAAAATATCAGTATATCTAAGATAATTATGTTATTATATCATCATGTTTTAATAATATTTGAAGGAGGTGGAAGAAGAAACAAAACAAAAATGCACGGTTAAGAACAATACCTCTTCTTCGAACCACCTCTTTAGGATTATACATAATTCCTTCCTAGATTAGATTTCTGATCAAACCAAAGCCTCTAAGAAGTGTGAAGGTAATTAAGGATTTTTTGGGTAGGTGTTTTCTATACCATGAGTCTTTTTAATTGTGCAAAGGAGATCCCTTTATATTTGATAGGGAGTGGTATTTTTGTAAATACCTAAAACTATTAAATAATGGGAAGTCACTCTCAAGCCAAGTGCCTCCAAAATTGATAAATAATATAGTATAGGGGTGATACAGTTGAGGAACACCTCCATAATTAATAATGAAACATGTCTTAAACATGTTATTCCATTTACTTCTAAGGTAACTCACTTTTACCATTTTATATTTTTTCACCACGGTAACTAGTTTTTTTACTGTTTTTATTATTCATTATGACCAAAAATTAAGTTAAACTCATCAACTAATATTAAATATTATGATTAAAAATATATAATACATTTTATAAAATTCAAATAATATAATTTTTATAATTAAATTTAAAATTAAACTCACTGAAAGTTTCAAAAAACGGTTTTTCAAGCAATGCATTTTTTAAGAAATGGATGATCTTATATTAACTCTATGACTATAAATCATCATTATATAAATTTAAATTCATATAAATAGATTTATAATATATTAATTTCATTTAAATATTTCCTTACTATGTGTTATTTTAATTAATTAAAATTGATAAACTGTATTCACTTAAAAATAGTTTGCAGAAAACCGTTTTTTAAGCATAAAAATAAACTTATACTAAAATCATGAAAATTGATGATTAAAATGAAATTAATTGGATTATTCTAAATAAAATGGTTCATATTTCACTTTAATATCAAATCCAAAATATAATTATACTTTTAAATTACTTCATTTAATGAAAAGAAATGATAGTATTTTGGAAAATCAATAATTTTCCAAAAAGCAATAAAAAGCAATAAAAATCATTTTTGAAGGAAATGTATTTTTGTAGAATAAAATGTATTTATTAAAAATTGAGTGCTTATTTTTTAATAATTTATATTTAAATTTATATTTATTAGGTCCTTTATATAAATTTCATAAATTTGGTAATCATGTTCATACCCATCAATTTAACAACTAGGTTATATTAGTCACTTTTAAATAATAACATTTTAATATTATATCATGGTTCATTTAAACTCAATGTTGCATGTTTTTTATGTTATTGAACATAGTATTCTTTAAAAATCTTATGGTGTTACATTATACCCCCTGTAAATAAATTTTATCCTCACAATTTAAACTTGTGTTCAGTAATCAAGGGTTTTACATTCGAAAATTCCTTTTTCAAAAATCCACATTATAAAAAAATGGTTAACAAAAATTCCTCTTAAAAGAGAGAAAAGAAAATAAAAAGGTAATATTAAATAAAAAAACTTGCTTTCCACATAAGGAGAACATTGGCAGGGATTGAAAACATGGATTCGGAAATAAGATCCATTTAGAAGATAACATTATACTTTTTTTATGAGAGAAGAGACCATCAATTTATCGAAAATGAATAACATTTTTATTTCAAGATCATTTTACTTAATTTGAGGGATTCTTTTATCATCTATACTAATAATATAAGAAAATATACTTACTTAAAAATTATAATTTCATCCATTAATAATTTTTTACCATAATCTCATATCTTACTCCAAATGATGAATATTTAACATGAATTCTTCATGAATGAAGAACTAAAATTAACTTATAATGGATCACATGATTCAAAAAAAATAAAATCAATATATTCCTCTTGTCTTTAAATACTAACCAAAACTTGAAATGGTTATCATAAGGTAAGATATTTCCCAAAATGAATACACCTTCATATTAATCTCCAAATCCAAAGTTTAGCATAAATCATTCCATAAATAAATAACCCTACATCCCAAATAAACTCAACATTCAAAGATTTAATTGTTTTATTCCCAAATAATATTTCATGTTAAATCACATGTTATACCTAAGGTTTATATATACCTAAACCAAATTAAACATTTCCCAAAATATCATTAATCACCTCAAAATCCTAAAATTTCAAAAATATTTAATCATAAAATATGTTTCTACAAATCAACATAATATTTATCTATAAAATCATTTATGTAAAAAAATCATACAAACCAGTACATAATGTAGGCCAGTGATAGGAGTTTCACCCTTTTCACCCTTTGGTTGTGGGTTCAATCCCCATGACCTTGGTAGATGTAACAGGTTATTGTCCATCTTACAGGTTGTCCTTTTTCTAAAACTATGGAAAAACAGAAGTGATAATTGTATTCATAATTCACCTTGATCCTATAATGTTTTGAAGAATATGATGAACATATTCACCTTTTTTAGCCTCTAAGGTTTTCTATCCAACTCATCCTTTTTCCAAAAATCAAATAATTTTCATTGATTATAATTACCTCAACATGAATCACATCCCAAAGATTATCTTTCACACAATCATTTATTTTTCCTTAAAATATATCATTACCATTAAATCTCCTTTATAGGTCATTAACACCATTCAACATATTCTTGCAAATCATTAAAGAAAACTATTGTAGAATAATCCTTAAAATTTTCATGATTCTTATAACTAGAATACTATTGAAAAAAAATACTTCAACAACATGATTATTGAGTTTCAACACATAAACACATCAATCATTCAACTTCAATGATTGTCATAACATAGGACCTTAGGAATTAATCCTTGGATTAGGGAATTGACTCGGATAATGACCAAGTTCCCCACATTTATGACATTGAATTGTTAGTGGTGCCTTAGGTTAAACTTTATTTCCCTACATCTTATTAATTAGAATCTTCATTTTTTGAAATAATTAGCTACTTTTTTCCCTCCTTTTCCACACATAAAGCATCTTCTAGGTCCTTTGATGAATTTTCCATGGTACCCCTTCCCACATTTTTGTCATGTATGAAATTGAATATTCTTTTCTTTATCATATTTAACACTTGAACTTCCAAAAGACGTTATCCTTATCTTATTTGACGTGTTTAGAAGTTCAACTATGTTCTAGTTGTTAATAATAATTAGAGATAGATCATTTGGAATTAGTACTAGATATATAACTTCCATTCCCATCAAGTTAGGAATCTCATGAGGGAAATCATTATGTTTCCCATCACACTAGTTTTTGGCATGATTTCTCCTATTTCCCATCATTAACTAAAAATAATAGTAGAAAAAAGATGATAATGAATTAACATACAAAAGGTAAAATTATAAACCTATAAGAAATAAATTATAAATGGTAAGTATATCCTGACTTATGAGTCTCTAGGTTTCAATATAAGTTATCCATGGTAATTTTTTCAATTGTGTTATAACCTAACAATTTGTTCAAGTCCTTCATAATGGTTCATAAAGAGTTTGTGAATTTCCAAAACATATCCCTCATGAGTGTCAAACCATGTGTGCAATAAGGATCATTGTCACACACCAGGTAACAATTGAGTCAATCCCAATGCACCCTTTTTGGAGATATTACCCCTAGTTTTAACTATTCTAGATCCGCATCTACTTGTAGTATCCAGACAGGGATTTAATTGCTTAAAACTCACTCGCTCTATACTTTACCAAAATTCCAGGATATTTTTATATACTTATTCTTGTCTTTATACTTATCCCTATGGTTTTAAATAAATTATTCTAGTCCTAATCCCTAAAAATAACTATACCTTTCTTTAAAAGCAAGTATAGAAACCACAACCTTTTATATATATTATTACATGTTTTTTAATATAAACATCCAATAAGTACAACCCAAAGATCGTGAAGCCCTTATATATTTGAAAGACTGGGTTCATAAAACATAAAAAGGAAACTAAAACATGAAAACCTTATTTTATTCTCCATAATAATATCTTAAATCAATTTGATCTCCTAAAACTACATAGGATAAATTTGGTAATATATAAAAGAAAGGGGTTGGCTAAAAATCTCAGTAAGAGAATAAACATGATAACGAAACATAATATGTGAGTCAAGGGTACAACATGATATCATAAAAGAGAAGGTTCATGAGTAATAACTTATAATAATAATATAAATAACATGGTATTATAAGATCATGACATCATAGGAAATGTGGCAGCAAAATATAACATGACATAAACATCAGTCAAGGATAACTACCTAGATAATATCACATGGTGGACAAAGTCCCATAATGTATTCGGTTTACTCCTTAATCTCATACAAGATGCTTCATGAGAATAAATCTTTACCCAATGCTTCAAAGGGATATCTAGGAACACCCATCATAACATGTTCATGATTTATGTGTGCTAAATAGGAAAACAATCATAATGCATAAACATAAGAATTACCCATTGAAATAAAATGGGTTATATAATTTTGCCTCATTTCATAATCAAAGGAAATTTCATAAAGGAGGCATTTCATAAATGAACATAAGACGTGTATTAACACATAGAAGTAAGGAATAATAATTTAGGTATATATGTGAGAGACATATATATAATTTATAAACATTCCATAACATTAAAAAGAAAGAGAAAGCAGGTTAGGGAGACAATGGTTATAACCTGAAGGAAAGGGTATATTAGAGATATCCCTTACTTAAAATCTAAAAAATCTCTCAAATATTAAAGATAACCTTTTATTTTAAAATAACCTTGGAAAATTTTATTGGAATCATCAAATCATTTATTAATCATGACAGTGGAAAATTCTATTCATACTATGCAAGTTAAAAAAAATATTTCATTTACACTTTTGTAAAAAAGTCAAAAAAAACTCCTTATTCGAAAAGAGATAAGAAGATTAATTTTAAAACATATTTTAAAATGTAAAAAATACATAAAAATATCTTTAATAAATCATTGAATAATATCAAATATATTTTTTAAAACATTTTAAGGAAAATATAGATATAGAAGAGATAACATTTTCGACTGAAAAGTGAAATAAAGTTGGTTTTTCTTAAAAATATTTTCTCAATAATTTTAAGTATAAAAGAGAAGAAAATAGTACTATTATTTGAAAATTTCATGAATAACCATAGGAGAATAAAATTAAAGGTTTTTATTATACAATGACTAAATAAATTCTACAATGTAAATTCAAGCATAAACAATCCTGATTAAAATGGGATTGAAACATAAACCCTTACTGCTTTGGTAACTTTTGAATCATAACTCCCATGAATGAAGTAAATGAATTGTAACTTAAAATATAATTAAGTCTGAAGTATCCATGATATAATATAAAAATTTTAAGTATATTCACCATTTAAAAGAAATTAGATTTTTAAAAGAACATTTGTCTTAAAGAATGAATTTTTGAGATGAATCCCCTATATAAAACCTTAGAAATATTCCTTTTTAAAACATTGTAAATAAAGTAAAAAATGGAAAAAATGAGATTTAGAGTCCATTAAGTAATAAATATTAATTTTCTTAAAACATTTAGAAGAATGTGTATATGTATAAAAAAGTGTTTTAATGGAAACTTTAAAAGATGATCTTTTAAAAAAGAAAGTCCCTTACCACTTTGATATATTTTGAATCATAATCCCCATGAAAGAGTTAGATAAAATGAAACTTTAAATATTAGGAATATAAGTAGGTTCCTTATATAACATGAAAAGGGGTAGTATATAAACCACTAAAAAGAAAAAAGTGGTGAATATGGTATAAGTAACCTAGAAATAAAAGCAAGACTAGAAATCTCTTACCTTGAGTCCAAACTTGTGGTATATGTCCTTTATCTCCTATGTAATAAACTTATATCAATTTTTTTTCTTAAGAAACTTTTATAGGTTAAATAATTTATTATTAAATCATTTACTTCATTTATTTTAATAGATTATTTAATTACTTAATTAGTTATGTCCACGTCGGGTGTTTTGAGGACGTTTAGTTCATAAATTCAAAATGACATCGATGTGTTGATTGTGGTCAAAGGGTTCATTATTAAATCATATATAGAGTAATAATAATTATATAATTATCATTTTTATACATAAATTATATATTTAAAAATAAACATGAATTATGGTTATGAAAAATGAACTGTGTTACAATCATGGAGATGGTAGGTCGTACGTACGCATGTGTAACATTTCCATTTTTCAATGATCATGATGGAAAGAAGTTAAGTGTTATTTTATCATTAAATAATTATAATTATATTATAAATTTCATATTATTTCTTTAAATACACTTATATATACCATCCATGTGATGTGGTAATAAAAAACAAATCACAACACTTCACGAGGCGGTAGTCTTCCGTACACATGAACGATGTTATCTTTTTTCAATGGATGGAAAGGTAAGAAGGTATATGATATATTAATTTTACATAATGATTAATATATAATAAATATAATATAAAAAAATTAAATCCATCATCATGAATACCCATGAGAGGCGATGATGGAAAATGAATTACATCAGTTCACAAGGCGGTAGTCTATCGTACACACAAATGGTGATTTTGTTTCCCATTTGATTGAAGAGTATATGGATGTAGATTATTCAATTAACATAACAAAATATCATTATATGGGATATACTAATGTTATTATATAAACATTGTTTAATAAGATTTTAATTAGGTGGAAGAAGAAACAATACAGAAATGCTCAGTTAAGAATGGTACCTCTTCTTCAAACCACCTCTTTAAGATTATACCTAAAGCTTTCCTAGATTTGATTTATAATCAAACCAAGGACTCTAGGAAATGTAAAGGGGAGTAAGGAAGGGATTTGAGTAGGTCTTGGATAAACCACAATTCTTTTAAGTGTAGAAGGCAGAGGATGGGGGGTTTCCCTTTTATGAGTGAGAGGGAGTGTCATTTTTATAAATACCCAAAATTATTCAACAATGGGAAGTCACTCTCAAGCCATGTGCCTCCAAAATTAATAAATAATGAAGTGTATGGGTGATATGGTCGATTAATACCTCAACCATTCAAAAATAAATATTTTTTAAACATGTTATTCTATTTAACTATAATTTTAATCACTCTTACCATTTTAGTTTTTTTACCACGGTAACTAGTTTTTTTTATTATTTTTACAATTCATTATAACAAAAAATTAAGTGGAACTTATTAAATAATATTAATTATTCTTATTAAAAATATGGAATCCATTTTATCAAATTGAAATCATATAATTGTTAGAATTAAATTTAAAATTAATACCGAAAAAACGTATCGAAAAAATGGTTTTTCAAGAAATGCATTTTTCAACCAATGGATGATCTTATATTAACTCTATGGCTGGAAATAATCAATATATGAATTTTATTTCATATAAATATATTTATAATCTATGAATTTAATTTAAATATTTCCTTACTATGGGTTATTTTAACCAATTAAAATGGATAAACTTTATGCACTTAAAAAAAGTTTGTAGAAACCCGCATTTTTAAGCATAAAAATAAACTTATACTAAAATCATGAAAATTGATGATTCAAATAAAATTAATTATATTATTTTAAATAAAATGGTTCATATTTAAATTTAATACCAAATAAAAAATATAATTATACTTTTAAATTACATCATTTAATGAATAGAAATTACATTATTTTGGAAAATCGGTAATTTTCACTATTCATTGAAATATTAATCATTTCAGAAAAAAATCCCAAAATTTCACCCTAAGTTAATTTTGATATGATGATTCCAAAATTGATGTTCATTTTATAAAATAACATTTATAAAAGTTCTAGAAATCAATTATAATTATTTTTCAAAAAAAATCAATAAAAATCGTTTTTATAGGAAAAGTATTTTTGTAGAATAAAATGTCTTCATTACAAGTAGAGTTCTTATTTCTTAAGAGTTTGTCAATACATTTATGTTTAGTAGTAACTTTATATAAATTTCATGAAGTATTTAATTTTATTCATACCCACCAATTTAACGACTAAGTTACATCAGTCACGTTGAAATAATAACATTTTAATATTATATCACGGTTTGTTTAAATTTGGTGATGTGTGTTGTATGTGCTATTGAACATAGTATTCTTTTAAAATATTGAGGTGTTATATAATGTAAAACAACAAACCTTCCAACCAGTTTTGGTACATAAATAGTAGCAGCAATTGACTTCTAAGAAGTAAGTTGATTCTTTAATCCTCATTCAATATTCATACCTCAACACATAATGACACCTTTACTTGGGAACTCTAACATTATTCTCATAAACATGCTTGGGAACTCAAATCGACTTCCAAGTTGTTCCAACACAAAATATATTGAAATCATCCATAATATCTCCATGGTCATTGTCACTTATTGACAAAATATACAATGCAACACAAAGTGGGTTCAACAATATCCCTTTTATGATGATTGCAACATTATATGAAAACATACTTTCATTATCCCTTCAATAACACATCTTTTTTATAAATATTTTTTCATAATATTTGTGTGAAATTTTCTACTCCTTATTCTTTTCTTTTATTATTCTCTTCTATGAAATTACATGTCTTTATATATGTTTCAACTTGATTTATGCTTCCATTCACGATTATAACATTTTTAATGGAATCTTCCCAAACCTTCCCTTTATTTCCTTTAACTTCAAATATTGATTCACTTTCTTTTATTTATAGTCAAAGTGGTCATTCTTTTATGGAAATGAAATACCATTAATCCTCTCTCATTTCATTCATGTATATTGACCTGTATTTCTATAATTTTATCCATGATTGATTCTATTCCATGATATATGTGGTTTTTATGTATCTAATTTCTTTTTCAACACGAGTTGTATATCTTATATTTAATGATTGATTTATGAGTTTTGTTCTATTTATTATCTAAGTGACAATAATTTTGAACATAATATGATGGGATGGGTGGGAAAGAAATTATATATCCTTCTAATGAATTTATTAAGGATTTATATCTCATGAGATCATTATTCTGATGCAGTTAGCTTTGTTCACTATGTTATTCATGGACATGATGCAATCATCTTTTTCCACTATGTTATGATGTCAAAAAAGTAACCCTTGACTTATTTTTAAGATGTTTCATTAATATGAATATACCACATTCCGTGTCTTCTTCATATGATTCCATTATTCTTATTATTATGATCTTATTATTATTATGTGATAATGACTATTATTC
This sequence comes from Viscum album, assembly GCA_963277665.1. Taxonomy (NCBI): domain Eukaryota; kingdom Viridiplantae; phylum Streptophyta; class Magnoliopsida; order Santalales; family Viscaceae; genus Viscum; species Viscum album. The sequence continues at coordinate 1,302,489,385 of OY728161.1, forward strand.
TTGCCCATGTGCTCATGTTGATTTTTGTATCCTTTTTCTTCCTATTACTCCCCCCTTTTATAAGCATTTAGCATATAAATTTATTTTATGTATGTCCCAAGGTTATCCTATGTATTAAGAAGGCCATAATGGGCCTAAAGGATGATTATGGTGAAGGTTTTAAAAAATGTTTAGAATATTTTTCTCACCTTTGATGGAGTGGTGTGAAAAGAAATTAATTACCAAAGGTTATACTAAAGCATGGTGGGGACCAAAGGTGCTCACCAAGGAGGGGTGTAAATTCATTTGTCACAATTAGTAAAAGAGGGTTTTGGTGAACTTTAGATTAAGAAAACTAGAAACAAATTTAAAAAAGTGTGATTTTTTCAAAGTGATGATGGGTGATTAGTTCAAGGATCAGATTACCAATTATAATATTATCCTAGTCTTAAAAATGGTTTGTTATTATTTTTATTAATTGATAAAAGAATCCTAAATCTATTTATTATCCACCTTAGGTTGAGAGAAATATTGAAGTTTAATCAAGCAATAAACACTATTGACTAACCCACCTTCCTATGTGTGTGGGAAGATATCAGATGACACCTCAATACTAAACTACCCCTAAGATACTCAAGAAAATGAAAATTGGGTTAAGTTACTTCCCAAGTAATTCATAAATAATTTATTACCTTCCAAACATGTATCAGTAATTTCTAGATACTCACCACTCAATATTAAATATTTTATCATATATAAGAGAAAATAAATGGATGGAGATTTATTGTAATGTTCCCCAGCACGTCACTCTCTCATGTGGCCAAACTAGGTTGGATACATAACCTCAAGCATGCCTCTCCATATGCCAAAGGCTGCCGAATAACAACAGGAGTGTAGATAACATAGTGGGGAGACTATACTCCCTGGTATAGAGTTGTAATGATTTTAGAAATAATATAAATATCAGAGTACTGGAAATAGTAGAAATAGTACAACATACAACTGAAAAAACCAATCAATAAATGTCAACTGGACAATCCAATAATAAGATAATAATGTAATGATGGGTTGGAATGTAACTAAATTTCGTGCAAAAAGTCATACAGATAAAAGACCAAGCTAACACAGACAAACTCAAAAGGCCCTGGTCCCAAACCCCATGTCGGTCCAATCTCCATGATTTAACCCATCCAGCACATAATAATCAACAAGGTCTCTTACCCTTTTCCAAACCTACATCCATGGAATTAGCTCAGATACAAAACGGAATCCCAAATAGGGTATGAGTAAAACACAATGGGTCTACGCCATCATGTTTAAACAAAACTAGTCTGATAGTAAGTGCATGCAATAAAGCGATAAATAGGGATATTAATTAATAAATTAATATGATATAACAATTAACCCACTTGAGCACCATGTCGAAATATCTATATGAATGTAGCATCACCATGAAAACTATAACCACAAGTGTGTGGAATAATCACATATCTGGCCATAGCCCTCTATATAATCATTTCAACATAACAATGGCCCAAGCCCTCTATATAATCATTTCATCAAGAAACTAGTCCAAGCCCGCTATATAAGCATTACAGCATGAAACTAGGCCAAGTCCGCTATATATGAATTACAGCATGAAACTGGTCCAAGCCCTCTATATAATTATTACCGCATGAAACTGGGTCATTCCTTTTATATAATCATTATAGCATGAATCACAACACAATTCATAATGAAAAGAATAACACAACATAACATCATAAGCCACAATAGTCAATTCTACCAATTTCTATTTATCATTCAATTGCCCTTTCATTCATCAAATTATATCTTAATCCATTATCATGCCAGTATACACAACTATATCATATCAAAGTATCACTAGTCATTTCATTAAACAAGTAATCCATTTTACAAGGTGAATCAATCACAAGAAATCACATGAGGTCTCATGTCATGTTAATTCATGTTTCAAGCCAAAAATCTAGTTCATTATCGCTCAAGGGTAGGCTCTCCCTACGAGTGTCCACAAGCTAGGTATTAACACTAATGGATCCAAAGGAATCCAAGGAGTTCTCCAAACACATGTTTATCATCACCCATTATTTTGATAGTTAACATGCACGATGTGTTGGCATGATCGCATGGTATTGCGAACACATTAAGAAATGGAAACAGACCATAGGGATTTGTCTAGACCACCTACCTTTATCTGGAGATCAAATAATCTCCCTCAATAGGGAAAACCAATGAGAATGAAGGTGAAGGATGTCAAAAAGTAAAATCTATATCACACAATCATCAAGATCAAATCCTGATTCAATGGTAGTCAGGAGATCACACTGCTATAACAGAGGATAGTGGAAGAAAACAAAGAACCAAAGAGAAGAAACTCACTTGAGATCACACGCTAGACCGAGATTTCCAGTAGGGAAGGAATCACCCAAAAATCACCTGGAGTCACCCTAAGGTCTAAGAGAAGTGACTGCATAGTGAATGAAATATTTTTTCAAGCTTTACTGTAAAAAAAACCTACTGCACCTGAGGAATTCATGATTTAAATCCTTGATTCATGATGTGAATATCCCGAGTCGAATATATTCTTGAAAAGAAATCATCTCAACTTAAAATAGCACTGATCAACCTTTTAATAGCATGAAACAAATTCAAAACTTTTATAACATTCACATCATGAAACTATTTCATGGATTCTTCATAGCGACAGATTCACGTCATGAATTACTTACATAGCATGAATATGTCCTACAGGCAATACTCACTGCAGAATCTTGTAGAAAATCCTGACAAGCCTTCAACTATACCTGAACCCTAAGAACATCCTTTTTATGAATCAGACACATTTATACATGGACTCCACTAATACAAACAAAAATGCATCCCCAAACATTAGTTCATTTTCCTCTACAAAATCTCTCTATCTGCAAAGAAATGGATCGACCACCAAGGTTTAAAAGAAGAAAAACCCCAACTAAAAGAGGCTCAACCAAAACTAAAAAAGTTTTGTGCTTAGAAAATGAAAAGTTCTTACAACCTCCCCACATCATCCTCGAGCTCCTCCAAGCATCATAGTGGGATCTCGGTGATTAAGTCAAGCCACTATGCTCGCATATCAGATTCCCTCTCCCATGTCTCCTCTTGAAGACACCCATGCTACCATTGCACTCGCACTAGAGGTATAGCCTTTCCCTATAGATACTTCTCATTATGTTCTACAATCTGTATTGGATGCTCCTTAAATGATGCATCTAAACCAACTCAGTGTAATAAACTTTTATCACATGATAAGGGTCAGGATGATATCTCCAAAGTTGTGGTACATGAAAGACAGCATGCATGGAACTGTAACGTTATGGAAGGGTCAAACGGTATGACACTAGATCGACCCTCCCCACTATCTCAAATGACCGAAGAAACCTAGGCACTAGCTTTCCCTGTTTCCTGATATGTCTTTTCCCAAACCTAGGTGACACCCAAAGAAAAACACAATGACCCGCCTCAAACTCTAGAGGTCATATCTGATGGTCAGCGTAATATTTATGTTTGCTCTGTGTGGCCAACAACCACTTCCCAATCAACTAAACTTGATTAGATGTATCCTACATGAGACTAGGTCCAATAATTGTTGAATCACCTACCACTATCCAACAAAAAGGTAATTAGCATGGACTTCTGTATAATACCTCAAAAGGTGTCATCTAGATCGATGCCTAGAAACTGTTATTATACATGAACTCTATGAGTGCTATATGATTCTCCCACGAGCCATCAAAATCTAGCACACAGGCTCAAACATATCCTCCAAAATTAGAATCATCCATTCAGATTGGTCATTAGTCTTAGGATGATAGGTTGTACTTAGAAGAACATGTGATCCCAGACCCTTCTAAAGTCCCTACAAAAATTGATTCGAGAGATAAGGATCTCTATCAGAAATGGTACTCCTCAGAACACCATATAGTTGAACTATTTCCCACACATAAAGACCACCCATATCATCAATGTTGAAGGTCTCCCTAATGGGAAAAAAGTGGGATACCTTCATCAATCAATCAATGATCATCCATATTGCATCATTCTTGTGAGGTTTCCTGGGTAACCCTGTCACAAAATCCATTATGATGTCATCCAATTTTCATTTTGGAATGGGTAGAAGCTGTAACAACCTAGCAGGACTCTGGTGCTCATCTTTCACCTGCTGACAAGTGAAACATCTCACTAAGAATCCCTCTACCTCCTTCATCATTCCTGACCACCAGTACTGTCTACAAAGATCAAGACATATCTTTGTTAGCCCTAGATGTACCACCCATCTAGAAGCATGAAACTCTCTCATCATCTCCTCACGCAAGCTCATAGGAACCCATACTCAGTCAGGGATAAAAGAATATTTTTGCTGCCAATAGACCATCCTGGTGGTGTCTCCCCACCATATATGTTATCCCTCTGAGCTAAGCCCTCCAAATCAAATAACTAATTGGTCATGATTTGGTCCAAAAGCATGGGTATCGTCCCTGGGACTCCTAAATATCTAGATTCACATCTGTAAAGAGTGTCATCATCCACTACTCATCATAAGACTCCTACAATACAACTATCTGCATCTTTTGACTCAAGGAATCAGTAATGATGTTTCCCTTTCCTGGTGTATAATCCATCTCAAAGTTGAAAAACTATAGATACTCAACCCACATCCTCTTTCTAAGGATCAGGTCTCACTGAGAAAAGATGTATTGAGGCTCTTGTGGTCCATGTACACCACAAACCTCTCTCCCAAAAGATAGTCTCCAATATCTTAGGTAAAGTATTATCTCATCCAACTCCAAATCGTGAGTAGGATAATTCCTCTCATGTGGTCACAACTATTTAGAGACATAAGAAACCACTTAATCCTCCGGCATCAGAACCGCTCTAAGTCCAACTTTGGATGCGACACAGTACAAGGTATATGCCTTACCTGGCACATGTAAGGTGAGGATCGATGCTGAGGTTAGACCGCACTTTAACTCCTAAAAATATCTCTCACATGCATTTGACCAAACAAGATTCACCCCTTTCTTGGTCATCCTGTACATCGGTGCTTCCATACAGGAGAAGTCCTGGATAGAATTTTGATAATACCCTAATAGACCAAGAAAACTCTGAATGTCGAAGACATTCTTAGGCTGTTCCCAAGACACCATAATTTTAACCTTCTTTGGGTCCACTGACACTCCATCCTCTGAGATGACATGGCCCAAGAAGTGCACTTTATCAATCAAAAAATTGCATTTAGATAGCCTGGTGTAAATCTGATTCTCTCTCAATGTACTCAATACAATGCCAAAATGTTGGGGATGATCCTTTGCAGACTGGGAGTACACTAAGACTTCATCAATGAAAACCTCCACAAACTAATCCAGGAAAGGATGGAAAATCTAATTCATCAAGACCATGAATACCACTGGTTCATTTGTCAGAATGAATGTCATCACCACGAACTTGTACAAACTATACCTATTCCTAATAGCAGCATGTCACGAACTAACCCGGGTCGACCCTGAACTAGTCGCCCGAGCCGGTTCGCGACATGGCCTGAGAGGCATTCCCGATCCTCTCGGGTTGGCGACAAGTGTCAGGGCATCAATAGAGGCTGTGGGAATGATTTCTCCCAGTATAAATAAATAAATAAAGAAGCTGAAATAAAACAGAGAAGCACAAAAAAAATAAACAGAGTAAAGTAACTAAACAAGAGAAAAATAAAATAAAACTAACCAAAAGAGACCACTACTATCTTCGTGTGACCTCGCGGGTCACTCTCCAACTCACAAACAAACGTTGCCCAAGGCGAACGCACCCAAGTTATAGCTTGCGCAAACACTAAAAACAGAAAAGAACTATAGGCGTGAGTATTAAAACTCAGTAGACTAGCCTGATGTCTATTCCCAATGCACTACCTTAAAATAAAGAAGTTTACTAATTCCATTTTTGAACTAAATTATATAGAATATTAGTTTCCACACACACTTTCATTTCTAAAACAAGTATCAGTCAATTTCCCTTTTTAATTTAAAAACAAGTTTAACATTTGAAAGAAATAGGTATATTTATTTTTAAAACATTTTCTTTGAACCATTTAGAAATCCAAACTTCAGTCATTAGCCAAAAAGGAAAAATCACACATAATACACAACACACACCAAGGGCAATGGAAAGAGTGGCACACAGGGGCCAGCAACCGAACTAGACCTCTTAATTGTCTGCCACATACAAATAAACACTAAAGGAAACATGGGTCAAACCTAGGAGATCATGAATAATCCAGAACATACTATACATGTGACTCATCCTGAAAGCATGCTCTAACTCGATGATGTCATAACGCCCTAACGCCCGGTATAGCCCTTCATGGACTAACCGAGGGGCCCAATCCCCATAGTAGTAATAACTCAGTATTCCCCTGCTATGGGGCCACTAGCCAGTGCATAATCTAAACTAGTGTAGCAATCATTCTCAGAAGATTCTCTCACTATGTCAGGTTCTCATGTCAACACATGCAATAAAAGGGGGTGCATCCACAATGTAAATCAATCAGTCACGAGGAACAAATATCACACACAACTCACGCAATCAACGCACCAATGGTCACCCCTCAGTAACCCCAATGTGAGTTTTTCCAAAATAATTTATTTTTATTAAAGTGTCAAATGGGCCTTCACCAACTTTAAAGAGAAACCTCATTTCTCAAGAAAACCCAAAACACTTTTTCAGAAAAAATCATTTATCTTTAAAACCAGAACTACATTTGAAATTCCATGAATTATGTTTAAAGGCCAAACTGACATTCTTTCACTACTGGGTGTCCGCTCATCATGAAAATATTTCAAGTGTCGTGTATAAAATAAACGGCTCTTTTTAAACCAAATAATCATTTAAAAATTAATTATCTTAAATTATTTCCCATTTATTAAAATTAATAAAACATCAAGAAATTAATAAATTCTAAATTTAAAGGTGAGTGCAGTGGGGGACCTACCTCGACTCGTAGCCCGGTTACGACGACGATGCAGTACTTCCCAACTTGCACACAAGTGCGCGCCACTCGCCGACGACTGCAATATCATGAAAAAACCTTGCCAATGCGTTGCAACAACGCAAAGCATCTAAAAACACAGAAACACTATCTTAAAATAATCCAAATGAATAAATAGAGTAAAACCCACCTCGACACCGGTGCAGACGAAATGAAACGAACCCAAAACATGCGGTAAAACCAAAGGCGCTCCGTAAATAGCGGCGGACAGTCTGAAGCGATCTGAATCGCTTCGCCTTCAGCGGCGGTGGACGGAGCGCGGTCCGATGTGACCCGATACACCCTTCGCGAACCCAGTGAGGGGATTCACGACCATGTTGGGGAAATGCGGAGACGTTGCGCGACAAGATTCGGGTTCGTCACTGCTGGTCACCGAACAAGGGGGGTCGGGTTCTCCGAAAGCACAACGGGAAGGGGGCAGAGAGGTTGCGTCATGCTGGCTGGAAGGCCGGACAGGAGGCGGCGTCTCGAGTGAATGCAGAGGCAAGCAGGGAAGGCGGGAGGTCGTCGAGTCGCTGCATGAGAGCGGGAGAAGGGGTTGGCTAGGGCGAAGGCGGACAGGGAGGAAGGGGCTAACGGGGGCCGGATCACAGCAGGGGGCTACGGAGGGCGCACGACGGAGGCAGCCAACCCGGAGGAGGGGGCTGTGCACGCTGGGGGTTAGGGCGATCGCCGGCTGTGCACGGGCTGGCCGGGTAGCGGACAGAGGATCGATTAGGGGCTTGCGTGGGCTGCTGTGCGGGGAGTAGGAGGTGGCGTGGACGATGTCGGAAGGCTGCATGAGGGGCGGAGAAGAGAGGAGGCGTTGTTCAGCGCCAGGAGCAAGAGAGGGCGTTGGGTCGCATGCACGGCTGTTGTGTGGCAAAAGTAGGAGAGGAAGAAGGGGGGCGTTGGGCGGTCATGTTGTGGCAAGGAGGGGGTGGCTGGGATGAAACCGGACTGGGGTAGTAGGAGGGTGGTGTGGGGCCCGGATAGGGAGGCAGCGGGGTCGGGACGAGGGCGAGGCAGCGAAGGTAGGAGGAGGAGCCAGCGGTGACCGGGAGTCGGGTGTGCCAGAGGTCGTTGGGGCGCGTTGGAGCTGGGGTCAAGGGCGGATCAGCGCAAGGTGAGGTGGGATAGGGAGGTCGCGGGTCTGGGCGAGTAGGGAACAGGGGTCGGTCACAGACTGGTGCGGCGGAGAGGTGCTAGCGGAGGGCGAGCAGTACGGGTAGCCGAGGGGAGGCCTGGGGAAGATCAGGGGGTCGCGCGCAGAACAAGGGGACAAGGGGAAAACACGTGGAAAAGAAAAAAAAAGAAGAGAAGAAATAAGAAGGAAAGAGAGAAAGAAAGGAAAGAGAAAAGAAAAAAAAAGATAAAATAAAAAAGAAAAGTAAATAAATAATATAATATAATAATAAAATTCTGACTAATATTAATAATAATGATGATGATAATAACAATATTATAAATTATTGTTATTATTATTATTAAACATTTTATAAAATTCCTTTTAATTTAATTTATTATTTTAATATTATTATTTATTTAAACAGTTGGGCAACCGTGCACTCACCAGGTCTGAACGCATGATCGAACCGTATGCGCGGTGACCATGCACCCACTCAGACCGAATGTGCGGTGACCGCTAGCAGTACGGTGACTGCGCACTGGCCCGAGACCCACCGAAAACATCAAAGCTTCAAAAATTCAAACCCGGACCCAAACCCGACTCTACCCAGAGTCACGAGACCGAGAAAGAATAAAAACATAGGCGTCCGTGGTCGGGGTGTGACACAGCATGAGGTATGTTTGGTGGTCTCAATCTCAACTGATGGTACCCTGATCTCAATTCAATCTTAGAAAAAATTTGGGCACCTCTCAGCTAATCAAAAATATCATCGATGCACAGAAGGGGATATTGATTCTTGACCGTCATCTGGTTAAATCTTCGATATTCCACACACAAACGCAAAGTCTCGTCATCCTTCTTAGTGAAAAGCATGGGAGAATCCCAAGGTGATATACTAGGTCGTATGAAACCCTTAGCTTCCATATCATCCAACTGAACTTTCAATTCCTGAAGCTCTGCTGGTGTCATCCTGTATGAAAGAACAGAAACTGGCTTAGCTCCTGGCACCAACTCGATCATGAACTCGATCGCTCGCTAGGGTGGTGAGCCATAGAACTCGTCAGGAAAGACATCCTAAAAATGGACCACCACTAGAGGAAAAGTATCATGATGTGTTCCATTATCATCTAGAGAATGACCTGCTATTTGAGTCATGAGATAATCCAATCTACACTAAATTGGTCCTACACGACCAGCCTGAAGATCCCACTCACCCTGGTGAAAATAGATTCCTCCTTCTGGAGATAGAAAGGTAGGTATCCTCCAGTAACGGTTGATATGATCCTGGTATAGAACTAAATAATTCATACCAAGAATCAAATCAAAACCTGTCATTTCTAGCATAAAAAGTTCCCAAAAGAAAAGGTAACCACCAATTTCTAGAGAACATGTCTTGTAACGTTTGATATTCTATGATCGTACACCCAACGGTGTATTGATGTCCAAAACACCATCCAAGATTTCCACAATTAAGCCCAAACTATTTGAAAAAAGAAAAAATTTAAAAGAATATGATGATTTTGTATCAAACAAACCTCGAACTAAGGTAGATGATACAAAAATCATACCTATGATAGTAAAAGTCCATGCATCCAAGCTTATCGGAGTAGACTGCATAACATGTAGTCGACTTTCCCCTTTTCCCTGGGCTCTAGTCAGACTCCCCTATGTTGTTCCCTCTATCCGGTAGTGTCTCTCTTGCACTAGGGTACCACATCCCCTGCCTCATCCTGAACGTCCGGTAGAGCTCCAACTACCAAACTCAAGTGCCTTTCATGGTCCCCTTCCACTACTTTACTATTGTATTACACTATAAAACTTCTACTGGTGGCCCAACCTGTCGTAAACACAACACTCCAAAGCAGAGTACGAACATTAAGGATGCTTATGGAAAAACTTGTCACATTTATATCACTACAACAAAACATGGTCTGGAGATGTCTTCCCACATCCCTAGCTACTCTTCCAATTATTGCCTCGGTGATAACGTTCATAGCAGCGCTTCTTGACTCTAGAAGAAGAGCTCTCGGTCTTCCCTACTGAAATAACTTGGCCACAGATCAGGGCCTCTCTCAGATTCCATTCTGTAATATGTGTCTGATTCATCACATCCACAGAGCTACTCAAACAAAAGACACTCACCTATGACTTGATCACATAGCGAAGCCCATCCAAGAAATGCCTCATCCTAAAAATCTCATCAACTACTAAAAATGGTGCAAAGCACTAAAAGTTTGTGAAATGTCCAACATAATACATCACTGACATGCCCTCCTACATCAGGTACATGAACTCGTGATCCTTCTCATCCCTCAATGTTTCTAGGTATAAGTGTCTTAGGAACTTCATCTCAAAGTCCTTCTATGATAACTCCTCTTATTGCCTGTCTTGCTCTAGAATGTCCCATCGACACTTGGAAGGTCCATGAACCATGTAAGTAGTAAGATTCACCCTCCTATCATTGGTTGTATCGAGGTTCTTAAAGATTATATGGACTGAATCGATCTAGAACTCAGTTGTCTGGGGGTCTATAGCATCCCGCCTTTTTATCACATAAACTTTCATTAAATTTTACAAAACTGAGGATCTTTAAGGTTTAGTGTCTTGGAAACCAGGAACTCAAAACATGAAAACATAAATCATTCTTCTTAAACACTTGAAAGGCTTCTCCTTAGGTTTGTCCTAGGTTCAATACTGCATCTCATAACCTGGGGACATACATCAAAAGAAAGGGTGAGCAGAAGGCCCAGTAAGGGAAACAAGAGAAACATTTTACATGTGAACTTGAGATACATCAACAATGTCGTGAAAAAGAACTTTAAGGCATGAGAAAGAAATCATGAGGCATATCATAATAAAAATAACATTTTTCATAACTTGAAGATGTGGCTACAACATTTAATATTGACAATCATTTGGTTTCACCAAGGTCCATCCCCAAGGTGTCATTAAAAATTACCAAGGTTATTCACCAAGGTATCAGTCTAAAAAGACATCTCTGGAGATTAAGTCTTTACCCAATGAATTGGAGCGCTATCTGGGCGCACCCTTGACATGTCTTTATTATCATGTGAGCCACATATATCATCATCAATCATTTCATAAACAACCCATATAGCATAAAACAAATGGGTTTCATTTCATAATCATAACATTTTAAAAACTGCTTTAAAGACATGATCTTTATGTCACTTTAAACCCACAGAAAAGGGAAAGCGGGTTTCATGTATGTAAATCCCAGAATTTAAAATAGAACATTTTGATATATATGTGAATACCCCTGTAGAAATAAGAGCTTTGAGTATTCACTTAATAACGTAAAATAATTTTGAGATAAAGAGGGAGGCATTTTGAGACGAAAACTATGCAGCATAACGTCTATGATACATGGTTTTAGAAAAAGTTGGAAAAAGAGGGGACATGGGTCACCCACTCAAAAATGATACATAAAATAGTAGGGGAACAAAATATAAAGTATTTAAGAACATGTTAATGAAATTTGAATGAAATACCATTTGAAACGAAGAACTTGAAAGGAAGACAAAAAATAAGATTTCTCTTATGAGAATTCAGCAGCCTAACGGCATCACTTAAAACTTCCAAAAATGGATTGACGAGATCAAATAGGGTCTCTCATCATATGAACAAAAAATGATCAGTATGATAGATATAGAGATCATACACCAACATAATAAAAAAGAACTTGAAATACTTGACATGAAAATAGATCTTGAAAATGAGAAGGGTGAAAGAACCCCTTAGAAATTCGACAGCCTAACGGCGTCACTTAAACTTCAACAAAAATGGATTGATGAGATCAAATAGGGTCTCTCATCATATGAACATAAATGATTAGTATGATAGATTTAGAGATCATACCCCAACATAATAAAAAGGAACTTGAAAGACTTGACATAAAAATAGATCTTGAAAAGGAGAAGGGTGAAAGAACCCCTTAGAAATTCGACAGCCTAACGGCGTCACTTAAACTTCAACAAAAATGAATTGATGAGATAAAATAGGGTCTCCCATCGTATGAACATAAATGATCAGTATGATAGATTTAGAGATCATACCCCAACATAATAAAAAGGAACTTGCAAGACTTGACATGGATTTAGAACTTTGAAAAAAGAGACAGGTGAAAGAACCACTTAAAAATTCGGCAGCCTAACGGCGCCACTTAAAACTTCAAAATACTGAATTGAAGAGAACAAATGGGGTCTCCCATCATATGATCATAAAAGATCAGTATGATAAATTTAGAGATCATACCCCAACATAATAAAAAGGAGCTTGAAATACTTTACATGAAAATATATCTTGAAAAATGAGAAGGGAGAAAGAATCTGTTACAAAAATTTCGGCAGCCTAACGGCGCCACTTAAAACTTCATAAAACGAAATAATGAGAGTAAGAGGGGATCTCTCATTATATGAACATGAAAAGGGCGGTAAGAGGAGTATAAAAGAACATCCTCCAACATAAGAACATGGAGCATAAAAGGAATGACATAAAAGAGATTACTTGAAAAGAAAGAGAGAGGTCGGATCCCTTACCTTAAAACGTAGCTCTTACAACTCAAAGGTTTGGACCTTGAGGGCTTGGGGGAACCTTGGGAGGACTCCTTAGGAGGTAAGGAGACCAGAACTTCATTGAGGATGGTTTTTGAGTCTAAAGGATGAGAGGAGGGCTTGGTATTTATAGGGAAAGTGAGGGGACAAAGCATTAATGGCCAAGGGACACCTCACAAGTGCTTTTCTCAAAACCATGTGTTCTATCATGATATTTCCCATGAAGTTAGGCCACATGGGGCCCCCAATACAATAATTCATCACCTTAGGTCGGCCAACCCTTAAAATATCTCATGAAATCACCATGACACAGCTATGATGTCATTAAACATACTAAAACCCTAAAACTGTATTTTTACTATTCACTGAAAATTCAACTTTCTCAGAAAGATTCCAAAATTTCACCTTAACCAAATATCAATGCTCTGATTTCAAAAATTAACTCCATTTTATAAAAATATTTTTCTAAATATTTTTAATTTATTTTTTAAATAAAAACACTATTCACCAAAAAATCATTTTTTTAGAAAAAACCCCAAAAATTTCCATAACATAATATCGGTGCTCTGAGTTCAAAAATAAAGTCCATTTTATAAAAATATTTTTCTAAATATTTTTAATTTAATTTTTAATTAAAAAACACTATTCACCCGAAAAAACTAATACTTGAATAATAATTTATGAAACCGTTATTTACCCATTTTATTGAAGCACATTACTAAATCTAGGTGTCTAAATTATATTAAAACTTTCTTTGAGTGAAATTACTAATCCATTTGGACACATTACTAATCCTAATCATAAAATCACTATTCATAATTTACTATTCATCAAAAATTAAGTTGATCATATTAGACTCTAAATTTTATACTGGACATAATTGTAGAAGACCATTTTTTGAAAATCATTACACATTTTTAATTATTTAAGGTTTACATAAAACATTTTTAAAATATCCTTTTTCTAAAATTCACCAAAAATATGCATACCATATTTATCCAGACATTTGAAAATTCATAAACTTCATCATAAGAAGAAATCCCAATTTTCATTTAAAACAAAAAATTACACAAGGCAGTTACGGTCTCCTTACATAGCCCCTTATCACACCAGCATAGGACCTAAGTGTAAGGTGTGCTAAGGTGAGAGAATCCGAGGGAGGCTTGGCCAACATCGCACGAGTATTAATTTCTATCATTTTGAACTTCTCGCAAAGGCGATTCCGTTCTAGCTTCACACGATGAAGTTCGGCTTGGGTTTGGTCCAGAGCAAATCCCAGTGGTGCTACCTCCTTCCCAAGTTCTGTTAGATGGGCTTCGATCGGTCCAAGACTACTGGGTGAGGCCATCGAATCTTCTTTCTATAATAATTAACCAAGATTACTTGTATTTAGAGACAATAATCAAAACGTTTAGTTTCCAGCGGTCATATTGACCAATGGTCATATAACAGTCAAAACCCAACGGTCTCATTTTAATTATACTCATGTTATCAAATGAATCATTTTTTTTGAGTATAAAAATAAAATAAAATAAAACACAAAATTAGGAAACAAGATTTATTCAAAATTTCGGGTTGTTACAATCTTCCCCCCTTAAGAAATTGCGTCCTCGCAATTTTTTAAAATTGGGTTTTGAAATTTCATTGAAAGTCCCACATCGGAAAAGGAGTCAGTAAAATTATTACTTTAAAAGAAAGAAAGGGAAGTACAAAGGTCATCCGAGTTAACCCACGCTAGGATTCCATATAGGAAAACATGGACATGGAGGAGAAAACAAATGGTCAAGTTCTGAGGGAGAGTGATAGAAAACATGATTAGGAGAAAGTTAACCATAATAAAATCCCAAACTTATGATGTGTGTAAATGGTCTTTGATTACCTAGTAGGAAACATAAACCAACAACGTTTTTGTTTTACGTTCCTTTTCATAATTTTGAGGAATTCATTTACTACATAGAAATGGAATATAAGAAAATATACCTACCTTCAAGTAGAGTTTCATCCTTTAATAAGTCTCTACAAAAACTAATCTTTTCTCCAAATGATGAGAATTCAAAAACACTTGGTCTCATCAAAAGCACAAGAATCATCTTCTAGAGAATCACATAATCCACAAAAGATTAACTATCTATTCCTTCTATATTTAAACATTATCCCAAAAACAGAAAGGGTAAGGTAAAACAACTCTTCAAAAAGATAGAATCCCATAAGAATGGAAACTAATTTTAAATCTTCAATGTTCCATGGTACTACCCAAAGTTCATCATAGACCATTCCATAAATAACGGTCCTTAGAATTCCTCAAAATAAACCAAACTAAGATTGAAACCCAAATACAAGAAGGATTTGATAACATAGTCTTCCAAAACAAACTTCATTGTTCATCTCCAAACAACATCAACCACTCCTAACATCTTATAAAAAAAGTATCTAACCTAAACCTATTTTACCCAAGATAGGTTAATCATTCCCATAAGTAACCTAAATTACTATAAGACCGCCTTAAATTCTTGGATTCTTGAAAATATAAGTCAACCTTACTCCTCAATGAAAATACCGTAGTAATCTATTTACCTCAATCATATAGGGTCCCCAAAGTAGTGAACGTCTTCCAAAATAATAATCATCTTTTAATCCCCTAATCATCTCTGTCGTATTAATACGGAAATCGTAGCATTTCCTATCACATTGGTTGTTGGGACATGTTCTTCCATTTCCCTCCATTAACTAAGAAAAGAAACTATAATTAGGGGTTTAAATACTTAGCCAATAATCATGAAAAGGAACTTAAAGCATATAAGGATAACTTGTAGAAGAAAACTATACCCTAACTTGTGATCCCCTAGGTTCTCATCTTGGTTATCCATGATCATATATTCTTATGTGAATCTTTATTTTATTTTATCTTTGTTCCTTTAACAATGGTTCATACTAAGCTTATGAATTTACCAAAGCATATCCCTCGGGAGTGTCGTAACCAAGAGTACAACAAGGTCCGTTGTCGTGTACCAGTTCCCGTTTGAGTCTAGATCAAAGCGGTGTTTTCGGGTTTTACCCCTATGTACATCTGTGCCAGAGCCACCTCTACCTGCTCGTATCCAGGGATGTATTTGCTTGTCAAACCATTACTCAATACTCAACAAAATACCAGGAAGATTTCCTATATTTAAACTTTTCTATAGGGTTCTTCCTAGAGTTTTCATATCCTAACTTCCACAAATAACTAAACGATCCTTTGATACTAACTATAGCATCCCGCCTTTTTATCACATAAACTTTCATTACATTTTACAAAACCGAGGATCTTTAAGGTTTAGTGTCTTGGAAACCAGGAAATCAAAACATGAAAACATAAATCATTCTTCTTAAACACTTGAAAGGCTTCTCCTTAGGTTCTTCCTAGGTTCAATACTGCATCTCATAACCTGGGGACATACATCAAAAGAAAGGGTGAGCAGAAGGCCCAGTAAGGGAAACAAGAGAAACATTTTACATGTGAACTTGAGATACATCAACAATGTCGTGAAAAAGAACTTTAAGGCATGAGAAAGAAATCATGAGGCATATCATAATAAAAATAACATTTTTCATAACTTGAAGATGTGGCTACAACATTTAATATTGACAATCATTTCGTTTCACCAAGGTCCATCCCCAAGGTGTCATTAAAAATTACCAAGGTTATTCATCAAGGTATCAGTCTAAAAAGTCATCTCTAGAGATTAAGTCTTTACCCAATGCATTGGGGCGCTATCTGGGCGCACCCTTGACATGTCTTTATTATCATGTGATCCACATATATCATCATCAATCATTTCATAAACAACCCATATAGCATAAAACAAATGGGTTTCATTTCATAATCATAACATTTTAAAAACCGCTTTAAAGACATGATCTTTATGTCACTTTAAACCCACGGAAAAGGGAAATCAGGCTTCATGTATGTAAATCTCAGAATTTAAAATAGAACATTTTGATATATATGTGAATACCCCTGTAGAAATAAGAGCTTTGAGTATTCACTTAATAACGTAAAATAATTTTGAGATAAAGAGGGATGCATTTTGAGACGAAAACTATGCAGCATAACGTCTATGATACATGGTTTTAGAAAAAGTTGGAAAGAGAGGGGACATGGGTCACCCACTCAAAAATGATACATAAAACAGTATGGGAACAAAATATAAAGTATTTAAGAACATGGTAATGAAATTTGAATGATATACCATTTGAAACGAAGAACTTGAAAGGAAGACAAAAAATAAGATTTCTCTTATGAGAATTCGGCAGCCTAACGGCATCACTTAAAACTTCCAAAATTGGATTGACGAGATCAAATAGGGTCTCTCATCATATGAAAATAAAATGATCAGTATGATAGATATAGAGATCATACCCCAACATAATAAAAAGGAACTTGAAAAACTTAACATGAAAATAGATCTTGAAAGTGAGAAGGGTGAAAGAACCCCTTAGAAATTCGACAGCTTAACGGCGTCACTTAAACTTCAACAAAAATGGATTGATGAGATCAAATAGGGTCTCTCATCATATGAACATAAATGATCAGTATGATAGATTTAGAGATCATACCCCAACATAATAAAAAGGAACTTGAAAGACTTTACATGAAAATAGATCTTGAAAAGGAGAAGGGTGAAAGAACCCCTTAGAAATTTGACACCCTAACGGCGTCACTTAAACTTCAACAAAAATGAATTGATGAGATCAAATAGGGTCTCTCATCATATGAACATAAATGATCAATATGATAGATTTAGAGATCATACCCCAACATAATAAAAAGGAACTTGCAAGACTTGACATGGAATTAGAACTTTGAAAAAGGAGACAGGTGAAAGAACCACTTAAAAATTTGGCAGCCTAATGGCGCCACTTAAAACTTCAAAATACTGAATTGAAGAGAACAAATGGGGTCTCTCATCATATGATCATAAAAGATCAGTATGGTAAATTTAGAGATCATACCCCAACATAATAAAAATGAACTTGAAATACTTTACATGAAAATATATCTTGAAAAATGAGAAGGGAGAAAGAATCCGTTACAAAAATTTCGGCAGCCTAACGGCGCCACTTAAAACTTCATAAAACGAAATAATGAGAGTAAGAGGGGATCTCTCATTATATGAACATGAAAAGGGAAGTAAGAGGAGTATAAAAGAGCATCCTCCAACATAAGAACATGGAGCATAAAAGGAATGACATAAAAGAGATTACTTGAAAAGAAAGAGAGAGGTCGGATCCCTTACCTTAAAACGTAGCTCTTAAAACTCAAAGGTTTGGACCTTGAGGGCTTGGGGGCACCTTGGGAGGACTCCTTGGGAGGTAAGAAGACCAGAACTTCATTGAGGATGGTTTTTGAGTCGAAATGATGAGAGGAGGGCTTGGTATTTATAGGGAAAGTGAGGGGACAAGGCATTAATGGCCAAGGGACACCTCACAAGTGCTTTTCTCAAAACCATGTGCTCTCTCATGATATTTCCCATGAAGTTAGGTCACATGGGGCCCCCAATACAATAATTCATCACCTTAGGTCATCCAACCCTTAAAATATCTCATGACATCACCATGACACAGCTATGATGTCATTAAACATACTGAAACCCTAAAACTGTATTTTTACTATTCACTGAAAATTCAACTTTCTCAGAAAGATTCCAAAATTTCACCTTAACCAGATATCAATGCTCTGATTTCAAAAATTAACTCCATTTTATAAAAATAATTTTCTAAATATTTTTAATTTATTTTTTTAATAAAAACACTATTCACCGAAAATTCATTTTTTCAAAAAAAACCCTAAAAATTTCCATAACATAATATCGGTGCTCTGAGTTCAAAAATAAAGTCCATTTTATAAAAATATTTTTTAAAATATTTTTAATTAAAAAACACTATTCACCCGAAAAAACTAATACTTGAATAATAATTTATGAAACTGTTATTTACCCATTTTATTGAATCACATTACTTAATCTAGGTGTCTAAATTATATTAACACTTTCTTTGAGTGAAATTACTAATCCATTTGGACACATTACTAATCCTAATCATAAAATCACTATTCGTAATTTACAATTCATCAAAAATTAAGTTGATCATATTAGACTCTAAATTTCGTACTGGACATAATTGTAGAAGACCATTTTTTGAAAATCATTACACATTTTTAATTATTTAAGGTTTACATAAAACATTTTTAAAATATCCTTTTTCTAAAATTCACCAAAAATATGCATACTATATTTATCCAGACATTTGAAAATTCATAAACTTCATCATAAGAAGAAATCCCAATTTTCATTTAAAACAAAGGATTACACAAGGCAGTTACGGTCTCCTTACATAGCCCCTTATCACACCAGCATAGGACCTAAGTGTAAGGTGTGCTAAGGTGAGAGAATCTGAGGGAGGCTCGACCAACATCGCACGAGTAGTAATTTCTATCAGTTTGAACTTCTCGCAAAGGCGATTCCGTTCTAGCTTCACACGATGAAGTTCGGCTTGGGTTTGGTCCAGAGCAAAGCCCAGTGGTGCTACCTCCTTCCCAAGTTCTGTTAGATGGGCTTCGATCGGTCCAAGACTACTAGGTGAGGCCATCGAATCTTCTTTCTATAATAATTAACCAAGATTACTTGTATTTAGAGACAATAATCAAAATGTTTTCCAGCGGTCATATTGACCAATGGTCATATAACAGTCAAAACACAACGGTCTCATTTTAATTATACTCATGTTATCAAATGAATCATTTTTGTTGAGTATGAAAATAAAATAAAATAAAACACAAAATTAGGAAACAAGATTTATTCAAAATTTCGGGTTGTTACAGGGTCTCCCTCCCTAGTGGACATAGGCGGATGTTGCAGCTAAAACTCTCTCATCAACTCAGACATTAAAGGTATAGTGCGAGCAGTGTCCCTTTCCATGGATCACATGACCTTCAAGAAGTTATCACAAAGCTGAACATCCATTTGATTCTCAGAAGCTACAGGAAGCTCTAGTTCAGCTGCATTAGGATCATGTTGATTTCTGATCTCTCAACACTCAATTTGAAGATGATATAGAGGTACTTTCTATAGAAGACAAATTCACTCCTTAGAACGTTCGATAACATCAAGGTCAACCTCAATAGGTGACACCAACAGAGAACCACTAGCACATGGTCTCTCTAAACTAGGCTTAAAAAGTGATTTAGCATGACATAACCATTCATTTATTCCTTTTTTCATAAAATATGACTAGGATCTCATTTCACAGTTCATATGGGGAAATATATCACATGTAATAAATATGTCCCTATCATGAACAATGAATTTCAATATATATATCCCTACATGTCTATCAGGATGCATGCATACTCATCTCATGTCATACCAGGCCACAAGTATAAATCTCGAGAAACAATAACATCACACAACATGTGAATCACCCAAGGTAAAATAACATCAACTGTGACAAGTGAACAGCATGAACAATAATTCCATCCCTGACTACTCATCTTTTCCAGTGTACATGAGTTAGCTACTCCCATGCATAAGCTCATTACCAGGTACCAACATGTTCCTGGACTCATTTCTACCTTTCACAAATAGTAAAACAACATAAAAGAAGATCTTGTCTCCTCTGATGCCACTTTGTAACATTCTCCGGCCCATCACTCTCTCATGTTTCCAAACTGGGTTGGTTACGTGCCCTCAAGCATGCCTCCCTGTATGTTAGAGGCTGCTGGCTAATAGTGGGGTGTTGAATTGGTGTAGCCCGATGTGGTTGGGTCGAATGCTTGTGGCTCATATCGCGCACCAGCCTGCAACTTTTGTGGGTCGAGCTCCGTGGTGATCTCATTGGGGGTTGCAGGGGCAACGCACCCTTACTCTGAGGGCCGAAGGTCCCCAACCCAAATTTGGAGGACTATAGCAACTCTATCCACTATAGTATAGCTGACTGACCGACACTGACAAGGCACTGTAGAAGTGCGGACTTCAGAGTCAACAGTATTATAGCTCTTTGGACTTCCAGCCGGCAACCACTATAGCACTTTTGCCTTGGGTGGCCGCCTTTCACTGTAGCAACACAGACTTCCAATCGTAAATCATTATGTTCTTGTTCTTTTTTTCCTTTTACTCTTCTCTGAATCGTTGTTTTGTCATTACGACTCTCGGTGTTTCCACATCATGGGGGTGTAGAGAACATAGTGGGGAAACTATACCCTCTAGTATAGAGTTGTAACAACAGCAGAAATAATATCAATATCATAGTAACAGAAATAGCGGAAACAATACAACATACATCAGGAAAAACCAAGCAATAAATGTCCACTAAACAATCCAATAATAAGAGAATAATGTAATGATAGGCTGGAATATAACTAAATTTCATGCTAAAAGTCATACAGATAAAAGACCAAGCTAACATAGATAAACTCAAAAGACCTCGGTCTCGAAGCCCACATTGGTCTCGTCACCAAGCTCTAACCCATCTAGAACGCAACAATCAACAACAACATTCATTGCCCTTGTCCAATACTACATCCATGTAATATTCTCAGGTACCAAACAGAGGCCTGAATAGGGTGTGAGTAAAACTCAATAGGTCAACACCATCGTGTCTAAACAAAACCAATCTAATAGTAATTTCATGCAATAAAACGATAAACATGGGTATTAATTAATCAATTAATATGGTATAACGGTTAACCTATTTCGGCACCATGCTAGAATATCTCTGAGCATATAGCATCACCATGTCAACTGTAACCACAAGTCCATGGCATAATCACATATCAGAGAATATCCCCTTATATAATCATTTTAGCATAACATCAGGCCAAGCCCACTATATGAGCATTTCAATAAGAAATTGGGCCAATCCCACTATATAAGCATTACAGCATGAAACTAGGTCAATCTCATTATATAAGCATTAAAGCATGAAACTAGGAAAACCCTCTATATAAGCATTACAGTATGAAACTAAGCCAAACCCTCTATATAAGCATTACAGTATGAAACTAAGCCAAACCCTCTATATAAGCATTACAACATGAATCAAAACACAATTCATAATGGAAAAAATAACACATCTTAACATCATAAGACACAATGGTCAATTCCACCAATTACCATTTATCTTTCAATTACCCTTTCATTCATCAAATTATATCTTAAGTCGTTATCATTCCATTATACACAACCACATCTTATCAAAGTATCTCCAGTCATTTTAATAAAAAAAAGTAAACCATTTTCCAAGGTGAATCTATCACAAGCAATCATTTAAGATCTCATGTTATGCTAATCCATGTTTCATGCCAAAAGCCAGTTCAATATCATTCAAGGGTAGGCTCACCCTATGGGTGGCCGCAAGCCAGGTCTTAACATTAATGGATCCAAAAGAATCCAAGGATTTCTCCAAACACATGTTTATTATCACCCCTAATTTCATTAGTTAATGTGCACTGTGTGTCAGTGTGATCGCATGGTATTGCATACACTTTAAGAAATAGAAACTTACCATAGGGATTTTTCTAGACCACCTGCATTTATTTTGAAATCAAAGCAACACCCTAAATAGGGAATGCCAATGACAACAAAGATAAAGGATATCAACAAGGAAAATCTAGATAACGTGAGCATCAAGATCAAATCTTGATTCAATGGTGTCAGGAGAAGACATTGCTATAATGGAGGATAGTGGAATAAAGGAGAAAACCAAAGAGAAGAAACTCACCAAAGATCAAATGCTAAACCAAGACGTTCGGAAGGGAAGGAATCACCCAAAAATTATCTGGAGTTACCCTAGGGTCTGAGAGAAGATGTTGCACAATGAATGAAATATTTTTTTAGGGATCACCATAAAAAAATCCGATGCACCCAAGGAATTCACGATGTGAATCCTCAATTCATGGTGTGAATATCCCGGGTGGCATATATGTCAAAAAAGACATCTCCTTAGGTTAAAATAACACAGATTGACATTTTCACAGCTTGTAACAAATTCACAACTTGTATAACATTCACATCATGAAACAGTTTCATGGCTTCTTCAAAGTGATAGATTCACATCATGAATTACGTATATGGTGTGAATATGTCCCGCAGGCCGTACTCACTGTAGAATCCTACAAAAAAGCCTGAAAAGTCTTCAACTCAACCCAAACCCCAAGAGCATCCTTTTTACGAATCAAACACATTTATACCTAGACTCTACTAATTCAAAAAAACATACATCCCCGAACTTTAGGTCATTTTCCCCGACAAAAGATCTTCATCCCTAAAGAAAAGGATCGATCACTATGGTTTAAAAGAAGAAAAACCCAACTAAAAGAGTCTTAACCAAAAACTCAAAGAGGGGCATACTTGGAAAAATACTAGATCTTACAATTATGGTTATCAACCTGAGAAGTAAACAATTCATAGAAATAATAAACTAAACTCAATGTCATTCTAAATAATATCATGCCACTAAATATAGAAATCAATCAATAGAAGAAGAATTTTTTTTCATTGAAGCACAGACTCAAGTATTAAAAAAATGTTCCTCATTCCCCTTGTCCCAATCACCAAAAGGGTTTACCCCTCTATACAAGAAGTTACAGGCAGTGAAAAAAGGAAAAACATAAAAATACTGCATGGAAAAACAAAACTCAAAATGTTGATCTCCCTTTCCTTCTCAACCTCCAGCATACTTTGTAGATTCTTCCTTCATTTTTCATTTTGGTAAAACATTGTGAGATTCTATCCTATTGGTTTTGAATATCCCCTTAGAGATTTCATGCTTCCTACAAATCCACATCTTGAATTCTTTCCTCCCTAGATCGATCAACGGTTGTCCCGTGAGTTCATTCTTCCCTAATTTGAAGATCTTCACCAATTTCCATCTGCATGTACAAGATCTACATAGCATTAAGATTATATCCATGTTTGTAATTACTTATGAGTGTTTTAAAAATATTTATCCTCGTGAGACATTCCATTCTCCATATTTTTCAAAGGATATGACCCTTACATATCATATCTTATGCCAAAGTGACCCTTACATATGAACTCTCATGCATTAACTTAATAACCTTTATGTATCATAGGAATAAATTGATCAAACGGTACATATAACAAGGGGTATTGACACTTTACTTCTTACAGTAAAGGCATTTCTCTTATGTATCAGTGCAGTCATAAGAAATTTCACATATCAAGTTGGAAACCTTTATGTATTAGGTGGTAACCATTATGTATGTGGCCTGGTAAATTTTATGCATATATGGCCTCAATAGAATAACCCTTATGTATCCATCTATGCTCTCATGGGTTCTTTTCAAAATTTTCAATGTATCAAGCTAGAAACTCTTATGTATCGATTATTTCATCCCCGCGGAGAAGACACCAACCTTTATATAACATGTGGGTTGTGGGCTACCATTACATATCACCCAGATTCAACTCTTATGTATGGTTAGGAACTATTACATATGAGTTGGACCATACGTAAGGGTTTACCCCTTTGAAATAAAATCAATGCAGTCTGGTTAGGGACTCTTATGCATCTGATCTAAGAACACTTATGCATTAGGGTGAGAACTCTTACAAAACCCAACACTTTGTCAATTCTTCCCATTTTAAATGCTTCATCTAACTTCCTTCAAAATAACAAATCAATATATTATCAGTAGTTGGCCATTCATTTTATTCTAGAAATTAATAAATTCAATTAAATTCTCAATTTCATCCATTTTAAAAAATATTCACAAAATCTAACAAAATGATCCTTTAGCTCCAAAACATCCTAAAACTCAATTAATTAATTAATTTGAGGGAATAATATGAATTGAATATCAATAAATTATAATGAATTTATTTCCTCTATCAATTCCCCCACACTTAAACCTGGGACTCTTGGACAACTGAACATCAAAAATATTACCAAAGAAAATTTCAAAACACAATCCAATATGAGTCCCTTTTCCAACAGCCATGTCACTCAAGCTTATTGTGCCACCTACATGTTCTTAATTCCATTTTCTCCATGAGGTGCATTCAATTCATTTTTACTTCCTTTATCCTACTATACTCATTTATACCAACCTTCCTAGAAATATTTTTCTCATCACACAAAGTATAAATTTGTTTTTTCCTCATTCCAAACTCATGAATGGTTCATCATAGGCTTAATGACTTTCTAAATTTCTACCCACTAAGTCAGGTATATATTTTTATCATAAGTGATTTTTAGGGTAATTTTGTGGCTAAGGGTCGGTAGGTGCTGATGTTAAAAATTTTGAGGCAGAATGAGGTGGTATGGCTCTAATTGAAGTAAAATGCATGATTAAATTTTACACTCATGAATAGTATCCTCACTCACTCTCCATTACAGTGATTCAGCTCTCCACTATTTCTAGATTATCATGGAATGTTCCTATGATAAGCATTTTAGCATCAAAAAATTTTTCTTTTCCTTATTTCCTTCAAAAGATCTACTTTTTTTCTCTTTTTTCACCATGTCAATTCTATGCATATTTGAATTTTGAAGGTAGAGATGATTTTTTGAAATCTAAACAGTTGTTTGAACCTCATTGCCTAATTTTGAATGATATTTTCTCTTCTATATTTTGCAAACTTTTATGTTTCTACCCAATTCTTCTCACAAAATAGCTTACCCCCACACTTGAGTTCAATTATGACCATGTATTTACTTCTAGAGTTAGGTGGTTGGGGATTTCAGGCTTGTAATGTGGCTTCCTAAAAATTTCATTCATGGATGCAAGGGGCTAACAAGGGTCAAATGTAAATGTAGTCCAAAATAGAATTTTATTATAAAAAGGGATTTTCAATCAAAAGAATAAATCAATCATTTTCAATTCAAGATCCTCAATGCTCTAAGGTTTTCACTGGAATTCATATAAAATTATAGTTATTCAAGAATGGATTGGTTCTATGAATAAATAAGGGAATTGTAATTAAGATGTCAAAAATAGTTTTTAATCCTCTCAGGTTTGTTATTTTAATATACGACAGTACATTATGGAATGGCATTAAAAAACAGTGCTCTTTTAATGAACTTACCAAGCTTTGAATCTAAAAATAATTTCATTTAATCATTCATCTAAGTTGAGATTCCTATGTCAAATTAGTTTTTTAGAATTGGCATAGGATCCAAACATACAAAGGTATTCAATTTGATCTCAACGGGTTTTTAAAACATACAAAAAATGAAGAAAAAAAAAGACATAAAAATGAAAAAGAAAAACATAAAAAAATAGAAGTCCTAAAAGTTACAAAGCTTTCCATCTCCCACACTTGAATAATGCAGTATCCTCGATGTATTCTAGAAAAAAAGGCAGATTGAGTATAAATTATATACGAATAGGAATCAAAAAGCTTAATTAAAGTCACAACTTGGGGGTTTTACTGGTAGAAGGGTTGGAGAAGCATGGTCTCCTCCACCGGTGCCTGTGGAATATTTCTATGATACATCTACAATCTATGTCCATTGATCGTGAATGGGTTATTCTCTTTTTCTTTAACTGTCTACACACCACTAAATGGATACACATTAGTGATGGTAAATGGGCCTTCCCATATGGAATGAAGTTTACCTAGAATTAATTTCAGTCGTGAGTTTTAAAACATCACTTTTTGTCTTGGAATGAAGTTGTTTTATTGAATCATTTTTTCATTTCCCACTCTTGTTATATCCTTATAAATTCTAGAATTTGCAAATGTTTCCCTCTTTATTCCTTCCCATTCTTGAATTTGAAGCCTCCTCTCCTATCCATCTTTCTCCAAATCCATATTCATTTCCTTGACTACCCAATGGGCCTTGTATTCTAGCTCTAAATGCAGATAACAATTTTTCCCATAGATCAACTAGTATGGGCTCATTCCAATTGGGGTTTTGTAAGCTGTTCTGTAAGTCTGCAAGGTGTCTTCTAAAATTTGGCTCCAATATTTCCTATTTCGATTGATAGTCTTTTCTAGGATTCCTTTAATCTCCCAGTTAGAAACTTCAACTTGTCCAATGGTTTTTTATGGTAAGGTGTTGATGTTTTTTTGGGTCACTCCATAACACCTCATTAAAACCTCCATGCTCCGATTGCAAAAGTGGGTTCCTTAATCACTAATTATTTCTCTCGATGTTATAAATATTCAAAAGATATTAGTCTTAACCAAATCACAACAAATAGTGGAATATTTAGTTTTGGTGGCTTTAGCTTCCACCCATTATGAAACATAACCAATAGCTAAAAAGATGTAAGAATATCTGAATGACATAAGGGACAGATAAAAATTATGCCCCATACTTCAAATATTTCTCAAAAATTCATTGATCTTTGAGGAATTTCTTGTCTCTTTGATATATTTCCAATGAATTGGAATTTCTCACAATTCATAAAAAACTCATAAGCATCTTTAAATAGTGTGGATTAGTATATACCAGATTCTAAGCATTTCCTAGCAGTTTTTTTAGGTCTAAAGTGGCCTCCACAAGCTGAAGTATGGAAAAATCTAGGATAGATGGCACCTCACTTTCAGGAAAACATCCCTTAATCATTTGAAATTTATAAATCTTTTAAAGATATGGATCATCCCAAATAGAAAACGTTGATTCAGTTTTTGGTCTAAAAATTTATTGTCAATTCAGATGTGATGGAACTTGAGAAGTTAACAGACAATTTACCATATCAGGATATCATAGTAATTCCCCTTCAATCAAATAAAGATTTTATCCTGGAATGAAGTCATAAATGGCTCTTTGTGTGGAATTTCTACCTCGGTTGTATGGGGCAGCCTGCTCAAGTAATCTTCCACTTGATTTCCAGCTCCTCTTTTATCCTTTGTCTCTAAATCAAACTCCTATAGTAACAACATCCATCTCATTAACCATCGATTTTCTTCTTCCTTCATCATTAGGTACTTAAGGGTTGCATGATCAGAGAAGATAGTTACTTTAGTATCAAAAATATATGATCTAAATTTATCTAGGGAAAAAATTGTAAAAAATAATTTTTAGTGGTTTTATAATGTTTTTGAGCTCATCCAGCGTTCTCAAAGCACATTCAATGACATGGTGTATTCCTTCAATTATTTGAGATAATAATTCTCCAACAGCATGATTTGAAGCATCACATTGTAGTTTAAATGGGTGCTCCCAATTAGATGGCTACATGACTAGTGATGTGGTCAATTTACACATCAAATCATCAAAATCTTGCATGAAATGATCATCAAAAGTAAACTCGAGATCTTTTAAAAGTAATCCAAAAAGTAGAAAAGCAATCTTACTAAAATCCTTGATAAATCTTCTATAAAATCCTACATTTCCTCAAAAGGATTTAACATGTTTCACACAAATTGGGAAAGGTGATGCATTGATAAGTTCAATTTTAGATTTGTCAACCACAATCCCATTTTGTGAAATTACATGTCCAAGCACAATGCATCTTTCGACCATAAAATTGAACTTTTGAAAATTCAATATAGGATTCTTTTCGATACATGTTTTCAATACTTTTTGGATTTTCCAAACAATTATCAAAAGAATTTTCGATCAGAGTGAAATCATCAAGAAAAACTTCTTATCGGTCCTCTATCAAATCAAAGAAAAGGCTTACCATGTATCTTTGAAATATACTCGGTGCATTGCATAATCCAAATGGAATTCTCCTATAAGAAAAGATACCATAAGGACAAGTGTAGATTGTCTTTTATTGGTCCTCGGTTACAATAGGCATTTGAAAGTATCCTGAAAATCCATCTAAAAATCAATAATGGGTTTTTCCTAGACAGTCTTTTTAGCATTTAGCCAAAAAATGGTATGGAAAAATGGTCTTTTCTTTTGGCTTGATTTGGTTTTATATAATCTATGAAAACTCTCGAACTATTTTATACTCTCATAGGAATTAATTCATTTTTTCATTCTTCACAATGGTTGGTCTATATTTTTTGGGCACTATATGAATTGGTTTGACCCATTATGAATCAGAAATTAGGTAAATGATTTCTTCTAATATCTTTCAATTTCTATTTTAACAACTTCCATCATTATAGGGTTAAGTCTGCCCAGAGGTTGACTGATAGGTTTTACAACACATTCCAACAGAATTTTATACATGCATATTTTAGAACCGGTTCCAGATATGTATCCTAAATTCCCGCCTATTGCTCTCATATTTTCTCTCAAAATATTCATCAGCTTTTGTTATTAATTACAAGAAAATTTGCTATAAATAATTATTGGAAGCTTGTTTCCTTATATTAAAAAACATACTTTAAATCATATGGAGATGGTTTTAATTCTAGATTTAGGAGTTTGACTAAAAAAAAGTAAATTAGGCACACTTACCTCAATGGCCTGAATTTTCTCATCTTTAGATGGTTGCATAGAATTTTCATATTGCTCCCAATTGTTTCTCATAAAATTTTCAAATCTTAATTGGTTACCCAAACTCAAAATTTCTTTTAATACACCAAATTCTTCGCATGGATTGGGTTCTTCAAGTGAAAGTGTGAAAAGTGAATTCTCTTCCTATGGATACTTTATAGAATCAAAAATATTAAATTGGATAATGTTCTCACCAAACTCCATTGTTAGAGTTCCTTCATGGAAATTAATGATTGTCTATATTGTTTTCAGGAAGGGTCTTTCCAAATGATATCTAACTAAGTTGGTGTCACATATCTTGTTCCATGTTTAGCATATAGAAATCAAATGGGAAGATAAAATTTTGCACTCTGACTGGATTATCTTCAAGAACTCTGGTTAGGAATGTAGTTGATTTGTTGGATAATTAGGCAATCACTCTTGTGGGTTTGAGCTCTCCTGCAAAGTAAAAAACAGAATGAGGAATGACATTAATAGAAGATCGCAAGTCAAATAATGCATTTATAAAAGACGTATATCCAATTGTACATGAGATAGAAAATGTCGTTGGATCTTGACATTTGGTTGAAAGTTGTGGTGTGATCAAGGCTGAAATATTTCACCCAAAATTCAATCTCTCATTCCCTTGGGAGTTTTCCTAAATTCACTCTCTCATTCCCTTGAAGTATACTCCTCTTATTCCCTTTCCTTCTTGGCCTTCAGCCTCCTTTTTAGATCCTTCCTTTCCTCTTCTATTCCAATCAAACTTTATAAGATTATCTGCTCTTAAATTTTGAATATCTCCTTTGAGATTTCAGGCTTCTTACAAATCTGCATCTTGAATTCTTTCCTCCCTATGAGTTCATTCATCCCCGATTCGAAGATATTCTCCAATTTCCCTTTGTATATATCGACTCCACGTAGTATCAAGATGATCTCCACAGTCATAATTCCTTCCAAGTATTTTAAAAATATTTGCCCCCATGAGACATGTTATTTTCTGATTTTGAAAAGAAAGAGATCCTTACATGCCATGTCTTTTTCCAAAGTGACCTTTACATATAAACTCTTACATGTCGAACTGTTAACCTTTACATGTCACATGGAAGCACTGATCAACCCTTATGTATCATTGGGGGGGGGCTCAACTCTTTACTTCCAAAGGGAAAGGCATATCTCTTACATATCAGCGCAGATATCAAGCTAGTAACCTTTACGTATCATGTGGTAAACTTTACCTATATGGTTTGGTAACTTTTACGCATACAAGGCCTCAACAAAATAACCCTTACTTATCCCTCTGAGCTCTCATGGGTACTTTGCCAAATTTTCAATGTATCGGGCTCGAAACTCTTGCGTATTAAATGTTTCGTCCTTGTTGTAAAGGCATCAACCTTTACGTGACATGTGGGTCATGTGGTTACCTTTACATATCGCCCAAGATAGAACTCTCACATATAGGTAGAAACTCTTATTTATGAGTTAGCCTGTACATAAGGGTTTACACCTTTGAAATAAAATCCATGCAGTCTAGACATGGACTCTTACACATCCCAGTTGGGAACTCTTACACATTAGGCGAGAGCTCTTATATATCCCAACACTTCATCAATTCTTCCCACTTAAGTCGATTCCTCCATCTTCCTTCAAAATAAAAAATCAAAGGATTATCAATATCTAGTCATTCATTTTATTCTAGAAATAAATAGAATCGATTAAATTCACAATTTCAACCATTTTAAGAAATATTCATAAAAACAAATTAAATGATCCTTTAATTCCAAAACATCTTAAAACTCAATTAATAAATTCATGTAAAGAAATAACATGAATTTAATATAAAAAAATATAATGAATTCATCGCCTCCTTCAATATTATATGTATTAATGTTATATAACCAATTTTTCAAAGTGACTAAACGTATCAATTTTTGGGATGTGTTATACATGTAGGTTTATATTAAAAATAATGTAATAATCGTGTATATAAATATTAAATGCTACAGTGTTCATACTTATCATTGAACATGAACATTGGTGGGAGTAAATTGAATTTGACATAACCAAAATCAACCCTAAGTGGGGCCAACATACATTTAGTTGAGGGAAAATTTTGATTGGGAATTGGTCTGATGATGGGAGTTTATAATATGAAAATGTTTGTTTTAAAAAGGGTTATGAGTTTCTCGGAGGAAAATTGCTTGAATAAATTTGAATTAGGGAGTTAATTCTTAATTAATGTTTTCATGTGTCAATAAACCATTTTACTTATAAAACAATGGCTTATCAAATCTCTATTTAATCTAATAGATGCTTGAGATGAAATTTTTCATAATATTAATTGACTGTTAAATGATGGAAATTATGAAAGGAGAATTAACAATAGAATTGAATGATTAGGATAAGTTATTGTTTTCAAATGTGGAATATGAATTGAGATATTGGAATGTGGTTTAAAATGGGATTTATACTTGATAAAAATATATATTTTGATTACAAGATGATGTGTTTTATATTAAATGATTACATATTAAATGAAAAGTGAAATGAATGATTTCAGCTAAATAAAAAGGGGAATTTAAGAAAATGTTTGTACTCTAAAAATGAGCAATATTGAACAATGAGTTAGCATGTAGAGATTAGTTGATTTTAATTAATTAATTGTTTTAATAATCACTGGATGATATATTGAAATGGGTAAAGGATAAATAATGGAACCAAAGCTTATAGTGTGGGATTTGTTGAGTTTTTTTAATACGTTTTTAAAAAAATATTTCTTTAAAAATGGATGGGTCTAAAATATTTTTAAAATTGCGCCTCAAAGGCGACATCGCAGATGTCGCCTTTGGCGTCGGGTGAAAGGTGGCATATGTGATGTCGTCTTTCCACTAAAACCAAAAACAATAATTTTTTAAAAAAATATATTTTTTTTGTTTTGTTTTGTTTATATATATATATAAGCAAAACAAAACCAAAAAACTAACAAAATTTATCCACTATTTAAAATCCAGCAATACTGTCATTACAGCAATTTGGATTCTGACAGAAGCTCTCACTCAGGGCTCCTTTTTATAAGAGAGCTTACCCTGAAATCATTATGCATTTCCGATGTGGGATTCTGGTTCTCTCTTTCCTACGCAGAACATTCTGCATTTCCGATGTGGGATTCTGTTTCAAGTACATGACTTTGAAAGATTATAAAATATAAACTAAAAGACCAATATAAATGAAACTTAAAACATTGATTAAACATATAAAAATAGTTAAAAACATAAAGAATTTCATAAAAAATGATGATAAAATATAATTTATAAGCTTTCAAAACCACCTACTTGAAACTTAAAAATGTTTCAAGTACGTGACTTTGAAAGCCAATAAAATATAAACTACAAGACCAATATAAATGAAACTTAATACATAGATTAAACATATAACAAATAGTTGAAAATAAAAAATAATTTCGTAAAAAATGTTGATAGAAAATAATTTATAAGTTTTCAAAGACACCTACATGAAACTTAAAAATGTTTCAAGCACGTGACTTTAAAAGCTTATAAAATATAAACTATAAGACCGGTATGAATAAAACTTAAAATATGGATTAAACATATAACAAATAGTTGAAAATAAAATAAACTTCATAAAAAATGTTCATGAAAAATAATTTATAAGCTTTCAAAATCACCTATTTGAAACTTAAAAATGATTCAAGTATGTGGCTTTGAAAGATGATAAATATAAACTATAAGACCGATATAATTTAAAGTTAAAACATTAATTAAACATATAATAAATTATTTAATTAATATTATTAATAATTAATTAGTTAATAATTAATTAGTTAATTAGTAATTATTAATAATTAATTATGTAATTATTAATAATTAATTATATAATAATTAACCAATTAATTAGTAATATAATGACTTAATAATTACAATTTCATAATTATAATGAAAAATTATAATTTATAATTATATTACTAATTAACTAATTAACTATTATATAATTAATAATTATATTACCAATTAACTACTTAATTATTATATAATAATTTTTAATAAATACTAATTAATAATTATAATGAATAATTGTAATTTATAATTATATTACAAATTAACTAATTATAAAAAGGGCATCAGCTCTATCTTTCTCAAAAAATTAACTAATTAACTATTATATATTTAATAATTATATTACTAATTAACTAATTAATTATTATATAATTAATGATTAATAATTACTAATTAACTAACTACAAATTATATAATTAATAATTATATTACTAATTAACTAAATAATTTTTATATGATTTATAATTATATTACTAAGTAACTAATTAATTATTAAATAATTAATAATTATATTACTAATTAACTAATTATATTACTAATTAACTAATTAATTATTATATAATTAATTATTAATAATTACTAGTTATTATAAAATTAATAGTTATATAATTGATAATTAAATTATTAATTAACTAATTAATAATTAATATTAATAATTAATAGTTATAATGAATAATTATAATCAATAATTATAAAAAAATTATATTACTAATTAACTAATTAATTATTATATAATAATTTTTAATAATTACTAATTAATAATTATAATGAATAATTATATTACTAACTAACTAATTAACTAATATATAATTAATAATTATCTCACCAATTAACTAATTGATTATTATATAATAATTTTTAATAAATAATAATTAATAATTATAATAAATAATTATAATTTATAATTATATTACTAATTAACTAATTATAAAAAGGGCCCCAGCTCTATCTTTCTCAAAAAATTAACTAATTAACTATTATATATTTAATAATTATATTACCAATTAACTAAGTAGTTATTATATAATTAATGATTAATAATTACAAATTAACTAATTACAAATTATATAATTAATAATTATATTACTAATTAACTAATTAATTATTATATAATTAATAATTATATTACTAAGTAACTAATTAATTATTAAGTAATTAATAATTATATTACTAATTAACTAATTATATTAATAATTCGCTAATTAATTATTATATAATTAATTATTAATAACTACTAATTAACTAATTAATTGTTAGATAATTAATAGTTATATAATTAATAAATATATTATTAATTAACTAATTAGTAATTATAATTAACAATTATAATCAGTAATTATAATGAATAATTATAATTACTAATTATAATGAATAATTATAATTACTAATTATAATGAATAATTATAATCTGTAATTATAATGAATAATTATAATTTATAATTATATTACTAATTAACTAATTAACTATTATATAATTAATAATTGTATTACCAATTAACTAATTAATTATTATATAATAATTTTTAATTATTACTAATTATTAATTATAATGAATAAATATAATTTATAATGATATTAATAATTAACTAATTAACTATTATATATTGAATAATAATATTATTAATTAATTAGTTAATTATTATATAATTAATTATTAATAATTTCTAATTAACTAATTAATTATTATATAATTAATTATTAATAATATTAATTTAATAATTAAATAATTTATTATATGTTTAATCCATGTTTTAACTTTAAATTATATCAGTCTTATAGTTTATATTTTATAGTCTTTCAAAGTCACATACTTGAATTATTTTTAAGTTTCAAGCAGATGGTTTTGAAAGTTTATAAATTATTTTACATGAACATTTTTTACGAAATTCTTTTTATTTTCAACTATTTGTTATATGTTTAATTCATGCTTTAAGTTTCATTTATAACGGTCTGATAGTTTATATTTTATAGTCTTTCAAAGTCACGTGCTTAAAACATTTTTAAATTTCATGTAGTTGTCTTTGAAAGCTTATAAATTATTTTCATCAACATTTTTTATGAAATTCGTTTTTATTTTCAACTATTTCTAATATGTTTAATTCATGTATTAAGTTTCGTTTATATTGGTCTTGTAGTTTATATTTTATAGGCTTTCAAAGTCACGTACTTGAAACATTTTTAAGTTTCAAGTAGGTGGTTTTGAAAGCTTATAAATTATTTTTTATCATCATTTTTTATAAAATTCTTTTTGTTTTCAACTATTTTTTATATGTTTAATTCGTGTTTTAAGTTTCATTTATATTGGTCTTATAGTTTATATTTTATAATCATTCAAAGTCACGTACTTGAAACAAAATCCCGCAACAAAAATGCAGAATGTTCTGTGCAGGAAAGGGAGAACCAGAATCTTACAGCGGAAATGCATAATGATTTTCAGGGTAAGCTCTCTTATAAAAGAGAATCTTTGATGAGAGCATTTGTCAGAATCCAGACTGTTGTAATGGTTGTACTACTGGAT
Organism: Viscum album; assembly: GCA_963277665.1. Taxonomy (NCBI): domain Eukaryota; kingdom Viridiplantae; phylum Streptophyta; class Magnoliopsida; order Santalales; family Viscaceae; genus Viscum; species Viscum album. The sequence continues at coordinate 1,302,524,894 of OY728161.1, forward strand.
TTTAAACAACGGATAAATTCTGTTGAAAATTTTTGTTTATATATACAAATAAAAAATTTTAAAACAAAAAAAAAAAGTATTTTTTTAGAAGAAAGGCGGCAACGGGGTTGTCGCCTTTCACTCGAAGCCTAAAGGCGGCAACTACGATGCCGCCTTTAGAGCTTATTTTGTTAAAAAAAATAACCTAAACATTTTTTATAAAATATTTTAAAAAAACGTATTTAAAAAAACGGATTTGTTATCAATTAGGATTTGCTGTCAACAGGTCTTGAGTGTGCTTGGAAGAGGTGTGGAATTATTCATAAGAATTCTCAAAGAATCTAGTGTGTACGTTTCTATGACAAATGGTTATGTCTCAATTCTGTAAGAATCAGTGGACTCACTCGGTAAGAGTCATTTTTGTTAGGAATCTGAAAAATGGAAAAGGTTGGAGTTCCATAAGAGTCATCTAGAATTCTTTAAGGATCAACAACACTCTGTAAGAGTCATTACCATTCTGTAGGGATCATTTTCACATCATAAGGGTCATTTCAGACATACTGTAAGGATCAGTCGGTGGAAAAGGGAAACATCATAAGGGTCATTTTAGGCATGCCTTAAGGATCATTTTGCAAATTGTAAGAGTCATTTCCTTCATGGTTTTTTGGTAAAGGAGGATCATGTTGTGATATTATTAGAGGTATTAGAGATTTAAACTGCAGAGATTATGTGGTCCTAGTCCTTAATTGAAATCACACCACAACTCAAAGCCTCACATCGCGCGTCACCGTGATTAATAATTCAATCAATTCGGAAGTAGGAACCTAACGTTTTTTTTATATGTGAAGACCATGATTTATTAGGAAGATTGTGAGGATTATAGAACTTTAAATCGAAAGATTACCGGGCACAGACTTCATAGAATCTCCATAATCAAATTAAGGAAATTAACATAAAGGAAATATAAATGAAAATAAAGAGAATATCACCATGTTTTTCATGAGAGTTTTCATATTCAAAAATATTGAAATATTTTCAAAAAAGATATTCAAGGAATAAAAGTAGAAGAATAAGAAGAGAGTGGTGGTTGTCACTGAGTCTATTGAAAAACGTCTATTTGAAGAAGGAAAAGAAGAAGTATTGATTGTGAAGAAGGGAAAAAGATAACACTTGAAGACCTGGAGTTGACAAAGGAGGAGAACAATAAAACCCTTGCTAGTTTGGTGTTCATTTTTTGAACTTAAAAACATTGTAAGCAACCTGTGTGTTGCATCTTTCCTTGTAACCCTTGACCTGAAGCAGTGCGTGAGAGGTTGGGTATAGGAAATGCTCCTGGGATCAACGGCGTGACCTTCCTGAACTCTTATAATACCTACAATGGGTAGTACCACCTCTTGGTATGTCGACTCACTGTCAGCGCATGCTCCTTGGACTAACCTCTGTAGTGAACCAAGTAAAACACTATGTACAAACAATTACTTTTCTAAATTTGAATGTTATGTGCATGTGTGATTGCTAACAGATTCAGGATCCTGTGAAGAAAGAGAAAGTTTGAACACCCTAAATCCCCCCCCCTCATCTCAGGGTGTATTAGGCTTCTAGTTGTGACCATAAATCATTAAATTATGTGCTATAATTATATATTGATCAAGCACTAAATTATGTGATAGAATTAATGATAGAATAAATATTCTATGATGCATTGGGTTAATGATTGATGGATTTTTCAATGTTTTATTGAGATAAAGGATTGAAATTTTGATTTATGCATTGATTGATATGATTAATAGATTATGATTATCTTGTTAGATGAGATGGGGGTCTGATCATTTACTGAGGAGACAGTATGATATGAGATATTAATGGGGTTGACTCTATGTTATGTTATACCTTGGTCCAAACTAATTATTGAGGCAATGGTGTGATGTGTGATACTACTAGAGCATAACCTTGCTCTATATGATTCCTTGGTCCTGGTCGTATGTTGTGGCAACGATATAATATGTGAGTAGTGATCAAGAGGCGGGTCTTTGATCTATGATTTAACTAAAACATTCTAAGATACATGTTTGGCTATGATTCATTAATAGTCAACTAAGTATTCACTATAATTTGTGGAAGCAGGTAAACATGTTTTCAGGGTAGGATGGTTAGCACTAGAAGATTTATTTTGTGTGTCGCCATGAATTGTTATAAATGTTAATGTTATTTCATAGTAATATATTATACACAGAAGAGAAAGTCAAACTCTAGGAGATGCTTGAGGTCACCGTGGTTTTCTACTAAACGGTTTCACAAACCCTATACATACAAATCATCTGAGAGTAAGGACTCTATTTGTGGGACTCTATTTGTGGTGATCTAGGTAAGAGAGAAAGTCCTTACTAGGCAGATGATGGGAGATAGATGAGTCATAGAGATGATTGAGTGGTTATTTTAGAGTTATGTTAATGAACAATTTTAAACCTTTCATTATGAGATATTTTTGATGTGTTGCGCATTTTTGTTGTTACTTGATTTGTAACTTATACCTTATTTGACTACATGTTATCATTAAGCAATGTTGGGTTTTTATTATAGATTATCGATGATGTTGTCTATCTTATTTTATTTGTACGGTTGTTTGGATTTTTTTAGTTTTAAAATATAATTAGATGATCCATTTGAGGGAAAATTACTCCCAAAGAGATTATATTTAGACTGTCGACACTCATCTCGCCTCTTGTGATCCGGGGGAGCACTTTAGGACAAATGGAGTTTCGTCACACCAACACGATCATGTCAAGGTTGGATATTATAAAATGGCATTGAAGGGGTTTTCATTTATATGATTTTGATATTGGGTAAAAAGGTCAAAAAGAGAATACAGGTCTGAACTAGGTATGAAAACTATGAGTGTGTTCCTAGATAGAAAAGTAGTGTGTTCATGTATCATTTTGGTATACATGGAAATGATAAATGTCTGAGCAAATGTGATTGTGCTCCAATTCTAATTGGAACTAAGAAATTGATATTTGTTTAAGGATTTAATAAGTAAACTAATCAGTGCTTTCCTAAATAGGCTATTAATAATGTATTAGTTAACTCAAATTAATGGGATGAATTTGAAAAATGATGTGACTAGTTTGATTGATTGGTTACTTTGTGCACATGTGTAAGAAATGATTACATGTGTGTATAACTGATGTGAAAGTATGATGTTTAATTGACGATTTGTGTTCTGACTTTATAGAGTCATAGCCTCATAGTGAAGAGATAAATAAGGAGTGGCTTGTTGAGGAGTTCCAGTTGGGGGGGTAGATTGTGGACAACCATTGGGATTACCTGAGGCTCCTATAAAGGTGGAAATTATGGAGAGTTTACCTAGGGTGATTTAGAATTTGGAGGGTAGGGCTTTTGAGGGGGGAGCAACAATGACTGATTTGGTTCAGGATTTTTTGTTACACCATCCACCTACATTTAGGGAAGATAATGGACCATGGGGTATGGAGGAGTGGCTGGAAGGTATGACCAGAATTTTTGAATTAATCAAAGAACTAGAGAAAAATTAATGAGGGACCAACATGTGCTAGTGCGGCATCTGTGTTCACGAATAAAAGATAAATGGGCTAACATGGGATGGTCTTTAGGCTCTATTATCTGATCATTTCTATCCTCTGACTTTGAGGATGGACATGGGCTAGGAGTTTATGAAGCTAAAATATGGAGATATATCAGTTCGAGATAATGCAACAAAATTCACCAACTTGCTTCACTTTTCTCTGATTTTAGGTAATGATGAGTCTTCTAAAGCTCTTCTATATGAGTTTGTATTATGACTAATGCTTCGTGCTCATGTGAGTTTATTTTGTTCACCCACTTATAAATATGGGGTAAACAAATCCTTGATTCCTAAGAACAATTTGGATGAGTACCGGAGGAAGGTTTCTGGTGTTAGTCGATCAAGTAAGTGGTAAGAAGAGGAAGTTTATTAATTATCACCACGGTGGTAAGCACCTAATGTGCCAAAGGAAGATTTATCCCCTAGATATAATCAAGGAAAGTAACAATGTAGCGCTTTCAGTGTAAATAGAAGGGTCATGTATGTCAATTGATCCAAAAATAGTTACATTCTTGTGACAAGATGGGCATCTTCAATGGTTTTGTTGGGAAGAAGAAAAGAAAAGTGGTGAAAATCAATCTGTTTCCACTCAGGTTTTACATGCTTGGGAAAGTTGACCTCATGTGAGTTCTAATAGGATGTTGTCTGGGATGTCCGGCCATAGATGTGGTAGAGCTTTACAGGGGCTGTCTCAGAGGAGTGATAAGGCTCAGGAAGTTCAGGCGACTCGATGCTAAGATCATGGTTCAGGTGCAATATAGTTATGTTCTGATTCAGACACCACTAGATGTTGGTGGCTACTTCGACGGGCGAGACAGAGGTGAGCGGAGGCTACGATACCGAGGTGATGAAACGCAGACTGACCATAGAATAAACAGAGATTCAAATGGCAATAAAACCAAAAATGGAAATTCCAAAAACCTGAATCCCATATCACCGGACCTGCATCAAACGCCGAGGGCGCATCAGTGAGAGGGTCGGAGGAAGCAGGCAGGTAGCAGAGAAGATCTGCATCAAACATAGGGAGAAGATCGGTGATGGAGAGCGAAGGCGCGATGGAGGTAGGCAGCGACGAGGTGAGTCTGAGAAGGCAGATCTGCATCAAATACTGGGAGAAGATTGGTGGTGGAGAGAGAAGGCGCGGCAGATGCAGGCAGCAAAGACGATGTGAATCGGCAGAAGCAAAATACCAGCAGCAGATTGGTGCTGGAGAGTAGAGGCGTGGCGGAATGCGGAGATCGACACCGAAGGCATGGCCGAGGGATCAGATCTGCAAGTGGCAACTGCGTTGGGGGAGAGGGGTGTAATAGGGATATCAATGATACAGAACCCAACCCATTAAATAAGGTTAGGGTAGTTGTTAAATGATATTTATAGGTTTAGGGTAACAAATTGAAAACCCAGTTAATAAATTATTGGTATTATAGTGGTACTCTTAGGATACCATAAACACAAATGCAATTATCAAAATTATTATTAATTAATCGATAATAAATTTTTAAATAACATTACAATTATAAAAATAATATTTATGATATTAAATAAATTACAATTACAAAATATATTTACTTAAATTTTTTGATATGTTTATTCTAGATTTTTAAATAAAATTTAAATATTTGAATTTGAAATCGGGTGATTAAAAGGGTTATGATAGTTAAATGAGTAGTTAAAAATAATAGGATAGGGTTAGGGTGGTTAAATTTGTAAAGACCCGTATTTTTCCAGAATGTGAAAATTGAGCAAAAATTTGAATTTTTGATTTCATATGTTTGTGAGGGGTAAATTAGTCTTTTTTTCCCTAGCAGATGATCTCGGGTGATTGTTTTGACCACTCTGTTGGTCCCAAAACATGGCGTTTTCCTCAGATAGGAGTATGGTGGAATTCCGAGTGTTCGAATTTTAGTGGAATAACTAATATTTAATATTTAACTCATTAAATATTAATTTATCTGCATGCGTTCGTTCAGTGATATCTTTTGATCAGAGCGTTGGGTTAATATTCTGTTTTCGTCGTTGAGTACGGAACAAAGGGTTTTGCCTAAGCAAAACATTACCATGAGTCGGGCACCGGAGCGGGGCCCAAGCCCCTCTTCTTCTTTTTTCTTCCTTTTCTTTTTCCCCATTTCTTTCTTCTCCCATGACTTCTGGCGTAACCCCCTTGGGCCTCCTGTGTAGCGCAACCAAGAGAGAGAAGGGAGAGAGTGAAGAGTGGGGGGGAGAGAGAGATGTCGTTGCAGAGCTCAAAAGGAGCTCGATCGTCGTGCGACAACGATGGATCGTGGAAATGAGCAAAACTTCAGTAGATTCCACCCAAAGGTAGACCATTTTTTAACTTTATGTTGTAAATCCTTGTAGATTTACCGCTTTTTGGTTTTAAAGCCCTTTTATGATTACTAAGGACCCCCTGATGGTTGATCTATGGTTAATCGGGAGAAAAACGGGGTTTCGGGTAGATTATAGGTGTTCTCATTCGGGAAATCCCGATCACAAGGCGTGTGGTTCTATGAACACGCGATGTGTACTCTTCCTGTTCGGGGAAGATGACTTTTTGGAAGTACACGTCATGTACTCGGGATACACACCTTGTAGGGGTACTTGACCATGTACATGGCCAGATGAAGTTTTCGTGACCACACGTCATGTACCAGGGGTACACGTTGTGTAGTGGTACTCAACCATGTAGCTGAATACATAGACATATTACCGGTGTAGGGGCACTTGGTCGTGTATAGTACATGTCCAGACCTCATGTGGGTTACACGCCGTGTAGAAGTACATGACCAGATAGGAACACATGGCCAAACTATGTGAGGTACACGGGTAGGTACGCCATGCAGGGTACATGTTGTGTAGTTGGACTACACGCCCATGTGGGGTTATGTGACTACATGTTGTGTACTCCTATATACACGTTGTGTACTGCTTGCTCCCTTACTACCCTTTTTAGGGTTTTTCATGATTGTACACCCCAGAGTCGGAATTAGACATATGAGTAGTCCATTTTGATTATTTTTCCACATAGATCATGACAGTGAAACCCTTGGGGTGATTTGAGGACTCTTTAAAGTTATTATAGGGTGAGTGAGCTATAATGGAGAGGTTCTACCTCCGGTAGATGAATACAACTATCTCCTGCAAGTGAGACCTTGATCTAACATGGGTCATAAGCCATCTCTCGCTACAGATGCTTGCGTAGCTTTTCCCTTGAGAACATCTCCCTTGTGAGGTGTGCCCTTTTGGCCTGTGATGCGGTGAGATATTAGAGACAAGGTTGTGAGATCTATCCACCCATTAGATTAGTCTATAACCGGCACTGGTGGAAAGAAGAGTTATACCAACAGGGCCATACCCACAGTTTTCTAAAACTGTTGGGATAGCCTGACTTTTTAAGCCTATACCAATGATTTTAACTAACCGTTGGTATAACCTATGAAAAAATAGCCCTATACTAGAGATTTTAATAAACTATTGGTATAGTCTTTCCCCAAATACCACACAGGCTCCCCCCCCCCTCAGCATTTCAATCCAAAGTCGCCCCGAGCCCTAGTAGTCAGTGTTCTCGTTTCTTCCCGATCGTTGGCGATCTCTCCTTTTATATTGTTTTATTTTCATTCTTCTTCATTATTAAATTCGTGACGTCCAAATCGTTCAGGTAATCTGTAAACCATCAATTTTATTTTTATTTTAGGTCTAAAACACCACGGTAGATTCATTTTTTTGTCCGCGTTTAATTTATTTTGACATGTTTAAATCTGCTTATGGGTGTTGAAACAACGGTTGTTCATGGATCATTTGTCTGCATTTAACAATGGTTGTTCATGGATCATTTGTTTGCATTTAAGATGTGGGTTTAATAAATATTTGATTTTTTTTTATTTTGGGATTTCATAGATCATTTGTAATGCATATATATTTTTTATTATCTTTCACGATGATATTATTGAAGGTAGCATAAAAATCCAACGATCATGGGGGGGAATGTGGTTTTCTTTATGTGTTGGCTCAAGATAAATGAATTATTATTCATTTTAAATATTTTTAGGTAAATGTTGTGATTATATCATGAAATTGAATTTATATTTAAGAATGTTTTAGAATGATGATCGCTAGGGGGTGTTCATTGGTTGATTTTGGTATTAAAATTTAATGATATGATCTTAAATGGATTTTGGTTCAATAATGAGTTTGGTGAAAAGCTAAATATTAAATACTTTGATTTTCTTCTTTGATGTGATGACATAATAAATAATATGGTTGATGATCAAGCAATAAATTTTTGAATTTGTTTTTAGGATTTTATAGAATTTTCACATCTATTTACCTTTAATTTATAATAAATATCATACATTTATACCCTTTTTTATTCTTTATAGTTTAAAATAAAAGATTTTGATATATTGGATTTTGTTATGAATTTATCATTTTGAGATTTTTTTGAATCAATATTATAATAAATAATTTCAAAAAAAATCGGTAATAACCACAATCTAGGATAAAGGACTAGATATAAGGATGAGTGATAGATATGTTATATTCTAGAAGATTCAAACTATAAAAATGGAAAAGGTACAACACTAGATGGAATGTGTAAGAGTCATTTAGAAGCGATTAGTTCAAGTTAGGCTAAGTTATCAATTATATATGAGTAACATTACATTTAATAAGGGGTATATAAAGTGAAAAAAAATGTAAATTGAAAAAGATCTATGGAACCCTGAAAAGTATATGGGGAATTCTATGAAAAATTAGGATGATCATTCCATGAGCAAGGGACATCCTTTAAAACTATAAGTCATTCTTCGATGTTTTATGGTCAATTTTACTCCATATAAGAGAATTTTGAAAAGGATGGATATAACTGAGTCATTTTCTATAATCCAAATGTAACATATGGACCGAGTCATGGCTCGCGATGCTGAGGAGCTTACTTTGTTTTTCTTTTGCACTTGGTTTCAGTTGTATTCCAGCACGTTGTTGTGTTTGTTGTTTTCCTTAGATACTTGTACCTGCAGCATTATTGTCATCATAGTTATATATATACATTGCTTCCGCTGTTTGGTTTCTGTTGTTATGCATGTTGGTTACTGCTTCCGCTGTTTATTGTTGTTTTTTACCTTTTATACCTTACTGAATGAGGGCATAGTTTCCCCACCGACTCACCAAGGCCCTCGCTGCTAGTCGGCAGCCTCTAGCATTCGGGGAAACGCGCTTGAGGTCATGTGGCGAACCGGGTACGAGGCACCAGTGGAGGGGCTCCGGGCTCGAGACGTTACAAAGTGGTATCAGAGGAGTTCTTTTCTCTTGTTTTACTATTTGGAGACTTTAGCCAGGGATAAGACGGATTCGGTACTTGGCATTAAGCTGTGTTCGGGAGTAGCTAACCCATGTACAGGGAAAAGCCATACTACCTCGTTAATTGCAATTGCTGATTCTGAGGTTTTATGGTTCATATGTTTTCACCTAGAGTGATTCACATGACTTGTGCGGTTATTGTTTTGATATTTCGGTTCTATTTCTGTCGCAACCCGATGAGATGACGGTATGTCATCTCATGCATCATATAGGCACTTGTAGAAATCACATGTCATGCATTCTTGTCATGCCATCTAGGGTGCATTAGCGATTGCATGCTGTTGTGATAGGCTCTGTGTCGATTATGCATGCTGTTGTGATAGATGCTTGATAGATTCTCTGCTGTTATGCTAGAAAACCGTTTTTCATGTTCCGTGCTTAAAAATGAACGCCAAATTTTGGTTTTTGAGGTGTTATGGGCCCTCACGGATCGGAAATTGGCATCTTTTTCTCCTTGTTTTTGTGTTCTAGAATTCTGTGCAGTTTCTGAGTTACTGCCCAGAAAAACCCAGAATACACGGCGTGTACTTTTTAGATACACGCCATGTAGTTTTCAGGCCGTGTCACTGACCGTGTGAGCAGAACACGGTGTCGTGGGAGTAACTTCGGGAACACGCCGTGTACCATTGGTACACGCCGTGTGAGTTCGGAGCCGTGTACTCGGCCGTGTCACTAACAACACGGGTCGGGGAAGCTCGGGTAGAACACGTCGTGTCCATAGGGAACACGCCGTGTAGTCCTGTCCAGGTACCCGGCCGTGTCACGACCAACACGGGCCGGCGTGACCTTCTTTTCCACACGCCGTGTTTGTTCGGAACACACCGTGTAGTCTTGTTCAGGTACCCGGCCGTGTCACGGACAACACGGGACGGTGTCACCTTCGCCTTTGCACGCCGTGTTTGTTCGGAGCACGCCGTGTAAGATCCAGCCGTGTAGACGGCCGTGTACTCAACAACACAGACCGTCGAAGCCTTGTCTAGTGCACGTCGCGTCTGTTTCGAACACGCCGTGTAGTCTCGGGTTGAGTCGGGCTGTGTGGGTTAGCCGCGTAAGGAGACTCGGGCAGGGGACTAGTTTCAAGTACATGCCATGTGTAGAGGCCAGCACGCCGTGTAGTTTGAAGTGTACACGGCTTGTAGGGTGAGAGTACACACCCATGTCAGTGGTTTAAGAAGACACGCCGTGTAGTTTTATACACGCCGTGTAGTCGTGTTTTGCAATCTTGTGTGTTTTTCTTCCCCTGTTCCCGTTTTATACTCTTGTGTTCTCTGTCCTTGTTTTCCTGATCTAAGGTGTGCTTTTGATCTTCCAGAGCTATGCCTCTGAGGCGTCCTCCGGTCGTACGTCTGTCGTCAGGCAGTGATTAGACGCCAGACAGGGCTGATCAAGGACTTCTTGTCGATCCCCCAGCCGAGCCAGCCTTGGCACCGGTTGTTGTACCAGTTGCAGGTGCTGATGCGCAGTTTAGGGAAGGTTTCATGAGGATGATGCAGGTCTTCCAAGGAGCACCGCCTCCTGCCTCGTCTATGGCAGACTTGACGCGGGTCTTTCAGCAGCAGCATCCTCCCACGTTCTCGGGGGAGGGAGGACCTCAGGCTGCAAAGTCATGGCTAGAAGCCATGCTGACTATCTTCGAGCATCTGGAGACGCCTTCAGAGAGGCGGGTCAAACTCGCCACCTACATGCTCCGAGACTCCGCCAAGAGGTGGTGGGATGTGATCTTACAGGCGGGTCAGCAGCAGGCTATGGCTTGGGAGGAGTTCCAGCGCGTGTTCTACGACTACTTCTACCCGGAGACCCTGAGGGCCGATCGAGCCCGGGAGTTCATGAGCTTAGAGCAGGGTACTCTATCTGTCATGGAGTATTCCTCTCGTTTCACTGAGCTGCAACGTTTTACACCCCTTCGGGATGGGAGTGGGGTGTTCTTGGCAAGGAAATTTGAGGATGGACTCAAGCGGGAGATCCACTCGCAGGTGAACATCTTCCAGCTGACTTCCATTACTTCCATCGTCAACCAGGCACTGATTGCGGAGCGCAATCTGAGAGACTCTGGAGCTGCGAGCCAGGGCGGTTCTGCTTCCAGAGCTAGCTTTCCTTCAGATGACAACAAGAAGCGTCGTAGGGATCCTACGCGCGGTGATTCGAGGAAGCGAGACGCATCATCAGGCAGCCAGGTGACGTGCTATCAGTGTGGCCGGACAGAGCACACGAGGCCGCAATGCCAGAGGGACCCAGTGGAGTGCCGATCTTGCGGCAAGATGGGTCACCTTCAGCGTTTCTGCCAGGTTTTCTCACCAGCAGCAGGTGACCGGGGTTCTTCCATGACTCCTCGTTCAGGAGCAGCCCCGCCAGCTTCCCACCAGTCGGGGAACTGGAGTTCTTCTGGTCGTTCGGTCCGAGGTGGAGGTCGAGGCCGTGGCAGTCAGCCACCAGTTCCTCAGCACCAGCAGGGCGGTTCAGCTCAGAGTGGTCAGCCAGGGGCACAGGGTCGCGGCACAGGCCAGTCTTTTGTCGTGGAGCAAACTTATCAGGAGCAGGATCTCAGCCCTTCTACTGTTCGAGGTACGATTTTAGTAGCCTTAGTTTTATCTTCAAACCTTTTCGATACTGGTGCTACGCATAGCTTTATCTCTGTTGCTGTTGTGGAGAGCCTTGGACTCTGCGTCTTTTCTTCTACCGACTCGTTGACACTAGACACACCTTTGGGAATGAGGACATCTAGTGTACGCCAGTGTAGAGAGTGCCCTCTCGAGGTTGCAGGGTATCGCTTCTTATGAGATCTCTATGTCCTAGAGATGACATGCTATGATGTCATCCTTGGCATGGATTGGTTGATTCCCTTCCGGGCAGTCGTCGACTGCTATCGTCGTAGAGTGAGTTTCGTTTCACCGGAGGGTGAATCCTTCCTTCATAGAGGCGAATGGGACGTTCGGGCGAGTCGGGCAGGACTCGAGCATCTTGGGCTAGGAGGGGTGACAGCCCAGATTGCTAGTCTTTATCTGGATGATCAGGGGACTCCACAGATGGACTTTCCTCCAGTGGTGGATCGCTTCAGGGATGTCTTTCCAGAGTAATTTCCGGGTTTGCCTCCGGAGCGTGAGGTAGACTTCTCTATTGAGATCGTGCTAGGGGCGGCATCGGTGTCCATTCCTCCCTATAGGATGGTCACACCTGAGTTGCAGGAGCTCAAGAAGCAATTGGAGGAGCTACAGGCTAAGGGTTTCATCCGACCCAGTACTTCTCCTTGGGGTTCACCTGTTCTGTTTGCGAAGAAGGCAGATGGTACCCTTCGGCTTTGTGTGGATTATCGGAAGCTGAACCAGTTGACGGTCAAGAACCGATATCCCTTGCCGCGGATTGATGACCTTTTCGATCAGCTTCGAGGAGCCCGGGTGTTCTCGAAGATCGACTTGAGGTCCGGTTATCATCAGTTGCGCATTAGACCATCAGATATACCTCTGACAGCCTTCAGGAGCAGGTATGGTCTATACGAGTATACAGTCATGTTGTTCGGTCTCACGAACGCACCTGCAGTTTTCATGGCACTGATGAACCGAGTGTTGCATCCTTACTTGGACTCTTTCGTTGTGGTCTTCGTGGACGATATCTTGGTGTACTCTCACACTCGACACGACCATGCCACACATCTTGAGATCGTTCTGAGTACACTGAGAGAGCATCAGCTTTATGTTAAACTCTCGAAGTGCCACTTCTGGATGGATCAGATTCACTTCTTGGGTCACGTCATCTCAGAGGCAGGAGTATCAATGGACCCAGAGAAAGTGAGAGCTGTAGTTTCCTGGGAGCATCCGAAGAACGTCTTTGAGGTACGGAGTTTCCTAGGGCTGGCTGGATACTACAGACGTTTCATTCAGGACTTTTCACGCCTAGCAGCGCCTTTGAAAGGACTGGCCAAGAAGGGGGTGAAGTTCTCATGGTACGATCACACCCCCACACCTAAACATTTTCACTCCTGGGCAAGGTCACATATCCAAATACAATGATGCATATATATATATATTTACAACATCCTGAAGATTTAGCATTTGAGGGAATTTTATTTAAAGTAAATTGATCAATGCACGAATCACACCAAGGAGTTCTTCCTAGTGAAAATAGAAAAAGATGTCTCATAAATCATATCATAACGAAATTCAAAAAGGTTCATGATACCCAATTGAGACAAAAATTCAGAAGTAAAGCATGACACTAACTCTCCATGTGTGTGCGTGAAAACCATTTCATGCTATTCTTTCCACTTGCTATCCAATAAATATATGTTATTTTAACATTTTTCAGCTTAAATGATTTTGTCACCGAACCTGTCATACATCCTTTGCAATCATATTTCAAGACTCACTCATTTAAGCATTCCCAAAAGTCAAACCATAAGCTCCCGACCTAGATATCCCCATATGTTGCACATTTCATCACTCCCCTCATTTATTATTATTTTTTTTTTGAAGTTGCAATTGGAACAAATCTCACACTCATCTCTCAACCCTTGTTTGATCTCCTCACGACACTAATTGCAATAGTTATAACAAGATCAAAGGTTGAGGAGGAGTGGTTTTTGACCTGCCCAAGACACAACAATTTTTTTTTAGGGAGTACAATAGTCGGACATTAGGTACACACGCATAGGTCAATCTGGTACAGTAATGAAATAGATCGAATAAGGAACGAACGTATGGAAATATCATTTAAAGATGAAAAATATTAACCCAACATATATTTATCTTATATTAAGTAAGAAATAATCACACTTTGTGGTTTGAGCAAAAAAAAATTGGAGATATTAGTGACACAGTTTTCCCAAAAACTACTCACACAATGGGCATCAATCATATCAAAGGTTTCACATAGATACGTCCATTTATATCATTGATAGAAAACCAATTCACTAAAAATCACTCTCTGATTATAAATTCATACAAATATTCTTTTTAGCCTTCGTTATGGTATTTTTACTTTCCCCACTTTATGGTCGTCAAATCATGGAACTTCGAAATTGTTGATGGGGAAAAATGAAAATATCATAAAGAAGGCCAAAAATAGAAAACAAAAGGAGAGAACAATGAAAATTCCTAACTATCCCATGAATGTATCACCCCCCCCCCCACACACCTAGAGAATGCAGTGTCCTCACTGTAATAAAAGAGACTGTGGGAAGGAAGGATAAAACCTGGTGAGTGTTATTCATAGACCGCTTCTTGAACATGGAGTTCCTCCATTGGGGACTCCGGAATGGTTTCATGGAAGTGCTTCAGCCGCTGCTCATTGACAGTGAAGATTTGCTTGGTGTCTTCATTTTGAACATGGACAACACCAAATGGAGAGACATTAGTAACAATGTAAGGTCCAAACCAACGGGAACGAAGCTTACCAGGGTGCAACTTCAGCCTTGCATTGTAGAGGAGGACCTTCTGCCCGATGTGGAATTGACGATGAAGGATGAGACGGTCATGGGCAGCCTTGGTTCGCTCTTTATAAATTCGGGAGTTCTCATATGAATCTCTTCTTATTTCCTCCAACTCCTGAATCTGCAACTTCCTTTGAATACCTGCACCAGAAAGATTAGAATTGCATTGTTTAATAGCCCAGTAGGCTCGGTGCTCTACCTCAACAGGGAGGTGACAACTCTTCCCAAAAACTAGCCGATATGGTGACATGCCAATTGGAATTTTGAATGCAGTACGGTAAGCCCATAACGAATCATCGAGTCTAAGACTCCAGTCTTTTCTGTTTGGCTGAACCGTTTTCTCAAGAATCTGTTTTACCTCTCTATTTGATACTTCGGCTTGACCATTTGTTTGTGGGTGATAAGCAGTAGACACTCGATGCCCAACCCCATACATGCGCAAAAGAGATTGCATTGTGCGGTTGCAGAAATGAGAACTCTGATCACTGATGATAAACCTAGGTAATCCAAACGTACAGAATATTTGGGTTCTCAAAAATTCCACAATTGTCTTGGAATCATCTGTCCTCGTGGCTCGTGTCTCTACCCACTTTGAAACATAATCCACTGCCAGAAGAATGTAAATGTTCCCAAATGAATTGGGGAATGGTCCCATAAAGTCAATGCCCCAAACATCAAAAATTTCATGGAAGAGTAAGGGTTGTTGGGGCATCTCATTTCTTTTAGAGACATTCCCTATTCTTTGACAGCGAGGACAAGATTTACAATATTCGTGGGCATCCTGAAACAATGTGGGCCAAAAGAGACCAGAATCTAAGACCTTGCGAGCAGTCCGTTGGGGACCAAAGTGGCCCCCACAAGCAAGTGTGTGGCAGAACCTAAGGACAGATTGAAACTCATTATCGGGAACACAACGCCTAATAACTTGATCACTACATGTGCGTCAGAGGTAGGGGTCATCCCAAATGTACCAACGAGACTCATGTTTTAGACGGTCGGCCTGGTTTTTGGTGAAATCAGTAGGAATGCAAAACGCTACCAAAAAATTTACAATTTCAGCATACCAAGGAATAGCATCTTGCACTCGGTACAATTGCTCATCAGGAAACAATTCATTTATGGGAATACAGGGGGATGAGTCAGTGTCCGAGGATGGGAGAATCCTACTGATATGGTCAGCAATCACATTCTCTGCTCCTTTTTTATCCCTAATTTCTAGATCAAATTCCTGAAGGAGGAGCATCCAGCGAATGAGACGTGGTTTGGCTTCTGGTTTCTTTAGGAGATAGCGGAGGGCTGCATGGTTTGAGAACACAACGACTTTGGACCCTAGAAGGTATGACCTGAATTTATCCAAGGCAAACACAATGGCAAGAAATTCTTTTTCAGTTGTGCTGTAGTTTCCTTGGGCAGGGTCCAGAGTACGTGAGGCATAAGCTATGACATGTGGAGCTCGGTCGACCCTCTGTGATAATATTGCCCCAACTGCATAGTTAGAGGCATCACACATGAGCTCAAATGGTAAATCCCACCGAGGTGGTTGGATTACCGGGGGTGACGTGAGACTCCATTTTAACTTATTGAAATCTTCCTCACATTTTTTATCAAAAACAAATTCTTTTTCTTTTTGGAGTAATCGGGAGAGGGGGAGTGCAATTTTACTAAAGTCACAAATGAAACGACGATAAAATCCAGCATGACCCAGGAAAGACCGCACATCCCGAACATTTTTAGGGAATGGTAGGGAGGAAATGATATCTACTTTTGATTTGTCCACTTGGATACCTTCCCCAGAAATGACATGTCCCAAAACTATGCCTTGTCGCACCATGAAATGGCATTTCTCATAATTTAATACGAGATTCTTTTCAATACAGCGACGTAGGACAGAAGCAAGACTACTCAAACATTCATCAAAAGAGGATCCATAAACAGTAAAATCATCCATGAAAACTTCCATGCAATTCTCCAGGTAATCCGAAAAAATACTAACCATACATCGCTGGAAAGTACCTAGAGCATTGCACAGACCAAATGGCATCCTTCTATAAGCAAATGTACCAAAGGGGCAAGTAAAGGTTGTCTTTTCCTGATCCTCAGGGGCAATATGGATCTGAAAGTATCCAGAATACCCATCAAGGAAACAGTAATGGGACTTCCCTGCTAGCCTCTCTAGCATATGGTCAATGAATGGCAATGGGAAATGGTTCTTCCTAGTGTATTGGTTTAATCGACGATAGTCTATACAGACACGCCAACTATTCTGCACACGAGTTGGAACCAATTCATTGTTTTCATTTTTAACTACAGTAAGGCCAGTTTTTTTAGGAACTACTTGAACGGGACTGACCCATTGGCTGTCAGAGATAGGGTAAATGATTCCCGCAGCCAACAATTTTGTTACTTCTTTTTTAACAACATCAAGTAGGTTTGGGTTCAGTCGACGTTGTGACTGCCTCACTGGTTTAACCTCATCATTTAATAAAATATGATGTGTAAAAATTGATGGGCTAATGCCAGGAATGTCAGCAAGTGTCCATCCCAAAGCTTGTTTATACTCCCTCAAAAGATCAAGCAGTCGCAATTCATGCGCAGGAGGGAGTGAACTAGCAATGATGACGGACAACTTGTTTCCATTCTCAAGATATGAGTATTTTAAATCATGAGGCAGTTGTTTCAGTTCCAATTCTGGGGGATTTTGGATTGACGGAAGTGTGTGTGAAAGTGAGAAGTCACTGATCTCATCTAACTGCTCAATGGTAACATCCTCAGATGAGGAATGAGCTTTTACAAGCTTAGCAGTATCATCGATGGTCATGTGATCCTCTGTGTTCAAGAAATCATCAATTAACAAACATGCATGACATTTCTCTAGACCGCTACAACAATCAATGCATGATTCATTACCTAACATTTCAATCAATGAAGAAAACTCAGAAAGGGGATCAGGTGAATGAAAATAAGTTGTTTCAGGGGAAGGGAGAACATCAATTGAATTGATAGAGAGAGGGGAGTGTTCTTCTGAGGGGTGCTTCATGGCATCAAGGATATTGAAGTGGACAGTATTACCACCAAACTCCATAGATAATGTACCATTATGGACATTAATTATGGTTTTGGCGGTTTTCAAGAAAGGTCTCCCCAATATAATTGGGGCATGTCCATTCATCCTATCATCTTCCATTTTAAGCACGTAAAAATCAGCAGGAAAAATTAAATTTTGCACCCTCACAAGAACATCCTCTAGCACACCAGAGGGGTGTGTTGTACTCCAATTTGCTAGCTGAACGACAATACCAGTGGGCTTCAGTTCACCGACCTGCAATGAAGAGTAAATAGAGTGAGGCATCACATTAATAGAAGCACCCAAATCAAGCATAGCGTTGGAACATGAATACTCCCCTATGGTGCACGGAATCAAGAATATCCCAGGATCATTGCACTTGGTGGGAAGTGATGGCTCTATCAATGCTGAAACATTCCTCCCCAGGCTCACCTTCTCATCACCACGAAGCCTCCTTCGGTGTGTACACATCTCCTTCAGAAACTTGGCATATCTTGGAATTTGCTTCACAGCATCAATCAAAGGAATGTTAACCTGTACTTTCTTGAAAGTTTCCAAGATTTCTTTATCAAGTTCGTTTTCTTTTTGTTTCCTAGGTTGGACAACCCTTTGAGGAAATGGAAGATGAATGGTTGGGATAGGTGACCCATCAACAGCCACAGTCTTTCCTTTGGAAGGGCTTCTCTCAGAAAAAGAGTTTTCTTCTCTTGGACCATTTTCAGCAGCTGGGATGATGGTTTCCTTTGGATGGGAAGACTCTAATGGAGGGTTCATTTGGCTTTTGAGTTGTGTCTCACTCCTAAGGGTGATGGCACTAACATTTCCTTTATCCCTAGGGTTTACTACTGGTTGAGGTGGTAGTTTACCCGACCCATGACTTTGGATTTCCCCCACCGAGTTGGCAAGTTGGCCTAGTTGGGTCTTTAGGTCTTGTATGGCTGCTTGGGTGGTTTGTTGGAATTGGATATTATTGGCAGCCATTTTCTTCATCATATCTTCTAGGCTAGGCTCGGTTTTTTGAGGGGGTGGTTGGAATGGCCTTTGGGGTGGTTGAGGATTTCTGGGTGGTGGTGGATGACTACTCTGACCCTGTTGGTTCCATTGCTGTTGAGGTTGGTTTGAATACCCCCCTTGCCTATAGGCTTGGTTGTCCTTCCACCCTTGGTTGGATGGATAATATAGTTCTTGCCTAAAGGGTTGGATAAAGGGGCGTCCTGGAAATATTGTCTCACAACTCTCAGAAGTTTCTCTCAATTGGGGGCATTGGTCAGAATATTGGGTATCAGAATAGCATATACCACAATGTATGGGAGGAGGAGATTGGAATTTCCCTTGGGAAAGAGAATGTTGTCGTAGAAGGGTACTCACCTCTTCAAACTTTGTGTCCACCTTCTTCTCAAATTCAGTACTTTGCACCTCATGGACACCTCGAATGGGTACACTGGACCTTGAACTGAATTGTTGAGTGTTCTGTGCCATGGTCTCAATTAGGGTCCTTGCAGCGATTGGGGTTTTATCCACTAGTGCACCACCTGCAGCAGCATCAATCATGTTTCAATCAATAGGGATTAAACCTTCATAAAAATACTGAATTAAAAGTTGATCACTTATTTGGTGATGTGGACAAATTGAACACAATCTTTTAAATCGTTCCCAATATTCATGAAGGGTTTCTCCTTGAGATTGTCTTATCCCACATATTTCTTTTCTTATTGTTGCAGTTCGAGAGGCTGAGAAGTATTTTTCAAGAAAAAGTCGTTTCATGTCCGTCCAACCTCTAATAGGCGAATTAACATAATACAACCAATCTTTAGCTGTGTCTTCTAATGAAAATGGAAATGCCCTAAGTTTTACTTGTTCTTCATCCACATTAGCAAGTTTTAATGTTGAACACACAGTATGAAATTCTTTTAAATGCTTATGTGGATCTTCTCCAGGCAGTCCATAAAATCTTGGTAATAAATGAATTAAACCAGATTTTAGTTCAAAATTGGGTGTCTCTCCTTGTAATTGAATGTAAGTGGGTTGGATATCAACATCAGGTGAGGTTAGTTCTTTTAGTGTTCTATTATTTTCAGCCATGTTATACAAGTTATGTTCAATTTTAACTTTGGTTTCAGAAGAAGAAGGATCAAGAAGAATTTTAAGATTTGATGTCTCCTCCTTCAAAGTGTGGTCTTGTATGTCTCGGCTTCGTTGATGTAGGATCCTCTCCGGTTCGGATTCGAAAGTTTGTAGGTCTCCCGGAGTAGAACGCGTCATACAAAGAACCTACACAATAAATAAATTAGAACACAAAAACAAATTCAAAGGTAGAGGATAAAACAAACAAATATTCACAAAAATTACAAAAAATTTATCAAAAACACGCACAAAAAACCAAAGTGCTCCCCGGCAAAGGCGCCAAAATTTGACCGCGTTGTCGTGACACGTCAAATTGATTATATTTTTAAGGTTGATTTATAGTCTGGGGCAGACCCTAGGTCGTCTCTCAAGGAGCGTTGGTAGGTTTAGAGTGTGTATTTTTAATAAAAATGACTAAGAGAGGGGGTGGTTTTGAAAACAGTTTAAAAAAATGACTTGGTTGAAATAGCTTAAAAGATGAGTGACCAAGTGGATTTTGAGAAATATGAGATAAAAGGGTCGATGTGATTTCACTACACACATATCAAGTTCATTGTTCATAGAGATTCATCTTGGTTTTAGAGTAATTCTTTGGTTGGAGTTAATTGGAATCCCGATTAATTTCTAAGCTTCTATTTCAATGCTTTAAGGACCAAACCTTGACGTAACAATCGTATTGTCAAGGTCCAGTACTTATGCATGGAATAAGAGCTTCCAAAGCAAATTGAAATCTCAATAAGGTGGGTATGAAAAGGATTCTTGTGATGTCCAATCGAAACAACAGAAGTCACGCACTCAAAACCTCACACCGATCGGTTAGAAATTAAGAGCATAACACTCACATGCATCAAATCAAGCATTCAAATCTGAAATAAAATAAGATACATGGAATGAAATATTTAAACACCCAAATTACTCCAAACCAGTAGCTAATGTATGCATCGGAACTCCCTTGACATGTGTGTAGATCTTTCACAACGAACACCCAACTTTTAGCTCGACATCGGGAGGAGGAGGAAGCTCGGGTGGAACTCCTTCTTCATCCTTGATTCCCCTAAGAGGATAGGGGCCTCCAGAACCTCCAAGGTGATTAGGAGACTCCTCTAGGACTCCAAATTGGCAGCACTTCACTCCTTGGCCGAACTTCCAAATGAGGAGCCCAAGGTGCCCTTTTATAGGAAATGTGGGAGGTGGTTTTGGGCACACAGATTTCATCAATCCACTTGCACGACGCGTTTCGGCCTTCAGACAGTCTTATCTCGCTTTGGAGAAAATAGAAAAGTTGTAGCCCTACCTCTTGACTGTCTCCACCGAAAGTTTGGCACCGTTTGGACAACTACAGCTCAAGATATTGATAAAATACAGAACACCACATTTGACTTGGTCCAAATTCGGTGGCTTGGACAGATCAGTTCGGATGGGCCCCATACAAGCCGAATCAGGATTGGGTTCCTTAATATGAAATGTAGCATATTGAATTTTGGACAGGCCCACAAAATTTCAGCCCATTTGGATGCACGAATTTCGTGTAATATTCAAAACAGTGGACAGATGTCCATAGATCCATTCAATTTTAGCCCATTTTTCTTTCACTTCATCAAGGGCCCTCCAAATCACCTCCACCTACATTGTAATTTTCAAAACAGGTATCATTGACCTATTTAACAGTGATAAACACAAAATTATTGAATCAAACATGAAGCACAATTTCATAATATTTTTATAATTTTTAATACAAAATATGTTTAGCACAGCGATGTAAGGGTGAAAATGAAACAGTGAATCGTGGTACGATCAGTGATCTGAATCTGAGGCAGTGCAGGTGGGTCGAGTATCTTCAGTCCTTTGATTTCGAGCTTGCTTATACGCCGGGAAAGGGCAACGCCGTGGCTGATGTGTTGAGCAGGAGAACTCAGATTCAGGCAGTTCAGGAGGCCAGTAGTGAGTGGAAACTGATGGCTCTGTTCTCTGAGATGCATTTGGAGATGCATGACAGACGGGGACAAACTTTTCTATCTTCTATAGTTGTTACCTCCACGCTACTTGATCGGGTACGAATGAGGCAGCTATCAGACTCGGAAGGCTTAGTCCTGCGGGAGAGTGTGTCAGGAGGGGACCCTCTTCCTGGATGGACAATGGGCGAGGATGAGACCTTGCGTTTCCAAGGACGTGTATGGGTGCCAGCAGACATACGTGAGGAGCTGATGCGGGATTTCCATTCCTCTGTTTGGGCAGTTCATCCTGGCGTCACCAAGATGTATCGGGACCTTCATCGCCAATACTGGGGGTCGGGTATGAAGAAGGATGTTGCTGATTTTGTCATGAGATGTTCTACTTGCCAACAGGTGAAAGCAGAGCATCAGCGACCAGCGGGGCTCTTACAGCAGTTACCCATTCCGGAGTGGAAGTGGAACGATATCGCGATGGACTTCGTGACCGGGTTGCCGAGATCGCCTCGAGGGAACGATGTTGTTTGGGTTGTCGTCAACAGACTTATGAAGGTTGCTCACTTCTTGCCGATCAAGGAAACCTTCAGTGTCGATGATCTGGGACGACTTTACATCAGAGAGATCGTTCGTCTGCATGGAGTTTCGCGCTCTATTGTTTCAGACAGAGATGCACGCTTTACCTCTCGGTTATGACAGGGACTTCAGAAGGCCTTGGGTACACAGGTACTTTTGAGTACAGTATATCATCCCCAGACTGATGCCCAGTCCGAGCGCACGATCCAGGTGCTTGAGGATATGCTCAGAGCTTGCATCCTTGACTTTGGCGGTTCTTGGGAGAAGCATATTCCTCTGGTGGAGTTCGCCTACAACAACAGTTTCCAGGCGACCATTCAGATGGCGTCATACGAGGCTTTGTACGGTAGGTCATGTCGATCACCCTTATGCTGGCTGGAGGCAGGAGAAGCAGCTTTGCTGGGACCTCGTCTTGTTCAGGAGACTTCAGAGCAGATAGAGCTGATTTGGAAGAGGATGGCTACATCGCAGTCTCGGCAGAAGTCTTATGCTGATCAGCGGAGACGACCTCTGGAGTTCGAGGTCGGCGATCAGGTTTTCCTACGTGTCGCACCGAGGTTGGGACACAAAAGGATTCGGAGACAGGGTAAACTTTCACCGTGGTGCGTCGGGCTGTTTGAGGTCTTGGAGAGAGTGGGGCTGGTCACCTATCGGTTGCAGCTACCTCAGAGGTATCGGGCCATGCACGGCGTCTTCCACGTCTCTCAACTCCGACGTTACTTTTCAGACTCGTCTCACGCCTTTCAGCCCGAGGAAGTCGAGCTTGAAGCGGATGCGTCGTTCGAGGAGCATCCTATCCGGATTATCGATCGCAGTACGAAGGTTCTCTGCGGGCGGTCTGTTCCTCTGGTACGAGTGTTGTGGCAGCACGGGCGAGTACAGGACGAGACCTGGGAGAGGGAGGCCGATGTTCGATCGTAGTGGCCGGAGCTGTTCTGGGTTTCTTCTTCTCCGTCTCGTTAGGGAAATTCGGGGACGAATTTCTTTAAGGGGGGAAGTTTGTAAGAACCCGGATCTCTTTTCAGGTATGTTTTTCCTTTTTTCTGGAGTTTTTGAGAAAAATGAATTTTCTGGAAATTTCAGAAGTACATGTCGTGTACTTTCTGAGTACATGTTGTGTACTCTTTCCCCGGCTCGAAGCCGTGTGATGGCCATGTCCGGGCCACACACACGGTGTGTAAGGCTGAGGTGGAGGCCGGTTAATTCGGAGTACGGAAAAATTGAAGTACACGTCGTGTACTCTAAAAGTACACGCCGTGTACTTTCTTTTTTTTCATTAAACGGACCGGGGTCGCGTCTAACCCCCATATCACCTTCTTCTTCAGTTTTCGACCGTCCAGAAGCGACCGTACGGCCGGATCTTCGACGGACGACTGTCTCGCCGTCCGTTCTCTGATTCGTGCACGGTCAATTGCGTTGGAATCGCAGCGGTGAGTTCTTCCTTCTGCTTTGGCCTTGTTTCTTGATTCCTCCTCGTTTCCAATTTATCATAGGATGAGCGTTTTGTGCATTTTCTCATATCTACGTCGTTCCAAGGGGAATCTGTCGCCGAGGTTCACGTATATCGATCTCTTAGGATCGAGGTAGGTGGTTTGTGCCTTTCCGTAGAAAGTTGATGAATATTATGTGCAAATTCCACCAATACCCTTGAAAGGGGTATTGCGTGTTTCATGTTTTTCCCTTGCTGCTTGCCTGCTTTGCTTGATTGCTTTAGTAGAGGTTATTGCTTGTGATTAGGGTATTTTGTTTGTGCTCAGTTTGCTTTGTCATGCCTAGTTGTAGGATTGTGGACTGTTGTTTTAGTATTGTTGTTGAGCCTTAGTTGATAGCCAAGTAGTTCTTGAGGTTTACTTGGACGATATGCACGCGCTGAGCATGTTTAGTTATACTCAGGACTGTGAGAACCTAGAGTAGTAGACCAAAGAGAGAATTGACGGAAGAGCTTCTCCAGAGTGTCTTTTTAATCACGATGCGGGACCAAGGGGAGAATTGACGGAAGGGCTTCTCCAGAGTGTCTTTAATTACGACGTGGGCCACAGGGGGAATTGACGTTGAGTGCTTCCCCAGAGAGCCTTTAACACGATACGAGACTATAGGGGGAATTGACGGTGAGTGCTTCCCCAGAGAGTCTGCTTAATTTACGTAGCTGAGCCAGAGGGGTGAGACTGTGTGTGCCTCCCAGAGGGTTGCTAGTACTTAGAGGTTGAACCATAGGGGTTAGACTGTGAGAGCTACCCAGAGGGTTACCTGTTTTCTTCTTGTTGTTGACTGCTTACTTGTGTGCTTTACTTGTTAGAACTGTGGATTGTAGCTGCTTGTGCTTTTCTGGTTACTGCTTCTTGTTTTATTACTGTCATGTATTCATTGACTGTTAGGCACAAATCTTTAGGTGATTGCCTACTGGGATTGTATCTCACACCCTGTTTGGACCATGCTTTTGGGCCCAAGCAGACTATGTTGCTGCAGGTATAGACAAGGGCAAGCGTCATTCTACTTCAGGATCTTGACTGCACCAAGAGCTGGGGAGCATGGGACCGAGCCATGGCTCGCGATGCTGAGGAGCTTACTTTGTTTTTCTTTTGCACTTAGTTTCAGTTGTATTTCAGCACGTTGTTGTGTTTGTTGTTTTCCTTAGATACTTGTACCTGCTGCATTATTGTCATCATATTTATATATATACATTGTTTCCGCTGTTTGGTTTCTGTTGTTATGCATGTTGGTTACTGCTTCCGCTGTTTATTGTTGTTTCTTACCTTGTATACCTTACTGAATGAGGGCATAGTTTCCTCACCGACTCACCAAGGCCCTCGCGCGCCTCTGGCGTTCGGGGAAACGCGCTTGAGGTCATGTGGCAAACCGGGTACGGGGCACCAGTGGAGGGGCTCCGGGCTCGGGACGTTACAGAACCGTTGGCTGTTTGAGGGTGGTGACCCTCGTTATGAGTTGAAATTCAGTGTCTACCATGTAAACCATTCTCAGGTAGAAACAATAAGTGATGCTTGATATTGTGGGTTGATGCTCTAGTATAAGTAGTTTGGGCCATGCCGATCATTTTTTCTGGTGATGGTTAGAGTGTGGGCCTTTTAACTTGGTCTTGGCTATGAGGTAACAATAAGATAAATCCTATGGTGGGAAGTACCAAATCGATCAAGTTAAACGTCTCCCATGTCAGGGGGGTGGTAATGTTGTGAGACTGGGTTGGACGGTCAAGATAGTGGATTTGAGAAGATGATTAGAATGGTGTCATGGATGATGTTGGACCACTGAGACTTCTCAGGTATGAGAAGGTTTATGGTGGGGAGGTTGTAATGACATGTGGTTTTTCAAACATTGTAATTGAGCAAAAAATTATAATTTTTCTTTTAGATACTTATTAGGGGTAAATTAGTATTTTACTTCTAGTATATAATCTCATATGATTTTTTGACCACCCTTTTGGTCTCAGAATATAGTGCTTCCCCAAGGAAAGAATTTTTGTAGGATTCTGATCTGTTTTAATTTTGGTGGAATAACTAGTATTTAATATTTAATTAATTAAATATTAATTTATTTTCATTAATTAATTCAGTGATATCATTTTATTGGAGCATTATATTGAGATTCTATCTTTGTTTTTGAGTCCAGAATGAGGGATTGTGCCTAGGTGAGGCATAACCTTGAGTCAGGTACTAGGTCCATGCCCATCTTTCTTTTTTTTCTTTTTCTTTTTTCTTTTTTTTTTCTTACTTTTCGTTTTCCCGTTTTTTATTCTCCTCCCATGGATTCTCATGTACGCCCCTTGGTCATCCTATTTCATGTGACCAAGAGAGAAAGGGTAGTGGGAGAGAGAGATAAGAAATAAGATAGGTGTCACTATAGAGCTTGAGAGGAGCCGAATCATCATGCAGTAATGATGGACTGTGGAAACGAGCAGATCTTCAGCAGATTACACCCAAAGGTAGTTCATTTTTAACTTTATGATTTAAATTCATCTATATATAATGATTTCTAGTTTTAAATACCTTTTATGTTTACTAAGGACCCCTTGAGGCTCGATCTATGGTTAATTGGGAGAAAACAGAGTTTTGGACTGATTACAGGGGTTCTCATTCAATAAATCCTGATCACACGATGTGTGGCTCTATGAACACATGTTGTGTACTCTTTCTATCAAGGGAATATGATTTTTTGGAAGTAAATTCCATGTAGGGTTACTTAACCATGTAGTAGTACATGGCCAAATTAAGTTTTCAAAACCACACATCATGTACCGGGGGTATAGGTCGTGTAGTGGTACTTGACAATGTGGTCGAGTACATGGCTAGATGGCCCATATATGAGAACTTGTCTATGTAGAGTACATGTATAGACCATGTTTGGATTACAATCCATTTAAAGGTACAATTCTTGGTGGGAACACCTGGCCAGGCCATGTGAGGTACATGGGCAGGTACCCCGTGTAGGGTACACACCATGTACATGTTATACACACCATGTACTTGGGGTTTACACACCAAGTTCAACTGGAATACATGCCCATGTGGGTATATGAGAGTACACACCATGTCCTTATCCCTTACTACCCTTTTTAGGGTTTTTCATGGTTGCACACTCCATAGTCAGAATTAGACATATGAATAGTCCATTTTAATAATTTTTCCACCTAAATCACGATGGTGGAACCCTTGGGTGGTTTTAGGACTCCTTAATGATGTTATAGGGAGATAGAGCTATACTGGATAGGATTTTACTCCAGTATATGAATACAATTATCTCTTGTAATTGAGACCTTGATTTGATATGGGCCATGACCTATCTCCTGTGATAGATGCTTTTATAGATTTTACCTTAAGGACACTTCCCTTGTGTGGTGTGCCCTTTTGGCCTGTGAGGACATTAGATATTAGAGATAAGGTTGCGAGATGTATTAACCCATGATATTAATTTGCAATTGGGGATCCCAAGAGGGATACCTCTGCTTATGACTTAACCTAGAGGATCCCATATTATATTCCTCTGTCTACATATTCTTCTGAGGATCTCAAGAGGGATGCCTCTACTTATAATTTGATTTAGAAGATCCCCTATAGGTTTCCTCGATCTTCTTATCGATCATGATGATCATTTGTAGGATTCCTCCATTAATTTACTCTTTCCAAGGATCCCATGTAGGATGACTCTATTTTCTTATCAATCCTGATGATCTCGAGTAGGATGCCTCTTATATGTTTTAATCTAGGGGACCCAGCGGGTGCCCCAGTGATTAACTGACCCCGAGCTAGTGAATCTAAAGAAAATTTTTATACATGAATCATGGAGTTTTCATATTCATAATATGGGAATAATAATCATGTGAATCTAAATTATAGAGAAAGGGGGTTTCTTGGGGGTTTCTATATTCTGAAATATAGAAAATATTTCAGGTGGGAACATTGAGCTAGCAAGTTTGGAGATTATGAAAGTTTAATGGAAGTAATCTCGAGACTGAGATTAAATGAAGAATTCAATATTCAAAATATATAAGGATTGACAATATCTGGCTATTTAAAGTTAATATAAAAATAAAAAGGTAATAAAATAGAAAGTATCAATTTTTTTTGTTATTCCTCAGCATATTTTTAAGTCAAAAGAAGAAGGTGAGTCTAGTGTATATTGGTACAACTGGTCCAAAGTAAAATAAGAAGAATAAATTGTTGGGCAAAGGAGATTATCACTACCATATATGGTTCATGTATAAGAAATTAAGGATCAAATATATCAAATTGAAACCACAATTAATAAATGAGTAGTGTTAGGGTGATACTCTTAAGGTAGCATAAACACAAATGCAATTATGAAAATTATTTTTAATTAATTAGTAATAAAATTTTAAATAACATTACAATTATAAAAAAATTATGCTATTAAATAAATTACAATTTAAAAATATATTTACTTAAATTTATTGACATTTTTATTCAATATTTATAAATAAAATTTAAATATTTTAATTTCTTATTGGGTAATTAAAAGCGTTATGATAGTTAAATGAGAAGTTAAAAATGACAGGGAAGGGTTATGATAGTTAAATTTGTAAAGATTCGTGTTTTTTCAGACTGAAATTTAGCAGAAATTTTAATTTTTTATTTTAGATTATTATGAGGTAAAAATTGGTACTTTTCAAATAGAATATGATATTATATGATTTTTTGACCACTCTGTTGGTCCCAGAATATGTTGTTTTCCCAAGGATAGGAGTTTGATGGAATTTCAATCCATTTGAATTTTGATGGAATAACTAATATTTAATATTTAATTTATTAAATATCAATTTATTCACATGAATTTGTTCAATGGTATCTTTTGATTAGAGCATCATATTAATATTCTATTTCCATCACTGAGTACAGAACAAGGGGTTTTTCCTAAGCGAAGCATAACCTTGAGTCAGGCACCGGAGTCAGGTTCGTGCCCCTCTTCCTTTTTTTCTTTTTCCCCTTTTCTTTATTTTCTTCCCATGGATTCTTTCATTGTCACAAACTAGCCCGAGTCAACCCTGAACCGATCACCTGATCTGGCCCGCAACATGGCCCGAGGGGTGTTCCCGATCTCCACGGGCTGGAAACTAGTGTCGGGCATCAAAACATACAAGTGGGAACCAATTCAGCACATAAAAAGTAAACAGGACCACCAAATCAATAAAATAACAGTTGAAATTATATATGATTTCAAAACTTCACATACTTCACATTCACATTTAATGGAACAACAAACAATACCAGATTAAACAAACTGAACCTGAAACTCAAGACGCCTTCATGTGACCTTGTGGGTTACTCTCTAATCCAAAACCAATCATCACCAAGGCAACCATACCAAGACTAGGACTTGCAGCAGAAACTAAAAACAAGAAAACACTATAGATGTGAATATCAAAACTCAATAGGTAGGTCTGACTAATTCTATTCCCAATGAACATGCTTTAAATAAAGTCACATTGATTAGCAAGTTTGAACTATAGAATATAAAAATAGGTTTTCCACACTTTACATTTTTAAAATCAAACAAACATGGTCCATTGAACTCTTAATTTAAAATAAAAAACAAGAAGAAAATAGAAGTTGTGCTTTCTTTTTCAAAACATATAATTGAAATCCTTTAAATGTAAACACCCATTCACAATTTTTCTAGAAAAATACCAAAACTAGTTGCAAAGAGAGAGTTTCATACAACGAGGGCAACGACTCTAATAGAACTCGTAGCAGGGAAAACACGGGAAATCCTAGGAACTCAGAGGAGAACCAGAACATACTGCGCACATGACTCATCCCGAAGGGATGCCTACTCTCGATGACGTCATAACGCCCTAACGCCCAACCGTCGCCCTACTTGACCTAGTTGAGGGGCCCAATCCTACAACAATAATAACAAAATACCCCTGCTATAGGCTACTAGCAATGCATAATCTAACTAGCGTAGCAATTGTTCTCAATAAACCTCTTTGCTATTATAGGTTCTCATCCATATTTCATAAGGGGGTGTGTCAGACCATTCAAACAACAAGTCATATATACTCCATCACACGTAACAAATAAAATGACACCACCCCAACCGCCTTGAGGAGTAGTCCTTTCCTTTAAACAATTATTACACAAGGGAGGTCCCATGCCAATGACCCTCCTATTTCATCATCAACCAACAAGTCAAGTGACCAACCTAAAAGGGGTTTTCCAAATAATCATTTTAAAAGTACCAATCGGGCCTCACATAATTTACACAAGGTAAACCACATCCCAAAGAACCACACACACACCACTTTGAAAGTCCAAAACTTACTTGGAAACCCATTTGAGGAAAACCGACCACCACTTGAATTCCCAAACAGATTTATAAGGACCAACCGAGCATTTGATAAACACTTAGCATGCATGGAACCATTAAACCACTCAAAAAGTTCCAAATGGGTCTTACGCCATTTTTACGCATTAAACCTTTAATAAACAAATACACGCAAACACTTTTCAATACCAAAACAACTTAGAAATCCCTTTTTAAATCCACACATAAACCAAAATAATTTCAAAACATGTCTTTCATCAATTAAGACTTTACAATTCATATAAAAAAATGCACATCAAGTTCAATATGTAAAGTGTTTCATTTTTCTTTAAAACCCTAATCCAAATCCATTCGCACCTTAAGTGACTTTAAAAACAAGGTTCGCACTTTCCGAACAATTCATAAAAACATTTTTCTAAGACATTTCACAAAACCTTCACACAAAATATAACTAGCTTCATGTCAAACTATTTTTTTTTAAATCCATTAAGAAATTTCCAAATCACCAACTTTGGACATCATAATTATATATATAAAACCAAAACATGCTTGTAAGAATTTCAAATCACTTGCGAAAGCCAACCGGGCTAATTCTCAAATAAAGGGTGCACACATTTCAATAATTTCACACTGCATTTTCCAAACATTAGAACCAAAACACATTATTTCACCAAGAACGACTATAATAAAAATAATAAATCACTAATTATTAATTAATGATTGTGTGGAAATAAGAAATCAATGAAATCTTAAATTTAAAGTCAATACACAAAGGGATCCTACCTCAATGGTGAAACCAAGCTGAATACTCGACGCTTGACACTTTTATCGGCAACCACCCAAAAACACATCGTATGGTTCAATGCACTACACAACAGTTAATAAGAACCTTAAAAAACCCATTGAACACCACTTAATAAGTGAGAAATTAAACAGCGAGAAAAAATCTATACCTAGGATGTCAGCGATGAACTGAAATAGAGTTAATCTGCTTCGCCTTTGGTGGCGGATGCCGAAACACGCAAGAACATGACCCAAGGAGGTATTCGAATACCCTATTTAAGAAAGAAACACCAAAATTAGGTTTAACCCATACCTAGGGTTTGGCCAAACCAAAAACTCAAAATAAGGAACTCTAAACGAATGGGAAGCTCACTAATAGGGAGTTGCGTACTGAAGAGGGTACTCGCGGGGCCGCGGGGCCAGAGGAGGCCGCTGCCGGTAAAGGCAGGTAGCTGGGAAGGGAGAT
The DNA here is from genome assembly GCA_963277665.1 of Viscum album. Lineage (NCBI taxonomy): Eukaryota > Viridiplantae > Streptophyta > Magnoliopsida > Santalales > Viscaceae > Viscum > Viscum album. Next base: position 1,302,556,007 of record OY728161.1, read on the forward strand.
CACCAGGAGGTCAGGTCACCGAGAGTAGCGCGACGGCTGGAGGTCGGTCGAACGTGGCTGGATGGCGACCAGAGGCAGGCCGGACGTGGCTGCCGGCGCAGGGAGGCGAGCGACGACCGGGATAGCGGCCGATGAGCAGAAGGGGGGCGGCGTGGACGAACGGAGATGGGGAAGGGCGGTGGGTTTGTGGTTTCCAGACAGAGGGAGGGAGGCGGGTTTGCAGCTGTCGTACGGAGGTAAGGGGGTTGCGACCAAGGAGGAGCACCAGCATTGGCTGTCGGCGCGCTGTAGGAGGACCCCGTGGGGCGGGGGGGTTTGCACAGCCCACAGGGGGGTGGGGTGGGTGTAGATTAGGTTTTGGTGTTTTTTTCATTTTCCTATATCTATAATAATAATAATATTACAATAACAACAAAAACAATAATAATAACAATAATATCATTAAAATCATATAATTGTTATTGTCATCATTCAACATTTTATAAAATTCTATTTTATTTAATTTAACTTAATTTTTATTTTTATTCCATTTACCATTTAATTTATTTATTTCTTTATTTATTCTAAATACCATGCAGATGTGTGGTTCACCTGCAGTCAAACACATAGTTGAGAAAACTGCGACTGATCCATACCACCTAGCTCGCGGTGTTTATAAACCATGTGAAATTGGCATGCCATGACTCAGGCCCACTTGGGCATCCACGTGGGCACCACACAGTTACCCTTAACCATGTGTGTTGACCACGCAATGGTGAAAAAGTGTCCTAAACACAAAATAATAATTAAAATAATTTAAAATGATTAACTAACAGGCTCGGGGTGTGACAATTCTCCCCACCACAGACACTTCATGCCCCTAGAAAGTCACCAAGTCCAAAGATAGTCAGGAATTGAGTCCATGCTCGAATACAGCCAGAAGAAACAAGGAGTTTTGGGGTGACTATTTATTCCCCAAGTCACACCCAACCAACCCAAAGGAAACTATAACTCAAAACAAGGGGAGTACATGATGGGTTCTCCCCACTACGAGGATCCCACTAGCACAAAAAGAAAAAACCACACATATGACCCTAGAGAGGGGGGGAGGCATGCGAGAGCTCTCAAGTGATCTAATCGAACTTCTATAGCACAAGAGAAACAATTCCACCATTAGAACTAGGATCTAAAACCATTATGAGGCCAAATAATATATTAGGACACTAGAATGGAGGAATTCCCCACAGAACTGAAACACACTAGTGGAAAACCCAAGGAGGCCCCCGAACTAAGAAAGAACCCAGAAACAACACTCATTAATTTCACTAAACATCTCCCTAACGAACACAATTGAGACCAAACTCAAAATTAGAACATGTCCATTTATTCATGGGCTCAATACCCTTCAAGGAATCAGAATGATCTAGGAACCACGCTAAGAACAGATAAGGTCGCTTGGATTGCGGTCGAAAGAGCTCATCACATCACCACAACGAGGACGAGCTTATGAAGGTGACAAGAATAGAACAAGGAAACTTTGGATATTTCTATCCTCAAAGCTTAAAACATGATCCAAACCTAATTTCCACACACCCTCAACAACTCCTAACTATGCGCGAGCTTCACCCCGAGACCTGTGATTGGGGCCCTGATGGTTGAAGCATCTTCTACCTCACAGTCAGGCATTCACATCATATATTCCTCAACTCCTTGTTCCTCCTGATGATTCAAACAATTACAATGGTAAAACATTTTCAAAGGGATGAAATATGATAGCTTAGAATGCCCGAACTGGCCACACTGGTGGCACACAATAGAATGGTTCAACAAACTGGGCGTTGGCATCGATAAAGAATATTTTTCAGAAACAGGTTCCTCTAGAAGGCACCCCTCTCCAGATAGGGAACCCTTACGAAAGATGACCACCACCAACTACACCCCAAACCCCAACGACTATAATATGACCAATCTCTACTAGCCCCAAATCGGACCCTCAAATAGACTCGAGATAGCATGAACCTTAACACCCTTGGGAGTTCCCAACAACCCAAAGACACACTATCTCCACAAACCAAGAAACTACCTTTAACGAACTTCACTTACCTCGATAAACAAGAAACAATCGAAAAGAACTAGAAATGGGGAATGAATCATTAGAAACTTTGGGGAACTTTCTAGGTAGCATATTCAGAACAACACAAAAAACACAATCGAAACTGGCATCAAGCCAAAACTCGATCAAAAGAAACACCTCGAGCTCAAAACAACTGACTTAGAATCCAGACAAAATTGAGCACAACCAAAAACATCTTTTCAAAAATCCCATTTCATATAAATTTTCAAAATGGACACATTTCCAAATGACTTTAAAAATACTAAAACCCTATTTTTAAACCAAATTCAATTCCCAAAATTGCATTTCCCTTTCTATTTTAAAAACTCACATGTGGTCCCTAATGAACTGTCACATGTGCATTCATTCAATCCCGCTTACATCATCCACAGAAAAAGTTCCCTCGTGCAATGTTCACACATACCCACACAAATGTGACCCTCCATAAAGAATGTCAAGGTCCAAACATCTCTTTTCATTATCAAATCCAAACACATACCAGATTTTCCAAATTGAAACACTTCCCATTTGAAAAACCACTTCACTAATTTCAAAACAATTTGAAAGAAACTCCTTTCCATTTCAAAACCACTTTCATTTTTAACACACTCACATAAACAGAGATCAAAACGAAACACAACCAACATGTCACGACCCGTCCCCCGGGGCCCGTGCCGTGATTACCCTAAGCCCGTCTTCCATAGGTCAGGGGCTGGCGACTAGCACTGAAAGGCGTAATTCCTAAAACTGAGAAAGCATTACTTTTATAACATGTAAACACATGCAACCAAACACACAACAAGATACGAACACAAGTAAACTGAATAGTAAACATAGTGAGTACAGTAAGAAAAAGGGGTCATAATACAAGCCCAACTGGAAAGTACAAGAAACTGAAAGTACAAGTAAACTGGAGCAAAAAGGAAGACAGCTGCTGGGACATCCTCTGAGGTTCCTACCTGAAGGGTAGGTACAGATCGCCTCCTCAGCACTCCACGCATGTCCGTCTCCTCCGTGTACCGACTCATCGTAAGGTCCTCCTCCAGGCATCATCCAGTCCTGGTACCATCAGTCTCAATCAACGCTGTCTGATGTATGCACCAAACACAAGGTGAGGGCATATCCCATGCAGGGGTGAGTATAACGATACTCATTAGGGACCCCGAGACCCTCAAGGTCTCACAAAATCCACAATAGATAAACCTCAATGCATGAAGTCAACTGTCAACCCTACTTAGGTATATGCTCATACATATACCTAAGTTATCAAGTATACTCAACTCAATCACAGGGTCCAACCCAAAATCTCAAAGCTCAACCGTTCCACAAAGGAAGGAAAACCACAAAGGCAAGTACCGCATAGGTACGCCACACAGAAGAATACCACCAAGGTATTACCACAAAGGAAGGTACCACACGAGTACGAACTCAGCTCACACCAGGTATAACTTAAGTACAGTAGTAGAAATGATTAGATGTAACTACTGAATCATCTTACTCTGTAAAGAAGCTGACCCACACAGGATCACTAGGAGCTGACCCACACAGGATCGCTAGGTGCTGACCCACACAGGATCGCAATGAGCTGACCCACACAGGATCGTTAGGAGCTGACCCACACAAGATCGCTAGGTGCTGACTCACACAAGATCGCAAGGAGCTGACCCACACAGGATCGCTAAGATCTGACCCACACAGAATCACTAAGAGCTGACCCACATAGGATCGCTAGGAGCTGACCCACACAGGATCGCTAGGAGCTGAACCACACAAGATTGTTCTTCATTCTTCTCGTCACAGCCAACTACTGGGTTCCCGCACTAAGCCGGCTCATATCCGGGAGGACCTGCTCCACAAGTCACTGGTCGATACTCCAACTGCTATTAAGTCCCACAAAAAAGTATCCCAATGGTCATCCACGTCATAGGGGTCTCAACACAACAGAAGGCGCGTCAATCGGACATCCGGTCTGTGAGTTATTAGCCTTTTAGTCCCGAGGGCCCAGTTGGATTCGTGCTCGATCCAACCCGATTGTACCTCAACTTTACCCAAAAATCCAGTGGGGTATACTCAAAGGGACCGTCTCACTCCACGATTTGTAGTGTTGCGGATGGTTCGTCAAACGGACGTCTGATGTCAAAGTTATGACCCAGGTAATGTATAGGTTCGTATCTGGTTCGGATCCGGTCCGACCCGGTTCGGGTCGACCCGGCCCGTGGTGCGGCCCGACCCACTGGGCGACCCGACAGGCCGCGAGGGCCGCGAGAGGCCGCGGAGGCCGCGAGGCGGCGGAGGCCACTGGTCGGCTCGACCGCGGACGGCGACTCGGCCACGGGGGTGTCGCGAGGGTGCGGGGCGGCTCGGCCGGGAGGGCGGAGTCCGCGGGGCGGCTCAACTGGGTGGGCGGAGGCCGCGGGATGGCTCGGCCGGGAGGGCAAAGGCTGCGGGGCGGCGGGCCGGTCGCGGGGCGGCGAAGGCCGTGGGGTTCGGCCGCGGACGGCGGCTCGACCGCGGAGGGAGGCGGCTCGACCGCGGGGCGGCAGCCCGGACACGGACGGCGCGGAGGTGCTGGCGGCGGTGTCGCGGGGCGACGTCGTTGCGTCGTCACTTTCGTCGCGGCCGACGGTGGTGTCGGCTGCTATTCTCGTGCCCCACCGTGGTTCGTAGTCGTTCCTCCGTCGCGATCAACAATTAATCACAAGGTTTGCGGAGAGGACGGACCATGTTTTTTTGGCCCGCACTCTTCGCGTTAGAGCGGTAGCAAGCGGCTATAATTCCTTCTTGAATTACGAAGAATTATCAAGAACGGAAAGAGAGAAGAATTTCAAACAACCACCCTACAACCCTCGTCAATCACTAATCCCAATCCCGCAAAAGAATTAGAAGGGGATAACATGGGAAGTGATAATCATATAGAAGTAAACTTCTACCTTGGATTGTTCATTGACGTTGGCGCAAGAAGGAAGTCGAAGAAGGCGAAGAGAGTGCCAACAATCGTCGCTTCCGAAACCACGCTTCGATGTCGGGCTCGCTCGTTGTCTTCTTCCTTGATTTCCGAAGAACGTTCTTCGATGGCGTTCTTCGTTGGAGAAGAAGTGTAATCCTCCCAATATTTCTCCTCTCCCCCAAATCCACCAAATTGCAAAGTAGCCAACTTATGATATGTTTCCCCAATTTTAATTGTTGGCACAAATTCAAATTGGATTAATTAATTACATAGGTTGGCATAATAAATTAAAGGGGGTGGCACTATTTAAGTGGGGGAAGTTTAAGAGGTTTCCCCACATTTATGAGGGAGTTCAAGGGGTTTTAAGCCTCGGGTGATCCCCACCACCATAACCTCTGATGGGAGGTTAGGCTCGGTGGTCCCCACCTCCAAAACCTCTCATGGGAGGTTTTAGTTCAGGTGGTCCCCACCTGTGAAATATCCACATGGGTGGTTTCAAAATAAAATAAAAATAAAATGTTACACCATTTTATTTTATTCCTTCACGAAAAAACAAAATTCTATCTTTCACTCTCGACCCACTGCGGTCGAGGTAAAGGTCTCCTTTAGCGAATATCGGCGCTACGAGTTCAACGGTGTCCTCAGATTTCAATTCTAAGCACCGGTTAAAATGTTACAAAAACCTGCTAGCACGTTTACTGAACATACCTGAAAAAAAGTTCAGAAATTCATTCCGGGCACACCGGGCCTCAGAATCACGCACCGTAAATTTTCGCGGACTCGTAAAATTCTCATTTAATTTAAAAAAAATTACACGGAATTTTTGGGTCTTTACATTCTCCCCACCTCAGGGCTTTATGTCCCCATAAGCCACAACTCAAAACTAGGAAAACAAGTGGGGGTACTGAGCACAAATCTGAGACTCCCGCTCTCATGTGCTCTCCTGGAGGTTTTCATGCTGCCAGCGAACGCGCACCAAAGGTATCGACCGTCCATGAAGGACTCGCTCCTATCGATCCTCAATCTCTACTGGAACCTCCGTAAAAGTCGTCCTATCGTCGACATCCAGCTCGCCATGATCGATGATGTGAGAAGGGTCGTGCACGTATCTCCTTAGTTGGGATACGTGGAAGATGTCATGCGCCCGGTGTAACTGAGGTGGAAGAGATAAGCGGTAAGTCACCTCGCCAACTCTACTAAGGACCTGAAAAGGTCCGATGAACCTCAGAGATAACTTGCTGCCTCAGCCAAATTTCTGCAAACCTCATCGATGTGAGACCCGTAGAAAGACGTGGTCGCCATCCTCGAACTCCAAAGGTCTCTGTCTCCTATCGGCATACGACTTCTGCCTACTATGTGCAGTGTTCATCCACTCCTGGATGATCTGCACTTTATCTGTGGTAGCCCGTATCATCTCTGGTCCCACGAGTGCTGACTCCCCTGGATCAGTCCAGCACAAAGGTGATCTGCAAGGTCGCCCATACAAGGCCTCAAAATGTGTCATCCCAATGGTGGAGTGATAACTGTTGTATGCAAAATCCACCAATGGAAAATGATCCTCTCATCTGCGACCAAAATCAAGGACACAAGCACGTAGCATGTCCTCGAGGGTCTAAATGGTCCGCTCAATCTGACCATCCATCTGAGGATAGAAGGCGGTGCTCAAACAAAGTTGCATCCTGAAAGCCTCCTGTAACCCCTTCCATAGCCAGGAAATAAAACACACATCACGATCAGATACAATCGTTGATGGTACTCCATAGAGTCGCACAATCTCCTGCACATAGAGGCGTCTCAAGCTCTCTACTGAACTCTGCTCTCTGCTCTCTGATCGATAGAAAGTGGGCCGACTTGGTGAGTCAGTCGACGATCACCCAGATCGAGTCATGACCTCTGAACATACGTGGAAGTCCTGTCACGAAGTCCATGGATATTCCATCTCACTTCCACTCTGGGACCTCTAAAGGATGAACCAAGCCTGCTGGTACCTGATACTCCGCCTTCACTTGCTGACTAGTGAGGCATCAAGAGACAAATTCTGCTACTGTTTTCTTCATTCCCGGCCACCAGTGCTGTCGTCAGAGATTCTGGTACATCTTTACCACTCTTGGATGTACCGCTAGAGGGGATGTGTGGAATTCTCTCAACACTTCCTCCCAAAGTGACACTGGTATCATGGTACGTCCTCTGAAGGGGATAACGTGCTCCCCACCTTCAGAAAATCCATCAGGTGTTTGTCCTGTGGATATCTGAGCATGTCGTGTCTCACAGTCAGTGTCCTCACACTGTGCCTCCCTGACTCGCTGAAGAAGTGGGGGAGTGACTATAAGAGATTGAAGAAAAACTGTTTCATCTTTATCCACAAAGGATATCTGTAAAGCGGTCAGTTGCTCTGTCGCCTCGCCTAGCAGCTGAATACCAGACCTCCTACTGAGTGTATCTGCTACAACGTTCCCCTTCCCAGGATTATAGACTATCTCGAAGTCATAGTCCTGGAGGAACTCAAGCCAACGTCGTTGTCTCGGGTTCAGATCCTTCTGAGAGAAGATATACCTAAGACTCTTGTGATCAGAGTACACTGTAAAACGTTCTCCCATTAGATAGTGTCGACACATCTTCAAGGCGAAGACCACCGCTGCTAACTCTAGGTCATGGATAGCGTAGTTCTTCTCATGTTGTCTCAACTGTCGAGAACCATACGCGATCACCGCTCGCTCCTGCATCAGGACACATCCGAGTCTGGTCTCTGATTCGTCGCAGTAGACTGCGTACCCTACGCCCTCCTCTGGAAGCCTCAAGATGGGGGGCACTAGTCAGCCTCTGCCTTAACTCCTGAAAACTCTGCTGGCATCTCTCTGACCACACAAAGGGTTTCCCTTTCTTCGTCAACGCTGATAGAGGTGCTGCAACTCTGGAGAAATCTGGCACAAATCTCCGATAGTAACCGACCAAAACCAGAAAACTTCGTACCTCCCTCACACCCCTGGGTGGCTCCCAAGAAAGTACCACCTCAATCTTCGTTGAATCTACTGCAACTCCAGCCTCCGATATGACATGTCCCAGAAAGTGAACTTCTCGAATCCAGAACTGACACTTCGAGAACTTACCATAAAGCTGGTGCTCTCGGAGTGTGTCCAGTACTACCTGTAAATGATAGGCATACTCCTCCTCAGTAGCCGAGTAGATCAGAATGTCGTCGATGAAGACTACTACAAAGCAATCAAGGTATGGATGAAAGATCCTATTCATGAGTCTCATGAACACTGCTGGAGCGTTTGTCACACCGAATGGCATAACCAAAAACTCGTAGTGGTCGTACTGACATCTGAAAGTCATCTTCTGCACATCCTCATCTCATACTTTGAGCTGGTGATAGCTTGATCTGAGATCTATCTTCAAGAACCACCATACTCCCTTCAGCTGATCAAAGATATCATTAATCCTCAGAAGTGGGTACTTGTTCTTCACAGTCACCTGATTCAGGAGTCGATAGTCAACACAAAGCCTCAAGCTCTCATCTGCCTTCTTGGCAAACAAAATCGGGGTTGCCCAAGGTGAAACACTGTGCCGAATGAATCTCTTCCCCTGCAAGTCCTCTAGCTATACCCGCAGCTCACGAAGCTCCGTGGGAGCCATCCGATACGCTGGTGTAGATATTGGTGTCATCCCGGGGTACAAGTAAATGCAAAAGTCCACCTCTCCGCGAGGAGGTAGACCCGAAACATCATCAGGGAAGACATCCGTGTACTGGTCCACCAATACAGGATAACTCAAACTCCACATCAACCGCTCCGAGGGTAAGGTTAGCCAACTAATGTGTAATCGGCTCCACCCTCCTCTGGGTAAGTCCATCATGCGCTGCATATGCTCCCTTCTCGCCGATGAAGGTAAACTTGGTCTCATCCGTGCGGACACACCGCACTTTGCGCCTAACACAGTCTATCTGAGCATGGACTGTAGATAACCAGTTCATACTCAAGATGGCGTCGTAAGTCCTCGACGCTGCTACTAGGAGATCCCTATAAAGCCTCAGCCTTAAACATTACTTAATCTTGGGTTATTTCAAGAATTCACATTGAGGATCTTTTTAGGTTTAGAGTTTTAGAGAATTAGATCATAAATCATGCATTACATTCCACATTTAAACAAGGTGGTTGCATCGAAGACAATATTCATTTTTTTCCACCAAAGGAAACATATTTAAAATAAAACATGGTTTTTTTCTTGACACTTGCTCGACACTATCATCACATCATGTACTTTTCCCTTGACCTGTGAAAAACATTTCAAAAACTTGGGATGAGCATAAAAAGCTCAGTAAGGGATATAAAAATACGGAAAGAAAACATTAGTCCATGTATACATAAGAATCAATGAAATCATACTTTACTCATAAAACATAAGCACTTTAACATACCTCATTAAATCATAAGATTTATGAATAACTCATAGAAATCATAAAACATAAAGGTAACTTGAGGCATTCATAACATTCTTACGTAGGGAGTAACCCTCATGGTTACGTTTGAAATACTCATCACAGTATATTCCCTAAATCTCTTCGGAGAAACATTAGAGTTTAACTCTTTCGCGTTACCCAATGCATTGGAGAGCTAACTCGGGCTCACCCGCCCTTAGTTTATCACGGAACCACCCGACTTCATAAACAATGCTCAAGAACCATAACATTATCGCATCACATAAAACATGCATAAAGGAAACATAACATTTTCATATTTCAATCACAAGATATCAATACAACACATTGATATAATAAAAACATTATCAAAACCATTTTCAATACCAAAATAAAAGAAAAGTAAAACATGGTATTTATTTTTCATTTAAAAAGTTAAGGCTTGTAGAGGAAGCCGAAACTCAAATAATGGTCACGGCGGCGGAGAAGTCATTGTCGCCGCATACGTAAGACAAAAACATTCCTTTTGTCGTTTAGTAAAACGCTTCGTGTAAAAATATTCCTTTTGAATGAAATTAAAAGTCAAAAGGGTTTATTATACAACTAATAAAAAAAGGTCGTATATAAATTGAAGTATGGCTCAACGAAAGGAGATTGAGACAAAGTCTCTTACCTCAAGTCCGACTTGTTCTCGTTCGTTCTTTATATTCATGAATAATAAACTTAGGTTAATTTATAATTGCTTAAGGACTTCCTTTAAAGTTTATTATTCAATTCATATCACATATTATCATGTTATAATAGTTAGCTAATTATGTGAGTTCATATCATACGTTTTGTCGATGTTTGGTACATGAGTAAAAAATGAACTTGTTTGAAAAGAATTGTCCATGTAGTTATAAGTACATCATCTCTAGAATGGTATTACTGATTTAAATATCATACATATCCAGTATATATTCATTTTATACTATTCCATAACATTTGGAGATAAAAAATGAAATGCACCGTTCATGGAGACGGTAGGTCGTACGTACCCATGAACACTACTTTCATTTCTTTGTCATATTAAAAGAATTAAAACTAAATGAGACACATATATATTATAATTCCAGTATAATATATATGTTATATAGGTAACATAAGTTCATTAGTTACATTCTTTATAAATTTCATATTTGGCATGAACGAGTCACATCACTTGAGGGGGCGGTAGTCCACACTTCCTCATATGAAATTATCACATTTGCACAACATGCAAAGCATAAAGGTATGTTTTAAATATAAAATACAGAAGCATAGAGAGGACATAAATATAATATATATCATATATAAATATAATGACATCATAATGGCCACCATGAAAGGTGTTAAAAGAAGATTGAACAATCATCATTTCGTGAGGCAGTAATTCGCCACCCACAGAAACAGTATGTTTTTTAACCATTAGACGGAGGTGTGTGTGAGTGTAGATAGAATCATTATCATAACAACATCCTAGTATATTTAGGATACTGGTGTTATTATGGGATCAAATAATAAGAAGATAGTGGTGAGTGAAGAATGAAAATAAAAGGAAGAAACTTGAGAGAAGACATTACCTCTAAATCGGGTAGCTCTTTTTGATTTGAGTCAAAAGCTTCCTTGGGAAGACTTCTGCCCAAAGTGAGGCTTCTAGGAGTAATATAGAGATGTGAAGAGATAATATGAGCAGAGGTTGGACGAGTCAAGGGCTTGAGAGGTGTTGGTAAGGTGGTAGAGGTGAGGGTCTTTTATAAGAGGGATGGGGGTCATTTTGGAAAGTCTTGAAAAGTTACTTTATTATAAAATGATTTTCGGATTTTAATGGTCCCACAATGATATATTTTGAGGATAAGGTGATAAGGATTCGAAATCCACTCATCCAATAGGTTTTCGACAAGTGTAATTCTTAGATTTTACCTTATCTTTTCATTTTATTTAAATCGTTCATTAATGAGGTAATCAATGCATCATCATGGTGTCATAAATAAATTTATTTATTTAATGTCTAAAAATTATAAAAAAAATACCATGATGTAGGAAATTTTTTTAGCTTTCTAATGAATATTTATAGTCAAAAAGATAACTTATATAACCCCGTGTAAAAATTGTTTTAGTAAAACAATACATGTTTGTGACATTTTTATTTTTACTTTAAATAAAAAGTTATTAATGTCATTATCATACTCAAGTGGCTCCATGGGGCCCCCAAATTGACTCATGGATTGTCTTGGTCGGTCATGACTCATCCAATAAGGTTAAGACATGTGTCAAGGTATTTTTATATTTTTATAATATTATTTTTACCTTAAATTACACTAATTATCTTTAATCGCGGTTAATAAAAGTCAAAAGTTACTATTCACCAAAAATTGTTTTCATCTCATTGAATCACATTTTACTTACTAATGACAACCATGTATGTCAGATTTTTAAAATCCAATTCACAGAAGTGGTAAAATTTCATTTAAACGAAAAAAATCAGTTTTTAACTACTGTGGTTTCACTATTCATCAAAAATTGATGTTTTTCAGAAAAATACCAAAAATTCACCCTAAGCTATATTTGATATTCCAATTTCAAAAATAATGTTCATTTTACCAAATTCAAAACATAGAAGTTGCATTAATTAATTTTATAATTAATTCTCATTGTCAAAACAAATAGCGTGTTTTTAAGAAACAATATCTATCAAAAGATTGAGAATTGTTTATGTCCAATTTCAAAGTGAAATTAATTCTAATGACCACTATTGGATTAAATGGTAAAAATATATTCTAATTACACTTTATAACCAATTAAAAAGATAATCTAACCATATAATAAAATTAGATAAAAAAGCAGTTTTGAAGTAAAATGCAGTATTTTTCACTATTCATTAAAAAATGAACATTGACATAAAAATACCAAAAATTTATTCAAAGTAAATTTCAATGTCCCAATTCTAAAGAATAAGTTTATTTTTGACAAATAGAGCTTAAAAATTGTCAAAAGTTATATTTAAAAATAGTTTGTCATCAAAAGGCGGTAAAACAATCTTTTAAAAATATTAAAGTATTTTATGCTTAAGATTGGATTTATTCTCATTTTAAGCCTCTAAAACACTATCTAATTCATAAATAGACATAGATATGAAAATCTATTATTCTTTACTTGGGATGTTACAATCTCAGCCAAAACTCTTGCCTCCTAGAGTAAGCTCGCACTACCGGCACCAGTGCATAATCGTCGAATCCGCTCCCGTAAGAGTCTCTAGCCGTAAGGATCGAGCCAATGGCTCCGTCGGAATCTCTGATCTCCGAACGAGGGAAGTGACAATAAAAGTATGACTGGCACCTGTGTCTTTAAGTACTGCAGCTAAGATGGAGTAGACACAGATCGTACCTCGTATTATCTCTGGAGCGTCGTGATCGTAGGCCTTAGCTGCCTGGAGCTGAGATCATCCTTGTCCACCTACTCTCTGCGGTCAGGGTGGACCTCCTGATGGTGGTGGCGGTAACATCTCGAATCGTCGGCCACCGCCAGCTGCACGACCAGCTCCTCTGCTACGTCTGTCTGCTCCCTACGAACCTCCTCGGTCGAACATTTGTCTCTGCCTGGGCGGTCTATCAACCGTCTGCTGATCATCCGTACGGAGGGCCGGAAATTCACGAGTCATGTGACCCTGCCTACCGCATGTGTAACACTGCCCACTCCTGGCATGACCGTCTCTGCCTCGGGTGCCTCGCACAACCGAACCTGAATCCTACAGTCGTCCACCTGTAGGTCTGGTCCTCTTGGACTTCTGCGCCATTTGTCTGCTTCCAGCTACAAAAGACTCCGCTACATGACAACTGGTGGTGGGTCACACTGCTGGTGACTACTCAGCAAGGAAACTCTTCACTAAGAGGGCTCGCTCTAACACCCCCGCCTGCATCGGGATGCTGAGTGAGATCATCGAAGCCCTGATCTCTCGCCTGAGCTCCTGCTCGAAGGTCCAGGCCCTAAAGAATGGGTCCCGCACCATATCTGTGGAGTAGCGTGAGAGGTCAGTGAATCTCGTTAAGTACTGAGCCACAATCATATTGCCCTGCTGCAAATAAAGTAGCTCCTAAATGTGCACTGCACGAAGAGTCATTGGAACAAACTCTGCCCGAAACAGGCTCTCGAAGTCTGCCCAGAGAAGCTTCACCTCGTCGTGAACCTGGAGCATCAAACTCCACCATCTTCCTGATGTTTCTTGTAGAAGGCTGGCGACAGGAATCACCGGCTAGTGTCCCTACCAGTCGGAAGACTCTCACTACAGCCTCCAACCAATCCTCAGCTACCTGTGGGTCTGTCTCTCTCCTGAACCTAGGTGGTCTCTGGCGCTGGAACTCGTGTAACGCGCTCAAGCGGTGTGCACCGTCTGCTGCTGGGGCTGGTGGCATCGGTGGCCCAACGGGTAATGGTACCGCGGGTGCCACTAATGGTGCCTCTACTATAAAAGGGTCATGCACCGAGGTTTCGTCGCTCAGTGGGCTATCAGTGTGTGCTACTCTTGGAACCCTAGCTGGATGTATGCGTTGAGACATCCTTGAAAAGAAGCATGTGTGCCACGGTCAATAAGTTATACCTGGTGAGCTGACACAAAGAGATCACAAAGAAAACTCTTGAAAAACACACACGCAATCAGTGTTTTCATGCACTGAGTCGGAAATCAAAAGTCAGGGTCCTGGTGTATGGATACGTCGGCTGCCGCACCAACACTGGATTCCCTAAACTGATAACCACACTCACTACACTTAACACTATTGTCGTTAAAAGAAAGATAAGAGTCTTATGTTCTATGATAGAACTGACTCCTCTGATACCAATTTGTCACGACCCGTCCCCCGGGGCTGTTGCGGAATCGTCGGGAGACACAACGACAGAAAATGAGAGAACGAAAGAAAGGAAAAACAACAATGAACACGGCGATTTACGTGGTTCGGGAATAATCCCTACGTCCACGGGAGAGGCAGAATTTCACTAATTTGGAGCAACAAATTACAAAGGATTTTCAGTCAGTAACCCTAGCCCGAAAATGGGCTACATATGAAGAAGACGGTCCACTGTTCTGAATAGTAGTCTGCGTTGCAACAGTGATCGGCGGCTCACTTTGTCAAAAGTGCTACAGTGTCTGCCGGCTGGAAGTCAAAAGCGCTACAGTACTGTTGACCCCGAAGTCCGCACCGCTACAGTGTCTGTCGGTGTCGATCGGTCAGCTCCGCTACAGTGGTCAGCATTGCTACGGTGCTAAAGTTGCGGGTCACAAGCATTCAGCCCAACCGGATCGGGCAACACCAATCCAACAGGGGTCTGTGTCGGGACTACCCCAAGTTCGTCTTCCATAGGTCAGGGGCTGACGACTAACACCGAAAGACATAATCCCTAAAACTGAGAAGGTATTGCCTTTATAACCTGTAAACACACGCAACTAAGCACACAACAAGATACGAACACAAGTAAACTGAATAGTAAACAGAATGAGTATAGTAAGAAAAAGGGGCCAGAATACAAGCCCAACTGGAAAGTACAAGAAACTGAAAGTACAAGTAAACTGGAGCAAAAAGGAAGACAGTTGATGGGACATCCTCCGAGGTTCCTACCTGAAGGGTAGGTACAGATCGCCTCCTCAGCACTCCACGCTTGTCTGTCTCCTCCGTGTACCGACTCGTCGTAAGGTCCTCCTCCAGGCACCGTCCGGTCCTGGTACCCTCAGTCTCGATCAACGCTGTCTGATTTCTGCAACAAACACAATAAGGTGCAGGCATAGCCCGTGCAGAGGTGAGTATAACGATACTTAGTAGGAACCCTGAGACCCTCAATGTCTCACAAAATCCACAAAGGATAAACCTCAAAGCATGAAGTCAACTATCAACCCTACTCAGGTATATGCTCATACATATACCTAAGTTATCAAGTATACCCAACTCAATCACAGGGTCCAACCCAAAAGCTCAAAGCTCAACTCTTCCACAAAGGAAGGAAAACCACAAAGGCAAGTACCACAGAGGTACGCCACACAGATGAATACCACCAAGGTATTACCACAAAGGAAAGTACCACAGGGGTACGAACTCAGCTCACACCAGGTATAACTTAAGTACAGTAGTAGAGATGATTAGATGTAACTAATGAATCATCTTACTCTGTAAAGAAGCTGACCCACACAGGATCGCTAGGAGATGACCCACACAGGATCGCTAGGTGTTGACCCACACATGATCGCTAGGAGGTGACCCACACAGGATCGCTAGAAGCTGACCCACACAGGATCGCTAGGTGTTGACCCACACAGGATCGCAAGGAGCTGGCCCACATAGGATCGCTAGGAGTTGACCCACAGAGGATCGCTAGAAGCTGACCCACGCAGAATCGCTAGGAGCTGACCCACACAAGATCGCTAGGAGCTGACTCACACAGGATCGCTCTTCATTCTTCTCGTCACAGCCAGCTAATGGGTTCTCGCACTAAGCCAACTCGTCTTTGGGAGGATCTGCTCCACAAGTCACTGGTCGATACTCCAACTGCTATGAAGTCCCACAAAAAAGTATCTCAAAGGTCTGCCACGTCATAGGGGTCTCAACGCAATAGATGGTGCGTCAATCGGACGTCTGATCTGTGAGTTATTAGCCTTTTAGTCCCGGAGGCCCGGTTGGATTCGTGCTCGATCCAACCCGACCATACCTCAACTTTACCAAAAACTCCAGTGGGGTATGCTCAAAGGGATTGTCTCACTCCAAGATTTCCAGCACTGCTGACGGTTCGTCAAACGGACGTTCGGTGTCAAAGTTATGACCCAAGTAAAGTATAGGTCCGTCTCTGGGTCGGGTCCGGTCCGACCCGGTTCGGTTCAACACGGCCCGACCCGTTGGGTCAAGCCCGGCCTGTGGTGCGGCCCGGCCCGCTGGGCGGTCCGGCAGGCCGCGAGAGGTCGCGGGTGCCGCGGGGCGGCGGAGGCCGCAGGTCGGCTCGGCCGTGAACGGTGGCGCGGTCGCGGACGGTGGCTCGGTCGCAGGGGTGTCGCGAGGGCGCAGAGCGGCTCGGCCTGGCCCGGGGCGGCTCAGCCGGGAGGGCGGAGTCCGCAGGGCGGCTCGACCGGGGGGTGCCGCGTGGGCGCAGGGTGGCTCGGCCCGACCCGAGGTGGCTCGGCTAGGTGAGTGGAGGCTATGGGACAGCTCGACCGGGAAAGCAGAGGTCGCAGGGCGGCTCGGCGAGGTTGCGGGCAGCGCGGCGGGGCCGCGGACGACGGTGCCACGGGGCGGCGTACCGGTCGCGGGGTGATTCGGCCGCGGACGGCGGCCCGACCGCAGAGAGGCTGAGGCCTCAGGGTTCGGCCGTGGACGGCGGCTCGGCCATGGAGAGCAGCGGCTCGGCTGTTGGGCGGCGGCCCGGTCGCGGACAGCACGGAGGCCGCTGGCGGCGGTGCCGTGGGGCGGCGCCGCTGCGCCGTCGCCTTCGTCGCGGCTAGCAGTGGTGTCGACCGTCGTTCTCGTACCCCATCGTGGTTCGTAGTCGTTCCTCCGTCGTGATCAACAATTAATCACAAGGTTTGCGGAGAGTACTGGTCATGTTTGTTTGGTCCGCACTCTCCGCATTAGAGCGGTAGCAAGCGGCTATAATTCCTTCTTGAATTACGAATAATTATCAAGAACGGAAACAGAGAAGAATTTCAAACAACCACCCTAAAACCCTCGTCAATCACTAATCCTGATCCCGCAAAAGAATTAGAAGGGGAGAACATGGGAAGTGATAATCATATAGAAGTAAACCCTTACCTTGGATTGTTCGTTGACGCTGGCGCGAAAAGTTGAAGAAGGCGAAGAGAGTGTCAACGATCGTCGCTTCCAAAACCACGCTTCGATGTCGGGCTCACTCGTCGTTCTCTTCCTTGATTTCCAAAGAACGTTCTTCGATGGCGTTCTTCGTTGGAGAAGAAGTGTAATCCTCCCAATATTTCTCCTCCCCCAAATCCACCAAATTGCAAAGTAGTCAACTTATGATATGTTTCCCCAATTTTAATTGTTGGCACAAATTCAAATTGGATTAATTAATTACATAGGTTGGCATAATAAATTAAAGGGGGTGGCACCATTTAAGTGGGGGAAGTTTAAGAGGCTTCCCCACACTTATGAGGGAGTTCAAGGGATTTTAAGCCTTGGGTGGTCCCCACCACCATAACCTCTCATTGGAGGTTAGGCTCGGTGGTCCCCACCTCCATGACCTCTCATGGGAGGTTTTAGTTCAGGTGGTCTCCACCTGTGAAATACCCACATGGGTGGTTTCAAAATAAAATAAAAATAAAATGTTACACCATTTTATTTTATTTTATTCCTTCACGAAAAACTCAAATTCTATCTTTCACTCTCGACCCACTGTGGTCGAAGTGAAGGTCTCTTTAAGCAAATACTGGCGCTGCAAGTTCAACGATATCCTTAGATTTCAATTTCGAGCACTGGTTCAAAAGTTACAAAAACTCGCGAGCACGTTTACTGAACGTACCCGAAAAGAAGTTCAGAAATTCATTTCGGGCACACCGGGCTTCGGAATCACGTGCTGTAAATTTCCGCGGACTCGTAAAATTCTCATTTAATTTAAAAAAAATTACACGGAATTTACAGGTCTTTACAAAACAACAAACTACCAGAATGATGAACTAGTGTCTTTGCCTAACCCGACGACATGATGGTGAGCCATACCCCAAGTAAGGCATAACACTAAGAGGACATTGAACCAGACACTTGGACTCCACATGGATCACCACCCCACGTGAGGCCATAACATTACCCGATTCACCTCCATTGTCATCCCTCAATCCAAAAAGGCCTAATAAAAAAGTTTCAAATCCTAGACTACCCCCGGCTACTCGAGAATCAGTGCGAGAAAGAGTTCACGATGTTATTCTCACACCAACCTCCCGAGTCCTGATAGTCTCAATCTCTTTCTACCGGACACCCCAAATAACAAGAACCTCTTCTTATTCCATTTTGTCATGAACCAGCCCGATTCAACCCTGAACCGGTCACCTGAGCCGGCCCGCGACATGGCCCAAGGGGCGTTCCCGATCCCCACAAGCTAGAAACTAGTGTGGGGCATCAAAACATACAAGTGGGAATAAATTTATCCCATAAAATGTAAACAAGACTACTGAATCAATAAAATAACAGTCAAAATTAAATATGATTTCAAAACTTCACATACTTCACATTCACATTTAATGGAACAACAAACAATACCAGATTAAAAAAACTAAACCTGACACTCAAGATGTCTCCATGTGACCTTGTGGGTTACTCTTTAATCCACAATCAACCATCACCAAGGAAACCATACCAAGACTAGGACTTGCAGCATAAACTAAAACAAGAAAACATTATAGGCATAAGTATTAAAACTTAGTAGGTAGGTCCGACTAATTCTATTCTCAATGCACATGCTTTAAATAAAGACACATTGATTAGAAATTTTGAACTATAGAATATAAAAATAGGTCTTCCAAACATTACATTTTTAAAATCAAACAAACATGATCCATTGACCTCTTAATTTAAAATTAAAACCAAGAAGAAAATAGAAAAAGTTGTGCTTTCTTTTTCAAAACATATAATTGAAATCCTTTAAATGTAAAAACCCATTCACAATTTTCTAGAAAAAAACCAAAACTAGGTGCAAAGAGAAAGTTCTACATAATAAGGGCAACCGTTTTAATAGAACCCGTAGCGGGGAAACACGAGAAATCCTAGAAACTCAGAGGAGAACCAGAAAAGACTATACATGTGACTCATCCTGAAGGCAGGCCTACTCTCGATGATGTCATAACGACCTAACTCTCAATTGTCTCCCTACCTAGCCTGGTTAAGGGTCACAATCCCATAATAATAATAACAAAATACCCCCCTGTTATGGGCCACTAGCAGTGCTTAATCTAACTAGTGCAGCAATTGTTCTTAGTAAACCTCTTTGATATGATAGGTTCCCTTGTATATTTCATAAGGTGGTGTGACATACCATTCAAACAATAAGTCATATATACACCATCACACGTAACACATAAACCAACACCACCTTGGCCACCTCGAGGAGTATTCCTTGCCTTTAAACAATTATTACCCAAGGGAGGTCCCATGCCAAAGACCCTCGTATTTCATCATCAACCAACAAGGAAAGCGACCAACTTGAGAGGGATTTTCCAAATAATCATTTTAAAAGTACCAACTGGGCCTCACATAATTTACACAAGGTAAATCACGTCCCAAAGAACCACACGCACGCCACTTTGAAAGTCCAAAACTTACTTGGAAACCCATTTTAGGAAAACCAACCACCACTTGAATTCCAAAATGGATTTATAAGGACCAACCAAGTATTTGATAAACACTTAGCATGCATGGAACCATTAAACTACTCAAAAAGTTCCAAACGGGTCTTACGTCATTTTTATGCATTAAACCTTTAATAAAAAAATACACTCAAACACTTTTCAATACCAAAACAACTTAGAAATCCCTTTCTAAATCCACACATAAACCAAAATAATCTCAAAACATTCCTTTCATCGATTAAGACTTTACAATTCATATAAAAAAATCACATCAAGTTTAATATGTAAATTATTTCATTTTCCTTTAAAACCCTATTCTAAATCCATTTTCATCTTAATTGACTTTAAAAACAAGGTTTGCACTTTCTGAACAATTCACAAAAACATTTTTCTAAAACATTTCACCAAAACCTTCACACAAAATATAACCAGCTTCATGCCAAACAAATTTTTTTGAAATCTATTAATAAATTTCCAAATCACCAACTTTGGACATCACAATTATATATATAAAACCAAAAAATGCTTATAAGAATTTCAAATCACTTGTGAAGGCCAAACAGGATAATTCTCAAACAAAGGGTGCACACATTTCAATAATTTCACAATGCATTTTCCAAACATTAGAACCACAACACATTATTTCATCAAAAACAACTATGGTAAAAATAAAACATCACTAATTATTAATTAAGGATTACGCAGAAATAATAAATCAGTGAAATGTTAAATTTAAAGTCAATGCGCAAAGAGATCCTACCTCAAAGGTGAAACCAAGCTGAATACTCGGTGCTTGACACTTTTATTGGCAACCCCCCCAAAAACACACCGTAGAGTTCAAAGCACTACACAATAGTTAATAGGAACCTTAAAACATCCCTCGAACACCACTTGATAAGTGAGAAATCAAACAGTAGGGATAAATATATACCTAGGATGTTGGTGTTGAACCGAATTAGAGTCAATCCACTTCACCTTCAGTAGAGGATGTCAAAACACGCAAGAACAAGACCCGATGAGGTCTTCGCATGCCCTATTCAAGAAAGAAACACCAAAATAGAGTTTAACCCATACCTAGGGTTTGGAAAAACCAAAAACTCGCAATCAGGAACTCGAAACAAAGGGGAATCTCCCCAATAGGGAGTTGCGTGCCGAAGAGGGTACCAGCGGGGTTGCGGTGCCAGAGCAGGCTGCTCCCGGCAAAGGCGGGTGGACAGGAAGGGAGATCACCGGGAGATCGGGTCGCCGAGAGTAGGGCGGTGGCCAAAGGTCGGTCGGACGCGGCCGGATGACGACCGAAGGTGGGCTGGATGCAGCTACTGGCATAGGGAGGTGGGTGGAGAGCGGGATGGTGGCCGACGAGCGGAAGGGGGGTGGCACAGAAGGACAAATATGGGGAAGGGTGGTGGGTTCGCAGATTCCATATGGAGGGAGGGCAGCGGGTTCGCGACTTCTGGATAGAGGGAAGGGGGGGTCCGGCTGAGGAGGAGCGCCAATGCTGGCTGCCAGCGCGCTGTAGGGGGGGGGGGGGGGGGTGCGCAATGCGTAGGGGTGTGGGGGTAGATTAGGTTTTGGTGTGTTTTTTTTCAGTTTCTTATATTTATAATAATAATAATATTACAAAAATAATATTAGTAATAACAACAACAATAATATCATTAAAAATCATATACTTGTTATTATCATCATTAAACATTTTATAAAATTATATTTTATTTAATTTAACTTACTTAATTTTTATTATTATTTCATTTACCATTTAATTTATTAATTTCTTTATTTATTCTAAATACTAGGTAGATGTGCAGTTCACCTGCAGTCAAACACGTAGTTGAGAAAACTATGCCCAACCCATGCCACCTAACACGTGGTGTTTATAAACCATGTGAAATTCACGTGCCACAACTCAGACCCACTTGGGAATTCGTGCAGGCACCATAAAGTTACCCTTAACCGTGCGTGCAGACCGCACAACGGTGAAAAATTGTCCGAAACAAAAAATAATAATTAAAATGATTTAAAATGATTAAATAACAGTGTTAGGGTGTGACATTCATATTTCCCTTGGTCCCCCTATTTCATGGGATAGAGAGAGAAAAGGGAGGGGGAAGAAGTGATATGTTACCACAGAGCTAAGGAGGACCCATATCATTATACGATTGCGATGGATCATGGAAACGAGTGAAGATTCAGTAGATTCCACCCAAAGGTTGTATTTTTTTAAGTTTATGTTTTAAATCTCTATATATTTACTTATTTTCAGTTTTAAATCCATTTTACTGTTACGAAGGACCCCCTGAGGGTCAATTTGTGGTTAATCGAGAGAAAAATGAGGTTTCGGGCCAATTATAGTGGTCCCCGTTCAGGAAATATCGATCACAAAACATGTGGTTCTATGAACACATGTCATGTACTCTTCTTATCCAGGAAATATGAATTTTTAGAAGTACACACCGTGTACTATGGGTACACACCGTGTACTGTGGGTACACACCATGTAGGGGTACTTGTCCATGTACATGGCCATATGAAGTTTTTGAAACCATGCCGTGTACCAGGGGTACACGCCGTGTAGTGGTACTCAACCATGTAGCTGAGTATATGGATAGGAAACCTTTGTAGGGGAACTTGTCTAAGTAGAGTACACAAACAGAACTTGTGTAGGTTGCACATCATATAGAAGTACACATATAGTTAGGAACACATGACCAGGCCATGTGTGGTACATGGGTAGGTACCCCATGTAGGGTACACATCGTGTACATGTTATACACGTAGTGTGCTTGGGTTTTACATGCCATGTACGAATGGAATACACACCCATGTGGTGATATGAGAATAAACTCTATGTACTCTTATATACAAGCCATATACATCTTTCTCCTTTACCACCCTTTTTAGGGTCTTTCATAATTGTACGCCTTAGAGTCATAATTGGACATATGAATAGTCCATTTTGGAGATTTTTTTCACATATATTGTGATGGTGGAACCCTTGGGGTGATTTGGGGACTCCTTAAAGGTGTTATGGGGTGATTAAGCTATAATGGAGAGGTTCTTCCTCTAGTAAATAAATACAGATATCTCCTATAAGTGAGACCTTGATCTAAGATGAGCCATAAACCATATCCCATGAAAAATTCTTGTGTAGATTTTCCCTTGAAGAAATATCTCTTATGATGTGTGACCTTTCATACTATGAGGCTCTGAGATATTAGAGATAGGGGTTGTGAGATGTATTTACTCATGAGATTATTCTATAATGGAGGATCCCGGGAGGGATGCCACTGCTTATGACTCGACCTAGAGGATCCCATGCTAGATTCCTTTGTTCATGTGTTCTTTTGAGGATCCCTATAGACATGCCTCTACTTATAATTTGATTTAGAGGATCCCCAGAATGATGCATCCATCTACATATTAATCCTGAGGATCTTGAGTAAGATTCCACTTCTATGTTTTGATTTAAGGGACCCAGCGGGTTCCCTAGTGGTTGAAAGACCTTGAGCTAGTGTGGAACCAGTAGAGATGGTAGCATGTGTGACTTAGAACTTGTTCCAAACATGTAATCCTGAGGGGTAGTGGAATTAATGGTGGGTTTAATAATTTTTACACCCTCGCTCTTTTATCATTGCTTTCACTGGGTTACTCTGATACGGTTATGGTTGTTAGACGTACTTCATGGTATTTTTCTTCTAATCCTTTTTACTAGATGTTACTTTTTTGAGATGCCTATAAATATTTCCTTATATCTAGATTCTGATCCTTATTGATTGGGGATTCTCGAATATGTTTCTCAAGACTCAAACTTTGAGCCTACATGTTTGATTATCACTGAGAGTCTTTGGTTAGGGTTGTTGGACATAATGCTTAACATCCCATTGGTCTAGGATGTTAGACATGAAATTTCACTTTATTATTAGATTGTTGGACATGATTTTTCATGCCCCTTGGTCTATCATTTTGGACATGGAGTTTCATATTATTATTGGGTTGTTGGACATGAAGTTCCACACCACTTGATTTGGATATTGGACATGGATGTTCACAACATTATTGGGTTGTTGGACATGAATTTTAACACCCCTTGATTAGGATGTTGGACATGAAGCTTCACATCTTTGAATGGGATTGTTAGGCATGCCATTTTTTATCCCTGTTTGAAGGATTTTTCTAAGGATCCTTATTAAAATGTGAGACCCTTATGATTTTATGCATGGATTCCTTGGTTTCACGCCTCAATTCCTAACTAGTATTATATATATATATGTTATAAATATAATATATATATACATATATATATACATATATATTCATATACATATGTATATATTAATATAGTGACACCTATCCAGAGACATTTTCAGTATTGGACGAATCGGGTATCCTCGATCGGGATCATTGACCCAAGGATCGACTATGGATTTATTTATCATTTCCAGTTGCGTCTTGACTAGGTTCATCATATTGTATGAGAATGTACTTATGAAATTAGATTATAGGATCACCATTGGGGATGGACTACTGAGATTTATTTCTCATCCCCTGTACATTCACCTTGATGTACATGTCAACCATATGTATGATTTTAGGTTGAACACTAATACATGATAGATAGGGACAAGGCCCATCATTTCATGATTTAGTGGATCTGATCATGTGGATTATCATGGTTGGGATGGATCTTCTTGATAGGGCCATAGAGACTGGGTATGTGGTTTGAATCAGAGTTAGTAATAGAGCTATGTACTTTTATTTATGTTTCTTTTATTTATTCCTATATATGTGATTGACTAGTGGGTGATTAGTACTGTATGTATGAAATGGTTGTTTAGGACATTACTTCATTCCATTTTATTACAACCTTGTTTATATTTATTGCTCATATACTCCATTTATTTATTTTTATATGTGATTCTTGGTATTTTTTTCTATTTTAATACTTTGATATAAGGGAATAGTCTCCCCATAGACACACCATATTCCTCCACTACTAGTCGGTAGCCCCAGGCATATAGGGAGGTGCTCTTGAAGCTTTATGGTGAACCAGATTGGGGCATTATTTTAGTGGCTCCCAGGTTAGGATGTGAAAATTTGGAATCATAGGAATTCCTTCCCTATTGTATTACTATTTGGGATATGGTAGAAAAAATTATTAGAAATGTGTCAAAACCTCTGATGAATATCAAACTCATGTATCGAGAACACTTGTTCTGATGAGAAGTCCCAGTTTCTAGGGATATGAGATTATTTTTCATGATATGTGAAGTCATAGTTGTTTATGATTTTTTCTTTAAGTGACACACATGTGATGTGGAGTTATTGATTTATTATGGATTTTTGGATCTTGGACCATTGGAGAGAGGACAATGATTAATTTTGATTCTTAGTCGAAAGAGGCAAGATGTGTTTCATGCATCATATTAAACACATGGGGTCCACATGTTATGAACCTGCTAGTTGTTTATTTTACTATTGATTATTGAGGAAAATTTTATAGTGTAAAAAACAACCTAAATGGTGTTTTCCTATATAGGTTTTAGGTGTTATTCTAATCAACTTGACCTATATATATATATTACTCTTATGAAAGGTCATGTGGACATATAATGTGTCATCTATAGTGAGGATGATGACTCATTCCTCATGCATAGGAGGTTCAGTGACCCTGGTAGGTCGATAGAGCATGAAATGCCTAAATGATTGACCCCACATTGGGTGTTACTTATTATGTTATATTAATTTAAGTGTTAGTAATAACTTATATGGTATTTTACTGCATATCTTGGAATGACATTATACTTAACCAAACCATATTGATGTAGCCAGCTAATTCCCTTCTAGTAGACCCCTTGTGTTCTGTTCTCTTCAGGTGCGGTTAACTAATGATTAATAAAAACCTACATAGAGTTTTATCATCTAGATTGCTATGATATTTTACTTAAACAACCTTTGTTTATAGTTATTAAGTCAGACCCTCTAGTGCGACGTTGATAGGTATCTAAATAGTTATAGTAAACTAGAACTCGAAGGGGTATTACAATATACAGATGCTCAGTGAGTATCTATCCAATATTGTCATTTTTTTCTTTTTTACCTTTAAGGATTAGTTTCTTATGGGGAAGCTCAGAGGGGTTGATTCTTAGAATGTGACATCATTACATTACTTTCTTTAAAATATCACCTTACCAATGGGTTGCATTTAATCAAAAATTCAATTAAAACTTATAGGGTATTTTCTTCTATAACTTGGGAATTAAAAACCTATATAAATGAACCTATTCTTATCTATTTGACCCTCATAGTTCAGTGTTATACTTGACTATTTTATAGAGAGTTGACAAGTGTGTTAGATGCCTTGCGTGGGTGTGTGGATGATGCTCCATGAGATGTGACAATGGAAAGAGGTTTGAATTTTGGGATTGGTAGTCATACTTGGTGACCCATCTTGAGACTTGATTGGTAGGTCTAGATGGGAGACCTGGAGGCCCTTATTTTTAACTCAAATCCTTGTAGGTTGATATTGGGTTTGATTGAGGGAAACCTATAAAAGGGGTTGGACCGAGTTTATGGATTCATTTTTAGGCCATGATCTTGTTTATATGCTTGTGTTTAGACCAATGTACAATAGGTGCTTAGGCTTTTCGATATTGGCTTGTTGATGCTTTTTGATTCATAATAATCACCTAGGATTCTTGTGTATTGGGACTGAGTTCGATGAGTGGGATTTTTTGGGTGTCTGGATCTGTTGACCAGTGATGACACATTTGATGCTTTAATTCTATAAAATGACAGTGCACAATAGTAAGTCATGGAATAAATCATATAAAAAGTGGAGTGTTTGATTTTAAAGAGTAGTTCCATGAGATCTATGAGTTTATTAAGACTTATTTTCCATGTAGAATTATCATCTTGTCCTGTGATGAACAACTCACGAGAGGATGTTTCAGGTGATAATGGTACGTTTTCATTACAAGTGGTATCGTTTAAATCCTTAATCAGTGAGTGGTTGTGTGTGAACCAAGGACCATTAGTTTTAAAATAATTTTGTTGGATTGGTTGTGTGAGAGTTGTGATAAAATGATATATGTACCTCTATGGTAGAGGATACATAGAAAATAAACTGGGTGTCGTGAGGCTGTTGACCCATGGTAGGACCTGGACACACATTATTGGGAGACATGGTGTCAGGAGCTTGTTAAAGGAAATTACAACCTATTTTGATGTGAGTGTGTCTCCGAGAGATAAATACATGCCTATAGATGTGATATTAGCACACTCATAGTTTAGAGATGATAATGACCTATATCTTGATATCATTCTAAGTGTGATAGGAGAGCATTGAATATGCACCAATATTTTTAAATATCCTTTCAGATTTGATGGATGGAACTATTGAGGTTATGCTTGAGAAGAAACATAAGGCAGGCCATGTGGTGGGGAGTGCACCATTTTTTGTTTGAGGGCAGGGACCCTCGTTATGAGTTGAAATTTTAAGTCTACCTTGTAAACCATTCTCAGGAAGTGGGAACAAGTGATGCTTGATGTTGTGGGATGATTCTCTAGTATGAGTAGTTTTATCCATGCCATTCACTATGTCTAGTGATAGATAGAGCATGATCTTTTGAACTTGGGATTGGTTTTGAAGCGATGATAATAGAAATCCTATGGCGGTGAGTACTAAATTGGTCAAGTTGAACATATTCCATGTTAGGGGAGTTATTAATGTTGTGAGACTAGTTTTTGGATAATTAAGATAGTGTAGTTGAGCAGATGCTCGAGATAGGATCATGGCTACTATTGGACCACCAATAATTCTCAAGGATGAGAAGGTTTATGGTGGGGAGGTTTTAAAGACCCATGTTTTTATGAACCGTGAAATTGATCAGAAATTAGAATTTTTTCTTTTAGATACATATGAGGGGTAAATTGGTATTTTTTTCTAGAATATTATCTCAGATGACTTTTCTAACCACTTTATTTGTCCTAGAATATGGTATTTTTTCTAGGATAGGAGTTTTGTGGGATTCAGAGCCATTCAAATTTTGGAGGAATAACTAACATTTAATATTTAATTAATTAAATATCAATTTATTATCATGTATTCATTTAGTGATATATTTTGATTATATCATTTGATTAAGATTCTATATATTCTATTAAGTCTAGAATGGGTTTTTTTCCTAGGTAATAAATAACCTTAAGTCGGGCATCGGTGTTGGGACCATCTTCCTTTTTTTCTTTTTATTTTCTTTTTGTTCCTTTTCTTTTTCCCCTTTTATTTATTATCCTCCAATGGATTCTCATGTACTCCCATTAGGCATACAATTTTTTGTGACCAAGAGAGAAAATATAGATGAATATAGATATAGAGAGAGTGATAAGAAAGAAGAGAGGTGTCGTTGTGGAGATTGGGAGGAGTCAGATCATCGCGTGACAATGATGGATCATATAAATGAGCAAAGCTTCAACGAATTCCAGAAAAAGGTAGGAAATTTTTATGTTTATGCCATAAATTTATCTACATTTACCACTTTCTAATTTAAAATCCCTTTTATGGTTACTAAGGACCCCTTGAGTGTTGATATATGGTTAATTGGTAGAAAAAGGGTTTTGGGACGATTGTAGGGGTTCTCGTTCAGTAAATCCCAATCACATGACATGTGGTTCTATGAAAAAACATAATGTAATCTATCTATTCAGGGAAGATGAATTTTTGTAAGTATATGTCATATAGGGGTACTTGGCCATGTAGCTAAGTACATTTCCAAATGAAGTTTTTAAAACCACATATTGTGTACTAGGGGTACACGTTGTGTAGTGGTACTCGACCATGTAGTTGAGAATAATGATAGACAAACTATATAGGAAAAATTTTCAATGTAGAGTACATGTACATACCTCACGTGGGTTAAATTCCATGTAAAAATACATAGATATGTGGGAACACATGGCCAAGCCATGTGAGGTACATGGGAAGGTACCCCGTGTAGGGTACACGCCATGTACATGTTATACACACTATGTACTTGAGTTTTATTTTCCAAGTTTAGATGGACTACATGCCCATGTGGGTTTATGAGAGTACAAATCATATTATTTTGTATAAATGTCGTGTACAACTCCCTTACTACCCTTTTTATGGATTTTCATGGTTGTATGCCTCGAAGTCAGAATTAGACTTATAACTAGTCCATTTTGAGTATTTTTTAGATAAATTTCAATGGTGTAACCCTTGGTGTTATTTGAGGACTAATTAAAGGTTTTATGGGGAGATAAATCTATAATTGAGAGGTCCTTCCTCTATCAGATGAATACAACTATCTCTTGTAAGTGATACCTTTATCTAAGATGGGCTATGATTCATCTCCCATGACAGATGCTTATGTAGCTTTTCCCTTAAGGACATATCCCTTGTGAGGTGTTCTATTTTGGATTATGAGGATGTGAGATATTATAAATGGGGTTGTGAGATGTATTCACTAATGAGATTAATCTGTAACTAAGGATCCCAAGAGGGATGCCCCCTCTTATGACTTGACCCAGAGGATCCCATATTAGATGGCTCTGTCTGCATATTCTTTCGAGGATACCAAGAGGGAAGACTATGATTATAATTTTATCTAGAGGATCCCCTGTAGGATGCCTCTATATTCTTATCAATCCTGATGATCTTGTGTAGGATGCCTATATTTACTTACTCTTTTCGAGGATCCCTTGTAGGATTCCTCTGTTTTCTTATCATTCATGAGGATCCATACTAGGATTCCTCTCCTGTGTTTTGATTTAGGAGACCCAACGGGTGCCCTAGTGGCTTACCAACCCTGAGATAATGCATCACAAGTTTTTGTAAAGATGATAGTAGGTGCCACCTAGAACCTGTTCCTAACATATAAGCCCGATGGGTGGTGTCACTAGTGGTGGGTTTGGCATTCGTCCACCCTCACTCTTATTATTTCTTTCACTTGATTATTGTGATACAACTATGGTTTCCAAATTTACTTCTTGGTATTTGTATTCTGATCATTTTTACTAGATGTTACTTTTTCGAGATGCCCAAACTTATTTCCTAGGATTCTAATTCTAATCCTCATTGATTGGGGATGCCCAAATATGCTTCTTGGGACCCAAATCTTAAGCCTACATGTTTTATTATCGCTGATGGGACTTGGATAAGGTTGTTGGACATGATGATTCATACCCCCTTGGTTTAGTATGCTGGACATGGTGTTTCACATCATTATTGGGTTGCTGGACATGACGTTTGAAAACCCTTGGTCTAGGATGTTGGACATGGAATTTCACATCATTATTGGGTTGTTGTACATGATGTTTCACACCCCTTGATTAGGATCTTGGACATGTAATTTCACATCGTTATTGGGTTGTTGGAAATGATGTTTCATTCCCCTTGATTAGGATATTGGTCATGTATCTTTATTTATTTGATTGATATTGTCAGCCATGGCGTTCTATATCCCCGTTTTAAGGATTAGTTCGAGGTCCCTTATTAAAATGAAAGACCCTTATGATGTTATGCATGGACACCTTGGTTTCATGTCTTTGGTTCTAACTAATATTATGTATATATATATATGTGTTATTTATATCAAATATATATATATACATACATATTCATATACATATGTATATATATATCTCTGTGGTGAAACCTACCCAGATGCAATTTTAGCATTGGCAAAGTAGGTATCATCGATTAAGATCATGGACCCAAGGATCGAAAGTTGATTTATTTTATTTATCATTTTTAGTTGTACCTCATCTATGATGAGCATATTTCATGAGTATACACTTATGATAGTATATTATAGGTTCACCATCAAGGGTGGCCTACTGATATTTATTTCTCACCCCATGTATGTGCACCTTAGTGTGCATGTAAAACTTATTTCTACTTTTAGGTTAAGCATAGATACATGATGGATAGTGTTGAGGCCCATTGTTTCATTATCGAGAAGAGTTGCTAGGGTGGATTTTCATGATTGGGTCAGAGCAACTCAGTAGGGTTATAAAGGTCGAGTATTTCATTCAGATCAGAGTTAGTAGTGGGTCCATGTAATTTTGTTTCTTTTCCTTTTATTTACTCCTATATATGTGATTATACCTATGGGTGATCAGTGTTTTATGTATGACATGGTTGTTTAGGCCTTTATAGCATTCCATTTTATTATAGCCTTGTTTAATTTATTGCTTCCTCACTCTATTTATTTAGTGCTATGAATGATTCTTAGTTATTTTTTTCTATTTTATTTCTATTATACAAGGGAATAGTCTCCTCACAAATACACCCTATGCCCTTTATTCTAGTTAGAAACCTATGGAATATGGGGAGGCGCGCTTAAGGCCATGAGGCAAACCAGATCAGGGCACCATTTTAGTGGCTCCCGAGTCAGGATGTGATAAAATTGGTAGTTAAAAATATTATAGGGTATGTTTAGGGAAGTGAATTAAAAATAAATGGATTAGGGTTAGGGTTAGGATTTTTTAAAAATAAATGAGTTAGGGTTTGAGTACTCCAAATTTCATAGGTACCCAACCCGCTGTCATCCCTAGGGTGTATATACATTTAACAAATAAAATATGAGTGATATAGATAGGCAGTATTAAATACCCACCATTAGTGACTTCTATCTTATCTCTCCCATTTTCCACTCCACATTTCCCATAATTATACTAGTAAAAAAACTAAAAACTAAAAAATGAAATAAAACCTAAGAAAATGAAAATACAAATAACCTACATAGCTACATGGCATCTAGGTGATCTCCTCTCACCCATTTATTTGATCATTCCACATGTGATTTAAAACCCATTATTTTCCACACATCCACCTTATTTGTCCTTCATTTACTTTTTATCATCCTATAACAACTCATATGACTAATTTGATTCCATTTCTTCCATCACAGGTCATGTGTTCAATATAAAAAGAAAATACCTAGTCATTTCATTCTTTTTCTCACCTCACACAACCTCCATTTGTTTACTTGATCGAACAAAATGAACTTGAGAACCCCCCTTCAGTTAATATTGAGTTACTTTTAGGTGCGTGTCGATGGTGATGTCATGTTCATGGATCAATATTAATGAAAAATACATGTAACAAAAATAGAGTTCCAAGAAATCCTGTTTACACTACATACGTGGGACTTGGGAATGAAAACTTGTGTTTGAAAGTAATGAAAAGATGAGGTGAGAAGAACCCGAGCCTCAGTTTTTATGATGGATGTGGAATATTTATATGTCATTTCATATTATAGGTTAGATTTTGAGATAAATATGTCTTTTGAATAGGTTATTGTGATCAAGAATCGAATTATGGATATCATCAATAATGTTCCCGTCATCCACTATGACATGAAGATGATGTCTAGATACCCACAACCACTTTTCAATGTTGGTTGTACCCCACCATCCTTTGAATACTTTAGATTTATTTTTTTCATATGTTTAATGTGCATCAGCTATTCTCAGATTCTATAGTTGAAGGTTGGTAGGTGTAGGTGGATTTTTTTTGCAGAGATTGGTGAGAGTTGTGTAAAACTTGAAACATCATCATGATTCCTATTTAAATGAAGTATGAGGGATCCATTCCAACATCTAGTTCTAATATGGATAGTTTCTTTTTTTTATTCTGAGTGATATCCTTCAAAGATCCATGTGAGAGAAAGGATGGAGTGGGAGGGGAATTCCTGTAACCTTTTTTCTTGGTGAAATAAAGTCAAAATTTTCTTCTTATTACCATTATTAGTTATTAGAGAATCAAATCAAGTGGTATCATAGCCATTGGTGTCAAACAAATAGTGAACGTATGAGATTATCCAATGACTAGAAAATCCAATTTACTCATAATCATGTTTCAAAGATAGATTAAAAAATTTCATGTCAAAGAAATTCCAAAGACACATAAAACATTGAAAATGGATCTCAAATGTGCTCTCTAGTCACAAAAAATGTTTAGATAAAACTCAGGTACTATAATACCCCATTTTTATAGAAGAAAACATTATTTTGGAACCAGATACATTTTGAGTGAGTTTTCTAGGTAGCTACTTCATCATGCTATTTCAGCACTAAGTCATCACCATGTAATCAGTCAATCTCAACTATTGAAACTAATTTGATCATATATTGATCAATCAGAGTTTGTTTTATATGATGTGGTAGTCAATCACACCATTTTTTACTATTTCATACACACCAATGAGCTCCATATTTCCAAATTATATTTAAATATTTAATGAATTGAAATTCAATGGAGGGATCATCCATGAGAGGGATGGTCATGTTTACTTCCTCAAAGTAAACCATTTGAAAGTCTAAAATAGAATATCTCCTTAATTATATGGATCTCTTTGACCCCCATTGATCATCCAATAAGGAATCCTAGTATAAGAAGCTAAACAAGAAAACGATTGGTCAAATTTCTCATTTATTGATCACAATGTCTACCACCATGTTACTCAAGAAATTAGTGCATAAAATCTCTAGATGCTGGTAGAGAATATATACCATTTAAAGATTGTTCAAAACATGATACTCTTATTAAAGTGGTTAATGATTCTTTACCCAAAATGTGTAATATCTATATTCAAACACACCAGATATTCCAAAGACTAGTGAATTGATTACCGACTACAGGTAAGACTCTAACTGATGAAGATCAGGTAAACCACCTATATTTCACACTTTCTGATAAATGGGATACAATGGTGGTGTCCCTTAAAAACTCAGTTCTTAGAGTAAAAACTTACATGAAAATGGTAAAGGATGTATTTCTCAATGAGGATTTATAAAGGAAGGATGCAAGCAACAATCATATGCAAGCTCTTGTCCTAAAGAAGTAAGGGAGACAATAAGGAGGTGGTAGAGGGGTAGAAAGCAAAGGTTGAAGCAAGATAAGAGGAAAGTACATAAATGTAAAAAGGCCCACATAAAAATGCTACCACTATGGAATAAAGGTACATGTGAATATGAACTACCAAAATTTACTTTAAGATAAAGGCTTATGTAGTAACCAACAATGAATAAATTTAGATGCACACATGAAAATCATTCAAAAAGTTATACTTTTATTTAAATATGAATAAGTGACTTGATTTTACACATCAATCCAAGACACATAATGGGTGGTTGATACTACAGCATTAGACGATGTCAATTTGCATCATGTGTATTTATTAACTTATCAATCAGGTGACCTTTGTGAAGTTAATATGGGAAATACTAATTAGGAGAAGATTATGATCACCCTAAAGGATATTTTATATGTTCTATACCTTCATATCAACCTGATATTAGGGATAACCTTTTATAGAGAATTATATAACAATATCTTTAATAATGAATCATATAAGATGATTAAAGAAGTCATTTTCATTTCCTGAGGACACATATGTGGTACATTGTATAAAACTCATGTGAAGATGCATGTATATAGCCTCAATATGGTGGAAATAAAGGCATCATAAAATCTATGGCATAAGAGACTTGAACATATGATTCAAATATGGTTATCAAACCTGATGAACAAGAAGTATATCAGTGTTAACATGGATGTATCAATTGATCCTTGAAACCAATGCCTATACAAGAAGCAGTATATAGTCTCATTCAGTGATGCTTCATCAAGGATATTAGAGTTATTGGATTTGGTGCACTCTAATGTATATGGTATCATGGAGGTGGATTTATTGGTTGGTAATAAATATTTTCTAACCTTTAATTATGATTAATTTTGAATGGTGTGGGTATTATTATTGTGATTGAAGGACTAAGTATTAGATTACTTCAATATGTTCTATGCCATGGTGGAGTGTGAATATAGAAGGATGTTTAAGTGTCTTAATTAAAACAATAGAGGAGGGTACACATCCAGGAAGTTTGATGCCTATTATAGGATTTAAGGCATTCAGTGTGAGTGGACTATCCCACACACCTCACAATACAATGGAGTTACAGAAAGGATGAATAGAACTATCATGGATAGGGTTATGAGCATGATGAGTTTATCTAATATTTCTAAGACATTATGGGGAGAAGTTGTTTGAGTTTCATGCTACCACATCAATAAATCACCATTAGTCCCCCTAAATTTTGATATTACATAGAAAATATGGTTTGGAAAACACCCCTCTTACTCTTATTTATGTGTATTTTAATGATGGTTATTTTCACATATATTAAAATATCTTTTTAAGGAGCTAAATAAAATATTTACCCCATTAATCTTCACCGGCTATAGAGATGAGGAGTTCATATATAATATTTGGGACATAAAATAGAATAAGTTGACTATAAGAAGAGATGTAATGTTCCATGAGAACTAGATAATCAAGTACATTCAAAATCTTAGAATGTATCAAATAGAAAGTTTTGATAAATCAATTCCTAATGAAACACCCATACCATCACCACCATCCAATGAAGGGGAAGAGGTACAAGAAGACCCATTAGTAGTATACCAGGAGGAATTAGAGGAAGATGTTGAGTAGGGGAGACCCAATCCTCCCCATTATGAGTTTTAGAATCTTTACATGAGACTGGTGATAGTGTTCCTCCCAAACTAGTCATTTCACAGGTTCAAAGATCTTTATAAGGAAGTATTCTATAAAAATATATATTTAAAGTTAGAGTAAATATTGATAATAGATGAGGGGGAATCCAAAAAGATATCATAAGTAGTATCTCATCCTAAAAAAAATCAAATGTCTATATGAAATAAAGGATGATATAGAGTCATTGGTGAAACATTAGATGTATTATTTGGTGGATAGATTGCACCAGATATTGAGTATATGGATGTGAAGATGAGTTTCCATCACAAAGACCTCACCAATGATATTTATATGAAGTATATACAAGTTTTTGAGGTTTCTAAATAATAAATAATTGTGGAAAATTAAAGAAGATATTGTGTGGATTGAAACAAGCTCTTAAACAGTGTTACAAGATGTTTGAATCATTCACAATGAGTCATGGATATAAGAGATCATAGGAGGACCAGCCTATTTACTTAAATATATTTTAGGATGGTAACATTATTGATCTAATACTTTATATTAATGATATATTAATCATTGGGAATAATGCAGGGAGGATAAACCATTTGAAGAAAGAGTTATCTAAGTCTTTTGATATGAAAGTATTGGGAGAACCTAAACAGATTTTGGGGATGCACATAATTCACAATATAAAGAGGAGGTTGTTATGGATATCTTTGGATAAGTATCTTAAACTTGTTATGAAACTTTTCAGCATTAATAGATTCAAACTAATTATAATTCCTATTCCCAGACATATAAATTTGATAAAGAGTTCAAGTACATCATCCAAATAAGAAATAAATGCTATGTATATGATACCATACTCATTGGTGGTTGGAAGATTGGTGTACACTATAGTGTCTACAGTGCTAGAAATTTCCCATGCAGTGGAAACCATGAGTTGATTTCTCTCTAATACCAAGAAGTAATACTGGGATGTGGTTATGTGGATTTTGAGGTATCTTAAAGGTACATAGAAATTATGTTTATGCTATGGGGGAGTTGACCCACATTTAGAGGGCTATAAAAATGCATATATGGGTGAATATCTTGATAGTAAGAAGTCTACATCATGATACATCTATAATTTTATAGAAATTGTATCATGGAATTCAAGGTTTTAAAAGTTTGTTTCTTTATACATGATCAAATTAGAGTGATGTGGAGGCTGTAAATGAGATGACATGATTAAATAGTTTTCTACAGGAGCTCGTATTCTACTAGAATAAGTACAATATTCATTGAAATAGTCAAAGTGATTTTGAATTGAGAAAGAACTTCATGTTATATTCCCAGATAAAACACATTAACATTCTCTATCATTGGATACTTGAGGTGATGGATTAACATCTACTAAGAAATTTGAATATCCACATGAACTATAACCCTATAGATATGTTGACAAAGGTTTTATCTTGGGAGAAGATAAATATTTGTAGCTGCTCTAGTGTATTTCATCTAGAGGAGGATAAATTAAGATGATGTCCATCTTCCCACATCCACTTTTCAATGATGGTTTCACCAACCCCACAAGCCCCTTAGTTGCTTAAACATTGTTTTTTTTCACATTTTGAATGTGAAACAACTATTAAAGGCTACCATAGTCGAAGGTTAGTGGGTGTGTATGGGGTTTTTAGAAGGAATTGGATGGAGTTTTGTCAAACTTGACATGTCAACAAAATTAATATTTAAAGGAGGATAGGGGGAGTCATTCCAGCATCTTGTTCCAAGTCAGAGAGAACTTTTTTATTTTGAGAGAGAGCCTTGAGAGCTCCATGTGAGAGAAATAAAGAGTGGAATGGGAGGGAAAATTATTTTAATCATTGTTCTTGGTGAAATAATTTTTTTTATTTTATTCTCATTCCCTTTCTTAGTGATCATATAATCACAACATGATATGTTCTTTATTGTCTTTTATTGGTACCAGGCGTGCAACAGAAGCCTAAAATATTTGGAATTTAAAATTTTACATTGAGGTCAACATCATGATGTCATATACAGTGTAATAATATCTTAGTTACAACTCGAGGACCCCACATAATTTAATTTAAATACAAAAAGTGTAATCGAAACAGAACATATTCTGATTTTGATTAGAATCATGTTACTCTCGTCATAAATGATCATCAATTGAAAGAACCGAAGCTGGATATATATAAATAATCCAAATTAATATCATAATCTCTATCATCCATCAAACTTAGATCTCTAAGTTTTATTGTAGAGATATGAATCACTTTCAACGTCAATACAGCCATGGGATCACTGTTTCTTAGATTCAGGTGGGAGAACTTGGATTAGGATGCCTCAAACTTCTGTATCTATCTATAACTTTATAGGGAGGTGATATAACCACTTATATTCATGGTAATTAATAGTCCCATGAATTTGATCATATTTTTCCTTTTATAGGTAGGTTAAACTTATTAAAATTTTCATTTAAACCCATTAATAAGTTTAACATTCCAAATATACCCCAAAAAAAATAATGACTAAGAAAACATATATTAAATGTCATAATTAAATTATCACATACTTGAAAACTAAAATAATTTTCCATAATAAAATATTATTCATCAACTTGACTCATTTCTCCCTCACAAATATTTAACAAACCTTGAATATTAAATATTAAATATTCGTTCAAAAAATATTTTTCTTAATATTCACTAAATAGCTCATAAATATAATTAGAAAATAAATTCAATATATATTATTCAAAAATTTATTAATATTGAATTTATTTATATCCATGTGATCATTTAAACTTGGACATTACCCGACCCCCACTACGGGTTTCACAGTATCCTAAAACTCTAATTCAATAGAATTGGAAAAACTCCTGAATATGTTTTGCATGTGATCCTCTGGGTATTTATCTCAAAAGTAGTGAGTGGTACTCACAAACTAGGATTGGATTCTAGCAACTCATCAAGTACCCTAAGGATATAATCTATAGTTATAAGAATTAAAACCTCCTAGGAACACACATTATGTAATATAATCTCTTTGTCACATAATATCTCATAAAGAAGGATGCACACTTTGTGTTATCATAATTTATTTATTTATTATTCATTTACCTTACTGGA
Source organism: Viscum album (assembly GCA_963277665.1). Lineage (NCBI taxonomy): Eukaryota > Viridiplantae > Streptophyta > Magnoliopsida > Santalales > Viscaceae > Viscum > Viscum album. Next base: position 1,302,594,466 of record OY728161.1, read on the forward strand.
TGGACTTACCTTTTTCTACCATGTCCATGGATTTAGTAAAATCTACTACTTTCCTAATTAACCAGGATCGAGATATAAATTATTTTCAAAAATGAAAAAATCTATCTTGATCATTCAATTAATTTCATGCTAAAAATGATGAAAAAAATAAAATCTACCTCACCATGAAAAAAATTCAATGGTTTTCATATTCCATAAAAGTACTTAATCAAATGTAACACACTAATAATAATCTCAAGTAGGGATACCAATACAGATGTTCATAGATAGTAACTACCAATGACACCCAAAACATGCAGTGTTAATATTTGTAGGCTAGTCTTCATGATCTCTTCTACTCAAGATCACCAAGTGAGAAATTCACAAGAAGAAGTATCAATACTTATGAGCCCCAAAAAAATTGATAGTTAGACATCATCTGTGTCTTTTCAATATGATGTAACTAGACCATAAGACATATATTTAATATTACCATCACAGTATCTCAAGGTTATCATTAATCTGGTAACTTGTATAACATATTGATATGAAAAATAATCTATGGATATTACCATGTAAATAGTGGATGCAGAAATATCAAAAATATTATGGTAATAATACATCATGCACTAATCACTGTATGCATTATATGGTAATCAAAAAAAACTATTCAAGTTGGGTCAAGGGAACCCACATATACAACACTCCTACTTAAAATAGAGCCAAATTGATAAATATAAACCTGTTATCTCTAACATGATAAGATCATAATTTTACTAAGTTATGGATTTATTCACTGGGCCTACCATGTTTTTCCTACATGGCTACTCTATTATTTACAACTTCACCTCCTTGAGTAAGAACCCTCAAGATATGATAACCCATATTATATGATTCTATCCTCTTTCATAACATTAACTTCTTGGATAATACCATTATCATAAGTCTATAATAATGATAATACTTTATTTACTATATGAGATTTAAAGAACTATAACAAATTTATATGAATTTTTCATTTCTTATTTAGCTTAGTTATAATATTCAATGCACTTAGTATTTATATATATGGATACCAATAGCTTGAATGAGATTTTATTGCTTATTTTATTAGCCTCAATATGATATTATATCAAAATGTTTCATAGGAAGAATAGTTTGTGTCCCCTTTAAAACTAGTGTTCCTTCCTCTCTATTTACTATTTTTATATCCATTGTACTTACTTAAGTACTCTTGGATAGATATGATTGCTTCCTGTTAAGTTCTCTTGGATTTAACTGATATTTTTCTACTAAAATGCATGTGTTGGTAAAATTATATCAAGTACATAAAATGGAATATGTGATAGATCCATCACTAAAACTTATGGAATTCTACTCACCACTCTAATCTCATCCTATATCTCTTAGATATCTTATTAGAGAAATTTATATCATATGAAGTTGGTAAAAAATTTCTCTCAAATTGTTGCAACTTTTATTTTTCAATACCTTGTTAGTATATGTACATTGAATTAGTATAAGAAACCCATAAATCTGCATTAATAGATACTGTTCCCTAGATCTTGGGTCACTACATTAATTCAATATTTGTAGAGTTACTTTCAATATAGTCTTAACTAACTATAATAATAAGCATATATTTTTAATATGATATCAACATATTTTACTTGAAAACTATGGTGCTCCCACTAACCACTTATAGAGACTTGGAATGAATTCATTCCAAATGAATATTCTATGATCACAATGCTTGAATTAATCCATAAATTTGACTATATAACATGTATTTCTCATTGGAAATCATTGATGTCATCAACATATTCTGATTGTGTCATATAGACACCTTCTAAAAGGTGGTCATGACATCTAATTCACAATATTTTTTTTCATAGAGTGTTTCTATGATAAGTAAAATTCTAATTGATTTAGGCATGATGAATTAGTATAGAAAATCAATACTTATTGGTACCACTCTTGTACCACCCATGTATACTCTCTCTTGGATACCCACCAATGAATTTACATCAATTGGAAAAACTACCAAAATACATACTTGATTTCAGTATATGGAATTCATTTTCCAAATTCATATAAACATGTTAATCATATTTGATTTCAATCTACTGCTTCCTTATAGGATCCATTATTCTCAATGAATAACACATCACCCACCGTGGTGAATATAAAACCAAATATATGGTTTTATCCTTCTCACGTAGTTTGGATCTTTGGAACATTCATTTTCCACAAGCTCTTATTGAACTTGTTCCTATTCCAACTACTTGTACATCTCCAGTATTGACTTAACCCAAGTCATTATTGCTCCCACTACCTTAAATAGAGATTCAAACCCTCTTATATAAATATATTCTATCTATCAACCATTAATTTTATATCTTATAGATTTATATAATATCCTATATGGACTTTAGGATAATAAAGGAGATTCACTTTGTGTTTTTCTTTATGTGAGTTTGTTTCCAACTTATACTTAACAAACTCTTTGCATCTAAACACATGTTATTATTACATAATGGATTTATTTCATACTATAAATCATATGATATCCATTTTTTATTATAGTTTTCATATGTTTATGGGATAATGTCTATATTTTTGAAGCATGTATTGAAAAGATAATAGAATATTTTGCAATGTATATGAGTCTCTTCATTGATGTTCATTTTACTAACATCATGAATCTGATGTGTATAAGTAAATTCATGTTTAGGAATTTCTCCATGCTAAATTTTAATGATCAATATTTTCATGTAATACTCATCATAGATCCTCCAAACTAACATCATAACTTTGATGTGTATAAGGAAATGTGAGTTTAGAAATAAAACCACTCTATATTTTAATGATTAATTAATGCATGGATAATATATTATCTGGATTATAGGACCAAATAAACTCATATCTTCTAACCATTCATGTTACTTACTTCACTTTTACATTATTTAAAATTCTTAAAGTAATCTCATGAAGTATATGAAATTTCCTATAAATTTTTCTTGGAATAGTTCACACTCTCTAACAGAACTAATTCTAAAATATTTGTGTTTTATATTTATTTATAAAGGTTTCTTTTTTCAAAACAATATAAGTGAATGTGTCTATAATATCCAAGTGTTTTTATCTATAAAGTTTCTAAATACCATACTTGGTGATAAAAATCATGTGATTCTCTCCACTGATGTTGGTATCATCCTTTATCAACAACTTGGAGAACGCATCTTTACTTTTAGTAATGTTTCTCAACTTCCTTGGTTTCTGTATTTAGAAATAAATATGTAATTAACATATTTTATCTAATACCCAAGGAGTATATATGAAATATTACATTTAATTATTAATATTCCCGAATTAAAATCTTACGGTTTCTACTTATTTATTTCATTATAATTTCTATTCTAGTGACCTATCTTACCATATATAAAGTAAATAGTATCATGTTCAATGATCCCCCTCTTTATATTTGGTTTCTTAGGACTTTGTAAAATTTATTTTGGTTGTGTACTTGTAGTTGGATTTGTTCCTTGTCTTTATTATTTTTCAACTCAAGAATTAACTATTTACCTTTCTTTAAATTTTCATCTTCTTAGAGAACCTATCCCAAAATATATTGAAGTGGTTTATCCAAACTATAATTTTGATAAATTTTAACGAAACTGGAGAAACTAGATGGTAAGTATAAGATAATGAGATGAACTAGAAGTTTTGGTGCCTTAATCTCCAAGACACTCTCAAGCTCTCATCTTGCCTTCCTCCTCCTCACAGGGTTTCCTCTTCCCCCAACGGATTGGATCCTCTCCGCTCTCTCAGGTTCTCTCTTCTCTTCACTTATTTTTCTGGATTATCTCTCTCCAAGTCCTCTTCTCTATCTCTCTCATTAGTTTTAGGTCTCCTCTCTCTTTATATATCACTGGCTCTAGGTCCTCTGTACCTATTCCCCCCCTAATGTCATTAAGGAATTTCTTTAGCCGCCTTACTACACTATGGAATCAAGCTCCATCACCCCTCTTCAGGTCAGATCTAGAGTGATGGACACTTTGAGGATTTTGAATAGTGGTTTAGAGATTTAGGGTCCTCTTGGCATCTCTCATCTTCTTCTTTTAGGGTTTTACCACCCAGTATCTTTTTAGGGTTTCATCCCCTCGTAGTGGTGTTATTCATCATTTTATTCTATTCTTCTTTTACTGGTTCAACGATGGTGATGTTTGGTGGTGTGGTGATGACTTTGGGTGGTGTTTGTGTTGTGAAGATGATGTCAGTAGAGAATGTGATGCGATGATAGGATGGCGTTTGAATAGGTTCTTACTTGATCTAGCTTCTTTGACAGCTCTAGTTTTTATGAAACATGTTCTTCCTAGAGGTGTTTTGGGAGAATTGTATCATGATGTTGGAGGGTTTCAGTGGATCCCAATTCAGTCAGGATTTCACTGTTGTTTCTGTGTCTTGGGACTGGTGTTGATGGTCTCATCAGTGTGGCTACTCATAGAGGTTGTTTCCAAGGTTTGTTCTATTCAGGTTATCATGTTTCCCTAGTTTGTGGTCTCCCCAGTCAACAATATTTCTTCTATAGTGATGAAGATGAAGTTTATTTAGTCTGGAGATGGAGTCAATGCAGTTTCCTCAGTTAGCTCATGGGATTTTCATGATTTGCGGTGATTATTGTTTGAATTTTGAATCTGGGTGCATGATGAAAGTCTTGTCATGGTGCATGATGAAAGTCTTTTCATGGTGATTTGGTTTTGTTTTTTAGTTTGATATTTGAATTATATAATGTGTTGTTTTGTAAGGGAATTTCTTGATGCTATAGGAAAATTTCTATTGGTTCCCACTTACCCTCAAAGTGGATTTTCAATAAAATAAAAAAATGGACTGTGTGGAGATGAACTGGAAGTTATTGATTCCTCTTGAATCTCAATTATTATAATCAATTAATGTAATCTATCATCCTGAGTATATGGGGACTATCTTTAGTTCTATATTTCAATCTATATGTGATTAGTGTGATCATAATCTCATTTTTTCCCACTTTACATTCTCCTCATAGACTTCTTGGAGATGATACAACATAGTATAACCATCCATATCCCCATGTTTCATTTATAATTATTTAGAAATTTATGATTTCATTATAATATATACATAAAATACATCATTCATAAGTCTCATGTAAGCATCTTTATCATACTAAAATTCTTCTTAAAGAGGCCTATCAGGTAGTGGAGACTTCAGAACATATAATTTCCATTCATATTATAGCACTATGAACAAGTGTCAGTACCAATCTTTGGATTTTTTTGGGTGGGGGAATTTTATTTTTTCAATATTTATCATAATGTGTCTATGGTATTACTTTACATTTTATACAAAATTAAACACAAATTGATTAGTAATTTTATCTTGATTACCGATTAGACATTACTGATTAATTAAACCATTAAATGTCTCCCACTATTTTATCAAATCATAGTATCCCTCATTACTATATTCGTAATACCCAATATCTTGAGTATTTTAGTGTAAAATATCCTTAAAACCTCTCATCATGGTCCAAGTTATGGATATTCCAATACTTATAGAGTTTCAAGGTAGGATTTTTACTAGACAACCACATTAACTCATGGATCCTTGAACTTTTGAGTGATGTTTTAGATTCTATAAATAATAACCTTGATTTACTCAACATTTTGAATCTAAATATGTAATGAGGTATCTATGAATATATCTTTGTTGAAAAAAATATTTAAGTATATCCATCAATTTTATAAGAATGCCCCAGTGGTAGGAGTCTCCCTCAATTTAGGATGATGAGCACCTCATACACCCAGTTTTATTCAAATTCAAACAATAGGAGTTATGAATTAATAATTCATTGAGGAGTTTTATTATTACTTGATGAATGAAATCGTTTTATATTTAATATGTTTGTACTATGTGAGCACGCTCACAGCTTAACAGTTTATTAAATAGGAAAACATTCATTGTGTCTTTATTTCTTTTATATATGAAATATTTTTTATTATATATGCGACTGTAAAAATATTCACATTCATAAAATAATAATAAACCATGAAAAAATAAATAAATAACTAAAATGATCTTGTGAACTTACTATTGATTGATCCATTGAGTATAAATGAATCAAATATAACCTTAGGAGTTGAATACCTGAGTCATGTTAGACTCATGTTTCATTTTGCACCCTTGTCCAATGTATCCATGTCTCATTAAGAACACTACCTCTTCTCGATGCGGTCCACATCATCGTTCATAATCATATTTATAAATGATTACTCATCTGCAAGTGAGGGGGTCTCAGGGTTGTGTAAAACACATTAAAGGAATTCCTAGTGGAAACATATACCCTTATATATATAAAGTTGGTAAAGACGTTACGTAAACGGTCAAAAAATAATATTTATCACAATCATCTCAAACAATTGAAAAAATTAAATAAATAAATTAAATTACATACAAATATTGGTAAATAAATGCTTAAGATCAGTCACCATGAAAAATAAATGCATAATAAAATTAAATTAACAATAAATTTTACTTGAGGACATTTTTAATGAATTAAAATAAATTCATATAATTTAAATTCAAAAAATTCAAGTTTGACTCTCCCAAAATAAATTTAAATACATTCTAAAAGTTCTAACTTAATTTTTTATTTTTAAAAAAATCAGGATCCAAGTGACCCAAAAACCCTAAAAGGTGGTTCTAGGTCATTTTTAGGCCAAGTCGGAATGACCTGGCTAAGTCACCAAGTCCGCCAGTGGTTAGCACCCCACACACTATGTGGGGCTGGATGGTGGAGGGGAAAGGGGTGGCACTACTTCCCCATGATATAAAAAAACAATAATATAAAAAATTATATATATATATATATATATATATATATATTCTTCCACCATCCATAGGTGTGTTTCTTGGTTAACGTATCCCCCCCCCCACTTTATGGGGGCTAATGTAAATCATAGGGAAACTACAACCACCCCATTTTTCAGTTTTTTTAATTTTTTAATCAACCTGACTAGTTCCCCATTATTCTTTTATTATTATTATTTTATCTTTACAAAGCCTATTTAATAGGCCTTTTGTTTTTTTTTAAATCAAATTCCACAACACTGTGGAATTAGGGCCTTCCCAAAAAATAGTATTCCTACCACCTGAACTTGGCTAGAACTTTGGGAATCAATGAAAAAATTCCCCGACAACCATCCTAGGTAAATTAAATTGGTGTTCTTAAAAACTATCCCAAAAAATCCATCTATCAATCTTCTGATGACTATATCTCAGTCATCTAATATCGTATTAAATCACCGTTTATAGTGATGATAATTTAATGATGTTCTCTTCACCAATTTAATGGAAATTTAATTTTACCAGGATTAATAAACACATGGTCTCTCTGATACCAATTGTTGGTATCAGATGTGCAGTGGAAAATTGAAATATTAGGAATTTAAAATTTTGCACTGCTATCAACATATTGATGTCATCTCCAATGTAATTGTAGACTGGTTACAACTCAAGGATCCTATATAATTTAATTTAAGCACAAAAACATAAATTAAAACCCTACCTATTCTGATTTGATTGTAATCACATTATTCTTGTTTTTAGTGATTGTTACTCAAATGAACCAAAGTTGGATCCCTCTAGATTAATAAAAAATGTATCAAAATCTTTCTTGAGCATTAACATTCGATCTCTAAATGCTATCATGAAGAGACAAAGTAATTTCAAAACTAATATGATCACAAGCCATTGTTTCTTTGATCAGAGTTGGAGAATTTGGATAAGGATGCCTTGAACCTCGATCTCTCTCACTTGTACTTGAGAGGGAGGTGACATAACCTCTAAAATTCATGAAAATGAATAGTATCATGAATTTGGGCATATTTTTTATTTTATAGGTAAATTAAACTTATTAAAATTTTCACTTTATCCCATTAATAAGTTTAAATTTCCAAATATACCCTAAATAACACTTATGACTTAGAGAACATGTTGTAAATGTTATAAGTAAACTATCACATACTTGTAACACTAAAATAATGTTACATGGTAAAATATGAGTCATTAACTCGACTCATTTATCCTATATAAATATTTAACAAACCTTGAATATTAAAATTTTAATATTCATTTGAAAAATATTTTTCTTAATATTAACTAAATAAATCATGAATATAATAAGTAAATAAATACAATATATATTATTCCCCACAATATGTAAAGACTCAGAAATTTCAAGGAAATTTTTTTCTTAATTTCTTTGGAATTTTACGAGTCCACATTTTCTAACGGCACCTGATTCCGAGGCCCGGTGTGCCTGGAATCATTTTCTAAAGTTTAGCTCGGGTACGTTCAGTGAACGAACGAGTGGGTTTTTCTAACTTTTAAACCAGTGCTCGGAATTGGAATCTGAGGGCACCGATGAAACCGCATCACCGATAATTGCTTAAGAAGACCTTCACTGGAGTTGCGTTTGCTTAGGAAGAGTTGTTAAAAAAATGGATTAAGTGTTAAGTGAAATAATGTTGTGTACGACTTTATTTCACTTCCAAGTGATTTAACCCCATGTGTGGGAGTTGGGTGGAACCCACTTGAACCAAAATCCTCTTGATAGGATTTTGTGAGGTGGGTCCCACACGAGCCCCATCCCTTCAAATTCCCTAACATCTCTAAAACCCCCACTTTAATTATGTGACACTCCCTCACATTAATGTTGCCAACTTTACTTCATTTAATTTTGACAAGCTCAAGATAAATTAAGTTAAGTTAATTCAACTTTTGAATTTTGGAAATGCATGGGTTGGGTAATAAAATAATAAGGGTATTATTTTATTTGGGTTTGGTTGGTTGTGTGGGGAATTGGAGGAGATAGAACTCGTCTTCTTCATTGGAGAACGCGAAGAACGTCAAGACCTCGACGAAGAACGCCGTCACCGTAAGGAGTGATCGACGTGTCGTTCTTCTCCTCTCCACAACCGGTGTGAGACACCATCCACCTTGGACGTATGACGACGCCGTCAACTGCGACACTGAATTTTGACATCGTTGTTGAGGTAGGGGTTTGGTTTTATGTTTGGAATTATTTTTGACGTTCATTGTTAAATAAGTAGACGCTTGTTATCGAATTAACGGGAGGAGGCCGGACCGCACAAACACGACCGAACCTCCTCTACATTGTTGTTGCACTTCGTTATGGACTGGAATGGAGGCGATGCGGTGCCGTCACACCGCACGGAAACGAAGGAACCGTGGCCAGTGCGGGCCACAATGAAGGAGCGCGGCGCCGTCGCACTGCGCCGTTGAGACCGAAAGAGGCCACAGTCGGAGTTGGGCCGTGGTGGAAGGGCGCAAGGCCATCGCGCCACACTGGAGCATCATAGAGGGCCGTGGTCGGGGCAAGACATGGCGGAGGGGCACGACGCCGTCGCGTCGTGCCGGTCGGACAAGGGCCGCGGTGGTGCAGAGGAGGGCGGCCAGAACCACCGGCTGCCGGTGCTACAGGAGGCGGGACCATCAGGTCCCGCGGCGCAAAACCGGCCGCCCATTATAGATGTCCAAATCCGGAAAGTCCGGGGGGTCAACCCCCGATGGCTGGCAAAGGGCGGTCCCCTCCACGCGGGGGGGTGCCGTTTCAAAAGCAAGGGGGTAGCGCCCCCCCCCCCTTCCACGTCCGCTCAGCACGGACGCCCGCACAGGACCGGACCGGCCGCATCGGGCCGGACCACCCACGCCGGGCCGGGCCGGGCCACACCCTACCAGGACAGACCCAGATCCGGGTTGGGTCGACCCGGTTCGGGCCGACCCAGGGGGTAACGGGCTGGGTCGGACCGGGCCCGAACCCCCTACTTTCGGACAGTTCCGTTCAAACACCCATAACTTGGGATACTGACCTCCGATCGACTCACAGTCAGTTGCGTAGCGATCCTTGGATCGAGACGGTCGTTTCGGTATATTACACTCAGGGTTTCGGAGAACTTTGTGTATGGCCTGGTTGGTTCGAACACGAAACCAACCGGGCCCTCAGAGCGGAAATGCTTATAACTTGAGCTCCGGACGTCCGATTGACGTGCCGTTGACTTTGTTGGATTCCTATTAGTGAGACGGTTCTTTTGGATTACTCCGATCAAGGTTTGTATGCTGTTGAAGTATGATTGGGTTGGTTTTGACTTAAAAACCAACCGGGTCCCTGAGACGAAAAAGCCAATAACTCTCAGACTGGGAGTCCTATTGACGCGCCATCTGTCGCGTTGTGTTCCTTTCGTCGAGACGGAACTTTGGGATACATCAACTTCGGACTTCGTGTCAGTTGATGTATCAACCCCCTTGGCTCGTGGAGTGGACCCTCCCGGAATCGAGCATGCTGTGTGCGGGAACCCTAGAGCTGGCTGTGACGAAGATGACATCTGTACTAGGATCCTCCGTGGGTTCGATGAGGACGACTACCATACTGGGATCCTCCGTGGGTTCGATGAGGATGACTACCGTACTAGGATCCTATGTGGGTTTGACGAGGATGACTACCGTACTGGGATCCTCCGTGGGTTCGACGAGGATGACTACCGTACTGGGAACCTCCGTGGGTTCGACGAGGATGACTACCGTACTGGGATCCTCCGTGGGTTCGATGAGGATGACTATTGTACTAGGATCCTCCGTGGTTTCGACTACCGTGCTAGGATCCTCCGTGGGTTCGACGACGAGGACTACTATACTTTGATCCTCTGTGGGTTCGGTAGCGACGACTACTAAACTTGGATCCTATGTGGGTTCGGCAGAGGAGATGATTAAGAGGCTACATCTAATCATCTCCACCCCTCTTCGTAAATGGATACCTGTGTGATCTGAGTCTTAACTTTCAATCATTATCATCGATAAGATTTTTGTGCTTTCCTATGTGGATTGGGTTGTGTTTTCCTATGTGGATTGGGTTGTGAATTCCTATGTGGAATGGGTTGTGTTCTCCTGTGTGGACTTGGTTGTACTTGGGCTCGTGTGTTGGAGCCGAGCTGGAATTGATGACTTAGGTATATATACGGGCATATACCTAAGTAGAGTTGATTTTTACCTCGTGATTGTATCTTTCCTTTGTGGTTTATCCTTCGTGGATTCTGGGAGACCTTCGGGGGTCTCGGGGTCCCTACTGAGTAGCGTATACTCACCCCTATACGGGATATGCCCGCACTTCATTGTGTTGGATGCAGACGACGGACAACGCTGATCGAGGTGGGAGCTCATGGAGCTGGATGGTACCTGGAGGTGGATCACTGGACAGGACGTACTCGGAGCGGACGGCTGGAGCTGAGGAGTAGAGGGGACTATCTATACCCACCCTTCAGGTGGGATTACCAGAGGATGGCTTGGAGTTGCTGCTTTACTTTTCTGATGCTGTACTTTCTTTTCAGTTGTACTTTACTTCAATTGGGTTTGTATTCTAGCCCATTTACTTTTCCATCACTTACTCTTATACTCAGTTTACTTAGTGTTTACTTCTTCTTGCATACTTTGTGGTGTTTGTTTTCTTACATAAAGGCAATGCCTTCCCTTATATTGGGATTTATGCCTTTGGTGCTAGTTTCCAGCCGCTGGCCTTTGGAAGGTGGGCTTGGGGTAGTCACGACATGGGTCCCGAGGACGGGTCGTGACAAATTGGTATCAAAGGAGTTTGGTTCTACAGCAGAATTTAAGATTCTGACCTTTCTTCTATGTGAAGCAATAGTGTTAAGGGTATTGAGTGTGGTTATCAGTCCAGGGAGTCCAGTGTTGGTGCAGCGGCCGACGTATCCATACACTAGGACCCTGACTTCTGATTTCCGACTCAGTGCATGAAAACATTGATTGCATGTGTGTTTGAAAGTTTTCTTTGTGATTACTTGTGTCAGCTCACCAGGTATACTGTATTAACCATGGCGCACCTATTTATTTTCAGGATGGCCCCACGACGACAGCCAGCTAGGGTTCCCAGTTACGTACGAGATGGCAGCCCACCGAGTGATGAGGCCTCGGTACATGGCCCCTTTACAGCGGAGGCACCGGTGGTACCTTTACCCACCGAGCCACCGATACTACCAGCCCCAGCAGCTGAGAGTACACATCGCCTGAGTGCGCTATATGACTTTTAGCATCAGAGACCGCCCAGGTTCTATGGAGAGACGGACCCTCAGGCAGCCGAGAATTGGCTATAGGCAGTCGTTCGAGTCTTCAAGTTAGTAGGGACACCAGCTGACCTCATGGTGATTCTTGCGGTGAATCTCCTGCACGCAGCAGCAGGTAGATGGTGGAGTCTGATGCTCTAGGTGCACGATGAGGCATCACTTCTTTGGACGAACTTCAAGAGCCTCTTCCGCTCGGAGTTTGTTCCAGCCACCCTCCGTGTAGTGCGCATTCAGGATCTACTACAGCTGCAGTAGGGCAGCATGACGGTATCCCAATACTCGGTGAGGTTTACCAATCTCTCGCGCTACTCCACAGACATGGTACGGGACCCATTCTTCCAGGCCCGAACCTTCGAACAGGGATTGAGGCATGAGATCAGGGCTTCGATGATCTCCCTCAACATCCCGACGCAGGCGAAGGTGCTGGAGAGAGCACTTCTAGTGGAGAGTTTTCTCGCTGAGCAGACACCAGCGGTGAGACCCTCCGTAGGATGACCTGTAACGGAGTCTTCGGAAGCTAGCAGTAGATAGTTGATGAAGAGGTCCAAACGGGCCAGGCCATCAGATGAGCAATCTCAGGATGTAGATTCGATTGTACGGGGCACATGAAGGAGAGCCAGCCACACGAGGAGCAGGCAGTGCTATGCATGCGGCAGGCAGGGTCATATGGCTCGAGACTGCCTGACCCACCTGGCAGATGAGCAGCATGTGGTAGAGGGACCTCCCAGGTAGAGGTTAGACCGTGATGGTCTGCAGGGAGTAGGAGGACGAGGTAGAGGAGCTAGACGAACAACGGATGGTGGGCGACGCTTTGAGGCCCTACCACCACCACCACCGGGAAGACCACCCCGACCACTGGGAATAGGTGGACAAGGGAGAGCTCAGCTTCAGGCAGATGAGGCCTATGACCATGGAGCTTCGGGAATAGATAGACAGGAGAGGGACTAGCTCCAGACATGGAGACTTTTGTTCACGATGCTTCTAACTTTTTTGATGTTTTTGATGCTTTGTGTCTTTGTACTTTGAGTTGTAGTAATAAAATACACTTGTTCTTGTGACGTTTTCTTCCCTGTCCTTTCTATGTAGTTGATACTAAGAGGTTCTGGTTAAAACCATTGACTTGACCCTCACTTCTGAGATTCCTACTGGTGGAGACCTAGTGACCACACACTACTTCTGACAGTGTGACTCGACCATTGGAGGTGAGAGTAACGGTTGGATCTCTTGGTAGTAGCGTCGAGGCCTTACGGCGTCATCCATGGCATGAAATAGTACCGTTCATGTCAGGATTGACTGTATTAGGCAAAGAACATGGTTCATCCAGGGGATGAGACCAGATTTCTCTTTTTGGAAGAGGATGAATCTCAGCAGCTCTGGTAGATCGTAGACGAAGAAGAGTGGAGATGTGTACTTACAAACGGCTAGTCTCACCCGTTGTTCATTGAGAAAACGGTTTATGATTCTCATCAAATCTTTAGTCTCAGGTGTATCCTCTCTCAGAAGGATATGAACCTGAGATAGCGGCAATGACTTGAGTTCTTCTAGGACTATGACTTTGAGATAGTCTATACTCCTTGGAAGGGGAACGTAGTAGCTGATGCTCTCAGCAGGAGGTCGGGCATCCAGCTACTTGGAGTGGCGACGAAGCAGCTAGCCGTTTTTCAGATATCCTTTGTGGATAGTGTTGAAGTTAGTACGTGTAGAACCGGAGATGGTTCATGAAGCGATGGAGAAATTTCAGATCATCCAGGATCGGATGAAGACTGCACAGAGCAGACTAAGTCCTATGCTTATAGGAGACGGAGACCACTGGAGTTCGAGGGTGGAGACCACGTATTCTTACGGGTCTCACCTCGATGTGGATTACAGAGATTTGGCTGGGGCGACAATCTATCTCTGCGCTTCATCAGACCATTCCGGGTTCTCAGTAGGGTAGGCGAGATGGCTTACCACCTGTCCCTTCCACCTCAGTTGCACCGGGTGCATGACGTCTTCCACGTATCTCAACTGAGGAGATACGTGCATGACCCGACGCATATCATCGACCATGGGGAGCTAGACATTGATAAAGGGGCGGCTTTTACAGAGGTTCCAGTGGAGATCGAGGATTGATAGGAGCGGGTCCTATGTGGACAGTCGATTCCTTAGGTGCGCTTTCACTAGTAGCTCGAGAACCTCTAAGAGAGCACATGGGAGCGGGTGGCTCAGATACGTGGTCAGTACCTTTGTTTTCCTTAGTATGTATTGAAGATTTACGAGGACGTAAATCCCTGAGGTGGGACTAATGTAAAGACCCGAAAATTTCAAGGAAATTTTTTTCTTAATTTATTTGGAATTTTACGAGTCCGCGGTTTCTGACGGTACCTGATTCCGAGTCCCGGTATGCCCGAAATCATTTTCCGAAGTTTAGCTCGGGTACGTTCAGTGAACGAACGAGCGGGTTTTTTTAACTTTTAAACCAATGATCAGAATTGAAATCTGAGGGCACCGATAAAACTGAAGCGCCGATAATTTCTTAAGAAGACCTTCACTGGAGTTGCGTTTTCTCGGGAAGAGTTGTTAAAAAATGGATTAAGTGTTAAGTGAAATAATGTTGTGTACGACTTTATTTCACTTCCAAGTGATTTAACCCCATGTGTGGGAGTTGGGTGGAACCCACTTGAACCAAAATCCTCTTGATAGGATTTTTTGAGGTGGGGACCACAGGAGCCCCATCCCTTCAAATTCCCTAACATCTCTAAAACCCCCACTTTAATTATGTGACACTCCCTCACATTAATGATTCCAACTTTACTTCATTTAATTTTTACAAGCTCAAGATAAATTAAGTTAAGTTAATTCAACTTTTGAATTTTGGAAATGCATGGGTTGGGTAATAAAATAAGAAGGGTCTTATTTTATTTGGGGTTGGTTGGTTGTGTGTGGAATTGGAGTAGATAGAACTCGTCTTCTTTGTTGGAGAACGCGAAGAACGTCAAGACCTCGACGAAGAACGCCGTCACCGCAAGGAGTGATCGACGTGCCGTTATTCTCCTCTCCGCAGCCGGTGTGAGATGCCATCCACCTTGGACGTACACCGACGCCGTCAACCGTGACACCGACTTTTGACATCATTGTTGAGGTAGGGGTTTGTTTTTACGTTTGGAATTATTTTTGACGTTCATCGTTAAATAAGTAGCCGCTTGTTATCGAATTAACGGGAGGAGGCCGGACCGCACAAACACGGCCGACCCTCCTCCCCATTGTTGTTGCACTTCATTATGGATTGGAACGGAGGCGACGCGGTGCCGTCGCACCATGTGGAAACGAAAGAACCGCGGCCAGTGCGGGCCACGGTGAAGGAGCACGGCGCCGTCGCGCCGCGCCGTTGAGACCGAAAGAGGCCGCGACCGGAGTCGGGCCACAGTGGAAGGGCGCGGTGCCATCGCTCCACAACAGAGCATCATGGAGGGCCGCGGCGGTGCAGAGGAGGGCGGCCGGAACCGCCGGCCGCCAGTGCTACAGGAGGCGTGACCAGTAGGTCCCGCGCGGCACAATCGGCCGACCATTATGGCAGGCCGGATCCGGAAAGTCCGGGGGGTCAACCCCTGGCGACTGGCAAAGGGCGGTCCCCTCCACATGCGGGGATATCGTTTCAAAAGCAAGGGGCTAGCGCTCCCCCCCCTTTCACGTCCGCTCAGCGCGGACACCCGCATGGGACCAGACCAGCCGCACCGGGCCGGACCGCCCGCGCCGGGCCGGGCCGGGTCGGGCCACCCGTGCCGGGCCGGATCCCCTCACCAGGCTGGGCTGCGCCCAACCAGGCCGGACCCAGACCCGTGTCGGGTCGACCCGGTTCCGGCCGACCCAGGGGGTAACGGGCCGGGTCGGACCGGGCCCGAACCCCTACTTTCGGACAGTTCCGTTCAAACGCTCATAACTTGAGAAACAGACCTCCGATCGATGAAACGTCAGTTGCGTAGAGATCCTTGGATCGAGACGGTCATTTTGGTATATTAAAATCAGGGTTTTGGAGAACTTTGGGTATGGACGGGTTGGTTCGAACACGAAACCAACTGGGCCCTCGGAGCAGAAACGCTTATAACTTGAGCTCCGGACGTCCGATTGACGTGTCGTCGACTTTTTTGGATTCCTATTAGTGAGAAGGTTCTTTTGGATTACTCTGCTTGAGTTTTGGATTCTTTTGGAGTGCGTTTGGGTTGGTTTTGACTTAAAAACCAACCGGGCCCCTAGGATGAAAAAGCCAATAACTCTCAGACCGGGCGTCTGATTGACGCGCCGCCTGTCACGTTGTGTTCCTTTCGTCGAGATGGAACTTTGTGATACATCAACTCCAGACTTCGTGTCAGTTTATTTATCGACCCCCTTGGATCATGGAGTGGACCCTCTCGGAATCGGGCATGCTGTGTGCGAGAACCCTAGAGTTGGCTGCGACGAAGATGACATCCATACTAGGATCCTCCGTGGGTTCGACGAGGACGACTACCGTACTGGGATCCTACGTGGGTTCGATGAGGAGGACTACCGTACTAGGATCCTCTGTGGGTTTGACAAGGAGGACTACCATACTGGGATCCTCCATGGGTTCGACGAGGATGACTACCGTACTCGGATCCTCCGTGGGTTAGACGAGGACGACTACCATACTGGGAACCTCCGTGGGTTCGACGAGGACGACTACCATACTGGGATCCTTTGTGGGTTCTATGAGGACCACTATTGTACTAGGATCCTCCGTGGGTTCGACTACCATGCTGGGATCCTCCATGTGTTCGATGACGATGACTACTATACTTGGATCCTCCATGGGTTCGGCAGCGACGACTACTAAACTTGGATTCTACGTGGGTTCGACAGAGGAGATGATTCAGAGGCTACATCTAATCATCTCCACCCCTCTTCGTAAATGGATACCTGTGTGAGCTGAGTCTTAACTTACAATCATTATCATCGATAAGATTGTTGTGATTTCCTGTGTCGATTGGGTTGTGCTTTCCTGTGTGGATTGGATTGTGAATTCCTATGTGGAATGGGTTGTGTTCTCCTGTGTGGACTAGGTTGTACTTGGGCTCGTGTACTGGAGCTGAGCTGGAATTGATGACTTAGGTATATGTATGGGCATATACCTAAGTAGAGTTGGTTTTTACCTCGTGATTATATCTTTCCTTTCTGGTTTAATCCTTCGTGGATTCTGGGAGACCGTCGGGGGTCTCGGGGTCCCTACTGAGTAGCGTATACTCACCCCTGCACAGGCTATGCCCGCACTTTGTTGTGTTGGATGCAGATGACGGACAACGCTGATCGAGGTGGGAGCTCGTGGAGCTGGACGGTACCTGGAGGTGGATCACTGGACGGGACGTACTCGGAGCGGACGACTAGAGGTGAGGAGCAGAGGGGACTATCTGTACCCACCCTTCAGGTGGGATTACCAGAGGACGGCTCGGAGTTGCTTCTTTACTTTTCTGCTGCTGTACTTTCTTTTTAGTTGTACTTTACTTCAGTTGGGTTTTTATTCTGGCCCATTTACTTTTCCAACACTTACTTTTGTACTCAGTTTACTTAGTGTTTACTTCTGCTTGCATACTCTGTGGTGTTTGTTTTCTTACACAAAGGCAATGACTTTCCTTATATCGGGATTTACGCCTTTGGTTCTAGTCGCCAGCCCATGACCTATGGAAGGCAGGCTTGGGGTAGTCACGACACGGGTCCCGAGGACGGGTCGTGACACTATAGGGGCTGTAATATCCTAAAAATCTAATTCAATATAATTAGACAAGCTTCTGAATACACTTTTTATGCGGCCCTCTAGATCCTTATAGCAATACCAATGAGTACTAATCATAAACCAAAAGTAGTGTCTAGAAAACCATCAAGGCCCCCAAGGAGATAAGGTATAGTTATAACAATGAAAATCTCCCATGAACACACATTGAGTAATATAATATCACTATCTCACGATATCCCATAAAGAAGGATTCACATTTTTTTATCATTATCCTTTCTTGATTTATTATTCATCGACATTACTGCATGAACCGTTTTCTACCATAACCATGGATTTAGTAAAAGGTTCTATTGCCTTGATCAACTAGGGATGAGATATCAGTACCTTTTTAAAGATACAAATCTTATCTTGATCATTCAACCAATTTCATACCACCAATGACACACCCAATGCAAGCTACCTCACCACGAAATAAATTTCATGGTTTTAATCTTTCATTAAAGTATGTAATCAAGTGTAACACTCTAATAATAATCAAAATTTAGGAGACCAATACATGTTTTAATAGATATGAACTACCAATGACACCCCAAACATGTGGTTTTCCTTTTAGTGGGTAAGTTATAATGATCTCCTCTAATTGATATCACCAAGTGTGAACTTCATTAGAATAAGTCTTAATGATTATGAGTCCCCAACACCTAATAGTCAGACATCATATAAGTCTGGTTAGTATTATGCATCTAGACCATAAGAAATATATTCAAGATTACTGTCATAGTATCTTGAAGTTCTCATTATACCTGGGAACTTCTATAACCTGTTTATATGATAGATAATATATGGAAATTACTATGTAAATAACAAAAAAAAAATATCAACACTATTATGGTATGAATACATTCTTCATTAATAACTGTATACATGATATGGTAATAAAAAAGTAATATTTAAGTTAGGTCTAGGGCACCCACTTTTACAACATCTTTAACAACAATTATATGCCATTTTTCAAAAAATAGTTATAGTTGTTAATAGCTACATGTCATATTATGACATGTAACCTTATTGTGAAGAACTATAATGAATTGGATAGAGGGGTATTGATGGTTCTGTTAAAATATAAATGGGATAATGATGGGTGGTGGTTTCCTGAAGGGGACCTAGATGAGTTCAAATGAGCTGGATGTTGAAGGAAGACAAGATAAACAGGTAAAAGGCATTGGCCAACATTTGTAGCTTTTATAGTAGTTAGCACTGGTATACAGATGAAGGAGATAATTCAAGCCTTGGTTCGTGGTGTAGAGGAGGCTTGCGACTTGCAACATCCCAAGTTTAATTCTATAAAGTAGTGGCATGGGGAAGATGATGCATCACAGTGAGGATGCATGGAGTTTCAAGATTTTTTTAAGTTTTTTTAAATATAGAAAAATTGGTTAGGGTTCAAACTATTTCACAAAATAGGTCTCAAGAAGCATGAAACTTTTTTACCTTCTATCTTTGATAGGAAACATGAATTAAGTTCATGCTTCTACAATGACCTAAACAAGAGGTGTGAATGGGGTTCATGCCTCCTTCCCCCTTTTAAATCCTTTTTAAACTTTTTTATTTTTTATTTTTATTATGTCTATATATATATATATTAGTTAATAAAATTATTAATATAATAAAAAATTACTAATACAATTAATATAATTATTAATAATACATATGTAATTAATTGAAATTTTTAATAAATAAAATAAATAAAATAAATAAAATAATTAAAATAAATATCATTTGAAAATTAAAAATAATTAATTAATAAAAAGATTTAAATAATTTAAAATAATAATATAGCTAATAAGTAGTAATATAAATACTAATAATAATAAAATTATTAATATAATTATCAATTGATAATACAATTAATATTTAGTAATATAAGTAATATAATTTCTAATTATTAATAATACAATTAAATTAATTAAAAAATAATAATTACTAATATGAGAAATTATCTAAACAATTATACTAATTAATAATGAAAATAACACATAATAATATTGTTTATTGTAACAATTATCAAATTAACTAATTAATAATTTTTAATTAAACACATTATTTATTATATTATTTACTATAATTGGTAATTATATTAAAAATTACATTAAAAATTAAATTATAAATTATAAATTATAATTATTAACAATTAATCATTTTTGTTATTATTATTAATTATTAATTTCTCTTTATATTTATTAATTATATTAATTTATTACTAATTATAACAATTGCTTGGTTATTTGTTAATAAATATAATATATTATTAATTATTATTTAACTTAATTAACTACCTAATTAATTAGTAATCAGTAATTTAATCAAAAAATTAATTATTATTAATATTTCTAATTATTAATTGTTAAATGTTTTTTTAAAATAACATAGAAGTACAAATGCAATGACCAAATATGATAGATTTCAATTCAAAATTTATGAACAATTGGAAAGGTATCATTTTTTATGTGCTATTGTCTCATATGCTCCTTCGTGCCATAACTTGGTGTGTAGATAGTGTGCCTACACCATATCTATCAATTTATATGCTCTGGTATATGATGCTTTTGGATAGTATCTATTTCAGCTACCTTGACATCATCTTATGTAACAAGCAGTGCATCTGAAGTCCTCTTCCCTCTACCCTATCCTACATGGAAGAAATATGGTTGTTCAATAATAATCTATCCCATATGGAAAAAATAATTTTGTTGGATAAAGCCTATTTGGGGAGGACCGATCATGCAACTATCATAAAATCAGACTTCAATCCACCAAAAGATCACACTCACCAGAGATTCTACATTGTGGAAGTTGAACCACTGAAATTTCCCCCTAAACTTAGTGTTCCAAAATATAAAAAGACTTTACACCCTACTCACCCAAAAAAAATATCACACAAAAATTCAACCAAATGAAATTAATAGAAAAAGTAAATTTGGAAACATAAGATTACGTGGTTTGGAATTTCATTCTATAGCCATGGGAGAACACTACACTATTTATTTCACTAAAAATAAAGAGGATTACAAAAACTGTAGATAAGGATATAATGTTACACTTCCATTCAATACCATATGATACAATTAAAAAACTAGTCCTTATACTACTTTATATAGTTATCTAACTAGTAGAGTAGGTCACGTCACCAACCGAAGACCACGATCAACCCACCAATGGAGTTGGTTAACCTATGATTCCTTATAGCTTCCACCTCCTCAGCCATTACATCTGATAAACCTTCATTAAGATTTAAAATCAACTCATCAAAAGTTTATCACCTTTGGTAACCATACCCATATGTTGAACACATCATCTATTGTTGACTTGATAAGACCAAGGTGAACTTTTGAAGTTTCTCCTTCTAGTAGGTTGTATCTAGTGACTTGAAAAGTTTTTACAATCCTAATAATTTACAACTTAAAAATTCATTCAAGGATATATCTAGAATTATTTAGACCTTAGGCAATAAACTCATCATCTTCCCCAGTGCACATATTTTTCTCCATTATCCTTTTCTCACCTAAGTCCTACTGAGGAATAGTGCTTCCTCAAACTTTCATGAACTAAAACCTTTGTGAACATGTCATATGGACTTTTCTTCCTAGCTATCTTCCATAAATCTAACACTTTATCTTCTACTAGATTCCAAATGTAATTAAATTTCAAGTCATTATTCTTTATTCTAGCATGAAACTCTAGATTTCAAGCAAGGTGATTTTCACTCTGACTATAGTAGAATAAAAATCCTCATTCTGATGACTTTCCAATATCCTTCAACAAGCGTATTAACCAGAATAACACTTTTTTACTTCCAAATTTTCTATGTATTAAGATTATATTGTAGATAAATTAACCATAAGATTCATCCAAGACATCAAATTTGCCATCGCACAACAAAACATAAACATTAAGCATGTCATGCTCTTCCGAGTATCTGAATCTCTAGTAAAATCTACACATATGAATCCTTAAAAAGGATCATCTTCACTGTAAAAGATTTTTTTATCTTTAAATCCATTCAAGTATTAAACTATCCACTTCATGTCTTCCCAATGATCTCTTCTAGAGTTTTAAAAAAACCAACTTACTACTCTCACTACAACAGAAATATCTCGACACTTATAAATCATCTCATGCACTAAGATTCCGATCATTAATTCACATGGTACTTATTCCATATAACATGAATCATATTTTAATGTAGATACTTGTGTCTTGGATAACTTTATGTGTCTATAAAAATGTACCGAGACAGGTTTACATTTTACCAACACAAATTTATCGATGATCCTTTGGATGTGTTCTTTTTGGGATAACACCATAGTACCATATTTTTTTATGCCTCTCTATCCTTATCCCCAAGATTTTCTTGGATAAACTAAGATCCTTCATTTCAAATATTCTAAAATTAATCTTAATCTCTTGAATCTATGAACTCCCCAAACCCACTCACAACATGTCATTCACATAGAGAAAAAGTATGATGTTAGTCCCATCATCCCATAAATTTTGATAATAACAATGATTAGAGTCACACCATGTAAAAACTTACTCAATAATGAAAGTGTCAAAATTCAAGTTCTATTGAAGAGGTTATTATTCCAAGCCATATATGATTTAATTCAACCTAAAAACATGGACCTCCTTATGATTATCTTCAAACCCCTTGGCTGCTTCTTGTAAATATCCTCCTCTGAGTCTAAATGAAGAATAAAATTCATCTAATCCACGTGCATATCATCAGAATCTAAAAAACATAGTACAATTAAAATGGTAGTATTATAAGGTCCTAAATCATGGTATACCTTTCCTTTGTGTGGTTTAGGTGTTGTAGGTTCCAAGAGGAGGCTCTAAGGAAGGGAAGGTAGATGCAGAGCATTCTACACTGTGGAGCCTTAGGATGCATCATAATCCTAGTTGTTGTGATGTAGTGGGGATGGATATAGCATATGGTCCTAAGAATGTGAAATTCATATCCATTACCATTTTTTGCATGGATATGGTGTGGTGGTAGGATATGGTGCATGCCTTCCTTAGTGGTCGACTGGCTATAGTATGGAGCAGATGGCTATGTCACAAGGGCCCCAGGGTAGAATTTGGTCGGTTCTTCAAAATTTGGCACCCTATGGCATGGAGACCAACTACAACATAGTCTCCACTCATGGTTGTTGGGTTCTACATTATGGTGGTTTAGGTGGTGATGTAGCCCCTCCCTAGGTATATAAGATTCACACCGTGTAAGGTGATGTGTTCCTCAATCATGCCTTTGACTGGGTAGGATATGGTGTAGTCCCTTATTCTATGTCGCAGTATGTCCCATTTATGTCCCATCCTATGGAATGGTTCAGGGGGATTTTTCACGGTTTTGTGTTTTCCTGAGTTCAATCTATGGTGATTTGAGATGAGTTCCTCTTGTTTTCTTACGATTTTGTCTTAGTTTGATATTCTTTCCTCTGATTTCTTCTTTCCATGTTATGATGGGTGATATTTATAGTTATAATGGGGTTTCTTGCATTGTTGATAGTGTTTTCTTGTCATAATTTCCTTGGTATATCATAGTTTCTTTTCAAAATATTTGATCATATATTCGTGTTGACCTTCTATTTCTATTTAAAGAACATGAAAATATTTGAGGTAAGGGATTAATTGCTTATGTTTTAATTTACATCTAATCCTAAATTTATAATGGTTTAAACTTATGTATGTAAATTTAATTAGCATAATTAAAGATTAAACTAAATAATTAAATGAATTGGTTTATGGTTAGTGATCACATGTTGTTGAATTCCACTATGATAACAGTTTGCCTCTTGATTTTCTATATAGTGTGTTGTCTATGTTATGATTTATTTAGAATGTGTGTTATACTTGGTTTCAATGATTAAATTGGCTAAATTGGTTAATAATTTAATGAAAATAATAATTTTTTAGATAAATAATTAAATAAATGTTTAATGAATTCTTTTATTCTTATAATTTGATGGTAATCAAATTAATGCTTAATGTATGTTTAATTGAAGTTATTTTTTTATGTTTTAATATAATTGGATAAAGAACCTAAAGTTTTATTTCTTACTTTGGATAATAATAAAAGGCATGTTAAATGAGCATTGTTCTTCTTATAGTTCATTGAAAATGGATTTGATGCTAGTGATAATGTTTAATAAATGATAGCTTGTTATAGTTGATGCCTTAGGTTACCCATAATTGTAACCTGTAATGAATGAATCAATTAGTTCAATATGTAATAAAATGTAATGCCTTGACCCTAGTTACCCAGAGTCAGTGCATTATTTTAATACATTGACATGATTACAAGGAATCAAGTCCCGAATGACCGATCGGTTTAGCAGTCTTGGAAAATAGATTACATACATGAACTTTACATTACAATTTCTAACATAAAACATAGCATAAATAATACTTCGGTAATTCCATTATTCCCTTAGATTAACCTGCATATAAATCATAGTATACTTCTTGGCATCCTGGGAAAATAAAACATAGGAAATGGGTGAGCTCAGATGCTTAATAAGGATAAAAAATATAGCAAAAACTATCATAAATAATCCTAAACTTTTATGGAAAGGTATAAAATTGAAACATAATACATTTAAACATAAATTATAGTATAATATAGAAAATATAAATCAAATAATACCATTTACTTATTCAAATGGATATTCTACTTGTCGAATAATCACATGTAATATCAATAGCTAATTTCATAATGATGGAATGCATAATTCCAGACATCATAATCACATAGTCAAGGCCTCATTCTAAGATTAAAAATAAAAATTTTGTCAAGGCCTTATGCCAAGACACTAATTTGTCTCATGAGACTTACCGATGCATCTAGGAGCTATAGCGGGCTCCACTCGTCACTTTCTAAGTCCAATTAATTCCTCATATGAAAAGGTTGAAACATAACATAAACATTTGTATTAAAACTAGAATACGAAATGTCAATACTTTAACCATAAACTATGAATGGTATAAAAACAACACATCCATAGTCAAACATATCATAACTCATTCAATATAATATAGAACATTGTATTAAAATAAATAAACCTCAACCATGAATAATATTCAGTAAAGGATGTTGACATAGTTGAAAATGATCAGTAAAAATCTTTGAGAGAAATATCTCTTTTCATGCAATCATTTAAAAGTCACACAATTTAGAAAGCAAGAAATTTAAAATAAATTTTTGAATCAAAGTGTCCCATACCACGTTGAAACTTTTTAAAGTAATTAACATTTGAAAACATTCATGTCTATATAAATAAATCCTTAAAACCATTTGGAAAACATGGAAATTAATGAGAATGATTTAGAAGAATAAATATTTAAACCATTTAAAATGATGTTTTAGTTAAATATTCCCTTAAAAATAATCCTTTTAAAAACTATTTTATGAAACATGGAAATGGATAATAAATATTTCCCAGTAAAAACTTACACATAAACAATTTCGGATAATAATGAGATTGAGGAATTAACCCTTACCTTGTACTTTCCTTTAGTCGATGGTACGTTTAACCTCCTGTATAATGACCATAGTATGTTATTAAATTATAAAAGAACCATATTCATGGTTATGATATCATACTTGATTCATTTATGGAATTATACTTCCCATTTAATAATAGTTTCTATGATAAAATAACATTTTAGGTAATAATCGCTTTCTTTATCGTATGTGTTTTAACTTGTTATTCTTGATTGTATAACTTATATCATGATTCAGTTGATTACAGAATATAAAACATTATTTATGTATCATATATATTCATAATATAAGTATGTATAATAGATAGATATATGAAATGGAAAACACCGTTTATAGAGACGGTAGACTGTATGTATGCATAAACACCGTTTCCGTTTTCATATCGTATTGAACGGAAGTAAGTGAATGAGATATATGTAAATACATAAATACATACATACACACACACACACACACACACACATATATATATATATATATTTCCAGTATAATTATTATGTCATATATTACATACTTATTAATAATATATATATATATTTATATTCATCATTGAATGGTGAACATGGAAATGAATCTGATCGCGTCGTGGTGACGGTAAGCCGTACGTATGCATGAGCGATGATATCATTATATTAATGGTGAAATAATATATAATTGGATGGTATATTACATATACAAAATTATTAAAATATTATATTTATTATTTAAATAAATTATACTCATTATTATACCCTTCCAAATAATGAAGTTTTGAAAAACAAACTACACCATGATGTGGAGACGGTAAGCCGTATGTACACACATATGATGAATTTTTCATTCATAAGATGGATAGAATAATGGATATGGTTGTACCATATTTATAATAAAATCACAGTACGTATAAGGTTCTGGAGTTATTATTTTGGTATGGAAACAACAAATAAAGATGATGTGGAAGAAGAAAAGAACTTTGAAAGAGGTGATGAAATTATTACATCTTTTTCGGGTGATTCCTTTTGATTTGATCAAAAGGTATCCTTAGGTAGGCTTTATAATAAAATTAATGCCTCTAGGTTGAAGTGAGGGTAGTTGGGAGGATATTTGAGTAGGGGTTGTACGAGGCAAATGGATTTTATGGTGTGATTTTGAGTGAAGTGGAAGTACCCTTTTATAAGAGAGGTGAGAGTTACTTTAGGAAAAGCTTGAAATATTATTTTATTATAAAATAATTTTTGGTTTATAATGGTTCAAAATAGATTTATTTAGAGTATATGGTGGATATGGATCTCAATTATCTCAACCAATAGGTTTTAGACAAGTTTAGGTCACCATATTAACCTTATTTTTTAGATTTAACTCTTAGTTAAATAGTTTAACTTTTACAATGTCTTCTTGTATTTTTATACTACATGGTTAATGAACATACTATAAAATTCCAATAGAACCTAAAGTGGTTAATTAATGACATATATATCCTTATATATGTACTTTGTCCAAACCTTATATTTTTAAGAAAATTATATCATTTAATAATATAGTATTTGTTTTAAAAACTCATTTATGTCAATTTGGACACTATTTAGTATTTGGTTTTTGTGAAAGTCAAAAAAACTTGATTACTCAAAAAAATACATTAAATAAACTCTAACATGTTATATTAACCTATAAAATTCTTGTAATGCACCAAAAGTCTCAATTTATATTTATTTTAATATTTATAATATCAATTATTTTAATATTTCATTAATAAGGTAATTACTGCATCATCATTGTGTCATAAATAAATTTAATTATTTAATGTCTAAAAATTATGAATAAAATACCATGATGTAGAATTTTTTTTAGATTTATAATTAATATTTATAATCAAAATTATCTTATGTATAACACTAAATTAAAAATGTTTTAGTTATTAAAATTTGAATTTAACACTTTTAACTCTTCTTTAAATAAAATAATAATAAATGTCCAAATCTAATCCAAGTGGATCAAAGAGGATCATATTTTATTCCTAAGTTTTATTTTGATCGAAATAAACTTATCCAATAGAATTAGGACATTTTTTAAGGTAATTATAATATCATTTTTGTAACGACTCGAACTTTTTAATTATATTTGTTTCCTAATTTTGTGTGATATTTTATTTTATACTCAACAAAACTATATCCTTTAATTAATGAAGTGGGTATAATTAAAATGAGACTTCTGGGTTTCGACTGTTATATGACTGTTGGTCAATATGACTGTTGGAAACTATAATCTTAACATTGTATTTTTATAAATATGGTTTTCTTGGTTAATTAATACAGAAAGAAGATTGAATGACCTCATCCAGTAGACTTGAGCCATATGAATCCCATCTATCAGAGATTGGGATAGTTTTCTTAGTTAATTAATACAGAAAGAAGATTGAATGACCTCATCCAGTAGACTCGAGCCATATAAATCCCATCTTTCAGAGCTTGGGAAGGAGGTAGCATCACTGGGCTTTGCTCTGGACCAAGCCCAAGCCAAACTTCAACGTATGAAGCTTGAATGAAATCGTCTATGGGAGAAGTTCAAGATGATAGAAATCACCACTCGGGAAATGTTGCCTGAGCCACCCTAAGATTCTATCACCATAACACACCTTACACTTAGGTCCTATGCTGGTGTTATAAGGGGCTATGTAACGAAACCTTAGCTGCTTTGTGTAATCCTTTAATATAAATTAAAATTTTATTTCTTCTTATGGAAAATTTTGTCAATTTGAAATATCCGGATAAATATAGGATGTGTATTATTGATGAATTTAGGAAAAAGGGGGTATTTTAAAATTCTTTTGTATTCATTAAATAATTAATAATGTGAAATGATTTTCAAAAAATGGTCTTCTACAGTTGTGATCAGTGAGAAATTTAGAGTCTAATAAGATCAACTTGGTTTTTAGTGAATACTAAAGTAGGAATAGTAACATACCAATATGAATATTAATGAATAGTAATGAATAGTAATTTGACAAAAAAATTAGAAACTTCACCGATGAATGTATAAATACATTTTAGACATCTTAAAAGCGAAAAAACGATCATAGTTTAAGTTTTAGTATTTTTGTATGCCATAAATATTTTATTTACAATTTTATAATTAATTTAAGAATTTAAAATGGAAATGTATTTTCATAAAATTTAATCATAAATTTTTACATTGTTTTCTTATAGGTATATGATATTTTTATAAGACCTTGATTACTTTTTTAAGGTGTTACAAAATGAGTTATAGTTTTAAAGTTGTATTTTTAGAATAAATAATGATTTTATTTAAAAATTAAATTAAAAATACTTAGAAAATCATTTTCATAAAATGTAATTAATTTTTGAATTCAGATCATCAATATTAGGTTAGGGTGACTTTTTGGGATTTTTCTGAAACAGTTGAATTATCAGTGAATAGTAAAAATGCATTTTGGATTTTCAGGTGTTTAATGACATCATTAATGATGTAATAATGATGTAAGATTTTTGGTAGACTTATGAATAGTGAGATATTCTATGAGGTGTCTCAAGTGGCCAATACCATGGGAAAATATTATGGGCAAGCCCATGGTTTTTTCAAATACCACTAATGAGGTGTCCCTTGGAAATTAATAATTTATTCACTCACTTTTCCTATAAATACCAAGACATTTACCTCATTAATTTAATTAAAAAATCATCCTAAACGAATTTCTGGTCTTCTTACCTCTAAAGGAGTCCTCCCAAGGTGCCCTCAAGCCTCCCAAGGTCCCAACCTTAAAGCTTTAGAAGTTACTCTTCAAGGTAAGGGATCCTTTCACCCTCCTCTTTTAAGTCATGACTTCCTTTATGTTGTGTATTCTGGTTTCCATCTCTTTATGTTGAGGGTATGTTATTATATGTTCTCATTACTTTACATTTAGTGTCTAATTGTTGAGATACCCTTTCCATTCTCATCAATTTGTTTTCTAAATTTTTAAGTGACGCCGTTAGGCTGCCAAATTTTCGTAAAAGAAATCACGCTTTCTCTTTCCTTGCAAGTTTCTTTTTCATGTGGTGTGACATTCAATTGTCCACACCATAATATTATTTCTTATTATTATGTACCTATAATATAAAATGATTCATTTATTGATGGGATTATCTTTTCCCCTCTCTTTTTATTATTTTCTAAAACCATGTTATATAGCCGTTATGCTGTAGAAATTTCGTCTCAAAATTTCTCTCTCTTTCTCTGTAGAAATTATCTTGTTTTATTTATGTGAATACCCAGACCTATTTAATTTATATGGGTGTTCATAGTTTCACAAAAATTATATATTTGATTCTGGAATTTACATACATTTAACCCTCACTCCATTTCCATGGGTTATAAATGACATAACAATCTCATTTTTAAGTACTCTTTAAAACATCATGATTTTGAAATGAAACCCATTTCTCTTATTATCTATGGGTTATTTATGAAATGTTTGATTATGATCCATGTGGCTCACATGAAAATAAATACATATTAAGGGTGACCCCTAATAGCGATCCAATGCATTGGGTAAAGAATTAATCTCTTGAGATGACAAGTTTCTCGATACCTTGGTGAATAACCTTGGTAATTTTTATGACACCTCAGGGATAAACCTTGGTGATATGTTCATAAATGTATAAATGAAATGTTATAGCCACATATTAAATTTACGATTCAAGTTATTTTTATTATTATATTCTTATTATTCCATTTCTCACACCTTTATGACTTTTATCATGTTCCTATTAATATTGCTCAAGATCACATGTCATTTGTTTCACTTGTTTTCCTTACTGAGCCTTGTTCTCACCCTTTACTTTGATGTATGTATCTAGTATATGAGATGCACTAGTTTTATGTAATATTAACCAATTATGAAGCCTTAAGAGTGGTTTATAAGAATTGTTTATGTTGTTTTCGTGTATTATATTCCTGATTTCCAAGACACTAGACTTTAAAATCCTCTGTTTGTAAAATGAAATGAAAAGTTATGTAATAAAAAGGTGTGATTCCATAGTTGGTATAAAAGGATAGTTTAGTTATTTATGGAAATTAGTATATGAAAACTTTAGGAAGAATCCTATAAAAAAGTTTAAATGTAGGAAAACTTCCTGGTATTTTGGTGAGTATTGAGTAAGTGGATTATCAAACAAATACATCCCTATTTGGATACAAGCAGGTAGAGGTGGCTCTGGCACAGATGTACATAGGGGTAAAACCCAAAAACACCGCTTTGAGCTAGAATAAAACGGGAAATGGTACAGTACAATGGGCCTTACTGCACTCTTGGTTATGACACTCCCGGAGGATATGTTTGGTTAATCATAACCTTTTTATGCATCATTATGAAGGATTTATAGAGAAATGTAATTGTTTAAAGAAGTTTTAAGACATAAATCCTTTATATTTGAAAGATTCATAAATGAAATAAGTTTCTCATTAATGTTTTATTCTTTTAGAAATGGTGGCCAATAGGAGGAACCGTGCAAATGGTGACCGCAATGGACCATGCGCTGACGACCCTCCGATGGAAGACGGAATGGAAACATTCATGTGAATGATGAACCAACTGACTCAATTTATGGTAAATAACTTGAATCAAGATGAGATACCGATCTCAACATGAAGGAAACAAAATTTTGTTTAGTACTTTATGCGTTAAATACCACCAACCGTCAGTGGATCAAATGACCCATTGATTGTTGAGCAGTGGATTAGCTCTATCGAGAAGATCTTTTCTGTGCTCCACTGTTCAGAGCTAGAGAAGGTCACCCTAACTATTTATCACTTAGAAGAATAAGATGATCAGTGGTGGGAGCTGATTAAAAACACGAGGAAAAGAGTGGAGGTTGAATCTTTGAAGTGGGAAGAGTTCATAGGGATCTTCTTCAGTAAGTATTTCCCTCGTTCCATGAGAACAAGAATGGAGAAGGAGTTTCTCGAGCTAAAGCAGAAGGATAATGAACCTATGGGAAGCTGCGAGATAAAGTTCACAAGGCCTTCACATTACACCTCTAGCTTTTTCATAGATCCAAATGGAAAGGTTGATAGATTATTCGGTGTACTGAGACCTCATCTGCGGAAGAATCTAGCCAACCGAGATTATGACAGCTATGCGGAGATCGTGCGAAGTGCGATGAAAGTTGAACTGGAGTTTGGTGAGACGCAATGGTCTCATAAATCCAACAAAAAAAAGAGATCAATGGAGCCAAGATTAGGGAGGATCTTTAATCATGGAAGAGGAGGAAAGCAAGTGCAACATCCCACGTGTAATAAATGTGGGAAGAAGTATTCGAGGAACTGCCTGCTTGGGAGTGGGAAATGCTACAAGTGTGGAAGAGAAGGCCATATTGCGAGGAATTGTCATAGTGAGGTGAAACCTCAACTTCCAAACACTAAAAACAAGGGGAATATAGTGTAGGCCCTACCTTATGTCCAGTGCTTTAAGTGTGGACAACTTGGGCACTTTTCCAATCACTGTCCAAATCTGAGGGAAGTGGAGGAGAACCACCATCAGCCTCTGCAAAGGCCAAGGGAGAAAGATCATGATTTTTCTATCACGATAGCTAAAGTTGAAGCTCCAAATGATGTGGTAACATGTAATATTATTGTTCTCTAAAATCTAGCAAGTAATTTGTTTGATTCTAGTTCTACGCATTCCTTTATTTCCTCCATGTTTGTAAAGAATTTAGAATCAACCCCTGACTTTCTAAAAGTAGAGTTATCAGTCAAGATTCCTAGTGGGAATATCCAAGAATCATCAGTGTTTAAAAACTCTAGTATTTACTTTGGTGATCACAATATTATCGCAAATCTAGTAGTCATTCCCATGCTGGAATTCGACATTATACTAGGGATGGACTGACTCTCAAAGTATAATGCTAAGATCAAATGTAGAAGTAAGGAAATCTTAGTATTCTTAAGTGGAAAACCTATAGTTATTTTCCAAGGAGAGATATCTCAACATTATCTTTGTCTATAAGAACCTCCTATATCCTTTTTTATGGAATTGATTGGTGAATAAGAAAAAGGAAATGAGAGTTTGAGGATAGAAAATTTTCCCATCATCAAGGAATACATTGACGTATTTCCTAAGGAGTTGCATGGACCTCCCCCAGAAAGAGAGGTAGAGTTCTCCATTGAACTCATACTTGGATCTCATCCAATATCAAAGACCCCGTATAGGATGGAAAATATAGAGCTGGAGGAATTAAAGAAACAACTCTAAGATCTTTTGGAGAAGGGGTTTATTTGACTGAGTGTGTCTCCTTGGGGAGAACCTGTTCTCTTTGTGAAGAAGAAGGATGGATCGATGCGGCTATGAATTGATTATAGAGAACTAAACAGGATCACAAAAAAGAACAAATACCCTCTTCCAAGAATTGATGACTTATTTGACCAACTTCACGGGGCTCAATTATTCTCTAAGATTGATCTTCGATCTGGTTATCATCAATTGAGGGTGAAGAAGGAATATATTCAAAAAACTGCCTTCCAATAAAGATATGGGCATTATGAGTTTGTTGTTATGCCTTTTGGACTGACTAATACACCTGTTATTTTTATGGATTTGATGAATATAGTCTTTAAAGACTACCTTGATAACTTTGTGGTAGTTTTTATTGATGATATTCTGATATATTACAAAAGTCGTGAGGAGCATGAGAATCATCTAAGTATTGTTTTCCAAACTCTATGGAAGGAGAGACTTTTTCGAAAGTTAAGTAAATGTGAATTCTGGTTACAACAAGTTTCTTTCTTGGGGCACATTGTTACCAATGAAGGAATCACAATTGACCCTGCAAAGACAAAAGTTGTAGAGGAGTGGCCTCAGCCTACAATAATAATTGAGATTCGTAGTTTCCCTGGATTAGCTGGATATTATAGGAGGTTTGTGAAAAACTTTTCATAACTTTCTAATCCATTAACCAAGTTAACTCAAAAAGGGGTCAAGTTTATCTGGACAAAGGAGTGTGAGGAAAGTTTCCAAGAGCTAAAGAAGAGATTGGTTACTACACCTGTATTAACTCTACCCTCAAGTGGGTAAGGATTAGTTATTTTTAGTGTTGCGTCTTTGATAGGGATTGGGTGCATCCTCATGAAAAATGACCATGTAATTGCTTATGCATCTCGATAGTTGAAGACTCATGAGTAGAACTATCCTACGCAAGATCTGGAGCTGACTGCAGTTGTTTTTGCTCTGAAGATATGGAGGAACTATCTTTAGGGGGAGAAATGTGATATATACATAGACCATCAAAGTTTGAAGTATATTTTCACACAAAATGAATTGAACATGAGACAAAGGAGATGGTTGGAACTCCTTAAAGACTATGATTGTTCAATTCATTATCATCCCAGAAGAGCAAACAAAGTCGCTGATGCATTAAGCAGGAAAGACCCAGTTGTTCTATCCATTATGAAGATTCAAAGAGATCCTTTTATCAATGACCTAGTAAAACTGGACATGGGAATCATAAAGTAAGGGACATAATAAACCCTAACCCAAAGTATTTCTCAACCGTCACTACTAGAGAAGATCAAGAAAGCTCAGAAAAAAGATCCTTTGTTATAGAAGAAGTTTGAGGCTGTGAAGGATGGGAAGTTTCCTGAGTTCAATACTGATCAAGAAGGTGTACTGAAATTTAATACAAGACCATGTGTTCCATCTATTCCGGAAATAAATAAGGAGCTGATGGATGAAGCTCATAGATCTACTTTCTATATACATCCTGGTAGAAAAAAAATGTATAGGGACATTTGTGATCATTATTGGTGGGATAATATGAAAAGGGAGATTGATGACTACACTTCAAGGTGCCTGGTATGTCAGCAAGTGAAGGAAGAGCAACAACTTCCTAAAGGGGTATTGCAATCACTACCCATACCAGCATGGAAGTGGGACAATATCACTATGGAATTTGTCACTAGTCTCCCGAGAACTTCCAAAGTAAACAATGCGATATGGGTTATTGTGGACCGTCTCACCATGACTGCCCATTTTATCTCCATTTAGGAAGATTTCTATCTTCATCAACTTGCCAGGATTTACGTGAAGGAAGTGGTAAGGCTACATGAAGTTCCACTTTCTATCATATCTGATCGTGATACAAGGTTCACATCAAAATTCTAGAGAAGTATTCAACAAGCTCTGAGCACTGAATTGAATTTAAGTATGACCTATCACCCCCAAACTGATGGCCAATCTGAAAGGACTATTCAAAAAGTTGAGGAAATGCTGAGAACTTGCTCAATGAAATTTAAAGGTGGATGGGATCAACATCTCTCTTTAGTTGAGTTCTCTTACAACAAAAGATTCCACTCGAGCATTCAAATGGCACCCTATGAAGCTATATATGGGAATCAATGTAGAACTCCTACTTGTTGGGATGAAGCTGGTGAGAGAAAGATTCTTGGGCCTGATCTTGTGCCAGAGATGACAGAAAAGGTCCATGCCATCCAGCAACACATTAAGGCTGCTCAGAGTTGGCAAAAGAGCTATACCGATAACTGTCAAAGAGACTTGTAGTTTGATGTTGGTGACAAAGACTTTCTTTGGATTTCACCTTGGAAGAGAGTAATGAGGTTTGGGAAGAAAGGGAAGCTCATCCCTAGGTACATTGGACCCTATGAAATCCTTGATCGTGTTGGAGCAGTGGTCTATCAGCTTGCACTTCCTCCAAATATAGCACAAGTTCATGATGTCTTCCACGTATCCCTCTTGAGGAAGTACATACCTAACTGTTCACATGTACTAAATCCAGAGGTGGCACAACTAGAACATGACCACTCTTATGAGGAGCAGCCGGTGGAGATATTGGATCGTAGAGACAAGGTTCTACGCAAAAAGACTATCCACCTTGTTAAGGTTTTATGGAGGAACCACAAATGTGAATAAGCCACGTGGGAACTAGAGAAGTCCATGAGACAGAAGTACCCACACCTTTTCCCATCAAAGGGTACAAGATAAAAATTCGGGGACAAAATTTCTTAAGGGGGGAAGAATGTAAGGACCCAAACTTTTTAATTATATTTGTTTCCTAATTTTGTGTGATATTTTATTTTATAGTCAACAAAACTATATCCTTTAATTAATGAATTGGGTATAATTAAAATGAGACCATTGGGTTTCGACTGTTATATGACCGTTGGTCAATATGACCATTGGAAACTATAATATTAACATTGTGTTTTTATAAATACGAGTTTCTTGGTTAATTAATACAGAAAGAAGATTGAATGGACTCATCCAGTAGACTCGAGCCATATGAAGCCCATATGTCAGAGCTTGGGACGATTTTCTTGGTTAATTAATACAGAAAGAAGATTGAATGGCCTCATCCAGTAGACTCGATCCATATGAAGCCCATCTATCGGAGCTTGGTAAGGAGGTATCATCACTGGGCTTTGCTCAGGACCAAGCCCAAGCCGAACTTCAACGTATGAATCTTGAACGGAATCGCCTAAGGGATAAGTTCAAGCTGATAGAAATCACCACTTGGGAAATGTTGTCCGAGCCACCCCAAGATTCTATCACCATAGCACACCTTACACTTAGGTCCTATGCTGGTGTTATAAGGGGCTATATAATGAGACCTTAGTTGCTTTGTGTAATCCTTTTATATAAATGAAATTTTTATTTATTCTTATGGAAAAGTTTGTGAATTTCAAATATCAAGATAAATATAGGATGTGTATTATTGATGAATTTAGGAAAAAAGGGGCATTTTAAAATTCTTTTGTATTCATTAAATAATTAATAATGTGAAATTATTTTAAAAAAATGGTCTTCTACAGTTGTGATCAGTGAGAAATTTAGAGTCTAATAAGATCAACTTGGTTTTTAGTGAATAGTAAAGTAGGAATAGTAACATACCCATATGAATAGTAATGAATAATAATTTGACAAAAAAATTAGAAACTTCACCCATGAATGTATAAATACATTTTAGACATCTTAAAAGCAAAAAAATGATCATAGTTTAAGTTTTAGTATTTTTGTATGCCATAAATATTTTATTTATAATTTTATAATTAATTTAATAATTAAAAAAGGAAATGTATTTTAATAAAATTTAATCATAAATTGTTACTTTGTTGTCTTATGGGTATACAATATTTTTATAAGACCTTGATTACTTTTTTAAGGTGTTACAAAATGAGTTATAGTTTTAAAGTTGTATTTTTGGAATAAATAATTATTTTATTTAAAAATTAAATTAAAAATATTTAGAAAATTATTTTCATAAAATGGAATTAATTTTTTAATTCAGATCATTGATATTAGGTTAGGGTGAGTTTTTGGGATTTTTCTGAAACAGTTGAATTATCAGTGAATAGTAAAAATCCAGTTTTGAGTTTCGGGTGTTTAATGACATCATTAATGATATAATAATGATGTAAAATTTCTGGTAGACTTATGAATAGTGATATATTTCATGAGGTGTCCCAAGTGGCCAATACCATGGGAAAATACCATTGGCAAGCCCATGGTTTTTCAAATACCACCGATGAGGTGTCCCTTGGAAATTAATAATTTATTCACTCACTTTTCCTATAAATACCAAGCCATTTACCTCATTCATTTCATTCCAAAATCATCAACGAATTTCTGGTCTCCTTACCTTCCAAGGATTCCTCCCAAGGTTCCCTCAATCCTCCCAAGGTCTCGACCTTCAAGCTTTAGAAGTTACTCTTCAATGTAAGGGATCCTTTGACGCTCCTCTTTTAAGTCATGACTTCCTTTATGTTGTGTCTTCTAGTTTCCATCTCTTTATGTTGAGGGTATGTTCTTATATGTTCTCATTAATTTTCATTTCATATATAATTGTTGAGATACCCTTTCCGTTCTCATCAATTTGTTTTCTGAATTTTTAAGTGACGTCGTTAGACTGCCGAATTTTCGTAAAAGAAATCACGCTTTCTCTTTCCTTGCAAGTTTCATTTTCATGTGCTGTGTCATTAAATTGTCCACACTATAATATTATTTCTTTTTATTATGTACCTATACTGTAAAATGATTCAGTTATTGATGGGAGACCCTTGTCCCCTCTCTTTTTATTATTTTCTAAAACCATGTTATATAGCCGTTATGCTGTAGAAATTTCTTCACAAAATTTCTCTCTTTCTCTGTAGAAATTATCTTGTTTTATTTATGTGAATACCCAGACCTATTTTGTTTCTATGGGTGTTCATAGTTTTAAAAAAATGATATATTTGATTCTATAATTGACATAAATGTAACCCTAACTCCATTTCCATGGGTTATAAATGATATAACAATCTCATTTTTAAGTACTCTTTAAAACGTCATGATTTTGAAATGAAACCCATTTCTTTTATTCTCTATGGGTTATTTATGAAATTTTTGATTATGATCCATGTGGATCACATGAAAATAAAGACATATTAAGGGTGTTCCCTTATAGATCTCCAATTCATTGGGTAAAGAATTAATCACTAGAGATGCCAAGTTTCACGATACCTTGGTGAATTACCTTGGTAATTTTTATGACACCTCGGAGATAAACCTTGGTGATATGTTGATGAATGTCTAAATGAAATGTTGTAGCCACATATTCAAGTTATGATTCAATTTATTCTTATTATGATATTCTTATTCTTCCATTGCTCACGCTTTTATGACTTTTATCTTGTTCCTATTAATATTGCTCAAGATCACATGTCATCTGCTTCACTTATTTTCCTTACTGAGCCTTCTGCTCACCCTTTTCCTTTGATGTATGTCTCCAAGATATGAGATGTAGTAGTTGTACGTAGGATGAACCAATGATGAAGCCTTACGAGTGGTTTAGAAGAATGTTTTTTTGTTTTCATGTATTATGTCCCTGATTTCCAAGACACTAGATTGTAAAGATCCTTTTTTTGTAAAATGTAATGAAAATTTATATAATAAAAAGGTGGGGTGCCATAATTTTTACCTTTATTTACCCTATTTACTTTTAACCATGGTAAATAAAATCCAAAAGATTATATTCACCAAAAATTATTTTCATACTATTGAACCACATTTACTAATTGATGTCAACCATGTCTCTCATATTTTTTAAATTCAATTCACAGAAGCGGTAAAATTACATTTTATGCAAATTTGCAAATGTGCCTAGAAGGTGGGTAAAAGACGTTAAAATGTTCAATAAAATTTTATACATCTAATTTTATTATAAAATGATTCCAATGAATTACATTGAACTTATATAGGTATTATTTATCTTTTTGGACCTAAAATAAATTTAAATAAAATAAATAATTATTTAAATAAAAAGTAGGTTTTAAACAATAACACAATATTTTTTCACTATTCATCAAAAATTGAAAGTTTTCAGAAAAATACCCAAAATTCACCCTAAGATAATTTTGATATTTTAAATCAAAAAATGATGTCTATTTTACCAAATTCAAAATATAGAAGTTTAATTAATTAATATAAAATTAATTCTCTTTATCAAAACTAGAAAGCGGGTTTTTAAGAATTAAAAACTATCAAAAGATTGACATGTGTTTATGTAAAATTTAAAGGTGAAATTAAATAAAATGACCTAAATTATATTAAATGATAAAAATATAATCTAATTATTCTTTAAAACCACTCAAATGTATAATTTAATACTATAAAATATTTCTATTAAAAAAGTTGTTTTTAATTAAAATTTTGTATTTTTTACTATTCATCGAAATATGAAAGTTATCAGAAAAGTACCAAAAATTTATCCAAACTAAATTTTTATGTCCCGTTTCTAAATAAAAAATTAATTTCATTAATGTGAATTTATAAAAGTTCCAAATATTGGATTTAAAAAGGGTTCTCCATTAAAAGGTGGAAAAACTGCATTTTTTAAAAAATACTTCTTTTATATGAAAAATTGAATTTGTACTTATATTATGTATAAGAAATAAAAAATACTAATATTAAAATTATATAGGATATATATAAAATTCAAAATGTGGTTAATACTATTCATAATTGCTTTAAACGGCTGGTTTGATAGGTCGTGATGCGCTTGAACTCGGTATTGCGTGTAGCGCAAGCTATTGAATTAATTTAAAGAGATAATGTACTATGAAATCTTGGGGTGTTAAATTCTCCCCTCATTTAATAAATTTCATCCTCACAATTTGAAATTGTTCTTTGAAAATAAAATTTTGAAAATATAAAATACCTTTGTGGAAAACCTACATTGGAAATTGGGTTACTAAAATTTAGTCTTAATAAGATGGAAATGGAAATGAAAATGTCACCACCAAATTAGGATTTATAATAAGAGAACATTGGTTACAATTTGAGACACATAATTGGAGTAAAAACATAAATATTTATAGGGAGTGATTGAAGTCATTAATCACAAACAAGTGAACAATAAATAGAAAATTGAGATCCTCATAGCCATAAATCTATGATGACTTAAAATATCATTGGTTCATCAAAAAATAAGGTATTAGGGTAACAAATTTTTGGTTTTAAGACCCTTTTCATAATGTTTAAGAATTAATTTCTTCATAGAATAAGAAAAAAAATACTTGACAAGTAGAGTTCCATCCTTTAATTAATTTCTAACAAAAACTCATCTTTCACTCCAAAAGATAATAGAAATAAAAAATATTCTATGTATCCTAATCACACAGGGTTTAAAAAAATTAATTTACAATTCATCATCAGATCATTTTAAAAAAAACTACATTGTACAAACCAGGACATCACGTAGGCCCGTGGTAGGTGATGAACCCTTGTCGCCCTTCGGTTGCGGGTTCAAGTCTCGTTGCCTTGCCGAATGCGACAGGTTATTGACCGTCCTCTGGGTTGTCATTTTTATAACAATAAAAAAATAATCTTAAGAAATTTTTTAACCTTAAACAATAGTATCCAATGTCCAACTTAATTCATTCCAACCTTTATACATATCCAAAATACTTTTTCCAAACTCACAGTCCAAAATTTATAAGGAAGGTAAACATAATTAAAATCTCCTTTTCCAAGTAATAACATGTGAATATCTTCATAATGGATTCTCTTAAAACATATAAATACCCTGAATTAACATAAAACCTTATTGAATACATTCATTCTCCTTTATTCCTTATAGAATACCAGATATACTCCTTAAATCTAAAAATGTTGTAAACTCAAACAATGATGGAATAAACAAAAAATTAATTAGTTCCAAGGTAGTCAATAATATCAAATATGCTTTATCCAAATCAATTATATCTTATTCTAAAATAATTATCTTAGTTTCAGAAACATA
Source organism: Viscum album (assembly GCA_963277665.1). Lineage (NCBI taxonomy): Eukaryota > Viridiplantae > Streptophyta > Magnoliopsida > Santalales > Viscaceae > Viscum > Viscum album. The sequence continues at coordinate 1,302,635,185 of OY728161.1, forward strand.
TCAAAGGTTATATTTTCCCTAACCATATATTTTCCAAAATGTTTAACTTGAAACTATGTGACTTTACTTGGTACCATAAAATCTCAAATCCTTAATGAAAATGTACTGTAGTACAACCCTTATATACTTTATAATTCTTATAACTTGTACTCAAATGACACAATTCCTTAATAACAACTTAAGAACACTAATCATTCCTCTTCATCTGCTTTAGTATGATAACTTGATTATTATCCAATAACATTATTTGTGGTATACTCTGATGATTGAGACATTGATTCGTGTAGTGTCCCAACTCTTTGGATATAGAACATTGTACATTTGAAACCTTTTTCTTACCCTTGAAATCATGAACTTGGTTTCCTTTTTCTCCATACTTATAACAAACTCCCATTCCTTTCAAGCACTTCCCAGGGTTATTATTTCCATATTTATCACATATGGGAAAATCCTTCTTCCCTTTATCTATCTTTCTCTCTACCATCCTCTTCTTCTCTGGATTCCCTTCAAATCCATATGACTCATAGAATTCTTTACTTATCTTATTAACACATGATACCATTTATTCATATGATGAGAATACTTGGGAGACTATTTACCTTCTAAATTTTGGCTTAATACCATGAAATATATGATCCTTCTTACTCTTTGGATCATGTGTATTACTGGAGTTCTCATTCATTCTACTGGGTGCCACTTCTAAATGACGAAATACACTAGGTTAGATCATATCATAATGTATAATCCAAAAACTAGAAAAAATATTATCATTAATTGAATATTTTCAGACATCTAGTCTCATAATCAGAAAAATGGTTTCCTTGCTGACATATTTACTCATAAATCCTCCATAATGGTTTGTAAATAAAATTTGAATTATCCTAAGAATTTCCCCCAGGAGTTTCGTAACCAAGAGTGCAACAAGGCCCATTGTCATATACCAAGATACCTCGGGTTAAGCCCAAAACTTCTTGTCAGAGTTTTCACTCCCAGGTACATCTATTCCAGAGTCACCTCTACCTGCTCGTATTCATACAGGGATGTATTACTTAGAAAATTCACAAAATCTATACATTACCAAAATTATAGGAAGTTATTCTATACTAATCTTTAAAAACAATCTTAGGGTAATGTTATCTAATCATAGTTTTTCTAAATATAGTTTCCAAGGGATGTACTAAACTTCCTCTAATACCAACTGTAATTCCCCGACCCTAGTTACCTAGATTCGGTGCATTATTTTAATGCATTGGCATAATTATAAAGAATCAAGTCCTAAAGGAATGATCAGTTTAACAGTCTAGAAAAATTGATTATATACATGAACTTTACATTACAATTTCTAACATAAAACACAACATAAATAATCCTTTTAGAACACCATTATTCCCTTAGCTTAAAACTGTATATAAATCATAATATACTTCTTGGAATATTGGGAAAATAAAACATAAGAAAGGGGTGCGCTTAGATGTTCAGTAAGGATAAACAATATAGAATAAGCTATCATAAATAATCATAAAATTTTATGGCAAGGTATAAAATTGAAACAAAAGCCCTTTAAACGTAAATTACAACATAATATGGCAAAGATAAATCAAATAATTCCATTTAATTATTCACAAGGATATTCTAATAGTCAAATAATCACATGTAATATCAATAGCTAATTTCATAATGATGGAATGCATAATGCTAGACATCATAACCACATAGTCAAGGCCTCATTCCAAGACTACAAATGAAAAAATTTTCAAGGCCTTGTGCCAAGACACTAATTTGTCTCATGAGACCTATCGATTCATCGAGGAGCTATAGCGGGCTCCACCCATCACTTACTAAGTCCAATTCATTCCTCATATGAAAAGGGTGAAACATAACATAAATATTCGTATTAAAACTAGAATACTAAATGTCAATACTTTAACCATAAACCATGAATGGTATAAAAACAACACATACATAGTAAAACATATCATAACTCATTCATTACAATATAGAATATTGTATTAAAATAAATAAACCTCAACCATGAATAATATCTAGTAAAGGATGTTAACATAGTTGAAAATGATCAGTAAAACTCTTTGAGAGAAATATCCCTTTTTTCATGTAATCATTTAAAAGTCACACAATTTAGAAAGGAAGAAATTTAAAAGATATTTTTGAATCAAAGTTTCCCATACCAATTTGAAACTTTTTAAAGGAATTAACATTTTAAAATATTCATGTCCATATAAATAAATCCTTAAAATCATTTTGAAAACATAGACATTAATGAGAATGATTTAGAAGAATAAATATTTAAACCATTTAAAATGATGTTTTAGTTAAAGAGTAACTTAAAAAGAATCCTTTTGAAAACTATTTTAGGAAACATTTACATGGATAATAAATATGTCCTAGTAAAAGCTTACATATTAACAATCTCAGATAATAATGAGATTGAGGAATTAACCCTTACCTTGTACTTTCCTTTGGTCGAGGGTACGTTTAACCTCATGTATAATGACCCTAGTATGTTATTAAATTATAAAATAACCATATTCATAGTTATGATATCATACTTGATTCATTTATGGATTTATACAACCCATTTAATAATAATTTCTATGTTAAAATAATATTTTGGGTAATAATCGCTTTCTTTATCATATATGTTTTAACTTATTATTCTTGACCGTATAACTTATATAATTATTTAATTGATTCCAGAATATAAAACATTATTTATGTATCGTATATATTCATAATATAAGTATGTATAATAGATTGATATATGAAATGGAAGACACTGTTTATGGAGATGGTATGCCGTACGTATTCATAAACACCGTTTCCATTTTCATATCGTATTGAATGAAAGTAAGTAAATGAGATATATGTAAATACATACATACATACATATGTACATATATATATATATATATATATTTCTAGTAGAATTATTATTTCATATATTACATACTTATTAAAAATATATATATTTATATTCATCATTGAATGGTGAACGTGGAAATGAATCTCATTGCGTCGTGGAGACAGTAAGTTGTACGTACGCACGAGCGATGATATAATTATATTGATGATGAAATAATATATAATTAGATGGTATATTAAATATAAATAATCATTAACATGTTATATTTATTATTTAAATCAATTATACTCATTATTATACCCATCCAAATAATGAAGTGTTGAATAACAAACTATACCGCGACGTGGAGACGATAAGCTGTATGTACGCACGTATGGTGAATTTGTCATTCATAAGATGAATATAATAATGAATATGGTTGTACCATATTTATAATAAAATCATAGTATTTATAAGGTAATGGATTTATTATTTTGGTATGGAAACAATAAAGAAAGATGAAGTGGAAGAAGAAAATAACTTTGAAAGAGGTGATGAAATTATTACCTCTTCTTCGGGTGCTTCCTTTTGATTTTATCAAAAGGGATCATTAGGTATGATTTCTAATCAAAGTAATTCCTTTGGGTTAAATTTATGGTAGTTGGGAGGATATTTGAGTAGGGGTTGGCCGAGCCAAATGGCTTTGGAGATGTGATTTTTAGAGAAGGGGAAGTACCCTTTTATAAGAGAGGTGAGGGTCACTTTAGGAAAATCTTGAAATATTATTTTATTATAAAATCAATTTCAGTTTATAATGGCTCAAAGTGGATTTATTTCGTGGGTAAGGTGGATATGGGTTGAAATAATCTCAACCAATAGTTTTTAGACAAATTTAGGTCACCATATTAACCTTATCTTTTAGATTTAACTCTTAGTTAAATAGTTTAACTTTTACAATGTCTTCTTGTATTTTTATACTACATGGTTAATAAACTTACTATAAAATTAAAAGAGAACCTCAAGTGGTTCATTAATGACATATCTATCATCATATAAGTCCTTTGAATTAACCTTAGGTTTTTAGGAATATTATATCATTTAATAATATAGTATTTTTTTTAAAAACTCATTTATGTCAATTTTGACACTATTTAGTATTTAGTTTTTGTGAAATTAAAAAAACTTGATTAATTAAAAAAAAATACATTAAATCAAACCTAAAATGTCATATTACCTATTAAATTCTTGTAATGCATCAAAAGTACCAATTTACATTTATTTTTATATTTATAATATCAATTATTTTAATCATTCATTATTAAGGTAATTACTGCATCATCATTGGTCATAAATAAATTTAATTATTTAATGTCTAAAAATTTAAAATAAAATAACATGATGTAGGAAATATTTTGATATTTCTAATAAATATTTATAATCGAAATTATCTTATGTATAACACTATATTAAAAATGTTTTAGTTATTAAAATTTGAACTTAACACTTTTAACTCTTCTTTAAATAAAATAATTATAAATGTCCTAATCTAATCCAATTTGATCAAATAATATCATATTTTATTCCTAAGTTTGATTTTGGTCTAAATACACTTATCCAATAGAATTAGAAGATGTGTTTGGATAATTATAATATCATTTTACCTTTAATTACCCTATTTACTTTTAACTGTGGTAAATAAAATCCAAAAGGTACTATTCAACAAAAATTATTTTAATCCCATTGAAACAAATTTAACTTACTGATGTCAACCATGTCTCTCAGATTTTTGAAATTCAATTCACAGAAGCGGTAAAATTACGTTTTATGAAATTTGCAAATGTGCCTAGAAGGTGAGTAAAAGACGTTAAAATGTTCAATAAAATTTTATATATCTAATTTTATTATAAAATGACTCCCATGAATTACATTGAAATTATATAGGTATTCTGTATCTATTTTTACCTAAAATAAATTTAAATAAAATAAACATGTATTTAAATAAAAAGTAGGTTTTAAACAATAACGAAGTGTTTTTTACTATTCATCAGAAATTGAAAGTTTTCAGAAAAATTCAAAAAATTCACTCTATGATAATTTTGATATTATGAATCCAAAAAAGATACCTATTTTACCAAATTAATAACATATAAGTTTCGTTAATTAATTTAAAATTAATTCCCGTTGTCAAAATTGGAAAGCGGGTTTTTAAGAATTAAAAACTATCAAAAGATTGATATGTGTTTATGTACAATTTAAATGTGAAATTACATCCAATGACCAAAATTATATTAAATGATAAAAATATCATATAATTATTATTTAAAACCACTAAAATGTATAATTTAACACTATAAATTATTTTAATTAAAAAAGTTTTTTTAAATTAAAATTTAGTATTTTTAACTATTCATCAAAATTTAAAAGTTATCAGAAAAGTACCAAAAATTTATCCAAACTAAATTTTTATGTCCCAATTCTAAATAAGAAAACAATTTCATTAACTTGAATATATATAAAAGTTCTAAATATTGGATTTAAAAAGGGTCCTCCATTAAAAGGCAAAAAACTGCATTTTTTGAAAAATACTTCTTTTATCTAAAAAATTGAATTTGTCCTTATATTATGTCTAAGAAATAAAAAAGATGAATGTTAAAAATATATAGGATATATATAAAATTAAAAATGTGATTTATACTTTTCATAACTACTTTTAAACGACTAGTTTTATAGGTTGTGATGCGCTTGAACTCAATGTTGCGTGTAACACAAGCTATTGAATTACTTTGAAGAGATAATGTACTATGAAATATTGGGGTTTTACATAAAATCGATTGTTTGATAAAGATAAATTTATGGGTTCGAGTTAGCATATTTTATTATGAAGGATGAATTCCTTGTGTCTAAGGCCAAGTGAGCTCATTTACTTATGAAGGCATAATACCTTGTGTTTAGGGCTATGAGAACCCATTAACATGTAAAGGAAAATTGAATCGTTTTAGGGCCTAGTTACCCTATTAAACTTCTCTGTGGTTTTATAGCTTCTGTGTTGATATAGACATGAGCCTTATTGTGTGATGTGATGTGATCCTAGGATGGCTAATGAGATATGGGTGGGGATCCTCTAGTTTGTTGTAGAAGTTAATGCGTATGATAGAGAGATTCATGGTAGTATGCATGAGGGTATCAAGGAGGGAACCCGAGTTGATAGAATGGGTTGAAGTTGGGATTATCCATTGCTATGATTAATGTTTGGATACTTGATTAATAAATATTTTCAAAGGTTGTATGTTCAGGTTGTTCAACTATCTATATTCCTTTCCCCACTACTTGAGGTAGCTATAAGTTATTGGTCATGCAACTCTTTAATGATACCATAGGATGTTCTCCTATAGTACCTATAATTATGGAATTGCTAATAATGTTTAATAAATGTATTAACCCATGGGATTAGTGCTTGGAATGAAAATGTTGATAATCTTAAGAATCGTGGACTTGGTTTGATTATGCTTAGAGGGCATGGACGTCACTTTGATGTCTAATTAAATATAATTTGGAATAATGTTAATTAATGGTTGATGAATTAATTAACATGAAAAAAAATGTTAAAAAGGAAATAAGTAATTTAATTCTAATCTTCTTAAATACTTGTGTGCTTATAGGATATCTAGCTCTTAGTGGTGTTCATTGAGTGTTTGAATGATGATAGTTTCAATTGAGCTGAAGAGCATGTTATTTCTCATAGTATGGTTGTGAGCTATATTATATATTGTATGTTCTGTGACTTAATAAACTACTGACCCTTTTTGATAAGGTGACTGACACCCGGTAGACTCTGGGAGGAATTATCCACAACATCTAGGTTGGAAAGGGACAGATGGATAATTTCCCCCTCTGGCCCTAATCTCTTCTCCTAGAAGTATTATGTTCTAGTATGCATAGTGTTTATATTTCTCCATATATGTGCATAGAGGGTTGTAATTAATTTTTATTATTTTATACACATGTATATCCAAATATAATATCCTAAGGATTATTATAGGTATGTCGTGTATGGACTCTAATGGTTTGAGGTACATACTCAGCGTTTGGGATGTGATGGATTGAGGTATAATACCCGATGTATAATTCATGACATATAGACTGTGGTGTCTCCCAAAAAATACTCAATTACTATATTATAAAGACCCTAAACCCAGTAGCCCAGATCCAATGCCTTTATTACATTCGTACTAAGTACAAGTGATCGTATCCTAATAAAATGAATAATTTTGTAGCTTTGGAAAACTAGATACAAACATCATTATTAAATTATAACTTGAAATGAAATACAACATAGTAACTCCATTGGAAACACCCCCACTCTTCTAGATTATCCCAACACATCAATCATAATATTTATCTTGGAATCCTGGGGAAAAGAAAATCATAAAAAAGGGGTGATCTCAGATTCTTAGTGAGGGTAATAATATATAAGAAGCTATCATAAATAAACATAAACAATAATTCAAGGTGGATAACTAAAAAAAAATTCCATTAAAACTAATCTTGAGCATAATATGGTGGGAATAAAATATGATGAAATAATTCCATATAAATAATCAAATGAGAATGAAACTTAACCATGGATATTATATTAGTTGAATAATCACATGGATTATCAATAAATAATATCATAATGAGGGAATTCATAATGTGGGACATCATAAACATACCATCAAGGCTTCGGCCAAGACACCATACATAATCAGGTAAGACATTAGCCAATACCCAAACTAGTTGTCTCATTAGACCTACTAATGTATAGATGGGCTATAGTGGGCCATTCCCATCACTTACTAAGTCTAATTCATTCCTCATATGAAAGGGGTGAAACATAATCAACATATACACTCATATTGAAACTAGTATATGAAATGTTAATAAATTTCCCCAAACAATAAACATAATCATAAACCATCTAGCATAATATGATAAATGGTATAAAAATAGCATATCTACAGTCAAAATGATCACAAATATTTCAATAAAATATGGTAGATGGTATAATAAGAGATCAAAATCAATTAATAAAAAGATCCAACAAAGAGTGTTGACATAGATGAAAATAATCTAATAAAATCATTCAAAAACTCCTGATAGAAATACCACTTTTACTTTTAAATAATTTATTTAAAAAGATGAAAAATAATAAAATAAAAAAATTTATTTGAAAATGAAATTGTAAAATTTTAATGTATTACTCAATTCATTAAGGTGTTAGGAAATTTGTAATATCATCTCTTTCTATATAAGTTTAAAAAACATCTCCTTTAAACTTTGAAAAAAAGAACATTTAAAAGAGTATTTTTTAAAATAAAGTGTGAGAATTAACCAAATAAATCAATTATGTGTATATGATATAAATCCACATGAAACAATTTTAAATAAAATATAATATAATCATAATTTTTTTCACACATAATCATATCATGACATAATTATTGGAGAAGAAGTCTAACCCAAATAATGAAAATCGGGTTACGAATCCCCTTACCACTTTGTAATCAGTCAAACTGTATGCCCCATAAAAGTAATAATTATCAAATAAAACATTGAATATAATTAATATAAATTTATTCATGATATGATATATCAAATTGAATTATAAATACACCAAAAACAAGGAATAAGTGGTGAATATGTCATATTTCACAGAAAAAAAGCGAGATTAGAAAACTCTCACCTTATGTTCGAAAGCATTCTACACTTATAATTCATGTCCTAAATAATCAAATTATATTAATTGATTACTTAATCCAAAACCTATTTAAAATATATTTGATTTATTATAATTTTATTAAGTTTAATTATGAGAATTTATATGAGTTATAATGTTTAATTTTGTTGTTCCGGGAGTGTTCGTGTCATGGTTTTACGGCAGGTTCCCTTGAGTAAAATATCAAAGTTCTTATCAAATGGGAATAACTTCTCTGAAAGTGAAATTATTTAGGATTAGTAAAATTACAAAATTTTATATGATCTCATATATCATTTGGTTATATGGCATGAGTATGATTCATTAGATAAAATGTTGATGAAAATGTCTTAATTTATTTTGGTGGTTTTTATAACCATCATGAACTTGTGTCATTTTATTTAATATTGTTCTTATATATTGGTTCTAGAACATGATAACACTTATAATATGTATATTAAAATCTTATTTAACCATAATAATGGTTTTTTGACCATCATTTAAGGTGGTAATGGAAAATGAAAACTCATCATCCATGAAGGTGGTGAATCGACACATAAGGAACGATGTTTTAATTTTTAAAATAAAAGGAGAGAATAAGGGATTTGATGATGGATAATACATTAGTACAATAAAAGTCTAGTATATATACGATAATGGAGTTACCATGTCACTTTTTAGGGGGTTAGGATAGGATAATAAAATAAAATAAATTAAAAGAGAAAGAAGGAATATTTTACCTCTTGAATATTGTCTCCTGAAGAACCTCCTTAAGACACTTGGATATGGTCTTTTAGTAAGAAAAATAGGTCTTGTACATGGGGAAGAATCTTAGGAAGGTAATTTTTCATAATTTAAAAAATATTAAAGACTTATGAGGTGTTAGGAGAAGGGGTGGTGAGGGGTGGTATTTATAGGGGAGGAGAGGGGTGTTTTTGGAATATTTTATTCATTTATTTATTATTTTGGCTCAAGACTATAAATAGTGTTGATTTCTATGACTAAGAACAGTAAATAGTGAATGTGAGTTCGAAATAATGGGTTCTTACCTCATCTATACATCATTTATGACAATTCATTCATTTACTTATAATGTTAAATATATTAAATTACCATATTTCACTATTCACAAAAATTTAACTATTTCAGAAAAATAACAAAAATTCACCAAAACCATTTTTCAACATGTAGATATAAAAAATGGAATCCATTTTATGAAAATAATTTAGAAAATATTATAAATTTTATTTTAAAATAAAATCATCATTTTTTTTGAAAAATACTAATCTTAATATTATGATCGATTTTATGAAACTTTGAAAAATTAATTATGGTCTCATAAAATTATATTATAATTATAATACAACAAAATATTAATTTATGAATATATTTTATGAAAATAAATTTTCTTTTAAATAATTATAATAATTATAAGATTATAAATAAACATCTACATTTCACAAAAATACCAACACTTAATTTATCTTTTGAAAAACATTTATTTACTTATTACATGATATAAATATATCATATTTTCATTTATGAGTTACCTAAATTTTATTTATACTTTAATAGGTGAGGTTATTATTCTAATGGATATATTACTTTTTCTAATGGTCACATTACTATTCCAATGGTCATATTAATATTTAATAGTATATCATGGTTTGTTTAAGCTTAGTGTTGCGTGCAACATAAGCTATCAGATAAATTGAATTTATTTAAGAAGATACATACCGAAAAATATTGGGGTGTTATATTTTCCCCTATTTCAATAAATTAAATCCTTGAAATTTAAACTTATGATTGGTAATCATGAAGTTTTCATTTTAAAATAACCTTATGGAAATACCACATCATTGATAAGGCTAATAAAACTTCCTCTTAAATAGAGGGAAAAGACAATGTTATGGTTACTAAAAAACTTTGTTTCCCTATAGGTGAACATTAGTGGGAAGTGAAAACATGGGAATGGAAAAGGAATCTATCTATCAAGCTCTGATGGAGAGTGATAAAGAACATGTTCATTAGAAATTTAACCATAAAAAACCATAAATTAGTGATCGGCTAAAAGACCATTTATTTCTCAATAGGAAAAGTAAACGATTAATGTTTTTGTTCATAAATCCTTTTCCTAGGAGTTGATGGATTATTTTAATATCCATATAAACACTTGGGAAAATAAACTTATTTGATTTCATTCCATGTTTTAAGAATAATCCCTTCCTTTGGATGTCTTTAGATTTATTTCCACTTTATTTCATACACCAGGAGATGGATATTCAAGATGATTTTTTCATACCCAAAGCACTTTTAATGAATCATAAGGTCCTTAAGTCATTACTTTATCCTATAAATATTTATCAAAACCAAATTGGTTAGAATATGTTATCAAATATTTTAAATCATAATTTAACCTTAGAAAATAATATCCACAGTTCAACTTAATCCATTCCAAAAGTAGTTACCTTAAGACTCACTCAAAATACATCAGTCCAAATTCCAAGTCCAACAAAATTTAGAAGGAAGGTTGCTAAATTTTTATATTAAAATTAACATTAGATCCCCCAAACAACATAATGTATCTCTTATTTTCAAATACCAAATATATGAATACCTTGATCACCCTAAAACCTTAATGAAAACACACATGATTCCAAAAATAAAATCTCAGGATGTTGATTGTATTCCTTAAATCCAAATACGCAGTAAACCCAAAAAAGATAACAGAAACTAACTAATTTCATAGTCACCAATAGTATATCATAATCATTAATTTATCATTATTATCTCACCATTGTACACAAGATTAGGGTTGTCTTCCCCAAATCACGTGTTTTCCAAAAGTTCTACTTTACACAACATCACTTCTCTTGGTTATCGGTATTATTCATCAGATGCTTCCAAATCCTTAAAGAAAAAGTTCTATAGTACAATACTTATATATATATACATATCATGATTTTTATAACTAAAATATCATTGATAAAATACTTTTAAAACATAATTATTTAATCCAAATACACAAATACATTAATCATTCTACTTCGACTGTAGTAACAATATAATCTTAACCTTGATCCCTTTGCTTCTTCGGAGCTATATTTCATTAATGATTGGGATATTCATTTACGTAGTGTCCTATATTATTATATTTGAAGCATTAGATGACTTATTTATTTAATTTTAAATCACAATCCTGGAGGTCCTCCTCTCCACACTTATATCAAACTCTTATTCCCTTATAGCAAGTACCAGGGTGTTTCATTCCACAATTATCCCATTCGGGAAAATCCTACTTTCCCCTTTTATCTTTATCCATCATTTTCTATATCATCCTATTCTTCTATTGATTCCTTTCTAAGCAATAAAACTTGGGGAATTTTTTCTCTGTCTTGATAGTTCATGATATTATATTATCATGTGATGAGAATTTTTGGTAGAATAGTTCCCTTCATAGAATTGGATTAAGACCATCAAAGAAATGATCAATATTACTCTTTGGATTATGTACATAGTCTAAAATGTGTTTGGATAAACTTATAAAGTTATCTTTATAATTAACAACATTTTATTATTCCTTTTATCATATATTTGAGAATTTTCTCTCCATATCTACTCATTATTATCTATGAAAATAATATGAAGAACTTTTGTGGTGTTTTGTTTTAACAAAGTTTTTGTATTTTTTGACAACTAACCTTTTTGTATAAGAAGGTTTTTGTTATCCAGGTTTCAAATCCATCTACATCGTATTCAGCTCATCGGATCCAAAAGAATCAGAGGCAAAATTTGTTGTTTTTTGGAAGTTTTCCTTTGTCTTGATCAGGGAAAGAAAGAAGTTACTAAGGGAAGAAATCATATTATTACTGAAGAGTTTTGTTAAAGAAAGTGGAGTTAGGAGTTAGAAAATTTTCATACTTTCTAAACAAAATCAGACAATGCCTTGCTGATTAAGAAGTTCTCACAAATCATGAAAATTATCATGATAAAATCTTTTGATGAAATGGTGGAGAGGTTTATAGAAATTCAACATTTTAGAGTGAAAAATTCCATCGTAATGATATTTTCATCAGAATGAGAAATTCTATTATAATGGGATTTCCATAAAAATGAGATTTCCATCAGAATGGGAAAATATATCGTTATGGGATTTCTATCGTAATTATATTTCCATCATAATGGTAAATTCCATCATAATGAGCATTCCTTTGCAATCACTGAGAAGGAAAAAATTCATAATCACTAAAAATAAAATAGATTCACAGTGGTTTCATTAGGAAGAGGACTCAAAAAAAGAAAATCCAAGATGTTTTTTAAATATTTTAAGAGGTCAAATTTGAAATTTAAATTTGTATAAATCTCAGAGAAATCTAGGGAGGTTTGGAGAAGTCAAAGTTGAAGATTAAAAATGAGAGATTTTTAGATATTTTGAAATTTGAGGAAGTGAGGAATGTTTTAAAGTTTTTTACTTTTGTTTTTTGAGTTTCTTATAAATACTTTCTCAAATAATTCATTCACAGTAACTTTCACGCAAGTAGAAAAGCCATAGTGCTAAATAAATAAAGTGATAGTCATTTCCAGCCAGAGATCTTATGAGGAGGATCAGACAATTGAATGTTTTTACCAGATTGAGAAACATTATATTGAGAAGATCACATTCAATCAATCAAATTGTGTCAATCGAAATGAAGAATATCATATTTAGAATTTGAGCAGAGTTTTAGTTTTGCATATTGAGAATGGGTTAATCATATTGAGTCTTTAGTATTGAGAGAAATGGATCTAGACTAATCATATTGAGAGAATTAGATCCAAACACATCATATTGAGAGAATCAGATCTAGTCTCATCGGATTGATAAAATAAGATCTATCCAAATCGCACTGAGTATTCAAACCAAGAAATTATAGAGAAGATTCAGCAAAGTATTTATTCCTTTTTTATCTCAATTATTTTATAAGAAAACATTATAAACTGATGGGAGTCAATATAATCTTTCATATCAGTTGATAAAAGGTGTCTAACAGGATTTGGCATAAGTTGTATTCACTTATTCATAATAGTGGATTTCCATAGACCCATGGGAGTGACTATGGAAAGGATGTAGGTTCTCACACCAAGGTTGAACCTTGTAAATTTTGTGTGCTTTACTTTCTTTCCTACTTTTTCATGCATAATTATTTGTTAAAAGGTGATAAGGAAATAAATCTTAATAGGTTGAAGGGATTAAGTTTTTAAAGTTTTGAAACTTATAAAAAGTGAACATCTGATTCAAACCCCCATCCCAGTTGTGATTTTATCCTTTGGAAATTCAATTTGTATCATAGGGGGATTCCCTTGTTGAATCCTTATCATGTATAATATCAATTCTATAAATAGTATAATAATTCCTACATTTGATGGAAAAAATTATTATGGATTGAAAAATAGAATGATTCTTTATCTTCTATCTCTTGTCCGGGAATTTTTTGATGTTGCTACAGTTGGGTTTCCACCTATTGAAAAATATTCCCCAATGACCTTTGTTGATAAGAGAAATATAGAAGTTGGTGGAAATGATAGAAATTATATTCTTATGTCCTTATCAAAAAATGTTTCTTAGAAGGTGATGGGTCTCAATACTTTAAAAAGTATATTGGACAAGCTATAAAGTGTTTTTGAAGGGAATACAAAAGTTAAGGAAACAAAGATACAAATATGGCGTAGTAAGTATGAAGACATAAGAATGAGAGATAAAGAAACAATTGGTGAATAATTTACCAGAGAAAATGAAATTGTTTAAAATATCAGAGGATTTAGAGATGTCCTGGAAGATTATACAATTATGAAGAAACTTATGAGAAACTTTCCAGATAGGTTTGATTCTAAAATTTCTCCTTTAGAAGATAAGAATGATTTATCTCTTGATTAATTACATAACTTTCTTGTTGATTATTAAATGAGTAAATATTCAATTTTTAAGAATAATATAAAAGATAAAATGACTTTTGAAGCTATGAGAAAGATAAAAATCCAAGATATTGAAGAAGCTATCCTTATGAGTCTTAAGACAAAGAGGATGATGTTTTGAATGAAAAAATAATTTCTCTTATATATAATAACTATCAAAGAGGAAGAGGAAAGTATAGAGGTAATATTCCTCTCAAATTTTTTGAGTGTGGTGGAATCCGAAAATTTTCTATGAATTTCCCCAAGAAGAAAGTTGGAGAATATCGAGACGATTCTGATGAAAAAACTCATTGGAAGAAGTGGAATAAAAATTATAAAGAAGAAAAGTCTTCCAATAGATACAAGAATAATTTTACTGAAAAAAAATTATGTTGAGTTAGAAAACTAAATAGGGCTAAAATGACAACAATTATTTGGAAGATGAAAGTTAAGAAAAATTCAGAACCTTCATTGCAAAAGCTTAGAAAACAAAATATTACTATAAGAATGAATAAGGTGATGAAGAATCTTATAAAGAGTATCAGATCAGAACAAACTTTTTGATGTATTGAGAAAAACCAAACTCTGAAGAAAGAAATTATAGTAATTAAGAAAGATTGTGAAGAAGTTTCTTATGTAAGAAAATATTTCATTAAGCAAGAAGATGAATACATTCAGAATATTTTAAGTTACAAACATAGAATTGATGAACATGGAAAGATGATTAAATATCTTAGTAAGAATATGGAATAAAAGGAAGAATACGTTAACAAGTTTCAATAAAAACTTATTGAGTCCAAAATTACCTTGAGGAAGATGAATTAAAACTTTAATAAATCTTTAGAAGTAAAATTTGAGACTTCTAAAGATTCTGAGAAGGATCAATATAAGAATTAGGTAAATCTTATCTTACCAAAAATAATGTTTCATCTGATTATTTTAACATGTTAGGTTCTTAAAAAAGTATTGGGAAATATTGGGTTGATAAATTATGCGATAAAACTATCAAATCTACAAAATTAGATAACTCATTCAAAAGAAAATATGGTCCACATCCTGAGTATGTTAGAGTTGAAAGAAGTTACCAACCTAAAAAAAGTTTCAATAGATAAAGATCTTATTTCAATAGAAAATAAAGATTTGATGGTTATTTTTAGTGTTATAGAATCTATGGGAACATGGCTTATAATTTTTGGCATAACTTATCCTTACACAAAAGAAGGTTTGAGAAGAATGGAAGAAATAGTGAAAGTAGAATGATCAACTTTCCTAACTTATAGAAAGTTGAAAAAGTAATTTTCAAGATGTTAGAAACTTTGTAATAAGAAATAAATTCGAATATCTGGAAGATGTTTCTAGAAGATGTGATCAAGCTATTCATCATGCTGAAATATTTATGACACTCCTTCCAAAAAAAGTTTTTTATGATAGAAAAGAAAATAAAATTGAAAATAAGAAAGTTGAGGAAATATATTTTGTTGTTGAGACATATTTAAAATCAAGTAAAAGAAACAAACCATGGATACTTGATAGTGTTTTTTATTCACATATAACAGGTGATATAAAAATATTGAATCATGTTGAAAGTCATGATGGAGGAGTAGTTACCTTTGATAATGTTAGTTCCTTAAAAATTAGAGGAATCAAAATAGCTAATATTGAAGCCGAAAAGTTGAAATCTAAGGAAGTTTTATTTGTTAATGGGATAAAACATAACTTACTTAGTGTAAGTAAAAATTTTTATGATGTAAAAGAATATGTTTTTAGAAAATATGTTTGTTTCATCAAAATTGTGAAATATGTAAAATTCAATACAAAAGTAGAAAGAACCATTAGGAATATCTTCCAAATATAGTAATTCAATAGCTCCTATTACTTGATTGAGAATGATAAAAACAAATTGTGGCATAAAAACTTGGTCACCTTGGACAGAAAATTATGAAAAAAATTCTAAATTTGATGCCATTCAAAACTTTTCAGAATTGAAAAGAAGTGATGAAGATGTTTTTATTACTTGTCATTAAGGAAAGATTACTAACAAAAATCATAAAATAGTTGAGATTCAATCTACCATACCAATTGAGCTTATTCATTCTGATTTATGTGGTCTGATGAGAAATCAATCAACAAAAGAATATTTATGCTTTATCACTTTTATTTATGATTTTAATCGGATGAAAACATCATTATTATAAAGTATACATCATAGGCTATTGAAATGTTCAAGTTCTTTAGAAAATATGTTGATAGAGAAATAGGGGTTTCTATAAAGAAGTTGAGAATAGATAATGGTACCATATTCACAAACAATACTTTTGAAACTTATCTAAGAAAGCATGGTATCAAGCATCAGTATAGTGATCCCTATACTCCACAACAAAATATATTATCATAAATAAAGAATATAATCTTGGTGGAAATGGGAAGAATTATGTTAGAAGAATACAAACTTTCAAATTTCTATTAGAGAGAAGTTTTTAGTACTACTTTACATGTTCAAAATAGATGTTTTTTTAGTTCAGAAACCAACATGACTCCTTATGAAATGTTGTATAAAAAAATACCTTCATTTAAATAATTCAAAGTTTTTGGAAGTCCATGTTTCATCAAAATCAAAAATTCAGAATTGGGAATGTTTGATGAGAAAGTTGAGGAATGAACTTTTATAGGTTATTCACCAAATGTAAGAAGTTAAAAATTTTGGAATAAATTTTTACAAAAGATGGTGGACTCATATGATGTGAAGGTAATTGAGAATCAAAGTTCCTTAATAAGATTTGATGAGAATACCGAGGAGGATAAAATGTATAATTCCAACAATAGTGAAAGTAATTCAAAACATCCTTATCAAGATTCAATAGAATTATGTGATGATGAAGTTTCAGTTGGGAAAGAAATTTTAAAATTTCCTACCTTACAAAAACATGTTGAATCCAAAAACATTATTTGGAATCATAAGGCTCTAGTTCAGACAAGAAGAAAGTTGAGATTAGAAAATCAGATTTCACTTATATAAAAAGTCAAACTAGAATCAGTTTCAGAATCTATTTAACAAAAAGAAGGGGTGGATTCTATGAATGAAGAGTTGGATCATATTGAGAGGAATTAAACATGATAACTTGTTTCACAGCCATCAAATAAAATTGTTATCAGAACCAAGTGAGTTTACATAAAAAATTTAAATGAACATGGAGAAGTTTCAAGAAACAAATCCATGCTTGTTTGTAAAGGATATGTATAGGTGGAAGGTGTGGATTTTGAAGAAACTTTTTCCCCATTTTCAATATTAGAAACTATTATAATATTTATTTTAGTATCCACACATCATAATTAAGAATTTTATCAGATGGATGTAAAGTAAAATTTCGTAAATTGTAAAATTGAGGAAGAAGTTTACACTGAACAACCATGTGGGTTTCTACTTGATGAGGATGAAAAAAAGTTTGTAAATTGAATAAATATTTGTATGGACCGAAATATACTCCACATGATTGGTATTATACAAATGAAAATTGTTTGAGAATGTTTAAATTTTCTAAATGAAAATTTGATAGAAACTTATATGTGAAATATGTTTACTTCGGATCCCTAATTCTAATTATTTATGTAGATGATATAATTTTTGTTGGGGATAAAGAATACATTTGTAAAAAAATTTCTGAGGAAATGGAGAAGAATTTTGAAATTTCTATGTTAGGATAATTAAATTTATTTCTTGGATTACAAGTTTAAAAAAAAGAAAAATAAATTTTATTATCTCAAGAAAAGTATGCTAGGGAATTTTTAATGAAGTTTGGGATAGAAAAATATAGAGAAGTTTCAACTCCTATTAGTGAGTAAAAAGTTGAGTAAAGATTAATCTAGAATAAGTGTAAATCAGAAATAATTTAGAAATAAGATATATAAGTCTTCTTTACCTTACATCCTCAAGGCATGATATTGTTTATGCTGTGACTTTATGTTCCAAGTATCAAAGTAATCTGAAAGAATCAAATATATTGGAATAAAATAGGATTTTGAGATATGTTATAGGAATAACTTCACATGGGTTATTATACAAAATAAACAGTGAGATAAAGTTTCATGGTTATACTGATACTGATTGGGATGGAGATTGTAATGATAGAAAGTAAACCTTAGGAGGAACATTTTTCTTGGGTGAATGTTGTGTGAGTTGGAATAGTAAGAAATAGAGTTTAGTAACTTTGAGCACAACTGAATCTGAATATGTTGCAGCTACTCAAGATTGTAATCAAATATTGTGGATGAAATTTTATCTGGAAGATTATAAAGTAAAAGTTTCTAAACCATTGAAGATACTTTGTGATAATCAGACTGCAATTTATCTTTCTAAGAATAATGTCCAACATTCAAGATCAAAGCACATTGATATAAAGTTTCAATTTATAAAAGAGAAATTTACCACTGGAGATGTTTTTTGGAATACATTTAAACAAAGTATTCGATTACTAATATCTTTAAAAAAGCAATTCCAAAATAATGGTTTGTATAATTGAGGCTACAACTTCATGTTCAGCCTCCTCCCATGTCTTCCTGAACCTCATAAGGAAGAACCGCCCCCACAGTTCTTTGGATATGTTGACAATGGGGGGGGGAGAAAGTAATGAATTTATATTTTGTAAGAAATTTTTACTTATATTTATTTTATGAATCTAAAGATGTGGTTATCATAGAATGGGGGAGAGAAAAAGAAAAGTGATAGAAAAAGAAAAGTAATAGAAAAAGAAAATTTAAAGAGGAAAAGATAAAAGTGTTGGGGGAGTTTATCTATACATGGCCACAAAATTTTCTTTCCACTGAGGGATGTAATTACTTCAAAAAAATTAATTTATCTAGTAGTATGGTGTTAGGAAACTCTCTTTTGATAAAGGTTATGTTTTGATAAAAGTCAAAAAAACTTGAGTTGTGAAAAAATTCTAAGATTCAAAAAAGTTATTAACAAGGGTTTTAAAAAAATCCAAAGGGAGAGATTGAAGAACCTTTGTGGTGTTTTGTTTTAATAATATTTTTGTATTTGTTGAAAACTAACCATTTTGTATAAGAATGTTTTTGGTTATTTAGGAATCAGATCCATCTATATCATATTAATCTCACTAGATCCAAAAGAATCAGAGGCAAAAATTGTTGTTTGCTATAATTTTTCCTTTGTTGTAATCAGAGAAAGAAAGAATTTGCTAAGGGAAGAAGTCATATTGTTTCTAAAGAGGTTTGTTAAAGAAATTTAAGTCACGAGTTAGAAAGTTTTCATACTTTTTAAACAATATTATATGATTATTTTCTAATCAAGAAGTTCTCACAAATCATGAAAACTTTCATGATAATAGCTTTTGAAGAAATGGTGGAGAGATTTGAGGAAATTTAAAATTTCATAGTGAATAATTCCACTGTAATGAAATTTAAATCCGAATGGGATATTCCATCATAATTAGATTTATATCATAATGTGATTTCCATCAGAATGGGAAAATCCATCATAATGGGATTTCTATCATAATGAGATTTCCATCATAATGAGAAATTCCATCATAATGATAATTCCTTCGTAATAACTAAGAAGGAAAAAAATTGTAATCACTAAAAAGGAAATAGATTCATAATGAGATGAGAAGGAAACAAATTTATAATGTGATGATTACAAATAAGGATCAAAAGAAGAAATTTCCAAAAGTTTTGTGAATAGTTTAAGTGGTCAAACTTGAAATTCAATTTTTCCTAAATCTAGGAGAAATCTAAGAAGTTTTTGAGAAGTTAATGTTAAAGTTTAAATGTGAGAGATTTTTGAAGATTTTGAAATTTGAGGAAGTGGGGAAAGTTTTTAAGTTTCTGGATTTTGTTTTCTGAGTCACCTATAAATACCTTCCCAGATCATTAATTCACAGTAACTTTCATGCAAGCATAAAAAGAAGAGTGCTGAAGAAATCAAGTGAGAGTCATTATTGGCCAGAGATCTTATGAAGAGGATCATACAATTGAATGTTTGTTTACCAGATTGAGTAACATCATATTGAAAATATTGTATTTAGTCAATCAGATTGAGTTAATCGGGATGAAGAAGATCGTATTGAGAATTTGAGCAGATTTTGGGTTTTTAGGTTGAGAATAGGTTTATCGTATTGAGTCCATCGTATTGAGGGAATAAGATCTAGACTCATCATATTGAGAGAATCAGATCCAAACTCATTGTATTTAGAGAATTAGATCTAGAATCATCATATTGAGAAAATTGGATCCAATGAAATTGGACTGAGGATTCAGATTGAGAAATTGTGGACCAGATTCAATGAAGTCATTATTATTTTGTTTGGATCAATTTTTTTATAAGAAAACATTATAAAATGATAGGGGTCAGTACAATCTTTCATATTAGGAGATAAAAGGCGTCTAACAGGAGTTTTACAAGTTGTATTTACTTCTTAATAATAGTGGATTTCCATATACCCAAGGGAGTGGCTATGGCAAGGATATAGGTTCTCACACTAAGGATGAAATTTGTAAATCTTGTGTGATTTAATTGCTTTACTACTTTTTCATGAATGAGTATTTAATAAAAGTTGATAAGGAAATAAATCTTAACAGGTTTTAGGGGTTAAGTTTCTATTTTTTTTGAAACTTATAAAAAGTACATAACTAATTCAACCCCCCTTCTCAGTTGTGATTTGATCCTGAAGTTCAATTTTCCTAAGAAATATTTCTTAAAATCCTTTCACTACATGCTTTAAATTTACTTTCACACCTTTAGTGTTTTGAATAAATGACCACTATTGATCCGCATCTCCTGAGAGATGATAAACATCCATGATAACCTTCTCCCATTCACTACTTCCCAAAGCAAGAAATATCTTCTCTAAGGAACATATCCACTATTCATATACAAATATATTTTTAGTCCCATTGAATAATGAGTTTTTTTGCATTTATCATTCTAACATTGTCACACCGCATTATAGATCAGGATGATCCATGTGAGTAAGGTTATTTCTCACAACCTGGGTCAGTTGTCCCAGTATAGTTATAATTTTTTCAGATCCAGTTGCAGTTCTAGCTCCCACATCATTATCTTGCATAGGAGGTTAATCCCTATATGGATTACGTGTATTGATGTAGTTTCTATTCTTTCTACTAGTATTCATATCTAATCAATGGCATAAACTATATTAGATAATAAAATTATGAAACATAACGTATAATCTAAAACTAGTGATACCCTTAACATAAATTGAAAATATAGGTATACATAATATCAAAAATTAAAAGATTAGTTAATTTGGGAATATTCTAAAAATATGTTATAGGGTTACATTTCCCTAATCTATGTTTTCTAAATCCTATATCCAAAGTTTCTACTAAAATTGATCTGACACCAACTGTAAAGACCCCAACCCCAATAGCCTAAATCCGGTGCCTTACTTTATTACATTGGTATTAAGTACAAGTGATTGCATCCCAGAGGACCAAAAATTTTAGTAGCTTTGGAAAGCTAGATAAAAACATAAGAAAAAATAAAACATAAGAAAGGGGTGATATTAGATGCTCAGGTAGGATAAGCATACAAAATAAGCTACTATAAATAAACATAAAAAATAAGGAAATGTGAATAACTAAAAACACATTCCATTTAAACATAATCATGAGCATAATATGGTATTAATAAAATATGATCAAATAATGTCATATAAATAATCACATAAAAATGAAACTTAACCATGGATATTTTACTAGTAAAATAATCACATGTATTATTAATAACTAATCTCATAATGAGGTAATTCATAATTCAGGACATAATGAGTATACCATCAAGGCTTAGACTAAGACACCATACATAATCAGGTAAGACATTAACCACTACCCAAACCATTTTTTCTCTTGCGACCTACCTATGCATCGAGGGGCTATAGCAGGCCCTTCCTGTTATTTACTAAGTCCAATTAATTCCTCAAATTATATGGGTGAAACATAATCAACATATACATTCATATTGAAACCAGAATATTAAATGTTAATAACTTTCCCTAAACAATAAACATAATCATAAACCATCTAGTATAATATGATGAATGATATCAAAATAGAACATCTACAGTTAAACTTATCATAAAAAACTCAATAAAATGTAGTAGATGGTATCAAAAGAGATAAAACTAAATTTAAAAAAAGATCCAATAATTTTTTTTTGACATAGATGAAAATAATCTAATAAAATAATTGAAAAATTCATGAGATAAATACTACTTTTACTTGGAAATAATTTATTTAAAAAGCTACACAATTATAAAAGATTTTTTTTTGTTATAAAATGAAATTGTAAACTTGTAAAGGATTAATAAATACATTAATCTTACATGAAAGCTGGAAGATCCTCTCATGCTGTATAAGTTAAAAAAACATTTCCTTTAAACTTTGAAAAAAATAACATTTAAAAGAGTATTTTTTAAATGAAAGTGTGAGAATTAATAAAATGAATAGATTATGTATATTAACTTTAAATACACATAAAAAAAGTTGATATAATACATAATATAATAAAAATTTATTTCACCTAGAATCATATAATTACATAATCATTGGTGTATATTTTTAACCCAAAGAATGGAAATTTGGTTAAGAATTCTCTTAAGACTTTGTAATCTATCGAAATGTATGCCCCATAAAATTAATAATTATCAAATTAAATATTAAATACCATAAAGATAAATTGATTAATGATATGATATATCAAAGTTATGTATAAATACACCACACATAAGGAATAAGTTATGAATAAGTCATATATCATAGAAATAAGTGAGATGAGAAAAATCATAACTTATGTCTGAAAGCATTCTACACTTGTAATTAAAATCATAGATAATCAAATTAGTTTAATTAATTACTTAATATAAAAACTATTTGACATATATTATATTTATTATAATCTTACTAAGTTAAATTATGGACTTCTTTATGAGTTATAATGTTTAATTTTTTTCTGGGAGCGTTCATTTCATGTTTTTATAGTTGGTTGCCTTGAGTAAAATATGGGAGTTCTTGTCAAATAGGAATAAATTATCCAGAAGTGAAATTATTTAGTATTAATGAACTTATATAAGTTTATATTATGTCATATATCATTTGGTTATATTGTATGATTATGATTCATTAGAAAAATTATTGATGAAAATGTCTTAATTTATTTTTGACAGTTTTTACGACCATCATGAACTTGTGTCATTTTATTTAATATTGTGAATATATATAGGTTAAAAAATATTATATAACTTATAATATGTATATCATAATATTATTTAACCATAATATTGGTTTCATGACCATACTTTAATGTGGTAATGGAAAATGAAAACTTGTCGTCCATGAAGGCGGTGAATCGACACATCACAAACGATGTTTTCATATTTAAAATAAAAGGAGAGGAGAAGGAATTTGATGATGGATAATCCATTAGAAAAATAACATTAAAGTATATATATGATAATATATTTTCCATTACATTTTTTATAGGGTATGTTATAAGAGGATAAGAAAATAAAATAATTTTAAAGAGAAAGGAGGATTTTACCTCTTGAATATCGTCTCCTTGGGAACCTCTTTAAGACACTTGGATTTGGTCTTTTAGTAAGTCCAGAAGGTCTTGGAAATGGAGAATAATATTGGTAAGGGAATTATACATAATTTATAAAAGATTAAATTCTTATTAGGTGTGATGAGAAGGGTTGGTTAAGGGTGATATTTATAGGGAAGGAGAGGGGTGTATTTTTTGAATATTTTATTCATTTATTTATTATTTTGGGTCAACACTATCAATAATATTGATTCTTGTGACTAAGTACTATAAATAGTTCATGATATTTCTAACTAATGGTTTCTTAACTCATCAATACATCATTCATGACTCAATAATTCATTTATTTACTTATAATGTTAAATACTGAAAATTATCGTATTTCACTATTCACAAAAAATTCAACTATTTCATAAAAATATCAAAAATTCACCATAACCATTTCTTGATATGTAGATTTAAAAAATAGACTCCATTTTATGAAAATAATTTTCTAAATATGAGACATTTTATTTTTAAACAAAATCATCATTTATTAAAAAATACCAATTTTAATATTATAACTGATTTTACGACACTTTGAAAAATTGATTATGGTCTCATAAAATTATATTATAATTATAATGAAAAAATTAATTTATGAATCAATTTTATGAAAATAAATTTTCTTTTAAATCATTATATTAACTATTTAATTGTAAATAAACATCTATGTTTCACAAAAATACTAACACTTTATCATTTTAAAAACATTTATTTTTTATTCCATGATATAAATATATAATATTTTTATTTATGAGATGCCTAAATTTTATTTATACTTTCATAGTCTAGGTTATTATTCTAATGGTCAGATTATTATTCCTAATGGTCACATTACTATTCCAACGGTCATGTTAATATTTAATAATATATCATGGTTCGTTCAAGCTCAGTGTTGCATGCAACATAAGCTATATAATAAATTGAATTTATTTAAGAAGATACATAACATAAAATATTGGGGTGTTACATATATGGATATGTGTCATGGGATGATGAGGTGATGTGATGCATGAGATTTATGTTGTGATACTTAGCCCATGTGTCTTCGTGTTGGATTCTTTTAGAGAGTGATGACTCATGACATATGATGTTAGGGAAGAGTGGAAAACTAGTGGGGAATTGGTAGTGGGGTAACCTTGTTTTATTACTATAATATATGATATCTTTTACGTGTTACTTGGTGAGAGATAGCCATTCTGAGGTTGGGAACTTAGCATACATGTTTAGGTGATGAGGTAGTTTCACTTGTTGTTAATTGGAATTTAGCATGATTTCTTTTTCTTTTTCATGAGAGGATCTTACTAATTACACCTTTTATGATCACCCTATGTATATAGAAACTGTTTTTTATGTCAATAAGATTAGGTTGGAGAGAAGACTAAATAATACTAGCTAGTGGTTTTGCATGAGATTTTTGGGATTCTTGGTCGCTGCCAGATTTATTCTTTGATACTTATAGTTTTCCTTTATAGTTATTTTAGTTTTATATGAAATTAAATGTATGAAATTGGGATCTCTTTTATATTTATGATCAGGAGATGATTGGTAGCCTATCTTATTTCTATCTTCTACATGTTTCTCTTAGAGGTTAATACTTTCTATTTGTATGTATGATATACCCTCAATACTTTTCCCCAACTTGTGTCTTATTAGAGGTGAGCTTAGGGTGGTCACTATCCAACTTCTCTCATTTACATACCATGAGGGTTACCTTTGGGGGGAGGGGGTTATGAAATATTGGTATCAGAAGGCTTAGGTTGAGGGAGAAGATAGAGTTTGGGTTTAGGAATAGGTGAGGACAACATAGGTTGGTAAGGAAACAATGTTAGCTAAGCTTAGTACGTGATGCAAACAAGAGAGACTAGTTGATACATGGGTATTTAGGACCCCTGTGATTTTATGCACATTATTTTAAGTTTACTAAGATTATTACGTGAAGTGATACCAGTTGTGGGTAGAGACATAGGAAAGGATCATGCATCATTATTCATTGTGCTTGTGTTTTAAATGGGTATACCTTGTAATTAAGTTAAAACCTTAAAAGTATAAAATAAGTAATTAATTAATGTTAAATATTAAATATTATATGTTTATGAGTCTCTATTTTTTTTAGGTATGGCTCCAGGTCTATGTCCCCACCAGGCTCGTGAAAGGATGTTCAACAAGACACAAAAACAGACCACCACAAAGTAGAATTTGACAATGATAACACTTAGAGGAGGAAACTAAAAGAGTTTCAATGTCAGAGTCTTAAAAAGTAAAAAAGGATCTATTTTAGACTCAATGATATAAGGTTTGTTAGAGGAGGTTTATATATCTTTTAGTTTGATCCTTTCTTATAAATATTACTTATTTTCATTAGTTTTGATAATGTTTCTTGGAGTAGCAAGGTAGTGGTGGATATTGTTCCTTGGGGATCATGAGGATTCATAGGTCTTTTGGGAAAATTTTAGGAACTGATTCTAAGTGGAGTTTCTTTCCTCGACTATGAAGGTGGATAATATCTAGGAACTTATTACTCTTAAATAGGGGAGTTCTAGTGTGTGGGAGTTTAGGATCCATTTTAGGACCCTTCTCCGATATTCTTCAGAACTATTTCTAGATAAGGAGGCCAGGGTGAGGTACTTTGATGAGGCTTTGCATCCAAATATCCATCACCAGATCACCTTGTTCATGTTGTAGAAATATATCTAGGTGATGGAGAGAGTATAGGTTGTTTATGGGACATTTTCTAGACTCAGGTAGTTATGATAGGGGAGTAATCTAGATTCCTCATGAAGTATAGATATGGTTTAGGGGTCCTAGATTTTGAATATCTGGGGGTAGGTCTCATCCCTATTCATCTCATTTCTCTAAGGGAAGTAGCTCTCAGGAATTTTCTAAAGTACTAGAGACATATATTTTTTATGGAGACCAAGGTTACTAGCTATGAGAGTTCCCGACCTTACTGAGCAGGAAGTGTGCACCGGATGTTCCACTTCAGGTTCCTCCATTGAGGAAATTTTAGCAAAGGAAGAAACAATAAGATTATATAGCTTAGGATCAATGGATAGGAGATAATTCAAGCATGAGACACCCCTAAGACACTCCTTTCCATTAGAGATAAGAGTTTGACCATGGATGTGGTCTTTATCAGGGTCATAGAGGTTTTGGAGTAGGTCATGGTTAGTTTAATTATCTATAATTGCTAGTGGTGAGTGATCCAGATGTCATTTGAGGCACCCTTACTTGTTTTCTACTTGGATCATTTACTTATTTGATTTAGGAGATACACACTCCTTCATATCACCTTCCCTAGTCTATTATTTGGGACTTGAGGTAGAGATATTTCCAGTTCCCTTGGAATTGAATACACTAGTTGGAGGTTGATATTATCTGTATGAAGAATTTAGATACTATGATCTAGTTATGGGGTAGAACCACTATTGGGGAGATTTACTATGTTTTCATATATATCCTTATAACATCATCCTCAATATGGATTAGTTGTAATCAGTGTATACTCTTGTGGACTGATTCAAGAGGCAGGTTGTGTTCTATGAGGCTGATGGAGATCTAGTAGAGTTCATTAGAAATCGAGAACCTCATATGGGTCAGAGGTGTATTCTGTACTTATATTTCTTTATGGTTGATCATATGATAATCTCTTTAGAGGTTCAGCTGATGGTGTTTCCATGGGTTATGGAAGAGTTCCCAGATGATTTTCTTTAGAAGGTTGTAACATTTCCCCCTCGACAAGAGATTGAGTTTGAGATCAAGAAACAATGAGATATTTCTCATATATCTATGTATCTGATAAGATTACACATTCTAAGTTGTGAGAGATGTAGATAAAAATTGATGATCTATTGTATCAGGGTTTTTTTCAGACGAGTGTGTCACCTTGGGGTGCACCAAATTTTTTGTAAAGAAGTCTAATAAATTTTTATGTATTTTTATCGATTATCATCACTTGAATCAGGTGATAGTGAAGAAACTCTATCATATTTCATGGATTGATGATTTTTTTGATCAACTAAAGGGAACAATTTAGTTATCAAATTTGGATATTTGACCAGGATATCATTAGATGCAGGTAAAAGATAAGGATATTCCAAAGACCACTTTATAATGTTGTCATAGTCATTATGAGTTCATTAAGATATTGTTCGGTGCGATGAATTCTCTAGCTGTGTTCATTGGTTTTTTGAATGCATTGTTTAGATAATTCTTAGATCATTTTATTGTTGTTTTCATTGATGAAATCCTTATGTACTTCACATATTATAATAGTATATAGATCATTTGTGTGCAATTTAGGGAGTTCTTCATTATAAAAAAACTATTGAGGATGTTTTCAAAGTGTGATTTATAGGCTTGTGACGTTTGTTTATTTGGGAATTTAATATCCTATTAAGGAGTATCTATGGATCCTTTGAAGATCAAAGTAGTTATTTCTTGGGAAACCCCCAATATAGTTGTTGAGGTGTGGCGTTTCCTTGGTCTTACAAGTTACTATAGGAGGTTTTGGATGATTTCTATCAGGTTGAGACTTAATTGATATCTTTGACTAGAAAGGATCAAGTATTAATATGGGATGATTAGTATCATGAAGCTTTCAAGTAACTAAAGGAGAAGTTGGTTAGTTATCCTGCCATTTATTTTCTAGTAGAGGGAGTTCAGTTTAATGTTCTATGTGATGCTTAATATCTTGGTTTGGACTATCTTCTGATATAGAAGAGATCAGTTTTGTAACATCCCTCCTATCCTCATTGGCTTGAGTCAAGGCATAATTACTACTTGGCCTTAGGTGACATCCCCAAGATGAAAAATACTGGCAATAAATACCAAGGGATTTAATACAGTTGTGGAACGATTTGACCTTTGAAAATAAAACATCCAAAACCAGGCATACCATAACCAAAAACTGCTAAATGGTGCATGATAAAAATGTATACAAATAAAACTATATCAATTAATGATCAAACACAACTACAACTATGAACCACATCATATTACTAAGAAGAAACCAAACTAGAATGAAAAAAACAAAGCGGAAGACAAGACTTACAAAACTTGAGGACTCCAATGTCACCAACTCCACTTCTCCCAACATTATAAAAGCTCCAACTCCAAAATAAATACTCAAAGTATCATTAATAACCACTTAAAAAATGTGATTATTTTCCTTTATCTATGTCTTGATAAAAAATATCTTCAAAAGCACCAAAATTATAAAGCAGGGGATGAGTAATGAAACTCAGTAGGTTTTCCCCAAATTACTTCCCTACTCATGCCACTAGGATAAAACATGTTAGAAAATTTATATAAAACAATTTATATAAATCAATTTGAAATGGTTTATATCAGAATATAAAAAAATTTCCAAACCAAAATATTTTTCCCAACTAAAGCCACTTCCAAGGAATGTAACCACCAAACACTTTAAAAAAATTTCTCAACTTCCATTTTTGGCATACCCATTCCATTCCACATATCCAAATTTCCACAAATTCATGCCTAGGTGATATTTCCATAATCATGAGCATTATCTCATTGATCTACCAAGTTGTCATAAGATAACCATAAATTAGTGGCCCAAGGGAACACACCCTTTCCACAGGGTCATTCTAATGCAAATTAACACACGCCAACCAATTATGCCAAGACCATGCCAAAACAATTGTGTAAAACCATTTCAATAAAAAAAAATTTATTTAAAAACTTTCCATAAAACCCTTTTTTCATAAATCAAACCAAATAACCATTTTTAAAAACATCATTTAAAAATAATTCAACAAGGTACTTTTCACAGCAATTCCACAATTCAAAAAACCATCACTAAAGAATGTTTATTCCAAGATTTGTACAAAAATTTTACAATAATTTCAAGTAATTGAAAAAATTAGAAACTAAGACATCAAGTTATAATAATAGGAATCAAGAGTGAAGCATCCTACCTCATAATTTATGGTGAAAACAAAGAACGACATCAATTCTTCAACAAAATCGAGTTGAATCCCCTAAAACCCACCTTATATCTCATTACCTAACATCAACACAATCATATATCATCACAATTGGCATCCAATATCTTTGATATATCCCAAATGTATCAGATATATGAATCTAATATAGGTAAGAGGAGTAAATCTAAGGAAAAAGACCAAGAACATAGACTTACCATGGAATACAACCTTCAATGAACTCATTTTTTCCAAAAAATCACTCCCAAATCAAAGGGAAGATTATAAATGGACTTTGGGGGGAGTAAAAACCAATTTAGTGTTGAAATAGATAAAAAATGAGTGGTTTATAAGAAAAACTGATTTAGAATCAAATTTTTAGGATCTCACTGTTAACCATGCATGGTTAGTCACACTGTTCGGAAAACTGTGCGCTAACCGTGAAAATGACTCTATCCCCAAAATCATGGTTACTCATAGGTGGCCACATGGTTTGTCTAAAATGTGAACCTACCGAAATCCCACCACCTCTCTTTTCATGGTTTTTTGTAGGAGTTTCACAGTTTTCACTAACAATGATCAAAACATAAACCTCCATAAAAGAACCAAATACATTCAAAATGTCCTCCAAACCCTCTTAAACTTCACTAAAACACTTTACATACTTAAAATAAATAAATTAAGGTTTAATTACTTGAAACTAGGGGTGATAAATTCCCCCAAACATTGGATTTTCCATCCTTGAAAATAGGAAAACTAACATTTATCTGAAAGAGCTCGGGCCATTTCTCAACCATTTCCTTCTCCCATTCCCAATTTTCCTCCTGAATCAAACCATGTTTCCATAAAATCAACCCTAGATCGATTCACTTTACATACAAGACTTTCTCTTGTCTATCTTGAATTTATACTATCATATGAACCAATGAAGCATTCGTCTCTAGGTAAACATGATACCATTTAATCACATGGTTAGGATCAAGCTAATACTTTTTCAATTGAGATACATGAAATACATTATGCACTACACTGAACTGTGGTGGAAAATCCAACCAATACACCACTTCACTAATCCATTCAAGTATCTCAAAAGGCCCTATGTATTGAGGAGATAACTTTCCCTTATTTTAAAAATGATGATGCCTAAATCTTGGAGATAATTTCAAGAATACATGATCACTCACCTCGAATGACAATGGTCATCGATGGTGATCCGCATATAATTTTTGATGACTATGATCCATCTCCATCTATTTTCTGATCAAATGAATCTTCTCCATTATCTCTTGGACAAGTCTTGGAACTACCAGTGAAGTCTCACCTATTTCCACCCAACAAAGTGGATAACGATAAAGATGCCCATACAATGCTTCAAAAGGATCTATATGTATCAAGGCCCGATAACTATTATTATATGATAACTCTACTAATAGTATGTATTTATCCCATGATCCATAAAAATCCATTAAACAAGACCAAAAAATGTATTCCAACTCTTTTATCATCCTTTCATATTGTCCATCCATCTAAGGATGATACATTGTACTCATAGTCAACTAATCCCAACGTCTTACTATAGGATTTTAAAAAACGATACATAAACCTCAGATCTTGGTCCTATATTATTGAAACTAGAATTCCATTCCTTTTTAATACTTCATGGATATAAATTTTAGACAATTCATCTATCGCATGAGATTCATGAATAGGTATGATATGGGATGACTTTGTGATCTTGTCCATTATCACCCATATGACATCGTGTTTCCAAACATTTTATGTGAGAACTATCACAAAATTCATGACTATATGCTCCCATTCCCAAAAAATAATAGGTAAATAATACAACATACCCACCTATCACTGATGCTCTACCTTAACCTACTAACAAGTTAAGTATCTCAAAACAAACTTAGGCACATTCCTTTTCATACCAACCCACCAAAACTATGCTTTTAGCACCGTATACATCTTCTTTATTCTAAGATGAAAAACCCATATTGAATGGTGGTAAGCATGAAGAAGTTATTCCTAAAAAGTGAAAGGTATGACCATATTACCTTGAAACCAGAAAACTAAACCCCTATCTAGTTTCCATCCCTTAATGGTCTCCCCACAATTAAGTTTTGACCTCATCGCAACAAATTTTGAATTGGATGTTTGTGCCTGTTTAACCATATTCACCAAATTAAGAACAAAAGAAACCAAGAAGAAAACCATTGCACTAACTAGGTATTCACAATCCAAGTGCATGTCAACTATCACCACCAACAACTACCAGTGGTCTAAATCCTCTTTTTCCAAATGAGCATATGACTTTCTACTTAATGATTCTACCACCGAATTGCCTTTACCCATTGTATAAATCAAGTAAAAGTAAAACATTTAGAGATAATTCATCCATATAATTTGTCTTAGGTTCAAATATCTTTATGATAAAATAATTTTAAAAATCATTTGATTCGTAAGCACCATAAATTTCTCACCATATAGGTAATGACACAAAGTTTTCAAAGAATGTACTACAACAACTAACTTCAAATCGTGTGTTGGGTAGTTATTCTAATGAAACCATAATTTTTTTTGAGCCATAAGCAACAAAATTATCTACTTGCATGAGAAAACATCCCAAACCAAATCTTAAAGTATAAAAAGACACCATGTACCCTTGTCCTAATTCTGACAATATCAAGATCGGTGCTGATGAGGTGAACCTTTAGCTCTTAAAAATACTTTTGACATTCATCATTCCATTAAAATTGAATATTTTTCCTTATCAAATATATCATGGTTGAAGATAATCATGATAAGTCACAAAAAAATATTTGGTAATAACTATCAAATCCAAGGAAACTACGTATCTTGAAGACATTCTTTGGCAGTTTCTAGGAGATAATAGCTTCTATCTTTTCTCGAATCCATAGAAACACCTCTTTAAAAGATTACATGACCCAGGAAATGTACCTATTACATCAAAATATCACAATATGAAAGTTTTTAATACAACCGATGGTATCTTAAGATTCCTAACACTGTCGCCAAGTGTTGTTCATGCTCATCCCTTATCCTTGAATAAACCAATATGTCATCCACAAAAACCACTATGAAATAATCCATATATCTTTCAAATATACAATTCATCAATTCCAAAAAGATATCTATTGAATTCATAAGACCTATAGGAATAACCATGTACTCATAATGGAAATATATTCTTCTAAAATTTGTTTTTGGAATGTCCTCTTTATGAACCTATAATTTGTGCTATCCTGATTGTAATTCAATTTTTGAGAACGACTGGGATCCCCTCAATTTATCGAACAGATCATCAATTCATGGAAGTGGATACTGATTCTTTATCATAACTTGGTTAAGCTTATGATAATACACACATGGACTTAGATTTCCATCTTCCTTTTTGACAAACAATACTGGTACTACCCATGGAGACGTGCTTGGATGAGTGAACCCTTTACTTTCCATCTCTTAAAAAAAAAATTAAATTCCATTAATTCTATCAGTTCCATTTGATTATAAAAAAGTGATATAAGAATAGTCCTTATATGGAGATAAATTGTAAACTCCACTTCTCTTATGGGTTGAAACCCTGATAAAATTTCAGGAAAAACATCCAGAAAATGGTCAACAATTGCTAGAAAATTGCTATTTGTGAAACCTTTCATTGATGCCAAGGTCAAATTTGCTAAATGGTATGATATTGTTCTAACTTTTGGTTCTAAGAAACCTATTGTACATTCATTTACATTCCTCTCTTCTTTAAAGATATTCTTGAGGCCAATATCAGTAGTAAAACTAACCTTCCACGTATAACAATTAATCTGAGCCTTGAAAATTATCAACCAATACATACCCAGGATTATTTCATAGAAATCCATCTCAATAAAAGAGAAATTCCACATCATATCAGCTCCTTCAATAGTTATAAAACATGATTTACACAAGAAGGATCAATATTCTCTTTGACTAGGATGAGTTTGAAGTTTCAAAATAGAATCCATCATCTCAAAATTTAAACCCATAAGGTCAATAGTAAAAGAATCCATAAATGAATGGGATGAAATCATACCAAAAAAAGTTTTTATAAGGGTAGACTTCAAAAGAATCATACCTCTCACCATTTATGGTCCATATTGATCATCCACAATAACTTTCTCATCTCTATACAACTAATTACTCGTTGTAATTTGTTATTTATTTCCCTATTGACATTGAACTTACTGAGGAGTCATGGTATTCCTAGAATCACCAAGGATATCTTAGATTTTCTAATGATAAGTATTCTTGTACCCTCTACCCATTCAAGCATACAATGTTTAGAATGTGTCCCAAAAACCTGAATTTGGAGCACCATGACAATAGTTTTAAATATGCCCCATCTGATTGAAATTATGGAATGATCTATGTGGTTCTATACAATCTCACTTCATTTGATCAAAATATACACACTGAAAACATCCAGTATTTCCCTTGGGATTGGGAGGAAGATTCACTGATCCAACCATATGAGTTTGAGTCATTACTCTACCTTAGAAATAGGTGCCCCCTTCTACTTATTCCTAGTATTATAATTCACACCATTTCTCATAAGTATAAACAAGATTCCTCCACCCAAAGTTCTTGAGATGTCATTTTATACCACCATTTATCTATTTACCATCTATGAATAATATATTATACATAACACAAAAATCTTTGAGTTAATCTCCTACCTCATACTCAAATCAAAAAATTTTTGCTTCAAAGATGCACTAGAATAAACTTCAGGTGAAAAATAGACTAAATTCAAAAATTTAGCCACATAATATGTCACTAAGAGGTTCTACTTCTTTAAGAAGAAATTTTTTCTCATTATTGCAATCTAGAACATATGATGATAGAATAGTTTGTTGAACAATTCATCAAAATCTTCCCATGCAATGCCTTGGTCTAATTTATCATGAACTGCTAAATCCCACCACTAGCGTGCAATATATTCTAGTATATAAGTTTAAAACTGAATTTAAAATTTTCTGGTATGCCAAGGAAATCAATGATTTGATTCATCATATTTATCCACACCCCTTCCTTCTTTGGTTCTGAATATCCCCAAAAAATGGGTAGATTCTGCTTCTGGAACTGAACAGAATGATCTACTTGTCTTGGATCATCCCTTTGGTTCCCTATACCCACAACTTGAAAAGCTTGTATAATAATTTTAACTTGATATTGGTTCACCTATGGCTCATGTGAAACCACATTCTCATCATCTTCTTCTAATTTGTTTCTATGGTGTCTATTAGGTGCAATTTTCTATAAACATAAGAAACGCCATAAGTCTTACTCTCTAGAAACTAAATGCTTAAAAATTCAAAATTTACTGTATCACAACAATCAAAAAAGTATTTCCAAAAGTCAACTCTTTTCATTTTAATCCTATTTTTTAAAATTAAACCATGATTTTTAAAATCAAACCATTTTTAAAATTTGTCCATCATGTCATTTTCAAAACCTCACATTTGAAAACATTTTTTTTCAATACTTTTCAAAAATAATTTTTTTGCACTGAATGATAAATAATTACTTAAAATGAAATATTCACTACTAATAGGAAGTCATTTATGTCAATTCATGTTATGCTATTCTCATTGACTAAACCCATGACAATGAGATTATAACTCTTATAAGTGTCTCCAAAACACTTATGCATCCAACTCCTAGGTAAATTGAAGTTCTACATAAATAGGTTAGCTACACCTTTTTATTCTCTATATTTAAAGTCCCAAAAATCATACTCCTTTCTACCATCCTAACATAAGAAATAAACCAGAATGAATTTCAAATCCAAGACCAAAAACCAATACCATTTATCCCCAAATGAAATACAGACTAACCATGAATGATACCGTTTGTAAGTCAAGGACTGAACAAGATGATACCACTTGTAATATCCCACCCCATATAATTGGATTGAGTTGGGGAGGAATTTATACTTGGCCTTAGGTGACATCCCCAAGATGTCAAAGAATGGAAATAAATACCAAGGGCTTCAATACAGTTAGGGGATGATTTTCCCTTTAAAGATAAAACATCCACAACCAGGAATACCATAATGAAAAATTACTAAATGATGCATGATAAAAATGTATACAACTAAAAGTATAACAATTGATAATAAAAAATGACTAAAACCACGAACCACATCATATTACCAAGAGAATACCAAAATAGAATAAAAAACAAATCGGAAGACAAGACTAACAAGACTGAAGGACTCCAAGGTCACCGAATCCAATTATCCCAACATGCTCCAAGATATAAATCCAAAATAAATAAAAAAAATGTAACACACAAAGATTTAATAGAGTGTTACTTCTTCAAAATAATTCAATAACTTGAACTACACGCAACATCGAGTTCAAGTGCACCATGACTTACCAAACAAGCCATTCAAAAGAGGTTATGAATAGTATAAACTGAATTTTGAACTTTATATAATAATTATAATTTTAGAATACATATTATGAGTTTCTTAGACATAATGTAAGAACAAATTCATTTTTTGATATAAAAGAAGTATTTTTCAAAAATGCACTTTTACCAACTGTTAATAGTGAACCATTTTTAAATCAAATATTTTAAACTTGTATATATTAAATTTGAATAAATAAATTTATTTGTTAGAATGGTGAAATCAAAAATTTACAATGAAAAACCCCAAGCTTCCACAGTACGCTTCTCTTTGAATAAAACAGTAGCGTGTGTTGTACACAACTTTGAGTTCTAACACACACCACAACCAATCAAACTAGCCATTATGAATAGTAATACCTAATTATTGAAATTCTATAAATTTTATCTCTCAAAATGGAATTTATTTTTGTATTTTTAATATCAAATTTATCCTAGGGTGAAATTTTGGTACTTTTCAGATAACTTTTATATTTTGATGAATAGTGAAAATTACTAAATTTTAATTAAAAACAACTTTTTTAATCAAAATAATTAATAGTGATAAATTATGAATTTGAGTGTTTTTAAAGTATATTTAGAATATATTTTTACCATTTAATACAATGTTGGTCATTGGACATAATTTTACAATTAAACCGAACAAAAACAGGTATCAATCTTTTGATAGTTATTATATCTTGAAAACACACTTTTTTGTTTTGACAGCGGGAATTAATTTTAAATTAATTTCTGCCACTTCGGTGTTTTGAATTTGGAAAAATGGATCCCATATTTGGAGTCAGGATGTCCAAATTTTGTAAATAGGTAACTTTTATTTTTAGACATTTTGAATAATTACTTCAGTAAATATTTTATTTACCATGGTTAAAGGGTAAATCCGGCAAATAAGGGTTAAAAAATAATATTATAATAATAAGAAATTACCCTAAAACGTGTCCTAACCTTATTGGTGGATACATGTCCGACCATGGTCATATTTGGGTCAATTTTTGGGACCCCATGGAGCCACTTGTAGGTGATAGGGACACTTTATTTTAATTAAGATAAAGTAAATACAAAAATGACATAAGCTTATATTTTTTAGAAGAACAAAATTTACATAGGGTTATATATGTTATATTTTCGATTATAAATATTCATTAGAAATATAAAAATATTTACTACATAATTATATTTTATTTATAATTTTTAGACATTGAAAATGTAAAAATATATATGACACAATAATGATGCAGTATTTTCCTTATTAATGAAAGAATCAAATAATTGGTATTATAAATATTAAAATAAATATAATTTGAAAGTTTTGATGATATAAACAAATTTTATTGGTTAATATGACATTTTAGGATTTATTAAATTAATTTTTTTCGAATTAATAAAGTTTTTAGGACTTTAACAAAAATCAATTATTGAGTAGTGTCAAAATTGACATAAATGAGTTTTTAAAACAAATATTATATTATTAATTTATATTCTATTCCTAAAAACCTAAGGTTCGGCCAAAGGACTTATATCATTATTGGTGTATCATTAATGGACCATTTGGGGGTCTCTTGGATTTATATAGTAAGTTTATTAACTATATATTATAAAAATACAATGTGACATGGTAAGTGTTAAACTAATTAACCAAGACTTAAAACTAAAAGATAAGGTTAATATAATGACCCAAACCTGTCTAAAATATATTGGTTGAAATTATTTAGACCCATACCCACCTTATAATTTTAATAATCCACTTTGGATCCTTTAGAAACCGAATATGAATTTATTATAAATTAATACTTTAAGTTTTTCCTAAAGAGCCCCTCCTCCCCCTTATAAAAGGACCCAAATTCTAACCAATTATTCACACCTTCAAACCATTTTTGTTCTGCCAAACCCTGACCAAATACTCTCTCAACTTCATTCACTTAATCTTAGAGGCATTAGTTTGATCAAAAATCCAACCCAAGGAGCCCTTTTGATCAAATCAAAAGGAAGAACCCGAAGAAGAGGTAACGTCTTCACCACCCTCTTTAAAGTTCCGTTCTTCCTTAACTTCTTCTTTCCTTGTTATTTACATTATAAAATAATAACTCCAGTATCTTCTATATACTATGATGTTGTTATAATTATGGAACAAACAAATTCATTATTCTATCCATCCCTAGAATGACATGTCACCATACGTGCGTACGTACGACCTACCGTCTCCACGTTGTGGTGTAATTGTTATTCAATATATTATTATTTAGACGGTTATAATAATGAAGTATAATTCATATAAATAATAAATATAACATGATAATTATTCTGTATATATGATATACCATCCAATTATATATTATTTTAGTTTCAAAATAATGATATTTTCGCTCGTGCGTACGTATGGATTATCGTCTCCACGACGCGATGAGATTCATTTCCAAGTTCCCCATTCATCGACGATTATAAAAATATATATTACTAATAAGTATGTAATATATGACATAATAATGATACTGGAGATATATATATTTATATATATAAGTATTTATGTACTTACATATATCTTATTCACTTACTTCCATTCAATACTATATGAAAACAGAAACAACGTTTATGCGTACGTACGGACTACCGTCTCCATAAACGGTGTTTTCCATTTCATATATATGTCTATTATACATATTTATATTCTTATACATATTTATATTCTAAATATATATGATATATTTATCATGTTCTATATTCTGGAAGTATTCAAATCATGATCTAAGTGATACAATCAAGAGTAACAAGTTAAAACACGTACGATAAAGAAAATGATTATTACCCGAAATGTTAATTTAACATAGAAATTGTTATTAAATGGTTAGTATAAAGTCATAAATGAATCATGTATGATATCATAAATATTAATATGGTCTTGGTATAATTTAATAACACACTACGATCTTCGTACAGGAGGTTAAACATACCCTCGACTAAAGGAAAGTGCAAGGTAAGGGGTTTTCATCTCACTCCTTATTCCCGTGAGATTCATGCCATATTGCCACTATTACCTTTTGTATGGTGTATGTACTGCCCATAATTGTATTCCTTGTGTAATACACTTTAATATATGTGTATTTACATATTCATTGTATGATACTTCTTTGATGGGATGTATGTTTCGTAAGTTACCAAATTGGTAAGGGTTAATTTCACAATCTCATTATTATCCGAGGTTGTTTTGCGTAAGTATCTACTGGGAAATATTTATTATCCATGTTCATGTTTTATGAAAGAGTTTTAAAATGGATTCTTTTAAGGTAATTTTTACTAAAACATCATTTCAAATGTTTATTCTTCTAAATCTTTCTCATTAATGTCCATGTCTTCAAAATGGTTTTTAAGGATTTAGTTAAATGGACATGAATGTTTTTAAAATGTTAATTACTTTCAAAAGTTTCAAAGTGGTATGGGAAACTTTGATTCAAAAATGTCTTTAAATGACTTCTTTTCCAAATTGTGTGACTTTTAAATGTTTTCATGAAAAAGGGGTATTTCTCTCAAAGAGTTTTACAAATCATTTGCATCAATGTCAAAATTATTTAATAGATTTTAAACTTGTTTTGAAGTTGATTAATCATGATACAAATCTTTCATATTGTGTTGTAGGTTTTGTAATATGTTTGACTGTGGATGTGTTATTTTTATACCATTCATGGTTTATGGGTAAAGTATTGACATTTCATATGTTAGTTTTAATACAAATTTTTATGTTATGTTTAGACCTTTTCATATGAGGAATGCATTGGACTTAGTAAGTGACAGGTGGAGCCCGATATAGCTCCTCGATGCATCAGTAGGTCTCATGAGACAAACTAGTGTCTTGGAACGAGGCCTTGACAAAATCTTATTTGTAGTCTTGGCATGAGGCCTTGGATATGTGGTTATGATAGTCTGGCATTATGCATTCCATCATTATGAAAGTGGTTAGTGATATTGCATGTGATTATTCGACTAGTAGAATATCCATGTGAATATGTAAATGGCATTATTTCATTTTATTTTTTCCATATTATACTGAAGTTCAAGTTTAAAATGATTTTGTTTTAGTTATACATTACCTTAAATGTTTATGCTTATTTATGAAAGTTTCTGCTGTATTGCTTTCCCTTACTGAGCATTTGAGCTCACCCCTTTATATGTTTTATTTTTCCTAGGATTCCAAGAAGTGTATTGTGATTGATATGCAGGGTTAAGACAAGAGAATAATGGCATTCATAAAGGATTATTTATGTTGTTTTGTATGTTATGAAGTGTAATTTAACATTCATGTATGTAATCTATTTTCCAAGACTGCTAAACTGATCGGTCCTTCAGGAATTGATTCCTTATAATCATGCCAATGTATTAAAATAATGCACCGACTCTGGGTAACTGGGGTCGGGGCGTTACAGTTGGTATCAGAGGAAGTTTAGAAATAACCTTGGAAGCTAGATTTAGATAAACTCTGATTAGAGCACATAGCCCTAAGATAGACTTTGAGGATTAGTATAAAATAACTTCCTAGAATTTTGGTATTATAGATATTTTGTGAGTTTTCCAAGCAATACATCCCTGTCTAGATACGAGCAGGTAGAGCCAGCTCTGGAACAGATGTACCTAGGGGTAAAACCCAAAAACACCGCTTTTAGCTAGACTCGAATGGGAACTGGTGCATGACAACGGGCCTTACTGCACTCTTGGTTACGAAACTCCTGGGGGATATGCTTAGGATAATTATCATTTTCTTTACAAACCATTATGAAGGGTTTATGAGTATATACTTCCTCAAAGAAGACATTTTTATGATTATGGATTATATCCATAAACTATTTAATTTATGTTAAGTGTTTTAAAAGTTTGGGTTAGGTATTTTTATTCATAAACTAATCTAGTGTATGCCATTATTTAGAAATGGCACCCAGTAGAAGGAATGAGAACTCCAACAATGCACATGATCCAAAGAGAAAGAAGGATCGTATCTTTCATGGTCTTAAGCCAGAATTTATAAGGGAAATAGTCTCCCATGTATTATCATCATATGAAGAAATAATATCATGTTTTGATAAGATAAGTAAAGAGTTTACTAAGTCCTATGGCTTTGAAGGGAAGCAAGAGAAGAAAAGGATGGAAGAGAGAAAGATGGATAAAGGGAAGAGGGAAAAGAAGAATTTTTCCATATGTGATAACTATGGGAAGAAACACCCTAGAATTTTCCTGAAAGGAATGGGAGTTTGTTGTAAGTGTGGAGAAAAAGGACACCATGTACGTGACTGAAAGGGTAAGAAAAAGGTTTCAAATGTAAAATTCTTCATCTGTAAGGAGTTGGGACACTACACGAACCAATGTCCAAATCACCAGAGTATGCCCCAAATGATGCTATTGGATAATAATCAAGTTATGATACTACCACAGATGAGGAGGAATGACTAGAGTTCTTATGTTGTTATTAGAGAATTATGTCATTTGAGTATTGTATCAACAATGTACTGGTTATAATAATTATGGAGTATATAAGAATTGTACTGTAGTACTATTTCATTAAGGACTTGAG
Source organism: Viscum album (assembly GCA_963277665.1). Lineage (NCBI taxonomy): Eukaryota > Viridiplantae > Streptophyta > Magnoliopsida > Santalales > Viscaceae > Viscum > Viscum album. The sequence continues at coordinate 1,302,677,302 of OY728161.1, forward strand.
AATGTGTTGAACCAAGAAAAGTGGCTCAATAGCGGGTTAAATTTTTGGAAAATATATGGTTAAGAGAAATATAAAATATAATATGGTTCTGATAATGAGGTAGTGATTTTGGAATAAGAGATGGTTGATTTGAATAAATTATATTGGATATTCTTGACTACCTTGAAACTGATTAATGATTTTTATTCCCATAATTGTTGGAGTTTACAACATTTTTGGATAGAATGAGTATATCCATTATTCTATAAGGAATAAGGGATCATGAATGTAATCAATAAGGTTTTATGGTAATTCAGGATGTTGCATTGTTTTAAAAGAATACATGATGAAGGTGTTCACATGTTATTACGTGGCAAAAAGAATCTTAATTGTGTTTACATTACTTATAAATTTTGGACTGTGAGTTTGGACAGAAGTATTTTGAATAATTCTAGTTTGAGATTAATTTTGGATTTCCATAAAAGGACAACCCAGAGGTCAGGCGGAAACCCGTCGCGACCGGAAAGGCCGCGAGACTTGAACTCGCAAATGAAGGGCGACAAGGGTGTATCACCTACCACTAGCCCACAAGATGTGCTGGATTAAATAATATAGTTTATTTTAAGAAGGTCTAGTAGATGAATTATAAATTCATTTTTTTAACCCCAAATGAATAGGATAAACAGAATATTTTTTTAAGTTCTATTATCTTTTATAGTGAAAGACGAGTTTGTGGTAGAAATTAGTTAAAGGATGGAACTTTAATTGTCAAGTATATATTTTTATTCTCCTCTTATTCTATAAATAAATTAATTCTTATACTTTATTGAAGGAATCTAAAAACCAAAAATTTGTTATCCTAATACCTTATGTTTTGTTAAACCGATGGTATTTTAAGTCATCATAGATTGATGAATTTAAGGACCTCAATTTTAAACTTGTTTGTGATTGATGACCTCAATCACTACCTATAAATATTTATGTTTTTCCTCCAATTATATGTCCTTAATTTCCACCAATGTTCTCCTAATCGAGATCATAATTTGGTGGTGACCCTTTCATTTCTCTTTTCCTCTTATTAAGACTAAATTCTATTAACCAAATTTCCGATGTGGGTTTTCCCACAAAGATATTTTCTATTTTCAACTTTTATTTTCGAAAAACAATATCAAATTTTGAGGATGCAATTTATTAAAGGAGGGAAGAATGTAACACCCCAAGATTTTATAGAGTGTTACTTCTTCAAAATAATTCAATAACTTGAACTACACGCAACACCGAGTTCATGTGCACCATGACTTACCAAACAAGACATTTAAAAGAGGTTATGAATAGTATTAACTAAAATTTGAACTTTATATAATCCTTATAATTTTAGAATCCATATTATGAGTTTCTTATACATAATGTAAGAACAAATTCATTTTTTCAGATAAAAGAAGTATTTTTCAAAAATGCACTTTTACCAACTTTTAATAGTGAACCCTTTTTAAATCCAATATTTTAAACTTGTATATATTCAATTTGACTAAATAAATTTATTTTTTATAATGGTTACATAAAAAATTTACAATGAAACACCCCAAGCTTCCACTGTACGCTTCTCTTTGAATAAAATAGTAGCGTGTGTTGTATGCAACTTTGAGTTCTAACACACACCACAACCAATCAAACTAACTATTATGAATAGTAATACCTAACTTTTGAAATTTTATAAATTTTATCTCTCAAAATGGACTTCATTTTTGGATTCATAATATCGAATTTATCCTAGGGTGAAATTTTGGCACTTTTCAGATAACTTTTATATTTTGATGAATAATGAAAATTACTAAATTTTAATTAAAAACAACCTTTTTAATCAAAATAATTAATAGTGATAAATTATGAATTTTATTGGTTTTAAAGTATATTTAGAATATATTTTTACCATTTAATACAATTTTGGTCATTGGACATAATTTCACAATTAAACCGGACATAAACAAGTATCAATCTTTTGATAGTTATTATATCTTAAAAACACGCTTTTTGTTTTGACAACGGGAATTAATTTTAAATTAATTTCTGACACTTATGTGTTTTGAATTTGGAAAAATGGATTCCATATTTTGAATCAGGATATACAAATTGTGTAAATATGTAACTTTTATTTTTAGACATTTTGAATAATTACTTCGATAAATATTTTATTTACCATGGTTAAAGGGTAAATCCGGTAAATAAGGGTTAAAAAATATAATAATAATAATAATAAATTACCCTAAAACGTGTCCTAACATTATTGGTGGATACATGTCCGACCATGAGCATCTTTGGGTTGATTTTTGGGACCCCATAGAGCCACTTGTAGGTGATAGGGACACTTTATTTTAATTAAGATAAAGTAAGTACAAAAATGACATAAGCTTATATCTTTTAGAAAAACAAATTTTACATAGGTTTATATATGTTATATTTTCGATTATAAATATTAATTAGAAAGATAAAAATATTTCCTACATAATTATATTTTATTTATAATTTTTATACATTGAAAAAGTAAAAATATATATGACACAATAATGATGCAGTATTTTCCTTATTAATGAAAGAATCAAATAATTGGTATTATAAATGTTAAAATAAATATAATTTGAAAGTTTTGATGACATACACGAATTTTATTGGTTAATATGACATGTTAGGATTACTTAAATGATTTTTTTTGAATTAATAAAGTTTTTAAGACTTTAACAAAAATCAATTATTGAGTAGTGTCAAAATTGACATAAATGAGTTTTTAAAACAAATATTATATTATTAATTTATATTCTATTCCTAAAAACATAAGGTTCGGCCAAAGGACTTATATAATTATTGGTGTATCATTAATGGAACACTTGGGGGTATCTTGGATGTATATAGTATGTTTATTAACTATATATTATAAAAATACAATGTGACATGGTAAGTGTTAAATTAATTAACCAAGAGTTAAAACTAAAAGATAAGGTTAATATAATGACCCAAACGTGTATAAAATCTATTGGTTGAAAGTATTTCGACCCATACCCACCTTAGACTTTTAATAATACACTTTGGATCCTTTAGAAACCGAATATGAATTTATTATAAATTAATACTTTAAGTTTTTCCTAAAGAGCCCCTCCTCCCCCTTATAAAAGAACCCGACTTCTAACCAATTATTCACACCTTCAAAGCCGTTTGGTTCGGCCAAACCCTGCCCAAATACTCTCTCAACTTCCCTAACTTCATCCTAGAGGCCTTAGTTTGATCAGAAAGCCAACCTAAGGAGCCCCTTTGATCAAATCAAAAGGAAGAACCCGAAGAAGAGGTAACGTCTTCACCACCCTCTTTAAAGTTCCATTCTTCTTCAACTTCTTATTTACTTGTTATTTCCATTATAAAATAATAATTCCAGTATCTTATATATAATATGATGTTATTATAATTATGGAACAATAAAATTCATTATTCTATCCATCCCTTGAATGACATGTCACCATACGTGCGTACGTACGGTCTACCGTCTCCACGTTGTGGTGTAATTGTTATTCAATATATTATTATTTAGATGGTTATAATAATGATGTATAGTTCATGTAAATAATAATTATAACATTATAATTATTCTTTATATATGATATAAAATCCAATTATATATTATTTTAATATCAAAATAATGATATTTTCACTCGTGCGTACGTACGGATTATCGTCTCCACGACGCGATGAGATTCATTTCCAAGTTCACCATTCATGGACGATTATAAAAATATATATTACTAATAAGTATGTAATATATTACATAATAATGATACTGGAGATATATATATTTATATATATAAGTATTTATGTACTTACATATATCTTATTCACTTACTTCCGTTCAATACTATATGAAAACAGAAACAACGTTTATGCGTACGTACGGACTACCGACTCCATAAACGGTGTTTTCCATTTCATATATATGTCTATTATACATATTTATATTCTAAATATACATGATATATTTATCATGTTCTATATTCTGGATGTATTTAAATCATGATCTAAGTGATACAATCAAGAGTAACAAGTTAAAACATGTACGATAAAGAAAATGATTATTACCCAAAATGTTAATTTAACATGGAAATTATTATTAAATGGTTAGTATAAAGTCATAAATGAATCATTTATGATATCTTAAATATTAATATGGTTTTGGTATAATTTAATAACATACTACTATCTTCGTATAGGAGGTTAAACGTACCCTCGACTAATGGAAAGTGCAAGGTAAGGGGTTTTCATCTCACTCCTTATTCTTGTGAGATTCATGCCATATTGCCACACTTACATTTTGTGTGGAGTATTTACTACCCATAATTGTATTCCTTGTGTAATACACTTTAATATAAGTGTATTTACATATTCATTGTATGATACTTCTTTTATGCGGTGTATGTTTTGTAAGTTACCAAATTGGTAAGGGTTAATTTCACAATCTCATTATTATTCGAGGTTATTTTGCATAAGTATCTACTGGGACATATTTATTATCCATGTTAATGTTTTATGAAAGAGTTTTCAAAGGGATTATTTTAAGTGAATTTTTAATAAAACATCATTTCAAATGTTTATTCTTCTAAATCTTTCTCATTAATGTCCATGTCTTCAAAATGGTTTTTAAGGATTTATTTATATGGACATGAATGTTTTTAAAATGTTAATTCATTTCAAAAGTTTCAAAGTGGTATGGGACACTTTGATTCAAAAATGTCTTTAAATGACTTCTTTTCCAAATTGTGTGACTTTTAAATGTTTTCATGAAAAAGGGGTATTTCTCTCAAAGAGTTTTAAAAATAATTTTCATCAATGTCAAAATTCTTTAATAGATTTTAAACTTGTTTTGAAGTTGATTTATCATGATACAAATCTTCCATATTGTGTTGTAGGTTTTGTGATATGTTTGACTGTGGATGTGTTATTTTTATACCATTTATGGTTTATGGGTAAAGTATTGACATTTCGTATGCTAGTTTTAATACGAATGTTTATGTTATGTTTAGACCTTTTCATACGAGGAATGCATTGGACTTAGTAAGTGATGGGTGGAGCTCACTATAACTCCTTGATTCATCAGTAGGTCTCATGAGACAAACTAGTTTCTTGTCATGAGGCCTTGACAAAATCTTATTTGTAGTCTTGGAACGAGGCCTTGGCTACGTGGTTATGATAGTCTGGCATTATGCATTCCATCATTATGAAAGTGGTTAGTGATATTTCATGTGATTATTCGACTAGTAGAATATCCATGTGAATAAGTAAATGGAATTATTTCATTTTATTTTTTCAATATTATGCTGAAGTTCAAGTTTAAAAGGATTTTTTTAGTTATACATTTCCTTAAATGTTTATGCTTATTTATGAAATTTTCCATTGTATTGCTTACCCTTACCGAGCATTTGAGATCACCCCTTTCTATGTTTTATTTTTCCTAGGATTCCAAGAAGTGTATTGTGATTGATATGCAGGGTTAAGACAAGGGAATAATGGCATTCATAAAGGATTATTTATGTTGTTTTGTATGTTATGAAGTGTAATGTAACATTCATGTATGTAATCTATTTTCCAAGACTACTAAACTGATCGGTCCTTCGGGAAATGATTCTTTGTAATCATGCCAATGTATTAAAATAATGCACTGACTTTGGGTAACTGGGGTCGGGGTGTTACAAAAAATTATCATTAAGAATCAAAAAATAAATTCAATACATTTTTTACCTATATCTCGATAAAAAACATATGTAAAATCACCAAAGTGTCAAAGAAGTGGGTGAGTAATTAAACCCAATAGGTTTTCCCTAAACGACTTCCCTACTCATGCCAATAGGATAGAACATGTTATCACATTTATATAAAACAAATTATATGAAACAATTTGAAATAGTTTATATCATAATATAAAATAATTTTCAAACCAAAATAGTTTTCCCAACCAAATCCACTTCCAAGGAAAACAACCATACAATGCTTTAAAACCATTTCTCAAAATTCCATTTTTGGCATACCCTTTCCTTTTCACATATCCAAATATCCACAAATGCATGAACAGGTGATAGTTCAATACTAATGAGTAACCTCTCATAAATCTACCAAGTCATCACAAGGTAACCATATACCAGTGCCCTAATGGCACATGCCCCTTCCACAGGGTCATGTCAATGCAAATAAACACATGCCAACCAATTATGCCAAAACCATGCCAAAAAATTGTTCCAAACCATTTCAATAAAACATTTATATTAATTTTTTTTCCAAAAAACTCTTTTTCCATAACTCAAACCGGATAACCATTTTTAAAAACATCATTTAAAAATCATTCAACAAATCACTTTACACAAAAATTCCATAATTCCAAAAACCATCACTAAAGAAGGTTTCTACCAAGATTTTCACAACAATTTCACAATAATTTCATAAAATTCAAAAAATTTGAAACTAAGACTTAAATTTATAATAATAGGTGTTGATATTGAACTCACCTACCTCAGAAGTTATGGTGAAAATAAATAATGACACAAATTCTTTAACAAAAACGGGTTGAATACCCAAAAACTTGCCGTAGATCTCATTACCTAACATGAACATAAACTCACATCATCATTATTGGAATATAATATCATATATCTATCCCCAATGTATCATATCGATGAATCTAGAAGAGGTAAGAGGAGTATATCTAAGGAAAACGACCAAGAACAGAGACTTACAAATGAATCTGACTTTCAATGCATCGAGATTTTCCAGCGGATTTCTCGTAGATTAAAGGGAAGAGTCTCTACATCCTTTGGGAGGATTAAAAACTGAGTTTGGGTCAAAATAGAGGAAAAAGGAGCGGTTTAGAGGTAAAAATGAGTTAGATATACATTTTTAGGATCTAACTTTTAACCATGCACATTTAATCAAATGGTTAAGAAAACTGTACACTAATCATGAAAATGTCTCTGTCCTGAAAATCATGGTTAATCCTAGGTGGTTGCATGATTTGGAAAAACTGGGTGTCTAACTGTGTCCATACCTAGAGCCCTATACCTCTATTTGAACATTTTTCCGTATTATTTTCATGGTTTTCACTAACCATGCTAAAACAGTGCACCTCTAGAAAATCCACAAAACATTCCAAATGTCCTTCAAACCCTCCCCAAATTCACCCAAAAACTTTAAATACCTATAATACATAAATTAAGTGTTAATTAATTGAAACTAGGTGTGATACAGGTTGTTTATTATGGGACTCAGTAGTTACATCCTCATGAACATAACTACACCACCTGTGATCTCAATTTAGCAGCAACTGTGTTTTATTTGAAGTTTTAGTGACATTACCTCATCATTGAGAATTTTTGTGGTTTTGACGGATCGTAAGAGTCCGAGGTATGTATTTTCCCAACATGAATTTTACTTGTGACAATGCTGGTGGATGGAATTCTTATAGAATTATGACTTTGATATTTTATATATGTCAAGAAAGGGTAATGCTGTAGTTTATGATCTAAGTAACAAGTCATGTAGCAATTCTATGCATGAATTGGGGGATTATTGGAGAGTGATGGAAGTGCTAACAATGATGCATCTTGATATGGGAGAGGTTGTAGGTATATGTTTTCATTTACAGATGACAATACCATCATATTTAGTATAGCATGTGGAAGAGTCCCAGCTGGGAGATTCTAAGGTGGAGGTATGGAGAGACCGAGTTGTTTTTGGTGATTTCCTTGATTATTGTTCTGAAGATGAAAAACACGAGGTGTTATTCATGGGGAAGATTTTCATCCCTTTTATGATGCATGAGATGATTCTCCATGGGTTCCATATCTCACCCTTGGTGGTTCATACTAGTGTAACAAAGATGTAAAAATCTTTGAGTGGTCATTTTGGTGGCTTGGGTTGAAGTGTATAGTTGTATAGTTTGTGTCTCGATGTTTATTCTTCCAAAAGGTGAAGGTTGAGCATCATATTCCTGGTGGTTTGATGCAGCCATCAGATGTTTCTCAGTGGAAGTGGGGGGAAATATCAATGAACTTCATTACCATGTTACCTCAAACCTAGGGAGGCTTTGATGCTATATGGGTGATAGTGGACCATATGATTAAATAAATCCACTATATAGTGATCAGGGAGTTGAGATTAGTGGAAGTTTTGTCAAGGAAATATCTGGAGGTGGTGGTGAGACTCCCTGGAGTCACGAGGGTGATCATATCTGATAGTGATACTCATTTTACCTCTAGGGTGTAGAGAGGTATCCAACATGATTTAGGATTTCATTTAGCATTAGCACTACTTTTAATTATCATATGGACAGTCAAATAGAGTGTACTATCCAGAATCTTGAAGACATGTTGTGTTCTTGCATCACAGATTTTGGAGGTTCATGGACAAGGCACCTTCCTTTAGTTGAGTTTTCTTACAATAATATTTTTCACTCGACCATTGGTATGGAACCATTTGAAGCTTTGTGTTTATAAAATTTTTGTTCTATGTTGTACTAAAAAAGGGTTAGAGAGTTATTAATTATCAGGACAAAACTAGTGTAGAACATGATAGAGATGGTTTAGGTAATTCATGAGAGGATAAAAGTAGAAAAGGATTATTGAAAATCCCATGTTGATCATAGGAGGATACCTCTTGAAGATCCCACATTGTGTATGAGTTGTATTTGTTTTCAATTATTTTCATTAGTTGTCAATAGTGGTTAATAAAATAGAAATATTTCATTAATGTCAATATGTTGAAGAAGTCATCAAGAAAGAATTTTCTGAAGCATCCAAGATATCCAAGCTTGATATAAAATTTGATATATCTTGGATTATTGAATAAAGAAGAAAGGAAGTGAAGAACTTAAGTCATAATATTTCAAGAAAAATCTTTGAAGACTTTGAGTTTATAACTCTGAAATTGTTTGAACTGATCTTCATGTCAAATACTATTTTTAATGGAGAGACATTGTTTACAATAATAAAGTAGATGATTGGATAATGAAGATATATTTGGAATTGATCTTCCAAAAATAAAAGAGGAATATTAATACCATAATAAATGAGGAATTGATTTGTTGGAGTTTTTGTTTATATGATGACATTTTCACTTAGATTATTCTAATTGTTAGGAGGAGGCTGATTCAATCATATACAGGGAGCATAGATCAACCCATGTGGGAGTCAATCCATATATAGACAACCATAGTGTAAAGTGCATAGAACATGAAGAGGCCCATGACAACCATAGTGTAAAGTTCATGGAACACGTAGAGGCCCATGATGAATATCTCTTTGGAATTGATCTTCCAAAAGAAATGAAGAATATGAAGTCCATAAAAATATTGATTTTCATGAATAATTTAAAGAAGATAATGTAAAATATTATTTTTCATAATGAAGAAGAAAATAATGCAAGATCTTTGAAATTGATCTTCCAAGAAGAGAGGAATATGAAGACTATAAAAATATTGATTTCCATGAAGAAGAAAAAAATTAAATATAATATTTATTTCTTGAGAAATGTCAAAGTAGAATTTATTTTTTGGAATTTGTCTTTATATGATGACATTTTTTCTTAAATTATTGTAAGTGTTAAGAGGAGGCTGACTCAATCATATATAGGGAGCAAGGATCAACCCGATGTCGTGGCTTGGATGGTGAAAGAAATGAGTTATAATATATAGAGTGGTTCAACTATGATATAATTTGATGTGGGTCATAATCCATATGCTCACTTTTCATCCCTTTAAAATGTTATAGATCAAACACTGGTCATTCGATCCATCTAATCTGGGATGTTTGATCAAACCATCATCATCCTCAACCTCTTGATGATCAAATAAACTTACATTCACCCATATCCACACATTGAAATAATGTATAATAAAACTAAACTCATTTCTACAATTAATACAATCAAATTAAATCATGGGAAGCTCTATAAGTAAAAACCAAAGTCATTGAGATGTTCTGTAATGAAAAAAACAAATGACTTGAAGCTGGATCCACTATTGAATGAACACATTGACATGAAGACCCTACAAGGAAATATGGATGTATGAAATTACTCTGTTATACTTTTCCATAAAAAATATTACCTAATCATGAGGAGAAGTATCAATATCTCATAATAAAATACACCACCTATTTTGGCATCATGTTTTTAAATAATCCAAAATATGCTAAGATATTTGGTGATTTAAAGTATGATCCACACGATATATTTTGAAAAATATATTATCAATCCCGGACATGTCTTAAAACTCAAAGTAGAGTCAGTGACCATCAACCTATAAATATAGAATCCCCAAGGCTAAGAAAATTTTATTTTGCTTTCATATTTATTCTAGAATCTCTCATTTGTAGAAAACAAAGCATATCTATGCGAAAATGAGTTCTTGGAGCCTCCTAGGATAAATGAATAGGGGATAACCACACACTTATTGGACCCTTTGAGGTGTTGGATCATGTTAGATTCATGGTGTATCAGATAGAACTTCCTCTACAGATGAGTCAGGTACATGATATCTTCCATGTGTCGTAGCTCCTCTATTACCTTCATGATAATTACCACATGATTTATTAGGGTGATATTGACATTGATGATGATACAACCTTTGATGAGTGACTTGTAGTGATCTAGGACCTCTAGGAGAAGGTGTTGTGTGGGCAAGTTGTTCCCTTGGTTCTTATCTTGCGGTGACATGGTGGACTGTTGGAGAGTACTCGGGACCATGAGTCATAGATTTATGCTCATTAACCTAATATTTTTATTTTTTAGATCTTCTATTATATTGTTTCTTTTTTGTTTGTATGTTTAAAATTTCTGGTTGTGAGGTGGTTTCCTATTATTGATGCTTATTATGGTCATTCACTCATTTGAGAGGTAGCTTACCTAGAGAGTGTCTAAGATCTGGTTATTTCTGTTTCATGGTTTATGCTCGGTTTCTCTATGTGAAGTGGTTGAGATCCTATTATAAAAATATTATTGAGAGGTATCTCACAAGGTGGTCATTCAGATGACCCTTTTCTTTATTTCCTCTTTGGGTTAAGTCTTAAATTATTGAGGATGATAATGGTTAAATAAGTACCTGATATAAGGGTTCAGATACTGAAAGACCTTACCTTTATGTGATTGATGTTTTAGAGGTGGAAAGAGGATGATCAAGGAGAAGGGTAGGAAACTACAACGGAATTTTCATTGTGGAGCCTTAGGCTAGGTTGTAAGCCTAGTTATTATAGTGCAGTGGCTTTGGATGCAACATAGGGTCCCATGAATGAGAAATTTGGAGTGGACACCATTTTTGGCATGCCTATAGTGTGGATTTAGAATGCGGATTAGACCTTACATGGTGGTCAAGTGGTTGTGGAGTGAATTGGATGGCTATTATGCAAGGTTCCTAGGGTAGAATTTGGTTAGTTATTCCAAATTTAGAACCCTTGTGGTGTAGACTCTGGTTGTAGTATAGTCTCTAATTGGGGTTGTCAAGTTCTGTGGTATGGTGGTTTAGGCTTCACCGTAGACCCTCCTTGGATATATAGGATATGTTATGTGTAAGGTTCCATGTTCCTCAGACATGAATTTTATTGGGTAGGTTGTGCCATGGTCCTTTGTGATACACTGTGTATGTCATGTCTCAACCTATCTTGTGGTATGGTGCAAGGGGGATTTTACATGGTGTGGTGTTTTTCAGGGTGTCTATAAATACCAAAAACCCCATTCAATCCCACCTTTTTACCAAATTTATCTATATACCCCTATGTACCCAAGAGAGTTTTTTTGGAGTCTTTAAGGCCCCTTTTAATAAGGATTAATCCTCAACTTCCTGAGTTCGATCTGTACTGATTTGTGGTGAGATCCTCTTATTTTCTTATGGTTTCCTCTCTTCTTGATCTTGTTTCCTCCTGTTTCTTTTTTCCATGATATGAAGTATTATCTTTATCATTATAATGAAAATTATTGTGTTGTTTGTCGGTGCATTCATGGAACAATATCCTTGGGAGATCATAGTTTCCTTGTAGAATAGGCGATCAAAGATCCACATTAACATTATATTTCTATTAAAAGAAAATCAAAATCTTTGAGATAAGGGATTCATTGATTCTATTTTTTATTTATCTCTAATCATAAATTTATCAAAATTTTCACCTATGGATAGAGGTTGAATCAACCTAATTAAATATTTATCCAGATAATGAAAGGAATTGGTTTATGGTTAGAGACCACATGTTTTTGTCTTCCACCATGATAATGGGTTACCTATTGATTTTCTAGATAGTATACTATCTATATTATTCTATTTTTATCATGTGTGTTATTATTGGTTGTAATGATTAAATTTATGAAATTTTTAAAGAACATAAATATGATAATAATTTGTTAGTTGGATAAAGAATTAAATAAGAGGCATGTTTAATGAATCCTTAGATTCTTATGATTTTATGGTAATAAAATTGATGATTAATGCATGTTTAATTAAAGTTGTCCTTCTATGTGCTAATGCAATTGGATAAATAACCAAAATATGTGATTCTTATTTTAGATAATAATAAAAGGAAAGTTAAATGTGAATTATTCTTCTCATAGTTTATTGAAACTGGATTTGATGTTAGTGAGAATGTTTAATAAATGATAGCTTGTTATAGTTGATGACCTAGGTTACCTATAATTGTAACCTATAATAAATGAATCAGTTAATTTAAGATGGAATAAAACCAATTTTTTTATAGGGATAAATAAATTTGGATGAGTGAACCCATTTTCTTATAAAGGTTGAATTCCTTATGTCTGGGGAAAAGCGAGCCTATTTGATTTTGAAGGATGAATGTATTTTGTTTGAGGTTGTGAGATCCTATTTTTATATAAAGGATAAATGCATTGTTTTAGGGCCTGGTTTCCATTTTAACCTTGTTTGTGTTTTTTCCCTTCTTTTATACTCTGGATGTGAGCCTTGTTGTGAAATGTTATGTGAGATCGGTATGGATGATGTGATATGGGTGGGGAGGTTCGAGTTTGTGGCAGAAGTTGATGTCTATGATGGTGAGATTCATGGTAATATACATGAGGGTGTCAAGAAGGGAACCAGAGTTGATAAAATAGGTTAAATTTGTGCCTAAGTATTTCTTTGATTAAATTTGTTATGATTTCTTAATAAATATATTTAAATTCCAGATGGTTGGGTTATTCGTTTATCTGCATTATTTTCTCTATAGTTTGAGTTAGCTGGAAGTGATTGATTATTTAGCTCATTTATGATATCTTAAGATGTTTTCCTAAAGTTCCTAGAATTAAGTAATGTTTAATAATTTTTAATAAATGTCTTAACCCATGGGGTTGGTTCTTGGAATGAAAAGGTTGACAGTCTTGAGAATCGTGGACTTAGTTGGGTTATGCCTGGAGGGAATGTACTACACTATAATGGTTAATAAAATGTAATTTGGAATAATGTAAATTAATGGTTAATAAATTCATTTATATTAATTAGAATGTTAAAAAGTAAATAATTAATTTAATTCAACTATTTTTAAATTCTTCTATGCATATAGGATTTCTTGATCTTAGTGGTGGAAGTTGGGTATCCCGGTGATGATAGTTATAGTTAAGACTAATAATAGGTTATTTATCATAGTGTGTTTGTAATATATATTATATCCTATTTTTTTGTGATTTCATGCACTGTCCCACCCTTTTTGGTAGGGTGAATGAAACACAGTGGATTCTGGGAGGGTGTTTTTCCCAATATCTAGGTTGGTGAGGGACAGATGGCTAAATACCCCCTCTACCCCAACTCTTTTCTCCTAGTAGTATTATGTGCTAGTATGAATGGTGGTTATATGTCTCCATATATGTGTATATAGGGATGTAATTTCTTGTGGTTATTTCACACACATGCCTGAATGGCCTGAAAACCTTCTTTTTTATTTTATTATGGATAATCCCCCTTTTAAGGGTTGAAGGGGAACCCATAAATGACCCACAGAGAGAGATGGATCAAGATGTACAATGTTGGGGAAGAGTGGAAAACCAGTTGGGAAGCAGTAGTGGGGTACCCTTTTTTATTACTATAATATATTATCTTTTTTATGCGTTACTTGGTAATAGATAACCATGGTGAAGCTGGGAACTTAGTATACCTATTTAGGTGACGAGTTAATTTCACTTGCTATTTATTGGGATTTATTAGGAATTATTTATCTTTTTCATGAGAGTTTATGAGGAGGATCCTATTGAGTATACCGATTATGCTCACCCTCTATATATATAAACTGTTTTTTAGGTCAACAAGAGTTGGTTGGAGAATGGGATGGATATTACTAGCTCGCAGTTTTGTAAGAGTTTTTAGGATTTTTGGTCATTTTAGAGTCCATATTTTGGTACTTGTAGTTTTTTTTCATATTTTTTAGTTCTATATGACATTAAATATATTAACTTGTGATCTATTTTATCTTTATAAGAAGGAGTTGATTGGTGTTCTATCTTATCTCTCTCTTCTGCATGTTTCTTTTAGAGGATAATATCTCTAATTTTTATATATGATATATCCTAAGTTCTTTTCACAAACCTATGGCCTATTAGAAGTGGGATTTGGGTATTAACTATCCTCCTTCTCTCATTATTATCCTGATAGGGGTACCTTTGGGGTTTGGGATTCGTGACAAGTATACTTGACTACCAGTGATTTTTTTTGATAAATTGATTCCTTCCTTCTATTGTAATCCTTTCACCACTAACCACATCTTGTATTTTCTACTTCTTTTAGTTTTTTCTATAAAACATAATATACATTTGTTATCTAGATCCCATTTTCCATTTGTAAGTTCAACCATCTCCCAAGTTTCATTTGAATTCATGGAATTTGTTTATTTCCACATAACTAACTCCCACTGTTTCGAGTCACTAAGCATCACTACCAATTTCAGGTATTCAGGTTCCCCACCATCCATTATAATTAATAAATTCATATAAAATCCATACCTTACTGGTAATTTGACTCTATAAGATATTATCAAATATATTTTAGATTCTTCTCTTAGTGTTTCAGTTTCTGGTGCCATAAATTCACATGAAATGACTGTCGATTTCTCAACATCTAGAGTTTTTCCTCAGGCTTCAATAGACCTTGAGAAATTTTCCATGCCTTCCATTTTTTTATTTCTAGTAAACCCATGTTGATATCTAGTATCATCATAATTAGAAAACTTCTAGTGATTTTATCCATATCAACTTGTACTTTAGTAGTTGGATCCTTTTGATCAAATTTTGATTCAAATAAGTTTTGGTCCTTCTATAAGATATCCTTTTTTAAAAGAATGTTTCAACTTATTATAACTTGTAACTTTTCACCATGTCATAGTTTGAAACCAAATAATTAATTTTCATAGCACACAAGGAAGAAAGCTTTGGAATTCACCTCCATATTGTCTCTATCCTTTACATCGATGCGAGAATAAACCATAGTTTCAAAAAAAAAATTAGGTATCAAAATTTTGGTAATTTACCACACCATAGCTCTTCCAAAATCTTCTAGATTTATAATTAACCATGAAACCATGATTAGTAATTCAGTGAAAGGATGCACTAGAGTTGACCAAACTTTAATCTTATAGGATATCAACATTGAGTGGTAGGTTATTTATATCTTCTATTGTGTTAACAGAGTTTGATTTTCTAGAATTTCTCCTTATAGTGACTTAATTGCGATTCTATGATTTTTATAAACATTTACATGCTTCCTACAATTTCAACAGGTGAGTCTTGGACCATTCTAATTTTCTGGAATTTTCTCCCTATACTTATCTTATAGTCATTAAATATCCCTTATCTAATGTGGGAATCCCCTTCCATCAACATTAAATGTATTTATGAAAGGCACTTGGGCCTCTATTCTCTAGAGTTTCTCACTAAGGATCAAATTTTGGATGTCTTCAAACCCCATATTAGTCTTTACATAATAATTACTAACCAAAACAGAAAAAAATCCCCATATTCCAGTAAATATGAGAGTAATAGGATTTCCCATACATCATACTAAAAGTAACTTTCACCACTTAAAGATAAATTCTGATCATGTCGAATTTGTTCTAATGATATTCTATTGACCCTCCTTCTAATAACCTCATGTTAAAAGGCCTTTGAATTAGGAAAACCTTATTTAATTTCATTTTATTCTCATACATATCCTCCAGGGCCTCTATCAGTTCAATCATAGTATTTTTATCTAGAATTATGAAGGTTATATTTCACACTAGTGAAATTCTAACTAAACTTGGTGATTTATTGTCCATATTTTCCCAATCAAATTTCTCTATCTTTTCAAGAATCTCTTCACCCAATGAAAGTCCCAGCTACTTTTTAATGATATAATCCTCTATATTCATCTTCCAAAAACTATAATTGGAGGTTATATTCATTTATTCATAACTTTTTGTCTACCCTATTTATTAATTATCATTTAAAAGTTCATAATTAGTGTGAAATACCCATGTTTTATTACTAAATATAATTTTTTAGCATTATTTGAATTAATCCAATAGATTTATTTTACCATTTTAATTATAAATCTCACCCAAATTATCCAAATTGTATTATTATTGTTTTTTAGGGTTCCTTATTAAATTTCCTAAAAATCATTAAATTGGATTTTGGGCCAATTTGGCCATTTGAAGGGTCCTATGGTCCATAAAAGAAGGCCTAAAGAATATGTGAAGAGACTAGACCAGTCATGATGATACAATTTTTGGGCTCAATAAAGAAACCCAAATTTTATGAAACTACTTAATATATTATTAAATACACAAAATAATCATGTATAAAAATTTTAAGGGCCAACTCCACCAAAGAGGGTCCCAAATGATTCTTTGAAGTCTAGCCCACCATTCTATTTGGGAATTAAAATTAGCACACAATACTTGACTTTTCTCCTTATGTAGCCATCAAATGAAGCTTAGATTTTACAGTGTGAAATAAAATATATAAGAGGCTGACTTTTTATAATAAATGGTTTTCCTTTGAGGTTATATTACTATTCAAAAATCCATTCACATTTTGTCCTTTTAAAAATCTTGGATAGAAATGAACAAATTAAAATTGTTTATTAAAACCTCCATAACTTTGGCTCCTTAAGTCAAATGGAATCCAAATTTTGAGGGTAGAATTTAAAAATTCATATATAAATATTTTTAGAATAATATTTTTCTAGATTCAGGTATCTGAATTATAAAATGGGTGAGACAATTAGAGGGGCATATTTTGATAGTAAACAATCCACCACCTTGGGCTATAAATACATCCCCCTCCTCTCCTTGCACGGGGTTGTCCTTTTAGAGAAAATGATGATAGTTTGGAATGAAAAAGACTACCAAAGGCTTGGGAGGATATTTAATACTCAATTTTATACTTGAGATACCATTCCTCCTTGATTTTTTTATTTATTTTTGCATTCTTCTTTGTTTATAATATCATAAGTATCTGTGTTTGTAATTATATTTTAATGTATATTTATTTATCATTATCTCTTATTTTCATCCAACTTATATTTTTTAATATTAATGTTCTTAATTTTTTTTAAATAAATTTAAAAATCACTCCCTTATTTTTCTTTCTCATTCAATTAAAAGTCCATTTTTAACTCTCTTCACTGTTCGTGTGTGTGTTCGGTAAACTACTCTTTTCTTATCCCATTATTTTAATTTTATTTAAACTCATCACTATAAAAATATTAAAATAGATTAATAAACGTCTCAATGGATGAGTAAATATACTATTAGGGTGAGTCCTTATTTTGGGACATTTAGTGATTGAATGATTTTTCTTGTTGAGTATTATTTAGGTTAACATTGTGTATGTTGAACTTAAAATGTTATGGATTAATGAAATATTTTGTTTAACATGGGGATTCAATGGATTATTGGAACCATAAATACACTACAATAAACAAGTTATAATTTATATTATAACCCTAAGTTAAGTTAAGGCTTGGACTAAATCCTCAATACTTGGTAATTTCAATCAAAATCATCTAGTGAAGTGAGTGTTAATTTAATGCAATATAGAGCAAAGCTCAAGGATATCATAAGATTAAAATCCCAAATAATGAACTCATCCCAATATTTATCAACTTATTAAATCAAACATCATCCATTAATCAATTTAATTAATCTATGCAAACAAACCCCCATTAAAAATTTAAAAACAACCGACTATTAAAAAGTACAATCTTCGAGGATTCGACCTGAGTGCTGCTATAAACATTAGCAGAGCACATAACCATTGAAAGACCGGTAGCCGAAAATTGACTTCACTTCAAATGGGACCATTTTAGAGTATAGTGTATTAAGTATTCGGTAGTTTTTTATTTTTATAAAAT
Organism: Viscum album; assembly: GCA_963277665.1. Lineage (NCBI taxonomy): Eukaryota > Viridiplantae > Streptophyta > Magnoliopsida > Santalales > Viscaceae > Viscum > Viscum album. The sequence goes on from OY728161.1 coordinate 1,302,695,678, forward strand.
AAAACAAAAAAAATTAAAAAAATAAACAAAAAAATTTCTGAAAAAAACCACAAAGAAAATCCTACCTTTATTATCCTTAAAAACTTTTCTGAATGCCCTATAGCCTCCCAAAAAATCCCTCAGATTTGTTTGACCCTGAAATAGAGAAAAATCTTCACCAACTTAGGAGGAACAATATGGATAATAAAATCAATCGGGAGCCAGTCACTATTCAACCAATTAAACTAAATATGGCCAATCCTAGGGAACAAACCCTTAAAGAACTCGCTACTCTTGATATGAATTACAAACAACTTGGTATTCAATGTACAAACAAAGAGGTTGACTTTGAACTCAAATTAGGTTTGATTCATCTTCTACCTCATTTCCATGGACTAGCCAGTGAGGATCCACATCTTCATCTTAAAGAGTTCCAAGGGGTGTGCTCTACCATAAAGCCTCAAGGGGTTTCTAAAGAACAAATAAAACTTTGAGAATTCCCTTTCTCACATCTGACTCTACCAAGTCATGGATCTACTACCTCTCTCCTAGTTCCATAACCACATGGAATGACATGAAGTGACTCTTCTTAGAGAAATTATTTTCTACTTCTCGAACTGCTTCTATCCGAACATAAATTAGTGGTATCCATAAATTCCACAACGAATCACTCCATGAGTATTGGTAGAGGTTCAAAAATATTGTGAAAACTTTCCCACACCATCAAATCCTTGACCAACTCTTGATCCAATACTTCTATGAGGGTTTATTGGCTATATATAGAACACTCATTGATATCACAAGTGGTGGGGATCTTGTTGATAAAACTCCTATAGTTACACATGATATTATAAGAAACATGGATGAAAACACACATCAATTCCATAATCAATCACATGATCAAGTTAAAAATGTCCAAGAGAATCAATCTATAGAGCTGAATAAGATGACAGAGTGGATGAGTGAACTTACAGGTCTTGTGCGACAATTAACTGTGGATTCTAAAGCCCCAACCGTATCTTCTCCACAATATATGTTCCATATACCTATAAAAAACTATGGAATATGCAGATCACCATCTCATCAAATAGACACATGTCTATAGATTCAAGAGGATCCATCTGATTCATCTATTCTAATGGAGCTCAATGCATCATATTCTCAGAGGAACACCAACTCTCAAAAATTAGGACAGTTCATTAGAAACTTCATCCAATCCCACTCCGAGCCCTTGTCTTCTACATATAACTGAGTATTGAGGTATAGTAATCCCATATCTCATCCCCCTCAATTACCTCCTCAACAACCAAACCAATTCCAATATAGTCAAGGTGTTGGTAACTTCCAAAAACCTTATACTTTTGTTCCTCAACCTCAAAGGATCAATCCTCCTCTTTCTCCTCCTAGATTAAACTATACTAATGATCCTTCCCAATTCCAAACCCAATACAATCACTTTAAAAATAACCAAAACCAAGGCAATACCAATTCAGAACAAGCCTCTTCTTCCAAGAAACCATGGGAGAGTATAGTAGAAGATCTTTCCTCCTTTATTAGTTCTAGCCTAAAAAACATTTAAACCCAAATTGGTCAACTTGCATCCCACCTAAGCCACTAGCAACAAATAGATTCTTCCCAACTCCTAGATCAACCATTACCCAACCCAAAGGGTAATGTAAGTGAAATTTCACTTAGATTGGGAAAGAAAATTTCAATGCCCCATGATGAGTCCTCTAACTACTCTTTAAATGTCGATCTAGAAAATAAAAAGAAAAAGGAACCAGAAAAGGAACTTGAATCCACTCCCTCACCTTTTTCCATTCCTATAAGTAACTCAATGCCTTTTCCTCAAGCTGTTTATAAGCCAAGTAAATCCTTTTAACCCAATCCTGAAATTCTCTACATGTTTAGATGTGTTGAAGTGAAAATTACCCTCTTAGATTCCAACAAAAAAATTCATAAGTATGCCATGTTTATTAAGGAGTTATGAACCCATAAGAGGACAATTACGACATTTTAAAATGTTTTTACCCAAGATTACATGCCCATGAAGTAAAAAGATCCCGGGACCTTTATAGTTCCATGATAAAAAGGAAGTTCAAACTTCAATGATGCAATCATAGACTTAGGAGCCTTGATAAATGTCATACATAAATCTATCTTCTCTAACCTTGGTCTAGGTCCCTTACATCCAATGGGTGTTGACATCTAGTTAGCCAATTGAATCACTTCCAATCCTAAGGGAATAATCGAGGATGTCCTTCTCCATGATAATGATCATATATTCCAAGATGATTTCTATGTACTTAACATGGAATATGAAACGACCTATTCTAGATCTCCCCTAATTCTAGGAAGACCTTTCCTCTTGACATCTAGAACTAAGATTGATGTCCATGCAGGCATCTTATCCATGGATTTGGATAACCAACTGGTCAAGTTCAGAATTTTTCAATCTATGCGATACCCATTTGAGGATCACTTTGAATTCTCAATACATGCTTATAAGGAAACTGTTCAGAGTCAATTTAACCCCATTCCATCATGCTCATCATGTTCAAATGATAGAGGTGATTATGAAATTTTCACCATGATTAACCATGACATAAATGGGGAAGTTGATGTTGAACTTTCATTTATAGACTCTATAAATATAAAAGATCTTGAAAAATCTCTATAATTCCACATAAAATATAATATATACTACCCCACCTTGGATAGTATTAAAGAAATTTAATCAGAATCAATTGAAATTCCTTCCTCTATTCCTAAGTTATCTAACCCACAAATGAAATATGATACTGATCTGAAACCACTTCATGCACACATGAAATATGCATTCCTCTTCCATGATCACTCTTATCTTATCATTTTCTCTTCTATAATTATTAAAAAAGAGGATTAAAAACTTGTTTAGGTGTTATAGGAAAATAAAAATTCCATAGGTTAGAACCTAGATGACATACCAAGAATCAACCCTACTCTTTTCATGCATCACATCCATATTGAGGAGTTATCTAGAAAAATCAGAAAACCAAAAAGAAGACTCAATCCACTCATCATTGAGGTAGTTAGGTAAGAGATCACCAAGATTCATCAAACTGGTATTATCTACCCAATTTATGATAGTGAATGGGTTGGTCCAATTCAAGTGGTACCGAAGAAGGTGGGATAATTGTTGTCACAAATGAACATGGGGAGGTGGTCAGAACTCGAGTGAAAAACATATGGTGTGTGTGCATCAACTACTAGAAATTGAATGTTGAAACATGAAAATATCACTACCCTCTTTCATTCCTTGATCAAATTCTAGAAATATTATCCAAAAATTCGCATTATTGCTTTCTTGATGGATACACCGACTACTTTAAATTCCTAATCGCACCCAGGACCAAGAAAAGACTACATTAACTTGCCCATTTAGAACATATTAATATATGAGAATACCTTTTGGCCTTTACATGCTACTGTAACATTTCATAGGTGTATGATGGGTATATTTTTGAATTAATTGGGCATTTAATGGAGGTATTCATGAATGAATTTATGCACATGAGCCTCAGGCCAGTTGGTGAGTTATCCTTAAGTTCATCCACGATACTCGGGTTCAAAACCAAGAAGAGGCATATTTCTGATACTGTAGAAGCATTGTAGTAGGTACTGTAGAAACTAGAACTATTCACCTTGGGCCATCGGTTTGGGGTTGGAGTCCTTAAAACCTTTGGGACACCCAGACCTTCGGGTCAGTGAGGCTTTTGGGCCACCTCAAGGCCTTTGGGCCACATGTAGTTTCCCTAGATAGACTCTACAAAAAATGAACAGCCCTATAGGAGGATTTTGAGAAGGTTCACTCACCAGAGCAGAACTAATGGATTTGGAATAATGAGAGGGTATGGATACGCCATCGGGACCAGCATGTGCTTGCATGGGAATCATAACCAGATGACCATGAGAAGGTGGAGATATACCATCATGATACAGATGATAAGGAGGGGAATTTCCTTATAGTTATAGTCTGGTTGAATTCTCTAAGACCTTCAGGCCATGTAATGTCTCTTACACCTATGGTCCATGTAATCACTAAGCCTACAAGCCTTGTAAGGGTTCCCCCTCATCCCCTGAAAGGGGGCTTATCAAAAATCAATAAAAATGAAGGCCTTCAGGCCATTTGGGCATGGATGAATTTACCATTTATGGAAATTCATTTGAATCCTATTTTCATTCACTCTCTCTAGTACTTAAAAAGTGTGTCAAATTTTAACTTTTTCTAAATTTTTAAAAATGTAACTTCATGGTTATAAATGGGATCATTCTAGGGAATATAGTTTCACAAGAGGGTGTTGAAGTTGATAGTGCCAAAATTGAAGTGATCCAATCACTTCCTGGACCAACATCTATTTGAGACATCCATTCATTCCTTGGTCATGTTGGTTTCTATCAGTGATTCATCCATAACTTTACTAGGATTTTCCTCCCACTCACTCAGCTACTCCAAAATGATGTCGCATTCAATTTTGATGCAGCTTGTAAGAGAGCCTTCATTGAACTCAAATCTGTTCTTACATCTTCCCCAATAATCCAACCCCCAGATTGGTTCTTAACATTTTAATTGATGTGTGATGCTTATGATAGGTCTATTGGGGCCATTCTTGGTCAAAGAAGAGAAAATATTCCTCATGTCATTTATTATGACTCAAAAAAATTGGATAAAACTCAATCTCACTACACTGTGACTGAAAAGGAACTTTTAACCGTGAGTTTTACCTTGGATAAATTCCAAACCTATCTCTTAGATTCCAAAATAATCATTTTTAAAGACCATTAATTTTTAATGTTCTTACTTAAGAAAATTTATTCCAAACTGAGGCTAATAATATGGATCTCAATGCTCCAAGATTTTGACATCATGATTAAAGATCGACCTGGAAAAGAAAACCATGTGGCTGATCACCTAAGTATAATTTATAATTTTTATCATTCTAAAATAATTGATCCTAAATTTTTAATTTGACACCACTCATCTATCACTGCAAAGTTACCATGGTATGCCCTAATTGTAAACTACTTGGCTTCTGGTGTTTTTCTTGAAATTTTTTCAAAAGAAAAAAAATTGAAGCTGAAAAGTGATTCAAAATTCTATTTTGGGAAGATAATAAACTTTGGAAAAATGTGGTTGACATAGTAATTAAGAGATGTGTTGATAAAGATGAAAATTCCTCTGTCCTAGAATTTTGTCACTCAATGCTTGGTGGTGGCCACTTTGGACCACAAAGGACCTACCAAAAGGTCCATAACTTAGGGTTTTTCTAGCCTTCACTCTTCAAATACTCACATGATTTCTGTAAATCATGTCCCACTTTCCAAAATTTTGGCACAATTTCCAAAAGAAATAAAATTCCTGAAAATCCCTTAATCTTTTGTGAGATCTTCGATTTTTGGGACATTAATTTCATGGGACCATTTCCCCCTTCCAATTTATTCTCATATATTATTATGGATGTTGATTATTTTTATAGGTAGTTCGAGGCCAAACCCACTAGAAAGTATGATTAGAATACTATTATTGAGTTCCTAAAACCCACATTTTCTATTGATTTGGAACTTAGAGTGCCTTGATAAGTGAATTAGGAACTCATTTCTATAATTGGACCATGGGATCTCTTCTGAAAAATGAATGGGGTTTTACATAAAACTTCAACTGCATATCACCCCAAAGAAATGGCATGGATGAATTTTCTAATAGATAAAAAAAAGTGTGCTTGAGAGAATTATAAATCCCAGTAGAAAATAATATCCTGAAAGACACGGTGAAGTGCTTTGGGATTATCAAAATGCCTATAAAACACCCATTGGGATGTCTCTATTTATGATATTTTTTAGAAAATAATATTATTTACCAATTGAAATCCAAAATAAGTCATTTAGGGTTGTGAAAACATGTAATTTTGATTTTGAAAAATTTGGTGAAGAAATATTGTTGTAGTTGACTGGATTAGAGGATCTTTAACTAGATTACTATGAGAATTAAAATATCTAAAAATAAAATGCCAAGGTACCCCATGACAAACACATCCTATGAAAGGTATTTCATGAAGGTGAAAAGGAAATTCTATTCAATTCTTAATTTCTACTTCACCTAGGTAAGCTTAATTATCATTGGGAAGGTCCTTTTATTAATACAAATGTTTACCCATTTGGTGTAGTGTAAGTCCAAGACCCCTCTTCCAAAAGTACATTCATGGTTAAAAAACATCGGTTAAAGTATCACTATGAGGGGACACACATCCCAAGAACCACATCAACTTCCATTGGATCCTCAAATTCTACAATTGACCCACCAGTGGATGGAGATGGCATTCCACCAAATCCAAACCAAGGGGAACCTCTTTCTCTTTAACTACTCTCTCTCTCTCTCTCTATCTTCTTCTTACAATCCCATTCTAATTTTTTTACCACTTTCCTCATCAAAATTTTTATTTACTCTTTCTATTTTTTGTGGGCGTGTCTTTATAAAAAACTAAAAAGAAACTAAAGAAACTAAAAAAATACTAAAAAGGAGTCATAATTACTCACCATCCACTTTTGAAAAATTTTCCAACCATTTTGAGGAGTCAAAAGACATGTTTTCATATAAAAAAATTTGTATTTTGATCATAAATTTGGTTAAAGAATCTTGTGTCAAAACCAAAAAATTTTGAATGATCAATTTTTGATTTAGAAAATGATTCTTCCCCACCCGCGAGGAACAAAATTAGTTGTAATTCCCAGATCACCTATGACCATCCTTTCATTTTGTGTGTTTTTCACCCCTGATTATGATTCTTGAGTTTGTGAACCTTTGAGTTGAATTTCCTACTTTAGTGTGCTTTAATATGATAGAGGTATTTTTTGAATCACATGATAATCAAAATATCCAAATAGCCTCCTATTACCCTTATATTAATCATCCTTTTGAAAGCCCCTTCGAGCCTATAAAAACATTTTCTTTATATTCACATTACAATCCCAAAAAATTTTCCCACACAACATCTACATGGATTTTCAATGCATATTTTTTAAAAATTTAAGTGTGGGGGTAATTATTTTTATTTTGGGTATCCATTTCTTTATTTTCAACATGTTATCATATGCTTGAGGGAACACATCTATTTAAGTGTGGGGGAGAGGTTTTCATTCAGTGAGTTTGGGGAATGGATTTTCATTTATATAATTTTGTGCATATTATTGAAAAGTGTTAAAAAAGACAAAAAAATAAAAAAGGGTTGTGTATTAGGAAGGTCAAATGTCACTCTTACTCAACCATTTATCTTTTCATATTTATTATAATTAGTGTAGTGAGGATATCAAACATGGTTTGGGATATGAGTATGGGATTTGTTTCAAGTTCATCTTTCAAAAAAATAATAAAAGAAAAAGAAAAAAGAACACTTGTATTATATATTCTTGTATAATTGGGAGAAGTTTTGTGTATTGTATATAATTTACCTTTTATTCCCCTTAAAATTTTATCCATATCTTTTGTGTCATCCTTCACACAATCATTCCCTCATAAATATGTGTTTCCATAACCTTCCATGTCTTATTTCAAATTGTGCATTTCTTTTTCCATGTTAGGGTTTTACCCCTATTTTCATATCTCTTGGAAATTAAATTCCTACCTTCCAAGAGCCACAAAAAATCCCTAAAAAATATGTCTTGATTCTTGTACACTTTATGATATGAAATTGAAGCTGATATTGCTTTCAAACTCTAAGATTTTTACTTTTGGTTGGTGAATGAGTGAACCTCCATAAATAATTTTCTATCATCGTGAGAAGAGTGAGTTATGAATGCCCACATTTTCCATTTATAAAATTGATCATGAAAAATGAATTATTTTTGGAACATTTTTTCTGTAAAAATTTGTGGTGGAATTAAATATAGATGAGTGAAATGGTCTAAACCTCCCCTAATTTGGGAAAACAAAATTTTAATATTTTTTGGTGAGTGAGAATGATTTTGTTATGTTTTTATATTTTTTGAACATGAGGATATGAACTATAATAAATGTATGGGGGTTGGTGTTATTTATTTATTCATAAATTTTTGTCTACTCCCTTTAGTAATTTTCTTGTAAAAGTGCATAATTGGTGTGAAATACCCATGTTTTAATACTAAATATAAATTTTAAGCATTATTTAAAATAATCCAATCGATACAGTTTAATATTTTAATTATAACCCTTAACATACTTATCCAAATTGTATGATTTTTTGTTTTTTAATGTTCCTTATTCAATTTCCTACAAATCATTAAGCTAGAGTTTAGGCTAATTCGACCATTTGAAGGGTTATATGGTCCACACAAGAATACTTAAAGAATCTGTGAAGAAAATGGACCATCCATGATGATACAATTTTTGGGATAAATATAGAAAACCAAATTTTATAAAAGTCCTGAATATATTATTTAATATCCAAAATAATCATTTATAAAATATTTAAGGCCCAAATAATGCTTTGAAGTCCATCCCACCATTCTGTTAGGGAATTAAAATCAGCACGCAATACTTGACTTTTCTCCTAATATATAAATCAAATGGAGTTGGAATTTTAAAATGTAAAATAAAATATATATACAAATGAATTTATAGAATAAATGGTTCATATTTTAGGTCATATTTCAATTAAAAAACCCACTCATATTTCAACCTTTGAAAAATCTTGGATAGAAATGGAAAGATTAAAATTGTTTATTCAAACCCCCATAACATTGGATACTTAAGTCCAATGGCCACAATATTTTGAGGTTATACATTGAAAATTAATATTTAAAATTTTTAAGAATAATATTTCTCCAGATTTTTCTTTATGAATTATAAAATTAGTGATCTATGTGGAGGGGAATATTTGGAAAGCAAACAATCCACCACCTTGGGCTATAAATACACCCCTCCTCTCCTTGCAAGGGGTCAACATTTTAGAGAAAATGAGGATAGTTTTGAATAAAAAGGCTCTAAAAATTATTTTGAGGATATTATATACTCAATTTTATACTTATGATACCATTCCTCCATGATTTTTTTTATTTACTTATGCATTCTTCTTCATTTATGATCTCGTAAGTGTTTGTGTTTGTAATTTTGTTTAATGCATATTTATTTCTAATTATCTCTTATTATCATCCACCATATATTTTTTAATATTAATTTTCTTAATTTTTTTTAAATAAATATGAATATAAATCCCTTCCTTTTCATTCTCATTCAATCAAAAGTCTGTTTTAACTCTCTTCCCCATTCTTGTGTGTGTTCGGCGCACTACTATTTTCTAATCCCATTATTTTAATTTTCTTTTAACTCATCACCATAAAAATATTAAACCATATTAATAAACATATAAATGGATGATTAAATATAATATTGGTATGATTCATGATTTGGTGATATTAAGTGATTGGGGATTTTTCTCATTGAGTATTTTTTTAGGTTCAGATTGTGTATGTTGAACTTAGAATGTCATGGATTAATGACATGTTTTGTTTAACTTGTGGATTACATGGATTATTGAAACCATAAATACACTAATATAAATAAGTTATTATTTATATTAGAACCCTAAGTTAAGTTCAGGCTTAGACTAAAGCCTCAACACTTGGTAATTCTGATCAAAATCATCATATGAAGTGGGTGTTAATTTAATGAAATATAAAGCAATGATGAAGGATATCATGAGCTTAAAATATCCAATAATGAACTCACCCAATTATTTATCAACTTATTAAATCAAACATCATATATTAATCAATTTTATTACTCTATTAAAAAAACCCCATTAAAAATACAAACAAAACTAAAAAACCAACTATTAAAAAGTACCATCATTGAGGATTCGACCCGAGTGCTGCTATACACATTAGTAGAGCACCAAACCCTTGAATGGTTGATAGGCGAAAATCGGTCACACTTCAATTGGTTCCTTCAAAATCACAAATTACAAATTTTAATTTTTCCATAATTATATCTTTCTATGATAATAAATCCAACTAAAATGAGTATAACATTGAGGAAAAAGGGAATGATACATGAGTTTCAATCTGAGTATGAATTGTCAAGATTTGATACCACTTATTGGGGGATGATCAATTGTGAAACCACCATAATATAAAACTTTAATCCATTATAATATCATAAATTCTAGATATTCTGTACAGTGAAAGTCAAAACACTAGAATTTCCCTATAATATTAGTGTATCATAATAAAGGAAGACTATGAACCCTACTCACCACACTAAGTCACACTTGTCATACACACTCTAAAAAAATTCACACAAAAATTCAACTAAAGAAAAGAAACAAGAAAAGTAAAATTGGACACACATGATTATGTGGTTTGAAATTTCATCCTATGTCTATGAGAGAATATTAAAACACTTTATTTTACTAAAAATACAAAGGATAAAGAACACTATATCAAAGGATCCATTGTTACACTTAATTTAAATTTCATATGATACAATTTAGGAACTATTCCCACTGCTATTTTATAGAGGTATCCAACTAGTAGAGTAGGTAACACCACCATCCAAAGATTATGGTCAACCCACCATTGTAGTAAATAAAGATATGATTCCCTATAGATTCCACCACGTCAACCATTTCATCTGGTAAAAATTTATTGATCTTTAATATCAACTATTTATAATTTTATCACTTTCTGGTAACTGTAGTCGCAACATGAAGACATTATCTATCGCTACCTTGATAAGACCAGGGTGAACTTTAAAAGTTACTCCTTCTAGTATGTTTCGTCTAGTGACATGACAAGTATTCAAAATACTAATAAAAAATTCTCCCATGTGGGAAGAAGATGAATGTTATTCCTTGATCATCTCACCACTAGGGGGAAATGGAGAGTCAAATATACCCCAATCCAAATCTATTACTGCAATAGAATTTGATAAAGTCAAGCAATAAGTATCATAATCTCTAGAAGAAGTGTTTTGGACCTATGTAATGATATCCTATAGAATAACTACTCGAATTATAATATTTTCATACTGAACATGAGATGTATCATGCGGATTATGACGAGGCTATGGAGGAGAATCTGGATGGTCATGTTAGACATCCTCATTGTGTACCACATCATCATGTGGCACATCTAGATATGGATCATCATCATCTATCACACTGACATGGGGATCAATATTGGGAGACACATAGAAAAAATTATGATAAATATCATAAATGGGATAAGGAAATGCTTCCACTGATCTATGAAAATTTTCATAGTCAAATGTGAATCCCTTTATGGGATTAGATATTTATAGGAGGTGTGTGATATGAGAATTCGATAAAAAAACTATGTAGTAAGTTACAATTAATAAAAGAGACATTCAGAAGGAGGAATGTTTATTACCAAGTCATGATAGCCTTGAATATTTCATGTAAGATATAATAATGATCTCATGTTGTACTAAGACTTGTAATCCAGTTGTTGTGATAGATGCTTGTGTATTGTGGCTACCCCTTGTAACCATGACACTTGAGGTTGTCCCACATATCAATGTATGTCATATGATATCACCTCTATTAAAATTCTTGCTTCCCTAACATATTTAGGTAACAAAGTAAAGATAATTGAATGGGTGGTGTGGGAATGGGGTGAAGGAAAGAAAACTGCCTCATAACTTGATCAATATGGCACCACTCAACCATGTGAAAATGAATAAGAGGCACCTCACATATACTAACAAAAAGAATCATTGTACAATATGGTGAGAGAATATAGATAACATACATGAAATAAAGTATCCATGAAACTTGAAATAATATAAAATGAATATACAATCAATAAAATAAATCATTTATGAAAAAAATAAAATTTTACGTAAATAATTAATAATCACACACATTATCTGAGTGAAGATTATCGAGCATAAGTCTATAAATTTAGAAATCATATATGATAGTATCTAAATTTTTACAATCTTGGACCCACCTATAGATAATATTATTGCAATAATAACTTCATAATATAAATTTATATATTTTACTTTAACATAACAAGGATGGATAAACATACCATAATCCATGTCGGTAGTCCTGCACAATATCCATAGGAAATGATGTGTGAACATGCAGATGAAAGCAAGGGATGTGATCTCATGACCACATCTGAATAAGAATAACACGTCCTATAATCTATATCTTATCAATGTGACACGAGATGTATAGTTATTGATATGTATATGTAAGACATACTATCCAATATTTGTATTTCCTTGTATACTCAAGGTACTCAAGTAATGGTAAAGACATCATATGGACAAATGTTATAGAAAGATTGAAAAACATCATGTCGCCAAGTCACAGAATTCATGTGTGTGAAAATATCAAGACAATGATATCATCATCATCATCATATATATGAGTTAAGTGATCACCTATCCATGACATGTGTTGAAGGTTGGAAATGATAATCTTATCATGACTGAAATATCTATGCCTTATAGTATCTATAAAAAATCAAACCAATTTCCAATAACTAATCTTTTAATAACCACATCCTAAATAAAATGACCTAACATAATGGATGAATCCTTGAGATTAATGGTTATATATCCCTTTGGTAAATGGAAAGTATGCATATCTAACCATCATCTATCAAACAGTGTTGTGATGAGATAGTGATCGATAAATATGAAGTCACATGTCACTACAACATAGAACCCCACACATCGCAAATGGGGGATGATCATAGGAGGGTTTGTGTTGTCATGGAAGTGGTGTGACCTCATTAAACTCAGTGGTGGAATGAGAAAACCTTCTAAGACAATGCATGAAACATGACTATCATGGATGGTGAGTAAAGGAACATATGCCATATCTATATATGAAATAATCTTATCATTTTTACTTAATGTAATAAATTTTCTAAAACATTTATTCAACAAAATATAAGTAAAAAAATGAGGTACACAATTAGTATTCATAATAAATGATGAAACAAACAAGAAAATAATAAAATGTTTACAAAATAGTGATAAAATACAGAAAATGGTCAATTCTGATGGGAAATGGAGCTCCTTTCTACCACATTAGGATGTTTTTTGTGATTGTAACATTTTGTATGAAATGTGGTGAATCATAGTCCCACCCCCATTCATGAGGCCATTCCATATCATTTCTAATCCGAGTAGACTTTGGACTTCCATAGGGGTGCAACCTAGTATTATCAGGGACCATAATCGATTGATCAACAAATAAGGTAAAATTATGAAAATCACCAACAAGTATCCAAGGTTCACTATAGCAGCCAACCAAAGTGATGAAGTGATATACTAGATCGATATAGGGTTCACGATATAAGTTAATTTATGCACAAGATGAAATGACATGTGTATAGAGATATCTTAGGGATTGAAAATTACCACAATCACAATACTAATGTTCTAGTAAGACCAATAACACTTGATCATTATTTTCAGTGATTGGGTCATGAAAATTTGTTATGACATAGAATTTCACTTATTTTTTAAAGCTTTAAACATGGAGAGATGACACATCCTGTAAGATATTATCAATGTATCTTTGTAAGTTTTGGAAAAAGTGAATCCCCTTTTATATCCCATGATAATCCTATTGAGATTGTTCAACAAAGTACTTCACACATCAATAAAATTTCACATGTAATATACCTATGATCAATAGTTTATAAACATCCTTGAAGACCCTATTTATGAACTTTGCAATATTAGTGGTCAAATGACTATATCATCTGCCTTCATCATATGCCAATGACTATTTCTCCTTAAAAATATGCATCATGTAATCATTCATGTCCTGATTAAACCTTTGATTTTCTCTTAGTCACACATTGAATTTTCCTTGTTATGGATCATATGCTAAAACAAATTGACATAAATTTAATTAAAAGGATACTATAAATTATTTCAATATATATAATTTAATAGAAATATACCCAACTTGATGATCATCATCTTTATTCTTATGGACATTTCCAACAATATGTATGATGCAATATCGATGATAAGCATTAGGTTCTCAATATGAAATCCCATAACAATTAATATCATCTATAATCACTCGATGATGATATAATATCAAGAACAATCCTTAGCTTTGTATACCATGAGTGTGTATTCATTCTAAGAACCAACTCCATGATTAAATGCTCTCTTTGTCAAAAATGGTTAATAAAAGTTGTATAAGAGCATGATTACCGCCCTGTGAGGTAGTAATGAGTAGTGAAAATGTATACTTGGAATATAGAAAAGTTATATACAACTTAATGGACTGTTTATAGAAGTAAATGTTGTAATACATGTCTTGAATGACCAAAATATCCTATGGAATTTCACCTTCATTTGATCAACTCGATTACCCTGGGAGATATACTCAACAATGTCTGGATGATAAATGACCTGATTTTTGAGAGACACAAATCCCATTATATTCGCAAAACCCTTATATGATTCATCCTAATCACTATACACTTTTAAAATTTCCTTTTTCATTTTCATCCAATACTTTCTATAAGATATCCTCTATTTGAATAACTATTGTCTTTATTCAGTACTGGAAATCCGGGCTATAGCCACGGACCTATAGCCACGGTTTTATAGGTCCGTGGCTATAGCCTTTATATTGCCACGATTAAATTTGATTTCTGTGGCTAAATTAGTTTCGTCATTTTTTTTTCTGATCTTTATCGGGCTCCTCCTCCTCCCCCGATTCACACACCGCGCAACCCTCCTCCTCCCCCGATTTGCACACCGCGAAGCCCTCCTCCCGACGATGTCTCCTCCTCCCCACAACCCTCCTCTCCTTCCCCGATTCGCAACCCTATCACCACGCAACCCTCCTCCCCGACGACGTCTCCTCCTCACCGCAGCCCTCCTCATCCTCCCCCGATTCGCAGCCATATCACCACGCAACCCTCCTCCCCGATGACGTATCCTCCTCCCGACGATCTCCCCGATGATCTCACCGTGCATCCCTCTCTCACAGCTGTGCCCTCCTCCCCGACAAACTCTTCCACAATGGCGCCCTCCTCCCCGATGAACTCTCCCACAACAGGACACCGTGTACAAAAGGGATGTCACTTTTCATTTTTCTTTCATTTTTCTCTCATTATCGTTCATCACCCTCTCCCCAAACTCGAATTTCATCAAGTATTTTCATTTTTTTAATTTAATACATGCACTATGGATCGATTTTAATGAATTTATTCATCCATTTTTTCATCTCAAACACTGTTATATGTGCATTCATTTATTATCTCATCAATCTTCATCAAATCAGTGTTGTACTCATTCTCAATATTATTTAAAATATGATGTTGATTGAAATTGTGCTTGGTTTGATATTTACATTTCTTATTCTCAATTGAATGTTGATTAATTTTTTAATCCTCATAATTACATGACTGTTAGTCATTTAATCTCAGTATTTGTTTCCATGTAAAATATGCTTTCAATTTCTCACCAATTTGTGTTCGATTATACCATGACTAACTAAACATCTTTGGGTAGTGATCAAGAGTAGGTGTTTTTGAATCTTGTTAATAATTAATTATAATATTTTTAATCTTAAGGAATTGTAATTAGGTTAAATAAAAATTGTAAATTACATTAGATTAAGAAACCATGACCATGTTATATTTAAATGAATTGCCCTGACCTAATTGATGTAGAATAGGATAATACCGGTAGACTATGAAAAATTATACCATAGAATACATTCTTAATGAATTTATTATGTAGTTATCTCTAGAACACAATATAACATCCTCATTGATAGATATACATGTTTTTACCATGATAAACTAGTGACATATTCTTTCTTTACAGTCTAAACCTTGAGAACATACTGATTTAGAATTAAGATCATCTTTTTTCATGACCCCAAAAATTGATCTCGATCACTTCCTTATCTCTGATCCTAAACCCAGTTATCTTTGAGTTACTTTTCCTAAAGAAAATCATCATGAGAGGACTCATGCCCCAAAGGGTTATATAATTAGATCATGTCTTCCACCTCATACCCCCTATAGGATCGACCCCACATTGTCAAAACACTACTCCTTAATAGAAAATGTAGTTTTGGAAACAATAAATCTAATATGACCATATCCTATATGAATTAAACTACGTGTGCAGGAATTTCATTTTGAAAACCAAGTAATTATTAATAAAAACACATCTTGTTTAGTTCTAGTAGTAGCTAGTTCTAATTCACTTATGCTAAAATATCTTACATTAATGGTGAATCTACTGACTGGTAAATTACTTTTTCATAAAACCCTAATAAAATAGTAATTTATTTTTCAAGGACTGATATTTGGATCATACCATGGGTTATCCATATAATGAATTTTACAAAAACATTATGAAATTTTCAATTATTTAACTTCTAATATTGATTATTTTAAAAATAATGAAAACATGAATAAAATATGTGATTTGGGAAGGAACAAATAACTAATATTTGACAATTAATAATATAGAAAAAATTGGGTATAACAAACTAAATGTGCAATAATGAAATGAAGATAAAGGTTATTGGGTAATAATATAATCACTTGGTCATATAGGTGTGAGTCCAAACCCCATGCATAAGATAATATCCTGTTATTACATTCAATTTTTTCTAAAACACATTCATCATTTTTATGTATGATTTAAATTAGCAGGTAACCTACTATATAAGATTCTACCATTTTTTAATTATTGAACATATATTTTGTTATGAATACACTCTTTTAATTTTTTCTAGATTAGTGGATTAGTTTTTTAGTTTGTTTAAATATTATATACTAACTTAAGAATAAATAATTTCCTAATTTTAGGGATAATGTATGCTGTGTAACAGAAAATTTGGTGAGTTGGTATATAATAGATTTAATGTTTGGCCATGAGGCTTTGAATTAGTAATTGGACCTACAAAAATGAGGGACAAATTCCCAGAGTGTTTCTATATATATAATGATATTTTATGGATTTTATTCTTTTAAAAGGATTATTTTGTGGTTTGAATCTAAAGCAACTATATATCATATTTTTTGTTATATCAAATATCATTGCAGATTGCATAATATAAAAGTATCAGTTGGTATTTTAAAACCTTTAGGCTATATCATATAAACATCCACAACTAAATTCCCAACATGTAAAGTTGTTTAGAATTTTTTTTGATATATCTCATAATCAATGTGAGTATATGTGATATATATGAATATAAAATATCATCAAAATAGGTGAAATAGTTTCTATATTGTCAATACTATTAATTATATTGTAACCTTTTACAATTAGGTTTTATTTATATTTAGAGAAACTACATTCCTTGTTAGTTCTCATTTAGAAATCCCAATTTCATGGAAATGTTCTCACCCTTTCATGTTCATCTAATAAGTTCCAAAATTGGTTAATGTACAAAGAAACTATTTTACATTCCATATATTTTTACCATTTCTTAGAATTCCAGCCCGCAACAGCCCCCCTTCCACCTTCAAATCAGCCCACACCATCCCCCCAGCACCTACAACCAGCCCCCTTCCACCAGCATTCCATCCCCCTTCCACCTTCATTCGATCCCTCACCGAATTAGGTATATCTAGGGGTCATCTAATCCTCTAGTAATCACAGATTAATATTAATTTATTTAAATATTCTCAGAAAACATCCTCTCATGCCATCCATATCATCCTATTTGAAACTAAGTGGAAGATGCTGCCCTACAGATGTCGCTGGACCGGGCCAACACGCTGCGGTCACGCCGCGGTCACACTGTGGTCACGCCGCGGTAGTGCTATGATTTGGCCCTGCTCCAGCCACATCCAGCCCACACCAGCCCCCTTCCACCTTCATTTCAGCCCACTACCACCAGCATTCCAGCCCGCAACAGCCCCCTTGCCACCTTCAAATCAGCCCGCACCATCCCCCAACACCTGCAACCAGCCCCCTTCCACCAGCATTCCAGCCCCCTTCCACCTGCATTAGAGCCATCACCGAATTAGGTATATTAGGGGTCATCCAATCCTCTAGTCATCAAAGATTAGCATTCATTTCTTTAAATATTCTGAGAAAACATCCTCCCATGCCATCCATATCATCCTATTTGAAACTAAGTGGAAGATGCTGCCCTGCGGATGTCGCTAGACTGGGCCAACACCCTGCGGTCACGCCGCGGTCACGCTGCGGTCACGCCGCGGTCACACCGTGGTCACACTGCGGTCACGCCGTGGTCACTCCGTGGTCACGCCATGGTAATGCGATGATTTGGCCCTGCTCAAACCACACCCATCCCACACCATCCCCCTTCCACCTTCATTTCATCCCGCTGCCACCAGCATTCCAGCCCGCAACAGCCCCCCTACCAACTTCGAATCAGCCCGCACCATCCCCCCAGCACCTGCTACCAGCCCCCTTCCCCCAGTATTCCAGTCCCCTTCCACCTGCATTTGAGCCCTCACCGAATTAGGTATATCAGGGGTCATCCAATCCTCTAGTCATCACAGATTAGCATTCATTTCTTTAAATATTATGAGAAAACATCATCTCATGCCATCCATATCATCCTATTTGAAACTAAGTGGAAGATGCTGTCCTGCGGATGTCACTTGACCGGGCCAACACACTGTGGTCATGCCGCAGTCACGCCGCGGTCACGCCGCGGTCACGCCGCGGTCACGCCGCGGTCACGCCACGGTCACGCTGCGGTCACACCGTAGTAATGCCATGATTTGGCCCTGCTCCAGCCACATCCAGCCCACACCATCCCCCTTCCACCTTCATTTCAGCCCGCTGCCACCAGCATTCCAGCCCGCAACAGCCCCCTGCCACCTTCGAATTAGCCTGCACCATCCCCCCAGCACCTACAACCAGCTCCCTTCCACCAGCATTCCAGCCCCTTTCCACCTGCATTCGAGCCCGCACCATCCCCCAACCACCTGCAATCCAACTCGCACCATTTAGGTCATGCCCTTTTGATTAAATAATGATGACACTACATACCAACACCACACACATTAGAGGTACTTTCTCTTAGATGATATCCATTTGGCATTTGGGGTCGTGTGTTATGAACCACAACCTTAACATATGGGATCCCACTTAAGAGACCTCGTTTTTTCTTTAGAAAATGTTTATGAGTTTTTTTAAGGTCTAAATTAATATGGTTTTGCCTTGAAGTGCCCATTTAAATGGTCTGATGATCTCCAATCAGAACAACGATATGATCTTGGTCCTATTTTTAATTCTTCACTAGAAAACACCATTGATCCTCATGAATGGGAGTAGTAATATGTGAAAACTCATAATTATCTATTTAATCATGTTAATAAACTAATTAAATGGTGGTGGGAGGAATATAGATATCTCCCCTACTGATCGTCGGGATATGGCAATAATGGCCTTTCACTGCAGCTGCCAAAATACACTGATAGTCTCACAAGGCTTGAGTGGGGATATGATTCTACCCTTAAATTGGTTCCAGGATATGCTAATAGAATTATTTGATAGAAACAAGAATATGTGAATGTTCTTTAATGGGAGTGGGGATATAATATTATCCTTTTCGCACATTTTTCATAAGGTTATGTCGACTGGATTCATATGCAGGGGTGGGAGCATGTGTCAGCCCCTATTTGTTTTTGGTATCTATAGGAACAATTATTAATATATTTCCATTGTATAGTGTCAAGATTCATGTATTATTCTAATATTTAGTTATGAATTGTCTAGTTATTAAGTAGTTTACGGTATTTCAGAAGTGAAGGGCGACACTCGTCATCGGTTTTAGGAACGTTCCTGATTGAGGATGGTACCTATTATTTTTTCATGCTACAAATCCTGCTTGGGAAGCTCTCTCAAAGTCTCTATAGTCAGGTATGTCCTGTAATTTCAGGCTGTTCAATGCAGTAGCTTCAAGAATCCATTTTTCTTCATTTTTTAAGATGATTTAATCTTTGTAAAATATATATAATTATCTAAAGCATGTACAGTGTGTCCTTTTTTCTTTCTACTATAATTTATAGTTTTTGCACCATATTAAACATGATAATAGAGGAAGTTGACCACCTTATTGAATCTATGTTGCTGTCTGTTAGTTTCTCTATTAAAGGATCACCTATTACTGGATTTGGTGGAAGAGGAATTTCTAATGATTCTGTCTTGATGAATAGGCTGGGTTTTTGTTTTCTGCTGGTTTGTGAGCTCAAGGTGGAGTGGAGTGTATTGGTTTTGCTGTGGAAGTGGACAAGGGGTAGGGGCCCTGTCCGGGTGGGGAGGGTCTGCAGGGCATAATGGAGGGGTGTAGGAGGGCGAGGGGGGGGGGGTCTGCAGGGGAGAGGTGCAGGGGGAGTTCATTGTTTCTTACATTAATGTGGTTTGATAAAAGACCATGTGATATATTTTTCATAAATATTGTGCAGTGTTTTGAGACTAATCTGGGTGTAGTATCAGAAGATTTCACAAATGAGAATTTAGTGATTAAGTGAGGCTAAAACATCAGGAGAATAAATAATATTTTCCTGATCATGGTTTCCCTTACCCAATTGATCATACACAAGTGATTAAATCAGTATGAGGGCTCAAATATGGGGTTCTAAATTCCCCTAGCCTCTTCATTATGGTTCAGGAAGCACTCTCCAGAAACACCAAGAACTATATTAATAGTGGGAATATCTTTCCCTATAGGAACAAGTCAGGCAATGGATTTATCTCCCATCTCATGTATGCGGATTATATTATTTTCTTTATCAATGGTAGGTATTCTTCCATCTATGGATTTAATCAGACTTGAAATTTTATTTCATCTAGAGTGGACAAAATGTCAGCCTTGAAAAAAGAAATGTGTTCATCTCAAAAATAAGATCATCAAGGAATGAAAGAATCACTTGGGATTGAATGGGTATCTAGAGGATAGAACTATCAATGGATTATTTAGGAGGGAATATATCTAAATAGAAAGTGAAAAAATATCTCTTTATGAATCTCACCAATCAGATAGCATGGTTTATATACAATTAGAAGAACTGGCTTCTCTCTTTCGAAGGAATAATTACCCTTTTTAACACCATCATCACATCAATACTAATGCATGTGCTAGTAGTGATTAAAGTGCCCAAAGGAAATCTCACCAGAATTGAGAAAATCTTAAATAATTTCATATAGGAAAATAATAAGGAGGGTAAGTACCACTGAGATTCCTAGAAAAGGCTGTCGAACCTAATTATTGAAGGAAGAGTAAATTTGAGAAATGTAACTAACACAATTTAAGTATTTCAAACCAAACTCACATTATATATTATTGTTGGGAACTATATTTGGGAGAGTTTTATGAAATATATCTATGGGAATGATTGGAGATGTTTATTAAGAATAAAATTTGGCTCTTGATCTTGGCCTACTGCATGGCTAATGATTTTGGTTTACTGGATAAAAAACTCATTAGGTTGTCAGGAGGGGGATATCATGGTTTGGAATGAAAACTGGGCGGCACAATATCTATACATTCCTAGATACCCAACCCCAGAAATTTTGTTTAAACGTGCATGTAAACACCCTAGTCTCATTAATACCATTCTCAATGATGCACATAAGAACATGAATGCAGGCATACAACTGGAGGATACCCCTAATTGTTGAATATTCATATAAACTTATTAATGGATTTCTAATATGAATAGATTCTGTGTTTCCCTTAATAAAAAAAAATATTTGGATGTAATATGAATAGATTCCATCCCTTAATCCACCATACCAGGAAACTGATGATTGGGAGGACCGATTATAGTGCAAGGAGATACCCACTAAACGTAACTTCCTTGTATGGATAATCAGAAATAAGGTACTATTAGTGGAAGAAAATGTGAAAAGGAAATGAATCCACCTAGCCTAATGTTTTTAGTGCTTCAAGAATTAAAACATGGAGACATACAGACACCTATTCTTAGAATATGGGTGGGCTTGGTTCAGCTAGGATCTTGTTGGTCAGTTCCTTAGTATTCTGTTACAGAGAGGCTCCACCATGGACTTTATCGCCTCTTGGTTTTCAAGGGTGGAGTATAAGGGTAATGAAAGGAAATATCATAGCATGAGTTTTAAAGTTATGTGATAGGTTTTTTGGAAGACCAATAATAAAAAATGGGAGGGATCCAATTGCTCCCTTCCTCAAATCCAAATTCATGTCCTATCTCTGATTGCAGATTTGGGGGTTGTCTTTTTGGGTGGAAGCTTCATGACATCCAATGAAGGAATGATATCAGGGAGAAAAATCACCTCTTAATTTAATAGAGATGTTATCCAAGAAAGATGGATCAAATAGATCCCACCCTGCATGGGGATCAAACTCAATATTGATGGGTCTTGTGTTCAAGGTGATACGCAAGGAGGTGATATGGTTCATGATGGAAGGGTATCAATGCTGCTCAGTTTAGCACCTATTACAGGGGAGGAAATCCATATAATCAAAAGTATGATCCCTTCATAGTGGCCTCTCCTTTTACAGACTGTTTAACATTGGCATTGGGGTAATGGAATTGAATTCCAAAATTCTTGCAGACACTCTCATGTAAAAGTGTACAGATCCTTAGTACCTTACTTATCTCATCAGGAAATCTAGTCTCGTCATTGATCATGGTAGGAAGGTTATTCACACATGGAGGGATGGAAATATGGAAGCAGAAATATTGGATATCTAAGGAGACACTCGTGATTCACTTATCCTTTACAATTCTATTGGTTCTTTGCCTAATGATTGTAACATTTTTGTTAAATGAGATGCGCTAGCCCTTTATTATTTCTGCCCCCATGAGCACCTATCAGTTCTATTAGTGAAGTATGAATGAATTAAATATATTCATTATGCTTAAATAAAATAGGTAAGTTAATATACCATATAAAATAATTGATGGCATGCAATATCAAACATGTCCTATGAAGTTGAAAATGAGAAAAAGAAACCCATACAAATTTTGTAATTTCTTATTCAAAACCCCATGAAACAATTAAATTATAATGTAAAATTAAAGACACTTGGAATTTGATCAATTCGAATGATGACTTTGTTTGTACATGGGGTGTCCAGGAGGGATGGGGGGCTGTCCAGGGGGGTTTGTCAGGGAGGGGGGGTCTGTCCAGGAAGGAGAGGGGGGGTGTCCAGGAGGGGGGGGGTCTGTCCAGAAAGGAGTGGGGATTGTCCAGGGGGATGTGGGCTGTCCAGGGGGGATGGGGAGTGTCCAGAAGGGATGGGGGGATATAGACAAATCCTCTAGGACTTGTGAGTTTTATATTTATGTATGAAATGATATTTTAAGCCAACAAACTTGTTTGTTATGTGTCACTCACCTCTTTGACCTACCACATGATTAAATGGACTATTATGTAAGTGTTTATGCCTCTTTTTTTCCATCCCTTTCTTCAATTATTCATGTATTATTCTATTATTTAGTTATGAATTGTCTAGTTATTAAGTAGTTTATGGTATTGAAGAAGTGAAGGGCTACACTCGTCATCGGTTTTAGGAACGTTCCTGATTGAGGATGGTCCCTATTATTTTTTCATGCTGCAAATCCTGCTTTGGAAGCTCTCTCAAAGTCTATATAGTCAGGTATGTCTTGTAATTGCAGGATGTTCAATGCAGTATCTTCAAAGAGGTGAGTTTTATATTTATGTATGAAATGATATTTTAATCCAACAAACTTGTTTGTTATGTGTCACTCACCTCTTTGACCTACCACATGTAGGTCAAAGAGGTGAGTTGTATATTTATGTATGAAACGATATTTTAAGCCAACAAACTTTTTTTTTATGTGTCACTCACCTATTTGACCTACCACATGATTAAATGGCCTATTATTTAAGTGTTTATGCCTCTTTTTTTCCATACCTTTCTTTACTTATTCATGTATTATTCTAATATTTAGTTATGAATTGTCTAGTTATTAAGTAGTTTATGGTATTGCAGAAGTGAAGGGCTACACTCGTCATCAGTTTTAGGAACGTTCCTGATTGAGGATGGTCCCTATTATTTTTTCATGCTGCAAATCCTGCTTGGGAAGCTCTCTCAAAGTCTATATAGTCAGGTATGTCCTGTAATTGCAGGATTTTCAATGCAGTAGCTTCAAGAATCCATTTTACTCATTTTTTATGATGATTTTGATGTGGCAGTAGGCAAGGGGCAGGGGTCATGTCCGGGTTTGGGGGGGATCTGTCCATGGGGGGGGGGGGGGAACTGGCAGGGGGGAGGGTGAGGGAGGGCAGTGGGGAGGAGGGTAGTGGGGGGGAGGGTGCATGGGGGGTCTGCAGGGCATAGGGGAGGGGTGAAAGAGGGCAGGGGGGGAACTGGCAGGGGGATATGGTGCAGGAGGGCGAGGGGGGGGGGTGTCTGTAGGGCAGTGGGGAGGAGGGCAGGGGGGGAGTGGGGGGGGGGTCTGCATGGGAGAGGTGTAGGAGGGCAGGGGGGAACTGGTAGGGGGAGAGGGTGCAGGGGGGTAGGGGGGGTGTCTGCAGGGCAGTGGGGAGGAGGGCAGGGGGGGGGGGGGTCTGTAGGGTAGTGGGGAGGGGTGCAAGGGGGGAGGGTCTGCAGGGCATAGGGGAGGGGTGCAGGAGGGAGGGGGGGGGGGTCTGTAGGGGAGAGGTGAAGGAGGGCAGGGGGGAGGGTCTTCGCAGCCTGCTTTATTTTCATATTGATTTGTGCTTGAGCTTTTTGTATACTTACCACTTCTTCTGTACTGTAAAGAGTACTCTAATGCTCCTTTTATTTCTTTACATCTATTATCCCACAAATAACAGTGGAAGAGGATTGATATATCCTGGACTGCTTTGTGTGCAATTATTTTTATAGAAATTTTGTTGATTGTTTATTACGTTTTAATAAACTTTCTTGGTAGTGACTTACGGTTAAGTAGAGAGGACTAAGCTCCAATTTGAGTTAAGCTCTTTTTTAATTCCATTCCGTGTTTCATTTTGTTTTCATTTATTGATTTAAATTTACTTGAAAGCCATTTTATTTTTCAACAAGTGTTTTTAAACTGTGAATGAAAAATCTACTTTGATAGTTAGTATTTTCAATTGATATACATATTGTGTTTGATATGAGTAGTATTTTCGAAGCTAAAATAATTTCAGTTATTTTAACTAGGTTTTGATTGAACTTTTGAGAAAGTTTTTAAAACATCAAATTATATATACCTACTGCTTTTACTTTGGCCAGTATTTCAAATTGAAGGGATTTAAATTTATAATTTTTAAAGCATAAACTTTTATTGGAAGCTCAATTCATCCTTCTTGAGCGTTCCTCTCTAACCAACAAAATCCTCTTAGCCTACTAGCCATCTCGGTGGAGGAAACAAGTGTTTAACACCCACAAGACTGTCCATCTCACCCACTCGATTCATTAAGTCCAAGGCCGCTTCACCTTTCATTTTTCTCAACAATCATGTGATCTAAACCAAACTCACACCAAATTGTTATTATATAAACTGTAAAGCACAAAGGGTGTGTGACATACCACTTTTAGCATGAATTGATACCATTTTTAAACACCAACTTGGCAATTCCACTTGACTCCCATGTTATCCATATTCTCACAGGTTCCTTCAACCAAGAACGAAGTTTAACATCTTTTAGAACTTCATCTCCAATTGCTCTTTAATATCAACATTCTTTGAAGCATTGTTCAGTTTTGGGGACATCACTTTTTGAGAAATAGCTCCCTCTGAGTTGCAGCATAGAGTGTCCTGGAAAATACAGATGATACTAACAGTTTAGAATAAAATCAGATATGCATGAGATTTAGAATGTTGCTACCACTTCAGGGTATGTTACAACACACATCAAGGCCTGGTTTCCACTGTTTTTTCCATCGCAACATACAAGGACATATTCATCTTTTCTCAATCTGTCCTTTTAGTGGAATGGTTTTACTAAACACAAATCCTTACAAGCAGCTTCAGGCCTGATTCCACACTGGACCTTAAATACCTCAAACACCACTTGCTACATGCAACTTCCAGCTTTAAACCAGATCTGTTTCCAGCTCTAAAATATATGCTTTGTGAGAACACTTACCCCATGGATTGTGTCTCCACTTCTTTAGGTTTGTTCTCTTCTTCACAACCCAAAACAGAACCTGTTTTTCCTTGGACAGCTTTACCACCAAGGATTTTTCTTTTCACTATAGGTTGATTTTTTTCTCCAAATCACCTTGCTTCTTGGACCGTCCCTGCAAGCATTTTCAGTACATACCTTGCCTTGGGGCACCCCTTTCACATGAATCCTCCTAGTTTTAGGATCATGTGAGTTCTTATCATGTTTCCAAGCCCTTTTTGTGTCTTTCCAAGAGGTTTGTGCTTTAGAAATAGTCTTGGAGTTTCTATTCACATTACTCTCAGCATAGGAGTTTTCTACATGTAGCCCCTAAAATCTGTTCCTCAAAGTAACATATTTGTCGTTGTATTCATGTTGATTTCTTCCATTAATCCCTGCTGAATGCTTGTGGCCCACAACTGTCGCGGATGAGGATTTTGTTGGATTGGTTTTGCCGATCCGGTTGGTCCGAATGCTTGTGGCCTGCAACTGTAGCAATGATGACCGACCGACACCAACATGCCACTGTAGCAATGCTGACCACTGTGCTCTGACTAGAGGAGAAAACTGGTGATAACTTCAATAGGATGGTTGATTCTGACTTCATTTCTTTCATTGAAAATTGTAGGCTAGTTGAAGTGACCACTATGGGGGTGATTACACCTGGAGCAGGTACACCATTAATGGGAGGCAAGCCAACAGTATTGATAGATGCTTGGCTTGCATCGATGAAGGGAATGAGACCTTGATTATTTCTGGACTCACTTTACCAAAGCATCACTCTGATCATAATCCCATCCTGATTGATGTATGTGCTAGAAATGTGAGGTGTTCTCCTTTTCCTTTCAGACATAACAACTCATGGATTGTGTGCAGGGGACAAGGTGAGGGGGTAGGGGTGGTTTTCTGGGGGCAGGGGGGTTTGCAGTGGGCTGGGGGGGAAGTGTAGTGGGCAGGGGGGAAGTGCAGGGGGTAGGGGGTGTGCTGGGGGTAGGGTGTGTGTGCAGGGGGGGATGCAGTGGGCTGGGGGGAGGTGCAGTGGGCAGGGGGCAGGGGTGTGTGCAGTGGGCTGTGGGGAGTGCAGGGGGTAGTGCTAGGGAATGGGGAAGGTCGGGGTTGTTTTTTTATGAAATGGGGGGACATATAGCCATGGTTTAATCTTCCATGGTTTGAAAACCGTGGCTATAGGCTGTTTCCAAGGTTCAAACCGTGGCTATATGTTTTACCCTATAGCCATGCCAATACCATCCATGGTTTATAAAACTGTGGCTATAACCTATAGCAACGATTTTTGGGACTATAGCCACGGTTCAAAACTGTGGCTATAACTTTATTTTGTAGTAGTGATTCTTGGATGAGAGACATAGGAATGTCTTGATGTGTTCATATAATCTCAACAATAATTGTAGGTATAAGTTCTACATCCAGTGAAAAATGATCTTGTGACATGATTGGGTGTATATAAGTATGTGGGCCTTCCAAATTATATATGTTCCATTATGATTTTTTTATCAAACATTTCTCACATTTAAAATTTACCTTCTAACCCATATTTTTCACACTGAATGATGTATTTACCCTTATATTAATCATTAACCATGAATGAAAAATGTCACTCAATGTGTTATTTCTTAACTATAGTTTTCAATGAACTTTTACTTTTAAACTCTCTTCCAATATGTAATGGGTTATCATTTGATGTAGATATGTTTTTCCATAATGCCTAAAAATTCACTACTTTGTGTAATTAAATCCCAATAAAATTTTTGTTCATGTAAAATTCCCTATACTTGAGAAGTAAATAATAGAGGATGGTTAATAATGTATGGTTCTTGACTACCTGACAAAGGAGTCTATGAAGTTTGATTGGCCACATCTTCCCCATTTACCACATCTCCGGTTGTATTATCAGATAATCTCTTGTTAAAGAAACTCCTATTAATTTAATATAGAGTATCGATAAAAATAAATACTACAGGTCTCTCAATATTTTTATCACCATGTTCATAATTAACATCATTTGATATTACACACCTCAAAATATTTAGATCTGTAGTATCTATTACCGGAGCCATATTATAAGGCATTGAATCATGTTTTTATATAGGTTTGACTTCAATAGATCTCTCATAGAAGGGGTTTGTAGCTATAGGTTGCACCTCCTCAATAATGAAAATGTCCACATACAATTACATTAATCCATGATTGCACGTTTTATTGAACAAAGACGATTATTCCCCCAATCCCCATCATCGAGCAGAGGATATACATTTTGTCATAGGCAATCAATATATTGAAGACTTCAATATGTGATTGATGTTATTACTTGATTGAAACTCAATTTTAAATAACTACGAATCTTCATATAAACTTCTTTCAATGTAATAAAATCATGAAGATTACTAGCTATCTTTGGTGGTTAAATGTAGATAAGACCTTGATCATTTTAAATTTCTTCTATGTTTTAGTATATAGACCTATACATGATCACTTATAAATAAAATTTAATAACACATTATATATATTTAAATGAAATTTAAATATTAATCTTTATATATATATTATTAAATTTTATAAATATATTCACATTAAAAATTAATTAAACATTATTATTATAAATAGTAAAATGACAGTGAGGTATATTGTGTGGGTTTGGTTTATCAAAAAAATGATAAATTAAACACACTCTATGGGAAATATTCAATGGTTTTATCAACTCAACTAAAAAAAGGAGTCTTCGCTATCTAACTTCCATGTATATATGCATCATCAAACATCATAAACTCATTTGAAACCTCTATTTTTTTAAATAATAATCACATGTAAGTGAGGGGTTCCAGAGGATTATGATACATTAAATTTATTATGGGCACATAGGTTCTGCATATAAAGTAAAGAGATGATATGCAGTTAATATAAAATAAAATTAAAAATAATTATAACAAATTATAAGTTTAAATAAAAAACCAAATATGCATTGGTCATTATAACTCACAATTATTATATATTTATTAGAACCATTGATAAATTTATTTCAGAATTAATTAATTCTTTAAAATAATTTATCTTTACATATTATAATCAATTTAAATTTATTAAATCATTAAAAATAATTAAATCATATAAACATCATATAAAACTTAGTAAATCACTAAATATCATTTAACTCATACAAACAACATAATATTTAAATCATATAATCTATATAACTTTTAGGAAATATAAAAAACTAGATAAGAAATATAAATAAACTAAATAAAAATTTTAAGGAAATTAATTTCACCTTCCCAAAAAGTGGAAATAATAATTTGAGAAAGAGATTCCAATCTGGTAGATATTCACAACAAAATCAGAGGAATGATATGAGAAATTAAGGGGGTGGATACCCATTTTACATTTTTTTCTCACTTAGAGGTGTGAACCCGATTCACGCCTTATTGGTGAAGGTTGGGGCATAAACTTTTTTGAAAAATATTAAGAACCATGAACTATTTTCCTACTTATTTTTAGAAAAAAATCACAAACTTTAATGGTAAAGTGGAATGTCAAGCTTGAATTTGTATGATGCATGCTAGAGGAGGTAGGAGTATACATCGATCTTAGATGAATTTGGTAAATTTTAAAAAAATCCAAATATTATAAAAGTAATTGTGAAAATATAGTAAAGGGGAAACAAATTCCTAATTTAGGGGTGGTGTTTAACAATGACTCAATATAATGGTGGAAACTATCTTGGAGCATGCCTTCTTCATATATAATTTAAATAAGACATTGTCTAAGACATTTTATTCCTTTAAAACCCATATAAAATATCTTCTCTCAAAGTTATTCATTCACTCCTCTTTTACATCACATGCATCACATAAGACCCCACATCCACATATTTGGTTTTGAGATCCTCTACAAGTCCCCATTTTCCATGAGATTCCATGAATCCCCCCATATTCCATGAGGCCCCTATATTCTGTGAGACCGTCGCTTCCATGATCCCCCTCTTCCATAATCCCTCTATTCTATGATCCATGAGCTATCACCCCTCTTCGGAAAGCCACCACCCCTCTTCTATGAACCCCCTTCATCAATGGTATATATATTTTTATTTTCCCCTAGTTTGTTTTATTATTATCATTTAATATTCATTATAATTTTTATATCAATATTTATAATTTTTTATAGTTAATGTTTTTTAATTTTATATGTTATAACTATTAGGTTTTTAATTTTTTTATGTTAGTTATTTAGATTTCATAAACTGTTTTTTGAATTGTGTAATAACTTTTTTATGATAGTCTTATTTTTATTTGGTTTTTAGTTTTTTATGGTAGTTTTATTGTACGAATATCTATTTAATATTAAAAAAAACATTTGTGAAATGTTTTTTAATTATTTATGAGTTATATTTTGTTAATATTATACTAATTTATCATGTTTAATTTTATCATTTTGTTTTCAACCAATCCCATTATAAATGGTTGCCCATCATTGTCGTTAGTATGGGTTACCTTTCATCACCATCAGTTCAGACCCCTATATCTATGGTATTTTTTATTTTTTAGTATATTTTATCATTTTCAATTTAAGTTTATTATAATTTTTTTTATAATTTTTTTGGCAGTTTTTTATTGGGAAATAATTGTGTAGTAATTTTGTTATATGGAAAATTAATAAGTTTTCGTAATTAAAGAATAATATATATATATATATATATATTAATACATAATTATTCAATTTAATAATAATAACTAATTTTGTAGTGAAAAAATAATAAATAATAAATTATAATTTAATATTTATAGTTATTCAGATGTATATGCGTTTTTGAAGAAATATAGTTTAAATAATAATACATAATTATATTTAATTCTATGTTAATTTGGTTTTATAAATGTATATAGTTGAAACAATAATTTATTTTCATTGTTAATTAATTAAATAAAGTATATATAGAAAAAATATAATTGAAATAATAATATTCAATTATAGTTATAATAAGAAAATTATCATCATCATCATGCGCATCATTTCAAATCATCACCATTGTCGGTTCAAAATAAATAATAGTTTATTTCATATTTAAGTAAAAGTAAAACTTTTTCGAGCAGTAATTTAATTCTAGTAAAAAATACATGTGTTTTGAAGAAATAATAGGAAAACTATATTTTTTTATATGAATTTATAGGAAAAATATATGTTTTTAAAAGAAATAATAGTTGAAATATAATTAATTCTATATTAATTTTATTTTATGAACTTATATAATTGGAAAAATATATTATATTATTTGTTAATGAATTAAATAATGTATATATATAATAAATATAATCAAATTAATCGTATTTCATTACAATTATAATAGGAAAACTATTATCATTGGTCTGTTTCGCATCATAATCCATCAAAACCATTAAATTGGTAGAAATAATAGTTGCTTTAATATTTAAGGAAAATATATCTTTTTTGGAAGAATAATTTTAATTCTAGGAAAAATATGTGTTTTGATGAAATAATAGGAAGCCTATATGTTTTTGGAAGAAATAATAGGAAACATATTTATTTGTGGAATAAATTATAGTTGAAATATATTTAATTCTATGTTAATTTGATTTTATAAATTTATATAGTTGAAAAAATAAATTATATTATTTGTTAATGAATTAAATAATGTATATATAGAAGAAATATGGTCAAAATAATAATATTTAATTATATTTATAAAAGCAAAATTATTATTGTCAGCCCACACTGCATTTACATTATCTCCTCATTAATATGTATATATAAAATTAGTTGGTTTTAGTATTATTTGATGAAATTTCAATGTATATATATAATGTGTAATTTTGAAACTATAAAATATTTAATATATATATAATTTCAAAAATTATTATCTCATTAAATAATAATAACTAATTACATAGTTAAATAAATAATTGTTGATGATCTAATGTCAAATTGGATTTATAAGTAGTTAATTATTATGTACCGCATAGATAATATAAAATAAAGGTATATAAATTTTAAGATTGGAAACTAAATGAATCATGTATAGGAAAATTTTTAATGGAACCTGAGTTGTACTAGACAAGTACATATCGGTTTGAAACATTATATTAATATCAATATTGTTTGGAAATTTATTATTTATATGTAAAGAACTACGTATACCTAAAACATGATAGTCCAAAATAAATGCTACACAAATGAAAATTATATTAACAATGTAAGATGGAATATATCCCAACAATTTTAGTAAATAATTGTTTATAAACCTATAAAAGAGGTATCTTATTTTGCGATAACATTTTTCTCTATTGTAATCTCGCTTCCTTTGAACATTATTTGCAATTGGACAATATGTGTGACATATTTATGTTGAATAGTAAGGGGTGTGATAAAAATATATAGAAAATGGTATAAAATGGCTATAGAATATGTAAACAAAGTGCATGTATTCAAAAAGTATTATTAAATAGAGAATAATAGGACATAAATATTACAATATTATAAATTTATGTAAATAAAATTCCAAGAATATTGTAACCAAAAATGTAACAGGGTGATTATTTTCTACTAATTAGAGGAAATATAATCAAAAAATAATATTTAATTAAAGTTATAATAGGAAAATTATTTTTGTAATTAATATGTATATGTAAAGTTAGTTGGTTTTAATTTTATTTAAATAAATGTCAGTGTATATATTTAACCTATAATTTAATTTAAATGAGTAGTTTCAAATAAATGGACAAACACTTACATGAATTTATATATCATGGTGGTAAAATAGTATAATATGAGCATGGGATATCATATATTGGTGGTATTTCAAGATTAATTAATCTTTTTGGTTATGATATGATAAACATAGTTAATAGTAAAATTCATGATCAATTGAAGATGGTTAAGAATTAATGTATATCATCTATCATTTATAGATTCCCTTGGACTTAGGATAATCCATATTACATGCATCATTATTTTATAAATGAAAAATATTTGATACTTTCTTATGATACATATCAAGATCATGAAAGGCTAAGTGCAATGAAATTATATGTTAAGGTTAGTTTAATTTAAGATACCACACAAATCAAAAAAAACATACCAGATAATAGTGGATTTTATGAGGATAATATGTTTATATATGAGCTGATTGCTCAAGGTGGATTAGGAGAAGAGTAAAAATCAATAAGAGATAAATGATTTTAGATATATATATATATATATATATATATTTCTATGACATCTGTTATTATATCTGATCCAACTATAATTGTAATTAATGATGCTTGCGATGATGATTTTGATGATGAAAAATTATCTGACAGAGAACATGAGACGATGTCATCAAATTATCCATAAATAAAACATAAAAAATTGGTGAAAACATTATACAATATTACACCAATGGTTCCTAATTTTGATTGGTATGTGTTGAACCCGATAACTGGGTTTCCATGTATTTTCCAAGAAAGTAACATTGAATGAATTGATAAAGAATTGTCTATTAGAAGATAATTTGAGAGAAAATATGAATTATAGGTAGTTATAAATCATCAACATGTGAATATATATTATAATTATCTAGAATATATACCTATGAGCTTGATAATTTCTATAAAATATCAATAAAATGGTAACACATGCAAGTCATTTTTCTAGTCCACAATTATCAAAAATTCAAATTGTTGGAAAATTAGAAAAAAAAATTGGACCACAAACCTATTTTAATTCAAGGATAACACAAGATTATATACACATTTAATCATATTTATTATTCTATATTATTATTGGTATGATTAGAGTTAGTTATAAAGTTCATGTTTAATTAATATAGGAACACATATAGAGTGAGTATGGATATAAAATCTAATACAAGAAGGTGTGGCTTGAAAAACAGAAAGCTATTAATAAGGTTTATGGAAACCGAGAAATTATATTTTAGGCTCCATCTTATTATAATGATCAACTAGTTCAAACTATTAAATCTATTTATCAAATTGAAATTATAGAGCATCTGGTGAATAGTAATGTCATTGCAAACAAGGTTTAATTTCATCAAATATTATGAGGCTTCATTCCATGAATCACAACTTTCCCATGCTGCAAAAAAATAAAACAAGTGAACACTAATTTACTATATAGAAAGTATAATGTATTTATTATGATTTCTACCACTAAAGACGGAAATAAAAATTCTTTTCCACTAGTATTTACAATAGTAGAGGAGGATAATATGAACTCATGGAGATAGTTTTTATATTTTCTATGTGTTGATTCCACTGATAGGAAAGTGATATATCTTATTTTATATCATCATCATACTCTCATGGAATCAGTTAATATCAATGATGGTGGTTGGATTCCCATAATTCCTACCATCTTTACTATGTGAGAAATATTTCCTGTAATGTATAAAAAAAATTTCATGACGACAACATGAAAAAAGTAATCATAAAATTAGGTATTGGATAACATATTCTATATATTTAGTACTTATAATAATTATATATCATTGAATAGTTGTTTAAATTTTTATTTCATGCCTTTACAACAAAAAAAACCAACACAATTAGTTTTCCTTCAGCAATAAAAAGAAATCAAAATAATTAATGAGGATGTATATAATTACAGAATGCACATTCTAAAGAAGAAATGGTCTTTAGAATTTGATAAAGGGAACACATATGAGAAAAATAATACAAACATTTTAGAATTCATGAATGATTTTTTCAACAGGGTCAAGAAATTACCAATCATAGGAATTATTTCTCCTACATTTTATAGATGTGTTAAATACTTTGTTCACATATTAGAGGATATTGAGAAAGAAATATTACAGGGTCATTGATACACTAAAAATTTTAGAAATTATTTTGTGGTGTTTCTAACTCATGGTACATTATAAAAGGTGAATCATTTTAAAATGATGATATGTTAGGTTAATGTTGAATGGGTTCTAAATCCACTAACTAGTTTTAGTGGTTAGGTGATGACCATTCTTATAGAAAAGAACACTTTTGAATGTGGTTACATCCAAGCTTACGTGATGCCTTACTTATTGGAGTTGGTGCCCTAGAACACTCTTGTTTAGTACTTGATGACATGTTTTCATTATTAATGAAGTTTTCTTGTCATGTTATTATTGTTATTTTGTATAAAATTTTTACGTGATAATTTCCTAAGAGTATATGTTGCATTGAAAGGTAATAGTAGTTCCTTACTATGATGAGAACTAGGTGGTTGCACAAAATTATTCTTGAACCTTATTCTATGGATCGATGATATTTTCTGATGGGATATAGAAAATATAAGATATCAAAGGTTAGATGCTCATAATACGTTGGGAAACATTCTCATGCTATTTTCATTTGGTAATTCACAAGATAGGAGGTTATGAGAACTGACCTATTAATAGAAAATACATAGTTCTATGTGTTATTGGATATTTATATCCATGGATGTGTGTATTGATCATTAGAATTTAAGATTATCATTAATGTATTTCATGACTTGTGTGATTTTATGTATATATGAAAATTGTGATGACATATGTTCATGGTGAGGTATGATATGATGGGTGAATCACAAGTGATATTACATTAATGGATAATAAAAGAAAGGATTTATCCATTTTGTGTCATGATAAAAGTTGACATCTTAGGACCTTTGACGAGAATGTAAATGCCTACATAAATCCATATCCATGGTGTTCAATGGGTGAGTTTATTTCTATCAAGTTAATTAAAGTGACATTGAGCATATAGGTTGATGGAACTGGTATGAAACCCGATTTATTAGAGATATCAATATAAAGGGATTATATTACACGATAAACATTCATAGAAGGTTGGACGTTGTTGTAATGTTAATTTATTTTTTTATGGATTACTTGGAATGATGCTAGATGTTAACTTTATAATTTTGGAAGTTATTCCTAATACCACTGAGAAAGAGGCCTAGAGGGTCACACACTTAGTGAATATTCAATCTTGGTTAAATTCAAGTAATGAATTTAACAAGTAAGAATAAATAATATTTATTTAGTTTATTTTATATCCATAATTTAATCACAATTTATTCAAAATAATAAGTGAGTTAAATAATAATAATAAAAATTTATTTTCAATTTTTGTGAATATGAAATTTGTTATATTTATCATAGAATAATTAAGTGACATTAACTTATTAAATTTTAATTATTTAAGGATCATTAAATGTTTATGAGGGAAAGTAGAACAAGTTTAATGGTCTAATTAGAAATGGTATAAATGATATTTATTTTTATTCTTTATGCACTACACATGTCAAGAATTTAATAATAATATTCATATTATTATTATTAGACATGGGGTCAACTAAGAATTATGGAATTGGGAAAGGGATTGTGTGTGATTCTACAACCCTAAACCTTATATAATAAATATATAATTATATCTATTTACTAAAAAAAATTGGTGTATATGATGGGTCGATAGAGAATCTCTCAATCCCTAAAGATAGATCAAGATATCTAGAGTTATCTCCTCCCCTCCTATATCAATCCAATGAGAGATCATCAAGAGTTATTCTTCTCTCAAGAAGAATTCACCTATGATCAACCATGAACAATGCAAGAGGATGGGATCAGTCATGTAGCACCCAATGGTTCTACAATATCAATTAGAGATTATGGTGAAAGTGTGGATTACCACTAGAGGGATTATTCACTCTGATTATGTAGTGAAATGATGGTATGATTAAATCTTGTTAAACATATCATTAAATAAAGTAGAATTACTAGTTGAGGTAATTCTATATGTTCTCATAAATTAATTATAAATTACATGTGAGGATCCTTTTATTTTGGTTATATCATTTTAATCTAGTCAAGTATTCTATTGTTTCATTTAGACATGATATTTTGATAATGTAAAGAAACAATTACAAATTATTTATGACTAAAATAAAAGTTGTCCATGCCTTCAAAGGATTCTTCCTTTACCCCTGAAAACCTACAAGGGGCATCAGAGCAGTCACATGTTTAATTTATAATTATTTATTATTCATTTATTTATTTCTTGTGTTTAAATTTTATTTTACTTTCAATGATTTTTTAGTATCTTACATCTATTGGGAATGTATTATCTCAACAATACTCAATAATTTATGGTGATTTTGATGGTCACAAATACCCTTGTTTTTTTTCTAATGAATCTTTCTTGAGTGAGTTTTCAGGAATTTATATCTAGGTTAAAGTAGTTTAACATTATGGGAATTACTCTAGAAACACCATTTCAAATCCTAAATTCAAAAAATGAGCGTATAGTTCATCAAACCTACATTATGATGGAAAGTTAACACTTGTGTATGGTATCAACCCTATGTTACACTGGAAAGTTAGTGCTTGCGTATGGTATCAACCCTACGTTACACTAAAATAGTCTTTGTTTGGATCATCATCCTTACATTCATAGAATCGTCAAATTTATGGATTAGAAACCCTACATTGGAAGATGGTATTACTATTAATCAAACTTATGTTTGGGAATTTGAAAGTATGCTTAATCAATGCTACGTTCGGGATATTATGCTAAAAGGTGAATGTATAGATTATCATCCCTATGCTACTTTTGTTACCTATGTTATGTGAAGATGAAAGTATGGTTAAGGAAATATACATTGGTAGGAACCCTATGCTATGAAAAAGAACCCTACACTATGCACTTCAGTCCTAAATTGTGTTTTCAATGGTGAAGTTTTTAAGCCACATTTTCAATCTAAGATTTCTACAATGATTGAGTCATAATTAAAGACCAATTCAAGGATTTTTATGATTATTTCAATGAACTGTATTCAGTGGATAAAATTACTCATTCTCTTAAGGGAAGTTATGACTCCCCTGGTTAATCGGAATTTGAATTTCCACGATCAATTAAGATATTATTTTGGATATAGAATAATGAAGAAAGCTATCTATTTGATATATTCTCTCAGAGTATCTCTTCAAAAATATGTGTGTGATAATTCATTGATATATGTGAATATATTATGGAAATTATCTTTTATAGTGTTGCTGTAATGAATGATCGATTCTGAAAGAAGCTACACTTTGGAGATATATATGTTCAATCTTTTACTACTGTAAGATTAATACTACTATTTAGTTTCTACCTTATTGAAGATAATTTTTAAATAAGGATCGCTTCATACTATTTTATTCTTGAAGATATTATTTTCTAAAGAAGAAGATACATCAATTATTAGTTTACTACTGCTGCAATTGTGAAGATCAACTTGAAACTTTTGAAATCAATCTTTTGATTAATTAAAGTTTCAACTGCTCGTACTTATTTTTGGTGGATTATCATATTCTCGATCTGAGATATGAATAACTGGTTTTTTGTTATTGAACCATAAGGATTTGTTATTAGTCTTATTGTAAAGGTTTCAACTTTATGAACATAGTTATGAATTCATGGTCTTGTGATAAGAGGACTATTCTAGTGAAATTTACAAAGCTTGCTGAGAGAGTGATTGGTAGAGTGAAGTAGGGGATCTTTGTTCCCTCACCCACTATAAAAAGTTGGTATCTTTATTTCTATTTATCAGATTCATATTATTTTTATAGAAGTAAACACTGCATATCCATATAAATCACAATGGGTGTCAAAATCTAGAAATGTTGAATTTTTTTAAATGACCCAATTCACCTATCTCTTGTGTTACTTTCTATATTCCGACCTAAAAATTGGTATAAGAGGGGAGATTTTTAGATAAAGGTATAGTAAGACAAAATTATAAGGTCTATAAAAATATGACAATGGCTGATCCAAGAGAAGGAATGCCTATGATACAAGCTCTATATTTTAATGGTGAAAATTATGGATGCTGGAAATCTTGAATGATTGTCTATATAAAAAATCTTGGATTCAAAGTATACTAAAAAATCATTACTCCTTATAAGATTCCTAAGAAACGAGAAACTTGGACTACTGAAACCGAAGTTGAGTATGATATCAATTCAAAAGACATGAATGCTATTATTTATGGTATTGGACCAGATGAATTCAATCATGTATCACAATGTCCAACTGCCTATGAAATGTGGAAATCTATAAAAGTTTCTTATTAAGGAATAGATAATGTAATACATATGATATATGATACAACTGAGCTAAAGTTTGACATATTTATAATTTTTGATGGTGAAAGCATCACACAAATGAATGGAAGGCTTATAGAAATTATCAAAAATATTATAGACTTACGTGAACCCATAAAAAAAACTGACCAAGATTTTAATGTAATGAGATTACTAACCTTTAAATGTAATGGTATATCTACTGCTATTCACCAATCATCACCTATCAAGTATCTAAAAATGAATGAATTAATTGGATCATTGATGATGTATGAAGTAGAAATTCAGTCTAAAGTTAAAGATCATAAAATTATAGTAAACAAGGAAAATACTGCTCTAAAGGTGACATTTCATAAGCATAAAATATGGAAAAATCAATAAGTCAAATTAAAGAAGAATTCATATTCCTCATGTTCGGAAATGGAACTAGAACAGTTAGCCAAAAAATTTAGTAAATTTTACAAGAAGAAAAGTGTATTCATAAAATCCTTCAGAAAGAATGACAAAGAACCAAGAGAAGTTAGATGTTATGAATGCAAGAAATTATGTCATATTAAACTTGATTGTCCTCAACTTAAAGATAAAATAAAAAGACCAGAAAAGAGATATCATAAAAATTTAAACTATGAGCACAAAAGAAAAATAGTAATAAAAGATACATGTAGTGTATTTGAAGAATCCAATACCCTTTCAAGGTTTGATTTAGATAAGGATAACTCAAATATAAAATCCAACATGTGTTTCATGGATGAAGAGGAAAAGGTACAAATTTTTTACTCCTCTGATTCTGATACTAGTAGTTTCTCAAATGATAAATTAGGTGCCTATTTTTCTATGTTAAAAGAAAAATATGATTCCTTATTAAAGAAGAATAATTCATTAAAAAATTCATAATTTTGTTTTAGGTGAAAGAGATACCATGCTAAAACAACATCAAGAGTTACTTGAAAAATTCAATTCCTCTGCATCAAACATTATCAATCATGAAAATAAAATCAAGGAATTATAGGATGAAGTGGAATCCTATAAAAGTGATACTCTTTTTTTTTCAAAAGGAGAAAATATCTTAAATGAGATTAATAGAAAGACTATCATTAAAAGGAAAATATTTGTAATAGGAATAAAAGGGTGATAAATAAAAGTTTTATAAAAAATATTTTGTTTCTAACTCAGAAAATGCTAACTATTATTATCATGGAAAAAAAGATCATTTTACTAATAACTGTTATTTGAGAAATCCTAAAGTTAGTGGTATTAAAAGAGCCTTTATTTATAAAATTTTGTATGAAGATAATGATATATATTATGGAAAAATAAATCATATCTGGATTTCCAGATCATTGCTTTCTAGCATTGTTGGACCCAAGAAGATATGGGTACCAAAACAAACACTTTTTGAATTACTTTTGTAGAAAACATTTCACTGAAAAAGAAAATCCATATGGTACATAGATAGTGGTTTTTCTAGGAATATGAGTGGATCTCAACAAAATTTCATAATCTAACCCAAATGGATAGAGAAATAGTCACTTTTAATGACAATGCTAAAGGAAAAATAGTTGGAGTTGGAATTGTTGGAGATCCAAATAACATCTCAATAAACAAAGTACTATATGTGAAAGGGTTAAATCAAAATCTGATAAGTATATATTAACTTTTTGATGATGGATTTTAAGTTTATTTTTATCACAATTACTTATCTATATTTAAAGATAAGTTTCTTAAATTTAGATCACCTAGAACTGATAATTTTTACTCCTTGTATTTGAATTCCTTGTGTAAACAAAAAGGGAATTGTTTAACTGTTAAGAAAAAAGAATCATGTATTTTTTATAGAAGACTTGGACACTGTAATATATATGATTTACATAAATTATCTAAGAAATGGTTAGTTTCTGATATTCCTAGTCTTAAGTTTGACAATGATAGATTTTGTGATGCATACCAAATTGGCAAGCAACACAAATCTTATTTCAAATATATTAACAAAATTTCTACATCTAAACCTTTAGAACTTATCCATATGGATTTTTTTGGACCATTAAGAGTAGAAATTATGGCTAGTAAATTATATGTTAATGTTTTAGTTAATTAATATTCTATATTTAGTTTGGTTTATTTTTTAAAATTCAAAAGTAAAGTATTAATTGTTTTTGAAACTTTCTGTAAAATTGTTCCAAATGAAAAGGGTTTTAAAATAATTTCATTAAGAAGCGATCATGTTGAAGAATTTGAGAATCAATAATTTAATTCTTTTTTCTCAAAACTTGGTATGAAACATACCTTATCTACACTAAGAACACCTAAAAAATGGAATTGTTGAAATGATAAATAAAACTATTCAAGAAATGGCAAGGACTATGCTGAATGAATACAGTCTTACTACCTATTTTTGGGATGAAGCTATAAGAAAAACCTTCTATATGATTAATAGAGTTTTAATAAGGCCTATTTTCAAAAAGACACCCTATGAACTTTGAAATAACAGAAAACATAAAGTAAATTACTTTAATGTTTTTGGATGCAAGGATTATATCTTGAATACTAAGGAAAAACTTGGTAAGTTCAATCAAAAAGCTGATAAAGGAATATTTTTGGGATATTATGTTACCTCTAAAGCTTATAAAGTAGTTAACAAAAATTCAAGGATTTTTGAAGAATCAGTTCATGTGATGTTTTATGAAACTAACCCTTTTATTAAATATAATGATCATGCAGATGAATTCACTGACTCTTTTGATAACATGAGACTTGAAACCCTTAAAATTGATTTTGAAAACAATATTAATAAAATTCAGTCTAATTCAAAAGAACATGATACTAAAGATCTTGAAAGTGTGTTGCCTAGACAATCTAGAACTTTAAAGAACCATCCTCTAGAAACTGTTATAGGAGACCTAGACATAGGAATTAAAACTAGAATAAATGTAAGAAACCAAGAATAATTCTTTTCCTTTCTATCTTTGTTAAAACCTAAGACTATTGAAGAATCCTTGGAAGATGAGAGTTGGATTCTAGAAATGCAATAAGAACTAAACCAGTTCAAAAGGAATGTGGTTTGGGAACTAGTAGAAAGACCATCCAATTATCTAGTTATAGGAACTAAGTGGGTCTTAAGAAATAAATAGGATGATCAAGAGATCATTACTATAAATAAAGCTAGATTAGTGGCTAAAGGATATAATCAATAAGAAGACATAGATTATGATGAGACCTTTTCCCCTATAGCTAGATTAAAATTAATTATAATTCTTTTAGCTTATGTATCTTATATGAATTTTAAATTATATCATACGGATGTTAAATATTACTTTTTAAATGGTTATTTAATGGAAGAATTTTATGTTGAAAAACCTCTTGGTTTTGAAAATCATCAAAAACCAAACTCTATTTTTAAACTTACTAAATCTCTCTATGGCCTTAAACAAGCACCTTGATCTTAGTATGAAAGATTAAGTTATTTTATTTTGAAAAATGGATTTACTATTGGATTAGAATATCAAATACATTTAACGAAAACTATTTTCTCTAATATTTTATTAGTTCAAATTTATGTTGATGATGTTATTTTTGGTTCAACTAATAAAAATATTTGTAATAATTTTTCAAAATTAATGCAAAAAATAATTTTAAATTAGTATAATGGGAGAAATAAATTTCTTATTAGGATTTAAAATTTATAAAAAAGATTATAGAAATATTTTAAATCAATGTAAATACATTAATGATTTATTTAAAAAATTTAGACTTATAAACAACAAGAAATATACAACTCTTATGTGTACCAATATAAAAATTGATTTGGATGAAGCTAGAAAACTAGTAGAGAATAAGTTATATGGAAATATGATTAGAAGTTTG
The DNA here is from genome assembly GCA_963277665.1 of Viscum album. Classification (NCBI taxonomy): domain Eukaryota; kingdom Viridiplantae; phylum Streptophyta; class Magnoliopsida; order Santalales; family Viscaceae; genus Viscum; species Viscum album. Next base: position 1,302,738,739 of record OY728161.1, read on the forward strand.
TTATATTTTACTACTAGTAGACCAAACATTATTTTTTCTATATGTTTATATGATATATTTCAATCAAATCTAAATAATATCATCTTACTAATATTAGAATAATTTTTAGATATTTAAAAGGAATGGGTTTTAAATATATATTTTACCAAAAAACTTCTGATTTTAATTTAATTTTCTATTTATATTTTGATTTTGGAGGTAATAGATTAGATAAAGAAAATATCTCAAGAACCTTTCACTTTTTAGAAAAACCTTTAGTATCATGGTCTATTAAGAAACAACACTCAGTTTCCCTATCAATTGTTGAAGCAGAATATGTGTCTGCTGGAAGTTGTTGTATACAAGTTTTGTGGATGAAAAACACCCTACTGTACTTTAGACTAAATTTTAATAGTATACCTATTTTATCTGATAATAATAGTGTAATAAATATTTCAAAAATCTTATAAGTGATTCTAGGACTAAGCACATTTATATAAGGCATCATTTACTAAGATATTGCATCCTTAAAAAGGATATATATTTCTAATTTATTAATACCGAATATAAATTAGCTAATATTTTTACTAAACCACTTCCCAGTGCAAGTTTTTATTTTATTAAGGGGGTGTTAGAATTATTTAATTTTAAATGAATGATTTATTTAATTTTACTTTAATATCTCTCTTAATATTTTAAGTAATGAATATGTTGTATACAAAATTTTATCATTATTTATTTTATTTAGTTATGTGTTAATTATATTTTAAAAAATAATTTTATTTTATTTATCATTTCAAATTAAAAAATTAATGAGTACATTCTAAATCATTGCAAGAAAACCGACCGCCTTCTCCCACTCTCTTTCTCCTTTCCTACACTTCTCTTCAGTTTATGGGGTATCTCTCTCACTCTTTCGATTACTATTTATTGAAACCCCAAACCTTAGATCCCTTCAATATCAATACCTTCAATGATAAAAACCTCTCTAAGATATGAAGATGCTGATTTGGATGCGGCTACTTATGCATCAGGTAAATCTCACAAAGTGCTCCTAGGAAAGGTAATAAATTTCGATTGTTTAGATACTAAAAATATTTGTCTCAAGGAAGAAATGATATTTTAAGGTCTAGATTATGCTTTTGGAGAAGATAACACACCTATAGCACATGAAATTGAAGAAAAGGAATTTTTTAGAAATTCTTCATTCAATATCATATTTGATGAGGATACTATTGTATCTAAGATTGATGATTCTGAATTTTCTCTTTATTATATGGAAATGGATGATTTTTTATTTTTTCCACATGATAGAGAGTTTTAGATTGATTTAAGGAATATAGTTAATGGAAAAAATTAGATGACATTATGTTTTTTTTTGGAATGAGAACTATCGAGAAAGTAATGATGGAATAACTTACTCCGGATCGATGAGTAATGATAAAATTCATTTAATCTAGGATTTTTCAAGGACTGTTGATCTAGAGAAAGTCCTATATCCTAACATGTATGTAATTTTTTGTTTTTCAATCACATCAAGTTCAATTTCTATCAGTTTATGATAAGGTATCTAAACCATTACTGCTACAAGTATGCCAAGATAGGATATTATCCCCTGGGAGGATTATTTCATTTTTACTAAGAAGAAAAGGAATAATTGTCAATATTTTTTTTAAAAAAAACTGTCATCACAATTTTGTTTTAAATGACATAACTATTAAGTTGTTAGGTATTTTTTGGTGCAATTCTTGCAATAGTCTCTTGCCTGTTGGTGTAGAGCAACAATAAAGGCTTATGAAAATTGTTCAGGGGGAGAAAATAATGATTCCTTTGGTTGGATTTATTAGATATAGAACTGATGAAGAGGATGAATCTAAGCCAAAAGAAATTCTTTTACATAGAAGAAGGATTACAGTTAAAATTCCAGAGACTGTGCATGAATAACCTGGAGTAGCTAAGAATGAAGCTCTAGTGGTTGAGAATGTTGAGAAAGAGGCTCGCAGTCAAGAACATAAAAAGAAAGATGTTCTTGATACTACAACTCAATCTATTATTGTTCCTGATTCTAAAGCTACTGGCATATCTGCCATAAGAGATAGATCAGTTAATAATGAAGATCCAATTTTTTCTTTGATTGAAGTACACAATAGGGAAGATATCTCTAACCTTGGAACTAAATATCTTGAATCTTATGATTCTCATGCTGAATCCTTAGTTATAAATTTAAATCTATTGGAGGCTCAGAAATTGTTTCTTAGACAACAATTGGAAGCTGAGAAAAAGAATTTTTAAGTGTTCAAAACTAATACATTGTTGAGATCAGAGTTTGAGGCTCAAAAACTCCATCTAAGATAATTCAAAGACAATATTATTTCTATTGGAGACCTTCAAGATTTTATCAAAAAAATGTATAGATAGTTAAATTTATTGAGATATGATCTGTCAAGAAGTCATATTTTGATGTGTTATGTAACGACCCAAATCCGGAGCCACATAACTGGTGCCCCGTACCCGATTCTCCACATGACCTCAAGAGCGTTTCACCGAACGCCAGAGGCTGCTGACTAGCAGTGAGGGCCTTGATGAGTCAGTGGGGAAACTGTGCCCTCATTTGGAAAAGTATGCAGTGGAAGAACAAACATAATCAATAGCGGAAGCAGTAATCAACATACAACAACTGAACTAAAAGTAGAAGCAATTTCTGAGATAATAATGATGCAGTATGGTACATGTATCTATGGAAAGCAGTAAACAAATCAACGTGCTGAAATATAACTGAAACCAAGGTACTAAACGTAAAAAACAACTCCAGCAACATCATGATCCAAATACCGGTCCCATGCTCTCTAGATCCAACCAGCAATCAAGTACCTGAGGCAGAAGGGCCATACTCCCTATCTACTCCTACAACCATATAATATGTTTGGGGTGAAAAGCAGGACCCAAACAGTGTGTGAGACTAATCCCAGTAGGCAACCACCACAAGATTTGTTCCCTACTGTCAGTTAGTAATATAGCAAAAGTAAATGAAATAAGTACAATAATGGACTAAGAGTACACTAGTAAATAATCCTACCAATTACCATTAACATTAATTTTCTTAAAAAACCAGGGAAGAACTAGAAAAACATTCTATTCCAAGGTAAGTAAGTAACACAATAGGTATCTCAAAAGACTACCGAAACACAAGCAGTACAAAACTCAATCTTGTTCTTTGGCTTGGTGGACTCGTCACGAACAACCATCAAAATTCACACTGACCCTCTTGGTGGATCCAACTAGTAGACCCCTATAGTCCAATAATCAAACAAGGCACAGACACTCTGGGAAGCTCTTACGTTAATTCCCCTATGGTCTTACAACGATAGCAACAGACTCTCTGAGGAAGCACTTACGTCTAATTCCTCCTGTGGTCTCAATACGTGGGTAAACTAAGAACACTCTTGGGAAGAACAAGGTCTTATTCCCATAGGTCCTGCATACTAAACTAAAACCAGCAGACCCTCTAGGGAAGCACTTAATCGTCTATTCCCTCTTTGATCTCCCGCACCAGGTTCTCACAGCCCTGAGCAGTCCAGTCGTGCGTAATCGACTGTCGACATCCCTAAGTAATTTCAACAACAACTTGGATAATAGATATTATGCATCAAAAGAATTTAAATAGCAGGCAACACATGCAATCGGTGATAACAAGTAAACTAACAATTTCAATAGGGTTTGCCTCCCAGGCAAACAGTGCCAAACGGTGATAAACAACAAAACAAAAAGAGACACCCATGGGGTGATCCTCAAACAAGAAACCTAGCATATATTAGTAACAATAAATGATAAGATAACAAGAAATATAGTGAAAACAAACAATAGGATCAAAATCCTAAACCCGGGATACCCGATACTTGGGTATCCGACACGTTTGCAACCAAAACTCAAAGAACTTAAACTTAGGGCAACAAACCACCTACCTCGATCCTCTAAGATCGATATAATTGAACCTTGTCCCATGAATCGGCATAAAATGGAGTAGATCTGCAAAATTTCTAAAATGTTCAACCTCAGATAACCCATAAGAGAGGAAGAATCAGAAAATGAGGCAAAAGAATAACCAAGAACTCACCACTTCGATTCTTCTGCAATTGACGGAGTTTGATTCGGACAACCGGTGACAGATCGGTGGCTCGGAGAAGAATCGGCCTCCTCAGACGCTCTAGATGGAATTAGGCGGAGAAGAAGATGTTTATGAGCATTAGGCGCGACCCTGGTCTGATTAATGAAATAAAATGAAATTACACGGCGTGTAATTTTAGAGTACACGACATGTACTGGGTCTTTCCATACTTTGCCAAAATCGGCCTCCACGTCACCCATACACACCGTGTGTGTGGCCCGGGCATAGCCAACACACAGATTTGAGTGGAAAAAGAGTAAACGGTGTGTACTCAAAAAGTACACATCGTGTACTTCAAAAATTTCCAGAAACTTTATTTTTCCCAAAAACTCCATAAAAAGGAAAAACATACCCCAAATGAAGATTCAGGTTCTCACAAACTTCCCCCTTAAAGAAATTCATCCATGAATTTCCCTAACATGGCATAGAAGAAGAAACCTCGAACAACTCTGGCCATTGCGATTGCATATCAGCTTCCCTCTCCCAAGTCTAGTCCTGTATACGGCCGTGCTGCCATAGCACCTGTACTAGAGGAACAAATCAGCCACAGAGTACCTTTGCACTATGATCAACAATCCTGATGGGATGCTCCTCGAATGATGCATCCTGCTCCAGCTCAACCTCCTCGAGTTGAAAAACATGAGACCGGTCTAAGAAATACCGTCGAAGCTGAGAAACATAGAAGACGCCGTGCATAGCCTGGTACCTCTAAGGTAACTGCAACCTGTAAGCAACCAGCCCGACTCTCTCCAGAACCTCAAATGGCCCGATGTATCTCAGTGAAAGCTTCCCATGCCTCCTAATCCTCTTATATCCCAACCTCGGGGTAACGCGTAGGAAAACCCGATCTCCGACCTTGAACTCTAGAGGTTGTCTTCGTTGATCAGCATAAGATTTCTACTGGGACTGTACAGCAGAAATCCTCTTCTGGATCAATTCCACCTGCTCTGTGGTCTCCTGAATGTGATGAGGTCCCAACAAGGATTCCTCTCCTACCTCTAGCCAGCATAAAGGTGATTGGCATGGCCCACCGTACAAATCCTCATAAGGTGCCATCTGCATAGTCGCCTGAAAACTATTGTTGTAGGCGAACTCCACCAGAGGGATATGTTTCTCCCAAGTACCGCCAAAGTATAGGATGCAAGCTCGGAGAATATCCTCAAGCACTTGGATTATACGCTGGGACTGGCCATCAGTCTGGTGATGGTATGCTGTACTCAAAAGTACATGTGTACCCAAAGCCCTCTGTATCCCCTACCATAAGTGCCAAGTAAAATGCACATCCCTATCTGAAACAATGAAGTGTGGAACTCCATGCAGACGTATAATCTCTCAGATGTACAACCGTCCCAGCTCATCAACACTGAAGGTCTCCTTGATCAGAAAAAAGTGTGCAACCTTCATGAGTCTATCCACTACAACCCAAACCACATCATTCCCTCATGGCGACCTCAGAAAACCGGTCACGAAATCCATCGCGACATCGTTCCACTTCCACTCTGAAATGGGTAACTGTTGTAAAAGCCCTACTGGTCGCTGTTGCTCTGCTTTCACCTGATTACAAGTCAAACATCTCATGAAAAAACCAGCCACATCCTTCTTCATACCTGGCCACCAATACTGATGGTGTAAGTCTCAGTACATCTTGGTGACACTAGAATGAACTGCCCAAGCTGAAGCATGAAACTCCCGCATCATCTCCTCATGTATGTCTGCTGAAACCCATACGCAGCTATGAAAACGTAGAACCTCATCATCGCCCACTATCCACCCCAGAGTAGGGTCTCCATCTGACACACCCTCCCGTAGGACTAGGCCTTCTTGGTCTGATAGCTGCCACATTCAAAATCGATCTAAAAGAGTAGAGGTAACAGATACAAAAAAAGAACCGTCTGTCCTTGTCTGTCGTGAAACTCCAAATGCATCTCAGAGAACAGAGCCATTAGCTGCCACTCGCTTCTGGCCTCCTGAACTACCTGTAATTGAGTCCTCCTGCTCAATGCGTCTGCCACAACATTGCCTTTCCCAGGTGTATAAGCAAGCTCTAAGTCGAAAGACTGTAGGTACTCGACCCACCTCCGCTGTCTCAGATTTAAGTCACACTACGTGAAGATATAATTGATGCTCTTGTGGTCAGTATATACCACAAAATGATCTTCCATGAGATAGTGTCTCCAACAACTCAAGGCATGAACAAATACAGCCAACTCCAGGTCGTGCGTAGGATAGTTCTTCTCATGTGGCCTCAACTGCCGAGATCCGTATGCAACAACGCGATCCTCCTGCATAAGCACTACTCCAAGCCGGATGCCGGATGCATCTCATAAAACTGTATAACTCTTGCCCAGCTCTAAAAGAACTAGAATCGGTGCTGAAGTAAATCTCCCCTTCAGCTCCTGGAAGGCTGAATCGCAAGCTTCTGACCAAACGTACTTCACACCTTTCTTAGTCAAGCCCGTCAATGGCGCTGCTAAGCATGAGAAGTCCTGTATAAACCACCTGTAGTAACCATCCAATCCCAAGAAACTCCATACCTCAAAGACATTCTTCAGCTGCTCTCAGGTAACTACTGCTCTCACCTTCTCTGGGTCTACTAATACTCCTGTCTCTGAGATGACATGGCCCAGGAAGTGAATCTTGTTCATCTAGAAGTGGCACTTTGAGAGCTTAGAAAATAACTGATGCTCTCTCAGTGTACTCAATACGATCTCAAGATGGGTATCATGGTCGTGTTGAGTGTGAGAGTACACCAAGATATCATCCACAAACACAATGAAGAAAGAGTCCAAGTAAGGATGGAAAACTATGTTCATCAGTTCCATGAAAACTATCAGCGCGTTCGTGAGACCGAACGACATAACCAGATACTTGTACAAACCACACCTTCTTCAGAAAGCTGTGAGAGGTATATCAGATGGTTTAGACTGAAACTGATGATAGCTGGATATCAAGTTGATTTTCGAGAACACCCTGGATCCTCGAAGCTGATCAAAAATATCATCAATCCTCGGATAAGGATATCGGTTCTTGATTGTCAACTGGTTCAGCTTCCGATAATCCACACAAAGCCGTAAGGTACCATCCATCTTCTTCGCAAACAACATAGTCTAACCCCAAGTAGAAGTACTGGGTTGGATAAAACCCTTCACCTTCAACTCCTCCAACTGTTTCTTGAGCTCTTGAAACTCATGTGTCTCCATCCTATAAGGAGGTATGGATACCGGTGCTGCTCCTGGCACAAGATCAATAGAGAAGTCTACCTCACGTTCCGGAGGAAACCCTGAAAATTATTCTGGAAATAAATCCGAAAAACGGTCAACTACCAGAGGGAAGTCCATATGAGAAGTCCCCTGATCATCCAGTTATAAACTAGAAATATGGGCTATAGCACTGCCCAACCCATGATGCTCTGGTCCAGCTCTGCTTGCCTGGACATCCCATTCGCCCTTATGAAGAAAAGACCCACCCTCTGGTGATGTGAAACTCACCCTGCGGCGATAACAATCGACAAAGTCCTGAAAAGGAACTAGCCAGTCCATTCCGAGAATGACATCATAACCCGTCATCTCAAGGATATAAAGATCCCACAAGAAGTGACACCCACCAACCTCAAGGGGGCACTCCTTGCACTAACGCACACTAGTATTTCTATGTCCTAAAGGAGTGTCTAGTGCCAAAGTATCCTCAGAAGTAAAGATAGTAAGTCTAAGAATCTATACAGTGTGCATAGAAATAAAGCTATGAGAAGCTCCGGTATCGAAAAGTGCAGAAGATAAAACTGAGGCTACTAAGATCGTACCTCGAACTGTGGAAGGTCCAGGATCCTGTTTCCGATGAATCTGCTCAACTGTAAACGTCTAGCCAGTACCGCGACCCTGTGTAGCAGCTTGATATCCCTGAGCTGACCCTCCCTGAGCCTGACCACCACATCCACGACCTCTACCCTGGCCTGAATGACTAGAAGAACTCCATCCCCCAGTCTACTGTGGAACTGGTAATCCTGCTCCTGTATGAGGAGTAGAAACCGATCCTCCTTCACTAGCTACTGGAATAAGAACCCTACAAAAACGTTGCAGATGACCCATCTTGCCACAAGATCAGCACTCCAGTGGATCTCTCGGGCACTGAGGCTTATTATGCCTACTCTTTCCACACTGATAGCACACCACCTGGTTGCCAGAAGGAAGATCCCATCTTCTAGAAGAATTACCTCACTTCCTCGAGTCACCTCGAGTAGACTCTCGGTGGCGTTTCCTGCTGTCAGTATGCAATGAATCTATCTTGGATACTGAACCATCCTGGTCAACAGCTCCAGTCTCTCTCAGATTCCATTTGGTGATCAGTGCCTGGTTGGCTATTAGGGTAATATAAGTCAACTAGAAGATGTTCACCTGTGATCTGATCTTTGGTTTGAGGCCTTCCTCAAACTTCCTTTCCAAAAATAGCTCGTCATTTCCCGGAACGAGAGTGAAACTGTTTAACTCAGTGAAACGGGAGGAATAATCCATAACAGAAAGAGTACCCTGCTGCAGGTTCATGAACTCTATGGATCTGTCATCCCTCATCATCGCCAGATAGAAGTAGTCATAGAACATATGTTAGAATTCGTCCCAAGCCATAGTCCGCTAGTGCCCTGCCTGCGAGACTACATCCCACCATCTCTTTGCAGAATCTCTCAGCATGTAAGTCGCGAGCTTCACCCTTATGTCTGGAGGTGTCTCCAGATGCTTGAAGATGGAAGGCATGGCTTCTATCCATGATTCTACAGCCTGAGGCCATCCATCCCCTGTGAAAGTGGGATTCTGCTGCTGCTGAAAGACTCGCGTCAGCTCTTCCATAGATGGGGCAGGATGCTGATCTCCCTAGAAGGTCTGCATGAATCTCATGAAATCCTCTCTGAACTGATCATTGGCACCTGTGTCTGGAATCACTGTAGGGGCCATGTACGGAACGATCGGCGGAACTACTGGTAGTCCCTAGTCTGCCGTATCAGGCATACGATCACTGCCTGGTTCCTGACGTGCAATAGGAGGACGTCTTGGTGCCATAGCCCTGAGATGTCAAAAGCACACCTCAGATTAAGGATTAACAAGGATAGAAAACACAAGAGTATAAAACGGGAACATGTGAGAGAAAACACTTAAGTTTTCAAAACACGACTACACGGCATGTATTTAAACTACACGGCGTGTTTGTTAAGCCTTCTACATGGGCGTGTAACTCTGCCACCACCGGTCATGTAACATCCCAGACTACACGGCGTGTTGTCCTAAAACACGACATGTACTTGAACTCCACTCCCCTGCTCGAGTCTCTTTACATGGCTAACCTACACGGTATTTCTAATTCTAAACTACACGATGTGTTCACTAAGGACACGGTGTGTAATAGATAGGTTTCGGCGACCCGTGTAGCGGTTACACAGCCGGCTACACGGCTGACCCCTACACGGCGTGTTCTGAACAAACACGACGTGTATAAGAATAGATAACATCGACCCGTGTTGTTCATAACACGGCCAGGTACCGAGAAGGAAACTACACGGCGTGTTCGTATAGAACACAGCGTGTACTACGTGAGTTTCCTTGACCCGTGTTGTTAGTGACACGGCCGAGTACACGGTTGACTACTACACGGTGTGTACTTATGGTACACGGCGTGTCCCCGAAGAATTTCCGGCACCCTGTGTCTCTGTTCACACAGTTAGTAACACGGTTTAAAAACTACACAACGTGTATTTATAAAGTACACACTGTGTATTTTGGGTTTTTCTGGGCAGTAGCTCAGAAACTGCACCGAATGCCAGAAACACTAAAAAACAAATATCTATGTGCCAAATTCCAATCCGTAGGGGCCCATACTCCCCGCGAATCAAATCGTGACATCATAACAATTCATACACTTAGTAAACAGCATAATAATCCAATGATCCGCCAAATTCCGATCATCGAGGGCCCATAACACCTCTAAGACCAAAGTTTGGCGTCCATGATAAATTAACTGCAAAAATAAACAACACCCTATCAATATAGCAGTCTCTTTATCACAACAACTATCACAAAATCATGCATAATTTATCACGACATCTATCACAACAACATGAAATTCTAATGCACCCTAGATGGCATGGTAAAATGCATGACATGTGATTTCCTACCCCGTGCCTATATGATGCATGAGATGGCACACCCTCATCTCATCATGTTGAAATAAAATAGAACCAAAATCATATAAACTGTAACAACACAGAACATGTGCATCACCCAACGGTGAAATATAATAAAATGTAACACTTACAAAAACTAAAAATTGCAATTACGAGTTAATATAGCTTTTCCATGTACACGGGTTAATTACTCCTGGGCACAGTTAAGTACTAACTACCCATTTCTTCTTATCCCTGTCTATTGTCACAAAACAGTAAGGCAATAGAAAAGAAGAAAAATCCTCTGATACCACTTTGTAATGACCCGAATCCGTAGCCACATAACTGGTGCCCCGTACCCAGTTCGCCACATGACCTCAAGCACATTTCCTGGAACTCTAGAGGCTTCCGACTAGCAGTGAGGGCCTTGGTGAGTCAGTGGGGAAACTATGCCCTCATTTGGTAAAGTATGCAGCGGAAGAATAAACATAATCAATAGCAGAAGCAGTAAACAATATACAACAACTTAACTAAAAGTAGAAGCAATGTATGATATAATAATGATGCAGTACGATACATGTATCTATGGAAAGCAGTAAACAAATCAACGTGCTAAAATACAACTGAAACCAAGGTACTAAATGTAAAAAGAAACTCCAACAACATCATGATCCAAAGACCGGTCCCATGCTCTCCAGATTCAACCAACAATCAAGTACCTGAGGCAGAAGGGCCAGAATCCCTATCTACTCCTGCAACCATATAATCTGTTTGGGGTGAAAAGCAAGACCCAAACAGGGTGTGAGACTAATCCCAGTAGGCAACCACCACAATATTTGTGCCCTACTGTCAGTGAGTAATATAGAAAAAGTAAAGGAAATAAGTACAATAATGGACTAAGAGTACACCAGTAAATAATCCTACCAATTACCATTCACATTCATTTTATTAAACAACTAGATAATAAATAGAAAAGCATTCTATTCCAAGGTAAGCAAGTAACACAACAAGTATCTCGAAAGACTACCGAAACACAAGCAGTACAAAACCCAAGCTTGTTCTTTGGCTTGGTGGACTCATCATGACCAACCATCAAAATTCACACTGACCCTCTGGGTGGATCCAACTAGCAGACCCCTATAGTCCAGTAATCAAACAAGGCACATACACTCTGGGAAGCTCTTACGTCAATTCCCCTATGGTCTTGCAATGATAGCTACAGACTCTCTGAGGAAGCACTTACGTCTAATTCCTCCTGTGGTCTCGATACGTGGGTAAACTAAGAACACTCTTGGGAAGCACAAAGTCCTATTCCCGTAGGTCTTGTGTATGAAACTAAAACCAACAAACCCTCTAGGGAAGCACTTAATCATTTATTCCCTCTTTGATCTCCCGCACCAGGTTCTCACAGCCCTGAGCAGTCCAGTATTGCGTAATCGACTGTCAACAACCCTAAGTAAGTTCAAAAACTACTTGGATAATAGCTACTATGCATCAAAGGCATTTAAAAAGGAGGCAACACATGCAATCAGTGATAACAAGTAAACTAAAAATTGCAATAGGGTTTGCCTCACAGGCAAACAGTGCCAAACGACGATAAACAACCAAACTGGGAGAGACACCCATGGGGTGATCCTCAAACCTGCAACCTAGCATATATTAGCAACAATTAATCATAAGCTAACAAGCAATCTTGGAAAAAAAACAATAGGATCAAAATCCTAAACCGGGATACCTGATACATGGGTATCCGGCACTTTTGCAACCAAAACTCAAAGCAATTCAACGTAGGGCAACATACCACCTACCTCGATCCTCAAAGATCGATATACTTGAACGTTGGCCCGTGAATCAGCCTAGAACAGAGTAGATCTGTAAAAACATCTAAAACGTTCAACCTCACATAACCCATACGAGAGGAAGAATTAGAAAATGAGGCCAAAGAAGAACCAAGAACTCACCGCTGCGATTATTCTGCAATCGACGGAGTTCGATTCGGACAACCGGTGACAGATTGGTGGCTCAGAGAATAATTGGCCTCCTCGGACACTCTGGATGGAATTAGGCAGAGAAGAAGATGTTTATGAGCATTAGGCGCGACCCTGGTCCGATTAATGAAATAAAAATAAAGTACACAGTGTGTACTTTTTGAGTACACTGCATGTACTAGGTCTCTCCGTACTCTGCCAAAATTGTCCTCCACGTCACCCATACACACCGTGTGTGCGGCCCAGGAACAGCCAACACACGACTTCGAGCAGAAAAAGAGTACATGGCGTGTACTCAAAAACTACATGGCGTGTACTTCAAAAATTTCCAGAAACATTATTTTCCCAAAAACTCTAGAAAAAGGAAAAACATACCCCAAACGAAGATCCGGGTTCTTATAAGTTAAAGCTGATGATAGGGGGATAATTTCAATATCTCAGGTAAAGCAATTGAGCATCAACCTCCTCTCAACAGACACTACCAGACCTAATTATAAGGTTTGAAGCTATTAATTCAGTACTAGATGATTTTAATGATAGGTTGCATAATATTTAGTGTGACAAAACTCCTTTAAGTGTTTTTTAGAAAATCAAAAGAATCTTCTTAGTGAACTAACTTCAAATGAATTCTGGTTTGGATTAGTGCTTAATAAAGTTAAGGATAAGTTAACTTCATTCATTTAGTTGGATGAAGTTGTGAATGGGTTTATGAAGGTTAATTTTGTAGAGAATCTAAAAATTGGTCAAGATTTGAAGAAACTTATTCAACAGTGGTCATAAGTCTTCAAAAACCATTTCTAAATATTTATTTTGAAGCTCATTGATATTAATGATGTTTTCTAGGACATTACTCATCCTGATGCACCTTATTCCTTTAGCGCTTCTGATCATAGCCCCTCATTTTGAAGACAAAATTTCATTGGTTTTGGATTGTACTCTATTTTAAAAACATTTGAAATCATTTTAAATTCAATTTCAATTATTCTTATATTGGTTTATTTTATTTTATTTAAGTTCAATACTTACTATCAATCCTAAATTAATTTCTTTTATCGGTTTTTATAACTATTAATTTATAGTTTAGTTCTATATTAACTATGGTTTAAATAATTCGTTCTTTAGAACCATATTTTTGATATCAAAAGAAGGGTGAGAATATTTGTAAGACATGGGATAACATTTAAGGAATGTAAGAATATTTTTAAGGGACAATATCTATGGATAATTTCTTTGGGGGATAATATTTTCAAATCAAAAAATTTCATTAGAGAAAATATTTAATTTACAAGTATCTATTTTATTTATAGAAATAATACTATGAAATTTAAATATAGAAATATTTTCTATATCTATTTTTATATGTTTAAAAATCCTACATTTTCTTTAATTATTTTATGGATTATGTGAGGGGTTTTTAATCATCAAAAAGGGAGAGATTGTTGGGTATATTGTCTCCACAATACTCTATAATTTATGATGATTTTTATCCTCACAAATACCCTTGTTTGTTTTTAATGAATTTTACTTGAGTGAGTTTCTAGGAATTTATATTTGGGTTAAAATGATTAAATGCTATGGTAATTACTCTGGAAACACTATTTCAAACCCTATGTTCAAAAAATGAGCATATAGTTCATCAACCTTATTTTATGCTGGAATGTTAATACCTGCATATGGTATCAACCCTATATTAAGCTAAAATAGTTTTCATTTGGATAGACATACTTACATTTAAAGAACGATTAAACCTATGGATCACCAACCCTATGTTGGAAGTTGGTATTACTATTCATCAACCCTATGTTAGGGAATTTGAATGTATGGTTAATCAATGCTATGTTCGGGATATTATTTAAAAAGATAAAGGAATGGATTATCATACCTATGATACTTTTATTACATATGTTACATGAAGATGAAATTATAGTTAAGGAACCATATTTTGGTAGGAACCCTACACTACATGAAGGAACCCTACGCTACACAGTTTAACCCTACGGTGTGTTTTCAATGGTGAAGTTTTTAAGCCACGTTTTCAATATGATATTACTACAATGATTGAGTTAGAATTGAAGACCAATTCAAGGATTGTTATGATTATTTCAAAGAACTGTATTCTTCAAAGAAAATCACTCATGTTCCTAAGGAATGTTACGACTCCCCTAGTCAATTAAAATATGAATTTCTATAATCAATCAGGATATTCTTTTGGATTTTTAATATCAAATAAATCAATCTATTCTATATATTCCTTCATAATATATCTTCAAAAATATGTGTGTGATAAGATATTCACATTTTTGACTATATTATTGAAATTATATTTTATAGTACTGCTACAACGAGTGATCGATTCTGAAAGAAGCTACACCTTGGAGATATACATGTTCAATATTTTAATGCTATATGATTATTAATGATGTTTATTTTCTACCTTATTGAAGATAATTTTTCAATAAGGATCACTTTAGAATGTTTCATTCTTGAAGATATTATTTTCTGAAGAAGAATATCCATCAATTTTTAGTTTCTTGATGCTACAACTATGAAGATAAACTTCAAACCTTTGAAATCAATCTTTTGATTAATTAAAGTTTCAACTGCTTGTACTCAGTTTTAGTGGAGTATCATCTTCTCAATATAATATATGGATAACTAGTTCTTTATTATATAACCAAAAGGTTTTTTTATTAGTATTATTGTATAGGTGTCAACTACCTACACTGAGTTGTGAATTCAAGGTCTTATGATAAGAGGACCATTATAGTGAAATTTACCAAGATCACTAAGAGAGTGATTGGTAGAGTGGACTAGGGGATTTTTATGCCCCATACCACTATAAAAAGATGTGTTATTTATTTCTATTTATCCACTGTATATTATTTTTACAGAATTAAACACTGAATATACATATAAATCACTGTGGGTGTTAAAAACAATAATTTTGGAATATTTTTTAAAAGACACAATTCACCCCCTCTTTTGTTACTTTGTATATTATGACCTAAAAATCATCATATATTCTATTACTTATTTTTCTATAACATAAAACATAATCATTTAAGGTTTAAAAATGAAGAATCGTCCAAAGAACACCATCTAGAGGTGCCAAAGGTTTTTCCTGGAAAAAATTGGATTGAACAATAGGTAATTTCCATTTATACACCATGTATTATGTTTTGTTACCTATATCACTTTCTATATGGTAAAATCTGACAAAAAATTGATCTAAGATCTAACTTTATCATATCATCATGTAGATCCGGAAAGAATGGTATACGAAATGAAGAACTACACACCGTGTAACCACAGTGCACGATGTGTAGTCCTTGTTATCTTGAATCCAAGTATATGGGGGTGTCCCAAGCATTCCATGTATCAAATACCCTACACAGGGATTTACATGTCATTAAAAATGAGGTCACATTCCATGTATAATGGACTACATGCCGTGTAGAGACCCGAAGCTTGACGTACATGGACATTACATAACTTTTGCGGAATACTTAATACATAACAGAAATAGACACACAAGGATCGTAATAGTTTAGTGTCTTTGGAAACTCAGAATAAAATCTTCTAATCGTGGTGAAAGATCTTCAACATCTCCCAGTAAAGATCTTCCCCTTTTTTTTCTTACCTAAAACCTTTCTTTATATCCTGGGGAAAAGAAAACATAAAATGGGTGAGCTCAAATGCTCAGTAAGGGTAAGCATGGATAAAATAAAACATACTATATACATTTGAACTTAAAAACATGAACATAATGTTTAAACATCAAAAGCTTGAGCAATGAAATAAAACATGGAAGTACGTAAGGCATAGATCATAAAGAAACATTAAGAATGATAAAATAGCATGGGAATAAAACATGTAATTGTGGCAACCATTAAGCACATGATATGATTTCCATATTAGCCAAGGCATTGCTGCCAAGACCATCTTAGTGGGCAAAGTCCTTTTCTGAATCTAGTTCACTCCTCGTTCCAGTCCTGTATTATTGAACCGGTTTAACTTGTCGTTCCAGCCATGTCTATCTCATGAGATATAAATCTTTACCCAATGCATTGGAGGGAGATATAGGTCCCACCCATCTCATAATGAAATCATTCTTACTTGTGCCACAAAATAAACATACATCATTCATATTAACCCAATGAATAAAATGGGTTTCATAAACATAATCTCATCATCACATAATCCATATAAAAGAAATGGATATCATTTCATAATAAGAAAAGTGAAACCATGTAAATCATAGAGACATTATACTTGAAATATACACATATGAAATAATGTCATCTTAGATGGAAAAATGGTTTTGATAAAACACTTGAAATGAATTCTTGAAAAAAATATCCTTTCTTCTTCAAAATCAATTTCTTTTCACAAAATGTCATGAAATTTTAAAAGAAAGAGATTTTGTTGAAAATAGTCATGAAATATTTTGGAGGAAGCTTCATGAAAATAAGGCTTTATAAAACCATAAAAATCCGTTCGTGCTGTATAAGTTAAAAAAAACATTCTTCTCGTACTTTTTCCAGAAAAGTCAAAAAAGTACCTCGTAACGTAAACAAAAGAAAGATTCCTTACATACCATGTAGTAAAAGTCAAAAATGGGTAAAAAGTAATTTAAAAATACATGAAAACTCTTTTATAAAACATGGACATGGATGATATAAATAACCCCAGTAAATACTTACGAATAATCAATCCCGGATAAAAATGAGATTTGCAAAATTATCCCTTACCTTATGTCCGATATGCTTCGTATGTATCCGAACCTCCTCTTCTTTGAAGCGCCTCTTTGAGACCTGCACTTAGGGCACTAAAATTGGTCTTTGAAGAATACCAGGACCTCTAGGATGTTTCTAGGGAAGTGTAGAAGAGAATTTGGCAGGGGTTGGCCAATCTTGAAGGCTCAAATTGGTGTGAGGAAGGGAGGGAGGAGGTGCCCTTTTATAAGGGAGGAGAGGGGCACCTTTGGAAATCTTAAAAATATTAATTTATAATAAATCTAACCCCACTTAAAAACCTCCAAAAATGACTCATATTCGAATATTAGATGAGATAGGGTTTTAATCTCATCAACCAATAAAATTTATACATGTTAGGAATTTATTTTCAACATTATCAACTTGATTTATCCTTATTTAATCAATTTAATTTTATTTGTGGTAATAACATTCTAAATTTTAAATTATAACAAATAATTACTTATTTGTTTTGAATTGTCCATAATTGGATACTTTATAACATTTTATACCATATAAATTTAAATTTATAATTTTTAAATATTTTTGTTATTTTTAAACAATTTTATAATATGCTATTTTTATAAAATAACAATAGTGTCAATTTTGACACTATTCATTTATTTGAATTTAAATAAAATATATACAGAAGATATGTTCGAAATAAAAGCTTTAATAGATTCATAAAAGGTCATATGTATCTAGAAAATTAGTGGAGAACATTAAATAGTTCATATAATATTTATTTTATTATTTTTAAAACCATTTATTTGGTTTATCTCTTAATAAAATAATTACTACAACATTTTTGTATAATTATTTAATATAATTATTTGTTGCATAAAAATTAAAAATAAAATCCTATAATGTAAATAAATATATTAAATTTCATAATAAAGATTTTACTCGAATTTATAATCTTAAAACCACAATATTTAAATTGTTATATTTATTAAATTATGAAGGTGAAAACTTTGGAATCATTTAAAATAAAATAATATAAGTGTCATAATCACTTTTATAAGACTCCAAATGGTTATATATTATGCCATTGGATGATTAAGGTGTAGATATACACTATCAATAAGTTTTGGTCAGGTTTGTGGGCCTTTTAATGGGTATTATTATTTCAATAAAAACTATATTACTGATTTTTCACTTAATAAATAATTTCCGCATCATTAATGTATCACCATTAATGACAATTATTTAATCCCTAAAAATTATAAATAAATTATCATGATGTATATAATTTTATTATATTTCTGGAAAATATTCATGTTCGAAGTTTTATGATGTTTATCACTAAATTAAAATTATTATACTTATAAGATTTAAGAGACTGACATGTTTTCACTTTCTTTGGTTTTAATAATAATCAAATTATTTTCATAGTCAAAAGTCCATAAAATGAATTTAATCCAACCCTTAAGTGATATGGGTCTACTTTTAGCCATCCAATATAATTTTGGCATGTGTTAGGGTAATTTTATAATATTATATTTACCCTTAATTACCCGATTTACCTTTAACTATGGTGAATAAAATTTACCGTAGTTACTATTCATAATTCTCAAAAATAAAAAGTAGCCTATTAACATAATTTGGACCCACTGATTCCAAATATGGTATCCATTTTTTCAAATTCAATACACAGAAGTTTCAGAAATTAAATTAAAATTAATCCCGTTGTCGAATGAAAACGGGTTTTTGTTTAAAACATTGCAAAAGATTGAATTGATTTAACCTATGAATTCAATGTAAAATCAATGATAATGACATACATTATATTAAATGGTAAAAATATATTCTATTTATACTTTAAAACCATTCAATATTATAATTTAACCACATAAGTTATTATGATGAAAAAAGTTGTTTTTAATTAAAATATAGCGTGTTTTTACTATTCATTAAAATATGAAAGTTATCATAATAATATGAAAAATTTATCCAAGGTAAAATTTTATATCCTGATTCTAAAGAATAATTTTATTTTGTAAAATTGAACTTATAAACATGTCAAAAAACTATATTTAAAGTGGGTGCGCCATCAAAAGGTGGCAAAACTGCATTTTTTGAAAAATACTTATTTTACCCAAAAAATTTATTTTTCTCTTATACCATGTTCTAGAAAATGTGTAAGATGAATAATAATGTTATAAAATTAAAAATTTAGTTAATAATATTCATAACGGATAGTTCATAATGATATTATAATAATATATCGTTGTTTAGTAAAACTCGGTATTGCGTACAACACACGCTATCGAGGAAGGTCACGATTGCGTGTAATGCAAGCCAAGTCAGGGTTGTGTGTTGTGAAAGAATCCTTCGTTGTTTTGTATAAAAGAATCCAACCATATTTCATTTATACATTGAATATATATATATATATATATATACTCAATGTTGCGTAGAAGAACTATTATCAAAATTGTGTGTAACGCGGTCCAAGAATAGTGTTGCATATACTGCAAGATAATACGGTGTTGTGTATAGCGCAAGGTAATCTTGGTGTAGCATACAACACAAGACATTAATGAAATTAAAAGAATATTTTTCATAAAATCTTGGGGTGTTACATTCTACCCCCCTTAAAATGAATTTCTCCCTCGAAATTCATCGGGGTTATAAATGGTTTACTACTCGAAAGTTTGTTTAATAGAAACCCACATCGTAAAAAGGAATACCAAAACATGGCTTTAAAAACTAAAGTATTAAATGTAACGGTTAACCAAATTAACTCATCACTGGGTTTCCACATAGGAGAACATAGGTGAAAATATGGATATGGAAGAAAAATCTAACCATCAAGTTCTGATGGAGAGTGGTAGAGAACATGGCTATGAAAAAGTCAACAATCACAAAGTTATAGATTTGTGATGATCTAAGGTACCATCTGATTAATCAGATATAAGGGAACTAGGACAACATTTTTCGTTTTCAAGATCATTTCCCTAAAGTTGATGATTTAAAAGAAATACTTACATGATTTTGGTACAATCTCACTGTTGTTCGTGAATTGAACAATTTCCACTTCATCCCTTAAATAAATGAAGTTGAATTTGTTATTCGTGATGTGTTAGCAGATCATGTGATAGAATGATGGGTCATTCCATCTCTTTCAAACAAAAGGTTATCAAAAGTTATAAGTCCATCTTATGGTTAGATTAATCGTATATGGTTCCAAAAATGAACTTATACTTCATATATCATACCGCTTAACAAAATAAAACTAGTTTCTACTAACCAGGGACTTCGTGTAGGCCAGTGGTAGGCGATAAAGGCCAGTCACACTTCGGTTGTGGGTTCGATTCCCACAGCCTTGTCCGATGCGATGGGTTGTCGCCCGTCCTGCAGGTTTTCCTTTTTCTAAAACTATATTACTATAACATCCCATCAATAATATCGAAAAAAGTTCTATCATTAAACAATAATAAATTATGTCCAACATAATCCATTCCAATATTTAGGCTTATCCATAATACTGCAGTCCACTCTCATAATATAGTGAAAACCATTACGAGAGATTTAATACCATCGTTGATCCCCATATATCATAAGATATGTCTTGTTGGTCACATTCCAAACATTCGAAGGCCTTAATCATGTATTCTCTTGAAAAATGAATACCCATTGAACCTTAGTGAAAACATGAATGCAGTTAAAAGTTAACACTTTCCACATACCAAAATCCTCAAAATTCTATATACTCAAACCATGATATCACTTAGTCCTTATATCAATCGTGAGCTCATGAATACAATCAAACATCTCATTATCTTCTTATCCCTTCATTATTCGCATATCATCTTCTTACCAAAATTTCTCAATCACTTTCCATGGTTACCGGTACCATAAAATTATTGAAAACCACAATAGACCAATACATAAATATTCCAATATTCCACGATACTATATACACCATTATTTTGGAATCCCATTACATAAACACTTAATCATTCCACCACATCGTTGTCATATTCAACATCTCCAATAGTGATCGCATGTGACTTCCCTTTGTCCTTTACCTTAAGTGGTTTCTCATGTTGATCATCATTAACCCTTGGATTAGGGAATTTATTAGCATAATGCCCCATTTCATTGCACTTGAAGCATTTAAGTGTTTTTGGTGCGTTCTCTGCAGTCTTTTCTTTATTCACACCATTAGCAACCCTTTTTCCATTACTTCGACACTCAGCTGCTCGATGACCTTCTTTTCCACACTTAAAACATTTTCTAGTCCCTTTAAGACAATCTCCACCATGCTTCTTTCCACACTTTGAGCATAAGGAAACATTCATCTTCTTTTCACCATTATTCTGAGATTTTTCCTTGAACTCCATCTTTCGTTTCTTGTCAAAACCATGAGATGGATATGTAACACCAACTTCCATTTCTACCTTGATAGCACAACACACAATTTCTTCATAGCTACTAAAGTCTCTTATAGCTAATGCCCTTCGAAGATTTGGTTTTAAGACACTGAAGAATCGATCAATTTAACTTTCAGGTTGGATGATAAATCCAGATGCATACCTTGCAAGCCTTGTAAAATTCGCTTCGTATATACCAACAAATTCATCATCCTTTTTCTTTAGTTCAAGAAACTCCTTCTCCATCTTTGTTCGAAGAATATGAGGGAAGTACTTATTGAAAAATAAGTTCTTGAACTCATCCCATTCCATGGACTCAATTTCATCTCTTGGCCTCGTATTCTTGATAAGATTCCACCATTGATTAGCATCACCTTCGAAACGATATACTGCTAAGATGACTTTATCATGTTCAGAACATTGAAGAACTGAAAATATCTTTTCAGTGGTATTGATCCATTTTTCAGCAACAAGTGGATCGAAAGACCCACTGAAAGAAGGTGGACGTTGCCTCATGAAGGACTCAATAGAATATTGTTTCCTTCTCTGCTCATTTGGAAGTCCAGAATGATTCATAGCTTGCATAAGTATAGAAATAAGATTTTGCACTCCATCTCCCATAACATTTATTTGTTCAGGAGGACAATCATTGCATTGTCCATTACATTGATCAACACGGTTCCTTCGGGTTCCAGCCATCATCTAAAACCCAAAAAGAATAGTGTGAGAGGCAAAAATCATGCTAGGGAAAACAACACAATAAAGGGGGAGTACCTTCAATATCTAACATCTTAGGTTAAATTATAATATCTTTACAGTAGTTCTAGGGCTATATCCTATATGTATACTTATCCTTAGGGAGATCCCTAGACATACCTTATAAATATCTCCAGGGATCTCACTAACATTTTCACATCCTAGTTTCCAAAGGTTGACTAAACCTTTCTTCTGATACCAACTGTAGAGACCCGAAACTTGATGTACATGGACATTACATTACTTTTTCGGAATACTTAATACATAACAGAAATAGACACACAAGGATCGTAATAGTTTAGTGTCTTTGGAAACTCAGAATAAAATCTTCTAATCGCGGTGAAAGATCTTCAACATCTCCCAGTAAAGATCTTCCCCTTTTTTTTCTTACCTAAAACCTTTCTTTATATCCTAGGGAAAAGAAAAAATAAAAGGGGTGAGCTCAAATGCTCAGTAAGGGTAAGCATGGATAAAATAAAACATACTATATACATTTGAACTTAAAAACATGAACATAATTTTTAAACATCAAAAGCTTGAGCAATGACATAAAACATGGAAGTACGTAAGGCATAGATCATAAAGAAACATTAAGAATGATAAAATAGCATGGGAATAAAACATGTAATTGTGGAAACCATTAAGCACATGATATGATTTCCATATTAGCCAAGGCATTGCTGCCAAGACCATCTTAGTGGGCAAAGTCCCTTTCTAAATCGAGTTCACTCCTCGTTCCAGTCCTGTATTACTGAACTGGTTTAACTTGCCGTTCCATCCATGTCTATCTCATGAGATATAAATCTTTACCCAATGCATTGGAGGGAGATATAGGTCCCACCCATATAATAATGAAATCATTCTTACTTGTTCCACAAAATAAACATACATCATTCGTATTAACCCAATGAATAAAATGGGTTTCATAAACATAATCTCGTCATCACATAATCCATATAAAAGAAATGGATATCATTTCATAATAAGAAAAGTGAAACCATGTAAATCATAGAGACATTATACTTGAAACATACACATATGAAATAATTTCATCTTAGATGGAAAAATGGTTTTGATAAAACACTTGAAATGAATTCTTGAGGAAAATATCATTTCTTCTTCAAAATAAATTTCTTTTCACAAAATGTCATGAAATTTTAAAAGAAAGTGATTTTGTTCAAAATAGTCATGAAATATTTTGGAGGAAGCTTCATGAAAATAAGGCTTTATAAAACCGTAAAAATCCGTTCGTGCCGTATAAGTTAAAAAAAAACATTCTTCTCGTACTTTTGCCAGAAAAGTAAAAAAAGTACCTTGTAACGTAAAAAAAAGAAATATTCCTTACATACCATGTAGTAAATGTCAAAAATGTGTAAAAAGGAATTTAAACATACATGAAAACTCTTTTATAAAACATGAACATGGATGATATAAATAACCCCAGTAAATACTTATGAATAAGAAATCCCAGATAAAAATGAGATTTGCAAAATTATCCCCTACCTTATGTCTGATATGCTTCGTATGTATCCGAATCTCCTCTTCTTTGAAGCGCCTCTTTGATACCTCCACTTAGGGCACTAAAATTGGTCTTTGAAGAATACTAGGACCTCTAAGATGTTTCTAGGGAAGTGGAGAAGAGAATTTGGTAGGGGTTGTCCGAGCTTGAAGGCTCAAATTGGTGTGAGTAAGGGAGGGAGGAGGTGAACTTTTATAAGGGAGGATAGGGGCACCTTTGTAAATCTTAAAAATATTAATTTATAATAAATCTTACCCCACTTAAAAACCTCCAAAAATGACTCATATTCGAATATTAGATGAGATAGGGTTGTAATCTCATCAACCAATAAAATTTAGACATGTTAGGAATTTATTTTCAACATTATCAACTTGATTTATCCTTATTTAATTAATTTAATTTTATTTGTGGTAATAACATTATAAATTTTAAATTATAACAAATAATTACTTATTTGTTTTGAATTGTCCATAATTGGATACTTTATAACATTTTATACCATATAAATTTAAATTTATAATTTTTAAATATTTTTGTGATTTTTAAACAATTTTATAATATGTTATTTTTATAAAATAACAATAGTGTCAATTTTGACACTATTCATTTATTTGAATTTAAATAAAATATATACAGAAGTTATGTTCGAAATAAAAGCTTTAATAGATTCATAAAAGGTCATATGTATCTAGAAAATTAGTGGAGAACATTAAATAGTTCATATAATATTTATTTTATTATTTTTAAAACCATTTATTTGGTTTATCTCTTAATAAAATAATTACTACAAAATTTTTGTATAATTATTTAATATACTTATTTGTTGCATAAAAATTAAAAATAAAATACCATAATTAAGATAAACCTATTAAATTTCATAATAAAACTTTTACTCGAATTTATCATCTTAAAACCACAATATTTAAATTGTTATATTTATTAAATTATGAAGGTGACAACTTTGGCATCATTTAAAATAAAATAATATAAGTGTCATAATCAATTTTATAAGACTCCAAACGGTTATATATTAGGTCATTGGATGATTAAGGTGTATATATACACTACCAATAAGTTTTGGTCAGGTTTGTGGGCCTTTTAATGGGTATTATTATTTCAATAAAAACTATATTACTAATTTTTCACTTAATAAATAATTTCTGCATCATTAATGTATCACCATTAATGACAATTATTTAATCCCTAAAAATTCTAAATAAATTATCATGATGTATATAATTTTATTATATTTCTGGGTACTATTCATGTTAGAAGTTTTATGATGTTTATCACTAAATTAAAATTATTATACTTATAAGATTTAAGAGAGTGACATGTTGTCACTTTCTTTGGTTTTAATAATAATCAAATTATTTTCATAGTCAAAAGTCCATAAAATGAATCTAATCCGACCCTTAGGTGATATGGGTCTACTTTTAGCCATCCAATAGAATTTTGGCATGTGTTAGGATAATTTTATAATATTATATTTACCCTTAATTACCCAATTTACCTTAACTATGGTAAATAAAACTTACCGTAGTTACTATTCATAATTCCCAAAAATAAAAAGTAGCCTATTAACATAATTTGGACTCACTGATTCCAAATATGGTATCCATTTTTTCAAATTAAATACACAGAAGTTGTATAAATTAAATTAAAATTAATCCTGTTGTCGAATGAAAACGGGTTTTTGTTTAAAACATTGCAAAATATTGAATTGATTTAACCTGTGAATTCAATGTAAAATCAATGCTAATGACATAAATTATATTAAATGGTAAAAATATATTATATTTATACTTTAAAACCATTCAATATTATAATTTAACCACATAAGTTATTACGATGAAAAAAGTTATTTTTAATTAAAATATAGCGTGTTTTTACTATTCATTAAAATATGAAAGTTATCAGAATAATATGAAAAATTTATCCAAGGTAAAATATAATATCCTGATTCCAAAGAATAATTTTATTTTGTAAAATTGAACTTATAAAAATGTCAAAAACTATATTTAAAGTGGGTGCACCATCAAAAGGCGGCAAAACTGCATTTTTTGAAAAATACTTATTTTAATCGAAAAATTTATTTTGTTCTTATACCATGTTCTAGAAAATGTGTAAGATGAATAATAATGTTATAAAATTCAAAATTTAGTTAATATTATTCATAATAGATATTTCATAATAATATTATAATAATATATCATTGTTTAGTAAAACTCGGTATTGCGTACAACACACGCTATCGAGGAAGGTCGTGATTGCGTGTAATGCAAACCAAGTCAGGGTTGCGTGTTGTGCAAGAATCCTTTGTTGTTTTGTATAACAGAATCCAACCATATTTCATTTATACATTGAATATATATATATATATATACTCAATGTTTCATAGAATAACTATTATCAAAATTGTGTGTAACACGATCCAAGAATATTGTTGCGTATACTGCAGGCTAATACGGTGTTGCGTATAGCACAAGGTAATCTTGGTGTAGCATACAACACAAGACATTTATGACATTAAAAGAATATATTTCATAAAATATCGGGGTGTTACATGCCGTGTAACTCTAGGTTAACTACTAGAGGTAATATGGATAGACCCAAGGCATGTGTTACATAAATGGGTAGAAGACAAGTACAATCCACTTACTTTTGTACATGTCGTTTATTATTTTACATATAGTGTGTATAATTTTTTGTGTGGCGAAAAATTAAATATATAATCAAACCTGTTCACATTTTTTCCACGTGTCATTTATTTGAAAAATTACACACCATGTCATAAGATTGATAATTATATATTAAATCTATTCTGTGTTAAAATTTTGGATAAACACTTGAAGTTTCCTCTAAGTAAATTTTTTTAATTTATTAACTTCAAATGAAATTAATTTTGTTTAAAATTATAGATCATGTTGGGTTAAGGATTCTTGGATTAAATTTAGATTAATTGAATTAATTAGACTTATTTTTGACACATTATATTTATTAAATAATGAATCTAAGTAATTGATAACAAGATTTCAAATGTATTCCCATTGATTGATATGTGGATAATCAGAAAATTAGTCAATATTTATGTATGTGATTGGTTCCTTTTAATTTATTGTTATTAAGTTAAAATTTATAGCCAGTATGGAATCCCATCCTCCTTGTTATGTAAGGGACTATGTGCTCAATGGTTTATTTTATATAAATCCCCTTTATCTAATCCATTGGATTCCCTCACCTACATGTGAGTAAAAGCTTATGTAAGGATGGATCTCCCATGCAAGTGAAGATAGTCTAAGTCAAGGAACTGAGGTGAAACATAGGAGCAAAGTTGGAATACTAAAGGATGAACCAAACTATGGTTCAAGGTGTTTTCACCTAGGGCTAAGGTTCAGTTTATCATCCATTAGATAAACTAACCAATAAATAATCTCATGACCATTCCACTTATGATTTATTTCTATCAGTTTCATGGTTAATTATTTATGACTGTGAATGCTGCACAACCACCTAATAAATAAATTAACAATAATTTAATATTAAATACAATATAAATAGATTATGTGCAAATTTTTTATCAGACATGGTTAATCACTTGAGTAAAATTCACTTAATATTAACTAGGCATGTGAAAAGATAAAATTGGGCTTTACGAATAAGGATAAAATCCATCAAAATAAAATATTAAGTTGGATTAGACTTCCACTACGTAAGTTAGAATCAACCTCGTAGTTTAAAGTGGTTGACCAAACCAATTTGGGGTACTTTCAATTATAATGGAAATTTTATCTTAAAGTTTTGTGTTGACTTAACTTAGTTTACATCAAGGGTTGATTATCCAAGAAGGTCTTGGTGTAACTAAGAGGAAAGGGTTTAGGTAATGTGTTAAAATAGGATTTTAGGATTCAGGAGTCTAATCAACAGATCAAGGAATCATGAGTTAATATAGTTGGAATGTTATGACTACCTAAAACATTTTAAGTAGCTTATAAGGCCCAAGTTGGGGTTATGAGAAGGGGAATATAGATCCTTTCCACTAGAATATCTAAGTGAAAAGATATTATGAAATTGATGGTGAGGGATATTGGGTTTTTAAAAATAGCGTGAGATTAATGTAATTTAATTTAATTTATTTTAAATTTTTAATCTAATTTTGTAATGAAAATAAGTAATAATTATCTACTCTTAATTTATATAAATATAAAATCAAATGACTTTGAAAATATCACTATGATTCATACTAGAGAAGGATAACCTTCTCAATAGTGTGAATTTCTGGGAATGGTATAGGAATTTTCATGTTATACTATTCCATGAACAAAAATTATACATACTAGAAACCCCACTTATTGAGTTCATTTCCAAAGAGGATAATGAGGAATAAGTGTCTCTCTGTTTGAATCATGTGAAAGATTATATGGATTTACAATGGTGTATGCTATCCTCTATGTAAAATGTGATTTTGAATCAATATGAGGATATGAATGTGCATAGCATAATTTATCACCTTAAGGATCTCTATCAAGAGAAGGAGAGATCAGATATATATGAGATCTTTAATGCATTGTTCGCGTGCAAGCTTGGAGAGTTGGTCCTATCTAGGAAACATATAGCCAATATAATTAGATACATTGAATGATGAAATATCTTGGGTTTTAATATCCTTGATGAGCTATGTAATGATCTCATTTTATCCTCACTACCTGAGAAATTCTCCATTTTTATAGTGAATTATAATATAAGCAATAGTTCACATGAGCCTTAGCCTGGTTGGTAAGGACTCCATAAGTGCATCCAAGCGACCAGGGATAAAATACAGGTGGAGGCAGAATTTCTGGGTACTATAGAAGGTACTGTAGCAGCACTGTAGCAGGTACTGTAGCAGCACTATAGCAAATACTGTAGCGGGAACTGTGTAGTACTGTAGCAGACATTGTAACAGGCACTGTTTGGCACTGTAGAAGCTGGGAATATGCCCCCGTTTGGGCCTTCGGGACACCAATTTGGTCCCTAAGTCCTTTAAGGCCTTCGGTCCACCTAGGCCTTCGGGCCAGTAAGGCCTTAAGGCCACCTCAAGGCCTTCAGGCCAGCTTTAGTGTAGATGAAAACCAGGCAAACTACAAGGAACAAGTTCTACAAGGAGGATGAGCAAGGAGCTTTCACCACAGAAGAGATAAAAGGATTACAAGAATGAGAGGGTATGACACCTGCCATTGGGACAACCCTGTGCATGCATGGGAATTCCTAGACAAATAGAAATGCGAAGGTGGAGAGCTGATTTCACGATGAAGATACTGGGGAGGAGTAGTTCCAAGTAGTTAGTCTATGTTGTATGTAATGTTTGAAGCCTATGGGAAATGAATTCCTCTAAGGATTACGGGCCATGTAAAATATTATGCCTACGTGCCTTGTAAGGGTTCCACCTCACCCCTTGAAAGGTGGATTATCAAAAATCAATAAAAAATGAAGGCCTTCGGGACATTGGAATATAATACAAGAAATAGTTAAAAGATACTATCAAAACTTCTTACTATTATTTTTTATGTTGATAAATGAAAAACCTACTGTACTTATGGTAAATAAGAAGAGGAAGAGAAAGAAAATTGTACCAAAGACTCATCCTAAGTCTAAGGATCCCAAGAACCACTATTTTAAGAAGAAAAATATCCAGAGGCATGGAAATGAACAAGATGTAGTATATCTTGAATGTGGAAAGTAGGGATACTAGAATAGGAATTTCACCTAGACAAGTAAGTAAGGGTAAGATTCTTGTAAATTAATTATTGAGTGTAATATTTCCATATTTACAAGTTGGGTATTAGATGCTACCTGTGGTGCTTACATTTGTATCCAAATACATGAACTAAGTAGATTTTAGAATATTACTAGAGATGGACTAGATCTATGAGATACCAATGAAGTGAGGGAGGATGCTCTAAGAATTAGAGACTACCATCTAACATTTCTAGCATGATTGATTTTGGTTTTGGAGAAATGTTATTATGTTCCTAGTGTTACCAAAAACATTATTTTAATTTCTTGTTTAGATTTTGATGGATTTTTTTTAGTTTTATAAATAAAGGTTGATACTTTTATAATGATAGAATATGTTATATTATGGAATAATTGAATAATAGTATTTTTGTACTAAATTATGAAAACCAAATTTTAGAAATTGACAATGAAAAGAAATGCACAACTCATATAACATTCAGTTGTGGAATCTCCATCTTGGTCATGTAAATGAGAAGCATTTGAAAAATCTCTATCAAGATAGTTATTTAGAATCTTTTAAGCTTAGTCTAATTGAAAGATGTCACACTTTCTTACAAGGTAAAATGACCAAACCACCATTCGATGTTCAAGGTAAAGGGTCCAAAAATATTCTATAATTAGTACACACTGATGTGTGTGGACCTTTTCAAGTAGAATATAGAGGTGGATATTCATACTTTATTAATTTTACCAATGAACTGAGTGGGTATTGTTATATCTACTTAATAAGGTACAAGTCTGAGTCCTTTGGGAAGTTTAAGGAGTTCAAGAATGATATTGATAATCATCTTGGTAAGAAGATAAAGAAACTTTTATCAGATTGAGCTGGTGAATATCTTAACTAAGAATTTATTGAATTTATATGGGAGTATAGGATTTTATCTCAACCCACTCCATCTTACACACAATAGTGGAATGGTGTTAATGAAAAGAGGAATTTTACCTCGTTGGGAATGGTAAGGTAAATGATGAGTCACACAAACCATCCATTATCCTTTTGGGGATATACATTATATATGACATTATACTTACTAAACTAAGTACCAACTAAAGTAGAAAATAGTATTCCCTTTGAGTTATGGAGTGGAAAGAAACTAGTTTTATCACATGTTTATGCATGGGGTTTTGATTCATTTTTAAGGTTATATTAAGAAACAAACTAGAAACTTGAGGTATGAAGTGTATATTTATAGGGCATCCAAAAGAAAAAAGGGGACATTATCTATAAAAACCTTCAGATAATAAAGTGATTGTCACAAGTTTTGATATTTTTATTAATAGGGAGTATGTACTCAAGGAGGATAATGAGAGCAAGATTGAATTTAATGATATTGATGATCAAGATACACATGAGTTGGTACAAGAATTGATTCTATAAGTCCTTATGGAAAAAGATATTCCTAAAACATAAGTGATGAGTAGGAGTTCTAGAGAGGTGAGAGAACCAGAAAGATACGATTTTATAGTTTTTTTTTCTGATGGTGACTCATTATTGGTTGAAGATAATTATTTTATCTCCTACAAGAAGGAAAAATATATCTTATAATCTACAAGATAGAAATTATCCATGAATTCCATGATGGATTCCATGTATCAAAACCAATTTTGGGTTCTAATAGATCCACCAATTGATGTAAATTTAATTGGGTGTAAATATTTATTCAAGATAAATATATAAATGAATGGTAAAGTAAATTCCTATAAAACATGACTAGTGTCTAAAGGGTTTAGACAATATTAATACATTTAATACAACAAAACCTTTTCTCCAGTTTCCATGTTTAAATCCATCAGAAATTTGTTTTCTATAACAGCTTACCATGACTATGATATTTGGAAAATAGATTCCAAAACTGCATTCGTTAATAGGTTCCTCCAATAGGATGTGTATATGACACAACCATAAGGGTTTTTAACACCAATAAATTCCAAAAAGGCATGAAAGTTATAGATATCCTTTGATGTATTAAACCAAACATCTAGGTTATGAAACATTTGATTCAATGAAGCTATAGAGAAATTTGGTTTCATTAAGAATGAATGTGAGCCATGTGTTTACAAATATTTTTGTGGGAGTAAAATTATTTTCATAGTAGTATATGTTGATCACATATCACTAATTGGAAATGATATACTAGCCTTATAAGAGGTTAAGTCATGGTTGAGAATGTGATTCTCCATGAAGGAATTAGGTGAACCAGCCTATATCATAGGGATTAAGATCATGCGTGATAGATCCAAGAGTATTCTTGAAATAATTCAAATTATATACATTTAAAAGATACTAAATAGGTTTAGTATTGAACAATACAAGATGGGATTTGTCCCAGCGTCACATGGTATACATCTTTTTAAGAAAATCTGACCTCATACATAATAGGAAAGAGAGTGAATGAGTTGGATCCCATATGATTCTTTGATAAGATCTATCATGTATTCCATGTTATGTATGAGGATTTATGTTTCTTATTATTTAATCATGGTAGGTAGATATCAAGAAGATCTAAGTGAACAACATTGGACTACTGTTAAGGCTATCCTTAAGTATCTAAGGTGAACTAAGGATATGTTCTTAGTGCATGAGGGAGATAAAGAGCTAGTGATTAGGGGTTATAATGATTCTATATTTTAGACATATCATAATGATATGAATAAAAATATAGATATATCTTTTGGATAAATGGAGGATCTATGAGTTGGAAGAGTTCCAAAAGACCATTTGTTACCGATTTTACAATAAAGTTTGAGTATAATGTGGCTTCTGATGTAGCTAAAGAACTAGTTTTAATTCTCAAATTTGTCCTATATTTTGATATGTAATCTAATATTACATATCCTATCATAATATATTGAAATAACACTACAAAAATGACCCTTTACAAGGATCTAGGTCACATTATAGGTCAAAGCACACACTTTAAAAGTTTTATATGTTGAGGGTTTTTTCTCAATGAGGTGAAGTTGTAGTGAGAAAAGTATCCATGGAGGAAAACATGGTAGAACCCCTGGATAAAGATTTATCTTATAATAATAATGAAAATCATGTGATATCTAGTGTACTGGAAGCTGTTGTTAGTTGGCACTAGTGAAAGTGGAAGTCTTTTGGAGTTTGTGCCCTAGAACCAACTTGTTTAGTACTTGATTACATTTTTTTCATTATTAATGAAGTTTTATTATCATGTTATTGTTTTTATTATATATAAAATTTGTATTTGATAATTTCATAAGAATATATGTTTCACTTAAAGGTCATAACAGTTTCCCTCTATGATGAGAACTAGGGGTTCCATGACATTATTCTTTAACCTTGTTCTATGGATGGATTATATTATTTAATGGGACACATTCAATAAAGGATATCAAATGTATAAGGATCATAATATATTGATAAAAATTATTATGGTGTTATCCTTTGGTAATATCCAAGATAGGAGGTTATTAGGATAGACCCATTAATTAGAAATCCACATTTCCATGTGTCATTGGATGTTCCTATCTTCGGGCATGTGTATTGATCCTCATAATTTAAGATCATCATTAATTGATATCACGACTCAAATAATTTGTTTTATTGAAGAAAATAATACTAACATATGTTAGTGATGATGTAGGATATGTTGGGTGTGTCACAAGTGATATTTAATTAATGTATAATTCAATAAAGGATTTATCCTTTCCGTCCCTTTACCGAAGTTGATATCTCAGACCCTTTGATGATAATGGAACTACCTGCATAAATACATTTCCATGGTCTTTAATGGGTGGATTAATTTTCATAAATTCAAATTAATATACATTGAGCATATAGTTTTATGGAACTGACATAAAACCTTCTTGATTATAGATATTACGATAAAGGGATTATATTACATGGTAAATGTTCGTAGGAGTTTGGAAGTTATTGCAATGTTAAATTATTTCTCTATGAATTACTTGGTGTGTTTATTGATTCTAAACTTGAACTTTAGGTAATTATACCTAATTATACTAAGAAATATTCTTAGAGGGTTTCACACTTAGTTTATTTACAATCTCAGTTACAATCAAGTAATGAATTTACTAAGTTAGAATAAATAATATTTATTCAGTTTGGTCGATTTCTATAATTTGATCACAAGTTATTCAAAAGAATAAGTGAGTTAAATAATATTAATTAATATTTATTTGAAATTTTAGTGAATATAATATTTATTATGTCTATCATAGAATACTGTAGTGACAATTATTTATTAATTAGTCATTATTAAAGGATCGGTAAATGTTGACGAAGGAAACCATTTTGAGTCTAATTGTACAATTGGAAATGGTATAAATGATATTTATTTATATTCATTATGCATTGAATATGTAAAGTGTTTAGTAATAATATTCATATTATTATTATTGGACATGAGGTCAACTAAGAATTATGGAATTGGTAAAGGGATTGTGTGTGATTTCCCAACCCTAAACCTTCTGTAATAAATATCTAATTATATCACTTTACTAAAACACAATTGGTGTTAACAATGAATATATAGAAAATATTTCAATCCCTATAGAGATATAAAAAGATCTAGAGTCCTCTCCTCTCCTCCTCTCTCAATCAAACAAGATATCTTCAAGATTTCTTCCTCCCTTGATAAGAACTATGTTGTGATCAACCATGAACAACATAAGAAATCCAAATTTTCCATGCTAGCTCTTGGTGGTTCTACGAAATTATTCAGAGATTGTGGTGCGCATGTAGATCACATATATATGGATTATGTTCTTGGACAATGTAGTGTAATTATGGTGTGATAATATCTTGTTAATTAGATCATAAATGAAATAAGAATTACAAGTTGAGGTATTTCCATATCGTATCATAAATTAATTATAATTTAAATTTGGAGATCCTTAAATTCTAGTTCCATCATTTTAATCTATTCACGTAATCTAATATTTTAATTGAAAATTATGTTTTGATCATGTGAAGAAATTATTACACATGATTTAAGACTAAAATATGATTTGGTCATACCTTCAAAGGATGCTTCCGTTATTCCTAAAACCTACATTGCTCACATGTACTTGCAACATGCGCCCATATTCACCTGTTATGGGAGAGTTATGGTAATCCAGTGCATAAAACCGACACATTATAGAATTGTAATTGTGCAGAGTGTAGCCTAATTGTAGATATATCAATATTTAATTACCCTCTATGGATTCCAATTGCAGTCCTTAATCCATTATGGTTTCATGACATAGGTCATCCAAAATCAATACACACAAGAAAAAAATGGATTGGCCATTGGAGAAATGGATGAGAAAATGACGTGGTATGTTTAGGTAGGATGGGTATAATCATAGAGAGTTCCCTCAGAATGATAACACTGAGGGGTCATCATCACGCCCAATACTATTTTTTAATTCATTTAAGAATTTCATTTTCTAATTTTTTGTTCCACTCAAAATATATATAATTTAAAATATTTATTTGTTTACCATTTGTTTAAACATTTACATAGATGGAATTAGCACAGCTACATCCAATATCAGAGGATCCACTACTTTATACTGCAAAAAGTGATCACATATCACAACATTTTTGAGATTTTAGTGAGGAGTGGATACTAAACATATGAAGGGCCCACCACCTTCACCATGAGTGCCTTATATATCCTATAATCCCATATTTGCATCATTACAACATCTATGGGTTGAGAATGTGTGGGTATATACCCATTGATAGTTTTTTTTATTTCTTATTTGGTTGAGTGATGGAGACTAGAGACACATACATTTCATATGCCTTACGGGGAGACAACAATTATATGATAGGATGTATCTTTATTATTGGGTATTTTTTTTGGATGCAGATGCACTTATGGGTCTAATGATATAGAAATTATTGTACATTTTATATTGATATTTAGACATACCATTACCATATGCATTGGGGATCCTTAAAGCAGGTAGGTTACATATGCCTTGGTTGGACACCCATTTCATCCCTATTGATCTAGATGTAAATGAGGCGACATTAAGGAGATATGCATGAGCATAAATTTTGATATTTATTAGAGGTACTTTATTTCTAGATCACTCTTGATCACATGATCATATGATGTACCTTCCACTACATGGTGATTTTGAGTGTATTGTTCGATATAGTTGGGATCCGACATGTATTTCACATTTTTATAGAGAATTTTCAAGGGAATCACACATGAAAGAGAAGGGGATAGATGGTTTCTATTTTTTATTATAGGTGTGGGAATGTAATCAATTCCTTACACTTTCACCTTAGTTTGTGATCGATTTACCAGTTGATTCATTGTGTATGGATCTTTTATATCATAAGTACTTTAAAAGTTTAATATTAACTTTTATTCTAACTACATATGCCAATTATATAATTTATAATTTTTATTACTTTAAATTTATATGTGGAGATACTCAAAGATATATATATAACCCCACACATTCCATTTCATATTACTGTATGTTATTTTATCATCTTACAATTTAAAATGTATGCATGAATCACTTTTTATATATTTATGTGTTCTTTATTTAATATATTAACCAAATTTATTTCTATCCATGTATATTTTTTGGATTCCATATGTAGGTGATCTTATTTTATATCTCACATATTATGGTATACAGAGGTTGTATCATTCAACTATTGTGGTTACACTGATCCATTTTCATATTGTTGAGTGTCACTATCCTGATTGGGTCATGAGGTAGTTTGGGCATCAAAATCCCATTTGGAGCCACCGAGGTAGTTTGGAGAGGTTCATGATTTACTGCTTATAGAAAATAAAAAACATTATCAACATATTATCCACAATCCATATATATCCATGTGGGATTCATGTGAGAAGTACCTTGTCACTGGAAATTTTTGAGGATGTCTCCATCATGCTTCCATACCAAGTACATGCTCCGGTATAAGCGAGTGACTAGATGATTTATATCTCAATTTTTAGGGTCATACTATACTATAGCGATTTAAATTTATCATAATTATTGATTCTTTATTATTAAATTATTAATATATTATTTAATTTTTATCATTTTGAGTCCATTTTTTTCTTGGGTGATGGGATTGACCGGGTTCATGATATGATCACACATGATACATAAGATACATTAAATTTTGATGAGTTGGATTCAATTCTTCAGTCGATGATAGGTGTATTACATTGTGATGAGAGTATCTCTATATAGTCTGAGCATGATCCTCACCCTAAACCCATGTCATCATAGGCCTCATCCAATCTATAAGACATTAATGGGGACCGACCTTCATGTTGAAATCATCCACGTCATTCAATTTCTTAGATGACTTCAGATACCGTTACATAGCCACCAACTAGACCTTCCTCATCATACGTGATTCCACTCGACATATTCCCTGCACACCCTTCTTTGGATTCGGGCACTGACTATGAAAATTATTGAGGCACCATTTGGGGAATTAGGTATCATATTTCACCCATTTATTTTTCCTCTAAGTTTGATATTGTGACCCCCATGTCTTCTAAAACTCATGTAGTTCCACATTCCTTAGATTGAGATGCCAATTGGGGGGTCCCACTCAGTGATTTTCCTATCCTTGGTCCAGCTAGATTCCAATTGCCTATATAACACTCTAATAGATGTGAGTATTGTTTGATTATTTTATTAGATTCATTATTGAGCACATCACATCTAGACTTGTAGCTGAGCACACTCCAGAAACTATCAAAGAGACTAGTCAATATGGTCTACTATCAGAGATCCGAGGTGTGGGATTAGAAGACACTTAAGTACGCATTGACATCGACGATGTATTACTTTTACATTTCACAAACTCAAAATTAAAATTATGTATAATATTATATATTATTCATTATTCATTTTTTCTAGTTATTATGTATAAATGTATATTAACATTATTTCTCTAATTATTAATGGAAACAAATAGATTAGCATATATTATAATATTAACAACTAAGGATGTAATGAAATAACATAAAATTAACATATATTATAATATTATATATATTTTAAAATACATTGACATATATTATATAAAAATATTAAAATATATTAAAATATATTATAATATATAATAACAATAACATATATTTTAATAACATATGTATTGTAATATGATAATATATGTTACATATATTGTAAAAATATATATATTTAATATATAATATTATGTGAATAATAATAAATATATATATTAACGTATATTAATATAATATATATAATATACTATATATTAACATATATTAATATTATAATAATATTATAATATATTATAATATTATAATAATATATATTAACATGTGTTGATATTATAAATATATATACATATACACAGAATATATATATATTAACATATATTAATATAATATTATAATAATAATACTATAATAATATTATAATATATTATAATATTAAAATATGAAACCCACAATATAAGCCATCATTATGCCCTATTAAAGGTACATCTTGTATATTTTTGGGGTGACGCATGAGTTGTAAACCCCATAATCCTATATACAAATGACCAGGGTTCGAATCCTGGCAAGCCCCTTGGGGGATTTACGATGCTGGTGTTGACAGAGGCATGAAAAGGGTAGGTAGTAACGTAGACATGATGCATGTAGTCGATTATGCATGCATGATGCAAGAAAATGGTGATACAAGCCTGGTGATGTAGATATGATGATATAGGCATGATGCTGCACTGGACCTTTGGTTCATGTTCATGGGCCACTTGGCCTTAGGCCTACGAGTTATGTAATATATCTCTATCTACCAAGATATAAAGAAGTTTTTTCTTTCATTATAAAGAGGTTTTATCCCTAACTTAAAAAAAGATACATCTTTTATGTCTTCCTTGTAATCAGGTTCTATAGTTGAGGTTTGAATTAGTGATTAACACCCTGTAATACTACATGAAAAACCCAATCTCAAATCCAGGAAGGGGACGGATTTATATAGGTACTATAGAAATACTTTATCAGTACTATAGCAATAATATTCGCCTGATTTATGTTTTGGTTCATGTATTTAAGCCTTTATGCCACTTATCATTCAGACCACTAAAGGGTCCTACTTTGTGGGCTTGCACAACAGTAAGCAACATGTGACCTGGTGGGACCAGGTAAACAGATCGTGTCACACCCTAGATTTAATTTCATGTATGAATGTTCATTTAGTTTGTCTATATTTCTTTCAATCATTTTCAGATCATTTTGGGTTATTTTTAGGAGATTTTGGTGTTTTCTTGGAATGTGCATGGTTTGTGCATGGATGGGCCAAACTATTTAGTATTCCTAGGTAACTGTGTAACTTGTGGTGGTTAAGAAAAATGGATTTTTTCATGTTTGGTGAACGGTTAGCCAAACCATTCAAACAAACCTTGATACTTCTCTAGTATATAGAAACATGCACCTAGTTGGTGCATTAATTTCCAAACTGTGTGGCCAAACCATATGATGAGAATTAATTAATCCTTAAATTGATTTTAAAGCTTGATACATATTATGTTGAACTTATTATTCCTTATAAAACTTAGTTTTTGAACCTTAAGAATTCATTTTGGATATTTTGTTTATTCCCTTCCTTCTAAAGATCTTTTCCATTGGATCTCAGGGTGTTGGATCTAGAGAATTGAAGGTATGAATATGTTCTTAGTTGTTCCCAAAGGTGGTTCTCGATGCCCAGACACTTGTTTCTAGAATATGGGAATAAATAATTCCCTTAAATCCTTTCCCTATGTTTAATCAAGTGTCTATTTCAGGGATGAACCGAGTTGGTTCATGATATCTCGACGCATTAGGTATGCGGTGCAACATGGAGACATGCAGGTGTCATCAGGTGGGTGGCCTCAAAAAAGGGATGGGCACACTGGAATCTATCAACCATTTATTCCTCCTCATGGGATTTGGATGTGGGATTAAAGGTTGTTCTTTCATGTGTCTATCAACATAGTGAGACCAGTTAGATAGTGTAGTGTGTCAGGCAGGCGATGTAGTGGGGTGTCACAGAAGCATCACCGGGTGGATAGCTTGAAAAGAGGGATGTTTGCGTCAGCATATATCATCCAACCATCTTCACACATAGATTTTTTATGTAAAATTTAGATGTGTTCTACCATTTGTAATTGGAATAATACACGACACAATGATTCTTGGCAGGGGGTAACATAAATTTTAGATTGGTAACACGGTATATTGACTATTGATAGAGGTGATATGGTGTACAACTAGTGACATGACATGATGCAGGTTGCTTATTTGGGCCTTAAATTAATCTTCTTTAGTGGTCTTTAGGCTATATCTAGTTAGGCCTTTTATCTATCAAGATCATGGTTTGAGTCATAAATATGAAATAAAATATGTTTCGTGAGTTATCATTATATATTATGGGGAGGGATGTGGTTTAACCCATTGGGGTACTTACATGTGTGTTGTTTGTGGTTTGTAATCTCCTCTAAAATATATATATATATATATATAATATTAGAATAATATATATTAACATATATTAAACTAATATATATAATATATATATCAACATATATATACTAATTTATATTGACATATGTTATAATATATATATATATATATATATATATATATATATATTAGAATATAATAGTATCATAATATAAACATATATTATATACATTATAAAATTTTATCAGAAGAATACATTTTTAAATAACATAAAATCTTTAGCATATATTATGACACTAATACTAATATATATAATAATAATAATATTAACATATATGATAATATTATATATATTGTAAAATTTTATTAAAACTTTAATTTTTAATGAAAATGATTTTTTAATGCGAATATATAAGAGTGAACACTATCATGAACAATGTATTCTTCAAAAGTATTTTAAAAAAGATTCTTTCCTAGATAGTGCCTTCCTTCTCCATCAAAATAATCATATATTAAGAAATAGTTTTCCAATTTTCATACTTCACAAATTATTTTTTTCTTTATACGAGATGGAACACAAGCTGGTTCCTGGTGTGGAAAAAGCACTGTGCATGTATGCTTGGATTGCGAAGCCAAGTTGTTGAGTTGCATGATGAGATGGGTAGTGCACTGTTGTTTTCATGTCTATAGTGAGGTTGGAACTTGAATTTTCAAGTGATGTGTGGTCTAAGAATATGATAACATGTAAGCCTCATAAAATTTATTTAAATTTTTATTCTTCTCCCCACACGCTGCCTCTCTTACCAAATATATATATATATATATATATATATATATTTATACATGGTAAAATACCAACCTACAAAACATTAAATACATTAATTACTATAAGGTTTAATAAAAAATTAATAAATCTATTTAAAACCATAATTAATACACTTAGAAATCTAAATCCATTTATTTAAAAATATTGAAAATAATTTTTTAGACACCCTTTTTTGTAACGTTCAAAAACAAAAAATAAAAATTGGTTTGTGCATTGAACAATCAAAACATAGAATAATATTTTAATATTTAAATTATATATTTTTTCCAATTTAATTTTAATTCCTTTTTTATATAAAACTAAAATTTGAGAATTTCCCTTTGAATTAATTAATTTATGGGTGAAATAAATAATGAAAAACACTAAAAATTTGTGACAAGCTCTTATTAGGAACCCATTAAAAGATTCACAGCTTGTGTCATTATCATCAGTGAATATGGGGATTGTTGAGATTTCTACATCAATGAGATTAAAATAATTGAAGTAATTATGTGGATGGATTAGATAATGCATTTATGAGCTCTCATTGACTGCTTTTAGAGGAAGTAAGTTTTCTTCCCTTCTTATGACGATGAGTATCATGTTCTCTAGGGAGAATTGGATTATCATACTAGCCAATTATATTTTGATCTTTTTCTCTAATAATGATCACATATTTGATTTATGGGATGATTATTTCTTTAACTAAAGATAATTTGTGTGTTTTTTTCTCCTATTACAGATTGATTTTAGTACGTTTTTCCATAGTATTTTTTTCAGATTTCCCTTAGAGATGGAATTATATTTTATTTATAGACAAGGTTATAGGTGTTGAGTATATTTTTATTCCCATTTACCATATGGCCTTAACTGGACATCAAGAATTATTGGTCCATTGGGAAGATCTTGAATCAAAAGGATTCACTATGAAGAGTGTGTCACCTTAGAGAGCTCCTGTTCTTTTCTCCCAAAAGCCTGATGAGATCTACAGAACATGTGTTGATTATAAAAGTATTAATTAAGTAAAAATTAAGGACCAACATCCATATTCATTTATTAAGGACCTATTTAACCTTCTAAGGGGGGATGGTAGTTCTCTTCAATTGATTTTCGATTAAGATATCATCAACTGTTGGTTCTAGTGGAGGATGCACTGAAGTTGGATTTCATGATCTAATATTGTCATTTTATGTTATTTATGATATCATTTTGGGTAAAAAAATACTCCAATAATTTTCCTGTCTTTGATGAATGGAGTCTTACACACTTTTATGGACACATTTCTTACCATGTTCGGACACATTTCTTACCATGTTCAATGATGATATATTGATTTATTAACTTTCATATGAGGAACATGAGGATTATTTAGAAATTTTCTTAGATAATTTTAGTACTTGTGGAATTTATGATAAAATATTGAAATTATACTCCTATATTTGTGAATTGATTTTTCTTAGGAATTGTTTTATAAGTCAAGAATATATGTTCACCCTGTGAAGGTTTTACAACAATTATATCATTGGGAGTGCGAGAGAATCATTTTAAGATTTGTAGTTTCATGGGGATTTTTGGGTATTATTGTTGATTTAATATAGATTTTTTTCATTTAACAATGCCAATGATGGATTATACAATGAAAGGGGTGAAGTTCTTATAGGATTTTCATTATAATGTGTCTTTTCATGAATTGAAGAGAAGATTGACTCTAACACTAATTTTTTTCTTACTTGTTCCAAGTAATAGATATAAGTTTTATTACAATATATTGAGTGTTCCAATTGAATGTGTTCTAATATAAGAGGTTCAGGTAGTGGCATATAGTTCTTAGTAACATAGGATACACAATAAAACATATCTCACCCATGATCTTGAGGTTTCTAAGGTGGTGCACGCACTTAAGGGATGGAAACATTATCTCTTCGGTGAAGGGTTATTGTATATACCATGTAGGGATTCATTGGGGTTTAATAACAATTATTAGATCAATTGTAAGAAATTTAATCCCTTTCTTGAGGATATCCCATGTAAGAAATATGAAACCACATTAAAACTGAAATGAAGAACCGTTGTATATATATGTGCATACCATATAATGTAGAGAATATTCAACATATTCATCATCATATGATTTGATAAAGATCACTAAGGTAATTGAAAGGATATCCCCTCTCTGTAGTGTATCCATGGGTTGACTAAATTTCTCAATGTTTGAGATAGACTCTCATTTCAACCATGGTGTTTTAGCACCTCAGTGTGTTAAGGAAGAAGAAGAAGAGAGCTACATGTTCCAAATAGGTTCGACCAAGCATCATGAAAATATCCACACACACTACCATCGCAAGGAAGTGGTTTATATAGGCTCTCAAATATGCTTCCCAACTTCTATCATTTATTCATGCATTAAAATGCATGAATACATGCTAAAACCAGTATATACATGCATCGTATTTATGCTTCACCTTGAATGATTCTTCTCACGAAATGACCTAAAAAATGATATCCACATGGAATACCAATCTTCCCGAACTATCAAATATAGTGGCATTCATATACCAAGCACTCGATGTAGCCTTACATAATATTAAAGTTGTGGATTTAGGGAATATCTCATTCAATCTCCCACTTACACTAAAACCTAAAATACATTGTTCCATCTCACCTTATATTGTATGATATACAGTAAATTGTGAAACCATATCCAAAAATTATTTTAGATATCTTTTAAAATACTATTGTAAAGATATTATTAACTCCATTTTGAATCACATTATATGTAATACCTTATGAATACTTATCCAAACATTTTTGGATTATCTCTAAAATAATTTTAGAGTAGTTCTATGAGTCAAAAATCAATCCTCATTCAATCAACTAGTAACCTCATGGTCCTTAGTTTTGAAAATAAATAATAATATTTGGATTCATATAAGTAAGAAGATAGAGGCCTCTAGAAAAGTGTCAATGATAATAAATCTATAAAGGGATCTGGCGTGATATCCATCAAAAACATGTATCTCTATACAAGTTTATGCTAGTCTGCATCATATGAAAACATGCATTCTTATATTTCCCCCT
The DNA here is from genome assembly GCA_963277665.1 of Viscum album. Lineage (NCBI taxonomy): Eukaryota > Viridiplantae > Streptophyta > Magnoliopsida > Santalales > Viscaceae > Viscum > Viscum album. The sequence goes on from OY728161.1 coordinate 1,302,782,524, forward strand.
TTTTCCATGACATCAAGTGACCATGGGACACAAAACATTTTAATCCCATGTATATACTTATTTTTTCTCTATTCTCAAAGTATATATTGAAATTTTTGGTGAATAAATCACATGAAATTCACCCTTATGGATAAGCATATCACATATCCCTTATTTGGATAGATATATATTTTATATAGGTGAGACCACATACTTACACAATTTATCTCAATTGAGGTCCCAAATTTCACACTCATCACATGAGGGAACAAATCTCATATCTAGTTTATCTCCAACTGATGATATGATCAACAACATACCCTACCACCCTCATATTATCTATGTCAATATGTAGACATACGTTAGTAGGGTATCAATGTATAGAGTTTCTCATGATAGGTATCTCACCATACTCAAGTAGTGGGGACTCAAATAATATCCATGCACCACTAGTATACCAAATAAATATGTATGACACTTCATGTGGTTTTCTTAGTGAGTTATCCAGTGCACAAAATGAATCTTATTCTTTCTTTTGTGCCTAATGAGAATATTCTATATCTCTATATAAGAATCCTACTAATGATAACCTTAATATTTATTTATAACCTATAATACTAAATGATGAACATTAGTTAGGGATAACTCAAAGTCACACTTTTAGAGGTCAACTATCATTATACTTCATGAAATGTATATCATTAAATAAATATATGCATCCAAGGTTAAAGAATTATAAAGTGGAGATTTAATTTTATATATTTTTATACATTTCATATTCTTAAAAATATTTTAATAATATTTATCAAACTAAACATAAGAACATATCTATCATATAATATATGATAAACAGAAAGATAATCCTTATGCATTTTATACTTTTGGTGTTTTTTAACTTATTACATCATATGTAATTATTATCACATCTCTATGCATCTATATATACAACTCTCCCACTAACTCTTCAGTGAGTAACATATATGAAGTAAGACATTTTGAATAATGGTGTGATTTAAGAATAAAATGCATCACTGTTAAACGATTTGAACATATTCAAACTTATTAACTTCATAAAATCTAATGTTATGATGTATTCTATTATTATCTACATAGAACTATATATAATTGCATAATCATAAACCTAGGAAATCTTTCCATCAAATTTTTTTATTCAAAATTCATCAAATAATGAAACTTTTACACTATTACTTTACCAACATATCCTAAACTATTTTTAGGATAAAGTGACATTTACTTTATTACGGTAACTAATGTAACTCTTTATAATTCTCATTACTACTATACCCTAAAATATTTAGTATTTCAAGATTAATTCACTTTTTAATTTAACTGGTACAATCCTATAGGATATAATGATGGTCAATTATTCATGATAACTAAATGTAACTATTTACATTTTTCTTTGACATGACATATCCTAAATTATTTAGGATATTATGTAAAAAACATTAATCTTAGACTGGAAATAGTGATATTCACTTTCTAAATGGTAAATAAATTTAACACTTAACATTTTTATTTACCATCACATATCCAAAACACTTTAGGATATTATGTAGAAACCACTTTAACTTTTAGTTGTTAATTTTGAACTTCTCTAAATCCAAACATACTCACACTAACCTCTTAGTTACTATATTATTTTATAACATATTACCAAGATACAAAAACACTTTTTTATTTAGAAAATAACATTTATTTTCTCTTAGTAGTAATGTTTAACAAATATACTATTATTCCATATCATATATGGTATTAAATGTAGTTAGATAATTTTCATTTGAAAAGCATAATTTATTAAAATATTCCACTGATGTATAGAGGGAACAGATTCCCTAATATTTTATCTAAAATCTAGATAAACTATTTTTCATAGAAAAACACTTTTATCCTTATCCTATTCTCAAAACATGTTATAAAAACAAATGAATAATAAAAAATGTGTATTAAATAAATCATCTCATGTTATTAATAAAAAATATTTGATAGCTAACAACTTCTTTTATCATAAAAGAGAGAAAGATGAAGATACCCATCTTTTAATTAGATTCATCCAATCATGTCACATTCCTTTATATTCAAATTATTAATGAAACAATTTTTTCATCACATGAATACAAAATATAAGATATATCAATTCATCCTTTTTATTTTTAACTACTTTATATTTATAACACCTTTTCAAATATACATTCAGTATGAAATACCCTTCAAAACCAAAGAATTAATTTTTATAAGAGCTATTGTAATGCCCCAAATCAAATCACTCGGTATGGGTCAAAGTTCCACATGACCTCATGTGTGCCTCCCCATATGCAAGAGGTTGTTGACTAGAAGTGAGAGTCTTAATGGTGTATTATGGAGACTATACCCTTAATATAAAAATACATACATTAGAATCATATTGAGAAAAGAATAATAACATAAAATGTGAAGGTCCTGGGACGCTCAGTGGAAGCTTATGGGCTAGAGATTTTAAAAAAATTTATCGTCGGGTTGAAGATACTTTCCATCACTAATGATTCGATCCCCGATACAGTCTGAGGATCTCGTTTAAATTAAATAGAGTAGAAAATGTAAATTAAAAAAAATACCATTTTAGATATGAATCCATTGTCAAAATCTTCTTGTCTCCGACAACCGTTTCATGAAGTATCTAAATACTAATCCATTTAGATCATAGACACACACTTTAAAATCCACTAAAACATTGATCAATGGATTCTGGGTGCTAGCATAATGATCTGATGATGCATTCGATGCCCTGACGATCACCGCATTAATGAACCTTAGATGCATAGAGATCAGCTCGATCCGATCACCTAGATATTGATATTCTCTCACTAAAAAGTGGGAGAGGATATAGAGTCTCTGGAAATCTATCAATTAATAGTACATGGTGAGATCCGCTCTCCTTCTATTTATAGGGGATGTATAAAATACCCAGAAGGGTTCCTTGAGCCTCTTTTATTTAATGTACACTAAATAATAATTACGATGAACTAAACTATTCCATAAATATTTTTTATAATTTTTCACATACCTAAAATATATATATATATATATATATATATATTAAATATATTACATGATAACTTGAGTCATTAACTCGACTCGTAATTCCCGATAAATATTAAATGAACCTATAATATTAAAATAATATCATTCGATTAATATTATTCCTCACATTTACTTAACTTGTAAATAAATTTAATAAATAAATTCAATACCAATTATTCTTTACTTGAATAATATGAATTCATTTATTTATTGGTGATTAATAACTTGGACAACACTCAGACCCCATGGTGGGGCCCACCATGTCTGATATACCTATTCCACTGAATAGGAAAGATTCTTGAATATGCTATTGTGTGTGAACCTTAAGGACCTTATCTCAGTAGTAGTGAATAAAATCCATAGACCAAGAGGGAAGTCTAATAACCCATCAAGGCTCCTAAAGAGATATGGATAGTCATAACAACAGCAACCAACCTATGAACACATACTGTGTACTATAATCTTGTTGTATTTAAGTATCTCATAAAGTAATATGCACACTTATGTCATCTCACTTTTCTTGCTTTATTATTTGTTGTTCTTACTGTATGGATTTACCTTTCAACTATCTTGGCCAAGGATTTATAAAGGCACTACCATCTTGATCAACGGGTCTCAAGGTATATTACTTCCTTAGCCTTGAAGCAACAAATCCTTTCTTGACCATTAAACCAATGTCATACCACCAATGACGCACCAAACACAAGCTACATCACCATGATTTCAATATCATATTTTTTTACTTGCATCAAAGTATGTGATCAATTGGTACACATTGGTAATGATCTCATGTCAGGAGACCAATACACATGTCCATAGATTGGAACAAATAACGACACCCAAAACATGTGGTGTTCCTATTGGAAGGTTTGTCCTCATGATATCACTACTAGAGATTACCAAGTGCGAAATTCATGAGAAGAAGTATCAATTCTTATGAACCCCCAACACCTGATAATTAAAAATCTACTATGTCCAGTCAATAATATGTATCTAGACCATATGACCTTTGTTTAATATTAATGTCATAGTATCTCTAGGTTCTCATTATAGCCTAGGATCGTCTATAACCTTTTGATATAATAATTAATCTATGGGCATTACCATTAAATAATGGATGCGGAAATATATACACTATAATGGTAGGTAAACATCATGCATAACTCACTGTATACATGATATGGTAATCAAAATTACTGTTCAAGTTGGGTATAGGGAACCCTCTATTACAACACTCCCAAATTCATAAGAGTTAACTTGATAACATATCTTTTTAGATCTCACCTGATAAAGATCATGTTTCTACGGAGTTAAATATTTAGTTGTCGGGTCTACCACATTTCTGCCGCATGACTATTCTACTAAATGCAACCTCATCTCCTTAAGTAAAACTTATCAATAGATGGTATCTCCAAGTATATCCCTTTTTTACACTATAAAAATTTGACATGTTTTAAATAAACAATAACATAATTATCATTATGATTAAAATTTTACTTGGTATGTGTGATTCCATGAACCAGAACAAATCATTGCATTTAATAACTACTTCTTAACTGCTTCAAAAGCTGCAATGTGCTCAGTTTTGTAGGTATTACTACCACTGGATTTTTTGATATTATCTCGATCATCACCTTAGATTAACTATGACACTCAATCAAATTGATCCAAAGGAAGACTATTTTGTGTCCCACCAAAACTAATACCCTTTCTTCTCCACATACCAAGTATACATCCTTTGTACTTGCTGAAGTATAATCAGATAGTTATGACTGCTTCACTTATAGTTCTCCTAGATATAACTGATATTTTCCTACCATAAATTTTATGTTTGTAAATATCATGTTTTTTTTACATATCATGACATATGTGATTGATCCATCGCAGAAGCTTATAGAACTCAACTCACCACTTAATCTCATCCTATGCATTTGCATGTATACTTGGAGAGATTTATTCCATGTGAAACTAGAATAAATTATTCTCTTAAATTTTTACAACATGTATTTTTGTAATACCATGTCACTATATTTATTATTGAATAGTCCAAGAAACTATTAGATATAAATCATTAGATCCCATTCCCAAGAACTTAGGTTGCTACTTTAAGTCAATCACTGAAGAAATTATGTCATCTTAGTCTTAACTAACTATGAGAACAATATATGTCTTCCATATGTTGTTGAATGTACTTTACATGTAATACTATAGTGCTCCCACTAAGCTCTGGTAGACACATAGAAAATATTCATTCCAAATGAATATTCTATAATATCATTGTTTACTTAAATCCTAAACTGGATTTCAGTAACCTACAACCTTTATTAAAATTTTGTGTCATGACCATCACATTCTGATTATGTTGTATAAACACCTTCAATGAATGGTGGTCATGACATCCAATCATCAATAAAATGATCATATAAAGTAGCTATGATAAGTAAAATTTAATGGATTTGGGTATAATGAGTTGGTATTACCAATCGATCCTTATTGGTACCATGCTTTTACCACCCATGTATTATCTCACTTGAATACCCACCACAACATTCAAAATAATAACAAGCCCCTTTTCACTTTGATACATTGAATCCATTATTGAATTTTAATTGTCCTTGTTAATCTTAACTAATTTCTATATACTACTAGTAGGAATTATTATTCTTAATGAATAATTTATCATTGGACGTGGTGAATATAAAACCATCACTATGTTTTTAACCTTCCTATGTAATATGTTTCATTGGAACATTCTTATTCCACGTGAACTTATGGAACTTGTTCCTATGCCAAATAATTGTGTATATTTAGCATTAACTCAACCCAGGTCAATCTTTCTCTCACTATCTCAAGTAGATATGTTCACTATTATATAGAAATTTATTCTATCACTTAAATACCACTTTTCTTTCTTAGTGATTTATGTAATATCCTAAGAAACCATTAGAATAATTACTAATATGCACAATGTGTTTAGCTTGATTCAAGTCTGTTTATATCCTAACAAACTCTTTTCATCTAAACACAAGCCTTATGACATAATGGATTCCAACATACCATAACCTATATGATATAAATTTTCCATTTTAGTTGTCATATGGTTATGGGATATTTCTGTTATTTTCAAATCTCATCTTAAAATATAATGGAAGTTTTTACAATTCATAACATTGATACTACTTATATCATAGTTCTGATGTATAAAATGTGTGTTTAGGAATTGTTCCATTCTAAATTTATTTGATCATTGTTAGTATTCAAGACTCATCATTGATCCTACTTATTGACATAATATCCCCGATGTTGATAAGGTAATGTACATTTAAGAATTTTTCCACCCAATATTATTTTGATTGATGAATGATTGGTCAAGATATTCTTTGGTATGTCAGCCTGAAGCATATTATATCTTCCAACCATGCATGTACTTCACTATAACATTCCTTAATTACTTAAAGTAATCTTATGAAGTATATTACCACTTTCTTACCCTTGGAATAGTTCATTTTCTCTTTCTGAACTAATTTTGAAAGATTTTTGGAAAAAGTTTATTTCTAAAGGTATATTTGTCTAAAACAAAATACATCAATAATAATAAATGTGTTTAGCTATACTGATCCTAAATACCAAACTTGGTATATCTTTGGCATTCTCTTTTATTTTTACTTATTAAATAATTATCTTTCCATAACTAGATAAAAGTATTACATTTTATACTCATCACATATTTCCCATGATTCAAGTATCACTAAACTATAGATTGAGTATGAAAAACCACAAAAAACATTCATTCATATACCTAGAATAATTTATCCTAGTTTTCAATAGGCACATGAGATAAATGTTTTGGTTATACTCAATAACTTTTTCAACTAGAATCATTCACATGGAAATTAGTAGTTATGTGTTTCTCACTACTGACTTAGGAATCACCCTTTCTCAACTGCTTGGATAATACACTATAATTCTTATAATATTACTATTACTTAATTGGTTACTGTATTTTAATGCACATATTTGAAAGGAATATTTTATTAAATACACAATAATTATGACCAAAGCATTATATTTAATTGATGAATATTAACTGAAAAAGAAGCAGGTACTTTCTTATTATATTCAGTTCATTTAATTTTAAACTTCCATAAATTTATTTCAAGTTATGAAATGAAAATAACCTCCTATTTAATAACCAACCACATATCATTGAAATACGTTGTGAATGTGCCTTTGGTGTTCCACTCTCCATTTGGATTTATGACTTTCCTTTCAACTTCTTCTCCATAATAACTACATATTAAACTTTCTTTGAGTTATTTATTTACATAGAGAACCTTGACAAAAAGGTAATTAAGTGTTTACTCCATCCTGTTAGTTTTGTAACCTTAAAAAACTAGATTATTTTGGTGAAAAATTATAATAATGGGATTCCATGAAAGATCATGATCTTCATTCTAATTTAAACATAACCAGTTTAATCATAACATTCATATCTTGCTTCACTTTCTCCGTTTAAAATTCATGAAGATGAGGAAACATGTGATATCATCCATGTCCCAATGTTGTTACTACAAAAAAAATCAGATTTTGGTGATAACATTATGACATAACCATCATATGATTTATACATTTTCCCCTATAAGCAATTTTTCACCCTTGCTTCTTGAGGTGGCTTAAGAGGTATAAGGACACGAGCACCTTGAATTTCTAATATAATAGTATTGTGCGTAAGAACCTATACTACACTTAGAAATTTGTGCTTGTTTGAATATTTTTTAAACAATGTCCTGGTCAATGACCAAGACTAAAAATATTATTAAAAAGTGAAAAGATTACAAAAGTCTAAAAGTGGGAATTTTATTAAAATACTTTACAAGGAGAGGAAGGAGGTCATTAGGTAACTCATAAAACCATGTAATATCCTGGTTGATACCCTTGTTGGAAAGCGCATCTGCCATCGTATTATCTTCACGGTAGGCGTGGGTGGAAATATAATTTATCTCCAAAAGCGAGTTAAGGCAGATCTTCCATCTCGTAGTAAGAGGCCAAGAGAGGTGGACAACCCCATTCCAAATGGCTTGAACAATGGTGGTGGAGTCTCTTTCAATCCAGATATTGTTCCAGCCTTTATATTTGACAAATTGGATGGCATGGATGAGAGCCAACATCTCAGCTTCAAGGGAGTAAGTGATTCCGCAACTTCCATAAAAGCAACCATGGCAGTGACCTAACGAGTCTCTAAAGATAGCCCCACAACCTGCAGGGCCTGGATTTCCTTTGGAAGCCCCATCCAGATTGATCTTGATCCATCTAGGAAGAAGATCTTTCCAGAAGACTTCAAGAAGATTCTTAGTCTGAGGAAATAATCCTTAAATCCGCAGTTTCCTTAGGATCACAAAATCACCAATCGTGTTATGGCAATTGGCTTTCTAAATCGAGGAAACATCTTTAATAGAAATCAGAATTCTCATGCGACCTGCAAGGAGATTGGGAGAGTGATTATTGATAATAGTGGAATTTATATCATACCAGATAATGTGTAGGAGCTCCACCAAGCAGAAAGGAAGAGGTTTTTAATTTGAGGCGAGAGTTTGAGCTCCACACAGTGCTTTAGCTGAAAGAGGATATTGTCAAAAGGAGGCCATCTGCAATCAAATATGTCAGCAGTAAAATTCCACATAGCAAAAGATTGAGCACAAGATAAAAAGAGATGGTTGATATCTTCATGGTGTTGGTGACAGAGAGGGCATTTAGAATAGAGGTGAATGCCAAAGGATTGGAGATAGGTCTCAGTAGGGATACACTTATGCACCAAGCACCAAATAAGATTAAGTATGGAAGGTTTAATCCAAGTTTTTTTAAAAAAAAATCTAGGAACCCTCTATTATATAATCAGAATACTCTATCGCTTGAATATTATAGTGGAAAGGATTTTTGAGCCTCTCCTCATAGTATACAGGCTATGTCTATGCCACTACTCAAATAGTTAAAGGTAGGAATTTGACTGGATATCCACATTAACTCGCGGCTCCTTGATTTGTTGAGTGAAGTCCCAACTTCTAAAATCATAAATTGATTTTCTCAATTCTTACCTCTAAAGTGATAGCAAGTTAGATATGGATAACCCTTACTACCATTTTAGTTAATTCAACCACCAATCTCATAAAAACTTTTCAGAAGTAAGAGGCACCCTCAACTATGGCATGACAAGCACCCCGAATACCCAGTTTTTTTTTCAAAATTGAATGATGTAAGGCAGTTAGGACTTAATATTTATTTTATGGTTTTTTTTCTCTCGATGAATGTAATACATTTCTATTAATCTTGTTCATACTATGTTTCTGCGTTCACAATTGAACATTAATAGAAAAAACATTCACAGTTTATTTATTCATTTTATTATTTTTTATTTTATGTTTTTTCCCACTGTTATAAAATGCATAAAATAATAAATAAATGTATAAAGGAAATATAATACCCAACTAGTCATGAGGATCTAAAATGAACTAAGGGAATCATACCTGAGTCTTCGCTTGACTCATGATATAGCTCACCTCCTGTCCAGTATGTTCACTGCTCATCTAGAGTAACGCCTCAACTTGGCATTGTTTACATATTAAACCATCCTCATCTTGGTGGGGTCCAAATCACATCTGGAGTACCACCTCATCTTAGTAGGGTACACATCACGCCTTGCATCTTCTTGGTCAAAGTTCAAAGTACAAGAATACTCAATTGCAGATGAGGGGAACTAGGGGGTACAATGTATATAAGATGAGTTTGGACATGCAAGCTCTTATAAAAATTGATCGAAAAAATGATGATGTCGAGATAGTCAATTTATTAACTACTTATTACAATCATTTCACACATGTAATAAATAATTAAATAAAAAAAATTAAATGCAGACACATATAGGTCGGTGATCAAGACCAGTGAGAGGGTAAAATTAAAGTGTGACAAAAATTAAATTACATTAAATAAATTATGAAGGCATTAAATAAATTAAATGAATTAAAATTCAAATAATTTATTTAATTCACTTTCGGTCCCATAATTAATTTAATTTTAATACCAAAAAATAATTTAATTAATTAATTTAATTTAAAATAAAAATTAATTTAATTTAGCCCAAGGTATTAAAATTATTATTTTAAACCAAAATTAATATATTAATTTATTTAATTTAATGCTAAAATTAAATTATGTTTGATAAAATTAAAAAAATGGTCATGTCTCAAAACTCCATTCAGAACCATTATGGGTTGCGCTGAACCTACATAGACCCATTACAGGTCAGACAAAGCACGTGTTGGGCTATTCTGGTATAGAATGGTCTACTCGGACCTATACCTGGTCGGACAAACCCACTTGGAGCCGAATCAGAATGGACTGGGTCTAACTGGGTTACCTCATTACTAGAAACACCAATATGACCGGTTCTAACCGGAAAGGGGTTGTCTAGCGTCGAATGACTGTAGCACGTGGTGGAGAGGTGGTCGACATTCGTGAGGGGTGGCGCGATGATGGGTCATTCCTAAGGTGGAGGCACCAACATCAAGTGGAATCTAGTCAGACCGGGGTGTGAGGACACTCCCAATATGGGGAGTATTGGCAGAGGGATTGTTCAATAGAGGTCGGAAACTACTGCACAACCTCCTTGGTTGGTAGCCAACCCAGTCGAGCACAACAGCTTTCATGGACTACAGCTGGAGGCGGGAGGAAGTTTCATGGGTAGATGAGCTGCCCACCAACTAAAGGAGAAGGATGGATTTATTTTACTCTTTATAAACGGGATCAAATCCCATTGTTTTCTTGTGGTTTATTTTGTGATCCTCCATCAAGTTTCATATGGATAAGAGAGAAATAAAATCGACGACCCCGTTTTTCCCCTGGTTGTAGGCTTCAAATCCGAACCACGTAAAATTTTATGTTTCTTCATTTTTTATATTTTTGTGTGTTCTGGTTGCCACGCACCTCCGCTGCGCCCCAACAAGTGGTATCAGAGCTGAGCCGGAGCGATCAGAGTCGAAACTGATAACCAACATCATGTTTTCTAGTGACCAGAAAATTGAAGTTGTTCGTAATTTTTTTTTGAGTCCAAATTCATGAAGAGGATAACAGGATGATTCCAATGGCACAAATGGCACTGAAAATAGAGATAAAACGAAGTAGATAAGCTCGATCAAAGTTTCGTCAAACCCACAGGTGAATAGTAACCCTGTACCGGAGAAGACGGTACTATTCACACCGCTGAAGAAAAATCAAGCGAGATTTCAGCATCTACTCCGGTGTGCCGCATCAGCACCACGTCATCGACATGCCAACAAGCAATCTGGACTGTTGAACTTGTTTTTGTGATATATCAGCCAATCAGTGTCTGGTTTTGACAATCCGGGTGTCGATTCTGACTATTTAAACCATTTCAGACGCATCCATATGGTTAGTTTTTTAAAATACATAATCTATCAGGTGGTGTAAAAAGGGTGTGATATCGATGGTGGTGATCACGTTTTGCGACAAAGACGATTGGTGGTGTCAGAGCACTACCAAAGTTTGAGATCAAGAAGTTAGATGGTCAAAACAATTTAGGCTTGTGGAAAATCATAGTGAAATATATTCTTGTGAAATAGGGTATGATCAGATTTCTAATTGGAGAAAAGACCAGGGAAACCTGTAAAGATGATTGGGAAGAGCTCGAGATGCGGGTCATCAGCACAATTCGACTATGTTTGGAGAATGAGGTAAAGTACTTGGTGTTGGATGAGACCTCACTAAAAAAGATCTAGAAGAAGTTAAAGTAGCGATATATAGTGAAATCACTCACTAATAAATTATTCTTAAAGAATAAATTGTACCATTTGCGCATGGACGAGGGAATGAATTTGTTGGATCATACCAATGAATTCAACAAGATCTTGACACAGTTATTGAGGGCTTGGTGAGAAAGTTGGAGAGGAAGACAAATCACTTTTTATTTTTTCATCTCTACCAAGTTCATTTGATGGACTTGTGACTGCATTGCTTTTGGGGAAGGAAACATTGAAGCTAGACGAGGTGATGGCATCACTTCAAGATTCGGTGGCATTCCGAAGACCCGTGATGCATTCAGGTGAGAAAATCATGGTGATGCGAGATGATCAATGTGTGAGGAGCCTACATTGGAAGTTAGGATGTAAAGAATGACGACCAAAATCTAGGGAACTTGATCATAGTGAAATCACATGTTTTGGTGTGAGAAAAAGGGTTACTATAAAAGTGACTATGGAGAGCACAAATGGTACATTGTTGGGAAAGAGAAAGTTGAAGAGAATGATTCGAACATTACAGAATTATTGGCAGATGATAAAATCTATGTGAAAATGGGAAGGTTGTACTCAGATGAGATAATCAAACGGGGAGAATTGCAGTGTCATTATTGTAAAAGATTCAGGAACATGAAATGAGAATGTCTATTTCTAAAGTGGAAGAACGAGCAGTCTCAAAATCCAAAGGAATATGGATGGATTTTGAATTTGGGAATCTCGTCACACATATGTACGATGAGAGGTACATTTGATACCTTTCAGCATGTGTGAGACTCAGTGAGACTTGGTGATGGGTCAACATGCGAGGTTTGAGGAGCCGAGAGGTGAAATTGAAGACACAAAATGGAGGAGTTCGTAAACTAGCTGATGTGAAATTTGTTCCAAGGATGATACAGAACTTCGTATCATTAAGTAAGATCAATGCGATAGGATACAAGATTTACATAGTAGGTGGAGTGTTGGAAGTCTCACATGGGGATGCAGCGAAGCTTACTGGGAAGGAGTCCCAAGGGTTGTATCATTTTATGGGGACCATAGTCATCCTGAGATCGATTGAAGATAGTGGAAGTACCATGTCATCTGGTGTGAAAAAGCATGTCCAATTTGTGAATGAAGTTTTCAACACCTACAAAAAGATTGCAGGTCAAGATTCCACCCCAAATTGGCCGCAAGGGGGATATTTGTGGGGCCACTCCCAATCTGGGGTGTGATTGGCAGAGGGAGTGTTCAGTGGAGGTTGGAAACCACTGCAAAACCTTTTTTGTTGGTATCCAACCCAACCAAACATAGTAACTTTCATGGATTGCAGCAGGAGGTGGGAGGAAGTTTCATGGGTAGATGAGCTACCCACCAACTGAAGGAGAAGACTGGATTTATATTACTCTTTATAAATGGGGTCAAATCCCATTGTTTGCATATAGTGTATTTTGTGATCCTCCGTCGAGTTTCATACGGAGAAAAGAGAAATAAAATCAACGACCCCGTTTCTCCCGTGGATGTAGGATTCAAATATGAACCACATAAAATTATGTATTTCTTCATTTTACTTATATTTTTGTGTGTTCTGGTTGTCAAAAACCTCCATTGTTCCCCAACATGGGGTTCTCGATGGCTCAGTGAGGACTCCCGAGTGGTGGGGAGTGGAGCAAAAAAGGCCATAGGCAACAACTGAATTTGGAAACTCGACCAACAATGAACCCTCTGGGAAACATGATGGTCTGTTCGTATATATGGGATGAAAAGGCATCAAATAATGAGAGAGGTGGGTGGTCGACATGCTGTGTGGGAGAGTGGATGGGAGGTGGTGCACTGTGGGTCTAGCAGCGGTCCGGGAATGACGAACACATGGGCTTGGTGGGTGGTGGCCAGCGTAAGCGGGAGTAGGGAGGTCGGAACTCAGAAGGAGGGTTGTCGTTGGTCACCGAAGGTGAGTTGAGGGCAGCAGTTCCAACTGAGGTCGCTCTGGTCAGGCGAGGCGGGTGAAGGGAGAGTCGGCTGGTGAGGACGAGCCATATGTAGGAGGATCCATGACTGACTAGGATGGGTACCTCCATGGAGGAGGCCCATTGTAGAAGGAGGATGGGTGGTCGTGGCCTAGGTTGTGGGTGTGCAGACGACGCACAACCAAAAGGGAGGTTCCACCCTCCCAATTTTTAAAAAACATGGTTTTTTTTGTTTTTTTTCTTTTCTTGGACACGCCACCACCCCATATATCTTCACACGATTTTTTTTGTATTCACAAATTCTTGCCTACCAGCTTTAATTACACATGTAGCCACTTGTTTTATTTTTTAATAATAATTATTATTACTAGTATTCATTAACGATGAAATTCATTTATGTTTTTTAAAATTATACCCATGAACAAACCGCAAATGATCCATAATTTTTTTTCTTAAGATGATCATAACTTGGTCATCTGATCTTAGATCGACTCACTATTAGAAGTGATGGGACTGAAATTAAACCCTCCACTAAAATTTAAATAAAATTAAAATTTCTAGGCTCATAAAATTTACACGATCTCTTTGATACCAATTGATGGTATTGAGGCGCTCAGAGGAAGACTGTGGGTAGCGGATTTTAAAAAATTTCATCATTAAGATGATAGGACTTGTCATCACCAATGATTCGAGCCTGTTATACCCTGAAGATCTCACGCAAATTAAACAGAGCACAAAATATGAACCAAAAACATACATTTTCAGATATGAATGCCCGATCGACATATTCTTGTCACCGATGATAATTTCATAAAGGATCTGAAGCCAAATACCTCTAGATCATCCAAACACACTTCAAAATCATCTAGAATGTTGATATTTGGATTATGGGTGCTAGCGTGATGACCTGACGATGCATTCAACATCCTAATGATCACTGCATTGACGAACCTTCGATGCATGGAGATCAGCTCGATTCGATCACCTGGATCGAGATATTATCTCTCTAGAAAGTAGGATAAGAGAGAAAGACTTTGGAAATATTGTAGTGAATAGTACATGGAAAGAGCCCCTCTCCTTCTATTTATAGGGAATGTACAAAATACCCAGAAGGGTTACCCAACCCCTATTTATTTAAGGTCCAATAAATAATAATTTTGATGAACTAAACTATGATATAAATATTATTTATAATTTATCACATACCTATAATATATATATTAAATATATAATGTGATAAACACAAGTCATTAACTCAACTCGTAATTCCTGCTTAATATTAACAGAACCTAGAATATTAAAATAATATTTGTTCGATTAATATTATTCCTCATATTTACTTAACTTGTAAATACATTTAATAAATAAATTCAATACCAATTATTCTTTACTTAAATAATATGGTTTTTTATTTATTGGTGATCAATAAATAAGATAACACTGAGACCCCATTGTGGGTCCCAACATGTCTGATACACCTATTCAACTAAATAAGGAGTATTCTTGAATACATTATTGTGTGTGACCCTCTAGGCCCTTATCTTGATAGCAGTGCATAAAATCCACTGACCAAGAGTGGAGTCTAGAAACCCATTAAGGCCCCTAAATTGATAAGTATAGTCACATCAATGAAAACCAACGTACGAACATGCACTATAACCAATAATCTATTTTTTTTTGAAATATCTCATAAAACAGGACCCACACTTGTGTCATTGCCATTTTCTTATTTTATTATTTATTGATCTTACCAGATGGATTTACCTTTTGACTACCTTGGTAAAGGATTTATAAAGATACTACTATCCTAATCAACATGGCCCAAGATATATTAATTCCTCAACCCAGAAGAAAAAATATTTTATTGACCATTCGACCAATGTCAAACCACCAATGACACACCCAACGCAAGTTACCTCTCCATGATTTCAATATCCTAGTTTTTTTTCCTTTCATCAAAGTATGTGATAAAATGGCACACTAGTAATGATCTGAAGTCAAGAGAGAAATGCACATGTTTGTAGATAAGAACAACCAATGACACACAAAACATGCGGTGTTCCTATTGGCGGGTCTATCCTCATGATCTTGCTACTAGAGATCACCAAGTGTGAACTTCATGAGAAGAAGTCTAAATTCTTATGGCCCCCAACACATGATTGTCAAAAATCTATTGTTTCCAGTTCGTAAGATGTATCTAGACCATAAGACCTTTTTTAAATATTAATGTCATAGTATCTCGAGGTTCTCATTATAGATTGGTATCTTCTATAACCTTTTGATACTATAATTAATCTATGAACATTAACATTAAATAGTGGGCATAGAAATGTCTACACTATAATGGTAAGTAAAAATCACACATAGCTCACTATATACTTGATATGGTAATCAAAATTACTGTTCAAGTTTGGTCTAGGGCACCCACTATTACAAAAAAGGGCACAAGAGAACTAAATAATAACAATGTCATAACAAATGAAATGTTTGGTATTCTAGAATCAAACAACATAAAATAAATGAGTACCCCTAATGTGGTAGGTCAAACCAGAGTATAAGAAATTAATAAGAAAATAAATAGAGAAATTGTGGCATCACTCTAGATTCCATCTTGGTACCACCTCAAATCACCAAGCTCCATATCCTCATCTCCCTATTGTTGGGACCCTACCCTTTCCCAGATCCTTAATAATGAACTCTATGTGTGCATGAAGATTCCTATTAAGGGTCTGAGTATAAACCTAGTAGGACACCAAAAATACTTTCTTAATATATGTTCACATTCATAATTGGTGTATTCCATGCTAATAAGTAAAAATGAAAGAAAATGAAAATCAATCATGTGTTTAGTGGTCGTGTGATAACCAATCCACCCTAAACCTTGGATATTCCTACTAAGGATCCATGTTAAAAGGAAATACATAATGGAAGTTGAAATTATTGATCACCCACAAGGCCACCACATATATCCCTAAGTATCCACAGGGCAAACAGTCTCTCCTTGGTCCATAAGGCCTATGAGGCCCATCTATATCATGGGTCAAGCCACAAGTCCATCATACCCCATTCCTAACACGGGGAAGGAAAAAAGTTCATCATACCCCATATCTACCTTAGTCCAAGTGTCACAACCCGTCCCCCAGGGATCAGGTCGTGACCACCCTAAGACCGCCTTCCATAAGCCAGGGGTTTGCGACTAGAATTGGAAAGACGTATCCCTAAAACAGGAAGGCATTATATTTAAACTTGTACAAACACACAATCCAAGAACACAACAAGATGCAACCATGAAGTAAAACAACATTAGTAAAGGTGTGTACTGAAAGTAAAGGGGATAGAATACAATCCCAACTAAAAGGTAAAACTACAACTGAAAAATAGGAAACAACTCCTAGAATCATCAACCGAGGATCCTACCTAAAGGGTAGGCACATATCATCTCCACTGCTCTCCATGCCATCCAATATCCTCCGTGTACCACCTGGTCCTGGCTTCC
Source organism: Viscum album (assembly GCA_963277665.1). NCBI lineage: Eukaryota > Viridiplantae > Streptophyta > Magnoliopsida > Santalales > Viscaceae > Viscum > Viscum album. The sequence continues at coordinate 1,302,799,830 of OY728161.1, forward strand.
TCAAGTCTCAACCAAGATTCTTTTCGTCTGCACAAGACACAATAAGGTGCGGGCAAAGCCCGTGTAGGGGTGAGTATATCAATACCCAGTAGGGACCCCGAGACCCCCGAAGGTCTCTCGGAATTCCACAAAGGAAAAAATAGAAAGCATGATCTCAATCAAAAAGAACAAAGAAATAGGCACAGATCAAACCGGGTATAAGTAAAGCATAGAAGTACATATGATTAGTCGAGAAGATAGATCATCTTATTCTATCGAGAGGCACTACTGCTGACCATATAGAGTCTGACCCACATAGGATTAGTAGGTTTCAATCCCCACAAGACCCACATAGGATCTGACATTCCCGGAGTCGATAGGTAATAACCCCTATAAGGCCCACATAGGATCTTACCCACACATGATCATTATGCACTGACCCACACAGTATTGTTGAGTACTGACCCATATAGGATCAGTATGTCGCTGATCCACGATGGGCCGCTCTAAGCCTTGTCCTCATCGAGTTGTGTATTTCTGATTCACATAGGATTTCTAGGTGATGATCTACAAATTATCACTCAGTGATGATCCACACAGTATCACTAGGTGCTAACCCACACAGGATCGCTTGGTACTAACCTCCGTATGATCTATCTCTAACCTCTGCCTCACTACTATCCACTGGATTCCTGCTCATAGTACGCTTGATTATGGGAGAACCTCTCCTCAATCCATCAGTAATGTTTCAACTAGAACTAAGTCCCATGAAGAAGTAACCCAATGATTCTTCATGTCATATGTTTCCCAATACAACAGATGACGCGTCAATAGGATGCCCGGTCTATAAGTTATTGGCATTTTCGTGCCAAGGGCCTGGTTGGATTCAGAGTAGATCCAACCTGGATGTACTCCAACATTCTTCAAAACTATCGTGGATTATCTCAAAAGAACCATCTCTACCCAAGGATCCCAGCGCTATATATGGTTCATCAAATGGATGTCTGGTTCACAAGATACAGTCACTTATGTGTATCAGGGCCTGAGAGGGGTCCGGGTCCGGTCTGACCCAGACCAGCCCGAACCGGCCTGGGCTGGCCCTGTTGAAATGGGTCACATACCATCTTGGAATAGTTGGTTTGGACCACATACTGGCCCGGCCTGGCCCGCCCCTGCTGGGCTGGGCCGCCGCGGGCTCAGCCCGCCGGCTGGCGTGACCCACACGGGGTTGTGTGGTCCGCTACTATCGAACAGATCAATGGAGCTGTTCAGCTCCATTAATTGGAAATGCCACATAGCACCGCCTCTTCACCCATGAGACCCATAGGAGGCAGGTCCCTTTCCTTCTCAACTGTGGCTGGCTTCCTTCAGCGCGGTGCACGATGGCACGACGCCTCCACCTTCGTGACCGACCACTGCCGGTAGACCGTCTGACTGCCATGGTTCCAAGTGACGCCACTCTTCCCCCATGGCTGGTGGTTGCTGGCTGCTGGCCTTGTCCATCGGTACTAGTCACCGGCACTACCACATTGGTGTCGTGTCAGCTCTTCTTCCGCGGGGCTTCATTGACGCTCCAGAGCTCCGCTTTCACTTCCGCTCACATCTACGGGCTCCCCTGGATGCCGCCGTTGCAGCGAGGCTACCATATTCTAGATTCTAATGAGTTGAATATTTTTACCCTAAAGAATTAAACTAGAACAAATAAGCGGAGGGTCCGAGCCTTATTCATTTGTCCTGTGCCCTCCACATTAACATGATAAAAAGTAGGATGGATTTTAATACATCAAAGACAATTTCAATAATAAATCCCCTACCTCGTGCACTGTTAGAGGTATCACGGTTGTTGGTGGAAGGATATTTACCGTTGGAGTGTGGACGTCGACGTTCGTCGATCCCGGATCATCGCCGCCCAAGCTTCTATCCTCTGTCAGTGGAAGTCTTCACGTCACATTGCTAATGGTTCTTTTCTTGGTGAAGCTGTGTCAAAACTCCACCCCAAGCCTCACTTAAATAGAGGGGGGAAGGGTGAGTAACACACCAAGGAATTAATTAGGTTCATTTAATGAATGAACCTCTTAATTCCCCAACAATGCAATTACAAATAAAGGTGAGTCAATCCATTAATTGGCTTGATAAGTCACTGATCCCCACCACCGCTGCTCATCTGCTGGAGAAAAAGAAATAAAATAACTTGTTAAGTAATTTTATTATTTTTCTATAAAGTCCAAAATTTAACTTTTTCTCCCAAACTACTGCAGTTTAAGTGAAGATTCCCTTAAGCGAATCCCGACGCTACAAATTCAATGGTTCCCTCGTATTTTTAATCCGACCACCTGTTTAGAAGATATAAAACACCACCCACACGTTTAATAAACGTACCTTAAAAAAGTTTAGAAATTTATTTCAGGCACACTAGGCCTTGGAATCATGTTTTGTCAGTTTTCACAGAATCATAATAATCCCAAATAATTTTAAAAAAAATTACATGGAATTTTAGGGTCTTTACATTCTCCCCACCTTAGGTATTTTCATCCTTGAAAACTAAAACAAAACTAGGGGAAAATGAGGGTACTGAGCACGCATTTGAGAATCCCATTCCCATGTGCTCTCCTAAATATTCTTGTGCTTCCAAAGAACTTACACTAGAGGAATCGACCACCCACAAAGGACCAACTCATGTCGATCCTCTATCTCTACTGGAAACTCCACAAATGTCTTCCCATTGTTGATGTCCAGCTCGCCCCAGTTGATAATGTGTGATGGATCAAGCACGTATCTCCTCATATGCGACACATAGAATACATTTTGCACCCAGTGCATCCGTGGAGGAAGATCTAGATGGTACGCCACCTCGCCTACTCTACTGAGGATCTATAATGGTCCGATGAACCTCAAAGATAGCTTGTCACTCCGGCTAAACCACCACAATCCTTATTGGGGTGAGACCCATAGGAAGACATGGTCTCCCTCCTTAAACTCCAAGGGTCTTTTTCTCTTATCGGCATAAGGATTATACCATCTCTATGCAGTCTCTATCCACTCTTGAATGACCTTCACCTTCTCTATGGTAGCCTGTACCAACTCTGGACCCATACGTGCTGACTCCCTTGGGTTTGTCCAACAAAGATGTGATCTACATGGTCGCTCATACAAGGCCTCAAATGGTGCCATGATTATTTTGGAGTGATAACTTTTGTTGTATGAAAAATCCACCAGTGGCAGGTGGTCATCCCAATTGCGGTCAAAATCGATGACATAATCACAAATCTTGTCCTTGAGTGTCTGTATGGTCCGCTCTATCTTACCATCTGTCTGAGGGTGAAAGGTGGTGCTCAAAAGTAGCTGAGTTATGAACGCATCCTATAATCCCTTCCACAAGCGAGATATAAAACATGCATTGTGATCTGATATGATCATCTATGGAACACCATGAAGTCACACTATATTCTACATGTAGAGGTGTCCCAATCCCTCTATTGATCCCTGCTCTTGGATGGGTAGGAAGTGGGATGACTTGGTGAGTCGGTCAATGATCACCTAGATGGAATCGTGGACCTTGGACATACATGGTATTCCTGTTACGAAGTCCATGGAGATACCATCCCACTTCCACTCTGGTACCTCAAGTTGCTGAGCTAATCCCACTGGTACTTGATACTCGGCCTTCACTTGCTTACAAGTGAGGCATTAGGATACAAAATCTACCACTACTTTCTTCATCCCTGGACACCAGTACTGACGCCAGAGGTCCTAGTACATCTTTGCTACTTCTAGATGTACCACCAAAGGGGATGTGTGGAACTCCCTCATCACCTCCTATCGAAGGATCACTGGTACCATAATGTATCCCCGGAAGAGGACGATGTGCTCCCCACCTTTAGAAAATCCATTAGGAGCCTGTCCTGATAAAAGCTGAGCAAGTTGGGCCTCACAGTGTACATCTCCAAGTTGTGCCTCCCAAGATTGTTAAAGAAGTGGGGGAGTGACAGTTATAGACCAGAGTTAAGCTGATCCATCTCTATCTACAATGTATATCTGCAATGCGGCAAGCTTCTCTGTTGCCTCACTCAGCAACTATAGGCCAGACCTCCTGCTGAGTGTGTCTGCTACTACGTTCCCCTTCCTAGGAGTATAGACTATTTCAAAGTCATAATCCTAGAGGAACTATAACCATAATCACTATCTCAGGTTCATTTCCTTCTATGAGAAGATATACCTAAGACTCTTGTGATCAGAGTAAATAGTAAATCGTTCACCCATCAAATAGTACCACCACATCTTCAGTGAAAAGACCACTACTGCTAACTCCAGGTCATGGGTAGCATCGTTCTACTTCTATTGTCTAAAATTTCATGATCCGTAGGAAATAACCACTCGCTCATGCATTAGGACACAACCTATTCCGGTCCCTGATGCGTCATAGTAGACTACATACCCAACGCCCCCTTCTGGTAGCCTCAATATTGGGGCACTTGTCAGTCTCTACCTCATCTCCTAGAAAAACTACCGGCACTTCTCTATCCACAAAAAGGATGCCCCTTCTTCATCATGGCTGAAAAGGGTGCCATTACCCTGGAGAATTCAGGTACAAATCTCTAGTAGTACCCAACCAATGCTAAGAAACTCCACACTTCGGTCACACTCCTGGGTGGTTCCCAAGTAAGAACTGCCTCTATCTTTGTTGAATCCACTGCACCTCCAGCCTCCGAGATAACATGCCCTAGGAAGTGGACTTCCCATATCCAAAAATGGAACTTCAAGTGATTTCCATAAAGTTGGTTCTCTTAGAGTGTATCCAGAACAATATGTAGGTGTGTGGCATGCTCCTCCTCTGACGCTAAGTATACCAAGATGTCGTCGATGAAGACCACCACAAAGGAATCTAGGTATGATTGAATGATCTATTCATGAGACCCATGAACACTTCCAGAGTTTTGGTCATGCCAAAAGGCATCACCAAGAACTTGTAATATCTATATCGACATTTGAAGGTTGTGTTCAATATGTCCTTGTCCTGTACTCTGAGCTGATGGTAACATGATATGAGGTCTATCTTCAAAAACTGAAGAGATCCCTTCAGCTGGTTGAAGAGATCATCGATCCTTGGGAGTGAACACTTGTTCTTCACAGTCACCTGATTCAGGCACCGATATTCCACACAAATCCTTAAGATCCCATCTGCCTTTTTGGGGAATAATATCAGGGATGGCCATAGGGAAACACTGGGCCTTATGAACCCCTTTCCCTGCAAGTCCTCCATCTGTACACACAACTCCCAAAGATCCACGGGATCCATACAATATGCTGGTGTAGATATCGATGTAATCCCGGGGTATGGTTCGATGTAAAAGTTTACCTCTCTGCGTGGAGGTATCTCTAGAACATCATTAGGAAAGACATGAGCATACTGGTCCACCACTATATGATAACTCAGACTCCTCACGTAAACTGATCCAAGGGTGAGACTAGCCAACTGATGAGTAATCATCTAAACCCTCCTTTGAGATATTCTATACTATGATACAATGGTTTCCTTATCACTGGTGAAGGTAAAATGGATCCCATCCTAGAAGAACCATCAAATTTTGTTCCTAAAACAATTGATCTGAGCATGGACTGTGGATAGCCACTCTATACCCAAGATGACGTTGTAAGGCCTTGACGCTGGTACTAGGATATCCCAACCGAAGCTCCCACCTCCTAGAGTAAGCTCACATAGTCCTCACCCGTGTGTAATCGTCGAATATTCTCCAATAGAAGTCTCCAATCATAAGGATCGAGCCAACAGCTTCATTAGAATCTCCGAGATCCAAACGAGTGTCGTGGAAATAAAAGAGTGACTAGCACATGTGTCTATAAGTACTAAAGATGGGGTGGAATAGACACTGATCATATATATAATAATCTCTGGATCATCGTGGTCATATGATACTGATGCCTATAGTTGTGCTCACCACTGTCCACCTGCTCCCTGTGGTTGGAGTGGACCTCCTGGTGGTGGTGGTGGTAGAACCTCAAATTGTCGCCCACCACCAGCTACACGGCCTACTCCTCTGCCTCGTCTGCCACCCTACATACCTCCTCACTCAAATCTATGCCTCTGGATCAATGGTCCCTTGAATGTCTGCTGATCATCGGTACGATGGGTCAAGCAATTGTGAGCCATGTGGCCCTGCCCGTCGCACATGAAGCACAATTTTCCTCCCAACTGACTTTCTCTGCCTCGCGAGTTCCGCACCTCTGACCCTATGTCCCGGGGTCATCCACAGTGGGTATGGCCCACTTGGACCTCTACTTAATCTATCTACTGCCTCCTATAGATGACTCAGCTACCTTTCATTCGATGGTGTCTCTCACCATCAGTGCCTGCTCAGCTATGAAGCTCTCCACCAATAGTGCTTCCTCAAGCACTCCAGCCTATGTCGGGATATTCGGTGATATCATCGACACTTTGATCTCTCGTCAGAGACCCTGATCAAAGGTTAGGGTCCATAAGAATGGGTCCCGCACCATGTTGGTGGAGTAGTGCAAGAGGTCATTGAATTTCACTGAGTACTGGGACATAGATAAGCTACCCTACTGTAAGTGCAACAACTCCTGGATATGCACTGAGAGTAGTGTCGCTAGAACAAAAGCCACCCTGAAGAGGCTCTTAAAGTTCATCTAGGTGAGGGTCGCCTCATCATGTGACCGGAGCATCAGTATCCACCATATTCCTATTGTTCCCTGGAAAAGGCTAGTAGTTAGGATAACCATTTGTTCTGCTGGTGTCTTAACCAATCGAAAAACTCTAGCCACAGTCTCCAGCCAGCCCTCAGCTGTCCGGGGATCTATCTCGCCTCTAAACCTTGGATGCCACTATCTTTGGAACTCATGCAATGTGCTCAATCGGCGTGCACAGTCTGCTGGTGGGCATGGTGGCATTTTCTTTCCAATGAGTGGTGGTGCTGGTGGTGCACCACCCGAAGGTGTTATCATAGTAAGAGGGCCCTTCCCTGAAGCCTTGTCATTCTGTGGGCCATCATTATGTACTCTCTTGGGAATCCTAGCTAGCTTTCTACATAGTAACATCCTAAAAATAAATAGGTGAACCATGGTCAATAATTTATACCTAGTGAGTTGACTCAAAAGAGATCAAAGTAAAAACACTTCCAAAACACACGCAATCAATATTTTCATGCACTGAGCTGGAAATCAGAATTCAGCTTCCTGATGTATGGATAGGTCATCCGCCACACCAAAACTGGACTCCCTAAACTAAAAACCATACTCAAAACACTTAACACTATTGCAACATTAAAAATATCAAAGTTATAGTTATTCGGTAGAACTGAATCCTTTGATACCACTTTGTCACGACCCGTCCACTGGGGCCCGTGCCGCGACCACCCCAAGTCCGTCTTCCATGGTCCAGGGGTTGGCGACTAGCACCGGAAAGGTGTATCTCTAATACAGGAAGGCATTTCCATTAAGCATGTACAAGCACACAATCCAAGAACACAACAAGATGCAACAACAAAGTAAAACTACTGTAGTAAAGGTGTGTACTGAATGTAAAGGGGCTGGAATACAATCCCAACTGAAAGGTACAACTACAACTGAAAAATAGAAATTAGATTATGGAATCATCCACCGAGGACCTACCTGAAGGGTAGGTACAACTTGTCTCCACTGATCTCTAAATCATCCAATCTCTTCCGTGTACCACCTGGTTCTGACTCCCTCAAGTCTCAGCCAAGCTATTCATCATCTGCACAAGACACAACAAGGTGTGGGAGAAGCCCATACAGGGGTGAGTATATCAATACCTAGTAGGGATCCCGAGACCCTCGAAGGTCTCTCAGAATTATAAAAAATGAAAAACCAAAATAGAATGATATCAATCACAAAGTAAAAATAAATAGACCCAACTCAAACCAGGTATAAGTAAATTATAGAAGTACATATGATTAGTCAAGAAGCTAGATCATTTGATTCTATCGAGAGGCACTACTGCTAACAATACTGAGTCTGACCCACACAGTATCAGTATGCAGTAACCCCCACAAGAGCCATACATGATCCGACCCACCCGGAGTTGATAGGTACTAACCCCCACAAGACCCGCATAGGATCTAACCCACATAGGATTGATATGTGCTAACCCACATAGGATTGCTGAGCACTGACCCACACAGGATCGGTATGTCACTGATCCACGATGGGTCGCTCTATGGTCAGACCTTTTCGGGTCGCGTACTACTGATCCACATAGGATTTCTAGGTGCTGATGCACATAGGATCTCTCGATGATGATCCACACATGATCGCTAGGTGCTAACCCACATAGGATCGCTTAGTAATAAACTCCGTATGATCTGTCTCCAACCTCTGCCTCACTGCCATCCACTGGATTCTTTCTCAAATTACGCTTGATTTTGGGAGAACCGCTACTCAAGACATCAGTCATATTTCAACCCACACAAATTCCCATGAAGAAGTAACCCAATGATCTGTCGCACCATAAGGGTCCCAACGTAATAGACGGTGTGTCAACCAGATGCCCGGTCTGTAAGTTATTGGCATTTTAGTGCCAAGGGCCGGGATGGAATCAGTGTCAATCCAACTTGGCCATACACCAATTTTCTCAAAAACTCTCATGGAGTATCTCAAAATAACAATCTCGCTTCAAGGATCCTAGTGCCGTAGAAAATTCTTCAAATGAACGTCTGGTTCGCATGATATAGTCACTCAGGCCTATTAGGGCCCGAGAGGGGTCCGAGTCCGGTCTGACCCAACCCGGCCTGGGCCGACCCAACTCAGTTCAGGTCGACCTGAACCTCCCCAGGTCCAAACTTCCCTGGGTCCGACCTGGCTCGACCCGAACTGGCCTGGGCTGGCCCGGTTGGGATAGGCCGCGGTGGGCTTGACCCATCGACTGGAACGACCCACACAGGGTCGCATTGTCCGCTGCTCCCGAACAACTCAATGGAGTCGTTCGACTCTATTAATTGGTGGTGCCACATGGTGCCGCCTCATCACCCATGGGACCCTCAGGAGGTGGGTCCCTTGCCAGCTCTACTATGGATTCCTTCAGCGTGGCGCACGACAGCGCGCTGCTTCCACCTATTCGGTCGGCCGTTGCCGGCCACTCATCCAACTGTCGCGGCGCCGCTCTTCCATTGTTGCTGGTAGTTTCCAGATGTTTCCCTCATCTATCGGCGTCGATCTTCGGTGTCGTCACACTGGTGCCGCACCGATGCTTCTTCCACGAGGATCTAGTGATGCTCCGATGCTCCATTTTTACTTCCGCTCGCGTCTTCGGGCTCCCTGGGTTGTCTTCGTCGCTGCAAGGATACTAGATTCCAGATTCTGATGAGTTGAAGAATTTTCTCCTAAAGAACGCAACCAGAATGAAGCGACATAGGGTCCAAGTCTTGTTCGTTTGGCCCGTGACCTCCGCGTTAGCATGATAACAAGTGGGAGGAATTTTAATACATCATAAAAAATTTCAACAATAAACCCCAACCTCGTGCACCATTAGAGGTATCACAGTCGTTGGCGAAAGGGGAGTTCCCATCGAAGTGAGGTCATCAACATTCATCAATCCAGGATCATCGCCACCCAAGCTTCCATCCTCCATCGGTGGAAGTCGTCATGTTACTTCTCCAGAGATTCATTGCTTGGGGAAGCCGTGTCAAAACTCCACCCCGAGCCTCACTTAAATAGAGGGGAAAAACGCGAGTAATGCACCAAGGAATTAATGAGATTCATTTAATGAACGAACCTCTTAATTACACAATGGTGTGGTTACAAATAAAGGAGATTCAAGCCATTAATTGTCTTGACAAGTCACTAGTCCCCACCACCGCCGCTCATCTTCTAGAGAAAAAGAAATAAAATAACTTGTTAAGTTATTTTATTATTTTTCTGTAAAGTCCAAAATTTAACTTTTTCTCCCGACCTACTACGGTTGAAGTGAAGCTTCCCTTGAGCGAATCCTGGAACTGTGGATTCAATGGTGCCCTTATATTTTTAATCCGATCACCGATTCAAAAGATAAAAAATTTCGTCCATGCGTTTACTAAAACGTACTTTAAAAAAGTTCAGAAATTCATTCCGGGCACACTGGACCTCAGAATCACACGCCATCAATTTTTGTAGACTCATAATAATCCCAAGTAATTTAAAAAGAAATTACATGGAATTTTTGGGTCTTTACACAAACCTCAAGGTTTTCAAGCTTCTACCTTTTGTCTTAGTCCAATTTCATCATCAACACACGTCGCACATGCTTCCCCTTTAAGGGCTAACCAATCCATGAAAGTCCACCTATCATTTTACACCAGAAGAAAAATATCCAAAGGCCATGTCACATCCTTTTCTTAATTATCATATATTTTTATGTCTATTTTAGTCTCATGTTTATCATTGAGTTTTCTCAGGATTTTTTGATGAAAATGAGAGTTTTTGGGTTGAAAGACTGTGGCGTACGGTTGGTGCACGGATTGTCAAACCATGCGTCCATACCCAGGAAACTGTGCGGCCTGTGGCACTTTTGAATAGTAATGAACTTCACGATTTAAATCCATACATCCTAACCATGTAGCATGGTTCCTCTTGGATATTTATGGGTGCACAGTTTCCATATGGTTTGGAAAACCATGCAAGAAAACCATATGACTTTTCCAAGTCATTAAAAAGTATAAATTTACCTTTGTTCCCTATAAGATTTTAACCCTAAATCTCCCCTTATTTTCCCAATTTGATCTCCCTATCCCTAAGTGTCTCCTTCTCCTCATCTTGGCTCCCTTTTACTCCCTCCTTTTGGTAGATTTTTTATGTATTATTCAAGGAAACATCATTTAATTGATTTCTCCCTTGGTTTCTTCCCTCTTTCTAGGGTTTTCTTCCCCTTTTCAAGTATTCCTATTTTCCACCTGATGTTAACCAAAAATGGGGTTTTGATCCTATGTTTTTTAAGGATATAATGATGTTTGTTGTTTAATATTTCCTTAATAGGGTCTTCTGGTGGTTCTTTTTCAATTTTTCATCAATTTCTAGAAGTTTTCTAAGTGTGAGGTAGGTGGTTCCATGATTTAACATTATTGTATGAGTTTGTATTTATTTCTTGGCTTTATGAATATATTCTATGATTTTTTTGTGTGGTGAGAAACATGTTTTGGAAATATTTAGACATGAATATGAGATGAAATGGTATTTTCAATGGAAAATGGTTATTATTTTCTTGTGTTTCATTGTGATTCTTCTTGGAAGCATTTTTATGATTATATAAAAGGTTAGAAGTGTGTTTTCAATGGAAATTGAGGTGAAGATATGTTAAAATCGGATTTTATTAAGGAAAATGTGTTATTTTTTCATGTTATCTTTTGTTGTGAACCTTGAAATGTGATTTGTGAATTAAGAAAATTAGGTGAAGCACTTTGTGAAATGAATTTGGTTTATGTGTGGATTAGGAAAGGGCTCGACCATTGTAAAGTGATTGAATTAATTATATACTTTTCATGTAATGTTTCCAATTAGGTTTCATGGAATGTTAAAGTTATGAAAAATGTGTTTCAAAATGATTTTGGTATGTGTAAAATGGAAGGATGTTTTCTTTATAAAAAATAGTGATTTCCTTGTGTTGTTCTGAAAGCGGTTATTTCCTTATATGCTTATGTATCTTGGAATGTGTTTGTGAAAGTGATAGTTAAGTGACATGTGAAATAGAATTTTAGCACAAAGGGAATCCTAGGTATCTAGGTGGGTAAACTAGAACTACTACTCTAGTTTTTAGAAAGTGGAAAGGCCCATATTCTACTAGCAGATTAACACTAGTTGAATCAGAAGTGGTAAGGCCTGAATTTACTTAGCAAGATTTAAACTGGAAATTCTAAATAAACATATGATATGATCAGTCACTAGGCCCTTGGGATGATCCCTAACAATGGATCATTCATGAGAACATGTTTTCATTGACCTATTATTTGGATACCACTAGGCCCTTGGGATGATCCCTCCTAGTGGCTGATGCACGGGAAATTTGTTGGTAGTTGAGTTAGAGGATATTGATCACTGAGGTATGAGGTTCTTAATGGCTCCCTTGTGCTAGATAATATTAGGTATTTTAACATAGTTCTCTCTTGTGACATTATATATGTGATGTGGTGTTGAGTGTCGGTATACGATTGACCTTGTGTACTTTGTGGCATTGAGGCTAGTTTCTTTTGAAAAATGGGTTATCTTGAAAATGTTTTTATGAATATGTTTACTTGAAGTTTCCTTTGAAAATGTTTCCAAATATTTTCATATAAATGTGCATGTTGATTTACCTTCTAATGTTGTACCATGGAATATTTTATTTGGGTGGCATCCTACTGGGCTTTAGCTCACACCCTACATACACCTTTGGTTGTTTCTAGAGTTCATTATGTATGACCTAGGTAAAGGAAGGATGTGTTGTGGTGATGGTGGTTCTTGTTACTAGATATTTCCTCTCATTTCAAGTGTTAGTGGTGTTGGATTGAGGGTGATGTCCCTCATGTTTCATAGAGGACTTTGGGATGTTTAGTGGTTCCCTTTCCATTGTTGCACTTTGGATTTTTTGATTAAATTGTAAAACATTGATTCTGAAAATTTTTGTACCAAGTTTGGTTATGGTTATTGGTTATGTGTTGACTTAATTTTTTGGGTTGGTTATTGTTATATAAATGGGTGAAATCATTCCCAAAATATATTTTTAATATCTATGTACTAGTATCCAACTCGTGGGGATTGAGAAAGTCCATCTAAAATTGTCTCAAGTTGGGTTGGGTATCAAGTTTGATGGTATGCCGGATTGGATCATGAAAAAATGATATAAAAAAATTTCATCATATTTTTTTGGGTTATGATATTTGAGAAGAGTTTGGATAGATTGAAGCTAGGATTTTCGAGACTTGACATTCTGGTTGCGAGTAGGGTGTCTTGCCAGCAAACCTCATGATAGGACTCGAGTTTCCATGGGACATGGTTTGAATTTTCCTCCATGTGAGATGTACAGGCTACAGACTATATATGGACACTAGGTGGGGGTGAGGTGGTTTGACTTGTTATTGTGTTGAAAATTTTCAGAATATGTGTTGATATTTTTCTTGTGAATGTTGCTTGTTGTAATAAAATGCCTCCTTGGAGAGTCCATGTGAAGATATGGGAAGAGGTGGGAGAGAGTTCTCCTTCTCTAATTGAATGAGGTCTAGTGGAGGTAGTGGTTTGGGTTGTACAATATTTGGGAAAAGGAGTGGGATTTGGTCCTGCTCATGTTAGGGAATCTGAACTAGGTCTTGGAAAGGAAAAATATTTGGAGTTCCTCAAGAGTACGCCTCCCTCATTTCAAGGCAATACAGAACCTTAGGAATTAGAGGAGTGGCTTGAGAATATAGAGAGAATGTTTTAATTTATTTATAATCCTTAGGATATCATAGTGAAATATGCTTCATTTATGTTGGAAGGTCCCAATTAGATGTGGTGGGACTTAGTGGTGCGAGCTTGAAAGCAAGATCTGATAGGTTGGAGATATTTTTCAAGATCATATTCAATGAGTAGTATTTTATTGAGGTTTTGGCTTACTCTTGGTCTTTTAAATTAATAGATCATACCCAGGTAGACCTAATAGTGATGGATTATGACAACCCCTTCACAAAGTTGGTATGGTACACACCCAGGATCATTTCTAGTGAGAAGATGAAGGCTCAAAGGTTCGAGAGGGGGTTATGACCAGAAATTTATTCTCAATTATTTGTCTTTAAGATTAAAACATACGCCGAGGTGGTTGACCATGCTTTTATTTTGGGGATTTATCACAAGGTAAAGTATGGTTCCTTTGGGATTGTGTCATTAGAAGGTAGTGGTAGTTCATCTGAGAAGAAAAGGAAGCAGGTGGATCAAGAGAAGAGGGGTGGTGGTGGTTTAGGCCATCCTTATTAGCTGTATTCATCCATGGATTTAGGTACAGTTTCAGTGGTGTGTCATTAGTATAGAAAAGTGGGACACAAGAAATCAGTTTGTTTATTACCACCTAGACCTTTCCATTGGTGTAGAGCTTTAGGGAACTTACAGTGGGTTTTCAAGGTGCCACCACCATATCGTAGTGGTGCTAGATCTGCGGATTCCAGGGGGATGCCAGCTCATCCAGAACCTTCCAATACAGTGGGATCATAGTTTGGTGATCGTGGGGGAAGGGATAGATCCTCTTTCAGGAAGAGTTAGTTTAGTTCAGGGCTGTAGGTTAGTGGTCATTATCAGGATCAGACTGAGACAATGCATCTTAATGTAGTGGATAGAGTGCCAGTGGATTCATATGCAGGGCCTAAAATAGTTTTAGGTATTATTTTTATTGCATCATCTTTAGCTATTGTTCTTTTTGATACTAGTGTATCTTTGTATTTCATTTCTGCCCATCTTGTTTATGTATTAAAGTTTCCAACGAAGCTTATGATATATCCGATGTAGTTGGTAACACCGCTTAGTAAGAAACAAGATAACGGTCTCAGGCTCCCTTCTTGTGAAATCTCCATGTATGGGGTCAATATGTAATGGGATTTTATAATTTTATAAATATAAATCTTTGATGTAATCCTTAGTATGGATTATATGGTGCGTTTTTAGGCACACATCGACTACTATAGGCGACAAGTGAGTTTTGTGGCACCTGACGGTAGTACATAGGTTTTTCATGGTGAATGGGATCCTCAATCGGGTCATGCTGGACCTCCACTTCCAAATTTGGGAAACCTTGTGTATCAGTTCTCATCACTCTTGTTGGAGGACAATGTTAGGGGTAGTAAGGGTGTATTACCTCCTATGTTGTATGAGTTCCCATAGGTGTTTCCAAATGACTTTTTAGGCTTTCATTCAGAGCAGGATGTTGAGTTTTTATAGATTGGGAACTAGGAATACAGTCAATATGTATTCCCTAATAATGTATGGCCCCCAATGAGTTGATGGAATTAAAAGTGTAGTTGGACTATTTGGAATACAAAGGATTCATTCACTAGAGTGTCTGTCCTTGGATCACACCAGTTTTGTTTGTAAAAAAGGCCAATGTATATCTTTGGTTATGCATCGATTTCCAAAATCTAAATAAGGTGAACATCAAGAAAAAGTATCCCTTACCCAAAATTTATGACTTTTTTGACGAGTTAAAGGGGGATAGGTGGTTTTCCAAGATTTAATTGAATTCTGTGTATCATCAAGATAGATTTAGAGTGGTGGGTATTCCAAAAATAGATTTCTAAATTAGTTACTTCCATTTTGAATACTTATTCATTTCTTTCAGGTTGAATAATGATCTAGTTATTCTTTATGGACCTTATAGGGTGTTTCATTAGTACCTTGAATCCTTTTTCGTGGAATTTCTAGATGACATACTAGTTTATTATGGATCTGAGGAGGATTATGAGTGGAATTTTAGGATTGTTTTGGGAACTCTTTAGGATCATAACCTCTATGATGATATTTATAAGTGAACCTTCTAGATCAGGGAGGTGAATTTTTTGGGTCACATGATCTTGAATAAATGAGTTTTAGTGGACTTTGAAAAAATCACTGATGTGATATCATGGGAGCAGCTGAGAAATGTCTTCGAGATCAAGAGTTTTCTGGGTATAGTAAGTTATTACAAATGGTTCGTTTGTTATTTCTTCTAGATGTATTCTTCCATGAAAACAATTACCCAGAAAGGGGTAGAGGATGAATAGACTTCTGAATTCCAAGATTCCTTTGAGGAGCTTAAATGGTGGTTGACTACCACTCCTATTTTGATCTTTTCAGATCCTAGAAAGGTTTATGTATTTTATTATGATTCCTTAGATATGGGCCATGGTTGTGTGTTGATGCAAGGTGATAATGTGGTGGTGTATGGATCTCATTAACTCTAACCACATGAGAATAACTATCGAACCCATTACCTAGAGTTAGAAGTATTGATACACACCTTAAAGATGAAAAGTCATTATCTTTTTGGGGAGAATTTTTTGGTTTATTATAATCATAATATTTTGTATTATATTTTCTCACAAAAATATTGGAACTTGATGAAGCACCATTGGGTTGAGTACCTTTAGGGGTTTGAATTTGATACAGTTTATACCATGAGAAAAGGTATTGTGGTGGAAGATGCCTTGAGCAGAAAAGTTTCAGTGTAGGAGATGAAGAAGTCTAGTGATGAGTGGAATTTGATGAGGCTATTTGCTCAGATACACCTAGAGACCAAGGATCATAGTGGAGGTACGTTATTGGATAGTGTACAGTTGACACCTTCCCTCCTGAAATTTATTCGATAGGAGTAGCCAAATGATGAGCTGTGTCAATGTTCTATACAATTTCTTCATGGTGGGGAGGATCCCTGTTAGTGGTCATTGTATCCTAAGGGAGATTTTTGTTTTAGAGGTTTCTTTTTGGAACATTTTTTTATAGAAGGTGGAGATACAAGATAGAAATAATTCTTAGTGGGCTGTTTATCCTGGTACCACCAAGATGTTTTATGATGTGCACTGATGGTTCTGGTGTTTAGGTATAAGGCAATATATAGATGAATTTGTATCATGATGTTATACATGTTAGTAGGTTAAATTAGAGAATTAGAGACCTTTCAGTTTTCTTTAGCCTCTACCTATTCCTATATGGAAGTGGGACAAGATTTATATGGATTTCATTGTAGGATTACCTATTACACCCCAGGGGAGGAATGCTATTTGGGAAGTGATCGATCGTCGGACCAAATTGGATCATTTCATTCTAATCAGGGACTCGAACAAGGTGGATGAGCTAGGATGGTTGTATGTTCAGGAGGTTGTAAGGAATCATGGTGTTCCATCATCTATTATTTCTGATAGGGAACCCTATTTTACCTCTCGTTTTTTTGGAAGGCCTTCAGAAGGCAATGGGGATTCAGGTCAAATTGATCAGGACATACCATCCTCAAATGTATGGTCAGATGGAGTGAGTGAATCATATTTTGGAATACATGCTTTGGGAATGTGTTTTGGATTTTGGTGGTTCTTGGGATATCCATTTGGGATTGGTTGATTTCACATATAAAAATAACTACCAATCTATGATTCAGATGGCTCCTTTTGAGTTTCTTTACGGTCGTCCATGTCGGTCCCCTTTATGCTGGGATGAGGTGGGTGAGACCTCATTATTGGCATTGATCCATATTTAGGAAATGTTTGAGAAATTGAATTAGATCATATAGTGGTTATTGAAAAATCAAAGTTATTATAATCTTATACCGATCATAGGTGTCGTGATTTAGTTTTTTTTATGGGTGACGAGGTGTTCCTGAAGGTGGCACCTTTCTTGGGTCATCGCCATTTGGGTATGTAAGGGAAGATTACACCAAGGTATGTTGGGCCTTTTGAGATTATCAAGAGAGTTGGTAAGGTGGAATATCAGCTGGATTTTCCTTCATAGTTGACATTAATTCATGATGTGTTCCATATTTCATAGTTGAAAAAAATAACATAAATTCATCCCATGTGTTGATATGGGAGGAGTTTGAGTTAGTCTAACGCCCCAACCCCATTTACCCAGATTCAGTGCTTTATTACATAACATTGGCATGATACAAGGAATCATGTCCTAAAAGACCGATCAGTTTAGTATTATTGGAAACAAGATACATACATAAGTTCAACATTACAACTTGAAAAGAAATTCAACACTAATGTGTTCCATTAGAAACATCCAATTCTCCTAGATTATGCTTTCAAGTTACTCATAACTAACTTCTTCATATCTTGATAAAATGAAACATAATAAAGGGGTGAGCTCAAATGACCAGTGAGGGTAATAAATATAGTGGAAGATAACATAAACATTAGGAATGATGAATAATTAAAAACACACGCCTTTACAAATAATAAACATGAACACTTTATGGTAGGAATATGAGCTGAGTAAATAATTAAACAATAAAACATAGTCATGGATATTCTACTAGTCGAATAACCACATGAACTATCATTATTATTTTCATAATGAGGGAATGTATAATGCTGGACATTCTGAAACATCTTGTCAAGGCCTCAACCAAGACGTCTAAAAATGATTTAAGCCTCGACCAAAACCATATATAAAATAGGGAAAGGCCTTGGCCAAATCCATGTCTAATTGTCTCATGAAACTTACCTATGCATCGAGGAGATATAGCGGGCTCCACCTGTCACATACTAAGTCCAATACATTCCTCATATGAAAAGGTTGAAACATAACATAAAAATTTCTATTAAAACTAGCATACGAAATGTCAATACTTTAACCATAAACCATGAATTGTATAAAAACAACTCATCCATATTCAAACATATCATAATACCTTAAATACAATATGGAATATTTTTATCATAAAAAATCAACTTAAAAAAGTGTAAAATTTATCAAAGGATGTTTATATAGATGAAATCAAAACTATTTAAGAGAAATACCTCTTTCTATTTTGAAATAATTTAAGAGTCACATAATTATAAAAGAAAACATTTATTTTGAAAATATTCTTATAATCTTGTAAGGAAATATTATATGATATTATAATGATGGAAAATAGCCACACCCACCATATAAGTTAAAAAACATTCTTACCTTAATTTTGTCGAAAAGGTCATAAAGTAACTTGTTTGGAAAATGACGGAAAGATTCCTTTCAAAACATATAAGGTCAAATAAGGGTATAAATGACTTTAAGACATATTATATTAAATAGTAAATATGTTTTGAAATACATTTTTAAGAGAACACATATGTGGATGATAAAGAGGTCCGAGTAGATACTTACGTAAAAACAACTTTGCATAATAAAGAGATTGTGAAATTAATCCTTACCTTATACTTTTACATGGTCAAGGGTACATTAATCTCCTGTATAATTGTTAAATCATTGTTATTAAATTATACATGAACTATATACATAAATACGATATCATATATGATCCTCTAATATGGCTTTATTAATAATATTTCAGTAGTATCATCGTTTCCTGTGTTAACTGATTCGTTTTCCTTTATATGTTTGGTTACATAATCCATGTTTGTTATGAATAAGATGTATTTTATTTATATACAGAATGATATTATGTTCATAAACAGTATTTTTATTCATCAAATTAAAATTATTCTTGAATGGTTACGATGGGAAAATGAATCTCATCACATTCGTGGAGACGACAATCCGTACGTACGCACGAGCGTCAATATCATTATATTGATGCTGAAATCGTATGTAATTGGATGGTATATAATATATAAAGAATTATTAACATGTTATATTTATTATTTACATAATTTATACTCATTATCATACCCATCCAAATAATGAAGTGTTTGAATAACAAACTACACCATGATGTGGAGATGGTAAGCCGTACGTACACACGTATGGTGACTTTGTCATTCATATGATGGATAGAATAAAGAATATGGTTATACCATTTTTATAATAACCTAATAGTTTATATAATATACTTGAGTTATTATTTTAGAATGGAAACCAAAAATAAAGAGGAAGTGGAAGAAGAAAATAACTTGAAAGATGTGATGAAATATTTATCTCTTCTTTGGGTTCTTTCTTTTGATTTGATTAAAACGGATTTTTTAGGTTGGCTTTATGACCAATGGAAGGCCACTATAATTAAGAGAGGAAATCCGGGAGGATATTTGGGCATGTTTTAGCTGATCCAAATGGCTTTGGAGGTGTGAAATTAAGAAAATGGGAAGTGCCCTTTTATAAGAGAGGTGAGGGTCACTTTAGGAAAATCTTGAAATATTATTTTATAATAAAATCATTTTCGGTATCTAATGCTTCCAAAATGATTTATTTAGAGGATAAAGTGTGGATGGGTCGACAAATTATCAAAAAATAGGTTTTATATAGTTTTAGGTCACCATATTAACACTATCTTTTAGATTTAACTCTTCGTTAAATAGTTTGACATTTACCATGTCTCTTTGTATTTTTATATTATAAGGTTAATAAACTTACTATAAACTTCCAAGAGAACCCAAAGTAGTTAATTATTAATATATATAACCTTATATATATCTTTTGGCAGAACCTTATATTTTTATGAATATTATATCAATTAATAATATAGTATTTGTTTTAAAAACTCAATTATGTCAATTTTGACACTATTTAGTATTTGATTTTTTTTGAAAGCCATTAAAACTGTATCACTTCGAATAAAATTTATTTAACCAACCCTAACATGTCATATTAACTTATAAAATTAGTTTAATTCATAAAAAGTCTCAATTTACATTTATTTGGATATTTATAATATCAGTTATTTTAATATTTCATTAATAAGGTAATTACTGCATCATCATTGTGTCATAAATAAATTAAATTATTTAATGTCTAAAAATTACAAATAAAATACCATTATTTAGGAAATTGTTTTATCTTTCTAATTAATATTTATAGTCGAATTTATATTGTGTGTACCCTATATTAAAAATGGTTTAGTTATTAAACTTTGAATTTAACTCTTTTAACTCTTCTTTAAATAAAATAATAATAAATGTCCTAATCTAATCCAAGTGGACCAAATGGGGAAATATTTTATTCCTAAGGTTGTTTTTGGTTTAATTATACTTATCCAATTAGATTAGGACATTTTTTAGGGTAATTATGAAATCATTTTTACCCTTAATTACCCTATTTACCTTTAACCATGGTAAATAAAAGTCAAAAATTACTATTTACCAAAAATTATTTTCATCTTATTGAACCATATTTTAGTTAATTATATTAACAGTTTCTCTAGGTTTTTTTAAATTCTACTCACATAAGTGGTAAAATTAAGTTTAATGCAAATTTGTAAATGTTCCTAGGAGGTGGGTAGAAGACGGTAAAAAGTTCAATAAAAATTTTATATATCTAAACTTATTATAAAATGAATCCAATAAATTACATTGAACTTATATAGGTATTTTGTATCTATTTTGAACTAAAATAAATTTAAATAAAATAGATAATTATTTAAATAAAAATATGGTTTTAACCAACAATGCAATGTTTTTCACTATTCATCAAAAATTGAAAGTTTTCATAAAAATACCAAAAATTCAACCTAAGCTAATTTTGATATTCTGAATTCAAAAATGCAGTCCATTTTGAAAAATAAAATTTATAAAATTTATAAAATCTCAAAAATTGGGTATTACTATTCATAACGGCTATTTTGAATGGTCGTGGTGTGTTAAAATCTCGAAGTTGTGTACAATGCAAGCTATTGCATTATTCAAAGGGAAACGTGCCATGGAAGCTTGGGGTGTTACATTATTCCCTCCTTCAAATAATTTCTTTCTCAAAATTTCTTTAATACTTCTGCACAAAAAGATTCGGGTGGTACTTTATCATAAGTTCCTCTGGTTCCCATGTTGCCTCTTCCATCTTATGGTTTCTCCATAGAACTTTTTCCAGACGAGTCGTCTGATTTCTCAGCACTAGTTCACTAGTATCAAGAATTTTGACAAGCTCTTCACAATAAGACAGATCAGGTTCCAGTTCAATTTCCTCATAGGTGAGTACATACATTGGGTCTGTCATGTATTTTCTCAACAGTAATACGTGGAACACATCGTGAACTTTGGAGAGACTTGGTGGCATTGTCAAACGGTAAGCTACAACCCTAATTAATTCTAGAATTTCGAAAGGTCTGATATACCTGGGACTTAATTTACCCTTCTTACCGAATCGTATAACTCCCTTCCATGGAGATACCTTCAAGAAAATAATATCTCATACCTAAAATTACAAATCCTTCCTTTGGTAATCGGCATAGCTCTTCTGCCTACTTTGAGATTCTTTGATGTGATTTTGGATAACCTTCACCTTTTCCATCATTTCCTCAACAAGTTCAGGGCCTATGAGTTTTCTTTCACCAAAATCATCCCAAAAAGTTGGCATGCGACGTCTCTTTCCATATAACACTTCATATGGTGGCATATGAATACTTAAATGGAAGCTTTTGTTATAGGAAAATTCTACAAGAGGTAAATATTGATCCCACATACCTTGAAAGTCAAGTGAGCAAGATCTCAACATGTCTTTTAAGGTTTGAATATTCCATTCTGATTGTCCATCAGTTTGAGGGTGGTAGGCAGTGCTCAAACAAAGTTCAGTATCCAGGTCTTTCTGAAGACTTTTCCAGAATATTGATGTAAAATGGGGATCATGATCAGAAATAATCGATAGGGTTACTCCATGAAGTCTTAAAACATCATTAATATACGGTCTTACTAAACATTCAAGTGGTAAATCTTCTCTTATAGCAAGAAAATGTGCTGACTTGGTAAGACGATCAACAATGACCCATATTTCATCATTCCTTCTAGGAGTCTTTGGTAGCCCCATGAAAAATTCCATCATAATATCATCACATTTCCACTCAGGTATGGGAAGAGGTTGCATGACTCCTCTAGGATTTTTTCTTCCATCTTTCACTTGTTGGAAAACCATACATCTTGACCCAAAATCAGAAATCTCCCTTTTCATGTTGTCCCACCAAAAATGTTACTTCAAATCTCTATACATCTTGGTGATCTCAGGGTGTATAGAGAAATTGGAGCTATGATAATTATCCAACAATTCACTTTTTATATTAGGTATATCGGGAACACAAAGTTTCTTCCCAAATTTCAAAATTCCATCTTCATATATGAAGTCACTCAATCTCCCATCATTTACAACTTTAATATTCTTTTGAAACTCCACATCATTAGTCTAATAATTTTTTATCCTTTCTAGTAAATATGGTTTGGAAACCATTTGAAAAAGTATTGATGTTTCACCTTCCATGGTTATTCTCATATCCATATTTACTAGATCCATTAAAATAGGATCCCTTTCAACTCTCATTTTGTTCAAAACTCCATGACCCTTTCTACTCAAATCATATTCCACCTTATTTTCCTTCCCCAGGTGGTAGTGTATAGTGAAATTATAATCCAGTAGTAGTTCAAGCCATCTCCTTTGCCTCATGTTTAGTTCTTTTTGTGATAAAATATACTTTAAACTCTTGTGATCAGTATAACTCTCACATTTTCACTATAGAGATAGTGTCTCCATATCTTCAGAGCGAATATTACAGCTGCTAACTCAAGATCATGAGTGGTATAGTTTTGGTCACGAATTTTTAGCTATCGTGATGCATATACAATAAATCTATCATTATGCACAAGGACACAACCAAGTCCTTTCTTTGAAGCATCACTATAAATAAAAAACCCATTGTTCCCTGATGTTAGAGTCAATATAGGAGCATTGAATAATCTTATCTTTAGTTCTTCAAAACATTCTTCACACTCTTTTGTACAAACAAATTTAACCCCTTTATGCGTGAGCTTGGTTAATTATTTAGCCAACCGGGCAAATTTCCAGACGAAACTTCAATAATAACTTGATAAACCAATAAAACTATGTACCTGAGTTATACTTGTTAGTGTTGGACATTCTTGGATTTCCTTGTTCTTTGAAGGATAAATAGATATTCTATCCTTAGAGACAATATGGTCAAGACAAGAAATCTCTTGAAGCCAGAATTCACACTTGCTCAACTTCCTATATAATTCATTTCTTATAAGAGTATTTAGAATAATGCGCAAGTGATTTTCATGATCCTCATAGTTTTTGGAGTATACCAAAATATCATCAATATATACCACTAAAAAGTCATCAAGATATTCTTTTAAAACTCTATTCATTAGATCCATGAAGACAGAGGGTGCATTAGTCAATCCAAAAGGCATTACTGTAAACTTTTAATGCCCGTACTTGGTTTGAAATTCTATTTTTTGAATTTCTTCCTTCCTCAAACACAACTGATGATATCCAGATTGAAGGTAAATCTTTTAAAAATATTGAGATCCATGAAGTTGGTCGAATAAATCATTAATGTGAGGTAGGGGATACTTGTTCATTATTGTTATAGCATTGATCTCCATGTAGTCAATGCACAACCACATAGATCTGTCTTTTTTCTTAACAAAAAGGATAGGGGCTCCCCATGGAGAAACACTAGGGCGAATAAATCCCTTATTACTAAATTCCTCTAGTTGTTTCTTTAGTTTCACTAATTCCACAATGGCCATTCTATAAGCGGTCTTCAATATGGACCTTGAAACAGGAATTAAATCAATGGAAAACTCAATTTATCATTCTGGAGGATGTCTAGGTAAATCCTCTAGAAACACATCAACATATTCTTTCACAATAAGTACGTCCTCTATTTGACCATTCTTTTCCTCACCCAAAATTATTTCATTCTCATCCTCCCCAATGATTTAATTTAGTAGATCTACTTGGGGTGGATCTAGATAAGAATCAAATGGTGACATTTCTGCTCTAAAGATAAGGTACTCCTTATCATCATCAATAATTTTAACCTCCTTCTTCTTATAATAAATTTTTGCATCATGGTTCAAAATCCAACCCATACTGAGGATTATATCAAATTCAATCATGGGTATTATGATTAGATCAGAAGATAAATATCGTTTATATGCCTTAATGGGGACTGATTCACAAAACTTTGTTTCAATGATACTTCTCTTAGGATTTTTGACTGAAAACTCCCTTGGTAAATAAAATTGGAAATATCTAATTTTATTAGCAAACTGGGAAGATATGAAACAATTCAATGATCCAGAATCAAATAAAGTATTGGCTAAACTTGAGGAAACCATTAAATTACCTACCACCATACCTTTTGGAGCTTCAACCTTAGCAGTAGTGATCACATAAGCTTGGCCGTGATCCCTTGGACTTTTATGAGGTAAGTTTCCCTGACACTTAGGACATTAATTTTCATAATGTCTCATCTCCCTACAATTATAGCATTGAACATTGGTAGCTTCTTTCTTCCCCTTAAAATCACTAGAAAGATGGACTTTCCTTCCACATTTGTAACTTCTTTCTTCCCCTTAAAATAACTAACTGTGTGTCCAAGCCGTGTGAGAAGGGTGGCCAAGGCAGTAGCTCACGCATGGTTAGCGCATGGTGTGTCAAACTGTGCCGCCAAACCGGGCGGTCACTTAAAATTAGATCCTTAAATTGTGGATCTCGGCCGTTTTTCCTCTAAATGCTTTGATTTTCCTCCTAAGTGGCCCTAACTCGGGATTTGTCTTCTCCTGGGGTTAGAGAGGGTTCTCCCATTGTTCCAAAGACGATCGAAAGGCTCCTCTTGGTGAATCGAAGTGGGATTCTCAAGATATATGATCGTTCTTCTTCTTTCTTGATTGGTTTCTTAGATCTACTTAGATATACTTCTCTTCTTCTCTCGGTTTCTTAGATCTACGCCTGTTATGGGTAGATCTAAGTGTTTGGTACCAAGTTTGATGAGTTTTGGTCTTGGTATGACTAGGAGGAGAGATCTAAGGCGGGTTCTTAACAAAGCGACCCGGTTTTCTTGAGTGTTCTCGACCGTTGTGGTTTTGGTCAAAACCTTTAAGGTAAGTGGTTCAATCCCGACTTTCCAAATTGATTAACATTGTATTTTCTTGGTTTATTTCAATTGTTGATTTAAATTCAATTTCTCAAATTTGCTTTCAATTAATTGATAAAAATCGATTCCATTGAATTGATATATTTGAAATGGTTTTGGAATAGAAATTTGGGAAAACCCCAATTCCATTGAATTGGACGTGTTTATGGAAATTGGCCGATTTAAATTGTTGGATTTAAATTGTGGATTTGATGGAAATTTTTTCAATTAAATTGTTGAATTTAATTGTGGAACTGAAATGTGTAATGATGTAATTGGTTTTGAATGGATTTCAAACTTATGAAAATGGTTTAAAATGAATTGATAGAAACCCATTGGTTTTATCCTGTGAAAAAGGAATGTTTTGAATAAAACCTAATTTGGTTTTAAATGGAATGAAATTGGCACTTTTGAAATGGAAGAATGGGATTGATCGTATTTTAAGCATTCTTAAAATAGTTCACCCATCATGTAAGAGCGCATGCAAGCCTTAGGTAGTTAGTGAGTTATTTGGATACACTCTACGCTAAGACAACATTCTAAAACATACTTACGGCGGGTCACATCCCCGACGGGTTGGTGATGAGTCTCCTTTGGCCATTGTCATAGGGACATGTGTATACACATCGTGATGAGTTCACATAGAGAGTGCAGAATACTATAAATGGTTAATACTATCTTACCTTTTGGCATATGACCATGTTGCTCGCTTGTTTATTTATATTTGAGATATAAATGTATGCCAATGTTTTTGAACTGCTTTACATGCCTGCTGAATTTTATATAAACTGTTTTATATAAATGTTTTGATTAAGCCATTGTTTTAGAAATATTCCATCATTTGTAAAGCCTTGGCTTAAAGTAATTATTCCATCATTTGAAAATGCATAGCATGTTTTGTTAAAATATTCTTTTGAGTTTCAAAATCTTTTTATTCGAAAATGGAAAGTTTTTATTTGGATAATCTATTTTTGGCATTTGTTATGGAATCTTTGGTGGTATCCTACTAGGCTTAGGCTCACATCCTACTTTTACCTTCGGGTGTTTGTAGACTTTATTCTTCCAGGATCAAGCAAAGGGAAGGGACCTCTTGGAGGTGGATCCTGTTGTTGATCTCTAGACTTGGTGAGTTGTATCTTTTGGACCTTGGGACTATTTTTCCCTTTTTGTACTTGGGTTGTAGTACTTTGGAATTTTGTGCCTCTTTGTTTTCTGGTACATTACTCCCAGTGGAGTTTCTTTGGTTATGCATACTATTTGTTTTACTCTTTCTTCCACATTCTTGTGGAAAAATAATTCCCACTTGTATGTTGTACAATTCTAGGTGCTAGTCGCCGACCCGTGGGGATCGGGAATTCCCCTCGGGATATGTTAGGTTCGGATCGGTTATCAGGCTACCAGGGTACCCGGGCTGGTTCATGACAAAATTGTATCAGAGGGAGGTTTAACATCTTTCCTTTATGATAGTATGCATTGATTTTTCTTGTCGGGACTTAGGAGGTAGTTACGATTGAGTGCCTGGCCAGCTCTCACTGCAATGAACCTTAAGTCGCCGGGGGTGGTTAGGGAAAGGCGACTTGTGGATTAGTTTTAGTCTTTTCCCCTATTTTGATTTGTATAGAGTGGAATCCATATATTTTTATCCCTTCTTTTAAGAGTAGTTTTCCTCGTTGCTCAGGTTGAGTGTTAATCTAATTTCTTCTTTGTTGTCTGCTGATATTGAGTAGCATCATGCCTCCGAGATGACGTGGAAATCAAATCCAAAAAGAGGATGCTGCTGAATCTCATCAAGCAAGTCCTATAGTGGATCCAAGTCTGGTAGAGGTGATTGTTCACACTGTCCAAGCTCTGGGACAGGTACCACCTCTAGTTCCTGTTCAGGCTCCAGCTATAGATCCTCATAGTGATATTCTCCGAAGTTGTTCCCAAGAGTTCCTACGCCAGAAGCCACCAGTATTCAAAGGCTCCACTGATCCTCAACATGCCGAGGAATGGTTGAGTAAGATTGAATGTCTGTTTGGGTTTTTGGAGACACCAGATGCGATCAAGGTGAAATGTGCCACCTTCGTACTAGAGGGACCAAGTAAGAGATGGTGGGACACGATGGTGAAGGCTGGGAAACATGAGGGTTTGGAGTGGAAAGACTTTAGGGTTATTTTCACTAATCAGTTCTATCCAGAATCTATGGTGTTGGCCAAGGCTGTGGAGTTTTTCAAACTTGAGCAGGCCAACAAAACCGTGACTAAGTACTCAAATCGCTTTGCTTAGTTGGTACAATTTTCTTCTTAAATTGTATCTAATGAGAGGATGAAAGCTCGATGATTTGAGTTGGGGCTTCGATCAGATATCAGTTCCCAGTTTTTCTTACTGAAGCTACCCACTTATTCCAATGTGCTGGATAAAGCAATGATGGTTGAGATGGATTTGGCAGGAAAGTCAGGGTTGCAGGAAGTTCCTTTTTCATCTAGTGGTAGTGTTGGTTCCTTTAAAGGAAAATGAAAGAGCGGTGTTACTCATGGTGGTTCTTGGAAACATAGTCATTCCAGACCTCCGGTAGCACCATGAGGGGCTTCCTTGAATTACTATCAGTGTGGGAAGCCGGGACATTCTAAGAGGGTTTACACTGAGGCACCCAAGAATTGTTTCTCCTGCGGACGTTTAGGGAACCTATAGAGATTCTGCCATCACTTCTCTAATCTTCGTAGTGGAACATGATCATCATCACCTCCAAATACTTTGGGGAAATCAAATGATTCACGTACAAAAGGGTTCCAGCCATAGTCATCCGGAACAAAGCTTCTTCACGTAGTGAAATAGTCGCTAGAGGTAGCTGATACAGGTCCTGCAACTGTGAGAGGTACCATTACTATAGCTTCGTCTTTAGTGACAACTCTTTTTAATACTGGTGCATCTCACTCTTTTATTTCAACCTATCTTGTTAATCTACTTAATCTACCTATGGAGATTTTATCTTGTGCAATGGATATTACTACACCCCTTGGTGTAATGAGAGAGAAGGGTCTCCGTAGTCCTGCTTGTGTCTTCTCTCTATCAGATGTTGATCATGTTTGGAGTTTATTGGTTCTTGACATGAAATCTTTTGACGTCATATTTGGGATGGATTGGCTAATTGAAAATAAATCCCAGATCGATTGTTATCTTCGACGGGTCTACCTTACTACACCCAGTGGTGTGCCTCTTGTTTTTCAAGGAGAATGGGACCCAAGGTCAAGCAGAGCTGGACCCTCTTATCCAGATTTGGGGAAAGTTATATTAGTGTTTGACTTTGATCTGGAGAGAGATTAAATGTGTGGTGATCTTCCTACAGTCTTCACTGTGTTTTCCGATGTGTTTCCTTCTGACTTCTCTGGTTTTCCACCAGTAAGGGATGTTGTTTTCTCTATTGACTTAATGCTTGGTACTCAACCAGATTATATCCCTTCTTACCGAATGGCTCCAGTCGAATTAAAAGAACTAAAGTCTTAGTTGGATGATCTTCTTGGAAAAGGTTTTATACGTCCGAGTGATTCACCTTGGGCAGCACCAGTTCTCTTTGCCAAGAAGGTCGATGGTTCTCTATGCTTATGTGTTGATTATCGAAAGCTCAATCGAGTTACGATAAAGAACAAGTATCTGTTACCATGAATCGATGATTTATTTGACCAATTGATAGGGGAAAATTGGTTTTCAAAAATTGATCTTCGATCTAGTTACCATCAGTTGAGGATAAAGGAATTTGACATTCAGAAAACCGGCTTTCGAAGTAGGTATGGCCATTATGAGTAACTTGTCATGCCCTTTAGCCTATAAAATGCTCATGCAGTTTTCATGGACGTGATGAATCAAGTTTTCCATGAGTATCTGGATACTTTTGTGGTAGTATTTGTGGATGACATCCTTGTATACTCCAAGTCTGAGGAGGATCATGTGCTTCATCTGAGGACAGTTCTGGGTCTTCTAAAGAATCACTGACTTTATGCCAAGCTTTCAAAGTGTGATTTCTGGATTCTGGAAGTGAAATTATTGGGACATGTCGTATCAGAACAAGGAATATCAGTTAATCCTAAAAAGGTGAAGGCTGTTATGACTTGGGAACAACCACGAAATGTTTTCGAGATTCAGAGCTTCTTGGGCTTAGCAGGATATTATCATCGGTTTGTTAAAGACTTCTCAAAGTTATCTTCTCCAATGACTTCTCTGACTTAAAAGGGAGTAAAGTTTTCCTAGAACGATAAATGTTAGAGTTATTTTGTTGAGCTAAAGTGTCTTTTGACTACTGCACCGGTTTTAACACTTCCTAAGGCTGGGATAGGTTACGTGGTATTCTGTGATGCATCAGGTTCAAGTTTGGGATGTGTCCTTATACAAGGAGATCATGTTGTTGCCTATGGATCTCTTCAGCTTAAACCTCATGAGAAGAACTATCCTACACATGAACTTGAACTTGCAGCTTTAATGCACTCACTTAAGTGTTGGAGACATTACCTTTATGGAGAAAGGTTCATCGTGTATTCAGACCACAAGAGCTTTATTTATATCTTCTCTCAAAAATATTTGAGTCTTCTCCAAAGGAGTTGGGTGGAATACCTGCAATCTTTCAACTTTGAAATTGCCTATACCCCGGGGAAAGGGAATGTAGTTAAAGATTCGTTAAGTAGGAAACTTCCATCTCAAGCTGTGAAAGAATCTTCAGAAGAGTGGATTTTGATGGCTCTTTTTGCTCAGTTGCATATTGGAGTCTAGTGGAAGGGAAATGAAGTTTCTTTATCCAGTTTTCAGTTGACTTATGCTCTCCTAGAGTTAATTATTCAGGAACAACAACTAGATGATGAATTCTATAGCTTTAGGGACTCTCTTTATGGTGAGGAGATCGACACCCTGTGGTCGTTCTCCAAAGAGGGTGTTCTGTGTTATCGAAACTGTTACGTTGTTCCGTTAGCAGCAAGGAAGGATGTGATGGGGGTTTTCCATAACTCTCAGTGGGCTATGGACCCAGGAACCACGAAAACGTTCTATGACATGCGACGACAGTTCTGGTGGCCAAGTATGAGATGAGACATTGTTGAGTTTGTATCTTGTTTCTATACATGCCAGCAGGTGAAAGTCGAGCACCAGAAACCTTCAGGATTGATTCAACCACTTCCAGTCCCTACATGGAAGTGGGATTAAATCTCAATGGACTTTGTGGTTGGGTTACCTAAAACCCAGAGGAAGAAGAATGCAATATGGGTTGTGATCGACAGACTGACCAAGTCGGCTCACTTTATACCTATTCGAGATACAACCAAAGTTAAGGAGTTGGGAAATATCTATGTGAAAGAAATTGTTCATTTGCACGGAGTTCCATCTGCAATAGTCTCTGATAGGGATCATCTGTTTACTTATCGCTTTTGGAGAGGCCTTCAAGAGGGACTGGGATCTCAGGTCCATTTGAGAATGACCTACCATCCACAGTCAGATGACCAGATAGAGAGATCTATTCAGATCCTTGAGGATATTCTCCGCGCTTGTGTTATTGATTTTGGTGGGTCTTGGGATGATCATCCGGGGCTAGTTGAGTTCTCTTATAACAACAGTTACCAATCTGCGATCAAAATGGTTTCTTTTGAGGCATTGTATGGCTGTCCTTGTAAATATCCTTTATGTTGGTCGGAGATTGGTGAAAGTTCCTTGGTAGGACCGAGTTTGTTCCAAGAGACGACAGCTAAGATCTAGTTGATTCATCAAAGAATGTTGAAAGCTCAGAGTCGGTACAAGTCTTATGGTGATCGTCGACGTAAACCTTTAGAGTTCTCAGTTGGTCACCAGGTGTTCTTGAAAGTTTCACCATGATTAGGTCATCGACGGCTTGAGAGGAAAGGGAAGATTGCTCCTTGTTTTGTGGGACCTTTTGAGGTTGTTGGTCTTGTGGGGAAAGTTGCTTACCGTCTAGCTCTACCACCACAGCTGACGTCGATACATAACGTGTTCCATGTATCACAGCTGCGAAAGTATCTCTCGGATCCATCTCATGTTGTGAGGTGGAGTGATCTTGAGATTGAACCAGATTTATCTGTTACTGAATGACCAGTCAGGGTTGTTGATTCTGAGACCAAGGTACTTCATGGGAGAACAATACCTCTGGTCCATGTACTCTGGAATCATGGTTCTGATTCTCATGAGATGTGGGAAAGGGAGAAACTAATGAGAGATTATTGGCCTCATCTTTTTGACGTGGAGGTTGCTTCATAGGATTTTTGGGGGCAGAAAGATCTTATGGTGTGGAGGTTGTAACATCCCGTTATGTTTTTAGGTACCTTTTTATGTTTCTAAGTACCTTAATTTTAGATTAAAGGCTTGGGAAGCGTTTGGGATAATTTTCGGGAAAAGTTAATGCCCAGTGTGTTGTGCACAGTTTGACAAATCGTGCGACCAAACCGTGCCAGCCTTGAATCCTGGATAGAAGCTTCTGCATGGGTGGCACAAGGTTTGTCTAACCGTGCGGCCAAGCCATGTGAGAAGGGTGGCCGAGGCAGTAGCTCACGCACGGTTAGCGCACGGTGTGTCAAACCGTGCTGCCAAACCGTTCGATCACTTAAAATTAGATCCTTAAATTGTGGATCTTGGTCGTTTTGCCTCTAAATGCTTTGTTTTTCCTCCTAAGTGGCCCTAACTCGGGATTTGTCTTCTCTTGGGGTCAGAGAGGGTTCTACCATCATTTCGGAGACGATCCAAAGGCTCATCTTGGTGAATCGAAGTGGGATTATCAAGGTATGTGATCATTGTTCTTCTTTCTTGATTGGTTTCTTAGATATACTTAGATCTACTTCTCTTATTCTCTCGGTTTCTTAGATATACACTCGTTATGGGTAGATCTAAGTGTGTGGTACCAAGTTTGATGAGTTTTGGTCTTAGTATGACTAGTAGGAGAGATCTAAGGCGGGTTCTTGACAAAGCGACCCAGTTTTCTTGAGTGTTATCGACCGTTGTGGTTTTGGTCAAAACCTTCGAGGTAAGTGGTTCCATCCCAATTTTCCAAATTAATTAACATTGTATTTTCTTGGTTTATTTCAATTGTTGATTTAAATTCAATTGCTCAAATTTTCTTTCAATTAATTGATAAAACTCAATTCCATTGAATTGAGATATTTGAAATGGTTTTGGCATAGAAATTTGGGAAAACCCCAATTCCATTGAATTGGGTGTGTTTATGGAAATTGGATGATTTAAATTGTGGATTTGATGGAAATGTTTTCAATTAAATTGTTGAATTTAATTTTGGAATTGAAATGTGTAATGATGGAATTGGTTTTGAATGGATTTCAAACTTATGAAAATGGCTTAAAATGAGTTGATAGAAACCCATTGGTTTTATCCTGTGAAAAAGGCATGTTTTGAATAAAACCTGTTTTGGTTTTAAATGGAATGAAATTGGAAGTTTTGAAATGGAAGAATGGGATTGATCATATTTTAAGGATTCTTAAAATAGTTCTCCCATCATGTAAGAGCGCATGAAAGCCTTAGGTAGTTAGTGAGTTATTTGGATACACTCTTCGCTAAGACAACATTCTAACACATACTTGCAGCGGGTCACATCCCTGACGGGTTGGTGATGAGTCTCCTTTGACCATTGTCATAGGGACGTGTGTATACACATCATGATGAGTTCACATAGAGAGTGCGGAATCCTATAACTAGTTAATACTATCATACCTTTTGGCAGATGACCATGTTGCTCGCTTGTTTATTTATATTTGAGATATAAATGTATGCCAATGTTTTTGAACTGCTTTACACGCCTGCTGAATTTTATATAAATTGTTTTATATAAATGTTTTTCTTAATCCATTTTTTAGAAATATTCCATCATTTGTAAAGCCTTTTCCTAAAGTAATTCTTCCATCATTTGAAAATGTATAGCATGTTTTATTAAAATATGCTTTTGAGTTGCCAAATCTGTTTATTTGAAAATGGAAAGTTTTTCTTTGGATAATATATTTTTGGAATTTTTTATGGAATCTTTGGTGGTATCCTACTAGGCTTAGGCTCACACCCTACTTTTTTCCTTCGGGTGTTTGTAGACTTTATTCTTCCAGGATCGAGCAAAGGGAAGGGACCTCTTGGAGGTGGATCTAGTTGTTGATATCTAGACTTGGTGAGTTGTGTCTTTTGGACCTTCAGATTTTTTTTCTCTTTTTGTACTTGGGTTTTAGTACTTTCGCATTTTGTGCCTCTTTGTTTTCTGGTACATTACTCCCAGTGGAGTTTCTTTGGTTACGTATACTATTTGTTTTACTCTTGCTTCCGCATTCTTGTGGAAAAATCGTTCCCACTTGTATGTTGTACAATTCCAGGTGCTAGTTGCCGACCCGTGGGGATCGGGAACGCCCCTAGGGCTACGTCAGGGTCGGCTCAGTTTTCAGGTTACCAGGGTACCCGGGCTAGTTTGTGACATCTGGTGAGGTGATAAACTGCCATGACAACTTTTTTTCCTTTCGATACTCCCCAAAGCATGAAATATTTTTTCTAAGGAAGTTATCCATTGTTTAGCTACAAATGGATTTGTAGACCCATTTAATGTTGGTGGTTGTTGCCTCATGAAGCGACCTAACGTTGATCCTCCGCATTGTGGATCAGGGTGCTCCATACAGGTAAGGTTATTATTCATAACCTTTGTGAGTTGTCCCGGTATGGTGAGAAGATGATCCGCACTAGTTGCATCACCAGCTCCACTATAATTATCTTGAGCAGGAGGGAAATCCCTACATGGATTACGTGTGTCGATACGGTTTCCATTCCTTCCACTAGGTTTCATTTCTAAACAATGGCATACATTAGATTAGTTTATGAACCGCAATACATAATTCTGAACTTGTAAAACACTTAACATAAATTGAATAGTTTATGGATATAATCCATAATCATAAAAATGTTTTCTTTGAGGAGGTATATAATCAAAAATCCTTAATAATGGTTTGTAAAGAAAATGAAAATTATACTAAGAATATCCCCCAGGAGTGTTATAACCAAGAGTGTAGCAAGACCCATTGTCGTGCACCTGTTCCCATTTGAGTCTAGCTCAAAGCAGTGTTTTCGGGTTTTACCCCTCGGTACATCTATGCCAGATCCACCTCTATCTGCTCATATCCAGATAGGGATGTATTTCTTGGAAAACTCAAAAAATCTCTATAGTACCAAAATTCTAGGAAGTTCTTCTATACTAATCCTCAAAGTCTATCTTAGGGTAATGTGATCTAATCAGTGTTTTTCTAAATCTAGTTTCCAAGGATTATATTAAACTTACTTTGATACCAACTATAATGCCCCGAACCCAGTTACCTAGAGTCGGTGCTTTATTACATAACAATGGAATGATATAAGGAATCATGTCCCGAAAGACCGATCAGTTTAGTATTATTGGAAACAAGATACATACATAAGTTCAACATTACAACTTGAAAAGAAATAAAACACTAAATTGTTCCATTAGAAACATCCAAGTCTCCTAGATTATGCCTGCAAGTCACTCATAACTAACTTCTTCATAACCTAGGAAAATGAAACATAATAAAGTGGTGAGATCAAATGCTCAGTAAGGGTAAGCAATGCAGTGGAAGATAATATAAACATTAGGCATGGTGAATAATTAAAAACACATTCCTTTACAAATAATAAACATGAACACATTATGACAAGAATATGATCTGAGTAAATAATTCCATAATAAAACATATTCATGGGTATTCTACTAGTTGAATAACCACATGAACCATCATTATTATTTTCATAATGAGGGATTGTATAATGCCGGACATTCTGAAACATTTTTTCAAGGCCTCGACCAAGACGTCTAAAAATGATTTAGGCC
This sequence comes from Viscum album, assembly GCA_963277665.1. NCBI lineage: Eukaryota > Viridiplantae > Streptophyta > Magnoliopsida > Santalales > Viscaceae > Viscum > Viscum album. Next base: position 1,302,835,160 of record OY728161.1, read on the forward strand.
TCGGCCAAAACCATATATCAAATTGGGAAAGGAATAGGCGAATTCCATGCCTAATTGTCTCATTAGACCTACCGATGCATCAAGGAGCTATAGCAGGATCCACCCATCTTATACTATGTCCAATACATTCCTCATATGAAAAGGTTGAAACATAACATAAACATTCGTATTAAAACTAGCATATGAAATGTCAATACTTTAACCATAAACCATGAATGGTATAAAAACAACTCATCCACAGTCAAACATATCACAAAACCTTAATTACAATATGGAATATTTGTTTCATAATAAATCAACTTCAAATAAGTGTAAAATTTATCAAAGGATGTTGACATAGATGAAATCAAAACTATTTGAGAGAAATATCTCTTTCTATTTTGAAATCATTTAAGATTAACATAATTATAAAAGAAAACATTTATTTTGAAAATATTCTTTTAATCTTGTATTTTAAGCTTCGATGATGTTATAATGATGGAAAATAGTTGCACCCGCAGTATAAGTTAAAAAAAATTCTCACATTAATTTTGTCGAAAAGGTCATAAAGTACATTGTTTGGAAAACGAAGGAAAGATTCCTTTAAAAATATATAAGGTCAAATAATGGTATAAATGAATTTAACCCATATTCTAGTAAATATTAAAGATGTTTTGAAATACATTTTTAAGAAAACACAGATGTGGATGATAAAGAGGTCCCAGTAGATACTTATGTAAAAACAACCTCAGATATTAAAGAGGTTGTAAAATTAACCCTTAACTTGTAATTTTACTTAGTTGAGGGTAAATTAACCTAATTTATAATAGTTATATAATTGTTATTAAATTATATAATAACTATATACATAAATATGAAATCATATATGATCCTCTAATATTTCTTTGTTAATAAAATTTCAGTAGTATCATCATTTTGGGTGTTAAATGATTTGTTTTCCTTTATATGATTTGTTACATTAGCCATGTTTGTTATGGATAGGATTTATTTTATTCATATAAAGAATGATATTATGTTCATAAACATTATTTTTAGTCATCAAATGAAAATTATTCTTGAATGGTTACGATGGGGAAATGAATCTCATCGCGTTCATGGAGACGGTAATCCATACGTACGCACGAGCGAAAATATCATTATATTGATGGATAAATCATGTGTAATTGGATGGTATATCATATATACAGAATAATTAACATTTTATATTTATTATTTAAATCAGTTATACTCATTATTATACCTATCCAAATAATTAAGTGTTTGAATAACAAACTACACCATGACGTGGAGACAGTAAGCTGTATGTACGCACGTATGCTAACTTTGTCATTCATATGATGGATAGAATAGTGAATATGGTTATACCATTTTTATAATAACATCATAGTATATAGAAGATACTGGAGTTATTATTGTATAATGGAAACCACAAAGAAAGAGGAAGTGGAAGAAGAAAAGAACTTGAAAGAGGTGATGAAATATTTATCGCTTCTTCGGGTTATTTCTTTTGATTTGTTTAATAGGGATCATTAGGTTGGCTTTCTGACCAAAGGACGACCTATAGGATGAAGGGAGGAAATTTGGGAGGATATTTAGGCAATGTTTGGCCAATAAAAATGGCTTTTGAGGTGTGAAATTAAGAGAAGGGGAAGTGCCCTTTTATAAGAGAGGTGAGGGTCACTTTAGGAAAAGCTTGAAATATTATTTTGTTTTTGGTTTCTAATGGATCAAAAATGATTTATTTAGAGTATAATGTGGGTATGGGTTGAAAACCTCTCAGAAAATTGGTTTTATATAGGTCTAGGTCACCATATTAACATTATATTTTAGATTTAACTCTTAGTTAAATAGTTTGACATTTATCATGTCTCTTTGTATTTTTATATTATATGGTTAATAAACTTACTATAAACTGCCAAGAGAACCCCAAGTGGTTAATTATTAATATATATAACCTTATATAAGTCTTTTTTCCTAACTTTATATTTTTATGAATATTATATCAATTAATAATTTTGTATTTTTTTTAAAACTCAATTATGTCAATTTTGACACTATTTAGTATTTGATTTTTTTGAAAGCCATTAAAACTTTATCACTTAAAATAAAATTTATTTAACCATACCTAACATGGAATATTAACCTAGAAAATTATTTTAATTCATCATATGTCTCAAATTACATTTTTTTGATATTTATAATATCAATTATTTTAATATTTCATTAATAAGGTAATTACCGCATCATCATTGTGTCATAAATAAATTAAAATATTTAATGTATAAAAACTATAAATAAAATATTATTATGTATGAAATATTTTTATCTTTATAATGAATATTTATAGTCGAATTTATATTGTGTGTAACCCTATATTAAAAATGGTTTAGTTATTAAACTTTGAATTTAACTCTTTTAACTCTTCTTTAAATAAAATAAGAATAAATGTCCTAATATAATCCAAGTGGACCAAATGGGGTCATATTTTATTACTAAGGTTTTTTTTGTCAAATAATAATTTTCCAATAGAATTAGGATTTGTGTTAGGGTAATTATGATATCATTTTTATCCTTAATTACCCTATTTACCTTTAACTGTGGTAAATAAAAGTCAAAAGTTACTATTCACAAAAATTTATTTTCATCTTATTGAACCACATTTTACTTACTGATATCAACATTGTCTCTCATATTTTTAAAATTTAACTCACAAAAGTGGTAAAATTATGTTTTGTGCAAATTTGCAAATATTCCTAGGAGGTGGGTAAAAGATTGTAAAAAGTTCAATAAACTTTTTATATGTCTAAAATTATTATAAAATGACTCCAATGAATTAAATTGAACTTATATAGGTATTATGTATCTATTTTTAACTAAATAAATTTATATAAAATAAATAATTATTTAAATAAAAAGCCGGTTTTAACCAACAACACAGTGTTTTTCACTATTCATCAAAAATTGAAAGTTTTCAGAAAAATACAAAAAATTAACCCTAAGCTAATTTCGATATTCTGAATAAAAAAAGGAAGTTCATTTTGAAATTTTTTTTTATAAAATTTCAAAAAGTGGGTATTAATATTCATAATGACTAGTTTGATTAGTCGTAGTGTGTTAGAATCTTGAAGTTGTGTACAATGAAAGCTATTGCATTATTCAAAGGGAAATGTATCATAGAAGCTTGGGGTGTTACAGTTAGAGCTTGGTCTATATATGTTTGAGCAGACAGTTAGGATTTTAGATTGAAAATATAAAGTGATTTGTGAGAATTATATTCCATTGGTTTGTGTTCTATGGCTGTGCTTTTGGATAGTGGCAAACCACATGGTTTGAAGATATGCAACCTAATCATGTGGCATGGTTCCTCTTGGATAGTGAGGAGTGCACGGTTTCTGCACAGTTTGGAAAACTATGTGGCTGAATGGTGCCACTTGTCTAGGTCATTAAAAGTGTAAATTTACCTTTTTTCTCTCTCATATTTTAACCCTAAATCTCCCCTTGCTCATCCCATTCGAGCTCTCGAGCCCTAGGAAACTCCCTCTCCTCTTATTTCCTCCCTTTTAATCCCTCCTTTTTTTGGATTTGGTGTATATTCATCAAGGAAACATCAAGTGATTTCTCCCTTGGTTTCCTTCCTCTTTCAAGGGTTTTCTTCCCTCTTTATTGTGTTCATACTTTCCTGTGGGTGTTAACCGAAACTGGGTTTTGATTTTATATTTTTGTGGGAGATAATGATTTTTTGTTCAATATTTTATTAGTAGGGTCTTTTGGTGGTGTGGTTGTGATTTTTCATTAATTTCTAGAAGTTTCCAAGTGTGAGGTAGGAGGTTCCATAATTTAACATTATTTGATGAGTTTGGATTGCTTTATTAGGATTATGAATATGCTAAATTATTTGTTTGTGTGACATGAAACATGTTTTGTAAAGATTTAGAAATTCATATGTGATGAAATGATATTTTCAATGGAAAATATTAATTATTTGTTTTTGATTTGTTGTGATGCTTCTTGGAATCATTTTTATGATTATGCGAAAGGTGAAAAATGTGTTTTCAAAGGCACTTAAGGTGTGGATGTGTAGAAAGTTGGTTTTATTAAGGAAAATGGATTATTTTTTCATGTTATCTTTTATTTTGCACCTTGAAATGTTATTTTATAATTAAGTAAATGGGGTGAATCACATTATGAAATGAATTTGGTTTATGGGTGGATTTGGAAAGGGCTCAGCCCATGGAAATTGATTGAACTAATTATGTTATTTTCTTATAATTTTAAAAATTTTGTTTCATATATTATGAAAGTTATGGAAAATGTTTTTCAAAATGGTTTTGGTGTGTATAAAATGGAAGGTGGGTTTCTTTATAGAAAATGGTGGTTTCCTTGTATTGTTGTGAAATCAGTGATTTACTTGTGTGATTATGTGGCTTTTCATGTGTTTGTTGAAGTGATGGTTATGTGACATGTGAAATGGAATTTTTTCAAAAATGGAATCCTGGGTATCTAGTTGAGAAAACTAGAACTAGTACGCTAGTGTTTTGGAAGTGGGAAGGTATGAATTCTTATAGTGTATTGACACTAGTTGAATCGAAAGTGGTAAGGCCCATATTCACTTAGCGGTATTTACACTTGAAACGTTAACTAAACATATGATATGATCAAAGACCACTAGGCCCTTGTGATGATCCCACCTAGTGGATCGTGCATGAGAACATGTTTTCATTGGCCTATTATATTGAGACCACTAGGCCCTTGGGATGATCCCTTATAGTGGCCCGCACATGGGAAAGATGTTGGTAGTTGAGTATAAGGATATTAATCACCTAGGTATGAGGTTCTTAGTGAGTCACTTTGGTTATCTACCACTAGGGATTTACCCATGGTGACCTCATGTGATATTCTATATGTGATGTGGTTCCATCCATTGGTATATGATGGACCTTGTGTACTTTGTGGAATTGAGGCTAGTTTCTTTTGAAAAATGGTTTATCTTGAAAGAATGTTTTTCTGAAAATGTTTACTTGAAATGTAATTTTAAAATGTTTCCAAGTGTTTTCATATAAGTGTGAATTTTGATTTATCTTCTAATGTTGTATCATGGAATCTTTTCTTTGGGTGGCATCCTACTAGTCTTTTTCTCACCCTACATACACCTTTGGGTGTATATATACTTTGTTATGTATGACCGAGGTACAGGAAAGATGTGTCATTGTGACGGTGGTTCTAGTTTCTAGATAGTTCCTCTCATTTCAGGTGTTTTTGGTGGTTTCTTGAGGGTGACATCCATCATGTTTCATGGAGGACTTTGGGATGTTTAGTGGTTCCCTTTCCATTGTTTCACTTTAGCTTTTGGTTGAAATTGTAAAACTTTGATTCTGAAAATTGTTGTACCATATTTGGTTATGGTTATTGGTTATGTGTTTCTTTAATTATGTGGGTTGGTTATTGTTATATAATTGGGTGAAATTGTTTGAAAAATATATTTTTAATGTCTAGGTACTACTTTCCATCTTGTGGGGATCAGGAACGCCCTTTGAGCCTTATCTCAGGCTGAGTTGAGTATCAGGTTGGATGGTATCCCAAATTGGTTCGTGGTTGGTCATACATTCACTCTCAACATGGAATAACATATATAGTTATAAAACTTCATATCAACCATGAGTCTTAGAATCCACACACACATATATGTGATCAACATCAAATATAGGTCTTTGATCGCACCGTGATTCACTATTTTATTTCACCATTACATCACTATGTTAAATTAATTTTTTATTTTAAATTACATTTATTATAACAAATTTAACTTCATTATTGATTAAATTATTTTGTTTTTATCACCTTAAAAAAGGTAACTGTCAATTTTTTTTATGATTTCAATATAGGTGGAGGTGATTTGGAGGATCCAGAATGAAGTTCAAGAAAATCGTCCCAAACTACACAGGATCCCAAGAATCCATGTGGACTCAAATACACACTACAATTAATACATGCATCCAATTGGTATGAATTTTTTTGTGCTGATCCAAAATTAAATATATTCAAATATTACGAATACAAACAAGCCCAATTAATTCATTAAGAGGCCCATATGAACTAATCTATCCAATAAATAGAATCTTATCAATGTCAAAAGTGGTGTTCTGTAATTCAGTTATATCTTGATCTTTAGGGATCCAATTAGTACCAAATTTTGTGTGGATATATTCAAGAGGTGGTTAAAAATGTTTTTAGTTTTATGAAAAGAAAGATAAGACTTTATAGATTCCTAAAACCGTGGTATAAGTGGTTTTACAAAATTTGGGTTCCCACAACCACCTTCCACTTTGCCCATAAATTGGAACCTCGGGCACCCCATTTGTAAGTTAGACCAGGAGGAAAATATCTAGAATTTTGGAGACCCAAATTAGTCCTATATTAATAATATACTATCTAGATTCCCCTTCCTCATATGGAGATCAAGGATAAAGTCAAAGGTCCACCCGAACCTCCTCCTCCTCTCGAAGGTGAGCTAAACGGTGGAAGGTCATTTTGATGGAGCTACACACACGTGGGATGGAGTTATGACACTTTTTATTCTATTGGGTTTGTGTGTTAAAAATTTCAATCATGTTTTATCTTAACATTATTCTCCTATGGATTCATTTCTTTGTTATAAATAAGTGAAACACTTTTTATTTTAACATTGATTGGGTTGAGATTCCAAGTGGGAATCTTAGGTTTTTCTGATTGGACAATAAAAAGAACCTATTTATATCACACATACATAATATTTAATTATTATTTAGTATAACTTGTTTTATTCTTGATATAAAAACCTTGACAACATGATTTTTGTGTTAAGGTTGGTTCTTTATGCATCATTTTAAGTGGAAAGAGGGGAATCGAGATCTTAACAACCCTCAACTATAGGATTCTATTAAGCCATGTGAAATTTTCATAACAATGAACTATGAAAGATATATAGTGAACTTGAAATGACCTCATTATCTCATAAATATAAAAAAAACCTTCCTTTTTCAAATATTAAACTCTTTAATTAAGTTATTTTATTTTTAAAATTGTTTTCAAAACCATACCCACTTTTAGTAATTTTTATTAAAAATACACACTTTAAACATCCAATGATCCTTAAGATATGATGTAGGGTATTAAATATTCTATAAATACCCGTTAAAACATAATTAATTTGTTGTTTCATGAAAATTCTTTCAAAGTTTGGCTTCATTTCCAGGGAGCACTTTGTTTTTAGAATGTGTTTTTTATAAAAACATTGCGTATTTTGTAAATATTTGAGTTCTTATTTTCTTCCTTAAAATTTTAAGTTGGTTTATAAAATATTCGTTTTTAGGCCTTTTGAATGAATCAATATTCATCAAAGAAACTAATTTATTTCAAACACAAACCAGAGTGGATCTCGCATCATCGACACCAAGAAGCACATAATTTCCCCTTCAAGGAGGATCCACAAAACATCAAAACTCTTATCGGTCCTTATTATTCTTATAACAAAAATATCAAGAATGAAATAATAATGCATTATATAGTTGAAAATAACTATAAATTAAAATAATTAACCTCACATGATGTAGATATTTTTCCGTATACATTCAAATACAAGGTGAGGTACCTAATTTTGAACTTAAATCCAGTTTAATTCACTTATTACCAAGATTCCATGGACTCATGGAAGAAGATCCACATAACCACTTAAAATAATTTAATACTGTGTATTCTACATCAAAACATAATAATGAATATGAAGAATAAATAAATCTTATGGAATTCCTTTTTTTTCATTAGAATACACTATAAAAGATTGGTTGTATTATGTTAATTCCCCTATTAGAGGTTGGGAGAACATGAAATGCCTTTTTCTTGAAAAAAATATTTCCCAAACTCTTGAACAACAATAATAAGGAAATAAATTTGTGGGATAAGACAATCACTAGGGGAAACACTTCATGAATACTGGGAAATATTTAAATGGATTTGTTCCAGTTTCCTACACCACCAAATAAGTGATCAACTTTTAATATAGTATTTTCATGAAGATTTAATTCCTATTAAAAAACTGATTGATGTTGCTGAAGGAGGTCCACTAGTTGATAAAACCCCAATCACTACAAGGAAAATCATTCATGACATGGAATAGAACACTCAACAATTTGTTTCAAGGTCCAGTATACCCATTCAAGGTGTCCATGAGGTGCAGAGTTTTGAGTTTGAGAAGAATGTGGAAACAAAGTTTGAAGAGGTAAGTACCCTTATCAGAAAACATGCTCTTTCCCAAGGTAAATCCCAATGTACTACTCCCACACATTGTGGTATCTATTCTTTCGACACCCACTATTCGTACCAATGATCTCAACTAAGAGAAACCTCTAAGATTTGTGAGGAAATATTTCCAGGTTGCCCCTATAACCAACCCATTAGGAAGGAACCATACTATACATCCAACCCTGAGTGAAAATATAACCAAACCTATAGGTAAGAGGGGTATTCAAACCAACTCAACAACCATGGAACCAACTGGGGTAGAGTAGTTATCCACCACCACTACCCAAACATCCACAACCACCATAAAGTCCTTTCCCGCAACCCCCTCTAAAATCTAATCCTATCCTAGAAGAAATGATGAAACAAATGGCTAAAAACAATTTACAATTCCAATAAACCTCCCAAGAATCCATACAAGACCTAAAAAACCAATTAGTCCAACTCTCCAACTCAGTGAGGGAAAATCCAAAGTCATGGGTTGGGTAAACTACCCTCTAAACCACTAGTCAACCATAGAGATAATGGAAATATCATTCTATTCTCCCTTATAAGTGGAATAAAACTTAAAATCCAAATGACCCCACCATTTGAGTCATCCCATCTTTAGGAAACCACCATCCCAACCACTAAAAATGATCCACATGTGGAAAAACCTTGTCCTGAGAGAATCCATTCCAAAGGGAAGAGAGTTTAATTCGGTGAAACATAAATCCAAACCATTTCTATTCCATTTCTACAAAGGTACACCCAACCAAGGAAATAAAAATAAACTAAACTTGATAAATAAATCTTGTAAACTTTCAAAAAAGTGTAGGTTAACATTCCCTTGATCGATACCATGAAATAGATTCCATGATACACAAAGTTTCTCAAGGAGATGCATACACACTAAAGGAAAATTCAAGGTGATTAAATGGTGAGATTAGGGAGGAAAGTATCAATATTGATTGATCCATCAATTATGATCAAATTCAACAATCTTGGAACATTCTCAATTTATGCACCATTGGGGGGTATTTCTTTTCTAGTGATATGGTTGATTTGGGTACTTATATAAACGTGATACCTCAATCCATTTTCTATTCTTTTAAATCTAGTTAATTTAATCCCATAGAAGTTTTTGTTCAATTGTAAAATTGGTGTACAACACACCTTGCTAGTGTGTTAGCGGATGTTCTTGTGAGGGTGAAAATTTTAATTTTTCTTGCTAAGTTTTATGTGATTAAAATGGAAGATGATATGATTAATGGACATTTCCCAATTATATTGGGGAGGAATTTATTAAAAACCACCAAAAACAAAAGTAATGTCCAAAATATTAGATTATATATGGAGTTTTTTTGGTGAAATTTTCCAATTCAACATCCTTCATGCCATGAGTCACCCCTCAGAATAACATTCCTCACTTTCAATTAATTCCATTAATGTACTCCCTTCCCCTGAAAAAAATTCATTTCTTTCTAATAACCCCGTTTATGAGTTTTAATCATTTATAGACATGCTAATAAATGAATCATGCATTTATTGTTGAACCAATTTAGAAAAATTTCATGCATGTTTGTTAATTGATGCTTTCTTGAGCACTAAGGATACCATGACCATCGATGATACTGATAAGATTGTAAAATATCATTCCTCATCTGAGGATGTTACTATTGAGTAGTTATATGAGATCAATGACCTCTAACTTTCACATTAACTCCCATAAATCCAAAATTCCCTTAAATTATAACTTAAACAACTGCCAATTTTTTTTAAATATTCATATCTTTTGAATGGAAACAAGATTCCTATCATCATTGCTAGTTAACTCCCTCCAAATCATGAATTATGACTTCTTGATCTTTTGATTGAGTATAAAAAAGAATTGGTATGGATACTTGTTGAAATTCCTAGTATTATCCCATCAATTTTCACGCATCATATATTTTTAAATGATGAGGCTAAACTAGTGAGGTAGGAACAACGTTGACTAAACCCAAACGTCCTAAATGTTGTTAAAAAGGAGGTAACAAAATTATTGGATATTGGAATCATTTACCCCATCTATGACAACCAATGGGTCAGTCCAGTGCAGGCAGTTCTCAAGAAAACCAGTCTAATAGTAATAAAAAAATGAAAATAATGAATTGATTCCAACCCATGTGTAAAATAGTTGGCATATCTCTATATATTATCACTAACTAAACCAACACACTAGGAAGGTCCATTTCCCAATATCGTTCATTGAATAGATGCTAGAGAGGCTAGTGGGGAAGTCCCATTACTATTTTCTTAATGGGTATTATGGATACTTCCATATCCATATTGCCCCTAAAGATCAGGAAAATACAACCTTCACTTGACCCTTTGGCACATTTTCATATAGGAGGATGCTATATGGTCTGTTCAATGCTCTAGGTACTTTCCTATGATGAATGATTATTTTTTTTTCAGATTTCTTGGAAGATTACATTGATGTATTCATATATGATTTTACTATTTATATATTCTCTTTTGATGAATGTTTTAGTAGTCTTGGTTATGTCCTACATTGCTATATTGAAAATAATCTAATATTAAATTACGAGAAATGTCATTTCATGGTATGGTAAGGTATAGTACTTGGGCATGTCATTTATGAGGATAATATCCAAGTAGATAAATCTAAAGTGTATGTCATCTATTCCATACCATTCCCCAAAAATGTGTGGGATGTGTGGTATTTCTTAGGTTATTATGTATGTTAACATCTTTGTATTCATTACTTTAGTAGTATTTCACTTCACTTCTCATGATTACTCCAAAAAAAAATTTTGCTAATGAATTTGAGGAAGCTTTTAAAAAATTTAAATGGATCCTCACATTACCCTCAGTAATCCAACTACCTCAATGGTATTTACCATTTAAGCTCATGTGTAATTCATCTAACTATGTAGTTGGGGCATTCTTATAAAAAAGGGTCAATCAAGCTCCATATGTTGTAGCATGTGCCACACGTACTCTGGACCTTTCCCAAGAAAACTACACCACATATAAAAAATAAATTCTTGCTATTTTTTTGGTTTGGATAAATTCAGGTCATACCTTTTAGGGTCCCAAATGATTGTGTTCTCAGACCATGAATCCCTATGATATCTCCTTAAGAAACTAGAATCCAAATCACATCTCATTCGTTGGATGCTCCTACTTAATGAATTTTATCTATAAATTAGGATTAAAAAGGAGTAAGGAATGTAGTGGATGAACATATCAGTAGGATCCTCTCATCCTTGGACATTGACCCATCCCCATGAATTACCATAAATGATATGTTTCTTAATGAGTAATTGTTCTGCATGTAAGATGATATTATTTATTATGAAAAAAATTTCAATTATTTGTTAGCATAATTCATTCATACTAATTTTACCAAAAAACCAATTTGATCATATAAAACATGAGTCATGTTAGTACATTTGGGATGACCCTTACCATTAGTGCACAAGTAGTGATCAAGTCCTTAGGCATTTTATTCTCGATATTGAGTTTTAGTTTGTCCTTAGCTTCTTCAAAACTCTTACTTGTGGGGTCCATTTTGGTCCCCAATAGACTACTCACAAGGTCATCAATTTAGGTCTCTTTTGGCCAAAATTATTTCGGGATTCCCATGATTTTTGTAAATCTTTTCCTCACTATCGAATATTATAGATTTTCACAAAAATAAATGAAATTCCACAACAACCACTTATCTTTAATGATATTTTTAATGTTTGAGGCATTGACATTATGGGACCATTTCCTAATTCAATTGGGAACTTTTAAATTCTTCTAGGAGTTTATTATGTGTCAAAATGGATAGAGGCATGATCCATGAGGATAGATTATTCCATGATAGTTATGTAATTTTTGAGAACCCAAATTTTCTGTAGGTTTGGATAACCTAGTTTCATCATCAGTGAATAGGGTTCTCATTTCTACAACTGAAAAATGAAATCACTTATTCATCTATATGTGATTTTTCATTGAGTGTCTACAAAATATCACCCAAAAACAAATATCCAAGTTGAGGCGTCGAATAGAGAGGTAAAAAAAATTCTTGAAAAATGGTTCAACCCAAAACAATATTGGAGTCTTAGACTCAATGATTCATTATGGGATTACTATACTACCTTTAAGAATCCCATTGAAATTTCACCTTATCATATTGTTTTCATAAAGATACCTCCCTATTGAGATATATCACTAAGATTACTAGTTCATTAAACAATTAAATTCTAATCTCTCTAGTATAGGTGTTCAAAGTAAGATACAAATTTTAGAGTTGGATGAAATGCATAACGATTCATATGAGAAGTCTTGGATTTATAAAGAGTTAACCAAGGATTCCCATGATCACCTTATCCTTTATCTTTAATTCCATATTGGGTTGTAGCTTCTACATTTTAATGAAAGGATAAAGTTCCATATAGGTAATTATTGTTACCATTGATTTTACCCATACAATATTACAAATTTTTATCCATTTGGTGTTGTTTAGGATCAAAATAAAGAAACAAAATAAACCTTTACTATAAATTGGAAGTGGTTAAAGAAATTTCATGAAACCGTTATAGAGTCCTTGCTGGAGGAACTCTAAGTTCAAGAAGAAACCTACCAATGAAACCCACTAGGTTTTATCCTTCCTTCCCACATTATTTTTTATTACAGTGAGGACACTGTATACTCTAGGTGTGGGAGGATGGGTACATTCCTAAGTTAGTTAGGAATTTCCATCATCTTTATTCTTTTTCTCTTTTTTCTTTATGTATAGTTTTATTACTACCCCCTTTCACCTCACTTTTTTTCTTGAATGTTTATCTTTGATTCCGACATAATCATGAATGCTATTGAAAATTCATGAGTAATTTCCCTATTTCATGTTGTTTTAACATTTAAAAAAATTGTTTCAATGAAAAAATTTCTATTTTAGAATGAATTTAACATCAAGGTATACCTTTTTATAGAAAATTGGTTTTTTTAAATGATATTAATGGTTGTATCTCTATGGAACCTTTGTGAAGAATGATACCCTTTGTGTGAGTATTCTATGAGAAAATTATGTCACTTAATATATCTAAATATATTTTCACCCAACCATGAAGTGTTAATTTTTTCTTACTCAATAGAAGGTAAATATAAGTTAGGTTAATATTTATCAGCTTTCCAAAAATTATTTTCCCATACGTTCATTCATTATTTGATCTTTTTCATTACTATACCAAATTGACCTATGCGCGTGTACCTATTATCTGACTATTGTACACCCTAAAAAACAAAAACAAAGAAAATCAAAAAAAAATCAAAAAAATTTGGGTTGTGTCTTGTTCAGGTTAGAAACCAATATTCCTCGACCTTTTACCTTGTTAAAACTATTAGAATTATCATCATGAAGAGATCAAACAAGGGTTGAGTGATGAGTGTGATATTTATTCCAAGTTAAAATTTTGAATAATAATAATAATAATAAATGAGGAGTGTGATGAAATCTAAAACATATGGGGATATCTAGGTCATAATCTTAAGGTTTTACTTTCGATAATTATTAAGTGAGTTGGTCTTGAAATTTGATTACAAAGGATGTAGGGTAGGTTCAGTGGAAAGAATCATTTCAGCAAAAAAAAAATTAAAATAACCTATATTTTTTGGATATAAAGTTGAAATAATAGCATGAAATGGTTATCACACACACAATTGAATAATTAGTTAAATTGTTAAATTTTGAATTACTTTCTCAAATTGGTATCATTAATCTCCTTTAATTTTGTTTTGGTATAATTTATGAGACATCTTTTTCTATGATCATTGAGAATAACTCCTTAGTGTGGATTTTTCTTTGATCGCATTACAGTCAGGAAATAAATATTCAATATTAAATCTAAATGAAGTTGGTAATATCTCCATGCATATTATTTTTGGAAATGTGACTTTACCCAGGAGTGAAAATGTTTAGGTGTGGGGGTGTGATCACACCACATTTCACTGTTTTATTTCACCCTTACATCACTTCATTAAAATAATTTTTTATTGTAAATTCCAATTATTATAAAAATTTAAATTCATTATTAATTAAATTATTTTGTTTTTATCACTGTTAAAAATGTAAATTTCACCTTTTTTGATGATTTTATAATAGGTGGAGGTGATTTGGAGGATCCAAAATGAAGTTCAAGCAAAGAAGCCCAAACAGCACAGGAGCTCAAGAACCCATGTTGACTAAAATGCACACTTCAACTAATACATGAATCAAATTGTGATGAAAGTTTGTGGTATAGTCCAAAATGTAATGGTATATAACTCTTCTATAGACACCCAATCCAAATTTGTCCATTAAGAGGCTCATATGAACCAATCTGTCCAAGAAATAGAATCTCATTGAAGTCAAAATTGGTGTTATGTATTTTGAATATATCTAGATCTGTGGGATCCAAATGGTTACAAATATTTTGTGGAGATATTAAATAGGTGGTAGATTTTTCAGAATCTAGATAATACTTTCTGGATGCCAAAAACCATAGGAAATGTGGTTTTACAAAATCTTGGTCCTTAAAACCACCTTCCACTTTGCCTATAAATTAGAACCTTGGGAACCCCATTTGTAAGTTCGACCAGGATGAAAAGATCTAAAATTTTGGATACCCAAATGTGTACTCTTTTAATTTTATAATATCTCATGTACCCTATCCTCATAATGAGATCAAGGATAAAGGAGAAGTTCCACTCGATCCTCCTCCTCCTCTTTATAGAGAACTAAATGATGGAAGGTCATTTCGAGGGAGCTACACACACTTGGAAGGTAGTTATGATACTTTTTATTCTATTTGTTTTATGTAATTTGTGTTTTAATTATTTCACTTATGTTTTATCTTAACAACCTTATCCTCTTAATGCATTTCATCTGAATAACTAAGTGAAATACTTTTCATTTCAACACCGACTGGGTTGAGATTTCAAGTGGGAATCTTGGGTTGTTCCAATTGGATAAGATAATAATCCTCTTTCTCTCACACATACATAATATTTTAGTTTTCTTTGGTATCCCTTGTTCTATTATTGTGATACAAACCTTGAAAACATGATTATTGTGTTAAGGGTTGGTTCTTTGTACATCATTTTAAGAGGAAAGAGGGTAATCAAGATCTTGACTACCCTCAACCAAAGGATTTCATTAAACTGTTTGAAAATTTCAGAAAAAAAAACTATACAAGATGTGCAGTGAACTTTAAATGATATCCTTCTCTCATAAATATAAAAACACAATCTTCTTTTTTCAAATATTAAACTCTTTAATTAATTCATTTTATTTTTAGAACTGTTTTCAAAACCACTACATATTTTAGTATTTTTTTATGAAAATTACACCTTTAAACATCCAATTCTCCTTGAGATATTACCTAGGGTTTTCCCTATACTATAAATCCACTTTAAAAATATAATCAATTTGATGTGTCATGATAACACATTCAGTCTCACGGGCTACACATGCACACACATGTGATCAACATCAAACATGGGTCTCATGGGATGCACACACACACACACACAAAATATTAACATAAAACATGGGTCTCATGGGATATACATGTACATGCACATGATCAATATCATGGAAAAAATTATACAAGGGATCTACATGGTAAGGAACTTTCAACCTTAAGCACATTGATTCTAAATGGTAATAACCACAAAGACTTGTCACCCAAATCAAGTTTTACTGCTAAGGATCCCTAGAAAAAAATACCAATTCTTAATAAATGGGATTCTAGAACAATATTTAAAAAATAAGAACCTTAAAAGAGCTTTAATTTTATTAGGCTTACCTAATGAGATATGTCACTAATGGTAGATCTAGATTCATTCAATACAGAGAAAGAGACTTTTAATAAATCTATGCTCTGATCCATCAATGATCCAATAATTATCTATTAAATCACATAATAATCCATAGATTTATCCATAGTATCCTAGATCTATGATTCATCCTAATATAAATAGGTAATATATATCATATCAAGAACAATAGAGAACAAAAATAACATGCCTTTAGTTTTCACAGATAAAAGATTTCAAATTCACAAGAATTGGATTTTTAAGGGAGAAGAATTGAAAAAACCTACTAATAGAGTCCCTAGGTTTGAGAGAAATAGGATCTAGAGGAATAATGAAGATATTTTGGGAGGTTTTGGGTTTAAAACTCAATTTTAATCACATAGTTTACTAAACTATACACTAATTGTGCAAGGATATTTTCCTCTTTTGGGAACCTACATAATTTGGCCACATAGTTTGGTTAACCATGTGCCAACCATGTTTTTTTCCTCTATCCCAAGTAACATTATTTTCTAGAAAATTTACATAGTTATATATAACCATGATCCACACACTATACCCTTCTAAATATAAGAAAATTTTCTTGGGGGGAACCTCATCATTTTCTATAACCATATTAAAACCATCCACCTCATTGAAGGACTCTAAAACCCTCTAAAACTATTCAGAAGATCCCAAATAATTCATCTAATCAAATCATAACAAAATAATTATCAAAGAAGACCTAAAAGTATGTCATAAGGTACATAAAAATTTCATTCCATTATAATCTCCCCCTTTATGGAATTCTCATCCTCAAGATGTGTCTTTAGAGTTCATTCTAAAATAACTCAGTCCATTAAGATCATATATCAAATTACCACTCCCAAGTCTCCTATAGGGTTCATACATTCTTCCAAAAAACTTGAACAAGTGGTACCATATTTCCCCTTAGCACTTTATTAATCTAGTCTACAATCTGCACTAGGCATTCTACAAATGATGCATTTGGTTCCAACTCAATGTACTCACAATTGATCATATGCACGTGGTTGAGCTCAAACCTCTAAACCTAAGAGAAATATAACACATTATGAATACCTTGATATTTTAGAGGGATTTAAAAATGTTTGGTCATTTTTTATATATTCTTGGTTATCCTAAATGGTCCTATAAACCATGACACCAACTTCCCTTTCCTATGCAAATGGTGATTCCCCAACTGAGGTGACACTTTCAAGAAAACCCAATCACCTATAGAAAACTAAAAACTTCTATCCTTTGGTTGGAATATGAGAATAATATACTATGAATGGAAACCAACCACTTACTGATCAACTAAACCCTCTCAGTAGTCTCCTTCACCATACTCAACCCAATGCCAGATTCCTCACCCTCCTCATGCCAACACAATGTTGAGCAACATGACCATCCATAAAGAGCTTCAAAATGTTCCATATAAATTGAATAATAGAAAATATTATTTTAAGAGAACTATACTAAGTCCAAATAATCATAACACACTCCCCTGAAGTCCAGGATGTATTCCCAAATAATAACCTTAAAGATCTAGATCATTCTCTCCGTCTATCTACTAGTCTACAGATGATACTTTATACTCAGTTTTAACTGAGTCCCCAAGGCATTCTTAAATAACTTCAAAAATGTGATGTAAAACACATATCCTTGTTTGATATGATATTGGAAGGAAATATGTATAGTCATACAATCTCTGGGACATAATTCTTTCCCAAGTTATCTACTAAGTGAGTCTATTAGATCATCAAGAAATGTTCTACCTTATCCAACTAATAAATCATCTCCTAAAAAAAATATCATCTTCTAAGGGTCCTAAGAAACCACATAATGAAGTAAATATTCACCTCGTCCCAATTTCATATAGATTTAGAAATAAATTTAATCAAACCTACAAATCATTGATGCTCTTCCTTAATACTCTGATAGGCCGGGAAACGAGAGAGTCTCTCTTCATTCTCAACCACTAGAAGCATCATCTGAAATCCTGATACATATTCATCAAACATGGGTAAACTACCCACTGAGAGGTATAAGAGTCCATCAATACATATTACCTCATAGAATCTAGGACTATAAATATCCAATTAACATATATCACATTGTCATAGTTTATTGACCATCCTAGAATTGGGTCCCTTTATGCCAACCGTTCCTGCATCACTAATCATTTTGGGTCCAACTTTTGGATAACCTTTTCTCATTCCCATAATTTCAATTTGATAACCAAGGGAGTACATGTAACCACCCCTAATTCCTCAGATACATCCACTGACCATTCATATAAAAATCTCATCATCCTACATTCCTAATTTTAAGGTATCTCTCTATACTATTACGTTTTCCAACTAAATGAATCTACAATGATATTATATTTAACTAAAGAATAAGATATCTTAAAATAAAATTTCTACAAATATTCCACCCAATGACTCTATCATAGATTTAATTCCTGCTAAGAAAAGATGTAATACAAGCACTTGTGTTCCATATAGATGATAAATCTCTCATTAAATAGATAATTATGAAAACACTTAAGGGAATGAACCACAATATCCAACTACATATCATGTGTAGGGTAGTTTAATTCATGAGGTTGTAGTTGGTGATATCCATAAGCTATTAACTAGTCTATATGAATTATCACTACTCCTAAATCAACACATGAGGCATCACAATAAGCCACACATCTAATCCTAGACTTAGGTAAATTCAAAATCAAAGTAGATTTCAATATTCTATTAGCTCTAGGAATTCCTCTTCACACTAGTCTATCCGGTAAAACTTTAACCCCTTCTTGGTAAGCACAATCATAGGTGTTTCCAAATAAGAGAAGTCCTAAATAAACCTTTTGCAACACCCTACTAAACCAAGTAATATACTAATATTAAATACATTTCTAGGTCATAACCACAACATTACAACCTATACCTTATCTAAGTCCATAAAAATTCCATTCTCAAATATCAAATTCCTAATAAAATGTACCTCTTGGATCCAAAAGTGACACTTTTATATTTTGAAATAGATTTGATGTAAAGACCCTGACCTTAATATCCTTGATATGATTGCTACTTTATTAAATTGTCAATAGATATAAGGAATCATATCCTCAAGGACCAAATAGTTTATTAGTCATGGTAAATTAGATACATACATAAATCTCACATTTCATTTAAAAACATTAAATAAAAAACATAGTGAAAGTAAATATTATGCATCCTTGAACTCATTCAAACATTCCTTCATCATACTATAGGGTAAGAAAAAAAAAATAAGGGTAGGATTAGATTCTTAGTGAGGGTTATGTATAATGGAATATATCTTGTGTAAATAATTCATAATCACAATTTCAAGGTAAATAACTAACAAAAATACCATTTATTCAATAACTTGAGAATGAAGAATAATATGGATGGAATAACTGAAGATCAATTGATGATATATAAATTATCACATGATCTTAAAATCTTATACATAGATATTATTCAAAATAATCAGATATAAATTTATAAATGATTTCATAATGATGGAATTCACAATTCCAAAAATCTAAAACTTACTATTGAGGCCTTATTCCAAGAAAGTTTATACTATGGGTAGGCATACACCAAAAAAACATTTAATAAGGCTATAAAAATGGTTTTTCTCATGATACCTACCAATTAATCTATGGGATATGTAGTTCTAATCCCCACCCATCACTTAATAAGTAAAATTTATTCCTCATATATTTAATGATCAATTTAATTCATAAAAATATTCTTTATCAATAAAAATTCATATTGAGTGAAGAATATAGAATACCAATAATTTTCTCAGTCAAACTAATCATAAAATATCCAGAGAAAGAATAAGTATGGTATCATTATAATATAGCCCCAGTGGAGAATTAAAGGGTTATTATTATTTATGAATATAAATACCATAAAATATCATTAAAAACATCATTGAATAAAACATATTATTCACTTTGCAAATAACTTTTAAAAACAAAAAATTTCCAGAATATTTTGGGAAAATTTTCTTTGAATATAACCATGAAATTATTTAAATAAATCCTCAAAACATTTATAATTAATTATGTTGGGAAATTAAATTCATGCCATTTTGGTTAAAAAATATTCTTTTAACACTTTTGTAAGAAAAGTAACAAAGTAAATCATTCAAAAAATGATAAGAATATTCATTTTAAAACATTTTTTAAAATTTAAACATGAGTAAAAATGTGTTTAATGAATCATTATATAATAGTTAAAATATTATTTAAAACATTTTAAGGAAAATATGGACATGAAAGAAAAAGATTCCCAACCGGGTAGAAAAACAAATTCGGTTTTCCTTAAAAAATTATCTTGATATCTAGAGTACTTAAAGAGAGGAAAAGGAAATAAAAAATTTCAATTTACAGAAATAAAAAAAATATATGAAAATATATTGGTTTTAAGATATAAATATAAAATATTTCTCCAAGTGGAGACTTAAACATAAACAATCTCAAATAATTATAATATTATGAAATAAACCCTTACCACTTTGGTAACTTTCAAATCATAACCCCCATGAAAGAAATAAATTAAAATGAAACATTAAATAACATTAATATAAATATATTATTTATATAACATATCAAATGGTTAGTATATACACCTCATAAAATAATATAGGTGTATAACATAACGTATGTCCCAAAGAAGACAAATTTAGATAAAGAGCCCTTACAAAATCATAACATTGAAGTGATAATTAATAAATGAAGTGATTATGTATAAAAAATTTAAATTAACATAAAACAAGGGTAAATATAATATAATAAAATCACAGGTCATTTCACACATAATCATGGCATAAAATAGTCAATGAATTAGAAGTATAACCCAACGAATGAAAATTGAGTTAAGAAACCCCTTACTCTAGGTCCAAATTCCTTCGAATGTGTTCAGAACTCGAGTATAATAAATATATATTTATTATAAATCTATTATAGAACCATAATAATATATATCATACCATAAATTATTTACTTATAAAATCTTATCACCCATTTATTAATAATTCTTTATTAAAATCATTGTTCTGAGTGATAATTGTTTTGTTTCTCATGTATGTTTTGGTTTGATAATTTTGGTCCTTTTACTTTGATCACAGTTCCATAATATTAAATTTTTTAATAATGATATAAATATCATATATATTCATTAAATATATCCTTATTACCATCCTTATAAAATATAAATGAAAAACAGATCACATCGCTTTACGGAGGTGGTAGCCCACGCGTACGCATGAGTAACATTATCATCTTCTAACAGATTGTAAGGTTAGAAGGTATATATAATAATATAATTATATAATAATTTTTATTTCATATATATCATATAATTTCATTAGTTACATATTTATATCAATCCATGTAAATTGGTGATGAAAAACCAATTACATCGCTATGTGGAGATAGTAAGTCATACATACACATGAGCGATGTTTTAAATTTTCATAAGTTGGAAAAGAGATAAAATATTATTTTATAATAATAATAATAACATATAATTATATTTATGGTACTATATATATTATTTTTGGTTGGATACAACACTTTAATATAAAGTATAATAAAATATAATCTTGAAACAGTCGGTACCGACAATTACCTCTTCTTTGGTATAGTTTTTTTATATATCCTCTTAAGGGACCTAGGTTTAGTTTTTTGGAAGAGAAATAACCACTATAACTTGGATAAGGATGTTTAAAATGGTATTTAACATATTTTAGTTGATCTATGCTGCTCAAAGTGGAGTAAATAAAAGCTATAAGTGGTGTCCTTTTATAAGTGAGGGTAGGAGCATTCTTGGAATTTCATAAAGTATTAAATTAATATAATTTTTTTTATGTAAAAATAGATATAAATTGATTTAATTTAAATATAATATGAGTACGATCCTCAATAATCTCTTAAAATAAAGTTTGGATAAGTTTTGGTTGTTTTTTAACCCCTATCTTCTAGTTTTAACCCCCGTAACACTGTTTAAAATTATAATAATTTTAAAGTTTTCTACCTTTTAAAGGTCAACAATGTTACCATAAAAGAAAAAAACAAAACCTAAATGGAACATGGTTAATATTTTAAACCATATAAAACTCATTTTTCCATATATAATATTTTTATGAATTTTAAATCAATTAATAAAATATTATTTAATATAAAATGTCATTAATATAATTTTTGACACCATTCATTTAATTTGACTTTAAATACATCAATAAAAATATATAATTATAATACAACACTTTAAAATGTCCCTAAAATTTCATATGTATGTATAAAATTCAGGTAAAATAATAATTAATCTAATTTGTATTACTTTTATTATTTTTAAAATCATTTATTTTATTTTTCTATTAATTGGATAAATATAGTTTCGGTGTTGCATAACTATTTAAGCTAATTATTCAAAAAAAAAATTTAAAATAAATTACCATGATAAAAAATTCAATAATATTTCATATAAAATTTTATAACTAAAAAATAGTTGTATATATACCTATCACAAAATATTAAAGATATTAAAAGTGGAAAGGTGATTTTTTGTCTTTATCTTTCACTTAAAAATTATAAAGGTCAAAATCATAGAAAAATGGAAGAAAAGGTAAATTTCTTAAATTTTTGGTGATTATGGATGAAATAAACTCATACAATGAAATTAATTCAAGTGTTTTCTTGAGTTTTAATGCCTTATCACAATATTTTTAACCTTAATTACCCGATTTACACTTTACTAAGGTGATAAATCTTACTACATTTACTATTCATAATGTCTAAATATAAAAGAGTCATATTTTTAATTTTTTTAATTCCTAATTCAATGTATGGAATCCATTTTTTATGATTTAATTTCTATAATTGTGATAAATTAATTTAATATTAAAACACAAAACACAACAATAATTAATTTTTCAAAAAAATTTCTTTTATGTATAAAAATGTTTTATACTAAAATTAACCATAAAATTGATTAAAATTAACTTAATCGGATTATTAATAATACAATAGAACTAATATTACTTTTAAACCACTTTAAAACAAAACAGAACTTTTTAAATACTTGAAACAAAAATACATTTTCAATGAAAATTAGTATTTTTACTATTCACTAGAAAATCATTTTTTCTATAAAATCCTTAAATTTCACCCTAAGTTAATTTTTATATGATGATTTCTAAAATTATTTTAAATTTATAAAATAAAATTTATAAAAGTGTCAAAAATTATTTATAATTCCAACACACAAAATAAAAAATAAAACTATTTTTTAAGTATAAATTGATTTTATTGAAAATCAAGTACTTATTTATTATTATTAAATACATTATATAAAACTCTTATATATAATTTTATTAAGTGGTTAATATTATTCATACCCTCCAATTCAATGGTTATGTTATAATGGTCATATTTAAATAATAATATGTCATGGTTTGTTTAAGCTTAGTGTTGAATGTTGTATAGGATATCAAACATAGTGTTATTTTATAATATTAGGGTGTTATATTTACCCCTACAATAAATTGAGTCCTATAAATTTAAACTTATGATCAGTAAAAAAGGGTTTAACATTTTAAAATTCCATTTTAGAAAACCAACATCATAAAAAAGGGTTAATAAAACTTCCCCTTAAAAAGGGAATGGAAAATATAAAGGTCATTAGGAATAACAAAAAACAAGGTTTCCAAATAGGATAATGTTAGTGGGAAGTAAAAATATGCACATGGAGTAAAAAAATTATGTTTAAGGACTAATAAATAGTGATAGAGAACATGGTCAAGATAAAGTTAACATCTACAAAACTATAAATCAATAAGGTTTGAAAAAGACCATTGATTCATCGGTAATGAATTTAATAGCACATTTTTTTTTTCAAAATCCTTTTTCCTATATTTGTATAATTATTTTATAATATATAATAAAAATATAAGTAAATATTATTACTTTAAAAGTATAATTTCATCCTTTAATCAATCTCCTCTACATTCTCATCCTTTTATCCAAATGATGAGTATTCAAGATGATTTTTTCATGATTATAGCACTAATATAAACATATAATAGACCACATGATTCTAAAAAATTATATCAAGATATTATTATAGTTTAAAAAAATTAAAAAAATGGTTAACACAAGGTAATATAATTCCCAAAAATGATTACACCTTAATATTAATCTCTAAATCCAAATTTAAACTTATATTATTTCATAAATAAATAACCTTACTTCCAAAATAACTTCAACATTAAAAAATTCAATTGTGTTCTTCCCAAAAAATATTTCATGTTAAACCACATGTTAAACCTAAGGGTTACATATACCTTATCCCAATGAAACATCTCCAAAAATATCATTAACCATCTAAAAATCCTAAAAATTAAAAAATATTTGATCCTATAATATGTTTCCAAAAATTAACATAATATTTATTCACCACATTTTTTAAGTAAAAACAATGTCATGCTAACAAGGGAATCATGTAGGTAAGTGTTAGGAACTTCACTCTTGTCACCCTTTAGTTGTGGGTCAAATCCATGTGGCCTTTTCGGATGCTATGAGTTATCACTTGAAATTAAGGTAGTCTATTTTCTAAAAATATATTAATACACTTCCTATAATGTTCCCAAAAATATGATTACAATACTCAAAATAACGTCAATCATAAAATAACTTTTTAACCATTGTGGTTTTCTATAAAACTTATTTATACCAAAATATAAATAATATAAATTGGATATTATTATATTAACATTAATGGTCATATTAAACCTAAATGTTATCAATAAATTTAAACTTATTTGCAAAAAATATAAAATCATTCTTCCACAACTAACCTTTACACTAAAACACATACTAAACTAAAGGGTTTTGTTCCTTAAATTTCTCCAAAAATATAATTAGTTTTCTTAAAATACCATAACATAAAACCTAAAAAGGGGTATCTTTGCCTTTAAAATTATTATCAACCTTTTAATTATCAAACCAAGTCACTTTAGGTTCATCCCATATAACTATTTAACATCATAGGTTTCTATAGGTTTTATTCTCTCATCCATTATAATGATTCATAAAGAAAATGTGAATTATCCCAAAAATATACCCTAGAAGTGTGAAACCAAGTGCATAGTAAGGGAACACTCGTTATGCTCTGGAATGATGGCCAAGATATACTTGACTAACTATTTTTGGGGTTATTACCCCTATATGAATCTATAACAAAACCATATCTACGTGTAGTATCCAAACAAGGATGTATTGCTAAGAAAACCACATAATCTCTAACTCACCAAAATTGTAGGATATTATCACATACTTAAACTTATCCTCAAAGTTATTCATAGGGTTATGTTCCATAATCTATGATTACCTTAATCTAATTCACAAGGTTTCTACTAAACTTCTTATGATACCAACTATAAATACTCCGACCCTAGTAGCCTAGAATCAATGGTTATTTTATTACATTATCACTAGATACAAGGAATCACATCCCAGAGGAACAAATAGTTTAGTAGTATTGGTAAAAAAGATACATACTTTAATATCACATTACATTTGAAAACATAAAATAAAAAATATATTGAAAGTAAATATTATTCATCCTTGAACTTATTAAAAGATTTCTCCTTCATATCCTGGAGAAAGGAAAAAAATAGGGGTGAACTCATATGCTAATTAAGGGTTACATACAATATAAGATATCATGATTAAATAAGGAATAATCAATATGGAAAGGTAAATAACTGAAAACACAATCCTTTTAATCAATAAACCGAGCATGAATAATAATATGGTGGGAGTAAATAAAGATCAAATGATTATATGTAAATAATCACCTGAGATTGAAACTTATATATGGATATTATTCAACATAATCATATATAAATTAATAAATAATTTTATAATAATGGAATGCATAATTCTGGACATATGAAACTTACCGTTGAGGCCTTATGCCAAGACATTTTAAACTATGGGTAGGCATACACCAAAAAACCCATTTAATAAGGCAAGCCAGCTAGTTTTTCACATGAAACATACCGATTCATCGAGGGTCTATGTAATTTCAAGACCATAAATCACTTAATAATTACAATTCATTCCTCATATATTGAATGGTCAATTTAATTCATAAATAATATTCATTACCAAAAAATGTTCATATTGACTGAATAATACAGAATATCAATACTTTACTCAGTCAAACTGATCATAACCCATCCAAATAAAGATTAAGGATGGTATCATTACAATATATCCCTATTGAAAAATAAAAGGGTTTTTATTTTGGATTAATATAATTACCATAAAAGCTCATTAGAAACATTATTGAGGAAAATAAACTTTTCACTATAAAAATAACTTTTAAAAACTAAAAATTTATAGAATATTAAGGAAAAAATTTCTTTGAAATGAACCATGGAAACTTATAAATGAAACTTCAAAATATTGAGTGGTTATGATGGTGGGAAATTTTGTTAATGCTGTATATGTTAAAAACATTTATTTCACACTTTTATAAGAAAATTAAAAAAATATCTCATTTTGAAAAATAATAGAAAGATTACTATTAAATAATTTTTTAAAATTTAAAAATGTGTAAAAATATTCTTTAATACATTTTAAGGATAATATGAACACAGAAGAAAAATATTCCTAACCGAGTAGAAAAACAAAGTTTGTTTTCCTTAAAAAAATTATATCGGTATCTTGAGTACTTAATGAGAGTAAAATGAAAGAAATTTTTTTAATTTATATAAATAAATATATGAGAATAAAATAAATTTGTTTTAATATAGAAATATCAAATATTTCCCTCAGTGGAGACTAAAAAATAAACAATCTCAAATAATGATGAGATTGTGAAATAAACCCTTAACACTTGGTAAATTTTGAATCATAGCCCCATGAAAGAAATAAAATCGAATGAAATATGAAATACCATTAATATAAATTGATTCATGATATAACATATCAAATTTTCATTAGATACACCTCATAAAATAATACAGGTATATAATAAAACATATGTCCCAAAGAAGATAATTTGAGATGAAAACCCTATTAAAGATCATAACATTGAAGTGATAATTAATCAATGAATATATTATGTATAAAAAATTTAAATCCACACAAAATTTTTTAAATAAAAAATAATAAAATTATAGGTCATTTAACACATAATCATGGCATAACATAATTAAAAAGTTGAAGTATAACCCTATGAATGAAGATTGAGTTAAGAATCCCCTTACCTTAGGTCTTAATTCCTTCATATGTGTTAAAAAATCCTTTATAATAAATATATATTTATTATAAATATATTAAAAAACTATAATGATATATATAATACCATATATTATTTACTTATAACCATTAATCACCAATTTATTAACAATTCTTTATTAAAATCACTATTCCAGGCTAATTTTTTTTGTGTATGTTTTTGTTCAATAGTTTAGATCCTTATAATTTTATCATGGTTAATTAATATATATATATATTATTAATTATGATATAAATATAATATATATTCATTAAATCTATCCTTATTACTATACATGTAAAGCCTAAATGAGAAATGAATCACATCTCTTCATGGAGGTGGTAGTCCACACGTACGCATGAGCAACATTATCATTTTACAAAGGATTGAAAGGATATAAGGAATATATGATATTATAATTCTATAAGAATATTTATGTCATAAATACCATATAATTTCATTATTTCCATCTTTATATCCATCCATGTAAAGTGGTTTTGAAAAACAAATTACACCGCTACGTGGAGATGATAAGATGTACGTACGCACGAGCGATATTTTCACTTTAATAGGATGGTAAATAGATAGAATATGGTTGTCCCATTATCATAATAAAATATTTTTATATTAATTATTATTTAAATATTATTTTATTATTTATACAATTCATTACGAGGAAATTGGAGAAGAAATAAACTTAAAAGAGTTGGTAAAGGCAACTACCTTTTCTTCAGTAGACTTCTTTTATATTTCCTCTTAAGGGGCCTATGGTTTGTATTTTGGAAGATAAATAACATCTATAACTTGAATAAGTATGCTTAAAATGGAATTTTATATGGGTTGGATTATCTAGGTTTATCAAAGTGGTGTAAAGAAAGGGAGAAGGGGTGTCCTTTTATAAGTAAGGGGAGGGGAATTCTTGGAATTTGTTAAAGTATTTAATTAATATAAATTATTTTTATGTAAAAATGAATTTAAATTGATTTAATTAAATTTTATATTATTATGTGTCTAAATAATTTCACCCAATAAAATTTGGACAAGTTTATATTATCTTTTAACCGCAATATTTTAGTTTCCCCCCCCATTAAACCTTTTGATAATTACCACGATATTAATGTTTTATACCCTTTAAGGGTCAAGAATGTTACCATAAAAGGAAAAAAACTCATAAATGGAAAATGGTTGATATTTTAAACCGTATTACATTAATTTTACTATATATAATATTTTTATGAAATTAAAATCATTTAATAAAATATTATTTATTATAAAATATCATTAACGATATTTTTGACACTATTCATTTAATTTGACTTTAATTATATCAATAAAAAGATATGATTCAAATAGAATCCTTTAAAATATAACTAACATGATATATGTATATTTAAATTTTTCATAACACAAAAATTCATCCGATTTGTATTACTTACAATATTTTTAAAATCATTTATTTTATTTTTCTATTAATTGAATAAATAATGGGTCGACATTGCTTGAGAATTTAAGCTAATTTTTCAATCAATAAAAATTTAAAATAAATTAAATTGATAAAATAATTCATTCATGTTTCAAATAAACTTTTATAACTGAAAATAAGTTGTATTTATTCCTATCCAAAAATATTATAGATTTTAAAAGAAGAAAATTAAAATTTGTGTCTTTATCTTTCACTTAAATATTATAAAGGTAAAAATCATATTCAAATGATAAATTCCATATTTTATAAGTTTAGATGATTATGGATGAAATTAACCCATACAATTGAATTAAGTAAAGTGATGGGTTGATTTTTAATGCCTTATCACATTATTTTTAACCTTAATTACCCAATTCTCCCTTTACTAAGGTGATAAATTTTACCACGATTACTATTAATAATTCCTAAAAATAAAACGGACCAATTTAACAAATGTTTACCTTATAATTCCCAAAATTTAATCTATTTTTCAAGATTTAATTTCTATAATTGTTAGTAATTAATTTAATATTAAAACACAAAACGCAATGAAAAACAGTTTTTTTAAAAAAAAATTCCATTTAAGTGTAATAATGCTTTATACTAAATTAAACCATAAAACTAATTCCAATGAACTTAATTAGATTATTAATAATATAATAGAACTAATTTTAATTTTAAAACATTTAAAAAAATTACTTTTAATATGTTTTCAAAAAAATAGAGGTTTGAATGAAAATCAGTAATTTCACTACTAGCTGAAAAATAAATCTTTTCAGAAAAATCCCAAAATTTCACCCTAAGTAAATTTTTATAAACTCATTTAAAAAATTATATTAATTTTATAAAATAAAATTTCTAATAGTGTTATAAATTAATTATAATTCCCACACAGAAAATGAAAAATAAAACAATTCTTGAAGAAAATGTATTTTTCAAATATAAAATGATTTTACTAAAAATTAAGTACTTATTTATTATTAGTAAATACATTATATAAAAATTTTATACATATTTTCATAATTTTTTTTAACCCTATTCATACCAAAAAAATAAATAGTTATATTATAATGGTCATATTTAAATAATAATATTTTGTAGTTCATTTAAGTTCGGTGGTGTGTGTCATATATACTATGAAACATAGTGTTATTTTAAAATAGCAGGGTGTTGAAGATGATGTGGTTGAATTGTTCTAAAAATAATATTAAAGTTTCTGTCATTCATCTTCAAGGTATATGATTATATGAGGATATCATCAATGAACACTACAATGAAGGATCAAGATATAGATGAAAGATCCTATTCATGCGAGCTGTGAACATCGCTAGTGAGTTTCTCAGCCCAAATATTATAAAAAGATACTCATATAATATTTATCTAATATTTAACATTGTATTAGGAATATAATCCTCTCTAACTTGAATCTTTTGGTAACTTGATCGTAGTTCATTCTTAGAGAACCACAGGGCTCCCCATAACTGATCAAACAAGTCATCGATACTTGGAAATGGGAATCTATTATTCAAGGTCACTTAGTCCAACTTCATGCAGTATACACATAACTATATAATACCATTTTACTTATTTTTTAACAAAACTAGAGCACATGAATAAATTTTCTTAGTATGATAAAACCCTTTTCATCTAAATCACTGAGTTTCACTTTGAGTTCTTTCTACTTAATCAGTACCATACGATATAGAGGAATCGATATAGGTTGGACTACTAGAACATGTTCAATATCAAATTCAACTCCTCAATCTAAAGGAAGCCTATATTTTTAATTTATAATGACATCCTGATATAGGTCCACTATAGGAGTAAAATAAGATGAAGCTACTACCCAACCTTTCAAAAGAACCATGCCCGCTACCTAAATTATAATAAATCCAACTGACTCACGTACTGTCTAAAACATATTATTCAACAGTAAATACAAACTTCTCACCCTTGGGCATAGTAAATGGTTCTCATATCCTATAGAAGTTGATGTACGTTCGATAACTAGTCAATCGGTCCATGCCAAAAATTACATCGAAGCTAGTCATATCAAGAATCATGAAATCCCAAAATTTCCATAGCTAAAAACTACCATGGGACATTACTGATATCTCAAGAGATGATTCAATTTCTTCACCAAGGGTGTGTCAAGAGATAAAAACTCAAAGGATAATCTGACTAGTAATTCAAGACTAATAACAATTTTATCATATATAATGAATGGGAAGATCTTGAATTGACACCACAGTTTTGAATGTTGGATAATCTAAATTTTTTTAGCCTTTTATATCTCATTCCCAGCAAAGAGTGGATCAAAGAAAAGAAACTTCATGAAATGAGTAGAGTTGGTAGACACTGACATCACCCATTCTGAACCTCCATAATCTTCTATTCATGATCCATCTTTATCATATCTAGTAATAACTCCTTGAATAAGATATTATTGAAGGTCTCCTAAGTAAGACTCTCACATCTTCCCACCTAGTTCATGACACACCAATACCTCTTATAGGGTCTCTGAATCATGAAATCTAACAACATTACCCATCAATCCTCTAGGGTATCCACTAGATCAAAGATCTTCTCAATGAAATCAATCCAATCCTCAACATCCCATGGGCCTCCAGTGCCTTGGAAGGACTTGGGATGCTAAAACTAAAAGTCCTAGGTGTAATATACCATTGTTATAGAGACTCCTATTCCTTGAACATGGACTATGTAGAAGACTCTATGCTAGAGAAAATATGCTTCATGAACCACTAAAGTGATTATATTAGCATGCTTAGTTTCATCCTCCTATTCATCTAGTGGTAGAATAGGGGTGTTCTCCCTTGTGAGAGAACTATGAACTACTTCTGTTGGTGCTCCCCTTAGACATATTATAGGTAGCATTGTTTGTAATACCAATATATTCTTAGAATTCATATAACAGTTTACTTTAGATAACAACCTAATAATTTTATAGGCACACATCATATATTTCTATAAGAAGACCTATCTTAGGCGTCTACACATGAATATAAGGTATAACCCTCCAAGAACTACCCAAATATTATGCCTCATCCTCCATACCTGCATGTTAGTTATAGTCATATATATATAAAACAAGCATGATCAAGTTAAAACGATCCAAATTTTACCATATATATATCACAAAAGCACAAAGAACCTATAATAACATTTAATTAAATAAACTATTTTGGATAAAAAACAATAGGAATATATGAAATGTGATCCTTCATTCCTTGTCATGATGTATGAATAAACTATAATCCTATAAATTATGACAACAAAAAATATCCCATATCAACATAAGGTTGTAAATCTGTAACTATAATAGCAATCTCATAACTGGTAACTTAGAGGTCTATCACATAATAGTTGTCTAGACACTTACACGACTCCCCTAATTAAGTTCCACAGAGCCTAACTCCATTCTACCTTGCCACAAATATAGTCAAGAATAAATTAAAAGGAAAACATTATTTGATACCACTTTGTGATACACCAAACCAAATCACCAGGTCTAGGCTAGATTGCCACATGACCACCTGTACACCTCCCCGTATACAATAGGTTGCTAACTAGTTGCAAGGTTCTGAACAATGAAGTGAGGAGACTATACCCAAAATATAAAAATCCTTACATCTGAATCACATTAATAAAATAATAATAATATAAAAGAGAATAATAGAACTAAATAATAATAATGTTTAGTAGATGAAATGTTAGGTATTCTAGAGACATGTAAGATAAAATAAACAAGGACCCCTATTATGGAAAGTCAAATGACAGAATAAGAAAGTAATAGGAAAATAAATAAATAAACTATGGTATCACTTCAGAGTCCATCAAGGTATCACCTATGAAAACCAAGATCCATCTCCTCATCTCCTTATCACTAGGCCCTTTCTCTTTCCAAGATCCCTAATCATATATTCTGCATGTGCATCAAGATTATCATGAAGGGTGTGGTAATTAACCTAGTAGTACACCACCAATACAACCTTTACATAAGTTCACATGCATAAGATGTGTATTCCATGAAAATAATTAAACTCAAAAGCAAACATCAATCAATTATGTTATATGAGATCGTGCTCTAACCAAATTTCCATGAACCCTGACTGTATCTACTTATCTCCATGTTGGAAGTACAATCATAATGGAATTCATGATCATGGGTCAGCCACAAGGGAAGCATATATGTCTATGAGTATCCATATAGACAAAAAGTCTCAGGTTAGACCACAAGGTTATCAAGCCCCATCTCTGTCACATGTATGGTCATAAGGTTATCATACCCCATTCCTATCACAGGTCAAGATACAATGCCATCATACCCAATATTTACCTCAGGCCATACCTCAATGCCATCATACCCATACCCTATCTTGTGGCCAAACATCATCATCATCATCACATATCGCACGTGACCCCCCTATAATGGATAACCAAGAAATGGGGATCCACCCATCATTTATTACAAGAATAAAAATCTCCAAATTCCATAAATTCACACACAACAGGTCATAACACATATAAGAACAACATATCATTTCAAGCATGAGTCTCAGTAGCCACACACACACATGTTATAAACATAAAACATGGGTCTCATGGTCTTCACACACACACACACACACCTATGATCAACGTCAAACATAGGTACCAAACACACACACACACAAGTGATCAACATCAAACATAGATCTCATGGGCTACACATGAACACACATGCGATCAATATTAAGGAAACTACTTTATAAAATGGCTCTACATGGTAGGGAATTTCCTTCCTCAATTTCATTGATTCAAAATGGTAATATCCACTAAGATTTATCACCCTAATAAATATAGTGTGCTAAGGATTCTTAGAACCAATACCAATTCATCATAAATGGGACTATAAAACAAGATTCAAGAAAAAGAACATGATAATAACATGAATTTTATTGGGATTTCACAATTATATTCACTATAAATGGTAGATAAATATATTTTTGAGAGATAGAAAGAAATTATAAATAGACATGGTCTTCTATCCTTCAACAATCCAAGAATTATTCATTAGATCACATAAGAATCCATGGATTTTTCCATATTATCCCAAATCTATGATTAATCCCAAGATAAAGAGGTAATATCTAGTGAGATTAAGAATAATAGGGAATAATGATCACATACCTTGAGTCTTTACAATCCAAAGCCTCTAGAATCATTAGAATTAGATTTTTAATGGAGAATAATTGCCAAAAACCACCATTAGAGTCCCTAGGTTTGAGATACCTAGGTTTAAAAGGAAGAATTAAGAGATTCAGGGAGGTTTAAAGTTTAAAACTAAATTTTTGGATTAATTAAAACTCTCTATATGGTTTTTCCACACATTTTATAAAACCATGCACCAACCATGTAAGGATATATTCCCATTATGTCCAGTCGCATAGTTTGGAAGCACGGGGGTAAACCAAGAACCAACCATGCATTTTTTTTATATCATGATTCACACATTTTACAAAGAAAATTTATATGGTAATATATAAACATGTTCTATCAAGTATACCTATTCAATAAGACACATAGTTTCTTAGGGATAACCACATGGTTTCCCCTAATTATTCTCAATCCGTTAACCCTATTAAAGGAATTTAAAAACCTCCAAAACCATCTATAGGATTTCTAACACTTAAACCAATAATATCATAATTCAAAAACACTCAATGAAGGGATTAAAATATTTAATAAGTCGCCTATAAAGTTTAGGATGTTATATCTTTTCCTGAAATGTAAACTCCATGGAATTTTATAAAAATCCTTTAGGTATTTAGAATAATCCTATAATATAGAATTAATAATCATCCATCCTAATAACCCTAGGTTTTAGTGAGCATGACCATATCATTAGAGAATCATTTTTGAACTTATCAACTAAATTTCATTTTTCCGGTTTAAACTTTTACCTTATTGTACTATTAATATAGTAACAAAATCTAGACATCATATGCCCAGTTCATCTATTCTCAACATTTTGAGAATATTGGGTAAATCTTTCTTGAATTAATTCACATTATTGGAACATTTACATAAATGATAATATAATAAATTCCCTAACCATAACAATTGATTTTATTCTCCCTTAAATCATGTTATAAAATTAAAAAAAAATCATAAACCATGTGTATTAAAAACACCCATCTCATTTTTTAAACAACAATTGTTTACATGCTCTCTTTAAGAGAAAAATGAGATAATACACATCTTATGATAAGTTCACCTAAACTTGAATCATCAAAGTTATCAAGGAATTAACTCCTTTTCTTAAATTATTCAAGTCTCATTCTTAAATTATTTTCTTTTTATAACCTTTTATATATTTAAAACTCTTGTAAATCATACAGTTGATATCATTTATTTGTCTGAAAAAAAAAATTTATTCTATAACCAATACATATTTTATGAAATATTTAGTCTCACTGAGTCATTAACTTATTAAATCATATTGGATATAAATTGTAATGCCCAATAATATTGAGTATACGAGACTAAAATTATATAAATTATTGACGTACCCAATCATATTGAGTACATTCATAAAGGCTAAGATTCCTTTGGTCATTTTTCGTATAATGTTTTTGAAATATTAAGTGAATTATTCTATGCTTTCATAATCATATAGATTCATATGTCGAACAATTTCAACACTTCATTACTCAAGATTAGGTATTTCATTAACACATTGAATTTTCATCTTTATTAAGAACTTTTCTAAGCTTATCATTTCAAGGATTAATCCCAAAGTTTAGTTTAATAGAAATGATTTTATTTATCTATAAAATAATATTTAATAAAATGTGTATCATGTTTTATAATTCATTTAATGAGGAATTTTTCTAAATGGTATCCCACTAAAATTATTACCCCTTTTAATATTCATCATACCAATTAGTGGTCCAAGATCCATATTTCACTAACTAGTGACCTTGTTTTGGTATGAAACTCATCAATTTAGTTTTTTTATAGGATTTCATACAAATAATATTATATATGAGTTTCTGATAGTTGAGTGAAAAACTATTTTTCCAATCCCTCATATTAATAAAACTAACTCTATTCATATGGTATCCTAACCCTTATGGTTTCTTACCCATGTGTAACCTAAAGAAAATATCAAAAATAAGCTAATATAATGAAATAGAAAGGCATCCCTCTTTAGTCTAAAACTATAAAATGATGTTCAAGTGTCACCCATTACTTTATTTCATTACACAAGATAATATAGGTGCACCTCACATTAGCCTGAGACAACCTATTTAGATGATCAAGGTCTTGAAAAGTTCCACTTTAGAAAGAATCTAACACGTTGTATTTAAAGAAGATTTAATCTCACCATCTTATCTCATGTTATTCCATTTTATATATGCATGATTCTAGTAACTTTTAGTTTGGAATCCTATTCCATCCACCAAACCTATATTTTCAAACCATATTGATGTGTTACTCTTTACGAAACCCACAAGTTTGTGTTGCTCATAAGAAAATAGAAGTCAAGTATATCCATACATATTTATATCCATCATATTCATAAGGTATGTGAAGTTTTCATGTAAATACATAGAGTTTTATGAGATTAATAACCTCTATATGAGTAATCCCAAAGTTCCATATATCCAACTTGATTCACCTTTATAGAAAAGGTGTAATCCACCAAGCTAGTAGGTAGTACAACACCAACTCCCTCTACCTAAGAAGACTTTACTCAAGTGGGATTTTAATTCATCATAACTCTAAAAAATAATATTAATAAACTATATTCAATAACTAAATTCAATTTTATAACTTTAATTATAAACCAAGTTCAATGTAGATGAAAAAATAAATTCATTTTCATACCAAGAACGTAATGAAAGGATCTATTTTCTAGAAGAATATTAACATTTAAGCTAAATCATACAAAATTAATAATAAAAAAAAATTATAATTATAAATAAATAGGGGATAACCATTTAAATAAATGAACAGTTCAAATATTTAAACATGAGATAACCATTTATGAAAAATTCATAAAAAAATAAAGCTATAAATATATTATAAGTATGCTTATCATTATGAACATTCTATAATCTTGAATATATACTTTTTATATTCATTACAATATAAACTATTTCATATTATTCATTATATGACACTTCATTTTAAATATATGATATTTTATGAATTATAAACAATTTTATAATCCAATTTATATTATGTAACCCTTTTACATAATCTAAATATCATATACATATTTCATTATTTGAGCCTTTGATCAATACCTTTTGATGTAGTCTAAATAATATCTAAATATGGCCCCTTTAATTTGAACACCTCAAATTTAATTAATTATGAACATTGATAATTATAAATATAAACTCTTTTATACTTTGGCATATTTTTTAATTTACAAACACTTTATAAATTACCCCTTATGATTTATAAATAAACTATTTTATTTTCAAGGTATTCTATATAATTTTTCTAAAAGGTATTTTAATTTAACATTTAATATTCGGGAAAAATATTCATAAAAAATTAATTAATTAATTAATTATTAACTTTTATAATTAATTAATTAATTATAAATTAAATATTCCCAAAATACATTTTAACATGATTTATAAAGATTTTATAAACCATTTAATGTTTTTAAAAACAATTTTTAATTTTTTTTCTATTTATTATTACATAATAGGGGTGACCTACGTGATGGTAAAATCCTTTACCTTTATGTTGGAAACCTATATAAAAGTAACGCTAGAATTTTTTCTCCCATGTAAAGGTAATAATGAGATTACCTTTACGTAACCTCCTCATAAAGTTAACTTGATAATTATCTCATAAGTTAAGGTAATATAGAAAATACCTTTATA
Organism: Viscum album; assembly: GCA_963277665.1. NCBI lineage: Eukaryota > Viridiplantae > Streptophyta > Magnoliopsida > Santalales > Viscaceae > Viscum > Viscum album. The sequence continues at coordinate 1,302,872,959 of OY728161.1, forward strand.
CAGGCCAATTATATAAATTATTACCTTTACAGACACCCTTATGTGTAAAGGTACATGGGGATTACCTTTATATAGGCACATTTACCTAAAAGTAAGATTCTCTTATCATTACATATACCCCTCTATGTAAAGGTAAAACAAAAATGACATTTACATAAAAATATTATTTGTAAAGGTATCTAGGGATGACCCTTTCATATACCCCTCTATGAAAGAGTAAAATGGACTAAACCTTATGAATACCACTCTATATAAGGGTAAAATTCTATGACCATTATTCATAACTCTTCTACAAAAAGGTAATTAATTTTGTATAGAATTTTCAGAATTCAGATATGTGATGATATGTTTTTAATGATTTCTTTACTTCGAACATGATTTAATAAAAATATGATCATGGATTTCTTTGATACTGCAATAAGTATTATTTGGGATCAAATAAAAATTATTAGATCAAATGGAAGTGGTTTAATCCCTTTATTAAGAATCTAACATGAAAGAAATATGAAACTATGTTATAAATGAAATAAATAACTATTATATATATATATCATACACCATATAGCATATAAAACATCTTCATAATAATTATATAGTTTGATAAAGATCACCACGGGTAGAAAAAGGACATCCCCTCTCCATAGTGTATGCATAAGCTGACTAAATTGTTTGACGTTCAAACTAGATTATCCTTTCAACCATGGTGTTCTAGAACCTCAGTGTGTTAAAAAGGAATAAGAATAAGAGAGATATAGGTTCCAAGGAGGTTTGAACAAGCATTGTGAAAACATGAGTAAACACTTCCATCACATGATAATGGTTTATATAGGTCGTCGAAGATGCTCCTCAACTAATTACATTTATTCATGTCTTAAAATGCATGAATAAAATAATATAAACAGTATATGCATTAATCATATGAATTCTTCACCTCATTTATGTTTCATATCTTAAAAATTACTCAAAAATTATAGCCATATGAAAATAAATCTACCTAACCTTTTGAAGCTAGTGGTATGTATATTCCACGCACTCGATGTAGCCTTGCATCGTATACAGGTTATGATTTTAGGGAATATCTATTTCAAACTGACCTTAAATCTTGAAGTATAAATTATCTCAATAATATTTAAAACTTAGGTAAAGGATAGAGTTAAAATATATCTATTAATCTATATTTAATATGATATATAACCCTGGGAAGTGGAATACTATTATAGATTCATCTATTGGTAAGTCTCGAATTTATATGGTTAAAGAGTTAAAGCATGAATAAAAACTCATATCACTTTTATCATATTTACATATAAATATATTTTATTAAAATTTTAGTAAGGTTTTGGCACCCTTAACTATAATTTATTCATTGATGGAGTGAGTAAAGAGAAGAAAGCGTATATATTCTAAGTTCTAGGTTTGTTTATGAACCAATTTTTGTGGGAGAGAACATACCCGAGTGGACTCTAGATACTGAATATCTTTTATATGTGTATGAATAACTTATTTTTATATGTAGTTTATACAAATATATGATGTAATATTTTCACATTTATTGATGAGTATTTTATCTTAGATTGACCAAGATGTATCATTGTGTTTAACAATACTTTTCAAGCCCTATGATAAAAATAGGTACAGTTGGATTTATATCAATATTCCTTACATCTCAATAGGTAAACATAGATCATCATAGGAAAGTAGATATTCTATATTTATTTACTGTTTCAATATAGAAATAGGATTATTTTATGATGGTGTTTTTGATCAGTCTTTTATAGTTATCTAGGGGGAATATGTAGTGTATGTAATAGTTGATCAATAGAAGATGGTTCCTCATTCCTTATCGATTAGAAAAGCATATAAAGTTAATGAGTTGGGGATGATTTATGTTCAATAAATTTATCATATTAATTATAAATATATAAATATTATTATGGATCAATATATGATATTCACACCTTTTTTTTAGGGATTATAGATAATTTTAGGTACTCAAGTGATGTTTAGTACTCTATATCATCCTTAGAATTGTGGATAGTCTGATAAAACTATTTCTATTCTAGAGGATATATTTTCTTTATGAATTATTGATTTTAGAAAATCATGGAAGGATCATTTGTAACTTTTAGTGTTTAGGTATAAAAATATCTATAGGCGTTGATTCGAATGGATCTAGTCAAGTAATTATATGGGAGGCTTGACTGATCACATTTATGTTCGATAAATATTGGTAACGTGTCTTTAATTTTACCTATATTTTTATAAGAGACCATATATAGAGTCTAGTTGATCATAAATAATCTAGCTATGAATCAAAGTAGACAAAAAATATATGTTGATAGATGACATCGATAACTTGAATTTTGTGTCATAGATAATTTTTTCCATTGTATATCACCCTAGATTGACAGAAAATATTTCTTAAGAAGGAAAAGATAACTTCTCAATTAAAAGGACTAATTTAAATCCTTAAATATATAGGGAAATTTGTTCACTATATAGATTTTTATTCAATGTATAGTGAAATACATGATTTATATCTTGTGTCTTAGTTAAGAAAATATGAACAAGATCCCTCTAATGTGATGCACTTAGATAATGAAAAATTGGGATAAATTTTATATAGAATAAGGAATTTATCATTAATTAAAGTGAGAGGATTTTTTAATGAAATATTATTCCACTTGTGAATTTATTATCATAGAATGGATGAATACAATAGGATATATAGGAATGGGAAGTTGATATGTGGTCTCAATGGACTGGTTTATTCACTAGAGAAAATTAGTGACACTTCTCAAGGATGAAAATCCTTATGATTGAGAATTTTTAGCAGCTTTTAGATTTTTTAGGTATAAATTAAATTTTAATTTTATATATTTAACTTTATTAGGGGTTATTGATTTAAATTTAATATTAAATAGGAATTATAGATGTATTATAGGAATTTAACTACCTATTAACATATAGATTATTGTAATCAGGCTCTTAGACTCAGGTGGCTTCCATTGGGAGTCTGATTGTTAGGAGAGTGAAGAGAGAGTCACTGTGCATCTACCAAGAGGGTGGTGGTTAACAAATGGGATCCTAATGAGCCTTCAAAAGTCTAGTGGGGGTCCACTAGGATTATATAGAATATATTGGTTTCTTTTAATAAAGGGGAGACTAAAGGGTCTTTTTTCATACTTAGATGAATAGTATCATGGGAATTCCACCTCTAATCTCTCTCTCTTATTTTATTGATTTTATACTAGTGGCATATCACTAATTTCTTGAAATATCTGTAATACATAAATTATGTTGAGATCATGATGGTAAAATTTTGATTTTACCTATGATTTTAATTAATGGAAATGTGTATTTGTTACTTTTATGTTCTAATTCATTATCCTCCTTCCATTCAATTAAAATTATTAATTTTCAATTATTAAGAAGGAATTTTTCACACTTTTACAGTGTGTAATGATTATAGATTGAGAGTTAGGTGATATTAATAATTTTATTGATGTTTAATTAAGTGATTACATGTGAATAAATTTTGTGAAATGCATTATTTTGAGATGGAGTGAGATAAATTGAATGATAATAAAAAATCAATTATGAATTAATTAGATGGATTTTAATACTGAATTTAGTATTACACACATGAAAATCAATTTTATGTAAGGATAATTTAATGTGATAGTGGTTAATTTAATATTGTTAGATGAATAAAAAAGTTAATTAAAATTATATATAGTATAGATTATAATTTTTGGTGTTCATATGCTAGATTATTATGGTTTATGATTATTTTGTGATATCCCCATTGATTGTATCTCAAATTTAATTCACATAGATGATATGAGATTATTAGTTAATAATCATGGTCTGTGTAGAGGATTAAATACATGTTAAATGAGTTCTTTTTTCTATAAATTTGTGAATAATACTCCAATGATGATGATTTGTATTAAAATAATGAATTTAAAGTTTATGAAGATGTTTTATAAATTTAAATGATTTATGAAACATGTACAAGGGAGAATATTTTATTAGACATTTATTATTTTCTTTATAATAAGTAAATTTAAATATAAATAATATATTTATTTTAAAACTCATAGTATTTAGTTGGTGAAAATTAGTATTGGTACTTTTATTGATAATTGTGGATTATGAAATGAGGATTTTAATTTTAAATTGGGTTTTGAGCCACTTTTAATGTTCAAAACTAATTGAAAAAATTAATATGTATCCTAATTAATGATTTTGAGTATTAATAAAAAATTATATAAAATTGTGGATTATGAAATCTTTTAATTAATAGAGGCATAATATAGAATTTTTCATAATATGTTATGATTTTTAAAATTTTAAAATTATGAAAGTTGTATTAAAATGGGAATTGAATGACCTTGGATAAGATATTGTTTTAAAAATTGTAATATGATTTGAGATATTGAATTGTGGTTTAAAAGGGAAGTTATTATTTCTAAAAAAATATTTTTTGAATATAAGATGATGTATTTGAGATTAATTTATTGATCAAATGTTTACTAAAGGTCAGTAAATGATAAAAAATTAAAGGATATGATAAAATTATAGTCTAATTAAATACTTAATGATGTGGTAGAATTAATGATGGAATAAAAACGAAATTATATATTGGGTTGATGATTGATTAAGTATTAAATTATATAGTGAAATAAATTTTTGAAAAAATTATTTATTGATTGATTAATACATTGAATTGATTGTGATTATCTTGTGATGTGATATGGGGTTTGAACATTTGTTAAGGAAATTATATGATATGATTTACTACTATTGTTATCGTTGTACTATGTTATGAATCAGTCTTGATAAACTAATAAAATAGTGATGTAATGTGTGATACTAATGGGGGATTACCTTGTTCTATATTATACCTTGGTCTTAGTTGTATGCTGAGGAATCAATATGATATGAGATTATTGATCATTATTCTAGGATATAATCCCTGATTTAACTTTTATATTCTAATACATGTGTTTAATTATGATTCATTGAAATACATAATGAATATTACCTAGAATTTTTTGATGAAGGTATATAACTTCTTAGGGTGGATTTTCTAAAACATGATGATTTATCATGCGTAATATTATAGATTTTTAAACATGTTAAATCCATTTCCAAGTAACACATCATAAAAAAAGATCATGTTAACCTATAGGAGATCCTTAGGTCCATGGTGGTTTTCAACTAATATTTTGCTAAAAAATTGTATATAAACATCATTTATGCATACATATATTATTTATGATGATATAACTAAGGGAAAGGGTCCTTTATATGTGGATATTATAATATAGATTAGTAATATTAATGATTAAATGGGAATTTTAGAGTTATGTTGATGTGATTTTTTAAATATTTTATTATGATTTATTTTTGATATATTGAACATTATTGTTGTTTCTTGAGACATGACTTATACTTCATTTAGAATCATGTTATCAGTGAAAATTATTGGTTTTATATTGAATTTTATAGGTGATTTTATTTCCTTATTTCACTATGTATAGATGTTTATAATCTTTGTTATATATATATCATGTGATAGTTTATCTGAGAGTTAACCACTCCTTAAGAGATATATTTAGACCTCTAGTTCTAGACTCTAACCTTTGGTGATCTAGGAGAGCACATGAATACATAACTCATTTTACCTTGGTGACATGGTCATATTGAGGAGGGATACTACAAAATGGTATCAAAGAAGTTTTTATCTATATGATTTCAATATTGGGGAAAATTGTAAAAAGGAGAATATAGTTCAATACTTCATATGAAAACTATGTGTGAATTCTTATCCCCACAACCATAGTTTATGTTCAACTTACTAATGAATTATGGGATTAGATTGATTTATTCTAAATTAGATTTTAGGATATTAAATTCACCTAGATTTAGAGTGACTAGTGTGGTGCTCATTAATCACTTTGAAACACATGGACATGATATATATACAATTTCATGTAATTATACTATAATTAACACATAAGGGTGATTGATTTATGCCTTGAAACTCAAAATAAGAAAAAGTTATGAAGGATTGGTGATGAGGCGATAAGGTAAGTGTAAGAATAAAGAGAAAGATAACAAGGGTAAACAATGAATGAATTTAGATGAAACTAGTCCGAAATGAATTGATAAAAAATATATTCTATCTCATCAAGATTAACTGTAACTATGCTAAAAACTTTTGAATAAGTCATCCAAAACACCTAGCTGTCACTTAGTGATCAACCTTTCTTAGTGAACTCTTCCAAGGACTGATATGTCCATCCAACACTTAGGAAAAAGATTGTTCTTCATGGAGAAAACAAAACAAAAAAATTTATAATTAAAGTACTTTGGTTGAATCTCATAAGGATAATAATCCAATAAAATTTACCTTTTTCTTCATTAAGTAGTGTACAGATTATGCTCATAAAAAATAGAAAATGTGAACACTAATGAAAATAACACACTGTTGAACTTCTAGTGAAAACAACTCTATCTATCAATTTTGGTGGTGAGTGAAATTATTTTTAAATACCAAAAAATAATATTACTCAAAATTAAATTTTCAACTCATAATCACAAAAAAAAATATGGTAGTGAATAAAGCTAATAAGAAAAACAAACTACTATGAAAATATAAACAAGAATAAGAAAAGAGATATGAATTCAATTTATTTTATCCCCCAAAATGAGTTTAGCTACACATGTTTATAAAAACATCAAATATATTAAAATAATTCATCTTGAATATAGTGAGGAATAAGGAAAAGGAAGAAATAAAGAAATTTTATTCTCTATTGATATCACCCCCTTCTACATCTCCATACCCATCCACCGCTACATAGAGTGTTGTCCCCTTGGATCTCATCCATACCCCCTCCATCATGTGTTGAATTTACTAAATGATGTATAAATTAATCATTTATCACTCTACAATGTATAGGTTCTCTCCATTTTAAAAGAAGTTACATGATAAATTATAGTATTGTACTCACAAACAATGTCACCTTCCTCAAATCACTATCACCATATGGTGGTTGTCACTATTCAACTTCTTCCTAACAGTGAATCAAGATAAACCCCTATAAAAATTATCTCCTTCTACATGGATCATGTTTTTACTCCAATAATGATGTATCAAGATGAAAATATGGGATTAGTTCGATCACTTCATCTTTCTCGGTAAGATTCATTAACCCCCTTCTTGATTTCAGCTTCACCAACTCAATAACTACTTCAAATCCCATTCACTATGATACCAAAATAGGAAATAAATGGGTAACATGGAAATTCTCCTTCTTTGGACTCATTTATAATTTTTTAAGATTTTTAAAAGTATACGTGAAGTTATATGAGGCTGATTAGAAGTTGTACATTGAACTCGTAAAATTCATATTCTCTTAAGTTAGATATAGTATTGTAAAAGTTATATATAGCTACTTCTAAATTTATAAGTGATTCTTACAAACGTAAAAATTAGAAAATTAATAATTCATATAGTACAAGAAAAATCATATGGGATTTAAATTCATACAAAAATATTGAAATTTATATTGGATTGGAATTCTTACAGGAATAAATTAGAATTATTGTGAAACATACTTAAAATTATTATGAAATGAATACTTTTTTAATTTTCCAGAAATTATCAAACATAAACATTTGAAAATATAAAATTTTCCAATAATAATATTTAAAGTAAAAACTTGTAACATTGAAATGATTATTCCCAAAATCCAAAACCCCTTTTAAGATAACTTAAGAATGTTATTTCAATTAAAGTAAAAAAAATAAACTAAAGTATTTGATCATAAAATGAATGAAAATAAAAAAAAATACTATTTCACTAATTTATTACTAAATAAAATCAATTTCATTCATAAATTTAATGAATTATAATTTAACATAAATTAATAAAAAATCAATAATTCTCTATTAAAAGTATATTTTGACATCAAATTCATAATTAATTCACCAGCATATATGTGGAAAACATGTATCCAATAAAATACATTTCACTGTACCCTTAGGGATACTTGATACGCTTATGAAGATGAATATTTACGAGAGTTTACCAAGGATACTTTATAATTTAGAGGGGATATATTCTTTGAGGGAAGAAATTCTGATATATATTTTTTAGGATTTAAAGAGTTTACTCTTGGTAAGGGTAATTATATTATATATTATTTAAGAAATATGTATCTAATTGATGTGTTTCATAAGTAAAAGGATGGATTTAAATTCATGTAATTTTTTTGAGAGTTACAACTAAATGTATCTATGTAGCAATATCATGTAGTTTTGGGAACCTTTACCATAACTTCATTATTGATGACTTTATTGAAGGAAATTAAAGGTTTAGATTATGAGTGTTATATTTTTAATGAAATAATTTATGTTGGTAATTAGATACCTAGGTGTAATTTATTTGTTGATTTAATTTCTATATGTGTATATATGGATAATGCATCTATTGATTTTGTTGGAAGAGGTGATTTGATATTTCCTCTCTCCATTTTTTTTATGAATTTATAAATTTTTTAATATGGGATATTGGAACCTAAAACCAAGAACTGAAATGAATAATGGATATGTAACACCCTGACCCAAAACACACATCTAAGATGAATGGATGTATAGCCTCAAGGTCACCTCCTTGTATGTCAGAGAATACTGACTAGAGGTGAGGTCTTAATCCATATATTGGAGAGACTATGGTATTGAATAAAATTTAAATAAATAATAGAAATAACAAAATAGTATCCATAAAAAACATAAAATTATAGAAAATAAATAACCATGATGTTGTAATAAATTTATCATGAAATCATACAGTCATACATCAACTTATTTCCCACCAAGATAATCACAAATAAAAAATAAAATAAATAAAATAAAATTATCTCTACTTCCATCCCTGAGCCTCATCTCATCCTTTTATCTAAATACCCATAGAGTTTCTTGAACATAATCCACCACAAATCCTATAATCTGACTTGAAAACATACATATGGCATGTACATGCACCAGAGTGCTCATATAGGGTGTGATAACATAACTTAGTAGGGTCTCTCCAAGAACCCATATTATACAACATGATATGAATGTGTATGATTGAGGAAATAAAATAAAAAAATAATTGAGTCATAATGTGATAACTAAGACACCATGACACATAATGCGGTACACATGATTGTAAGGGAATCATGTGATAATGAGGCCATCACGATGCTTGATCGCACATACTTTGATGCCATGCAAGAATCTAGTCACATCATCTCATGATACTATACCCATAATCTTTCCAATACACAAATAATATAGGTAGGATATCCCACCAAAACTCAACCCATACATAAATATATAGGGTAGGGTGTCCACAAGTTCTGACCACTACCCAAAGGAATGGGGTATTGTCCCTCATCTATGACCTAGACTGTCCTTTCTCATCAAGGTGTCCCTATACCTGTACCATCTCTCTCAAGGTGTGGACTTCAATTACTCACACCATATCATAATGAGGACCCATTCTCACTCAAGGTGGATTGACCACTACAATCTCACAAAATTTAGGGTCTATATCTCACACACCACGTTCCCGACCACTACCTTCTCACTTAAGGTAAGGCCCATGAAAATTCCTTCTCACTCGATGTGAAGCCAATAGGTTTTAAGATACACCTTATCAGTTAATTTTAGTTTACAATTAATATATACTAGGATCCCATATCCCTCACTGAGATCCTAACATCATGATCTCACTCATGGTGGATCCAGATCTTAGGATCAACACCCCCACACCAAAATCCATTTTCTATCACAAACACACACATGCAATGACAAATATGGAATGTAACCTATCACACAACTCACCAGATTATCCCTGTAATTTTAGTAACTTGATACCTATCCTATCATCTCTAAACACCATTACCAATTTGCATCTATCACCCCATGGTAGCCTCACAGTCTGTAGGCTCATCCTAATCCTAGTCCTAATAGGCGGGGTCCAAGTCCTCATCTAAATCCCCTGGAATCCCAATTCCATGCTCCTAAGTAATTTTCGTATCCCATACATGGGCCTTGTCTCATATCTTCTAAGGTAGATCTCTTAACCCATCACTTGAAGTAAACCCCTCTCTGTCATACATGTCAAGTCCCAAAGGACTTACCTTACTCACCTCACACACCAAGACTGTTATTTAACCTTAAGTTGAACTATGTGAGACCATCTCACCCATCATAACTCATACCCAAGACTCTCATGCCTACTCACTAGCCTTAGGCAAGTCATATAGGCTACCTAATTCAATTCTTGTACCCCAATACCCACCCAAGGCCTTTTGTTGACTCAATTAGTACCCTCACCCCTTAGAGACTTAATCATTGAAAATACCAATTTACCTAAGTTACAAGAATAACTTATTTTAATCATAATAGGATCAATTCCATCCTATCTCTTTTACCCAGGGAACCCTAGGTCTCTAAACATCTAACCCAAACCCCATGTAGTATGCAGGTATGAATAGTCATGCATAAAAAAACATATGAATTGTATCATATGGTCAACCTACCTTGAACATGGAGTTAACCCCTTACCAAGCTCTATCGAGCCTCATCCAAGCTCATCCATGTTCCCAATCACCTATCTCATTCCATATGACACAATTAATTAATTATAAAAAATTATTATTAATTATCCAATTTAATTTCAAATTCATATTCACCAAAAAACTCACCACACATCACTGTCACATTGAAACCATACCTAATGACAAGTGATTAACCTTTTAGGACCTTATATTACCAAGACACATGAATTCCCATTCATCCTTTCCTGATTCTACCATGATCTGGTGGAATAAATACAAAAACCCTATCTAAAATCTATCAAACTAGTAGCTAGTTAATAGAAACCAAAATAGAAGACAACATAGGGTGATATGTACCTAGAATCACCGCCAAAACCACCTAAAACCATACCCAACATGGGGGATAAAAGGGGAATATGGAGGAGGGTATTTTTTCTAAAATGGACTTCCTCACATCGCAACCACCTCTAAAAATAAAGGGCTGTGACTATTAAATTACATGTCTCCTCCAACTTAAAGAAAAGTTCAATAGGTTAATATTGAGGTGTGGGAATATGGGCCATGGTGCAAGCCCCTCACCTAGGGAATCCATGTGGTGAAACCCTTAGGGATACAATGCAAAGGCAGTCCCCTGACCTCTGACTATAGTATGGTGTAGGGATCCATGGTGCATCCCACTTTAGGGGTGGGGGGATCCCAAGGACCTAAATCCCAAGAAGAACGATGTGGTCCCTTGGGGATTTATTATGGTCTCCATAAACTAGGGCCATGCTACGACATGACCCCTAGGTTATGGCTCAACCTATCCCCATAGGTTAGTCTGACCCTAATTTCTGGGGTCCCTCTGCAGCACAACTTGAAGTCTGTAGTGTGGAGAATTCCCCCATAGTAAAACCACTACATAGCTCCCTAAATTAGTGTTGTGTACTCCTTTTCCATTAGACACTATGATATGGTACTTAGTCTCTATGGCATGGTGGCTTCCTATGGCTAAACTTCCAACTACAAGGCCACACTAACCCCTAATGATCACTCAAGAACCTAAGCCTCCAACAAGGCTTCATTCGTCGTATAAAAATAGATTTCTGAGATATATCAATGTCCAAATCCCAATCCAAGCTCCAATTAACGAGACAATCCATTCTCCAAGGTCAAGATTCAGACAACCCATAAAAAGTAATGACCTTGAAATTCATGGGTCATTACAAACTCCCCCCATAACACTTATCATCTATAAGAATCCTTAGTAGTCCTCAAACCATATTTCCTACACTACCCATATTGTCAATTCACCAAGGACTCACCATGTTTCATCTTTAAACATCAAACACACTTCCACTACCCAACTCCAATCACCAAAGTTCACTATTTACTAGAAGCTAAGAAATTCACGCATGAAAAACACCAACATTGATATAGTACTCAACCATACTCATTTATCCTAAGACACTATGGTGTCCTCAGCCAATTCATTCCTAGTCTTTTGGTGCTCCCTAACATAAGAATTTTCTCAAAAAGTTTGATTTTGATCCATGGTTCTCCCCATGATATGAATCACATATCAAACACTTTTCTAATGGTCCAATGACATGCATGATACGGTTTCCACCTCACCTTACCCAATTAAAAATGAAAACACTGATTGATCATCCCTTGAATGAATTCTTCTAAAACACCCTTCTGAAATTTCCATATCCATCTAAATAAGGTACACCCTTACACATTCCAAACAATGTACACCCTTTTGAACAAGTTATACACTTCTAAACAAGGTATACCATTCCAAGCAAGGTATACCCTTATGAAGGCGTTATTGAAACATACAAAAACCACCACTGAACTCTAAACCTAACTCTCAGTGTAATTCCTTGGTTATATTATCAACCAAATTCTATAATTATCATTCTTTCTCCCTAAGAATCAATACACCTCTAATCCGACTCACCCTTAGATCATACCAAAACCATCCTGAGCCCGATTTCAATGTATTTAATCCATCCAACACTAAATTCAAATATAAAATTTGGTATTTCTAATAAACCATATAACATCGTATTTTTTCAAATTGGAATATCAGGGCACCTTGACCATCCATTGACCTATCTCACCACATCCACAACCCTACCAACATGAGGGTCGTACCCCCATGATTGATATGATGTGACCCACTATAGGATTATCATTAACATCACTCACTGAACCAAACACCAATCTCCAAATACCATGAATTATACATTACTGAACACAATTATTAGACATGTTCTTCCCTCTCATACTCGATTGAAATTATGAAATACCCAAATTTTCGCAATCCTAACTCACCAGGAATAATATCCTCAATATCCACTAAAACTCATCCACAATGAGGGTCACATCCTTAACTGTCCAATGGTGTTCTCCCCACCATATATATTCTCTTACATCGCTCCTTGATCACTTATAAAAATAGGTCCCACCACCACAAATGTGTCATTCTTCCCAAGCCACACTCACTCATCATTTAAATTTCATAAAATAACCAAAACCCTAAGCCATTATACTCACATATGTTTCACCACTACAATACCACTACAACATCTCCTGAGTTCATACACAATCCAAAAAATTATCAATAGACATGTATATCATCCATTCACTGATTCAAAACCAAACAAACACCGCAAGTAACTAATTCAAACCTTCCCTCATAGAAATAACTTTCCTTGAAAATTTACATCAACCTTCACTCTCCTCTTCCAAAGGTAGATTGAACCTCTATGAACCATCTCAAAGGTCATTACCTACTACATACCTCAAATCTCACCTAATTACAATGGGTACAAACTCAAATAACACCTGATCACACAACCCAACTCAATATATGATGAGTTACACCTCATAAAATATAGGCTCACATGCCTAACCTACTAACCATTCTACTCACAAAAATAAATCCAATTAAATAGTGTAATGTATCTCACTCTTTTCAAGTATAAACACTTGATCACCTACCACATGGGAATCATTTCAAAACCAAGAGTTTACTCACATGATCTAACCATACCATATCTAACTATTTAAGAGATTAATACACTATTTGAATCCAATAGGGCTAGGCATCCAATAGATTATTCCCTCTTAAACTGACCTCAATACCAAAATCACCTCACACACTCTACGTCATAAACTAAAGTAATTTACGTACCTTTTTTTAACCCCTCATATTTCCCATATCCACACACAGTTACACGGTTTAGTTAATTTGAACTCCACTAAGAAACTATGTGGGAAAACATCATATATGTTATTATTGACATTTTAAGTAACTAACCCCACCTCTTCAAATCACTTCCTAGGAATACTCAATTATAATGAATTCACAATTGGAACATAAAATTCTTAGTCCAACACATCGAGGTTTTTCTATAAATCCCATAATTGAATGTATAGTTGTTTCTAGAGAGCCACTCACTGTGAGATCCATATGAACTTGCACCAGAAAACCAATCATGATTGAAACTTGTAGTCTAACTAATTAGAATTCCACTAATAATTTATATAGGTAAATTTCATATAATTTGATGTTGACACTTTAAATAAATATACCTCTCATCAGTAAAATAATCACCCACAATCACATATATGTCATATAAATCTAGAATACCAACCATGATGAATGTACATGGGACTCCTACTAGCTTACGAAGATCCAAAACCATAAATAAAAACCTCTAGTAAACACCTCAACCTGAATAATGAAAACCAAGAACAAAAATCTCGTACCCCTAGTAACCAATACTTCCCACCAGAATGGTATTCATGATGCACCAATACAACATCCATTATAAGCTTCAACACAACCCTACCCCTAACTACCATGTCCAAAATAGTAATATAAAGTAAAAAATATGCTTGGATACCACTTGTAACTCCCTATCCTAGAACACCTATTTGAGCCAGAGGGATGTATGTCCTTGAGATCACCTTCTGTATGCTAGAGGCTATCGAATAGTGGTTAGGGATTAATACATACAATGGGGAGACTATGAGATCAAATAATATTCAAACATACAATGCGAATAACAAAAAATTATCCACTATAAATCAATAAAACAATGTTGTAATAAATTTCATGTGGAAGAATAGAGTCATACATCAATTGTTGTCCCATAGGGATGAAAACAAATAAAAAATAATCCAAAAAAATAACAGGAGAATTTATTTCTATATTCAAGCCTCACCTTATCCCTACCTTTAAATAACCATCGAGTTTTCTAAGCCTGATCCTTTGTACCTCCTTTCCTCCGAACTAAAAAAGACATAGGGTTTTCACGTACACCAGAGTTCTAATATAGGGTGTGGGCACATAACTTAGTAGGGTATCACTAATCATCCCTAATATACACTATCATTTGCATATGTATGATTGGGGAAAGTAAATACATGAAATAAACATGATCACCAAGACTTCATGTTCTAAGCAGGACACCACGACACACGATAAGGTGCACATGACCATTATGTAATCCTATGTTAAACTAGAAACCATGATTCCTAATTATACTTGATTTGGTGGCATGCTTAAATTCAATCACCCTATCTCATACTACTGTACCCATAACCCATCCCATACCCGAAGACTCAGGGTAGGGATGTTATTATTTGAAATTAATTTAATACTTTATCACTATTATTAGTATTGATAAATTATTCTATTAACATTGTATTAATTTCTCAAGTCTATTAAATTATCAAGTTTTTTAATTAATTAATTCCTTTTTATTATGGTGTTAAAAATAGATATGTAATTGTTTTTAAAATGTTATTCATTATTCTTAATGTTTTTAATATAATGTTTTAATGTATTTATATTTTTTATTTACTTAAATTTAATATTTTTTTGAGAAAGAATAAATTAGGGCCATCCTTAGTGCGGATCTTTGATAGCCCTCACAATTGCATAGGGGACCCATTGGGTCAACCTCATGGAAAATAACACCTTAAAAATCCCCACAAGGAGGCTTGGTAATCAATTTTCATGATGGACACACAGGAATGTGAGCCCATGTTTAAGCGTACCAACATGCGCATGAGTTGGGAATTTCTCACCCATTGGGCTGTAAGCTCATGTGTGTGTGTATCTATAAACTAGTGATAATATCTGGTAGCCAGATAGAATATAGGATCATCACTAATTTTTTGATATACCGCTTTCTCTCCTTATCACTAATTCGATGTGGGATGCTCTTTTGGTTTTACTATTCATCCAAGTTAAAAAATAAGATATACCCTCGACCATAAAATCTAATAAAATAAAACCGTCCAATATCTTTCTTTCTCCTGTGAATTATTTTTGAAATATTGACCTTATGTGTTCGAATATTTATCATCTTATTCAGGCATCTGCTCATTCACCTATAAACTGGAAATCTTCACAATGTCTTAGATGATTTTATCTAATTTTCTTCAAATGTGTGTTTTTGTATCATTTGGTTTTAGAATCTGTTTATGTTTCTTATATTTGAGTTTTAATAGTAAGATATTTCTTCTTCTTCGGGTTGATTTACTAGTTTGAAGCTCTTCTTTGTTGGTTTCTCAATAGTTCCACCATTTAACATCTCCAATGGTGATACATTTTTTTAAAGGTTGGGGTCGAAGCCTCAATTTATTATTAAAGAAAAGACCTTTTTAGACTGGGTAGAGAGTGACCCATTACATAGCCCGAAGTCCCAAGGAAAAGTGGCCTACAGATAGGGCTAGAAAACCCATTTTTTTCCCAAAGGACCCCTCAGTGAACAGTATTGCTACAATACCCGCAAAGCTACAGTACCTGCTACAGTACCGTCGCCGCTACAGTACCCTGCTACAGTCCCTCTGCCGCTACAGTGCTGCTGCTGCTACAGTCCGTCACTGCTACAGTACTGCTACAGTGACCTGCTACAGTGCTGCTACAATACCCTGCTACAGTACTCGGGAATTCTCCCCTGCCCGGATTTGATCCTGGGTCTTTTGGATGCCAAGCAGGAGCCTGAACAACTAGGGTACAGGCTCGTTGGCACTCCAATGGTGAGACATGAGCCACCATTGAACAATGGTAAATCATGAGTCACCATTGGAACCCAACAGTGAGTCAGTGAGTCACCATCAAACAATGATGAGTCAAGTCACCATTAGAACCCAATGGTGAGTTAGTGAGTCACCATTGGGAAATTCCAACTAAGAGTCACTAAGTTACCATGAAATTACAATGGTGAGTCATTTTACTCACTGTTGGAAATCAACTGTAGGTCATATTTTCCCATTGATTGTTGTTACTTCTATTATTCAGAGTCTTGGAAGAATATCTTAAAGCTCCAAAAGGATCTTCCATTCCTCCTTCGATCATTTTCAGTATTTTTTGTTATTTGATGTTTTTTTTTAAATTTATTTTTCAGTAAAAATTTTCTTTCTGTTGAAGTTGATTTCTTATTTAATTTTTACTATATTACTCTTCTGTTATTAATTCTTTATCATCATTTAGTTTGGAAAGAAATTTCTTGATTCACCATTAAAATTCATGCAATGGTGAGCCATGAGTAACCATTAGACACCCAATGGTAGTAAAAAAATTTATTGTTTCTCCTAAATCGTTTTCCTATTCAGTAGCATATAATTTTTTTGGTTGTTTCCTTTTATATTTGATTTAATGTGGAATAGTATCATCTCTCATGTTCTAGTGGTGGGTAATGAGCCACTACTCTTTATTTTTAGTGGTAGGTCATGATCCACTGCTCTTTCTTTTTCAGTAGTTGGTCATGAGTCACTGCCAGCAAATTTAAGCCACCGTTAGTTAAAAATTTTGGTTTCTAAAATTTTATTTCTTATTTCAATTATTTTCATTCAAATAATTTCCTTTTTTAAATATTTTATTATTTTATGTTGAAATAAATTTGTAGAGTGTGTAAAAATAGTTGCAACAATATTTTATGTTCATTTATTCATGTAGTTTGAAGTTTATGCAATGCTCTGTTTCACTATATTTTTTTGTATATATAATCTACAAGATTATATATATATATATATTTAAATTGTTTTATAATTTTTAATTGTTTAAAAATGATTTAATTAACATATTAATGGTTTTATATTAATATTTAATTAATAATTATAAATCTTGTCTATTCTATATTATTTACCATGGATTTAAAAAACAAAGGTAAAAATCATATTATTCTATTGTTATTTTATAACAATTTTCATGTATATATTGGACATGAACATGTTCCTAGGAGGTTTTTTTAATGATTTGGGATATCTCTTCAAGTAATAAAACAAACATCAGTAGATATCATTCTAACATAACTTGTGACATCTTCTACATTCTTGATTCTCTTAATTGTTTATGAACTTCTATGACTTATTCACTCTAGTTGTGATCATAAAAGGACTTCATCTTCAACATTTGTTCTCTTCCAAATGATCAATGTTCATTAAGTTTAAACTTCTTCAACACTTCTGATCATATATTAATTTCCTTATATTTTTTTATTCTTATAATATGTTTCATTCTATTTGTAATTTCTCATGTTTGGTTTATTCTTTTCCCATCAAAAGAAATTTTGGCATTTCTCTGGTTATTCTACCACATAAAAGGAAGTTAGATTTGTGACTCTCAATAAAAATTCTAGTAAGAATACTATGTTGGTCCTCTATAACAAGAATAGGTTGTGGCTCTAAGTTTTTTAAAAGGAAGGGTCTGTAATAAGGTTATCACACCTTTGAAAGTGAGGTTCATAGTGGCTACCAGTTTCCTCAAGGAGTAGAGGAGATTGAGGAGTGGAATAGGATCTTTATGACCCTAACCAATATTAATCCTTATGTTCTTTCAATTTATTTCTACTAAAACTAAACTCAAGAACATTTCACACACTACATATTAATATTTTATAAACTTTTATTATTATTTTCTTTAATTTTTTAAAATGACTATTCAACCCCACTCTAGTCATAATTACCATAAATAACAGTCCAAGAATTGGTATCATAGCTTGGTCTATGATAATATCTAATTTTTATTTGCACTAATATGATACTAAACAATTGGTATCATAGTTAGGTCAACAACTTCATGGATCTGATATCAAAATATTAATATCAAAACCCTGTATATGATAAGTTATACTTTCTAATCCTTATTTTTTAACTCTTTTATAACTTTGTATCCTAGACTTTACAGTCTAAGGAACAAAAGAAAATATCACTTTTTTAAGATGGAATGTATAAATGAGAATTATGGATGGATTTCACATAAACCCCCATTCTTTTATGGGAGTGAATATGGATACTGGAAAGATAGAATGGAATCCTAATTGAAACAACTAAGTGTGGATCACTGAATCATCATTAAACATCTATATGATCTACCTAAAGTTGATCCAGATATACTGGTAGGAAATTACATTATAAAATATTTTTTTAATTATAAAGTTAAAAATATTTTATATTGTGATATAAGTAGAAGTGTCTATGTCCATGTTTTATCTTGAATAATATCCCATGACATATAGAGGATACTAAAAGTGACTCATTATGATACTCACAAGATGAATAGAAAAATTTATAAATACTTTGAGTAGAATACCAAGACTCTAATATGGGAGATGAATAATCTATAAACCATATGTTCCATTGGTTCATAAGTATAACCAATGGTATGGGTGATTTGGACAAGTCTTGGACAATTTAGATCAAGTGTAAAGAGTAATGATAGATCTTCCAAAAAAATGTCATGAAAAGAAGGTATCCATCTATGAGAGTAAGAATTGTTAGGAGCATACTTTAGATGAACTTATAGGTTATCTGCTACAGTTTGAGTTAGAGCTGAAGAATATTATTGATGAGGATTCTACTAAAAAAATGTATTGCAATTAAATATAATGTTATTGATACCTATAATGCCTCTAAATTTTAGTGATAGGAAAGTTACAAGGATATGTCTCACTTTATTAATAGGTTTTTCAAGTTCATGAAAAAAAGTGGGAAGAGGCAGTTCAAGATGAAGTCTTGAAAGAACTATAAGAAAGGTAATACTACAAATAATAATGATGTTTTAGAATTAAACTATTATGAGTAAAGGAAGAAAGGTCTCATAAGGACTAACTTCCATAAACTCAAAGATCCAATGGAAGATAAGGATAAAAGAAGAAATGAAAAAAAGCTTTGTTTGGAGGTTGGGATTGTTCATATAGTTTTGACTCTCAAGTGGTGATTCTTGAAGTGAATAGGAGATAGTGAACTTGTCCCTAATGGTTATTAAATGTGAGGTAAATGATTATTTCTTTCATAAATTAATAACTCTTAAAAATCTTGATTATAATGCTTTATCTAGAAATGAAACTGAAATTATTTCTGATTCTTGTTCTGATTCTGATTTTGAAAATTACAAAGTTAAGAAATTTCTTAAAGAAAATGAATAAATAAATAATTATGGGGCTAAAATAATTTAAAAGTATAGTAAATTGAAAATTAATAATAATAAGTTAATTAAAAAATTATAAAATTAAAAAAGAGTATGAAAATATGAAAATATTTATTTCATAGAATGATAAATTTAAATAGGATTATAATTCAAATATGCTAAAACTCAAAGCTAAAAATGAAAGAATTAATTTTTTCTTGGAATTTAATGATAAATATCATGATATAATATTTGATTTATTTTAGTATGATCTAACTAAAGCATAAAATTAATATAATAATTAAAAAATAAAATAAAAAAAAATATGAAAAAAAACTTCTCAATCAAATGAAAAGGTATTTAAAGACTTAAAAACTATATAAAAAGAGAATATGGATTTGAAAAATGAATATTTTAATATTAAAAGTGATTTATCTATTTTTTAAAGTAAAAAACAACATTATAAGTTGTTTTCATTAATGAAACTAAACAACAATAAAAATAGTTTTGGATAATGCAGTATAACTTTTTGTTTAAATAAAACTAACTTTGTTAAAATCTAAAAAGGAAGAATTTCAAGTGTATACTATTTAAAATGAATAATGAGATGGAATTATGCTAATGATTGTTCAGTTAGTTTTAAAAAATCTTTTGGGAATACTAAAACATTCATTGAAAATGATTTACTTTCTAAACAACCCACTAATAAATTCTTTAGATCAATTTGGGTACCTATTTTTTCTTCTACTAATCCAGTTGGCCCCAAGTTTGCATGGGTACCAAAATAGTTTTCTTGATTTTTTAATTTCAGGAAATATTCCTTAAAAGTACCAATGACTCTATTTACTTAGAAAGTGGCTACTCTAGGAACACAACATGTGATATTTCAAAAATTTTATCCTTTAATTCATGTGATGGTGGCCTTGTCACTTTTGGAGACAACTCTAAAGGCCATATTAAAGGTATAGGTGAAGTTATTTTTTCCAAAAAATCTATTATTGCAAAAGTATTATATATACATGGTTTAAAACATAATCTTATAATTATATCATATTTTTTTGATGATGTATTAAATTTAATTTTTGAAAATGATAAATATGCGATTCTAAAAAATAAATTAGTTCTATTTTATGAAAATATAAAATAAAATGTATATGCTATTGATTTTTATAATATAACAAAACAAAAGATTAAGTATCTAAATTTTGTAGAAGAATATGAAATTATATATCATATGAGGATTGGGCATGAAAATTTTAGACTATTTCACAAACTATCAAAGAATGAATAGGTTTTACCACTTCCCAAGTTGCATACAAGTATGTACTTAATGTGTGATTCCTATTTAAATGGTAAATGAAAAAAATAAATATTTTAATTGATAAATGATTTTAGTACTTCTAGATGTTTAGAATTTTCTCATATTGAATTGTTTGGACATATTCAACTTTCTAGTTTGGGTGGAAAAAGATATTTATTTTTCATTGTAGATGATTATAGTAGATTTTTATGGTTTTATTTCTTGTCCCATAAAAAAGATACTTTCTCAAAATTTTGTTCTTTATGTAATCTTATTCAAAATTTCAAAAATTATTCAATAATATCTATCAGAAGTGATATAGGTGGTGAATTTTTGAATTTATAATTTGATAATTTTTTTGAATCTAATGGATATAAACACTTTTTCTCATCCCCTGGGACACTACAACAAAATGTCCTGGTAGAAATAAAGAACAGATATATTCAAGAAATGTATAGATCTATACTAATAGAATTTAGTGTTCCTAAATATTTTTGGGTAAAATATGTAAATAATAATTTATATGTTTTAAATAGAGTTTCAATTATAACTTTTTAAATAATACCCCTTATGAACTTTTAAATGGGGTTAAACATAAAGTGGGTAATTTCAGGGTCGTTAGTTGTAAAGTGTTCGTCTTAAATAAAAAATATAATTTAGAAATATCAGATTCTAAATAATATAAAGGGTTATTTTTCAGATATTCCAATGATAGTAAATATTATAGAGTTTTAAATAAGAAAACTTTAGTTCTTGAACAATATTTTCATGTTAAGTTTAATGAAAACAATTCTAATAAGTAGGATTATGATTATTTCAAATAAAATATTAAGTTTAGATAATTTAACTTTAGTGAAGAAAATGACTAAGATAATGATAACAAATTAGTTTAAGGGGGTCATATCTCTTCTCAAACTGATCCAAAGGAATGGAAAACTCTTAAAAATCACCCTATTGAAATAGTAATTAGTAACGTCGAATATAGAATTCAAAATAGAAAATTTGTTTTACTTTACTATGTGAATTATATTTTTGTTTCTAACTTTGTTTTTTTAGTATTGAAAATGATTAAATTGATTCAAATTGGATTAATTATATGGAAGATTAATTAAATAAATTATAAATAAATAAAGTGTGAGACTTAGTTTTTTTCTAAAACGTAAAACTGTTATAGGAACTAAATGGATTTTTCATAATAAACATGATGAAGTTGGAAACATAGTTAAAAATAAATAATTACTAGAAGCACAAGTTTATTCATAGGAAGAGGGAATTGAATTTAAAGATTATTTTTCTCATGTTTCTAGGATGGAATTAATTATAATTCTATTAGACTTTTATAGTTTTCAAAAAATAAAATTATTTCAAATGAATGTAAAAGGTTTATTTTTAAATGGAATTATTTGAGAGGAATTATATGTTAGATAACCCCCTGGATTTGAAAATTATAATTTCCCACATCATGTTTTTAAACTTAATAAATATTTATATGGTTTTAATCAAGATCCTAGGGATTTTTATAATAGTTTTTATTACAAAATGATTTCTTAAAAGGTAAGGTTGATCCAATTTTGTTTATAAAAATAGTTGAAAATGATATAATGATTATACAGATATATGTTGATGAAATCATATTTGGTTCATAAAATGATTCTTTATATAATTATTTTTCTAAGATAATGAAAAGTGAATTTGACATGAGCTTAATAGAAGAACTAAATTTTTTCCTTAGTTTTTAAATTAATAAATGGAAATATGGTATTTTCTTAAAGAAATCCAAGTACGATAAAGAAATAGTAAATAGGTTTAGAATTGATTCTAGTAAAAGTATGAAAACACTTATGAGCACTAATTCTAAATCGAACTTAGATGAATCTGGTAAGTCATTATATATTAAATTGTATTGAGGCATGATAGACAGCCTACTATATCTCACTTCTTCTAGACCAGACATCATGTTCTCAGTTTTCTTATGTTCTAGGTTTTAGTAAAAACCCAAAGAAAGTCACATTAAATCTATTAAAATAGTTTTTAGATATATCAATGGTACTTTTTTTACTGTATTTTTCAATTATAATGAAAATTATTTTAAATCATTATCTTACAAAAACTATGACTTTAGAGGTTTCATACTTGAATAGAAAATCACTAAAGGTATGTTTCACTTTTTAATTAAAATCTTAATTTCATGGAAATATAAGAAAAAACTTTCAGTAGCACTGTAAATAGTATAGGCTAAATATGTTTCTACTATTAGTTTCTATTTGGAGAGTATTTGGATAAAATAAACACTATATGATTTCAATATCATTTTTGATAAAATTCCTATTTACTATGATAAATAAAGTACTATTTAATTTTATAAAAACCCTCTTCAACACTCTATAACTAAACAGATATATTTTATACTTCAATTTATAATGGATCATGTAAATAAAGGTGATATATGTTTGGAATTTGTTCTTATTGAGAAATAGTTTGCTGAAATTTTCACAAAACCCTTAGATTATATTAAATTTGAGAAGATAAAATTTGAATTGGGTATGTTAGAATATTAATATATCTATTAGTGTAATCACTATACTTAAATATGTTTTTACGTGTATTTTTTTCTTGTATATTATTTTCTATTCTAATTAAATGATGATTAGATTATACTTTTTAAATATGATTGATAAAATATAACACTATCTTAATTATACGTTCTTTGAATTTTGTATCGATCCATTTACTCTAATGATAATTTTCTACTCTGTTACTTGTACATTAGTTTTTTTATGATTAAAAGGGAGTCTATTTTATATATTATTTTTAATGTAATTTTTGATAAAATTCAAAAGGGGGAGATTTTTGTTGAAAAATTAATAAATGTTTTATTTTTTAATTTTAAAAAGGAGAGTTTGTTAGTATTTGAAAGTGATTTAATACTTTATCACTATTATTTGTTTTGATAAATTACTCTATTAAAATTTTATTAAATTATGAAGTCTATTAAATTCTCACATGTTTTAATTAATTAATATCTTTTGATTATAATTTTAAAAATAGTTATTAATTGTTTTTAAAATGTTATTTTTTGTTGTTAATGTTTTTAATGTAATGTTATAATGTATTTATATTTTTTATTCACTTAAGTTTAATAATTTTTTTTGAGAAAGAATAAATTGGGTTCATCCTTAGTGAGGCTCCTTGATAGGCTTCACAATCACATAAAGTACCCATTGGGTCAATCATGTAGGAATTCCCACTTTAAGAAGCCCCACAAGAAGGATTTGGTAATAGATTTTCATGATGCACACAAAGGAATTCATTCCCATGTATAATGACTGAAAAGCATTCCCACATGTGCATGGGTTGGGAATTACTCGCCCCCTAGGGCATAGGCCCGTGTGTGTGTGTGTGTGTGCATGTAAATCAGTTCTAACCTCTAATATCCAGGTCAAACTGAGTATCAGCGTCAACTATTTGATATACCACTTTATATCTTTATTTCTAATTAGATGTGGGATGATCTTTTTCTTTTACTATTCATCTGAGTTAAAAAATTAGATATACTCTCAGTTGTCAGATCAGATCAAAGTAAACCTTTTGATCTTTTTCTTCCTCCCACATGTTATTTTTGAAATCACATTATTTTGTGTTTGAATATTTATCATCTTCTTTGGAAATTCAGTCATTCACCTATAAATTGGAAATATTAAATGTCTTGGATGATTTTATCTTATTTTCTTCAAACTTTTATATTTTTATCTTTTGGTTTTGGCATATCCTTATATTTCTTCTTTTCGAGTTTTAACAATAAGATATTTCTTCTTCTTTGAGTTTCTTTTCTAGTTCAAATATCTTCTTTGTTAGTTTTTCGATAGTGACACCATTGGACATATACAACGGTGATACATGAGCCACTATTGGACAACGGTGAGTCAATGATTCACCATTGGACATTTCCAATGGTTATTTAGTGAGCTGCCACCAGATAAAAACGGTGGTCCATTTTACTCATCGTTGGACATCAATAGTGGGTCATCATTTCCCACTAGTTGTTATCCCTTCTACTATATAGAGTCTTAGTAAAAGATCTTTAGGCTCTAATAGGTTATCCTATTCCTCCTTTTATCAGTTGTAGTAGTTTTAAACTTTCTATATGAAGTTTTTTTAATTTTTTTCATTTATTTTGAAATAAATGTTTTCTTTCTGTTAAATTTTCTTTCTTATTTAATTTATAGTAGATTACTATTATGTTATTAATTATTTATCATCTTGTATTTTGGAAATAAATTTATTGAGTCATCATTGGACTTCATGCAATAATGAGTCATGTGTAACCATTGGACACCCAATGATAGAATGTTTTTTATTGTTTCTCTTGAATCCTTTTTCTGATCAGCATAATGTAATAATTTTTGTTTTTGTTGGTTATTTTTATATTTTATTGAATGTGAAATAGTATAATCTTCTCTGTTCTAGTGGTAGGTCATGATCCACTTCTATCTGATATTATGACCCAACCCAAAACGAGGCTCGAGCCACAACTACCCCAAGCCTGCCTTCATAAGACAGGGGCTAGAAACCAATGTTGAAGGCATAACTAACACGGGGTGGAATTTTCCTAAATACTGTTATTCACACACACATGAACATCTCGATGCAGAAGTGCAGAGGAAGTAATAGTAAAAAAAGAAAAAGTACTAGGGGAAAAACCATGCATGTAAAACCTCTAGATAGTACAAGAGTACGGTAGTTAAAATTGAAAAGTAAAGGAGAAAAATACGCACCCAACAAGAAAGATCTTTTTAACTAAAAAAACTGAAAATTAAAACACTGAGAGAGCCTAGCTCTATATCTTCAAGCAACAACCACTATATGCGGTCCAAAGTAATAGGTATACCTAATCTCCCCTATAGTCACCACTAACCTATTTGTATTCTACATAAGACATGGAATGTATGAGAAAATCCCATGTAGGGGTGAGTATATACATACCCAATATGATGATTCAAAAGCTGAAGGGGGAGTAGTAAGAGATACAATAGGAATAGAAAGATAGTAGATATTAAACAAGATGCAAGATATAGCTCAATACAAAGTAAGATAAAAGGTGACCTCATACAAACATAAGGGGATAAACATGTTGTGTATATGGACTACTAATCAAGTCTTTTCCTCCCATAATATGATATAGATCTCATCCAACCATGAGAAGCTAAACACATAAATCACGTGGCATACCCCGTGTGTCTTTGAAACCCATGGAATGAGAGTAATCAAATCTAAAGTTATGGATATATATATATATATATATATATGCTCAATCAAAATAAGAACAAATGAGAGAGAAATGGGATCTCAATCTCAAAGCTCAGCCCAGAAGTAACCATACAAGTCAATCCACACCTCATCACTATGTCGCACAGTTGAGGGGACATAATCTCTAGTTAGAGGATCCCTGCCTTGGTATGATAGGAGGGTTCTAATCAGTGGATAGTTAGAGGACCCATTCCTTATTCCAATAGGAGGGTTCCACTCTAATAGTCAATGGAGGACTCATTCCCTACCCAACATGAGGGTTATAATCTAATGGTAGAGGAATCATTCTCATCCTAGATAGAGGGTTCCACTCTAGATGTCGTTAGAGGACCCATGCCTATCTTTGTTGGAGGGTTCCACTCTAGGAGTATGTAGAGGACCCATATCCAGCTTGGTTGGAGGGTTCCAATCTAAAAGTCTATAGAGGACCCATTCCCTATACAATAGGAGGGTTGCACTATAATAGTAAAGGATCCATTCCCAGCTCATTTGGAGGGTTCCACTCTAGAAGTCATAGAGGACCCATGCCCAACCCAGCTGGAGGGTTCTACTCAGGATGCCTCTAGTGATACGATGTGATCACTACCATTGTCGAGAATCACTTTAATAAGCATAGTTACATTAAAATCACACATCATATCTCAAAATCCACAATAGTGGGGACTATCATATTCTACATGGTAAAAAACTTAGGATAGGCTACTCGTAGGAAAAAATCCAATTCCAAAAAAGGAGATACGGTAGATTTAAGTTTTCTAAAAAGGAACAAAGGGGTACATGGCATGTGAGGGGACCCACATGGTGTGTGGTATAACTCATTCACTTGTCCATATACCTAGAGGTACATGGATCAACAACTATGTAGGATTAAATGGTGTGTGGTGAATATACATAGTGTTCTTATTCCACTCGGGGTCCCACCTATGTGCTTGGTTGTTCCTGTGTATCCATCATGTGTCTATGTACATTAGTACATGGTGTGCCTATTTACACGGGGTGTCTCCAGTGTATCTGGATGTGCCTATGAACTCAGGAACATGGTGTGCACCTAGCCATGTACTCCACCACACGGCTCATCCACATAGGGAAGGGTGTACATAGTGTGTAGGGAGTCAATGCAACATGTCTTCCTTATAAATTCTGAAACCCCATCCACTGTAGCATAAGTCCCAACACGCTGTGTGTTCTTTGAACTATACGATGTGTAGTCAGGATTTTTCCATAAATACATATCTATTCTTTACATGATATATCCATCTTCATCCCTTCGATTTTGGCCTCGTTTCTACTCTAGATTAGAGGATCTAGTATCTATTGATCATTTATAACCATATAGTGGCCAGAAATTGGTTCCTGATAGTCATCAGAAGTCTGTCGCACATCACACACACCTCATTTTTCTTGGCATCGATGATTTGATCTCTAATCAATAAAATGATCACCAATATCCTGTAAACACCCATATCTCATTGATCTTCCCCTCGTACATTTTTTCATCATTATTCCGGGTGTTTGATCAGGCTTGGTACCACCTAAAAATGTCGAATTGGGACCATGGGATCCTAAAGATGAAGAATGTGATACAATTGAGGTGGAAAAGGTGAAAAAAACAAATGTTTATTGATCAGTGCCAAGAGTTATTGGTCAATGATCAAGAATGAGGATATCAAGGGTTAGAAAACCAAATAAATAATCAATTTAATTAGTACATGGGTGCATGAAAAGGTCATAATTAGAACTAATCAAACGGAAGGATCAATTTTCTAAATCAATTTAATAAAAAAGGGAGTAATCCACTGTTTGATGAGTCCTACATATAGATTGGATTAATCGTCATTGAAGAATTTTCTCGTCAATAATTTAATGAAATAGTTATGTTCTTTGCACTCTAATCTAATCTAATCCAGAGTTTCATCATTATTCAGGGAGATTTTTCCAATAGAAGGAGAGGAAGAACATATTTTGGAGATTCCATAACTCTGAGGCTAACCCTTGAAAATTTAACATAATGATATATTTATAAGAAATTTTGTTAGGTTAAATGAATGAACTAATTAATTTAAATAATTAATTACTCCACTGAATGCACCTACAATGGGTGAGATATCTAAGCGCCCCGTTCTAGCTTATTTTAGGTTTCACCTAGGGTAAACAACACATTCTGGACTCAACCAAGGTCTCATATTTATGATCATAGATTATTTTTAAGAGTTATCCAATTTTCTTTAATAAACTACACACATTCAATATAAAATATATTTAATATTTTTATAAAATTTACTCAGAGAACACTAGGCCTCATAATCGCACTTCATCTCAGTGCTTATCTTTAGAAATATATATATAATTATTTCAAAGTCTTATAAGGTAAAAATCGGGTCTCTATATCTTTTTTCAACTGTAGGTCATGAGCCACAACTCTCTGTTTTCAGTGGTGGGTCATGAGTCACTGCCAGAAGATTTAATCCACCATTAGATAAAGTTTTATGTTTCTAATTTTTATTATTATTATTTAAATTTTTGTTATTAAAATAATTTCACATGTTAAATGTTTTATTATTTTATTTTGAAATAATTTTTTAGAGTATGTAAAAATAATTGTAACAATGTTTAATGTTCATTTATTCATTCATTTTAAAGTTTATTCCATGCTTTGTTTTACTGCATTTTTTATATATAATCTACAAGATTATATTTTTTCTATTTTTTTATAATTTTGAATTATTTAAAAATTATTTAATTGAAATATTAATTGTTTTTTATTAATATTTAATAAATTATTATAAATCTCATCTTCTCTATATTATTCAATGTGACTTTAAAAAAAAGTGAAACAATCATCTTATTCTATTTTTATTCTCTAACATGTGTCATGAAAATATTGTACATGGACACACTCCTAGAAGAGTTTTTTTAATGATCTAGGAGATATCTTCAAGTAATAAAACAAACACTAGTGGAGATCATTCTAACAGAACATGTGATACATATTTGAAATTATTACTACTCTCAATTGTTCATAAACTTCTATAAATTCTACACTCTAGTTGTGGTCACATAAGGACTTAATATTTGACATTTGTTCCCTTACATGTGATCAACAATCATAGAGCTTAAACTTCTTCAAAAAAATTGATCTTTTTCTAATTTCCCTGTATTTTTTTATTCATCTGATTTTTTTCCTTCTGTTTGTAATTTTTCATGTCTGGTTTATGATTTTCCTATCAAAATGAAGTATTTACTTTCTTTGGTTATTTCACCTTCTAAAAGGAAGTCAGGGTTGAAACTCCCGATCAAAAGTTAAGTCTGAAAACTAGGTTGGTATCCTATAACAAGACTTGGTTGTGCCTCTAGTTTTTTTAAAAGTTAAGGTCTGTAACGAGGTTATCACACCTTTAAAAGTGAGGTTCTTAATTGGTATCAATATCCTCAAGGAGTAGAGGATATTGAGGAGTGGAATGGGATCTTTGTGATCCAAACCACTATAAATCCTTATGTTATTTAAATTTATTTATACTGCAACACAACTCAAGAACAATGCAATCACTATAGATTAATATTTTATAAATTCATATTATTTTTAACTTTAATTTTTTAAAATGGCTATTCACCCCCCTATATTCATAATTTCCATCAATAACGATCCAAAAAGGACACCCCAGTAAACCATAACCCATACCAAAATATATAGGGTATGGTTCCCACAAGTCCCGACCACTGCATGAAGGATCTGGGATTGGTCCCTCATCCAAGTCCTGGAATTTAATTCTCACTCAAGGTTGTCCACTACTTGTACCTACTCACTCATGGTGATTTAATCCATCAATATTGAATCACATCATAATTAGTAAACCTTATCTCTCAAGAAATCCATGCCACCACCTTCTCACTCAAGGTATGGAACATGTCACGCACATCACATTCCCAACCAATTACTTCTCACTCAATGAAAGTTCCATGATAAAACCTTATCACTCAAGGTAGATCCAATAAATCTCAATCCACACCTTCTCACTAAAGGTTGACCTATAATTCATGCACAATAAGATCCCATCTCATTCATAAATATCCTTCAAATTCCAACTCACTCATGGTTCGGATAGACCTTAAGGTCTACACCCCCACACTAGAATCAATTTCCTATTATAGGCACACACACAAAACAAAAAAAATAGGGTAAAAAATCTATCACACAACTCACTAGATCATCCTCAAGGTGCTAGTCACTAAATACCTAGCCCATCACCTCTAAAAACCATCATCATCCTACATCTATCAACCCATAGTGACCTCATAGCCCACAGGCTCATCCCAACCATGGAACCAATAAGATAGGTCCATTTCCTCATCCAAATACCACTTGGAATCCAAATTAAAAGTCCATAATAAATTCTTTTGACCCGTACATGGGCCATATCTCATATCTTATAAGGGATATATCTCAACTAATCACCTATAGAAAACCCCTCTTCATCACACAAGTCAAGACTTGGAGGACTTATCTTACTCTCCTC
The DNA here is from genome assembly GCA_963277665.1 of Viscum album. Taxonomy (NCBI): domain Eukaryota; kingdom Viridiplantae; phylum Streptophyta; class Magnoliopsida; order Santalales; family Viscaceae; genus Viscum; species Viscum album. The sequence goes on from OY728161.1 coordinate 1,302,904,120, forward strand.
TCACACTAAGACTCTCTTGTGACATTAGGAGGGAGTTCCTAGACACTTGTGGGACATCAGACTATATCTCTTATCCTCACTCAGCCTCAAGGATCTTATGGCTTCACACTAGCCTTAGGTAACTCACCTAGGATTCCTGAGTCATGTCCTAGGCCATGAGTCCTACCCAATCCCTCTTGTCAACTAAATTGGAACCATCACCCCTTGGATACTTAATCATTAGGTGATATAAATTTACTTAATCACTAAGAATAACTTATTAAAAGCATAAAAGGCCCAGTTCCATCCTATATCTTTTACCTAGGTCTAACTAGGTCCCTAAACCTCTATCCCAAACCCCATGAAGTATATAGGAATGAATTATCATTTATAAACAGACATATGAAATTGTATCATAGGGGTCACCTACCCCAAATACAATTTTAACCCATCACCAAGATCCATTAAGCCTCATTATAGATCATCTATACTCCTAAGAACTTATCTTACTCCATGTGAAGAAATTATTTAATTAAAAACAATATAATTAATTATCCTTTAATTCCAAATGCACAGTCATTTCAAAACTCACTGTGAACTACCATCACACAAAAACTATAACCAATAACATATGATTAACCTTATGAAACCTAATATCTTCAAGTCAAATGATTTCCCCTTCTTCATCATCTGATTTCACCATTCACTGGTGGAATCAACATCAAAACCCTATCCAAAATAACACAAAGTGGATAGTCAACAGAAACCAAAATGTAATAAAATAAAGGGAGATACATGCATATAAACACAAAAAAACACTATTATGAACCATACCTAACATGGGGGTCAAAGGAGAAGAAGTAGGGGGTAAGGATGGACAAAGTGGCCCTCCCCACATTACACCCCTTATAAAAACAAAGTCTCCAGACTTGTAAATTACCACTCTAACCTCACATAAAAAAGTTATGTGGGGAAGTATTGTGGTGTGGCCATAGGGTCCATGAAACAAGATCCTCACTCATTGAGGCCCTGCTATGCAACCCCCAGGGCCATGACACAAAGTTCAACCCATGGCCTCTGGTTGCAACATGAATAAGGGATCTATGATGTGGCCCACATCGGGGGGGGGGGTATCCTGAGGCCCTACCTATAAAGACCCAACCTTATTACATTACATAATATTGAATTTTAGTCAAGAACTCACTTTACTTAATATTTAGGATCTTTTAAAGTTAAAGTTTTAGATAATTGGGTTATAAAATATATATAACATTCCACATTCATATAGATAAATATCACATAAATAGTATACATTTCTTCCAAAATATAATGCTTTTCAAATAAAACATGATTTCCTTGAAAAATATTAATAACATTTAAATTGGATTACTTATTTGTATTAAACAAACTTATAAACTATGAAAATAATTTAAAAACATGGGATGAGAACAAAAAGCTCAGTAAGGGGTATAAAATAAGAAAATAAAACATTAGTCCATGAATACTTGTAAACGCATGAATTCATTTAAAAAAACATACATTTCACACAAATATACTTACTTTGTGAAACAAAATATTCCCAAAAAACATAATGAACATAAATATAACCATAAATATATCTTGGTGAATCACTTATATAATCTTGTAACCCTCTCAGCTACCTTATAATTTGCAACCCTCACAGATACCTTACAATTTGTGTAACCATTGCAGTTACAGTTGGAGTAACCACACATCCAAACTCCAACTTACAAATAATAAATGAATTTTAAGGAGACATATGCCCCAAAATTAATCATAAATAATTCCCAGGAACCATAACACAATCATACAACATGAATAATTTCATAAAACATTGATTTTTAATTTCATAAAAGAGAATTCTAAAATAAGTTTTTAAAAGGAAAGTCCCTTGTAAATTTCATATAATTGAAGTGAGACTTAAAAGAGTGGATGGAATATGTATATAAACTATAAATACACATAACTAAAAATAATATAAATAAAAATTATCTCACAAATTTTTTTAATACCACATAAATAATGAAGTATAATTTTAACCCAAATAATGGAAATCGGGTTAAGAATTCTGTTACCTCGGGTTTGTCTTACTTCAGACTTGTTTAAATCTCATGTGTAATGGTTAAAATAGTGTTATTAATATCTTAAAGAAAAATATTAATGTTTATAACACCTTATATGATCATTTCATAACATAATTTCTGCCTTTAATTATTATTATTTGGTTCCTTCCAATGTTTTGGGTGAGTTCTTTACATGATTTCCATGGCCGGTTTGTATTTTATTTTCTTGTCGTATGGAAATGAAATTTCAGAAGTGGAATGAAATGGTATAATATGTTTCAAGAAGATATAATGATACCATAACTCATTTTTTTATCATATATGATGATGTATCTTTATATGAATCATTAGTGATATTTGTTTAGATCATTTTTTACAGTTCCTCGATAAACATGAACTTGTTTCATTATATAATTTAATTTCATGAAAATAAGTTCATTACAGAACATAAAATAGTTTAAAACATATAACTTAAATATTGTTTCAACCATTATAAGGGTTTTATGATCATATTTGAAGGAATTAATGTAAATTGCAAACACATCATCCATGATTTTGGTAAATCAGCACATCGTGGACAATGTTTTTATTTTTAGAAAAAGAGGGATATGAGAGAAAGGAAGATGATGAATCTTTTACATTAACATGGTAAAATAAATAATATACAATATTCTGTATATTTCATACCTCTTGGATAATATTAGGGAAGGATAGTATAATAAAATAAAGGAATTGAAAAGAAAAGACGTGAAAAAAGAAGAGGATTTTTACCTCTTGATCTCTTCTCCTTGAGATCCTCCTTAAGGCCTTTGGTTTTGGACTTTTTGTAACGCCCCAACCCTAGTTACCTAGAGTTAGTGTATTATTACATAACATTAGCATGATCACAAGGAAAATCATGTCTCAAAAGACAGAACAGTTTAGTATTATTGGAAACAAGATTCATACATAAGTTCAACTTTACAACTTGGAAAGAAATACAACATGAATTATTCCATCAGAAACAACCAAGCCTCCAAGATTATGCCTAAAAGTCACTAATAACTAACTTCTTAATATCCTAGGAAAATGAAACATAAGAAAGGGGTGAGATGAAACACTTAGTAAGGGTAAGAAATACAGCGGAAGATAACATAAATATTAAGCATGGTGAATAATTGAAACCACATGCCTTTACCAATAATAAACATGAATACTTTTATGGAAGGAATATGAGATGAGTAAATAATTCCATAATAAAACATAATCATGGGTATTATACTAGTTTATTGACCACATAAACCATCAATATTATTTTCATAACGAGGTAATGTATAATACCAGACATTCTAAAACATTTTGTTAAGGCCTCAGCCAAGGCGTATAAAAATGATTAAGGCCTCAGCTAAAACCATATATCAAAATTGGAAAGGCCTCAGCCAATTCCAAGTCTAATTGTCTCATGAGACCTACCGATGCATCGAGGAGCTATAGCGGGCTCCACCCATAACTTACTAAGTCCAATACATTCCTCATATGAAATGGTTGAAATATGACATAAACATTCATATTAAAAATAGAATATGTAATGTCAATACTTTAACCATAAATCATGAATGGTATATAAATAGAACATCCATAATCAAATATAGAAAAAAACCCTCAATACAATATGGATGTTTTGTATCATAATAAATCAACTTCAAATAAACTTAAAATTCATCAAAGGATGTTGATATAGATAAAATCAAAACCTTTTTTAGAGAAATATCTCTTTCTATTTTGAAATAATTTAAGAGTCAAATAATTATAAACAAGAAATTTATTTTAAAAATATTATTATAAGATTTTAAGGGAAGCTTCGATGATGTTATAACGGCAGAAAATATTCGCACCCACCGTATAAGTTAAAAAAACATTCTTACCTTAATTTTGTCAAAAAGGTCATAAAGTAACTTATTTGGAAAATGATAAAAAGATACCCTTAAGAACACATAAGGTAAAATAAGGGTATAAATGAATTTAACCCGTTGTCTAGTAAATAGTATAAATGTTTTGAAATACATTTTTAAGAAGCATGGATGTGGATGATAAAGAGGTCCTAATAAAAACAACCTTGGATAATAAAGAGATTGTGAAATTATCCCTTACCTTGTACTTTTCCTTGGTTGAGGGCAAATTAAACTCTTTTATAATGGTGAAATAATTGTTATTAAATTATTCAAGAACTATATAAATTAATATGATATCATATATGATCTTCTAATATTGCTTTGTTAACAATATTTTAGTATTATCGTCATTTCAGGTGTTAACTGATTCGCTTTACTTTATATGATTTGTTATATAAGTAATGTTTTTTATGGATAGGATGTATATTATTCTTATTTATAATGATATTAAGTCTTTAAAAATTATTTTTAATCATCAAATGAATATTAGTCTTGAATGGATACGATAGGGAATGAATATCATCGTGTTCGTGGAAACGGTAATCCGTACGTACGCACCAGCGACAATATCATTCTTTTGATATTAAAATAATATATAATTAGATGTTATATCATATATAAATAATATTATCATGTTATATTTATTATTTACATCAATTACACATCATTATTATACCCATCTAAATAATAATGTATTGAATAACAATTACACCACAACGTGGAGACGGTAAGCCATACGTACGCACGTATGGTGACATGTCATTCAAAGGATGGATAGAATAATGAATATGGTTGTACCATATTTGTAATAACCTCATATTATATATAAGATACTGGATTTATATTTTATAATGGAAAAAACAAAGAAAGAGGAAGTGGATGAAGAAAGGAACTTGAAAGAGGTGATGAAATATTTACCTCGTCTTCGAATTCTTCATTTTGATTTGATCAAAATAGCTTCTTTAGTTGGATTTCGTACTAAAGGAAGCCCTCTAGGATGAAGGTAAAACAGTTTAGAGGGTAGTTGGTCAGGTTTTGGCTGAGAAAAATGGCTTTTAAGGTGTGAATTAGAGAGAAGGGGGAGTTCCCTTTTATAAGAGGGGTGAGGGGCACCTTAGGAAAAGCTAGAAATATTATTTTATAATAAACTCATTTTCAGTTTATAATGGTTCCAAAATGGATTATTTAAAGGATAAGTTTGGTATGGGTCTAAAACCACTCAAAAAATATGTTTTAGACAGGTTTGGGTCACTATATTAACCTTATCTATTAGATTTAACTCTTAGTTAAATAGTTTGACATTTACCATGTCTCTTTGTATTTTTATATTATATGGTTAATAAACTTATTATATACTTCCAAGAGAACCCCAAGTAGTTCTTTAATGAGACACCTATCATTATATAATTTGTTTGTCCGAACCTTATATTTTTAGGAATAGAATAACAATTAATAATATAATATTTTTTTTAAAAACTCTTTTATGTCAATTTTGCAAGTTTTTGGTATTTTGTTTTTTCTAAAATCATAACAGCATTATTACTTAGAAAAAAATTAATCTAACCAACCCTAATATGTCATATTAACTTATAAAATTAGTTTAATTCATAAAAATCCTCAAATTACATTTATTTAGATATTTATAATATCAATTATTTTAATATTTAATTAATTATGCAATTACTGCATCATCATTGTGTCATAAATAAATTTAATTATGTAATGTCTAAAAATTATAAAACAAATACCATTATGTAGAATATATTTTTATATTTCTAATGAATATTTATAGTTGAATTTATCTTATGTATAACCCTATATTAAAAATGTTTTAATTATTAAACTTTGAATTTAACACTTTTTACTCTTCTTTGAATTAAATAATAATAAATGTCCTAATCTAATCCAAGTGGACCAAAAAGGTTCATATTTTATTCTTGAGGTTGTTTTTGGTCGAAATATACTTATCAAATATAATTAGGATATGTGTTAGGGTAATAATAATATCATTTTTACCCTTAATTACCCTATTTACTTTTAACTGTGGTGAATAAAAGTAAAAAGTAACTATTCACCAAAAATTATTTTCATCTTATTGAACCACATTTTACTTAATAATATCAACCATGTCTCTTGGATTTTTTAAATTCAACTCACATAAGTGGTAAAATTAAGTTTTATGTAAATTTTCAAATGCTCCTAGGAGGTGGGTAAAAGACGGTAAAAAGTTCAATAAAATTTTTATATATCTAAAATTATTATAAACTGACTCCAATTAATTACATTGAACTTATATAGGTATTATGTATCTATTTTGACCTAAAATAAATTTAAATAAAATAAATAATTATTTAAATAAAAATTTGGTTTTAAACTATAACTCAGTGTTTTTCACTATTCATCAAAAATTGAAAATTTTTAGAAAAATACCAAAAATTTACCCTAAGCTAATTTCGATATTCCAAATCCAAAAATGAAGTCCATTTTGAATAATAAAATTTATAAAATTTTAAAAAGTGGGTATTACTATTCATAATGGCTAGTTTGATTAGTTGTGGTGTGTTAGAACTCGAAGTTGCGTACAACACACACTATTGAATTATTCAAAGAGAAGTTTACCGTGGAAGCTTGGGGTGTTACATTCTCCCCTCCAAATAATTTCATCCTCGAGATTTCTAGAGTATTACTATGTAAATAGACTTGGTTGGTTCTTTATCATAGGTTCCTCAGGTTCCCACGTTGCCTCTTCCATCTTATGGTTTCTCCATAGAACTTTTACCGGACGAGTCGTCTGGTTTCTCAGCACTTGTTCTCTTGTATCAAGAACCTTGATAGGATCTTTTCCATAAGACAGATCGGGTTCCAGCTCTAATTTCTCATAATTGAGTGCATGCATTGGGTCAGGCATGTATTTTCTCAACAGTGATACATGGAACACATCATGAACTTTGGAGAGGCTTGGTGCCATTTCTAATTGGTAAGCTACAACCCAAATTCATTATATAATTTCAAAAGGTCCGATGTACCTGGGACTTAATTTTCCCTTCTTACCGAAATGTATAACACACTTCCATGGAGATACCTTCAAGAAAACATGGTCTTCTACCTAAAATTACAAATACTTCCTTCAGTTATCGGCATAACTCTTCTGCCTACTTTGAGCTTCTTTGATGCGGGTTTGGATTACCTTCACCTTTTCCATCATTTCCTCCACAAGTTTTGGGCCTACGAGTTTTATTTCACCAAAATCATCCCAAGAGGTTGGTGTGCGACATCTCTTTCCATATAACGCTTTATATGGTGCCATCTGAATACTTGAATGAAAGCTATTCTTATAGGAAAATTCTACCAGAGGTAAATATTGATCCCACATACCTTGAAAGTTAAGTGAGAATGATCTAAACATGTACTCTAAGGTTTGAATAGTCCGTTCTGATTGTCCATCAGTTTGAGGGTGGTAGGTAGTGCTCAAACAAAGTTCAGTATCCAGGGCTTTCTGAAGACTTTTCTAGAATCTTGATGTAAAACGTGGATCATGATCAGAATCAATTGATAGGGGTACTCCATGAAGTCTGACAATTTCATTAATATATAGTCTTTCTAGAAATTCAAGTGGTAAATCTTCTCTTATAGCAAGAAAATTTACCGACTTGGTAAGACGATCAATAATGACCCATATTGCATCGTTCCTTCTAGGAGTCTTTGGTAGTCCCGTGAAAAAGTCCATCATAATATTATCCCATTTCCACTCAGGTATGGGAAGAGGTTTCATGACTCCTCCAAGCTATTGCCTTCTGGATTTCACTTGTTGAAAAACCATACATCTTGACACAAAATCAGCAATCTCCCTCTTCATGTTGTCCCGCCAAAAATTCTCCTTCAAATCTCTATACATTTTGGTGCTCCCATGGTGTATAGATAAATTGGATCTATGAGTATCATCCAAAAATTCTCTTTTTAGATCAGGTATATCGGGAACACAAAGTCTCTTCCCAAATTTCAAAATTCTATCTTCATACACAAAGTCACTCAATCTCCCATCATTCACAGCTTTAATCTTATTTTGCAACTCTTCATCACCGGTTTGAGAACTATTTATCCTTTCTAGTAAAGATGGTTTGGAAACCATTTGAAAAAGTATTGATGTTTCACCTTCCATGGTTATTCCCATATCCATCTTTACTAGATCCATAAAAATAAGATCCATTTAAACTCTCATCTTGTTCAAAACTCCATGATCCTTTCTGCTCAAAGAATCCGCCACCTTATTTGCCTTCCCCGGGTGGTAGTGTATAGTGAAATCATAATCCTTGAGTAGTTCAAGCCATCTCCTTTGCCTCATGTTGAGTTATTTCTGTGAGAAAATATACTTCAAACTCTTTTGATCGGTATATATCTCACATTTTTTCACCATAAAGATAGTGTCTCCAAATATTCAAAGCAAAGATTAAAGCTGATAACTCAAGATCATGAGTATGATAGTTTTGATCATAAATTTTTAGCTATCGTGATGCATAGGCAATAACCCTATCATTCTGCATAAGGACACAACCAAGTCCTTTCTTTGAAGCATCACTATAAATAACAAACCCATCATTCCTCGATGGTAGAGTCAAGATAGGAGCATTGAAAAATATTCTCTTTAGTTCTTCAAAACATTCTTCACACTCTTTTGTCCAAACAAATTTAACCCCTTTACGTGTGAGCTTGGTTAATGGGTTATCCAATCGGGAAAAATTTTGGATGAAACACCGATAATAACCTGCTAAACCAATAAAACTGCGTACCTTAGTTATACTTGTCAATGCTGGCCATTCTTGGATTGCTCTTGTCTTAGAAGGATCAACATAGATTCCATCCTTAGAGACAATATGGTCAAGAAAAGAAATCTATTGAAGCCAGAATTCACACTTGCTAAACATCACATATAATTCGTGCCTTCTAAGATTATTCAGGATAATGCACAAGTGATTTTCATGATCTTAGTAGCTTTTGGAGTATACCAAGATATCATCTATAAATACCACTACAAATTCATAAAGATATTACTTGAAAACTTATATCATTAGATCCATGAAAATAGAGGGTGCATTAGTCAATCCAAAAGGCATTACTGTAAACTCATAATGCCCATACCTGGTTCGAAATGCCGTTTTTGGAATGTCTTCCTTCTCCACACACAACTGATGATATCCATATCGAAGGTCAATCTTTGAAAATTATTGAGCTCCATGAAGTTGGTTGAATAAATCATCAATGCGAGGTAGGGGTTACTTGTTCTTTATTGTTATAGAATTGATCTCCCTGTAGTCAATTCACAACCTCATAGATCCATATTTCTTCTTAACAAAAAGAATAGGGGCTCCCCATGGAGAAACACTAGGGAAAATAATTCCCTTATTACTCAATTACTATAGTTGTTTCTTTAGTTCCACTAATTCCATAGTGGCCATTCTATAAGGGGTCTTTGATATGGGTCTTGAACCAGGAATTAAATCAATGGAAAACTCAATTTCTCATTCTGGAGGATGTCCAGGTAAATCCTCTGGAAATAAAACAACATACTCTTGAATAATAGGTACATACTCTATTTGAACATTCTTTTTCTCACCCACAGTTATTTCATTCTCTTCCTCCCCAATAATTTAATTTAGTTGAGCTACTGTGGGTGGATCTAGATAAGAATTAGGTGGTGATGATTCTTCTCTAAAGAGAAGGTGTTCTTTATCATCATCATCAAAAATAGTAACCTCCTTCTTCTAACAATAAATTTTCGCATCATGGTCTAAAACCCAATCCATACCAAGGATTATATCAAATTCAATCATGGGTATGATGATGAAATCAGTAGATAAAGAACATTTATATGTCCTAATGGGAACTAATTCACAAAACTTTGTAGCAATGATACTTCTCTTAGAAGTTTTGACTGACAACTCCCTTGTTAAATCAAATTGGAAATATCTAATTTTCTTAGAAAGGTGGGAAGATATGAAACAATGAGATGATCTAGAATCAAATAAAGCATTGGATAAACTTGAGGAAACCATTAAATTACCTACCACCATGTCTTTCGGGGATTCAACCTCAGCAGTAGTGATCGCATAAGATTGGGATTGATCCCTCGGCCTTTTCTGAGGTAAGTTTCCTTGACTCTTTGGACATTCATTTTCATAATGTCCCATCTCCCTACAATTGTAGCATTGAACATTGGAAGCATCTTTCTTTCCCTTAAAATCACCAGCAAGATGGCCTTTCTGTCCAAATTTGTAGCATACTTCTTTTCCTTTTAGATAGGCACCAGGGTGCTTCCTTCCACAATTATTACAGGGTGGAAATTCAATTCTTCCCTTCTTCCCTATTTCCTTATTTCCTTTCCCAAAGTGTTCAACATATATCTTCTTCTCTTTCTTTACTTTAAAGTCATAAGACTTAGAGAATTCCTTTTCTGTCTTGATAGCACATGAGACAATATCTTCGTATGATGAGAAAAATTGTGATACTAATTCTCAACGGAGAAATGGATTTAACCCATCAAAGAAACAACCAATCTTACTTCTTGGGCTACGTATATAATCTTCAGCATGCCTCGCTAACCTTGTAAAGTTAGCTTCATACTTTGTGACATTATCATCCTCCTTTTTTCCTCAGACTCAGAAATTGTCTTTCCATTTCCGCTCAATGGTCATGAGGAAAGTATTTTTCTAAGGAAATTTCTTTAAACTCCCTCCATTCCATATTTGATACTTCATCATCTTCCTTTGTGTTTTGAATCAATGACCACCATTGATCAGCATCTCCAGTGAGGTGTTAGACTGCCATGACAACTTTTTCCCTTTTTCTACCCCCCAAGGTGTGCAATATTTTTTGTAAGGAATTTATCCATTTCTCAGCTACTAATTGGTTTTTACACCTATTGAATTTTATTGGTTGTTTCCTCATGAAGTGTTCTAACATTGATACTATGTGTTGTGGATCCGGGTGCTCCATATGGGTAAGGTTATTATTCAAAACCTGTGTGAGTTGTCCCAGTATGGCGATAAGCTGATCAGAACTAGTTGTATCACCAGCTCCATTATAATTATCTTGAGCAGGAGGTAAATCCCTATATGGAGTGAGTTCATTGATATGATTTCCATTCCTTCCACTAGGCGCAATTTCTAAACAATGACATACACTAGATTAGTTTATTAATCGCAATACATAAATCCAAACTTGTAAAATACTTAACATAAATTGAACAGTTTATGGATATAATCCATAAAAAAACTTCTTTGAGGAAGTATATACTCATAAACCCTTTATAATGGTTTTTAAAGAAAATGAGAATTATCCTAAGCATATCCCCTAAGAGTTTCGTAACCAAGAGTGCAACAAGGCCCGTTATCATGCACAAGTTCTCATTCGAGTCTAGATCAAAGCGGTGTTTTCAGGTTTTACCCCTAGGTACATGTGTGCCAGAGCCACCTCTACCTGCTCGTATCTAGACATGGATATATTTCTTGGAAAACTCACAAAATCTCTACAATACCGAAATTCTAGGAAGTTCTTCTATACTAATCCTCAAAGTCTATCTTAGGGCTATGTGCTCTAATCAGAGTTTATCTAAATCTAGTTTCCAAGGTTTGTACTAAACTTCTTCTGAAACCAACTATAATGCCCCGACCCTAGTTACCCATAGTTGGTGCATTATTACATAACATTGGCATGATCACAAGGAAAATCATGTCTTGAAAGACCAATCCGTTTAGTATTATTGGAAACAAGATTCATACATAAGTTCAACTTTACATCTTGAAAAGAAATAAAACATGAATTTATCCCATTATAAACACCCAAGACTCCTTGATTATGCCTTCAAGTCACTCATAACTAACTTCTTCATATATTGGGAAAATGAAACATAAGAAATGGGTGAGCTCAAATGCTCAGTAAGGGTAAACAATACAGCGGAAGATAACATAAATATTAAGCATGGTGAATAATTGAAACCACATGCCTTTACCAATAATAAACATGAATAATTTTATGAAAGGAATATGAGTTGAGTAAATAATGACATAATAAAACATGATCATGGGTATTATACTAGTCTATTTACCACATAAACCATCAATATTATTTTCATAATGAGGGAATGTATAATTCCATATATTCTGAAACATTTTGTCAAGGCCTCGGCCAAGACGTCTAAAAATGATTAAGACCTCGGAAAAAACCATATATCAAAATGGGAAAGGCCTCAGTCAAATTCCATGTCTAGTTGCCTCATGAGACCTACCAATGCATTGAGGAGCTATAGCGAGCTCCACCCGTCACTTACTAAGTCTAATACATTCCTCATATGAAATGGTTGAAATATAATATAAACATTCATATTAAAACTAGCATATGAAATGTCAATACTTTAACCATAAACCATGAATGGTATAAAAATAGCACATCCACAGTCAAATATATCACAAAACCTTCAATACAATATGGAAGTTTTGTATCATAATAAATCAACTTCAAATAAACTTAAAATTCATCAAAGGATGTTGACATAGATAAAATCAAAACATTTTTTAGGGAAATATCTCTTTCTATTTTGAAATCATTTAAGAGTCACATAATTATAAAGAAAAATTTTATTTTGAAAATATTCTTATAATCTTGTAAGGGAAGCTTCGATGATGTTATAACGGTGGAAAATATCTGCACCCGCCATATAAGTTAAAAAAACATTCTTACCTTAATTTTGTCGAAAAGGTCATAAAGTACCTTGTTTGGAAAATGATGGAAAGATTCATTTCAGAACACATAAGGTAAAATAAGGGTATAAATTACTTTAACCCATTGTCTAGTAAATAGTAAAAATGTTTTGAAATACATTTTTAAGAATCATGGATGTGGATGATAAAGAGGTCCCAATAAAAACAACCTCGGATAATAAAGAGATTGTGAAATTATCCCTTACCTTGTACTTTTCCTTGGTCGAAAGTAGGTTAACCTCCTGTATAGTGGTGAAATAATTTTTATTAAATTATTCAATAACTATATAAATTAATATGATATCATATATGATCTTCTAATATTTCTTTGTTAATAATATTTTAGTATTATCGTCGTTTCGGGTGTTAACTGATTCGCTTTCCTTTATAAGATTTGTTACATAAGTAATGTTTGTTTTGGATAGGATGTATCTTATTCATATTAAGAATTATATTAAGTCTTTAAACATTATTTTTAATCATCAAATGAAAATTATTCTTGAATGGATATGATGGGGAATGAATCTCATCGCGTTCGTGGAGACGGTAATCCGTACGTACGCACGAGCAATAATATCATTATTTTGATATTAAAATAATATATAATTGGATGGTATATCATATATACAGAATCATTATCATGTTATATTTATTATTTACATCAATTACACATCATTATTATACCCATCCAAATAATAATTCATTGAATAACAATTACACCACGACGTGGAAACGGTAAGTTGTACGTACACACGTATGGTGACATGTCATTCAAAGGATGGATAGAATAATTAATATGGTTGTACTATATTTATAATAACCTCATAGTTTATATAAGATACTGGAGTTATTATTTTATAATGGAAACAACAAAGATAGACAAAGTGGATGAAGAAAGGAACTTGAAAGAGGTGACAAAATATTTACCTCTTCTTCAAGTTCTTCCTTTTGATTTGATCAAAAGGGATCCTTAGGTTGTCTTTATGACTAAAGAAAGGACTCTAGGATGAAGGTAGTAAAGTTTAGAGGGTATTTGGGCAGAGTATGACTGAGCCAAATGTCTTTTAAGGTGTAAATTAGAGAGAAGGGGGGGGGGGGGTTCCCTTTTATAAGAGGGGTGAGGGGCACCTTAGGAAAAGCTAGAAATATTATTTTATAATAAAATCATTTTTGGTTTATAATGTCTTAAAATGTATTATTTAAAGGGTAATGTGGGTATGAGTCAAAAACCAATCAATCGATATGTTTTAGACAGGTTTGGGTCACTATATTAACCTTATCTTTTATATTTAACTCTTAGTTAAATAGTTTGACATTTACCATGTCTCTTTGTATTTTTATATTATATGGTTAATAAACTTACTATATACTTCCAAAAGAACCCCAAGTGGTTTATTAATGATACACCTATCATTATATAAGTTTTTGTCCAAACATTAGATTTTTAGTAATATAATATCAATTAATAATATAATATTTGTTTTAAAAACTCTTTTATGTCAATTTTAACACTATTTGGTATTTTGTTTTTTCTAAAATCATAACAACATTATTACTTCAAAAAAAATTATTTAACCAACCCTAATATGTCATATTAACTTATAAAATAATTGTAATTCATAAAAAGTCTCAAATTACATTTATTTGGATATTTATAATATTAATTATTTTAATATTTCATTAATTAGGTAATTACTACATCATAATTGTGTCATAAATAAATTTAATTATTTAATGTCTAAAAATTATAAAAAAAATACCATTATGTAGGAAATATTTTTATATTTCTAATTAATATTTATAGTCTAATTTATCTTATGTATTACCCTATATTAAAAATGTTTTAGTTATTAAACGTTGAATTTAACACTTTTAACTCTTCTTTGAATTAAATAATAATAAATGTCCTAATCTAATCCAAGTGGACCAAGGAGATTCATATTTTATTCATAAGGTTGTTTTTGGTCGAATTATACCTATCCAATATAATTAGGACATGTGTTAGTGTAATAATAATATCATTTTTACCCTTAATTACCCTATTTAGTTTTAACCGTGGTAAATAAAAGTAAAAAGTTACTATTCACCAAATATTATTTTCATCTTATTGACCAAAATTTTACTTAATGATATCAAATGTGTTTCTCAGATTTTTTAAATTCAACTCACAGAAGCGGTAAAATTAAATTTTATATAAATTTACAAATGCTTCTAGGAGGTGGGTAAAAGACAGTAAAAAGTTCAATAAAATTATTATATATCTAAAATTATTATAAACTGACTCCAATGAATTAAATTGAACTTATATAGGTATTATGTATCTACTTTGACCTAAAATAAATTTAAATAAAATAAATAATTATTTATATAAAAAATTTGATTTTGAACTATAACTCAGTGTTTTTCACTATTCATCAAAAATTGAAAGTTTTCAGAAAAATACCAAAAATTCACCCTAAGCTAATTTTGATATTATGAATCCAAAAATGAATTATATTTTGAAAGATAAAATTTATAAAACATCAAAAATTGGGTATTACTATTCATAATGGCCAGTTTTATTGGTTGTGGTGTGTTAGAACTCGAAGTTGCGTACAACACACGCTATTGAATTATTCGAAGAGAAGTGTATCATGGAAGCTTGGGGTGTTACACTTTTGGTGAGATTAGTAGATCTAGTACATGGGGAAGAAACTTGGGGAGGTTATTCAGCATAACCTAGATAATTTTCAAGTCTTATGAGGTGTGAGAGGAAGAGGGGAATGAGGGTGGTATTTATAGCGGAGGAGAGGAGGGATTTTACATTATTTTAATCAATATTTTAATATTTTTCTCAAGACTATGAATAGTATTCATTAATGTGACCCAAAATAGTAAAAATTGAACATTATTTTGAAACAATTGGTCGTATATCATTCTTTCATCACCTATGATGTAGTAAAAAAAGTATTTAGCATTTATCATAATTTATCATATTTTACTATTCATAAAAAAATTCAAGAATTTCATAAAAATCCAAAAAATTCACCCTAACCATTTTTCAACGTATATAATTAAAAAATGAAATCCTTTTTTTGAAAATAATTTTCTAAATATTATTAATTTAATTTTTTAATAAAATAATAATTTATTCAAAAACAACAATTTTAAATCTATAACTCATTTTTTAACACCTTGAAAAATTAATCAAGTTGTCATTATCTTAAATCCTTAATAAAATAAAATAATAATAAAATTTACTATTCATTAGGGTCATATTACTATTTATATTACTATTAATAATGGTATGTTACTATTCCCCAAAAATCAAGTTGGTTCTATTAAAAACCAAATAACTTACTAATCACAATTGTAGATGACCATTATTCAAAATTCAAAACATAGAAGTAGAAAAATTATTTTTAAAGGCTAGTTATAATTATCTAATTAAAACAAAGTTTCATTCATTTCAATTAATTTTTAAAACCTTGTGGATTTACACTACCTCCCAGGATACCTCTATGAAATGGCCCCTTAGGTTTGTGCTATGGTTTCCATCGACCATGGCTACACTACAGTGTGGCCCCTAGGTTGTACCGCAACCCACCCCTAGGGGCAGTTTGACCCTACTTCCTGATGTCCCTCCATATAATATCCTCAAGGTTGTGATATGGAGCTTTCCATTATTACCACTATGGAACAAACCTCCACACTTGTGTTGTGGCCTCTTTGTCCACACACAACCACATCATGGCACTCAGTTTCTACACTGTGGTGATTTCCTATAGTTGAAATTTCAGCTATAAGAGTACCCTAACCCTTCACTGATGATCACCCAAAAACCCAATACACTAACAAGACCTCATTTCTCTTTCAAAAAAACTTTTTCTTTAGATATACCAACACTCTAAATCTAAATCAGATTCCCAATTCATGAGAAACCCCCTATTTTGGTATCAAAATTCAAATTCCATCCCAAAAGCAATGACCATGAAATCTACGAGTCGTTTCAATATCAGAGCAATATGTCACTATAATACACTCACTCAAATTCTAGGTAAAACCAAAATATAAAAAATGAATGTAATCATGATCCATGTCACAATTCTTAACCTCAGAGTACAACTTACCAATAAGGAGGGATATTCATCTCTATAATGATAACTCGCATAAAAAGAGAGAGACAAGAAGACAACGAATCTTATTGGCGAAACTCACTTTGATCATAGTAGCATGTTTTGGGAGCTCATAGAAAAAAAATCACATTGGGGAAACCCATGATAAAAACTGGACATGGGTTGAGGAATCATGAATTGACCATAAGAGTAAGTATTGATGATTTAAAGGTAGTGTCCAATGACACCAACACCATGAAGCTAAACACGCACCATAAAATGGAAATCATGAAACATGTAAATTGTATATAAATTAAATAGAGATCGAAAACAAATATAAGACTTGGAAAATAAGAGAATCATAGGAATCACACATTGGTGGAACTTTAGATCCTCCTGAATCGAACCATCACCAATATCACACTAGAGGACTGATTCGGGGGAACACTTGCACCTAAATCAAGATAGGGATCATCTTATATGATTTTATTGGACAATTTAGAAGATCCTCTAGCTGTGATGTAGTAATATTGATAGGTTATCATTTATAATGAATATTGTATCATTCTTCTATATCCAATTAGGGATTGACTGCCCAGATTTTCCTAGATCATGTCAAAGAGACACCTATCAAGTAGTGTCAAGAACAAGAGGTCTACTTTCACCTTCCCACCAGAGGGCCTCTTAGTTACAGATGTATTATAGAGAACATATACCCCAAAATATATGTTCCTTTTTGAATTCCAAGACACAATCTTCATCAACGCCATCATTATAGGGCCCAATATAGATGAATGAGGTGTTGGAGTTGGTTCCCTAGGACAAAATATTTAGAACTTTCAATTATCTATATAATTATGGTCTTGAATATTAATAAATATCTTATCATGTTATGAGTGTTATTATATATAACATTAATGTAATTATGTCCTTGGTGTATCTTTCACGTTGAAAGTTTATAACAGTTCCCCACTATGATGAAAACCTTGAAGTGCTATGATGATATTCTAAAATATATGTTATATGGCTGGTTAAAATATATATGAAAAAATAGATAGTACATGTTATCAGGGGTAGTGTGATCATAATACATTGAGGATTTTTTATAATAAAGTTTACACTTGGTAATCTTAAAGAGAGGTGGTTATGATAACATACCCACCCATTGGAATTCTATATGTCATAAGTGGCACTGGATATTCATATCTATTAAAATGTGCATTGGTCCTTATACTTGATGTTATTGTTAATGTATATCATGAATCGTGTACTTTTATATATTCATGAAAAATGTGATTACATATTCTTGTACTGAGTTAGGATACATTTGATTCATCATAAGTGATATGAAAATAAAAAATAAGTAAAGAAAGGATTTCTCCCTTCCAAGTTAATGGAAGTAAATATATTTATCCCTTTGATTAGAATGAAAATGTTAGATTAAGTACATAAACATTTCATTAATATCAATGAGTTAATCTTAGGAAAGTCAAATAGTGTAATTCAAGCATATTGGTTTATGACACTAGTATGCAACCTACTTGATGAGATACTAAGAAAAAGGGATTATATTTCATAGTGAGTGTTTATAGAAGTTTTTGTTGTTGTGAAATTAACATATTTATATAGGTTTCTTTAACATGTTTTTAGAAACTAATCATATACTTTTGGCTAGGTATTATAATTCAACTGAAAAATAGGCCTAAAGGATCACACACTAATTGTATCCAGAACCATAGTTAAATTCTGTTTGAATTTAATAATAAAATAAATATTATTCACAAGTTCCAAGGAATAATAATTATTCAATATGCATTGACTGTATAAATGGTTATTGAATTAATAATACAATAATATTTATTTATTTAAATATTTATTATCCAAGGCTTGATAAATTCCAAGGAGGATTGACATGCCAAGTTAACGGTCTAGAAGAAATACTATTGATATATACACAAGTTTATAAAAAGTCAAGGAAATAATATTATTATTTTCATTATTCGACATGAGGTCTACTTAGAATCAAGAGATTTGTTAAGGGTATATATATAATAAATAATTCTTGAACCTAATTATATAACTATATTTATGCCAAATATAAGTAGAATGATTGGTTGTGAGCAACATCTCTCTCTAGACAATTCTATGGAGCCTATAAAGAACTTTCTCTAAAATGGCCTCAAGAATGGAGAGCATCAATCCACCACCACCCTAATAAGTCCTCAAGGTAACTAGATAGAATATTTTATGTTTGGAAGGTATTATTTTTAATATCAATGATGAATGATTCATGTTTCTAGGATTGTCCAAACTGGCATCAAGAGATTCTACAGTGATGTTGTAATGCTCATGGAGCATGTGTGGATACCACTAGAGGGATTCTACCCTTGAATCCCTCATCAAAACGATGGTATGACAAGAGTGGTCGATCGATTATGTAATGAATAAATAATTCCAAGACATTAGGTAATTATAACTTATAAATTAATTATAAATTATATGTTAAAGATCTCATCTTGAGGATTTCAAGGTTTCTATTCATTAAGTTCTAAAAAGAAATCTAAAGAAAATAATGAAAAAAATATTGGGAATGGGACCAACCCATTATTCTCTACCCTAGGTCCTTTAAGTGGTGTCAATGTGGTCACATATTAATTTAAAAAAATTTATTAAACCTTTACCGATTTATGAATTTGATGTCAGTAGTTCATTTTTAGTATTATTCATTCTTAATCTAAAATCTCATATAACTTTTTTATTAACCTTAATATGACTAATAACAGGACAATAATAGATAAAGGACAACCAATGATACCATTGGGAGGTTCTAGAGATTCTGTCCAGATGACACAGTTTCATGAGGTGTAACTAAAAAGTACCCATCTTGTCATCTAATTGTCCACAATAGGAAGAATTTTTGTTAATCACAACACGTCAAGTGGGAGAAAAATATAAGTTGTCCCTCAGAGCTAAGCCCTCTAGATTAGATAACTTCTATACCTTGATCTAGTAAATAAGCATGGGTATAATAGATTCCAAAGCTATATCTACTCATCCTTGGGACTCTTAAACATCTAGATTCATGTCTAAAAAGAGTGTCACCATCCACCAGTCATTGCAAGACTCCCACACTACCTCCTTCTATGTCATTCGGATCAAGGCATCAGCAAAAATATTTCCCTTTCTCAGTGTACAATCTAGATCAAAGTCAAAATGTTGTATATTTTCAACCCATCTCCTATACTGAAGGTTTTGATCTCACTAATAAAAGAGATACCTTAGGCTCTTATGGTCCATGTACACCAAAAACCTCTTACCCAAAAGATAGCGTCTTCATCATCTGAGGGAATGTACCACCATAGATAACTCTAGATCATGAGCAAGATAATCCCTCTCATTTGGTCTCAAATTTCTAGAGATATAAACAGCCACATGGTCCTCCTACAACATAACTACTCTGAGTATGACTCCAGAGGCATCAAAATACATAGTATACTCCTTACCAAGCTTAGGTAAGGTGGGGATCAGTATTGATTTCATATTTATATTTAGATCTTGGAAAGAAATTTCATAATCATATGACTAGAAAAACTTCCCCCTTTCTTGGTTAGCTTGAACATCAGTGTTTCCAGATGGAATAAGTCCTAGATAAAGTGTCTGTAATAACATTCTAGACCAAGAAAACTGTGAATCTCAAAGACATTACTGGGTCACTCCCAACATACCATGGTTTTAGCCTTCTATGGGTCTATTAAAACTTCATCTTTTGAGATAAAATGCCCCAATAAGTGCACATTGTCATTGTAGAAACTATATTTGGATAGCTTGGAATAAATTTGATGCTCTCTCAATGTACTCAAGATTATGTCAAGATATTGGGCATGATCGTCTACTGATTGGGAGTACACTAATATTTCATCAATGAAAACCACCAAAAACTGATATAAGAATGGAAGAATGATCTAATTCATCAAATCCATGAATTTATTTAGTTTATTCGTCATATCAAATGACATCACTATGAAATTGTACAAGATATACATGATCATAAAAGTATTTTAGGCTATATATGATAGTCTCACCCTAAAATGGTGGTACCCTAACCTCAATTATATATTGGAGAAGATATTGGAACCTCTTAGTTATCCAAATATATCATTGATTCATGGAAGGAGATGTCAATTCTTTATTTTCATCTGGTTCAATCTCTAATATCCCACACCCAAGGGAAAATTCCCATTAACCTTCTTATAGAAAAGCATGGGAGAACCCCATGGTGAAGTATTAGGCCGTATGAATTCCTTAGCTTCTAAATATTCCAAATGAACCTTCAAATATTGAATCTATACTAGTTCCATCCTTTAAGGTGGTATAGAAACTGGCTCTGATCCTAACACAAAATTGATCATGAACTCGACCTATTGCTTGGTTGGAAGACATAGAACTTCCCATTAAATACATCCTAAAAAAATTCTACCATTGGGGGAAAAGTATCATGCAGTACTCCTCCATCATCTAAAACAATTCCTTATATATAATCCATGATAAAATCAAAATTTAACTAAATTGGTCATGCATGACTAGCCTAAAGATCTCGCTTACCCTGGTGAAAATAGATGCCTCCTTATAGAGATAGAAATTTAACTATCCTCTAGTAACATTTGATATGATCTTGGAATAAAATTAACCAATCCATACCTAGAATAAAATAAAAACCTACCATTTATATAAAAAAACTTCCCAAAGTAAATGATACCCACCAATTTGAAGATAATACTCCTTACAACACTCGATACCCTATGACTGTACTCCCAATGGTGTGTCAATAGTCATGACCCCATCTATGATCTCCATATATGAACCCAAAACATTTTTAGAAAGAGTATATAGAAATGAATGATACTCTCCTATATAAAAAAATATAGGATAAGGTATATTATACAAGAATCATAACTATGACGATAGAAGATCCTGCATCCAAATTGGTTAGAGTAGTTTGCATAACATGCAAGTGACTTTCCCCTCTTCCCTAGTCTCCAGTATGACTCCCCTATATTATTCCCATTGAATGGTATTTATTCTCTTACACTGGGGTACCATATCCCCACTTCATCCTAAAAATCAACTGGAACTCCAAATACTAATCTGCTGAGGGGTAGTTGATTCATTTCTAGTCTAAGGTGCCTATCATGATCCCCTTTTATAGCTTTGTTATAGAAAATTTCTATAGAACCTCTGAAGATGACCCAAATTACTAAAGAAATAGAACTATGATGTAGGGTGAGGACACTATGGGAACTTGTGGTCCAACCTTCCACACTAAAAGCACTACACCTAACCATGATCCTAAGGTGGAATTCTACTCCCATGACTTCTTTTACCGCTACTACCTTGGTGATAACTGTTATAGCAACTCTTCCAGCCACTCGAAGAAGAGGTACCAGATCACCCTACTGAGATTTTTTAGAGACCACTCAAGGCCTCTCTCATATTACATTCCATGATGAGATCCTGATTCATCATTCCCAGAAGGATTATTAAGAGAAATATGTTCACCTAAAACCTAATCACATAGAAAATCCCATACTGAAAACATCTCACCCTGGAAATCTCATCATCTACTAAGGATAGAGTAAAGTACTTAAGGTCGGTAAAGCATCTGGTTTAGTCCATTACTAAAAATATATCTTATGCTAGGTGGATTAAATCATAGTCCTTTCCATCCCTTAATGTCTTAGGAAAGAAGTGGCTTAGAAACTTTACCTCAAAGTCCTTCTAGGGTAACTCTTTTTACTGATCATCTTACTCTATAATGTCCCACCAATGCTTGGAGGGTCCATGAAGTATTTATGAGAAAAGATTAACCCTCCTATATGTAGGTATCTTTTGGTTATTTAAGATCATATGGACTAAATCAATCCATAAATTAGCTGCCTAGGGCCTCCCTCCCCAGTGAACATAGAAGGATGTTGTAATTGGAACTATTTTATCATCTCAGACATCGAAATCGTGGTGTGAATATTCTCCCTTTCCATGGATTGCATGACCCTAAGGAAGCTATCATAGATTTTATAATCCATATGATTCTTAGGATCTAAAAGAACCTCAATTTAATTGTGTTATGAGCATATTTATTTCCTCTTCTTTGATGCTCAATTCAAAGATAATGAGAATTATTTTTCTCTACAAGACAAATTCACTCCTTAGAACACTAAGTAACAAAAAGGTAAACCTTAACAGGTGAAAAAAAAGAGAAACATCTTCTTGTGTTCTATTTAAACATGGATTAACAAGTTAAGTGGAATGACATAATATTTCATTTATTCCCTTTTTCACCAGATATAACAAGTATCTCATTTCATAGTTCATATAGGAAAATATATCCCATGCAATAAATATGTCTCTATTATGAACAATGCATGTCATTATATATCCCCATGTACCTATTACGATACATGCATACTCATATTTTCCCATACCATTCCATGAGTATAAATCTCAATAAACAAAAACATCACACAATATGTGAATCACCCAAGGTGAAATAAAATAAACCGTAACAAGTGAACATCATGAACAACAATCCCATCCCTAGGCACTTGAATCCCCCCCCCCATAAATGGGTTAGTTACTCCCATGAACATGATAATTACCAATTTCCAACACATTCTAGTATCATTTCTACCTTTCCTAGATAGTAAAGAAACTTAAAATAAAAACTCGATCCTATGATACCACTTTTTAACGTCCCCAACCCAGTGCTCCCTCAAGTGACTGAGTTGGTTGACTACATGACCTCATGAACACCTACCCATATGATAGAGGCTACTAAATAGAAATTAGGGTGTAAGGAATATATTATAAGACTATACACTCCAATAAATAGTTACAATAAGAGTGGAAAAATAATAGCAGTTTAGTGGAAATAATGGAAAAAAATAAGAATAATTTAACAGGAAACCAAAGATGATAAAGGACAACTGAATAAATTCAAGCAACAATAATATGATGTAATAAAAATATGAATGTAACTAAATCATGTATTGATATTTATACATACAAAATACAAGTAGACATAAATAAATACTCCAAAGACCCTGATCCTAAACCCCATGTTGTTCTTGTCTCCAGGATCCATCCTACAAGCCACAAATCAACAACAAGGTCCCTTAACCTTGCCCAAATCTACATATATAAGATTTTTTTAGGTAACAAATGGCCACATGTCCAAGTTCTGAGTACAAATTAGTAGGTCTACACCACCATGTATAAATAATCCAGATTGAGAAATTTAGTGCAGTAATATAGCGATAAATAGAGTATTAATTTAATAAATTAATACTACCCATAAAGTAAACATGTTGATCTCCTAAGATATGAATTGAAACCCAAGGTTAGACAAACCTACTTTGGATCCATGTCATATATCTATGGCTAAATTTGAATCCTCATACATTGGGATAGATCACCCAATCAGTGGCCAATTCTCCCACAAAGGATGAATCACACAAATATCACATTAACAAATGGCCTCTACCCATATGATATCTAGAATCTCAACCTCAAGAATCAATAGATAGTGAATATGGTCTTTATAATACTCATAATAATACACCCTTTAATCAAGTATCAAGTACATATACACCAAGACCTCAGGTGGTACAAAATCATGCACCATTCCCTCAAGCATCAATATAAATCACGAGTCGTATCTGGACGAACTCAACATGCCAATAAGCATCTAACCCTCATGAATCGACCACAATCAATGTCAAATAAGCTCAAAGTCTAATAAATCAATTCATAATCCCAAAATAAAATATAAAAGATATATCAACATAAGGAACAATGATAAATTCATCAAATTTTCATTTGACTAGCCAATCATGTTTCATAAATCTAGGTTTCCAATTATCCTCATGAATATATCAAACCTATTTCATTTATCATTTAAACATAAGTTCATTAACATATTAGTTAACCAAATTTAACTAAGGTGATTCTACCTTAATAAATCACACAAATTACATGTTATTCGATTTTATAAGATTAATCCAACAATCAATCAATTTTTCCAAATTATCTCAGATCTCCAATATCAACTGACTAAGTATCAACAAGTTACAAGAATGGAACACTTATTAGGTGGCCTTAGGTATCATTATCCATGATTATAGACGCAATTGGATCCAATGGATAGTCTGGAAAGATAAATTATCAATATTTAATAGGTTTTATTTAATTTATTAGGCTTTTCATGTAGTGTTCTGGTGAAATCGCACATATTACACATATTATGGATAATTAAATCAGACAAAAGGGATAAAATTTAGAACACCCTCCTCAATATGGTGATAAAAGAAATGCTATCAATAGTTACCACTAATGATTAATGAATGTGATGGTCATAAAAAGGATAAAACCTATATCACATACATCAAGTCAAAACCAGATTCAATGTCGGTCAAGAGATCACACTAAAATAATAGAGAAAAATAGAAGGAAGGAGAAAACCAAAGAAAGGAAATCACCAGAGATTGTATGCTAGATTGAGACATCCATAGATGAAGTAATCGCTCCAAAATTTCTTGGATTTTACCTAGGATTTGAGAGAGAAGGTTACACTATTAATGAAACAAATTCACACATGTAGTGCGGGTTAAAACCATTGATCCTGAGATATTTGTGATGTGAACCTATTTCACAACATGGATTTCCCAATTTATAAGAAATATTAAAAAATTCATTGCCTCAGGTAAAAATAACCCCGATAGACCATTTCATGATGTGAACTTGTTTCATAGTGTGTAAATGTTTCATGACCTGAACCAGATCACAACATGTTCCTAGTGACATGTTCACATCGTGTAACCCATTCATGAAATGAAATTGTCCGGCAAAAATATCCCAATCAAATTCTGTAGAGAAACCCTGAACCACAATCAAATATTTCCAAACCCACAAAGAACCCTCATAAGCCTTTAAATCCTTTGTACCCAAACTCCATTAATTAGAACAAACACACATCCCTGAACTTTAGGTTATTTTCCTCAGATAAATCTCTTTATCCTTAAAAGTAACTAAACCTCCAAGGTTTAAATAAGAAAGTAAAATCCAACTAAAACAGGTTCAACCAAAACTTAAGAGGGATTTACCTAGAAACATATAGGATATTACAATAATCAAGGATGTTTTGTGGTCAAATTAAATGAAATGTATTGATTATATGTTGTGTGTTAACCAAAAACCAGGAAATATAGGATAAATGTGATTGCATACTGTATAAAAAGTGTACACACCATGTAACACCTAATTATCCATACATAAAACATGACAAGTCCCTAAGTGTTTATTTATTACTATAAGAGAATAGAGTGCATGATATGTAGTAGGTTCAACACATTGTGTAACTTGTACCCTTTCATGTATAGTATACACCGAGCTAGGTTGTACACTGAGTGATTTAATTATATATAAAGATAAATTAATTACAACATTAAATTATTAAATTAATTATAATCTAAGTGATTTTGGAACTAAATGATGTGTATGGTCTATATACACACTAGGTACTTCATGCACATTTCCAACAGTACACACTGTGTACATTCATGGAGTGTAATGTTGTCATAAATACTGTGAAGACTATGTGTCTTGACTCATAAAACTACACACTATGTAATATCATGACACACTATATATAATATATTTTCATGTAAGTATATATTATATGAGAAGAAATATACATAGCATAGTCACATGACATGTGAATGATAATACACGCCACGTAGATTAAAAGGGTACATGTCGTGTTGTCTCCAATACATGATGTATTAAATTCGAGATAGAATTTAATAATACCTAAATGGGTAGATATTTTTTTTACTTTCATTATAATCCAAGTAAAAATTAATTTTAAATTAAATTAATTTATTTAAAATTACATTTCATGGTAATCTATAGGACTGTTTGGATGAAAAAATTAAGATAAATGAATGAATTAATTAATAATATAATTAATTTATTAGTTTTAGTGATTTATTTTAATAAATAATGCATAAAAATTAATTATAGTCAGTTTATTAAATGTTTATTCATTATATTCATGGATGATCATGATCTTGAATAACCAATGTATGTATTGGATTTGATTTAATTTTATTTTATTGCATGAGTTTTTACATGTGATAAATTTTTATTAAATTAAATATGATGGTCTATGTTTCATCCCTACAATATTTACTATATATTACCGGTGTGTCCATGGATTATTTTATGAAACCCATGGCCATGTTCCCCCTCACCTATATGTGAGTAAATATATGTAAAGGATAAATCTCTAATGAAAGGAGGCAATTCAGAACCCAATATGAGGTAAAACAATCCAAGGAGATACAATGGATTCAAGTGGAATGCTACAACTCAAACAAATCTTGGTTTAAGTATTTGTCCTCATAGTGTCAATGGTTATTTTATCATCTAATTTATAAACTAACCAATATAAAATCTCATGATCATACTATATATTTATTTTATTTATGTCTAGTGTATGGTTAATTATTTGTTTATGAGATACATGTTTATTGGGTATCACATAAATTAAATGAATTATCAACCATACAATATTGAATAAAATAAATGGATTATGCATGAATAATTTTATCAATACATGGTTAATTAATTATTTAAAATATATATAATATTACAAGCATTAAAAAGGATAAAATGAATAGTGTTTACACATAAAAAATCCTTCAATGAAAATCTTAAGATGGAAACATATTCCATTGTTTTATTTAGGATCGAACCATGGATTGATGTGTTGGTCTAGCCCCTATCAGGACACTTCCATTTATCTAAGAGTTCTAATGAAAGTTTTGGGTTGACTTAACCAAGTTAGAATCAAGAGTAGTTTCCTTTTAAAGACTTAGTGTAACATGGAGGCAAGTGTTGAGGGAATATGGGTTTAGGATTTTAGGATTGGGGATTCCACCCAATGGATACAGGAGTTATGAGTTAATGCAGTTGGTTAGACCCACCTATTTAAATAACTTTAAGTAATTTTCTATACTCTTTTCTAGGTAATGAGAAGGAAAATATGGATCCTTTCCACTAAAATATCCACATGATTTTATATTATAAATCTAATGTTGAGGTATATTTGGATTTGATAAAATTGTGGGAGACTAATAAAATAAAATTTATCATGTCACATTTTTTGATAATTGGCATAATGTGTTAAAACATGATTTTATTTTATTATATAAAATTAAAATTCATTTGACCTTAAAATTATCACTATGATCTATATTTAAGAAATAAGTTGTCAAAACTTGAAGTAACTTCCATGAGTGGTACACTTTCTTTCACAACATACTACACTAAAATAGGAAGTCTTATGTGATGTAGTTTTATATTCCTAATGAGTCTTTTAAAGAGGTGAGTGATGAAGATCTCACTATTTAACTAAGACACCTTGATGATGTGATAGATGCCCAATTATTAATTTTATCATCTATGTATATTGAACTCTAGTTGATGCATGAAAACACGGATTCATATATGATGTTGTAACACCTCCATGATCTTAATCAGTTGAATGGTAGATAGGAGTGGTATGAGATCTACAAGGCACTATTTATTTGAATTCTTAGAAAACATGCACTGGATATGCCTCATGTAATCAAGATGATTTGCTACATTGACAGCTATAAATTATATGGTTTAAGCTACTAATGAATTACACATGAATATTTTAATTTCTGCACTCTATTATAGATTTTATAATTTTCTTATGAATTTTAATATGAAAAAACATAAATAATTCTCTCCAAGTACTCTTTACTCTGAATCACTAAGTGGATAAGGTTCTAAATCATGAAAATACTATAGCCCTAATGGTGAAAAATAAGAAGGGAAAGTAAAAATTACCTGAGAATAATTTTAGGTCTAAGGTTTCTACTCACCACCATTCTAAGAGAAGGAGGATCTAATGGTAGGCTAAGGAAAAAGATGCAGAATATTTTATTATGTAGCAAGAAAGGCCACTGAAAGTAGAAATTCTTCTCAAAAAATAAGCACAGGGAATATTCTGGTGTATTTTTATTGAATATAACCTATACATGTATATTATTTTGGAATTAGATATTTATTTTGGTGCTCACATTTTTATCCAAATATATGAACCAAGCAGATTCAAGAAGATTTCAAGAGGTGAGGCCAATCTTCAAACTACCAATTGAGCAAGATTGGATGTAATGACTAAATTATACAACCACCTTACTTTTTTGATGAGATTGATTTTAGTTTTAATGAACTATTATTATGTTCTTAGTGTTACCAAAAAATATATATCCATGTCTCGTTTAGACATGTATGGTGCTGTATTCAAGTTTGGGATTGAGTGGTATTACTTTTATAAATATAGAAGTTGTTATGGTATGACACATCTAAATAATGGTCTTAATGTACTAGAATATAAGAAACAAGTATTAGTAATAAATAATGAATAAATTCCAAAATCACATTTCACACCCATTTTTAGGATAAATGATTTAGCTATGTAAATGATAATATCTTAACAAAGATATATCAAGATGGTTATTTAGATTCATTTAAATTAAAACAACTTGGTATGGTTCATGATTGTTTTCATAGTAAAATGATCAAACCACCATTTGGTGGAAGGGTTAAAGGGACAAAGATATTATTTAATTAGTTCACATGGATGTGTTTGGACCTTTTTTAGTTGAATCTAGAGGTGGATATTATTACTTTATAACTTTTACTGATGAATTGAGTAGTTTTGAATATTTCAACTTAATGAGGTGTACATTTTAATCCTTTGAGAAATTTAAGGATTTCAAGAATGATTTAGAGAATTATATTAGTAAGAATATAAAAAATAATTATTCAAATCAATATGGAGAATATATTAACTAAGAGTTAATGTAATATCTAAGGGATCTTTGGATTCTATCTCACCTCACTACTCCTTATACACCATAGTGGAATGGCATCCATGAAAGGAAGAACCATGCCTTGTTGGACGTTGCGATGTCCATGATGAGTCAATAATACCTTCCAATATCCTTTTGGGGGTATGAATTATAGACATTATTATAAATACTAAACCAAGTTCCAACTAAAGTAAAAAACATCCCATGTGAGTTTTAGTTTGAGAGGAAATCTGTATTTTCTAAATTACATGTGTGAGGTTGAAAAGCATTTGTTAGGGCCACTTATGGGAAAAAACTGTCTCCCAGAAGAGAAAATTCTATATTTATATGATATTACAAGGAAATAAGGAGATATTGTCTATAAAAAAACTCATATAAAAGGGTAATAGTGTCTAGAAATTCTGTGTTCCTTGAGAGGGAGCGCGTCTTCAAAAAATATATTGGGAGAAAGATAGACTTTGATGATTTTGATGATTAAGATACACATGAGTTGGCATGGGAACAAATTACATAATTCCTTATATAAGAGGTTGTTCAAGAGACATAATTTCTATGTAGGATCACCAAATATATTAGATAACTAGAGATATATGGTTTTCTAGTGATCAGAGGTGGTGACTCATAATTAGTTTATACTGATGAACCTTTTTCCTATAATGAAGTAGTAAATAGCTTAGAAATTAAAATATGGAAACAAGGCATGGATTTTGAGATGGATTCCATGTATCATGTTTAGGTTCCTATAGATACTCCAATAGATGTAAATCTTATTGGGTGAAAATGGGTATCCAAGATGAAACTAGATATGTACGGTAAAGTTAGTACTTATAAATCATGATCATTAGACAAAAGGTTTAAATGATGTTAAGTAAAAAACTATGATGAAACCTTTTATCTAGTTTTTATTCTAAAATCCATCAAAATTCCACATTCCATGAAATTACCATGACAATAATATTTGTATAATGGATGTAAAAAAAACTTTCATTATTGGGAATATTACAAAATATTTATATGTGAGACAAATAGAAGGGTTTATAACACTATAGGATACCAATAAAGTATGCAAGTTGTATAAATCCATTTCAGTATTGAAGAAAGAATAAATATCATTAAAAAATTTCTTTGATGAATCCATAATGGAATTTGGTTTCATAAGTAATGAATGTAAGCCCTTTGTCAATAAAAGTTTTAGTGGTAGTGCATTAATTTTCTTAGTATTATATGTTGATTAAATATTACTAATTGGAAATAAGATACTCATCTCACAATCAATTAATATGTGGTTGAACAAGTTTTTCTCTATGAAAGACTTAAGTGAAGTGGACGAAATTCTAGGGATCAAGATCATTCATAATTAATCCAAGGGGTTACTTAAACTAATTCTGGGTACATACATTGACAATATACTAAATAGATTATATATAGAATAATACAAGAGGGTATTATTTTCCTTTTCACATGTTACACATATATCTAATAAAATTTATCCTCAGACACAGTAGGAGAGAGATATAGAGAGAGGAATATAGGAAGAGAGTAGAATTCCTTATTCTTCTATGATAGGTTCTATCATGTATGTCATGTTATACACCAAGCTTGATATTTCATATTCCTGGTAATGGTAGGAAAATATCAAATAGATATAGGATACCACCATTGGATGGTAGTCAAGATTATCCTAAAGTATATGATGAATACTAAGGATATGTTGTTGGTTTATAGAGTAGATAAGGAGATAGTCATCAGAGGATATACAAATGTTATATTCCAAAAATATTGGGTTGATCTAAAATCATAGTCAAGATATTTATTCAGCCTCAGTGGAGGATTTGTGAGCTTGAAAATCTCAAAGATGTAAGTGGTCACTAATTCTACACTATATTCCTAGTATATTGTGGCTTTTAGTATAGTTAAAGTAGTAGCATGGATATGAAACTTTTTCTAGGATATTTATGTGGTATTTAATAATAAAGATGTTATTTCATTATATTGTAATATTACTACAATGGTGGACCTAACCAAGGAGATGAGGTCATAACAACGGAAAAATTATATTCCATAGAAGTATCATCTCTTCAGGAATTTTTCTCAATGGGGTGAGTTTAAAATAACTATATTTTCGATGGATGATAACATGGAATACTCTTTGAATAAATTCTTATCTCATCATAATAATTATAATCATGTGAGAGATAGTGGAATGAAATTCATTTTCAATTGGATCTATTATAAGTAGGAGTCTACTAGAGTTAGTTCCCTAGTACTAACTAAATTTATGTTAGATTAGTTATATATTCATGGTCTTGAATAGTAATGAATATTTTATCACATGATGAGTTTTATTATACATAACATTAATGTGATTATCTCCTTAGAGTATCTATTGCATTGAAAAGTCAAAGAAGTTCCCCAATATGATGAGAACCTCGAAGTGTTATGATGGTATTATTAAATAAATGTTCTATGATTATATGACATATATATGATGGACACATATGATGAATTCCATTAGGTGTAGGGGGATCATAAGATATTGGGACTTCTTCTCATGAAGTTCACACTTGGTAATCTTCAATAGAGGAGGTTATGAGAACAAATCCGCCTGTAGTAACTACACACGTTGTATGCATCATTGGATATTCCTATATATGGATGTGTGTCTCAATCCTTATACTTGATATTTTCATTAATTTGTATCATGAATAGTGTACTTTGATGTATTGATGAAAACCAAAATGACATATGCTTACGGTGTCGTAGGATATGTTGGGTGAATTATAAGTGATATAATATTATTTAATAAGTCAAGAAAGGGTTTCTCCATTCCAAGTTAATAGAAATAAATATCTCAATCCCTTTAATTAGAATAGAAATATTTTATTAAGTCCATGACCATGGTCATTGTCACGAACCAGGGCGGGTCGTTATCCAACCCGGCACCCGACCCGGTCCGCGACAAGGCCCGAAGGGCGTTCCCGATCCCCACGGGCTCACAACTAGTGTCGAGCATCCAAATAAACCAGTTGGGAATGGTTTGTCCCATAATGAAGACAAAAGAACATAAACTGGACAAGCAGATCAATAAAGTAAAATAAACTAAACAACTTGACAGCGGAAAAAGGAATAGACAAAGCAACGTGACATACCTCAGGTGACCCCATAGATCACCACGGTACGTTAACTACACCCGCTTACAAAAGTGATCCAAGACTGAAACCTGCAACTGAAAAGTAAAGTAGGCGTGAGCACCGAAATGCTCAGTAGGAATTCCATAATATAACCACGTCCTATGTCCCCGCCTTTAGTAAGAAAACCAATTATTCCAGTTTGAAAATAAGATATAATAAAATAATATTTCTCCTTTTCAAATTCAAGTAACGCGTTTTCATTTTTAGGTAAAGCATTTTACTCCCACTACATTTTCAAAATAGGTTTCAAGCATGCATTAACATTTCAAAATGAAAAGAAACCAGTTTGGATTAAAATATGGTTTTCACAAACATGACATCAAGTATGAAACAACTCAAAAGAAAGTTACATCACTAGAAGCTTGTCACAAATGAGCACCATGGGTAAATCCCTATAGGTAGCTAGAACAAGTGGGAACCAAGAGACCTCGTACCTTGGTGAAACGTGGCTTAGAAGACCACGACCCTCAGAAAACATGTCTTAGAAGGCTACGACCCTCAGAAAACGTGGCTTAGAAGACCACGACCCTCAGAAATTCATAAGTTTAGTTAGTGTTGTTGCTTCAATCCTGCTAGATAAACCGGGACGAACTGTTGTCGTGTCATCTAGCGTACTAGTCCTGGTCACCCACCTAGATACCCAGGTTTCCCATTGTGCTCTATTTCAAGTGTTGGTGAGTTTTCTTTATCAAGCAAACATATATGTACATAACACTTTCTTTTTCTAAAAATCATTCAACATCTCACCACCACTCTCCCTCTTTGAGCGGATTCCCCCTCTTTCACATCACACAGTGCATAAGCATCAAATTAGGCACATGATAACACATTCAACTAAAAAAATCATTTTTCTAAAACCAAGGGGGCGTGCCTCAAGAGAGGTTTTTCTTTTTCATAAAACATTATTAAGATGCCAAACGGGCTTAATTACATAAAGGGAACACTTTTTACAATCAAATGGCCAAAAGGCCAAATACCTTTTGAAATACACCTTTCCAATTCAAAACCACTTAAGAAATCAATTTTCAAGAAAAGTCACTTAAGACCAACGTCATTTTAAATACATTTCAATTTCCAAAACAAGGGCATAATAGTTTCTAGAAACTGCAAACAGATTCTATAGCATGTGTATAGAGCATAGTGTAAAACATATTTTTAAAACAATCAAGCAATTTCGAATTTCAAATTAAAATCATAGGAATAGGGGACCTACCTCAAACGTGTCGTTATTTGTCGACGACCACTCGAACCCACGTTTGACGCATACACGCACATGTATTTATACATATATATATACACACCTAGCTGCATTGCACATATTCCCCGCGCCATGAGGGAATATGTACAAAGAGGGCATATATATATATATGCCTTACCCTATGCATGTACATGTAGGATACCTCGAACCCGCGGCCCCAAACCACCGTAGTGAGGCCCAACGCACTACACAAATAATTTAATAAAACAAATCAAACACTTAAACAATCTATAAAATACTTCAAAATAACACATCAAAGACTCGCGCCAAAGACACACTCAACTTCAAGTTGGGAAGACACTTTGAAACCAAATTTACAACAAATAGAGATTAAAACATACCTTACATAATTTAAAATAATTTACAATACATGTTGAGGGATGCACAACACGACACACACACAAACCCCAACTCCATTTTGAAAAATTACGCATAATAGAAACCTTTGAAAACTCCATCTGCATCACCCACACAATTCAAATAACCAACTGCATAATTAAAATGACCCTTTTCATAATTAAACAAAGCGTTGAGAAATTTATTAAACAGTTTTCAAAATGCATCGAATGACTCAAAATGACAAAGACTTAATCGGAATTTATTTTATGACTACACGCACATAGACACTACACTAAAACATCAACTGCACCCTCTGTACATAATAAAAAATTAACTGCACAATTTATAAAGCACTATTTAAACAGTTCAATGTGGGTTTTCATAGAAACAAAACATTCATATTAAATAAACACACTACGAAACACATAGAAATCATATTAAACCATAAGTGAAACTATATTCGTACCAAGAAAACTAATCAATGAGTATAATAAATTAATTAAATAAGAAAATTAATACATCAAACAACACATATATACAGAAACACATACCTTCGGTATCAAAACTTCACAAACGCGGTGCACAAACTTTGCCGCATGACAACCACACCTCAAAAAATGCAATTAATCCTTAAAAAAGAAATCTGATCAATGACATAATAAATGAACCAAATAACACCAAACAAAAACCAAAATCCAAGCTAAACCCTAGTCGCAAGACCGCCCAAAAGAGGAATCGACCGATTGGAGGAGAACGCACCTACGAAGAGGGTGCGGGAGGTCGGTTGGAAGATGATGGAGGCCGTCGGGGGTGAAATGCGTAGGAAAAAAATCCGGAACGGAGGGGTGAATAGGGAGGGAGACTCGGTGAGGAGGTCCGACGAAGGGGGTGGTATGGCTTCGGGCGAGGCAAGCGGGCGGTGCGGCTTCGGGCGAGGCAACAGGGGTGGCCGGCGCGGTTGTGGCAGGGGTCGGAGGAGGTCGGGAGGCCGGCTGGGCGGAGGGAGGCCAACGAAGGGGCGGTGCGGCTTCGGCGAAGGGAGGGCGACGTGAGGCTAGTCCGGCGAAGGGAGGGCAGCACAACCGAAGGAGAGCCGGGTGCTGGAGCTGGGTGTCGGGGCAGTGGACGGGGAGTGCTAGGGTTAGAAGGGGGTTGGGGGGGTGCGACGGCAATGAGGGGAAAAGAGGGAGGGGAGGAAATGAAAGGAAAAAAAAGAAGGAAAAAATAAAAATAAAAATATAAATATAAGAATAAAGATAAAAATAAAAGAATAAAAATAAAAATAAAATAAAAACCTAATAATTAACAATAATTAATTTAATGTCAATAATAAAACTAAAGTAATAAAACTAGCCACGAAAGAATAGAATTAAATCATTTGTCTACACACGGACTCGTGAACGGTCGCACGCTCGTGAAATCATAAAATTAATAATAAAGTGTTCTGTTATTAAGGTTGGGCACTGCAAGGTTGCGTGTGCGGTCACGCGCCCGGTCGTGTGCGCGGTGCATGCCCGGTTGCGTGTTCGGTCGCACGCCTAGTTGCGTGCCTGTGTAAAATAAATCTAAGAATAAAACGTTTTGTTATTTAATTTGGGCACTATGCACGGTCACGCATATGGTTGTGCACCGTATATGAACCCAAAACACTAAAGAAAAACTCGGCTAAACCCGCGGCTCAAAAAAATGAGATCCAGAATAATTAAAATGATGTAAAGCATTGGGTCGGTTTGTGACAATTCTCCCCACCATGACACTTTCTGCCCCCAGAAAGTCCCCAAAGACTGGGTCAACCCAAGATTCCACTCAAGAACACGATGATACTTAAAACCAAACCTCAATCTCCTGGAGACCCAGCATTCAAAAAAGACCCATGACCTGAAACTCCAATTTCTCAAAACCAGAATCACCAAGCAAAATGACCAACAAGGAATTTACCTCGAAATAGAACTAGAATATGAAACACCCCGACCCCTGACATAGGGATCACCCGGGCCGCTCGAGATCTCCAAGAACACTCGTCAATTGACCCATTATATGAGCTAAACAATTAGCATGGTCGAGGTCGGGTGGAGAAAAAGAAAGGGGTTGCACCGCCAAGTGCACTTTGAAAACAGAGTCTTCCACAAGCTCGTCCTATGGTGGTCTCCCCACCATATTAGGGTTCTCATCAAACATTGGCTCTTCATATCAAAACAACTCACCAACCTAGACAAACATCTAACACTAGGTTGACCATCCAAGCTCCCTAGGTTTAGCCAACCAACACAAGAGGGGACGTCGGCGAGAACCGGGGGGGGGGGGGGGTCTCCCCACCATTTTAAAATTTCCTAACACCACGGAACCCGCGCGAGCATTCCAAGTTTACTTGAAGCAATATAGACTGAACTATGCATCATGAACCCACCAACACAGGTCTACCTGCACTGATTATTCCAATAGTGGACAACACTCTGCCACATGAGATAGCTTTTATAGCAGAAACCCCTAACCAGAAGGTGAACCAGACAGGCGCACGAAAATTCCACAAGACAGAGGCATCTCCGGAACAAGTGCAATTTCGATCCATTACTGACCATGAGAAGGTTCACAAAACATGCCCACCGATTTTTACAAGGATACTGATTCTTCAGACCTCTTTAAGACTCAAGAGGAACTCCCATAAATTAAGACCACAACAAAGATACAAGGCCTTCAGAGATGGTATCACAATAGGTAAATTTAACTTGTCCCCATCCCAACATTGCGGACTTTAAGTCGGACCAAGCCCGTCCCACGTCCGACGAGTTTTGACTGCGCGCAAGCTTCACCCCGAAACCTATAGTTGGGGCCCTGATGTCTGAAGAATCTACAGCCTCGCAGTCACAAGCTGACCACCTCTGACTGGAACTTCCTCCACTGGAAAAGCAGTCGCATACTTCTCCTCGTGTCTTGCGTGGCCACTCTATCAACATACCAACAAAGAATTTTAGTGAACGACTTAGAGTGTCTGACTGACCATGCTAGAGGTAGGAGATTGAGCGGTCTGTCAAACCCGCGACACAACTGACGAGAGGGGCACTCCAAGAACAAGTCCCTTTGGTTCACACTCTTCATCAGAGGATGAACCTACACTTACCACAATATAAACGGGACCAACAACTATTAAGAACTTTAAGCTGGTTGTTCAACACAACCTCTGGAGAACTTGAAACTAGCTCATTAGAAAGGTAAACATACCTCCTTCACCCTTCGTTTACTAGTCAAGCACCTACAAGATCCACCACTTTCCTTCGCCTTCACTTAGTTACAACCGTGGAATGAGACTAGTCTTGAGGGTTGCTCACAGCGTCGCTATTCGCAACGAAAATAGAACTATCACCGTTTTTTGGTTTAGTCTCGCTCCTCCAAACATACTCGAGACAACTTATGCATACACGACATCTAGAGTTCCTCCAAAACCAGAGACACTTCCAACTTTCCCAAAGCACTCAACAACATTTTACTGACATTGATGTTTACAAACAGTCGACACCACCGAGAAGAACCTAACTCTGCCACTCCACTGGGAGTCTGAGCTGGGCCAAGAAATGTTAGAGACCTGCTGGAATCCATGGGACGTTTCTAGGGGGAATATCCCAAACAAGAACACAAAACAGCCTTCCAAAAACCCAAACACATTACAAAACAAACATCAACATTCCAGAAACAAATCCAATAATTCCAATCTAAAACATCAATTCATTCTTAAAGAAAAACACCCGCTTGAGAAACCAAACACAGTGCAATAAGACCAAACAACTCTTTTGAACCCATTGCTTTAACTCTAGACTCAAAACCATTTTCCAATTCCAAAACCATTTAAACACGAACCCCATTTCATATAAAACCCCACTTTTCCAGAAACAAGATGAAACTTTTAAAATCAGTCACTCACCACTGATATTCCTGGATGCCTCGTGGATTTCCATTTTCATGCCACCCAGGCACCCATCCACATAGTCCACCAACTATCCATTAATCACTTCCATGTTCCCATGTGAGCATCCATAGGAATACCAATAGACAAAGCAAGGTTCTTCTGCTTTCAAGAATAAAACATTTTCACTATTCCAAAATACTCTCCTTTTTCTTCAAATAAAAAATTTCAATGTTTCAAGAAAATATTTCAAAATGATTCCCATTTTTAAAACAACCCACTTCAATTTCAGATAAGCCAAGAAGTTATTTTAGGAATTCGATTTTCAACAAATCAAACACCAAATTTCTAAAAAAAACAAGGTCCAAGAGAAATGCACCCCAAAAACCATGCCAACCAGACACCAAAATAAAATAAGATCAACACCAAAGTCCACTTTCCTTTTTAAAGGAAAAAAATTTCGTGATAATCCCAAAATTGAAGCAAGATATCACAAACATTAAAGCACCTGGGCAGAGGACTAGTGGTCGTGTCTAACCCGGATACATGGCTTAGCAGACCATGCCCTAGGTAAGCATCAACCACTAGGAGTGTCGAACCGTACTCTCAGGCATCACATGGGTCGCTACTCCATGTGAGACTGTGTGCAGTACCGGTTTACTCCCATTTTCATCCCCCATCCACAAAGATCAAAACCAAAAACTTAAATCCCAAACTACCCCTGGTTACTCGAGGATCGGAATGAGTAAAAGTTCGCGACGCTCTTCTCACACCTATCCCTCGAGCACCAACAGTCCTATTTAAAATCTAACTGACATCCCAAATAACAAGAACAAAACCCCTCTGATACCATTTTGTCATGAACCAGGGTGGGTCGTTATCCAACCCGGTGCCCGACCCGGTCCGCGACAAGGCCCGAAGGGTGTTCCCGATCCCCACGGGCTGGCAACTAGTGTCGAGCATCCAAATAAACCAGTTGGGAATGGTTTGGCCCATAACGAAGATAAAAGAACATAAACTGGACAAGAAGATCAATAAAGGAAAATAAACTAAACAACTTGACAGCGGAAAAAGGAATAGACAAAGCAATGTGACATACCTCAGGTGACCCCGTATATCACCACTATACATTAACTACACTCGCTTCCAAAAGTGATCCCAGACTGAAACCTACAACTGAAAAGTAAAGTAGGCATGAGCACCGAAATGCTCAGTAGGAATGCCAAAATATAACCACGTCATATGTCCCCACCTTTAGTAATAAATCCAATTATGCCAGTTTGAAAATAAGATATAATAAAATAATATTTCTCCTTTTCAAATTCAAGTGACACATTTTCATTTTCAAGTAAAGCATTTTACTCACACTACATTTTCAAAATAGGTTTCAAGCATGCATTAACATTTCAAAATGAAAAGAAACCAGATTGGATTAAAATATGGTTTTCACAAACATGACATCAAGTATGAAACAAATAAAAAGAAACTTACATCACTAGAAGCTTGTCACAAATGAGCACCATGGGTAAATCCCTATAAGTAGCTAGAACAAGTGGGAACCTAGAGACCTCATACCTCGGTGAAACGTGGATTAGAAGACCACGACCCTCAGAAATTCATAAGTTTAGTTAGTGTTGTTGCGTCAATCCTTCTAGATAAACCTGGAAGAACCACTACCGTGTCATATAGCGTACTAGTCCTGGTCACCCACCAAGATACCCAGGTTTCCCATTGTGCTCTATTTCAAGTGGTGGTGAGTTTTCTTTATCAAGCAAACATATATGTACATAACACTTTATTTTTCTAAAACTCATTCAACATCTCACCACCGCTCTCCCTCTTTGAGCGCATTCCCCCTCTTTCACGTCACACAGTGCATAAGCATCAAATTAGGCACATGATAACACATTCAACTAAAAAAAATCATTTTTCTAAAACCAAGGGGGCATGCCTCAAGAGAGGTTTTTCTTTTTCATAAAACATTCTTAAGATGCCAAACGGGCTTAATTACATAAAGGGAACGCTTTTTACAATCAAACGGCCAAAAGGCCAAATACCTTTGGAAATACACCTTACCAATTCAAAACCACTTAAGAAATCAATTTTCAAGAAAAGTCTCTTATGAACAACTTCGTTTGAAATACATTTCAATTTCCAAAACAAGGGTATAATAGTTTCTAGCAACTGCAAAAAGATTCCATAGCATGTGTATATAGCATAGTGTAAAACATATTTTTAAAACAATCAATCAATTTTGAATTTCAAATTAAAAGCATAGGCATAGGGGACCTACCTCAAACGTGTCGTTATTTGTCGACGACCACTCGAACCCACGTTTGATGCATACACGCACATGCATTTATACATATATATATATACACACCTAGCTGCATTGCGCATATTCCCCGCGCCATGAGGGAATATGTACAAAGAGGGCATATATATATGACTTACCCTATGCATGTACATGTAGGATACCTCGAACCTGCAGCCCCAAACCACCGTAGTGAGGCCCAAGGCACTACACAAATAATTAAATAAAACAAATCAAACACTTAAACAATCTATAAAACACTTCAAAATAACACATCAAAGACTCGTGCCAACGACACACTCAACTTCAAGTTGGGAAGCCACTTTGAAACCAAATTTAAAACAAATAGAGATTAAAACATACCTTACATAATTTAAAAGAATTTACAATACATGTTGAGGGATGCACAATATGACACAAACACAAACCCCAATTCCATTTTGAAAAATGACACACAATAAAAACCTTTGAAAACTCCATCTACATCACCCACACAATTCAAATAACCAACTGCATAATTAAAATGACCCTTTTCATAATTAAACAAACTGCTGAGAAATTTATTAAACAGTTTTCAAAATGCATCGAATGACTCAAAATGACAAAGACTTAATCGAAATTTATTTTATGACTACACGCACATAGACGCTACACTAAAACATCAACTGCACCCTCTTCACATACTAACAAATTAACTGCACAATTTATAAAGCAGTATTTAAATAGTTCAACATGGGTTTTCATAGAAACAAAACATTCATATTAAATAAACACACTACGAAACACATCGAAATCATATTAAACCTTAAGTGAAACTATATTCGCACCAAGAAAACTAATCAATGACTATACTAAATTAATTAAATAAGAAAATTAATTCATCAAACAACACATATATACGGAAACACATACCTTCGGTATCGAAACTTCGCAAACGCGGTGCACAAACTTCGCCGCATGACAACCACACCTCAAACAATGTAATTAATCCTTAAAACAAGTAATCTGATCAATGACATAATAAATTAACCAAATAACACCAAATACAAACCAAAATCCAAGATAAACCCTAGTCGCAAGAATGCCCAAAAGAGGAATTGACCTATTGGAGGAGAACGCACCTACGGCGAGGGTGCGAGAGGTCGGCTGGAGGATGATGGAGACCGTCAGGGGTGAAACGTGTAGGAAAAAAACAAGCCGGAACGGAGGGGTGAGGAGGCAGGGTGACTCGGTGAGGAGGTCCGGTGAAGGGGGCGGCGTGGCTTCGGGCGAGGCAAGCGGGCGGCGCGGCTTCGGGCGAGGAAATAGGGGTGGCCGGCGCGGTTGCGGTAGGGGTCAGAGGAGGTCGGGAGGCTGGCTGGGCGGAGGGAGGCCGGCGAAGGGGCGGTGCGGCTTCGACAAAGGGAGGGCGGTGTGAGGATGGTCTGGTGAAGGGAGGGCAGCGTGACCGAAGGAGAGCTGGGTGTCGGGGCAGCGGACGGGGAGCGCTAGGGTTAGAAGGGGGTTGGGGGGGTGCGACACGAATGAGGGGAAAAGAGGGAGGGGGAGGAAATGAGAGAAAAAAAAGAAGGAAAACATAAAAATAAAAATAAAAATATAAGAATAAAGATAAAAATAAAAAGAATAAAAATAAAAATAAAATAAAAACCTAATAATTAATAATAATGAATTTAATGTCAATAATAAAACTAAAGTAATAAAACTAGCCACGAAAGAATAACATTAAATCATTTGTCTACACACGGACTCATGCACGGTCGCACGCCCGTGAAATCATAAAATTAATAATAAAGCATTCTGTTATTAAGGTTGGGCACTGCAAGGTTGCATGTGCGGTCGCGCGCCCAGTCGCGTGCGCGGTGCGTGCCCGGTTGCGTGCGCGGTCGCACGCCTGGTTGCGTGCTTGTGTAAAATAAATCTAAGAATAAAACGTTTTGTTATTTAATTTGGGCACTATGCACGGTCACACATATAGTCGTGCACCGTATATGAACCCAAAACACTAAAGAAAATCCAGGATAAACCTGCGTCTCAAAAAAATGGGATCCAGAATAATTAAAATAATGTAAAGCATCGGGTCGGGTTGTGACAGTCATTTATTCAAAGTGTTAATTTTAAGAGAGTTAAAGATAGATATTCAAACATATAGGTTGATGAAACTAA
This sequence comes from Viscum album, assembly GCA_963277665.1. Lineage (NCBI taxonomy): Eukaryota > Viridiplantae > Streptophyta > Magnoliopsida > Santalales > Viscaceae > Viscum > Viscum album. Next base: position 1,302,947,083 of record OY728161.1, read on the forward strand.
TATAAAACCTACTTGATGGGATATTGAGATAAATGTACTATATTTCATAGTGAGAATTCATAGGAAGTTTTTATCATTGGGACATTAATGACTTTATCTATAGGTGTATTTATGTGTTTCTAGATGATGATCTTGTAATTTAGGCTAGTTATCCGAATTTCACTATGAAAGATTCCTATAGGGATACACACAAAGCATATCCAAAAACTCACTTAAATTATATTTGAATTTAATATTATAATAAATATTGTTTTCAAGTTATGAGGAATAATAACTATTCAGGATTTTTTTATCTCATAAATTTTTATTGAAAAAATAGTACAGTAATATTTATTTATTTAAATAAATAGTTATTAGTTAAGGTTCAACAAATTATGAGGACTGACAGGCCAAGTTAAGGATATAGAAGAAATTATACTTACTTATCCTTGAGTTTAGCACACATCAAGGAAATAATAATAATATTATTATTATTATTCGATGTGGGGTTTACATAGAATTAAGATATTGGTTGAGGGAATATTTTTAGTAACTAACTCTCTAACCTAAGTATATAACCATGATCATGTCAATTATAGGTAGAACGATTGGTTGTTCAAAACAACTCTTTATAGATAATTATCTAAAGCTAAGAGAGAACTTTATCTATAATATTCTTAAGAATGGTGAGAATCAATCTTCCTTCTCCCTCTAAAGACTCCAAGTTAACTAGATAGGATCCTTTTAGTTTAGAAGTTATTATTTTTGTGATCAATGATGAATGACACATGTGGTTAGCATCATCTTCCCTAGCACTCGAAGATTCTATGACAATGTTCTGAGATTCATGGAGAACGTATGTATAAAACTAGAGGGATTATACCATTGAATCCTTCATCACAATGACAGTATGAAAATAATAATCAAATGATTCAAAAACAAAGAAATAATTCCAAGAAAATAATTATTTTTATTCATAAATTAATTTAATTTATGTATTAAATATCTTTTCTCAAGGATTCTATGGTTTCTATTCATCTGGTCCTAAGGAGAAATATGAAGAATCTAAAGAAAAACAATTATTTTCCATGGGACCAACTACTTCTGATATTCCCTCAGACTTCTAAAGAAACATATCTTCCTAAATAATATAATTGGTATACAAAAAAAATCTCATCCTCAAGTCATCGATGTTAATATCTTCTCCTATGATATTGAAAAGAAGATGGGAGAGGCAAGGAAGTGAATTAATTACAGAGGGGATAAGTTATATATCAATGGCTAGATATAGCCAATAAAAATTATAGAAAATGGTTCAAAACCTCCCACTATGAGTAGAAATCCCAAATTATTAGGTGGTCATGACCAAGATCTCCTAATAAAGGGAGATATTTCAGCCAAGGAAGGCGATGAAGAAGAAACCTAGGTAATGATGTGATATTTCCATGTAACATGGTTGATAGTTCATTCTTGTCTGGCCATGAATATAATAGAGTTTGATGATAATTTTAATGGTTTGAGATGAATAGACAATTTTCAAGGGTTTTATATAGATTAATTATATATTAATTGGTAAGGGAAGAGCATCATAGTTTAATGATCCCATTATAATTATTTTATATTCTAGTATAGAAATGAGATGATGTTATGATTGAATTTACAAATATAATTCTATAGTCACTAAGGAAGAAGAATATAGTCCAGTTTATAGTTGATTGGCTAATGAATTTTACTCATTTATTACCAATTAGTGAAATTTATATTTTTGATGATATAGAGAGCTAGTATGTTCAATATATAATTAGGCTTTATGTGGTACCTATAATTTTAGTATTGGACTAGGATTTGATAGTAAATTATCATATATAGTAGGGATTATATAGATTTATGTATACCTAGGTGAAGCTGACTACTTCATATCATCCTCAAGATGATGGCTGGTCTAAATAAACTAATTATATTCTAAAGGATATAAATCATTCATGTTTCCTTAATATTGGTAGAGTATGGAGGGATTATTTAGAAATCACATTGGTTTCATATAACAATATCTATAAGGAATTTATTTATATGGATCTGTTTTATGTGTTACATGGGTATCCATTTTATTCGCTTCTATGGTAAATGGATTTTAGTGAGGAATCATTAATTTATAGTTGTGTGGTTACTAAAATCATGACATGGTCCTTTTGATTAAAAAAAGGTAAGATACGACACAAATGTGATTCCCTGGTCAGGGAACACTCATCTGTTTCCCTTTAATAGCCTCCAATTGGCCTCAAGTGTACCACCTCATATTCCAAAGGCTACTAACTAGTGTTGAGGGTCTAAATCATAAATTAGGGAGACTATTCCAACAATATCATAACTATAAATAATAATAAATAATAAAAAAACATCCATAATGATAATCAAAGTATGTGGAAGCAATAAACATATCCATGCTATAATAAATGAATTTGAAAACATATAGTCATACATTAATTGATTACCCACTATGATGATCACATATACAAAATAAAGAAGGAAATAAAATATATAATAGACTCTACTTCCATCCCCAAGACTTTACTCATCTCATCACCCTAAATCCCTAATGATTATCCTAGTGGGTAATCAATTAATGTATGACTATATGTTTCCAAAGCATTTATTTTGTAAATGTGATCAGCCTAGTGGGTAATAAATTAATTTATGACTATATGTTTTCAAATTCATTTACTCATCTCATCACCCTAAATCCCTAATGAGCTGCTCTAACCTTATCTACAATACTACCAATTCTCAAACCTGTATAGCAGATATAAAGTATGCACACACACCAAAGTACCCATACAGAGTATGAGAAATAAATATCAATATATTATCATCAAGTTACCCTAATATACACCTTCATATACATGTATTCATGATGAAATTAAATGAAAAAACAAAAATTCAAATTAGTTCATCATGTACTAAAAATGACACCATGAAACTCAACCATACCTTGTTTGATCTATGAAAGAATAAATTACCATATTCCACAAAACAATACCCATACTTGAAGATGCAAGGTAGGGTGACATGTTGTATCTCAACCTCTACCCTCATCCTCATGGTAGGATCCATATCAAGTACCATAGATATCCCTTATCACTCAGTATATGCTTCACATATAGTATATGGGTCATCCCTACTCATAGAAGATGTCACACATATAGTATACTAGTCATCCCTTATCACTCAGAAGATTCCTTGAAATGAGTACCCTACTCATCCATGCCCATGGGAGATGCCATGCATATAGTACCCTGGTCATCCATGCTCACAAGATATATCAAACAAATAAGTTTCTTTTAATCTCTACTTATCGGATGTGCCAAAAAATAGTGCCCTAGTAATCCCTTCACATTGGAGATTCCACAAATATAGTACCCTAGTCATCTATGATCATAAGAGATATTGCACAAATATTACCCCTACTAACCCCCTCAGGGAATGCCACACATAAAGTCTCGAACCATTAACTTTTATGAAGGTAAAGTCATCCATCATAATCTGGTCACATCACCAAGAACATTCTAACCACTAACTTCTCATTAGAGGTAGGATTAATCCATTAGACTCATCATCTAACATATACACAATCAAGAACACACATGAAACAACAAAAATGTAATACAACCCATCCCACAAGATCACTAACTCATCACCATCGAACATGTATCTTGATACCTATACCTACTTCTCAAAGCATGTATTGATATATATATATATATATATATATATATATATATATATATATATCCATAAGGGATAATATCCTCAAGATAGTCTCAGTCATACAAGCACAACATGTTGAACCACTCAGAATTCTCATCTCACTCACAAGGGAATCCACTGGGTTCCCTAGACCAAACCCAGTCTCTTCTCATCGGCACCAAGCCACATATAACACCCTATAGTGTTCTTTTAGTTGGTAGGTTCTATCCAAACCTAGACTCAAAAGGAATTTCACATCCTCTTTTAGTTCTCACGTCACAACCTGGTCTCACCAACCATGGATGGTTCAAGCTATCTCTCTCCAAGACTCTTGACATGCTGAGGCCAAACTATTCAACAATTCCCATGACACATACTTGGGTCTCATCCTGAATCTCCCTTGGATATATCTCAAGGGCATAAACTAAAAGACAAAACTCTCATCGGACCTTATCTAGTCCTGGAGTACTTATCTCGCTCATGGTATATGCCAAGTCACCAATCCACCCTCAAGAGGGTGTCCCTCATCAGACGTGAGATGTAAGGTCATCTCATTGGTCACTATCGAGCCTAAGACTATAATTCCAACATAAATATCCCTAGTTAACCCAGCTAGGATATCTACCACTCATCATGGATCTCGAGATTACCTGAGGTCTCTCATCAACTCAACTACCACCTTTTTCACTTTGAAACATAGTCGTCGATCAATCCAAAATTTCCCAAAGTATTAAGGAGCTCCAAATACATATATTGAAGGATCAATTTCAATCTATCCCTTTACTTAGGGCCCTCTCAGTCCCTATCCCTTTACTTGGTCCCATGTAAATAAGCAAGAATGCACACTCACGCATAAACAATCATATGATTTTGTATTAAAGGGACTACCTACCTTAGTCATGGAGTTATCATCCTTGCAATGCTTTTCTCATTCTCGAAAAAGACCTTAAATTCCTCATCCAATCTCATACCAACTCTCGGGATCATATCTCAAGCCACACCACCCCAATAATTATTATAAATTTTTATAATTAATTATTCAATTTAAACTAAAGGGGCATAATCATTGAAAAATTCATTAGCCATTTCCAGATAACCGATAACACACAAAACCTCATGCATTCATCCTCCTGTGATATTATCTATCCAATTTGAGGAAAATGCCAATCATCTTAGATTTATTCTGCTACCCTTTGGTAAAACTGTCACCAAAACCCTAGATGAAACCACCTAAAAAATAGAGAAAATCCATAAAAAGGTGAATATAGGGAGAAATGGTAAAGAAATCGCCTTAAATACATCAGGAGATCATCCAAGAATCATCTTTTTTCAAGGGGTTAAAGTAAGGAATAAGGAGGTAGATATCTATCCAAAATGGTCCTACCCATACGGTTGTTTTCCCTAAAACCAAAAGGATACTGACTTGGAAATGGTGGGTCTTCCCCAATTATAAAAACAACCTAGGTGCCTAGTCACATCATAACCATGAGGGTCATGACACAACGCCTAATCACCAAGATAAACTATGACGCAACCCTCCTGATAGTGATACATCCAGTCCCCAAAACGAAGAGGGGTTAATCCCCCATAAACCACCCTCATAATGGGTTTTTACTGATGGATTTTAAATCCATCGTTAAAAGTTTCATTTTAATTTTTTTCAGTGGTAATTTTATAAAACCTTCACTAAATGACAATAATTTTTATAAATCAGTGATAAATTAATATCGACCTTTTAATGGTGGTTAAAACCATTTCTAAATGAATAAATTTATTTATTTTTATTTAATTTAGTGACCATTTTTTAAAAACAACTACCAAATTTGTTATAATTATTAATAATAAATAATAAATAATAAATAATAAATAATTTAAATGTATATATTATAAATAATTAATAATTAGTAATAAATATTTTATATTTAATTTTTAAAAATTAATAAAAAATATAAATTACAATAGTATTATTGTTTTTGATTAATAATTAGCCATTATTTTCTATTAAATATATCATATTAATTTTTAATTACATATGATGAAAAACAATCCATAATTCATACTATAGTAATTATTATAATTATTAATAATAAATAATAAATAATTTATATAGATATTATAAATAATCAAAAATTAGTAATAAATATTTTTTATTTAATATTTAATAATTAAAAAATGAATTATATAAATTACAATATTATTATTACTGTTTAAAAATTATAAGTAATTATTACCTATTAAATATATCTTATTAATTAGTAATTACATATGATTAAAACTAAATTTTAATAAATAATTAATAATACAATAATTACTATTTAATAATTAATATTAATAATATGAAATATATAATTAATATATAAATATAAGAATTTAAATATAGAATATTAAATTATAAATAGATGTAAATAGAAACATAGATATAAATATATAAATATATATAAAAACATATAAATATACAATTAGATATAAACATATATGATTGTATAAATACATAAATGATTATAAGTATACAAATAAATATATATATATATATAACTATATAAATTATATATATTATATATATTTAATTATATATGTAACTATATATATGTAAATATATGTAAACGAAATGGTGGGGGGACTCTCAATGGTGGGGGTTGGCGGCAATCAAAACCCCTACTCCACGGTGGGGGTTGGCGGCGACGAAGAGGCATGTGTTGAATGATCAGATTAGGGGGTGATGACATCAAGTGGGAACCACATGTGGCATTCGGATGTGGGCGGGCAACGTCAAGTGGTACCTAACAGAAGACAAGAGGTGGTGACAGGGGCTACAAAAAGAGGAAAACCAGGAGGGCCTACAGGCATGATCTTTGGGGCCTTTGAGGCCTATATTCTATGGTTGGGTGGCTACAGTCCATATCTAGGGACTATAGTTCAATACTTGTGGGCCTTAAAAGTTCACGTAAAAATGCAATAAAGAGTATCAATGAGCATTTTTTTGTACAGAAACTCTAACATAAATATACAATTAATGATCTTCCTGATGTAGCATGTTCCCCTGTGGGTGTACCAGACCACGGTGCTCGAATGGTAATCGCACCCTGGCTAGGTAAAACTGGTCTCCCCGTGTTTCTTTGCACTATCGAGTCGGTAAATCGCACGACGTGGAATTACCTCAGCCAAAGCCTGCAACCAGTGGGAATCAAACCCCCGACTCTGAGGAACAAAGTGAACAACCCAACAAACTAGGTCACCCCGTGGGGGCTCATTGAGTGTTTTTTAATCCTTAGAAGAGGGATGAGTCATGATCTATTGGACTGCTTTGAGTGTGTGTGTTTTATTGCTTGTAACCCCTTATGCCTACAATAAATTTATATATATTTATACAATTAAATGTATTTATATATATTTATGTGTATATATAATCATATTTATTTATATATAATTGTACATGTTTATATTTATTTATAATCATACGTGTTTTTATATATTTATGTATATATTTACAACTATTTGTACACATTTATTTATATTTATGTGTGTATATAAATATATAAACATATATATTTACATATACATCCATGCATGCATGCATACATACATATAGACACACACACACACACACATCTATCCGTATATAATTATAAGTATATATATAAACACACACACACACACACACGCACGCACACACACATATATATATATATTTAAGTATATCTTTATATAATTAAATGTATTTATATTTTTTTTTATGTTTATATATATTTATATATAATTATATTTCTTTATATATATTTATAATTATATGTATTTATATATATTAATAGTAATATATATAGATATTTTTTTATTTTTATATAATTATAATTATATGTAATTATATATATATTTATAAATTTTTTACTGCACACACATACACATATAATAATATTAAAGTCTATTTAATTAAAAAATAGAGGAATTGGTGGAGTGGTAAAATATTTACATAATAACCAAGATGCAAGGGTTTCAAATCCGACCTTAGTCATATATATAATGCATTTTGCAGGGTGGGTCGAGGCAGGTGGGTTAGGTGGGAAAATGGTTCAGGTTGTATGAGTGGGTTGGACAAGTCAGGTAAGGCAGGTGGACCAGGAAAGCAGATAGGGTTGGGGGTCATGTCGTTGGGTTGGATCAGTTCAGCCAGGCAGGCCAAGTTATATTTAAAAAAAATTAAAAAATTAAAAATTAAATAAAAATTGTTACAAAAAAATCATCGTGAAAAAATAACAACGAAATGATTCCCAACGCAACAATCTACAATAACTTCTAGATAGCATCATGAATCATTTATCAACAGTTTAAACTACTGCTAAATGGCCAAAACCCACCTCTAATTTCTTTTTTCTTGTAGTGGCATTCACCCCACAGAAGCCCCATCGTGCATCCTTCCCTCATTGCGTTGTGCCCTCCTTGGCTTCAGGTTTCCATAATATAACACCCTAACCGTACTGCGACCTCCACACTCCAAGCTATGAAACCCCTCACAATAGGCCATCACGATGCAACCTAAAGGTCACGACGTGATTGACTACTTCCATGAAAAAGACACAAAGTCATATGATCCTCACTCATCATGACATGAAGAGCTACCTGCAACCAATTTCAACAATAAGGTTTCCCCGACCTTGCTACAACATTCAACCGAGCACCCAAAACATCTCTTGATCCTTTAAACACATTGAAAAATATCTTCTTGAAATTTTCTAATCCACTGAATTCCAAAACAAATCTTGATTCTCGAAAAGTGTTATGCTCTAGGACTAAAAGTCCAAATTTCTTAAAAAAGACCTGTAAATTTATGGGTCATTAAAAACTACCCACCATAGTGTTTCTCATCCTTGAGAAGTCATGGTGGTCCTCAACCATCATTCCTGACTCACCTTGTTTATGAATTCACCACTAACTCACTGCATTCCATCCCCAAATGCCAAACAAGCTTCCACTGCACAATTAAAATCACTAGAGCACACTATTCATCAAAAGTTGTGCCAACCACTCATCAAAATTTCCAACATCGAGAAAATGCTCAATCAAATCCAACTCTCCTGAGACACAAAGTTTTTTTCAATGAATTCATCCCCATGTTCAGGGTGATACCCGCTATAATAATTTACTCATAAAGGCTGACTCCAGATGACGGTTCTCCCCACCACATGAATCACCTACCAAAAACTCATTTTAATGTTCGATCTACATTATCGATATGGTTTCCACCTCAATACACCCATCCTCACACAAAATAATATGGTATGTCCTACTTTGGTGGACCTCTCCCAAAAAATATCATTCATACCAATCGACATGACATAATATCTCCTGATCATGACGACTTAACTCCCAGATGCACCTCATGATTGTTAAAGCACCCACATCGAATTACAAACCTAACACTTGGTGTAATTCCACAGTTAGGTCCTCAACCACATACACCATCCATCATACTCACTCCATAAGCACTAGAAAACCTCCAATACAAATCACTCAGGGATCACACTAAACTCCATACCAAGCCCGATGCAAACACTCAGACTCCTTTTGACACAACATCTGAATCCCATATATGGTATTTCTCCAAGGAACAAGAAAAAATCAGATCTACCTATACACTGTCATTCCAATTCCATCTTGGTGATCCACTGACCGGTCTCAATGCATCCAAGTCCTAACCAATATAAAGGTCATACCTCCATGGATGATTTGATGCTCTACACGAAAGGATTATTCTTATCACCACTTTATTTAATGGAATCACCTAATATTCATAAACCACATCTAGTCCATTACCAAATGTGATGACTTTACATGATTATCACACTCATACCTGATGTCCAATAAGAAAAATTAATCACTACTCATTACCCAGTCAATAGTAATTTCATCCTCGACATTCGAATAAATTTAATCTACAATGAGGTCCATCCCCTCGAACATCCAAAGGTGTTCTCCATACCATATGGATCCCATTATACTAATCCTTGAGAACAACACTAAATAAATTCCATCATTTAACTTGTGTTGATCCCCCAAAGGCATGCTCATCCCATCACTGACAACTCATATCAAGGAAAAATCTTGGAATGACTGTACCATGGTGCTCCAATCAATCCATGATGTCACTAACTATCAGAGGGAGGCAACTCCCATTCTCATCAAAAACCTAGGAAATAATTTTCAAAAGCATCTCATAAAATCTATCATTCCTCAAACCACACATAGAAATGAATTAATATAAAAACCAAATAAAACCATGTATAACCAGCACACACTTTCTATTTCTCATTGAGGGTTTTCTAGAATATCCATGTCACCTTCCACCCTCCTCTCTCCAAGTAAAGTGAACCCTAAGAACTCTCTCATAGGTTCTCACCCAATATCTATCTCGATATCATCTGAACCCGAAAGGTGTACACACCCATACTACCTAGTCACATAGCCAGATTCATACTCCAATGAGGCACATCCCATCAAACCTAGGATCATGCACCTAAAAATCTGAACATTCTCTTATTTTTTTCAATCACATTTAACCAAAAGAATATTTATTCTTCTTTCCCAATATTCCTAAGGCAACTCACTCATGAAAAATCCTACCACATGATCCCTCACCACCCAGAAATAATTCTAAATATTGATGTGTCTACCCATAATATATCCATCCAAAAACCAAACATTTATGATCATGATACACTATCCCATCAGAAACCACACCTAAAATCAATAGGGCCGGGCATACAACTGATCCTACCTTCCAAAACCTTACCTTAATATCAAAGAACATTGAGTTCTTTAAATATATAAGGCACAAAACATTTTACATGCATTTCCTCTAACCCCAAAAGACTATCCACATCCTCAAGGAAACTCGTGCCCATCCTCATATCATCCCAAGGCATACAATTCTTGCACTGACCCACCAAGGGTCACTAAAAATTCCTTTCACAATGGGGAAATCTATCCATCATCAAATAATATCCCACTATGGGATACACATGACCTTCCATCAAAAATAAAATATCATGTTTCATCAATGTACAATTCCACAAAAAGTTATACGAAAAACACCATAAATGTTACTATTAATACTTCAAAAAATTGAACCCATATACTTGGTGTAATCAATCACATAAAATCATTCATATGTCATGTGAATCATGTGTTCCAAGAATGATGCATATACACAAGCCTTTTTCCACCATATTCCAAGATCCAAAACTATAAAGAATGATCTCAAATATATACATAATACTTTAATAAATATATTAGTCATAAAAAATAAGAATAACATTTTGTACCTATCTCTATCTCATGGTGTTTTCATATCAAAAACACTCATCTATGTTTCTAACAATTTAATTTGAGTAAGTTTCAATGATTATATTTAATATCAAGTGTTGGAAATATGTTCAATTTGTATGATATTATCAAAGTATTTTGAGTATATTTGAACATATTCTTGAAGTCATATTTTATGTATCAAATCCTTAGAATTATGCTGGAAGAACCTTAAAAGGCCTTGGAATGAAGTGAAGGAGCCTCTTATTGAAGATCCATGCAATCTGGTAAAAAAATCCAGTGCCACGACATGGTGAATCAATATACCTAGGTGTAGTGGACCTATTCCAGGGAATGGTGAAGTTGGATGTGGTGGACATGAAGGGTGAAAAATAAAAATGGCCAATTGGATGTGCACCGAGGCATGGTGTTGGGTGTTTTGAAGACTAAAATGGCCAAAAATTCAGAACTAGGGCATGGTGCAAGATATTTTGGCCTACGATGAACTTTGGACTACATTTAATGATCCAAAAAACTTCATTAAATCCAATTTTCAATGAATTCATTTATCCCCATTTATTTCCATAAGTTTTTCAAATATTTTTATGACTATAAATAGAATCCTTGTGTGCTTGGATCTCAGAAACAAACTTGTGAAATACTCTCAAGATCAAATTGATGTCAAATTGCCAACATCAACAAAATCATCTCAAAGAGCCTTATCATTTTACCAATATCTCAAAGGATCTCACCCTTTCTCTCAAATATCTCATTATAAATTGTAATCATCCATCCGAAATATTTTTGAGAAACTTTGAAATCGGTTAGCATTTCTCTTCTCATCACCTCCTTCAATAGGTTTTCACTCCACAAAAGTGAGGGATGAGTTCCTTGACTACTGATGAAGCTAAAGAGGTTTCCCACAAACCACAATTGTGATGGATGAGTTTCTTGATCACCACCAAGATCAAGGTAATAATAATATTAACCTCTCAAGTTGAAAGGTGGAGACTTATGGCCTCACATTGAGATTCAGTTGAAATCCTTATCAAATGAGTTTTCTCTCTATTTAATTTATCACATTACATAATTTAACATAAAATTTAATAATTTAATAAATTAAATTTGAGAATTTATATGATTAATCTAATTTGATATTATCTTTATAACTGGGATAAAATTTATCAACTGTCACTCAATCGATTTATCTATTTATTTATTTATTTCATTGTATTGAAATTGTTTAATTTTTTAATTATCATTTGACTTGAGCTTTAAAATTTTAAAGGAAAATTCGCACCTAATTTACATATATCTATGAAAAAATAATTTATATAAAAAGGGGTTATTTGTGATTTATCAAAATTTTCCTTGATTTAAAAATTGTGTATTCAAAATTTTAGTTTTCAAATATTTAATCTATTTTAAATCTTGGTCTATTTATTATGGAATATAATTATTATTCACATTCTCTAATTTTTGCAGCATTGAATATTCCTATTGCAAGAATCGAATGTTGAACTTTATTGGTAGTATTAGTTACCCTATGTAGAAAATGGTAATGCATGAGTATCTTCCAACTAAAAATTATAAAGAAAAGAGGAATCTCAAATATGTTAATAATTTTTAACTTAATAACAAATCTATGAATGCATTACATTATGGTCACAATCGTAATGAGTTTAATCATGTTTCCACATGAAAAACGTCTTATAAAATATAGGAGTTATTAGAAACTACCCTTAAAAGGACCAATAAGGTTAAAGATACAAAATTAGATATGCTTGGTCAAAATTTGAAAGATAACTCTTGCATCCTAATGAGTATATTACTGTGATGTTTATGAATTTTATAGACATTTTCAATGGTATAAATTCCCTCATTGATGATTTATCTGTAGAAACACTCATAATGAAAATCCTTTGGGTTTTACCTAGCTTCTAGGCTCCTAAAGCCACGACCATTCAAGAATAAAAAGATGTAAAGAAAATGGTAGTTGAGGAACTCATCAGATCCTTGATGACATATGAAATTACAATGAAACATTAAGTACATTAGGATTACAATGAAGTCAAAGAAATAAAGAAAACCATCACCTTAAAATAGTAAAATGAAAATTTATCTAAAGGAGAGGTTCTGTACTATACTCAACTTATTAGAAACATGAACAATTTCTTCAAGAAAAGGAATTGATCCAATAAGTCAAATAAAAAGGAGGAACCCAAAGTGACATGAAAGTGATGACTCCATGAATTCAACTTCATCATATGCTTCAAGTGACTCAAGCCCCAAATTTGTTATAATTATTAATAATAAATAATAAATAATTTATATGTTTATATTATAAATAATTAATAATTAGAAATGAATAATTCATATTTAATTTTTAATAATTAATAAAAAAATATAAAGTTCAATAATATTATTATTTTTGATTAATAATTATCCATTGTTTACTATTAAATATATCTTATTAATTTGTAATTACATGTGATGAAAAATAATCCAAAATTTATACTATAGTAATTATTATTATTAATAATAATAAATAATAAATAATTTATATAGATATTATAAATAATCAAAAATTAGTAATAAATATTTTTTATTTAATATTTAATAATTAAAAAATAAGTTCTATAAATTAAAATATTATTTTTTATGTTTAATAATAATAAGTAATTATTTATTATTAAACATATCTTATTAATTAGTAATTACATATTATTAAAAATAAATTTTAATGAATAATTAATAATACAACAATTACTATTTAATAATTAATATTAATAATATGAAATATATAATTAATATAAAAATATAAAAATTTAAACATAGAATATAAAATTATAAATAGATGTAAATATAATCAAAGATATAAATATATAAATATATATAAAAACATATAAATATACAATTAGATATAAACATATATGATTGTATAAATACATAAATTATTATACATATATAAATATAAATATATATAATTATATAATTATATAATTATACAAATTATATATATGTAACAATATATTTGTAAACATATGTAAACAAAATGGAGGGGGGCCCACTCAATGGTGGGGGTTAGTAGTATTCAGAACCCCTACTCCACAGTGGGGGTTAGCGGCAACGAAGATTACTACATAGCATGAGCAGATTGGGGGGTGATGATGTCATGTGGGAACCACAAGTGGCATTCGGCTGTGGATGAAAAACTTTGAGTGGTACCTAATAGAAGATGGGAGGTGGTGACGGGGGATGCAAAAAGAGAAAAATTAGGGGGGCCTACGGGCGAGATCTTCAGGGCCTTTGAGGCCTATATTCTATGGGTGGGTGGCTACGATCCATATCTAGGGACTATAGTTCAGTACTTGTGGGCCTTAAAAATCATGTAAAAATGAAATAAAGAGTATTTATAAGTGTTTTTTGTATAGAAACTCTAACTGAAATATACAATTAATTCCCTTCTTGGTGTAGCTTGCTTCCCTATTGGTGTACCAGAACCCGGAGCTCGAATGATAATCTCACCCCAACTAGGTAAAACTAGCCTCCCCACACTGCTCTGTATTGTCGAGTCGGTAAATCACATGGTGTGGAATGACCTCGGTCGAAGCCTGCAACCGGTGGGAACCAAACACCCAACTTTGAGGAACCAAGTGAACAACCCAACCAACTGGGTCACCCCGTGGGGGCTCAATGAGTGTTTGCTAATCCTTAGAAGAGGGATGAGGCATGATCTATTATACTGCTTTGAGTGTGCGTGTTTGATTTCTTGTAACCCCTTCTGCCTATAATAAATTTGTATATATTTATATAATTAAATGTATTTATATATATTTATGTGTATATATATATTATCATATTTATTTATATATATTTGTACATGTTTATAAGTATTTATAATCATATTTGTTTTTATATATTTATGTATATATTTACAACTATTTATACACATCTACTTATATTTTTGTGTGTATATAAATATATAAACATATATTTACATATACATCCATGCATGTATACATAAATACATATAGACACACACACAAACATATCTATTCATATATAATTATAAGTATATATATACACATATAAATATAAATATATTTATATATATTTAATTATATATTTGTATAATTAAATGTATTTATATATATTTTTATGTATGTTTATATATATTTATATATAATTATATTTCTTTATATATATTTCTAATTATACGTATTTATATATATTTATAAATATATGAATTTATATATATTTATATATATTTATATATATTATTAGTAATTTATTTATTTATTTTTATTTTTATATAATTATAATTATATGTAATCATATATATTTATTTATAAATATTTAACTACACACACATACACATATAATAATATTAAAGTCTATTTAATTAACAAATAGAGGACTTGGTGGAGTGGTAAAAGATCTGCGTAATAACCAATATGCAGTGGTTTCAAATCCTACCTCAATCATATATGTAATGCATTTTGCTGGGTGGGTCGAGATAGGTGGGTCGGGTGGGAAGATGGTTCGGGTTGTGCGAGTGGGTTGGACAAGTCAGGTAAGGTAGGTGGATTGGGAGAGCAGACAGGTTAGGGGGTCATACCGTTGGGGTGGATCAGGTCGTCCAGGAAGGCCAGGTAATATTTAAAAAAATTAAATAAAAAATTAAATAAAAATCATTACAAAAAAATGATCGTGAAAAAACAATGAAGAAATGATTCCCAATGAAGTTATCTACGATGGTTTCTATATAGCATCATGAATCATTTATCAACGATTTAAACCACTACTAAATGGCCAAAACACACCTCTAATTTCTTTTTTCTTGAAGTGGAATTCATCCTACAGAATCCCCATGGTGCATCCTTCCCTCAATGTGTTGTGGCCTCATTGGCTTTAGGTTGCCACACTATAACACCCCTACCATACTGCGACCTCCACGCTCCAAGCCATAAAACCCCTCACAATAGGCCATCACGGTTTGGCCTAAAGGTCAAGACATGATTGAGTACTTCCATGAAAAAGACACGAAGGAATATCTGAGGGTTCACCCATACGTATAGCCTACATGACATGACACCCTTCACTACGGCACGACCATCTCTCTCTATAAGCATTTTTCACGATATGATCCTCACTCATCATGACATGAAGAGCTACCTATAAATAATTTCAACAACGAGGTTTTCCCTGACCTTGATACAACATTCAACCAATAACCTGAAACATCTCTTGATAATTTAAGAAAAATTAAAAATATCTTCTTGAAATGTTCTAATCCACTGAATTACTAATCAAATCTTGATTCTTGAAACATGTTATTCTATAGAACCAAAATTCCAAATTTCCTAAAAAAAGACCCATAAATTTACGGGTCATTAAAAACTCCCCACCATAATTCGTCTCATCATTGAGATGTCATGGTGGTCCTCAACCATTATTCATGACCCACATTATGGCATCCCGCCTATAACACCCCAAGCTTCTACGGTACGCTTCTCTTTGAATAATGTGATAGTGTGTGTTGTACGCAACATCGAGTTCTAACACATCACAACCAATCAAACTAGCCGTTATGAATAGTAATACCTAATTTTTAAAATTTTATAAATTTTATATCTCAAAATGGACTTCATTTTTGGATTCGGAATATTTAATTTAGCCTAGGGTGAAATTTTGTAACTTTTCAGATAACATTTATATTTTGATGAATAATGAAAATTACTAAATTTTAATTAAAAACAACTTTTTTAATCGAAATATTTTATATTGATAAATTATGAATTTGAGTGGTTTTAAAGTATATTTAGAATATATTTTTACCATTTAATACAATTTTGGTAATTGTATATAATTTTACAATTAAACCGGACATAAACAAGTGTCAATCTTTTGATAGTTATTATCTCTTAAAATCACGCTTTTAGTTTTAACAACGGGAATTAATTTTAAATTAATTTCTGCAACTTATGTGTTTTGAATTTGAAAAAATGGATTCCATATTTGGAATCATTATGTTCATATTGTGTAAATAGGTAACTTTTATTTTTATACATTTTGAATAATTACTTCAGTAAATATTTTATTTACCATGGTTAAAGGTAAATCTGGTAAATAAGCATTAAAAAAATATTATAATAATAACAAATTACCCTAAAATGTGTCCTAACCTTATTGGTTGATACATGTCCAACCATGGGCATCTTTGGGTCGATTTTTGGACCCCATGGAGCCACTTGTAAGTGATAATGACACTTTATATTAATTAAGTTAAAGTAAATACAAAAATGACATAAGCATATATCTTTTAGAAAAACAATTTTTACATAGGGTTATATATGTTGGATTTTTTACTATAAATATTAATTAGAAATATAAAAAGATTTCATACATAATGATATTTTATTTATAATTTTTAGACATTAAATAATTTAATTTATTTATGACACAATGATGATACAGTAATTACCTAATTAATGAAAAATTAGAATAATTGATATTATAAATACCTAAATAAATATAATTTTAGACTTTATATGAATTAAACTAATTTTATAGGTTAATATGACATGTTAGTATTGATTTAATTAACTTTTTTGGAATTAATAATTATGTTATGATTTTTACAAAAATTAATTATTGAATAGTATCAAAATTGATATAAAAGAGTTTTTAAAATAAATATTATATTATTAATTTATATTAAATTCCTAAAAATCTAGGGTTCGTCCAAAAGACTTATATAATGATAGGTGTATCATTAATGGACCAATTGGGGGTCTCTTGGATGTATATAGTAAGTTTATTAACCATATAATATAAAAATATAAAGAGACATTGTAAAAGTGAAACTAATTAACTAAGAGTTAATACTTAAAGATAAGGTTAATATTGTAACCCAAACCTGTCTAAATTCTATTAATTGAGTGGTTTTAGAACCCTCCCCACCTTAACCTTTAAATAATCCACTTTGGAGCCATTAGAAACTGAATATAAATTTATTTTAAAATAATATTTCTAGCTTTTCCAAAGGTTCCCCTCAACCCTCTTATAAAAGGGAACTCTCCCTTATCATTAACTCACACCTTCAAAGCCTTTTGGTTCGGCCAAAATCTTCCCAAATACTCTCTAAACTTCCCTCACTTAATCCTAGAGGACTTACTTTAGTCAGAAAGCCAACTTAAGGATCCCTTTTGGTCAAATCAAAAGGAAGAACCTGAAGAAGAGGTAATGATTTCACCACCCTTTTTCAAGTTCCTTTCTTCTTCCACTTCTTATTTCTTTGTTATTACCATTATAAAATAATAAATCCAGTATATTATATATAATTTTATTTTATTATAAACATTTTAAAACCATATTTCAGTATTCTATCCATCCTTTGAATAACATGTCACCATACGTGTGTACGTACGGCTTACCGTCTCCACGTCATGGTGTAATTGTTATTCAATAAATTATTATTTGGATGGATATAATAATGATGTGTAATTCATTTAAATAATAAATATAACATGATAATGATTCTTTATATATGATATATCATCCAATTATATATTATTTTAATATCAAAAGAATGATATTGTCGCTCGTGCGTACGTACGGACTACCGTCTCCACGAACGCGATGAGATTCATTCTCCATCGTATCCATTCAAGTCTAAATATAATTTAATGATTAATAATAGTATCTAAGGAATTTATATCATTATGTATATGAATAAGATACAACCTATCCATGACAAACACGTCTTACTTAACAAAACATATAAAAGAAAACGAGTAAGTTAACACCCGAAACAATGATAATACTAAGATATTATTAACAAATAAATGTTAAAAGATCATATATGATATCATATTGATGTATATTATTCTTGTATAATTTAATAACAATTATTTCACCATTATACAGGATGTTAACCTACCCCCAACCAAGTAAAAGTACAAGGTAAGGGTTTATTTCGCAATCTCTCCATTATCCGAGGTTGTTTATACGTAACAATCTATTGGGATTTATTTATCATTCACATCCATGTTTCTTAAAAATGTATTTCAAAACATTTTTACCATTTACAAGAATATGGGTTAATGTAATTTATACCCTTGTTTGACTTTTAATAAGAGGTTTATAAAGGAATCTTTCGGTCGTTTTCCAAACAAAGTGCTTTTTAACCTTTTCGACAGAATTAAGGTAAGAATGTTTTTCTTAACTTATACGGTGGGTGCGGCTATTTTCCGCCATTATAAAATCTTATAAGCTTCCCTTACAATCTTATAAGAATATTTTTAAAGAAAATGTTATATTTTATAAAGATATTACTCTTAAATGATTTCAAAATAAAAATAGATATTACTCTAAAAAGAGTTTTCATTTTATCTATGTCAACATCCTTTGATGGATTTTACGCTTATTTGAAGTTGATTTATTATGATACAAAACTTCTATATTGTATTGAAGGTTTTGTGATATGTTTGAATGTGATGTGATATTTTTATACCATTCATGGTTTATGGATGAAGTATTTACATTTCGTATGCTAGTTTTAATATGAATGTTTATGTTATGTTTAAAATTGTTCATATGAGGAATGCATTGGACTTAATATGTGATGGGTGGAGCCCGCTATAGCTTCTAGATGCATCGGTATGTCTCATGAGACAAACTAGTGCCTTGGCACAAGGCCTTGACAAAATATTATTTGTAGTCTTGGCACGAGGCCTTGGCTATGTGGTTATGATAGTCTGACATTATACATTCCATCATTATGAAAGTGGTTATGGATATTGCATGTGTTTATTCGATTAGTATAATATCCATGTGAATAAGTAAATGGAATTATTTCATTTTATTTTTGTCATACTATGTTGAAGTTCAAGTTTAAAAGGCTTTTGTTTTAGTTATACATTGCCTTAAATGTTTATTCTTATTTATGAAAGTTTCCGCTATATTGTTATCCTTACTGGGCATTTGAGATCACCCCTTTCAATGTTTTATTTTTCCCAGGATGTGAAGAAGTAATTTATGAATGACCTACATGGATAGTATGTGGGGATATGAGTGTGGACTATGAAGAAAATATGTTGTTGTAGTTTTCATTTTTATGATGTAATGTAAGATTTATGAATATATCTAGTGTTTCTAAGGCTACTAAACTAATCGGTCTTTCGAGACTTGATATTTCTTGTGATCATGCCAATGTTATGTAATAATTCACCGACTCTGGGTAACTAGGGTCGGGGTGTTACACTGCCTTTTTATTACATAACTTTTCATTACATTTTACAAATAGAGAATCTTTAAAGTCTAGTGTCTTGGAAATCAGGAACATAATACATGAAAGTAACATAAAACATTACTCTAATCCACTTTTAAGGTTTCATCATAGGTTCATACTAAGTACAATTATTGCATCTTATAACATGAAGACATACATCAAAGGAAAGGGTGAGCAGAAGTCCCAGTAAGGGAAGTAAGGGAATCCGTTTACTTGTGTTGTCAATAAGAACTTAAAAACATAAAGATATGAGCAATGGAAGTATAGGAATATCATAAAGAAAAGAACTTGAAACATAACATTCATATGTGACTACAACATTTCATTTAGACATTCATGAACATATCACCAAGGTACAACCCCGAGGTGTCATAAAAATTACCAAGGTTATTCACCAAGGTATCGTAAAACTTGTCATCTCTAGATATAAATTCTTTACCCAATACATTGGATTGATATCATGGAGCACCCTTAATATGTATTTAATTTTATGTGAGCCAAATATATCATAATCAAACATTTCATAAATAACCCATATAGAATAAAATAAATGGGTTTCATTTAAAAATCATGACGTTTTAAAAAGTACTTAAAATAAGACCACTATGTCATTTATAACCCATGGAAAGGGAGTGGGGGTTATATGAATGTAAATTCCAGAATAAAATATCTATTTTTTGTGTATTTATGAACACCCATAGAAACGAAATAGTTCTGGGTATTTATATAAATAAAAAAAGATAATTTCTTGAGAGAAAGAGAGAGAAAATTTGTGACAAAATTTCTGCAGCATAATGGCTATATAACATGGTTTTAGAAAATAATAAACAGAGAGGTGAAAAGGGTATACCATCCATAAATTAATCATTTTACAGTATAAGGACGTAATAAAATAGAAATAAGTTCATGGTGTGGAAATTTGGATGACATACCACAAGAAAAGGAAACTTGAAAGGAAAGAGAAAACGCGATTTCTTTTATGAAAATTCGACAGCCTAACAACGTCACTTAAAATTTCACAAAAAAAATTGATGAGAGAAGAAAGGGTCTATAATAATTTTTAAATTAAATGGAAAGTATTAAAGATATAGAGGAACAATCCATCATATAATAAAATGGAACTATAGGACATAACATAAAGGAAGTCAGGACTTAAAAGAGGAGGGTTAAAGTATCTCTTACCATGAAAAGTAACTTTGAAAGCTTGAAGGTCGGGACCTTGGGAGGATTTAGGAAAACTTGGGAGGATTATAGAGATATGAGGGTAGAGTTTTTATGAACTTAAAATTCTTTGAGTGAAGAGGAACTGGGAGCTTGGGTGGGTTTATATAAGAAAGGTGAGGGAATTGTTTATTATTTAGGTTCGGGACACCTCACATTAAACTAAACAAAACCACAAACTAGCCCATGGTTTTTTCCCATGGTTTCTTTCAAAGAGGACTGGAAAACAATATTTTATAAGTTCAATGTCCAAACTTCTCAAAATAATAGGGTTTCTTATGTGGAGGTGAGTCACACTCTCAAGGAAAACAATTTAAAAAGACAAAATATTATATAAGTCTTGGAGGGTCTACTAAAGCTTTGTAAAATAAATAAAACAAACCCAAAATCGCATTATTTTAATGGTAAAACATATTTTTGTAGAACCTACAGTTTATAGTATTTTATTACATCACTATTGGGTCATTATTATGTCATAAAACACATTATATATTTATACGACATTCAATTTTTACCCAAAAATTTGACTGTCTCAGAAAATTATGAAAAATTCACTGTTGGATAATTTTGACATCCTGATTCCATAAATAATATTCATTTTATCTAAATAATCTTATAAATATGTTAATTTTCACTTTTAAAATAAAAACCAATATTTATCAAAAATTCATGGGTTGTGACAAAAATGGCTTTCAAACCGTAATAAAGATTACAATTGCATTCATAAAATTATATGATAAAATAAAAATTAATTTAATAATAATAAAAAAAATTTATTAATATATTATTTAATTCAAAAATCCATTAATTCATCAAAATAGATTTATTAGTTGAATATTTAACTAAAAATACTATTTGTGCTTTAAAAACTATTTACAAAGTAACAATAATAAAATGAAAGTACATTAATTATTATATACAAAAAATAATGTACATAATCATAGTACTAGGGTCTTATTACATAACCCCTTAAAACGCCTGCATAAGACCTTAGGGTAAGGTGCACGATGGTGACAGACTCTTGGGGTGGCTCGGATAACATTGCTCGAGTGGTAATCTCTATCAACTTCTACTTCTCACGTAGGCTGTTCCCCTTGAGCTTAACATATTCAAGCTTGACTTGGGATTGGTCAAGAGAAAAGACCAAAGACGCAACCTCCCTTCCAAGCTCTGATAAATGGGCTTCATACGTGGCAAGTCTACTGGATGAGGTCATCTCTTCCTTTGTCTGAGTAAAAAGAAGTTGTTAAAGCCCTATATTTATACTAATCATGTGATCATTGTTCAACAACTATTGGTAACAGTCATAATTCTTAATAGTATTTTAAAATCCAAAAACATAAAACAAAAAAGTGCATATGTTGTATAACCATTTCACATATTAAGACATTTAATTAGATCAAGAGGGATTTTCATTAACAAAATTTTGGGTTGTTACACACCTTGTTCATGAATTCACCACTAACTCACCACATTGCATCCCAAAATGTTGAACAAGATTCCACTACACATCTAAAATCACTAAAGAACGCTATTCATCAAAAGTTAAGCTACCCACTCATCAAATTTCCAACACCGATAAAACCCTCAACCAAACCCATCTCTCTCGAGACACTAAGGTTTTTTCAATGAATTCATCCCCAAGTTTATGGTGATCCCCACTATAATAATTCACTCATAAAGGCTAACTCTGGATGAAAATTCTCCCTACCACATGAATTAACTACCAAAAAACTCACTTTTAGTAGTCGATCTACATGCTTGATGTGGTTTCCACCACAATAAACCCATCCTCACACAAAAATCACTGGTATGTCTTACTTTGGTTGACCTTTCACAAAAACGCTCATTCATACCCATCAACATGATACTATATCTCCTGATCGTGATTCCTTAACTCCCAGATGCACCTTAATATTGACTAAGAACCCACATATAATTCCAAACCTAACACTTTGTGTAATTCCATGGTTAGGTCCTCAACCACCTATTCCATCAATCTTACTCACTCCACGAGCACTAAAACACCTCCAATCCGAATCACTCATTGATTGCACTGAACTCCATACCAAGCCCGATGCCAACACTCATACTCCTTTTGAAACAACATTTGAATCCCATATCTGGTATTTCTCCAAGAAACCAGAAAAAATTAGATCTACCTATACACTGTAATTCCAATTCCATCTTGATGGTCCACTGACCGATATCACTGGATATAGGACCCAACCAACATGAAGTTCATACCTCCATGGCTGATTTTATTCTCTATACCATAGGAGTATTCTTATCACATCTTTATTGAATGGAATTACCTAATATACATAACCCACATCTAGTAAATTAGAAAATGTGATAAATTTACATGATTATCACACTCATACCTAAGGTCCAGTATGAAAAAAATAATCAATACACATTCCCCACTCACTAGTAATGTCATCCTCGACATTCAGAAAAATTCGATATATGATGAGGTTCATTTCCTCTAACATCCAAAGGTGTTCTCCCTACCATATGGATTCTCTTATACTAATATTTGTGAAAAAACACTAAATGAATTCCATCATTGCACTTATGTCGATCCCCCAAAGGCATACTCATCCCATCATTGACAACTCCTATCAAAGAAAAAGATTGGAATGACTGTATAACATGGTGCTCCAATCCATACATGATGTCAGCACCTATTAGAGGGAGGAACCTCTCATTCTCATCAAAAATCTATGAAACCATTTTCGAAAGTATCTCATGAAATCCATCATTCCTCAAACCACACATAGGGATTCAATAATATACAAACCAAATAGGAACCATGTATAACCAAAACACACTTTCTATCTCTCATTTAGGGTTTTCTAAAATATTCATGTCACCCCTCACCCTTCTCTCCCTAAGTAGAGTCAGCCCTAAGAACTCTCTAATAGGTTCTCATACACTATCTATCTTGATATCATCTAAACCTGAATGGTGTACACATCCATACTACCCAATCACAAATCTAGATTCATACTCCAATGAGTCGCGTCCCATCAAACCTAGGATCATGAACCTAAAAATCTGACTATTCTTCAATTTTTTTCAATCAAATTTAACCAAAATAATATTTATGATTCTTTAAAAATAAGCCTGAGGCAACTCAATCATGAAAAGTCCCACTACATTATAACTCACCAACCAAAAATAATTGCAAATATTGGAGTGTCTACCCATGCTCTAACCATCCAAAACACAAACATCTATGATCATGATCCACTATCCCATCAGGAACCACACCAGAAATCAATAGGTTCAGGCATCCAATTGATCCTACATTCCAAAACCTGACCTCAATATCAAATAATTCTGAGTTCGTTACATATCTAAGGCACAAGGAATTTCACATACATTTTCTATACCCTCAAAAGACTATCAACATCCTCAAGGAAACTCATTCACATCCTCAGATCATCCCAAGGCATCCAATTCTTTCACTGACCTACCAAGGGTCACTAGAAATTCCTTTCATAGTGGGACTATCAATCTATCATCAAATAATATCCCACTATGGGATCCACATGGACTTCCATCAGAAATAAAATATCATTTTTCATACATATATAATTACATAAACAGGTTATATGGAAAACACCATAAAATTTATTATTGACACTATAAAAAATCGAACCCCTATCCTTAGTGGAATCAACCATATAAAATCATACATATTTCATGTGAATGTTGTGTTCCAAGAATGATGCATATACATGACCCTCTTTCCACCATAGTCCAAGATCCAAAACTATAAAGAATGATCTCATATATACACATAATACTTCAATAAATATATCAATCATAACAAAAAACCATGAATAAAATTGTGTACCTATATCTATCTCATGGTGTTTTAATGTTCACAAACACTCATCTATGTTTCTAAAAATTTCATTTGAGTAATTTTCAGTTATTATATTTAATATCAAGTGAAGGAAATATGTTCAATTTGGATGATCTTATAAAATTATTTTTAGTATCTTTGAACATATTATTGAAGTCATATTTTATGTATCAAGTCCTTGGAATCATGATGGAAGAACCTTAAAAGGCCTTGGAATAGAGTGAAGAAGCCTCTTATTGAAGCTCCATGCAATCTGGGAAAGATGGCCAGTGCTAGGACATGGTGAAGTTGGATGTGGTGGACCTATTCCAGGGAATGGTGAAGTTGGATGTGGTGTACATGAAGGGTGAAAAATAAAAATGGCCAACTGGATGTGAACCAGGGCATGTTGTTGTGTGTTTTGAAGACCAAAATGGCCAAGAATTCTAAACCAGGTCATGGTGCAAGCTATTTCAGCCTATGATGAACTTTGGAATGCATTTAATGATGGAAAGAATTAATTAAGTCCAATTTTCTTCGAATTAATTTCTCCCCAATTATTTACATAAGTTTTTCAAATATTTTTAAGGCTGTAAATATAATCCTTATGTTCATGGATCTCAGAAACAAACTTGCGCAATACTCTCAAGATCAAATCAACGTTGAATTTCTAGCATCATCAAAATAATCTTAAAGATCATTATAATTTTACACATCTCTCAAAGGATCTCAACCTTTCTCTAAAATCACTTATTATAAATTTTAATCATCCATCCAAAAGTTTTTTGAGAAACTTTGAAATGATTTTTCATAAAGCAAACATCTCTCTTCTCATCACCTCCTTCAACAGGTTTTCACTCCAAAAAAGTGAGGGTTGAGTTCCTTGACTACTGATGAAGATCAAGAGGTTTCCCACAAACCACAATTTCTAGGGATGAGTTTCTTTATAACCACCAATATCAAAGGACTAATAATATTTACCTCTCAAGTTGAAATGTGGAGACTTAGGGGCTCACATCAAGATTTAGCTGAACTCCTTATCAAATGAGTTTTCTCTGTATTTACTTTACCACATTCCATCATTTAACATAGATTTTAATACTTACATAAATTCAATTTGAAAATTACTCTGATTAATTTACTTTTATATTATCTTTATAACTCAGATCAAATTTATCAACTATCACTCAATCAATTTATCTCTTTATTTATTTTATTGTATTAAAATTGTTTAATTTTGTAATTATCCTTTGAATTCAGCTTTAAAATTTTAAAGGAAAATTAACACCCACTTTACATACATCTATGAAAAAATAATTTATATCAAAGGGGTTATTTGTGATTTATCAATCATTTTCTTCATTTAAAAAATTGGCTTTCAAAATTTTAGTTTTCAACTCTTTAATCGATTTCAAAGCTTAGTCTATTTTTTTGTGGAATCTAATTCTTATTCACATTATCTAATTTTTTGTGGCATTGAATATTCCTATTGGAAAATAAAATGTTGACCTTTATTGATAGTATTAGTCAACCTATGTGGAAAATGGTAATGCATGAGTATCTTCCATCTAAAGAATATAAGGAAAAGAGGAATCTCAAATATGTTAAGAAATTTTTAACATAAAAACAAAGCTATGAATGAGTTACATTGTGGTCATGATCATAATGAGTTGAATCATGTTTCCACATGAAAAAAGTCTTATAAAATATGATTGTTATTAGAAACTACCCTTAAAGGTACCAATAAGTTTAATGATACAATATTAGATATGATTGGTTAAAATTTTAAAGTTAATCCATGCTTCCTAATTTGTCTATTACTATAATGTTTATGAATTTTACTGAAGTTTCCAATGGTATAAAATCCCTCAGTGATGATTTATCTATAGAAACACTCATAATGAAAATCCTTTGGGTTTTACCTAGCTGTTGGGATCCTAAAGCCACATCCATTCAAGAATAAAAAGAT
Organism: Viscum album; assembly: GCA_963277665.1. NCBI lineage: Eukaryota > Viridiplantae > Streptophyta > Magnoliopsida > Santalales > Viscaceae > Viscum > Viscum album. Next base: position 1,302,974,443 of record OY728161.1, read on the forward strand.
GTAAAGAAAATGGTGGTTGAGGAACTCATCAGATCCTTAATGACATATGAAATTACAATGAAACATCAAGTACATATAGATGTTTCTCATGGGGGTAGTAGTAGTCAGGCTCCCCATGCAAGAAGTTTCTTAATATGCCACCAGTGTGGAAAGCTAGGACATATGAAACCTCAGTGCTTATAAGATCCAATGGAATGTAGAGGCTACGATAGGATGGGGTATATCCAGTGCTTCTACAGGACCATTTGATCAGTTCCTAGAAATCAGGGATCTACACCTACTCTACATTTTGGAGTGGGACCAGTAGTATCATGACAGACATGCTGTTGGAATACCACTGGTCATTCAGACCGAGGTAATGGTTGTGTTAGAGGGATTCAGACTCATGGTTCTCAGTTCCAATAGAGTGGGATTGCTCAGGGAATTTAGTTAGTTACCTAGGTACATGGTACATGCTAGTTACATATAGTTCAGCCTATACCGGAGGAGCAGAGTGTTGATCCTTCTACATTTCGAGGTACTATTCTAGTAGCTTCCACATTAGTGTATGTTTTATTTGACATAGGCCAGTCTCACTAATTTATATATGAGACTATTATGGAGAGTCTAGACCTCAATATCAAACTGTTATATGGAATTATGATGCTTGATACTCCATTATACATGCGATTAGAGTGAATTTGTAATTGTAAATATTATTCCCTTGAGATAGAATGATATCTCTTAATATGTAATCTTTTCATCCTCGATATAACAGGATTTGATATAACCATCAAGATGGACTAGTTAGTTACCTATCAATCCCATATTGACTGATATCATCAGAGGAGGACATTTACATCACTAGAGGGAAGTAGATCTGTATATAAAGAGGAATGGGATGTTCCTTTAACTCAAGAGGAACCCAAGTAGCAGAGGATGGGTAGTGTGATAGCACATATTTTTTGGCCTTTCCTGGATGATTATGGGTTATGACCCACTGTTTTCCCTCCTGTAGTGGAGCATTTTAGGGATGCCTTCCCTGATTAAATTTTAGTGCTACCTCTAGTACAAGAGGTAGAAATTATCATTCAGCTTATGCTAGGATCAGCTCCAATGATCATTCCTCATTATATTATGGAACCTATAGATATTATAAATCTCAATAAATAGTTGAAGGATATGGAAGAGAATGGATTTATACACCACAAAACTTCTCCTTGGGTTTCACCAATCCTTTTTTTCAAGAAGTTATATAGTACCCTCATGATTTTTGTGGATTAAAAATGTTTGAACCAGCTTATAATCAAGAACTAGTATCCACTACTTAGAATAGATGAACTATTTGATCAACTTTTAGGAGAGAGAGTGTTTTCAATGATAGATTTTAGGTCAGGATATAATTAGGTATTCAGTTTTTATGGCTCTAATGAATTGGGTTTTCTAATCATATTTGGATTCATTCATGTTAGTCTTTCTTAAAAATATCTTAATGTATTATCCTTATCTACACGACCATTAAAATCATCTTAAGATCATGTTTAATACATAGAGAGAGCATCATACCTATATTAAGCTCAGTAAATGCCACTTTTGGATCAACAAGGTGAACTTCTTGGGTCACATTATCTGATATTCAGGAGTTTGAGTAGACCCATTGAAAACTAGAGCTTTGGTTTCTTGGGAGTATCCCAAGAACATATTTTACACTTAAAGTTTCTTGGGGATTACCAAATATTACAAATTATTCATCTAGTATTTATCCTTCCATGAAGTGCCACTTACGGTCTTGATGAAGAAGGGTGTGAAATTCATATGGTCTGGAGGTTATGAAGCATCCTTTTAGTATTTGAAGGGAAATTTGAATTCAAAACTGATACTGATTTTTTCAAAGCCAAGAAGAATCTATATGGTCTTCTTTGATGCATCAAGAATAAATCTTAGAGCTATTATGATGCAGAATGAGTGAGTTATTTCATACGAGCCTCATCAGTTGATACCTCATGAGTAGAATTACATGGTACACAACCTTGAGATATCTATTTTATTTCATCATCTATGATGTTGGAGACACTAATTACTAGAAGATAGTTTTTTTTTATAAAATGATAAAAAAAAGTCTCAAGTAAATCTTTATACAGTGGGATCTAAATCTCAAGTAGCGCAGGTGGGTTGAGTACCTATAGTAATTTTATTTCGAGCATTATTATACACTTGGGAAAGGTAATGTTATAACTAACACTTTGATCCATAAGACTTAGGCACAGACAGTTTAGGAGTCCAGTGGTGAATGGAATCTCATGGCCTTGTTTCGGAAATGAACATTCATGTTCCTGAGGATCATGGTCATACCATCCTCACAACCTTAACAATGACCTATACCCTTAGGGAATGGGTAATAATGAGGCAACTATCTAATATCGAGTGTCGTGTCCTAAGGGAAAGTGTCTTGGATGATGATACATCTTCTATTTGGACCATGGATGGGGATGATAATTTACTATTCCATGGATGTGTATAGGTCCTAGCAAACATCAGAGAGGATCTCATGTGCGAATTTCACACCACAACATGGGCAGTACATCCTAGTTCCACAAAAATATATCAAAACTTACATCACAAGTATTGGTGTCCTGCTATGAAAACTGAGATGACTGAATTCATCACTCGGTGTTCCACATGTTATCAGGTAAAGGAAAAACATCAGCAAATAGTAGTGCCTTTATATCTATTGTCCATTATTGAGTGGAAATGTTATGATGTTTCTATAGATTTTGTAACCTATATACCCATATCACCTCATGGAAATGATATAATGTGGGTTTTTTATAATTTGATAAAGGTTTCACACTTCTTACCTACATGAGAGACCTTTTCGATAAATGAGATAGGGATGCTTTATGTCAAGGATATCATACATATTCATGGATCTCCTTGTTATATTGTTTTTTATAGAGATTTTTTATTCACGTCATAGTTTTGGTATGGGTTGAAGAAAGCCTTGGGTACATAATTTTTTTGAGAATGGCCTATCACCCTAGACTGATTGACAGATAGATCTTGTGATTTAGGTGTTAAAGGAAATTCTCTTTGCATGTGTCCTTGACTTTGGGGGTTCTTGAAAAAAAAAATACATCCCCCTTGTTGAATTTATTTATAATAATATATTATAAGATACTATTTAGATGGATCTATATGAAGGATTATATGGTAGGCCTTTTCGTTCACCTCTACGTTGGATAGAGGTAGGGGAGGTAGATTTTCTTGGACTGTGTCTCATTAAAGAGACAATAGAGAAGGTTCATTTGATCTTAAAGTGAATGATGACAGTTCAGTCCATACATAATTCATATTCTAACCGACACTGATGACCACTTGAGTTTGAGGACATAGATCAGATTTTCTTATGATTCTTTCCCAGGTCTATCCTTTTATTATATTACTATTTCATCATTTTAAAGATAAATAAAATAATAGTATTACACATAAAGGATCCAAAGGTTTAGTGTCTTGGGAAAACTAGGACTGTACATAACAATTACAATATCAAGCATAAACATTTATTTAATTTCTTTTTCTCTAGATTCTTATTGTCACTTGACCTCTCCTTAGTACATGTAGTCACCTAAAGATATACATGAAAAGGGGTGAGATAAAAGCCCAGTAAGAGGATATATAAGAACAATATAACAATGGTAGAGCATAACCATAACATAGGCAAAGGATCATGAACATGAGAGGAAGCATTAATAAGAGACTTGAAATGTGGCAATGCATAAAAATGAAACATCATGTCTTAGTGGTTAACTACCATACATACTTGTGAACAAAGCTAGAATCTTATTCACACATAATTTCACATTAACTCATGAGATTCATCACTTTACCCAATTCATTGGAGACCTGTATAATTCTGGGCGTACCTGTCACATTGAAACATTCATATTGCGCTATATAATTCTTGGCGTACCTATCACATCATAACATTATCAATTATCATGCATGTGACAATGAACATATATAAAAAATGAACATAAATAACCCATGAAAAATAATGGGTTTCATATCATAAGAACACATTCAAAAACATTGGGTTCCCAAAAGAAAGGGGGAATAACATACATGTTACAAGAACCATCAACCTTGAATGAGAAGTAAAATGTGTGTTCTTAAAAGAAGAGTTATTTTAGAAAACATTTTGTTTGAAATAAACACCAGTGAAAAACATGTATATCCCAGAAAAGGAAAGAAAATGATGAATAAATTATTTGTATGGAGTAACAATATCAAAAAAGGAGTGAAAGAGGGAGAACCCTAAGGATGAAAGTTGGGTTTGAGAATTTCCCCTTACCTTATATCTAAACGCTTCCTTCACTTTAATGTCATGTATAACCACATTAGATTCATTAATTAAAAATTAAATAACCTTGTGTACATGAATATGGTTTATTATGGTTTCATTAAGTTATTTTATGTGCCTTTGGATGATTTATAGAGTTTAAAAACATTGTTCGGGGATGTTTATTTTTATGGTTTTTCTTGAGCGGTTCACTTGTATTCATAAATTGAAGTTCGGTTAGAACATGGGTAAACATCCAGAACTGATATTACATATTATTAATTATATTCCAGTATTTTAAATGATCTTATAATTGATTATATTATATACCATGTGGATAAATCATTACATAAAAATTAAATGACACTACTGGAAAATGTATCTTTCCCAATGCTTTTATACCAACGGTTCAAAAGAACTGTTGGTAAAGGTGTGATTAGGGAAGATTTCCCAACGGTTTGAAGAAACCATTGGGAAAATGAAAGTTGGGAAGGCTTTCCCCAACAGTTTTGAAGAAACTGTTGGGAAAAGAGTAGTCTTTACCAATGGTTTGAAGAAACCGTTGGGAAAGCATAGTATTTCCATTCTTACCCCAACGGTTTGATGAAACCATTGGGAAAAGAATAGATTTCCCAACGGTTTTTAAAAACCGTTGGGAAAATTCACCCCCAAATACCCCTAAACTCTCCCCGACTCTTCCAGAACCTCCCAGACCACCCAGAATCAGATCCCCCACCTCAGAAGCAGCCGACCAGGTAAATCTTCCATTTGCAACTCCCCCATTCAGGTTAGATTCTTTAAAATTATTCTCATATTAGTTAAACATATCCTCTTATTATCAACATTTATCCATTTATTTCACTATTTATCCATTTATCATGTAGTTTTGCCTTATTTCTAGGGATTTTGGAAAATTTTATGATTCATTATAATACCTTGATGAATTGTGTACTCAAATCACTACATCAATGTAAACAATATCCAATTAATGTTTTCATTAATCGTTTTTAGGGTTTTCATTAATGGTTACATTAATGTTTTATTTTAATTAATGTTTTCATTAATGTTTTCCTTAATGTTTTCATTAATTAAATTTCTTTCTTGTGTGTATGAATTTTTTTCTATTTGATTTGGGTGTGTGGGGGGGGGTGTCCGAGGGGTGGGAGTGTCCGGGGTGAGTAGGGGTTTTCCAAGGGGTGGGGGACTATCTGGGGTGAGTGGAGGGCTCTTTAAGGGGTGGTGGGGGTTGTCTGGGGTGAGTGGGGGGTGTCTGAGGGGTGGGGGGGTTGTCCGAGGGGTGGCGGGGGCTGTCCGGGGTGAGTGGAGGGTTGTACGAGTGGTTGGGGGCTGTCCGAGGTGAGTGGGGGGCTTTCTGAGGGGGGGGGGGATGTCCGAGGTGAGTGGGGGTCGTCCGAGGGGTGGGGGGATGTCCGGGGTGAGTGGGCTGGTGTTCAAGGGGTGGGGGTGTTGTCTGAGGGTTGGGAAGCTGTCCGGGGTGAGTGTGGGGCTATCCGAGGGGTGGGGGTTGTCCGGGGTGAGTGGGGGGCTGTTCGGGGTGAGTGGGGGGATGTCCATGGTAAGTGTGTGTGGTGGACATTGATCTCCCTAGGAAGAATGTTTTAAATAAAAAATTCCTTAATGGAAGTAAAACATTATCGTGAGGACATTGATTTTTCAAACATAATCTAAGATAGTCGATTCATTGTAGATAAGTACACCTTAGGGATCCAAATAAAAATAAATTGATATAAGACTTTTGATAATGGAGTAAAATTGAAAATTGGGATCCAATGAGGAATATTTGAGATATTATGCATCATGTCCAAGAGTAAATCCATTTTTAAATATCCAATAAGTTATTTTTCACAATTTTCACACATTATTTGTTGGTAAAAATGGAAAAACATTTATAAAGGTTCTAATATATAAAAATGAATCCATTTGTGGATGCATCTTAACCAGCAATGTCTAGCTCGTCTGCCTCTTCCATGATCATCGATGTGCACGTCCCGTCTCCATCTGACCTCGTATGACGGGTGACTCAACATCTGGCTGATGTCAAGCACCAGATTCTCTTACTTCCACATCAGATTCACGACCACTATGCTTCTGAAGTGATCGATCCCACTAAGCGTCCTCGTGAGCTTGATGAAACGTCCACCAGTTCTTGTAAGAGGAAGAGGAATTATGAGCTGATGGACCAAGAAGATTGACCAATTTCCATTTGTCTGGTTGAAGACGTAAAATTTAGCGCTTCCTGGGAGGCAACCGATGTTCTAGAGTTTCATCATTTTTCTTGTTTTACATTGTTTTAGGAAATAAACATGGCATGTATGCAATAATTTGTTAGCTGCTTCTGATTTGTATGTGCACTTGTCATTATTCTACATGTCTGCTTCTATTTTGTCTGATCCTTGGTGTTATTTTTTATGATATGATGCGGGTATGTCCCCCAGATAGCCCTCGGATAGCCCCCCCATCCAGCCCCCCAGACAGCCCCCACCCTCCTCCCTGGACCCCGGACAGCCCCCGGACAGCCCCTCAGACAACCCCCCAGATAGCCCCCCACCCTCATCCTTAGTCCCCGGACACCCCCCCCCCCCCCCGGACTGCCCCCGGATAGCCCCCTCACCCTCCTCCCCAGACCCTGGACAGCCCCCCGAACACCCCCCGGACAGCCCCTCAAACACCCCCCAGACAGCACCCTCACCCTCCTCCCCGGACCTCGGACAGCCCCCCGGACCCCCTCCCCCCAGAAAGCCCCCTCACCCTCCTCCATGGACCCCAGACAGCCCCCCCACCCTCCTCCTTGGTCCTTGGACAACCCCCCAGATAGCCCCCCCCCCCCCGGACCCCCCCCCCCCCAAACAGCCCCCTCACCCTCCTCCCCGAACCCCGAACATCCCCCCGAACACCCCCCCAGATAGCCCCTCGAACACCCCATGGATAGCCCGCTCACCCTTCTCCCCGAACCCCGGACAACCCCTAGATAGCCCCCCCCCCTGGACCGCCCCCGAGACCTCCCCCTCACCCTCCTCCCCGGACCCCAGACAGCCCCCCAAACACCCCCTGGACAGCCCCCGGACAGTCCCTCAAACACCCCCCGGACAGCCCCCTCACCCTCCTCCTCGGACCCCAGACAGCCCCCCCGAACACCCCTCCCCCCCTCGGACAGCCCCTCGAACACCCCACAAACACCCCCCGGAAATCCCCCCGAACACCCCCCGCCTCAATCCGAGGCGCGGTGTGGACGGTACCATTCAAACTGTCTCTCTTTTGTTCAAAATGACTTTAATTTTAAGTGAAAACACCAACTGGCATTCGAAAAACTGACCAAACGCATTCTGAATCTGTTGAAACTTTAGGAAAATGATCCATGGGTCATATGTGACGTGTACGAGTCAACCCCACCTCAATCTGAGGCGCGGTGTGGTCGGCACCACCCAAATTATCCCTATTTTGTTTAAAATGGACAATATTTTACGTCCATACGCCAAACTGATCAAATGGTTTCTTATTGTGTTGATACATTTTCACAATGATCCATGACTCATATGTGATGTGTACGAGTCAACTCCATCTCAATCCGAGGCCCGGTGTGTACGACACCACTCAAAGTGCCTCTTTTTCGTTAAAAATGGACTTAATTTTAAGTGAAATCAACAACTGACATACGAAAAACCGACCAAACGCATTCAGATTCTGTTTAAAATCAAGGACAACAATCCATGGGTCAAATGCGATGTTTATAAGTCAACTCTGCCTCAATCTGAGGTGCGGTGTGGACGGGACCACTCAAACTGCCTCTCTTTTGTTCAAATTGGACTTATTTTTAAGTGAAAACACCAACTGACATACGGGAAACCGACCAAAAGTCTTTGTATTGTGTTGAAACTTTAGTAAAATGATCCATGTGTCATATGTGACGTGTAAGAGTCAACCCCGCCTGAATCTGATGCGCGGTGTGGCCGGAACCACCCAAACTGTCCATCTTTTGTTTAAAATGGACAATATTTTACGTACATACGCCAAACTGATCAAAAGGTTTATTATTGTGTTGATACTTTTTCAAAACTATCCATGACTCATATGTGATGTGTACTAGTCAACCCCGCCTCAATCTGAGGCCCGGTGTGGCCGAAACCACTCAAAGTGTCTCTGTTTTGTTAAAAATGGACTTAATTTTAAGTGAAATCAACAACTGACATACGAAAAACTGACCAAATGCATTCAGATTCTGTTGAAACTTAAGTAAAACGATCCATAGGTAAAATGTGACATGTACGAGTCAACTTCGTCTCAATCTGAGGCGCAGTGTGGCCAAGACCACTCAAACTGCCTCACTTTTGTTCAAAATGGACTTATTTTTAAGTGGAAACACCAACTGACATACGGGAAACTGACCAAACGCATTCAGATTGTGTTGAAACTTTAGGAAAACGATCCATGGGTCATATTTGATGTGTAAGAGTCAACCCTGCCTCAATACGAGGTGCGGTGTGGCTGGAACCACCCAAAATGTCCCTCATTTGTTTAAAATGGACAATATTTTACGTACATACGACAAACCGATCAAACGGATTCTGATTGTGTTGATACTTTTTAAAAATGATCCATGACTCATATGTTACGTGTACGAGTCAACTCCATCTCAATTTGAGGCCCATTGTGGCTGACACCACTCAAAGTGCCTCTGTTTTGTTAAAAATGGACTTAATTTTAAGTGAAATCAACAACTGACATACAACAAACCGACCAAACGCATTCAGATTCTATTGAAACTTAAAGACAACAATATATGTGTCAAATTTGATGTGTACAAGTCAACCCCGCCTCAATATGAGGCCCGTTGTGGCTGACACCACTCAAAGTGCCTCTGTTTTGTTAAAAATGGACTTAATTTTAAGTGAAATCAACAAATGACATACAGAAAACTGACCAAACGCATTCGGATTCTGTTGAAACTTAAGTACAATGATCCATGGGTCAAATGTGATGTGTACGAGTCTACTTCGCCTCAATCTGAGGTGTGGTGTAGCCGGGACCACTCAAACTACCTCTCTTTTGTTCAAAATGGACTTATTTTTAAGTGAAAACACCAAATGACATACGGGAAACTGACCAAACGCATTCGGACTATTTTGACACTTTAGGAAAATGATCCATGGGTCATATGTGACGTGTAAGAGTTAACCCCGCCTCAATCTGAGGCGCGGTGTGGCCGGTACCACCCAAACTGTCCCTCATTTGTTTAAAATGGACAATATTTTACGTACATACGTCAAAACCGATCAAATAGATTCTGATTGTGTTTATACTTTTTAAAAATGATCCATGACTCATATGTGACGTGTACGAGTCAACTCCATCTCAATATGAGGCCCGGCGTGGCCGGCACCACTCAAAGTGCCTCTTTTTTGTTAAAAATGGACTTAATTTTAAGTGAAACCAACAACTGACATACTACAAACCAACCAAACGCATTCAGATTCTATTTAAACTTAAGTAAAACGATCCATGGGTCAAATTTGTTGTGTACAAGTCAACTCCACCTCAATCTGAGGCACGGTGTGGCTGGGAACCACTCAAACTGCCTCTCTTTTGTTCAAAATGGACTTATTTTTAAGTGAAATCAACAACTGACTTACGGGAAACCGACTAAACGCCTTCGGATTGTGTTTAAACTTTAGGAAAATGATCCATGTGTCATATTTGATGTTTAAGAGTCAACCCCGCCTCAATCTGAGGCGTGGTGTGTCTGGCACCACCCAAAGTGTCCCTCTTTTGTTTAAAATGGACCATATTTTACGTACATACACCAAACCAAACAAAAGGTTTATGATTGTGTTGATACATTTTCACAACGATCCATGACTCATATTTGATGTGTACGAGTCAGCCCTGCCTCAATCTGAGGCTCGGTGTGGCCGACACCACTCAAAGTGCCTCTATTTTGTTAAAAATGGACTTAATTTTAAGTGAAATCAACAACTGACATACGACAAACCGACCAAACGCATTCGGATTCTGTTGAAACTTTAGAAAAACAATATATGGGTCATATTTGATGTGTAAGAGTCAACTCCGCCTCAATACGAGGTGTGGTGTGTCCAGGACCACTCCAACTGCCTCACTTTTGTTCAAAATGGACTTATTTTTAAGTGAAAACACCAACTGACATACGGGAAACTAACCAAACGCATTCATATTGTGTTGAAACTTTAGGAAAACGATCCATGGGTCATATGTGATGTGTACGAGTCAACATCGCCTCAATCCGAGGTGCGGTGTGGCCGGCACCACCCAAACTGTCCCTCATTTGTTTAAAATGGACAATATTTTACATACATACGCCAAACTGATGAAACGGATTCTGATTGTGTTGATACTTTTTCACAATGATCCATGACTCATATGTGACGTGTAAGAGTCAACTCCATCTCAATATGAGGCCCATTGTAGCCGACACCACTCAAAGTTCCTCTATTTGTTAAAAATGGACTTAATTTTAAGTGAAATCAACAACTGACATACAGCAAACCGACCAAACACATTCGGATTCTATTGAAACTTAAATAAAACGATCTATGAGTCAAATTTGACATGTAAGAGTCAACCCCGCATCAATATGAGGCCCGTTGTGTCCTACACCACTCAAACTGCCTCTGTTTTGTTAAAAATGGACTTAATTTTAAGTGAAATCAACAACTGACATACGAAAAACCGACCAAACGCATTCGTATTCTATTGAAACTTAAGGAAAATGATCCATGGGTCAAATGTGACGTGTAAGAGTCTACTCCTACTCAATCTGAGGTGCATTGTGGCCGAGACCACTCAAAATTCCTCTCTTTTGTTCAAAATGGACTTATTTTTAAGTGAAAACACCAACTGACATACGGGAAACCGACCAAACGCATTCAGACTATGTTGACACTTTAGTACAATGATCCATGTGTCTATTATGATGTGTATGAGTACGAATCAACCCTGCCTCAATCCGAGTCATGGTGTGTCCCCCACCACTCTATGTGGCTCACTTTTATTTGAATTGGAAACCATTTTAAGTGAGAATAAAAAATGACATACAGAAAATCAACCAACCACATTCGGATTCTATTTAAAATTTAGGACAATGATACATGGGTCTATTGTGATGTTTACGAGTCAACCCCGCCTCAATTCGAGGCGCGGTGTGGCAGGGATCACTCTTAGTGTCTGTCTTTTGTTTAAAATGGACATAATTTTAAGTACATATGGAAAACTGACCAAACGGATTCTGATTGTGTTGACACTTTAACAAAATGATCAATGGGTCATATGTGGCGTGTATGAGTCAACCCCTCCTCAATTCAAGGCATGTTCTGGTCGAAACCACTCAATGTGTATCTCTTTTGTTTAAAATGAACAATATTTTAAGTGAAAATAACAAATAGCATACGGAAAACCGATCAATGGGTCTATTGTGACGTGTACGAGTGAACCACTCAAAGTGGTCACTTTTGTATATGTATGTTTATAGTTACATATGTTTATATTCTAAATTAATTATGTATGTTTATATTTTTTTTGTGTATGTATGTTTATAATTACGTTATGAATTATGTATGTGTTTGTCATCAAATTATGCATCATATGTTAAATGTGTATGAATTAAAATGAATTATGATTTAATTCTTGATGTGCATCAAATTATGCATCAAATTATTTCAGGATACCTCCACCTCTGCCTGCTGTGCAAATTGCAGGGATGCTGTGCAATTTGCACAGCATAGGGTATGCCAACAGTTTGAAACCGTTTACATAGGTCTTGTAGGAAGATTTTTACCAACGGTTCTCTTTGAACCATTAGTAAAAATCTTTCCCAACGGTTGTAGAACCGTTGAGAAATCCCTCCTCCCTTGGTTTTTCCAATAGTTTAGCACAACTGTTGGTAAAACCTTTCCCAACAGTTTTATGAGAACCATTGGGAAAGGTTAACTTTCCTACCCCTACTCCAACAGTTCTATGTAAACCGTTGGGAAAAGCTTTTTCACAATGGCTTACTTGCCTACGGTTTGCTGAACCATTGGTATAAATTATACCAATGGTTCATCAACCTTTACCAACGGTTCTGAACCATTGGTAAAACCCAAGTTTCCAGTAGTGTGATGGTTGTTTGAGTTAATTTGGGTGGTTTTCTGACCACAATGAACTTGTTTTGATTAATAATTTAGTAATATGTACATAAGTTAGTTACAAAACATTAAATAGGAAATATAAAATATAATATATTCTATTTAATCAATAAAAATGGTTTCATGACCAGATCATAATGTAGAAATGGAAAAAGAAAACATGTCATTCTTAAAGGTGATAGATTAACACCTCACGAACAACGTTTTCTTTTATAAAATAAAATGATGTGGGGAAAGGGTTGGATGGTATAATATACCGTTAGTATAATAAAATAATAGTATATGTATGATACTTGAGTTACCATACCATGTGTATGAATATAGTTGGGGAAAGAATAAGAAAAGATCTTGAAATTGAAAGGAAATTAAAGGAAATAAGAAGGGAAATTACCTCTTGAATCCTCCTCTTGAGATCCTCCTTAGGGGACCTAGGATTGGTCTTTTGATGATACTAGAAGATCTTGGACGTGGGGGAGGGGCTAGGAAAGATTATTGGGTAGATTTTAGGCAAGTCTTGAAGCTTTAGAGGTTTGAGGAAATGTGGGTGTGAAGGGTGGTATTTATAGTGGAGGGGAGAAGGTTTTCCTTAATATTTAATTCATTAGTTTATTAATTTTCCCTAAGACAAGGAATAGTGAGTCTTCCATGACCAAAAATAGTAAGGAGGGAATGTGAGTTAGATATTTGTGTGATTAAATCACTTGTGATGTTATGAATAGTGGGTTTAAATTATAATTTATTTATACGGTAAATTAATGTCTTTTACTATTCCCCAAAAATTAAAGTATTTCAGAAAAATACCGAAAATTCACCCTAACCATTTTTTGATGTTTAGAATCCAAAAATGAAGTCCATTTTTAAAAAGTAATTTTCTAAATATTATTATTTTAATATTTAATTAAAATCATAATTTATTATCAAAAACTAGTTTTAAAACATTCATATACTTATTCTAAAATATAGGTATATCATACTTTAAACTTAGATATTATTTATATATTATCATAGGTAAGGTTACTATTCATTAGGTTATATCTCTATTCATAAGGGTATGTTACTATTCATAAGGGTATGTTACTATTCACCAAAAATTAAGTTTTTATTATTGGACTCCAAATAACTTACTAATTGCAACCGTGTATGTCAGATTTTCGAAATTCCAAACACAGAAGTGACAAACTTATGTTTAAAGGTCACTTAGGACTTAGTAGTTCATTATGTTGTGTTTTAATGTGATTTTATGACATATTCATAAGAATATAATTTCCATTGAAAAACATTGGGTTGTTACATTCTTTCCCCCTTATGAAATTTCTCCCTCGAAATTTCACTTTACACAAACAGTTGAGGGTACTTCTCCTCCATCACCACTTCTAGTTCCTAAGTAGCTTATTCAAAACTATGGTTCCTACACAACACTTTGATAAGGTGGGTTGTCTTGTTGCGTATAACCTTATCTCTCCAATCCAGAATCTCTACTGGTTGCTCCTCATAGGAGAGATCATTTTCCTGTTGTACCATCTCTAATTTTAGTACATGTGTAGGATCTGGTATATACTTCCTTAGGAGTGATACATTAAACACATCATGAACTTGATCCATATTCAGTGGAAGTGAAATCCAATAGGCCACGGCTCCTATGCGGTCAAGGATCTCAAAGGAGCCAATATACCTTTGTCTTAGCTTTCCTTTCTTTCCAAATCGCATTACTCTCTTCCATGGTGATATTTGAAGGAAGACTTTATCCCCAATGTCGAACTCCAAGTCCCTTCGACGGTTGTCAACATAGCTCTTTTTCTGAATTTGAGTAGTTTTGATGTGTTTCTGGATGACTTGAACCTTCTCTATCATCTCTTGCACAAGATCGGGTCCAAGTAGCTTTATTTATCCAACTTCATCCCAACAGGTTGGAGTTTTACATCGCTTTCCATACAGATATTCATACATAGCCATATGAATACTCGAGTGAAATCTATTGTTGTATGAGAACTCAACCAATAGGAGATGTAGATCCCATCTACCTTTGAATTCTAGAGAGTAGGATCTTAGCATATCTTCAAATTTATGAATAGTTTTTTCAGATTGTACATTGGTTTGGAAGTGATAGGTCGTGTTGAAATTTAATTCAGTACTCAAAGCATGTTGAAGACTCCTCCAAAATTTAGATGTGAACCTTGGATCATGATTAGAGACAATTGAGAGTGGAACATCATTTAGTCTCACCACTTCCTTCACATATATCCTTGAAAGTTGTTCGAGTGAGTTATCTTCTCTAATAATGATAAAATGGGAAGTCTTGGTGAGTCATTCAACCACAACCCATATCACATTATTTCCCTTCGACGTCTTCGGGAGACCCGTGACAAATTCCATAGTAACATTCTCTCATTTCTACATGGGTATAGGAAATGGTTGAATCATCCCTTTTGACTTTTTTCACTCTTCTTTAACTTGATGACACACCAAGGACCTTGAGATATATTATGTGATATCCTTTCTCATGTTATCCCATCAGAATTGTTCTCGAAGATCACATTACATCTTGGTACTCCCAGTATGGATAGAGAATGTTGAGCTATGTGCATTGTCCAATAGCTCCTTCTTTATCTCGGGTGATGAAGGCACACAAAGCTGCATTCCAAACTGAATCACACCATCACCATCGATATGGAACCTTTGAAGCTTCCCTTCCTTTACTGCATTCACCCTCTTTTGTATCTCTACATCATCCCTTTGTGCTTCCTTAATCTTATCTTTTATGGATGGTTTCACAATCATTAGGGAAAGGTAGGATGTATCCCTTGCCCTTATGATTTCTAAATCCATCCTTTACATATCTAAGAAGATAGGTTCTTTCTCAATCCGTAATATGGATAGAGTATCAGGTTATTTTCTACTTAGATAATCATCTATCTTGTTCACCTTTCCAGGTTGGTAGTGAATAGAGCAATCGTAATCCTTGATTATCTCTAACTATCTCCATTGATGCATGTTGAGATCCTTTTGTGTGAATATATACTTTAGGGTCTTTTGGTCGATGTATATGTCACATTTCATACCATAAAGGTAGTGCCACCATATTTTTAAGTCAAAAATAATGGTTGCTAGCTCTAGATCATGTGTCAGGTAGTTCTGATCATGGATCTTCAACTATCGTGAGTTTTAGGCTATCACATTATCGTTTTTCATGAGTACGCAACCCAAGCCTTTATTTGAAGCGTCACTATATATCACAAAACTTTCTCCACTTTTTGGTAGTGTGAATACAGGTGTTGTGATTAGCCTTCTCTTTAGCTCCTTGAAGCTTCCCTCACATTCTTCCGCCCAGAAATACTTTACCCCTTTCCTTGTTAACTTAGTTAGCGGGCTTGACAATCGTGATAAAATTCTCACAAAATTTCGGTTGTACCCATCTAATGCAAGAAAACTACGCATTTCTATGACACTAGAGGGCCTAGTCCAATCCTTAATTGCCTTTTTTTAAGGTTCCACAAAAATTCCCTCACTTTTGATCACATGTCCCAAGAAAGTGACTTGCTTCATCCAAAATTTACACTTTCTGAACTTGAGATACAACTTCTCCTTTCTCAATTTCTCCAACACGAGTCTTATATGTTCTTCATGTTCCTCCCTTATCTTGGAGTAGATGAGAATATCATCAATAAACACTAACAAAAATTTGTCTAGGTAATGTCTAAAGACTCTATTGATCATATCCATGAAGATTTTAGGGGCATTAGTAAGTTTGAAGGGCATCACCAGAAACTCATAGTGCCCATACCTTGTATGGAAGGCAGTCTTCTGAATATCTTCCTTCTTCACCTTTAGATGATGATATCCAGAACGAAGATCCACCTTTGATAAGTATTGAGATCATATTAATTGATCAAACAATTCATCAATCCTTGGAAGAGGATACTTGTTCTTTATAGTGATCTTGTTGATTTCTTGATAATCGATACACAGTTTCATTGTTCCATCCTTCTTCTTCACAAATAACACTGGCGCACCCCAAGGAAATTCACTAGGGCGTATGAAAGCATTGTCCAAATTCTCTTGCATCTGCTTCTTTAAATCCTCCAGTTCGATAGGATCCATCCTATAGGGACACTTTGAGATAGGAGTAGCTCCGGGTATGAGTTCTATTGAGAACTCTGCCTCGCGGTCTGGGGGTATTCCGAGTAACTCTTCGGGAAATACATCATTGTATTCACTTACGATGGGAATTCCCACAAGTTTGGTACTATCCTTTGGCTCAACCATTTGGGAAAGGTATGCTTATTCATAGGAAATGATATTTTCTTTTCCTGACAGTTGATATGTGATCTATATAATTAGAGTCAATCCATTCCCGTTATAGCATCAAATTCCACCATGGTAAGTATTACAAGATTCTCTAGAAGAATCTTCCCATATACGCCAATAGGAGAAGAGTCAAACACTTGGGTTGCAATGATTGCACCACTTGGTGTTTTTATAAATATCTATACTTCAAGGTTATGGGGATTATATTCTATAGTTCTATAAAACTTTCAAGATATAAAGGAATGTGCAGAACCAGAATCAAATAATACTTTTTACATTCTTGAGTGAATAGTAAGTTTACCTTGTATGACTTCATTATCTTGCTTCACTTCTACATTAGTGATGACATAAGACTTCCCTTGTTCCTTTGGCTTTGGTGGCTGCTGACGCTGATTACCCTCAAGAACGTGAGGTTTAGTGCACTAGCGTGTATAGTTCCCTAGCTCCCTACAGTTGTAGCATTTAACCATGGGTGGTTCTCTCCTTTCTTCAGCTACATTCTCCTTCCTTTTCATGTCTTTTTGAGACTCTTAAGAATGGTTTCCTTCTTTCCCGCACTTGAAGCACTTCCTCATCCCTTTGAGGCAGTTTCCATGGTGTAACTTACCACATTTTTGGCATGTGGTTCATTGAGTTTTCTTCCCACCTTTTTCATTAGATCCTCTGACTTGAAACTCCATATTTCGTTCCTTATCACCATAGTTGTGAGACCATTCTCCAAACTCCATATCCACTTTGATAGCACACCTAACAAATTCTTCATAACTCCCAAAGTCTCAAATCACAAGATCCTTTTGAAGGTTTGGTTTTAATCCACTAAAGAATCTATCAATTTTTTTATCATTGTTGATAACAAAACCCGAAGTGTACCTTGAAAGACTTGTGAAATTTTCTTCATAGGTTTGAAAGATTCTCCTTCTTTTTTCTTGAGCTCTATGAATTCTCTCTCCATCTTTGTGCAAAGAGTTCTTGGGGAATAATTATTAAGAAACATTATCTTAAAGTCTTCCCATTACATCTCTTTAATTTCTTCCCTTGGCTTGGTGTTCATAATCAAAGACCATAATTGATAGGCCTCTCCATATAGATGATAGATGGATAGAGTCACCTTCTCTGTCTCAGAATAGTGGAGTACAGAAAATATCTTCTTCATATATTTGATCCGCTATTCTGCAACTAGTGGATCATAAGATCCACTAAACGTTGGGGGTCATTGCCTCATAAAACATTTGATAGCTAGTTTCTCCCTCTTTGGTAAAGGATGATGTTATCCATGGTAATTTTTCATAACTTGAGATAGTTGGGTAATCATCACCATGAATTTTTGAACTCCACCTCCCAAATCATTGGGGATGTCATTCTAGAAATTGTTGCATTGGCCCTCGCATGAGTTGTTGGCCTAGTTTCTCCTGGTTCCCACCATTTTCTAAAATAGAAAAGGTTAAAACAAAATATAAGTCAACAAGTCATGAATAACTTATTTATTTGATAAATTTATACTAAAATAATAACATAAGGGATCCCTATTTAAATATTCTTGAGTGCATATTTGTACTTAGTCTCATGCTAGAGGTTTTATCTAGGTTTCACTAGTCCTAATTCCCAAATTAACTAAACCTTGCCTCTAATACCAACTACAGAAACCCAGACTTTTCTTATATTACTATTACATTATTTTAAAGAAAAACAACATAATATTATTACACATAGAGGATCCAAAGGTTTAGTGTCTTGGAAAAACTAGGACCATACATAACAATTACAACTTCAAGCATAAACATTTATTTAATTCCTTCTTATACAGCTTCTTATTGGCACTTGACCTCTATTTAGTACATGTAGTCACTTGAGGATATACATAAAAAGGGTTGATGTAAAATCCCAATAATAGGATATATAAGAACAATATAACAATGGGTGATCATAACTACAACATAGGAAAAGAATCATGAACATGAGAGAGCGCATTGATAAGAGACTTGAAGTGTGGAAATGCATAAAAATGAAACATCATGTCTTAGTGTTTAACTACCACAAATTCTTGTTAACAAATATAGCATCTTTTTCACACATAATTTCATATTAAATCATGATATTCATCACTTTACCCAATTAATTGGAGCGCTGTATAATTCCAGGCGCACCTGTCACATCATAACATTACCATTTATCATGCATGCCACAATGAACATATATCAAAAATGAACATAAATAACCTATGAAATGGAACTAGTTTCATCTCATAATAAAATATTCAAAAGCATTGGGTTCCCAAAATAAATAAGGAATAACATACATGTTATAAGAACCGTCAACCTTGAATGAGAAGTAAAATGTGTGTTCTTAAAAGAACAGTTATTTTGGAAAACATTTTGTTTAACATAAACACTAGTGAAAAACATGTATATCCTAGAAAAGGAAATAAAATGATGAAGAAATTATTTTTAAGGAGTAACCATATAAAAAAAGGAGTGAAAGAGGGAGAACCCGAAGGATGAAAGTTGGGTTCAATAATTTCTCCTTACCTTATATCTGAATGCTTCCTTCACTTTAATGTCTTATATAACCACATTAGATTCTTTAATTAACAATTACAAAACCTTTTGTACATTAATATGGTTTATTATGGTTTCATTAAGTTATTTTATGTTCCTTTTTATGAGTTATATAGTTTAAAAACATTGTTCATGAATGTTTGTTTTTATGGTTTTTCTTGAGCAGTTCACTTGTATTCATAAATTGAAGTAAGGGTAGATTATGGGTAAACATCCATAACTGATATTACACATTATTAATTATATTCATGTATTTTAAATTATATTATAATTGATTATATTATATACCAGGTGGATGAATCGTTAGATAATAATTAAATGATGATTATTGTAGTTAATTTGGGCAGTTTTCTGACAACAATGAACTTTTTTTGATTAATAATTTAGTAATATGTACATAAGTTAGTTACAAAACTTTAAATAGTAAATAATACATATAAAATATTCTGTTACAACCATAAAAATTGTTTCATTACTGGATATTAATGTAGAAATGGAAAAATAAAACATGTCGTTCTTGAAGGTGATAGATTAACACCTCACGAACAACGTTTTCTTTTATAAAATAATAGGATGAGGGGAAAGGGGTTGGATGGTATAATATCCCATTAGTATCATAAAATTATATTATATTTATGGTATTGGATTTACCATACCATGTGGATAAAGAAAGGTGGGAAGAGAATAAGAAAATTACTTGAAATTGAAAGGAAATTAAAGGAAAGAGGAAAGGAAATTACCTCTTGAATCCTCCTCTTGAGATCCTCCTTAGGAGACCTAGGCTTGGTCTTTTGATGATACCAGAAGATCTTGGACGTGGGGAGGATAGGGAATATGATTTGGAAGAGTTTAGACTAGTATTGAAGCTTGATAGGTGTGAGGAAATGAGGGTGTGAAGAGTGGTATTTATTGTTGAGGGGAGAAGGTTTTCCTTAATATTTAATTCATTAGTTTATTAACTTCCCCTAAGATAAAGAATAGTGAGTCTTCCATGACCAAGAATAGTAAAAAGGGAATGTGAGTTTGAGATTTGGGAGCTTATATAACTTGTGATGTTAGGAATAGTGGGTTTAAATTATAATGTATTTATACGGTAAATTGATGTCTTACTATTCACCAAAAATTCATGTATTTCAGAAAAATCCCAAAAATTCACCCTAACAAATTTTTGATGTGTAGAATCCAAAAATGAATTCCATTTTTCAAAAAAAAAATCTAAATATTATTATTTAAATATTTAATTAAAATCGTAATTTATTATCAAAAACCAGTTTTAAAACATTCATTTACTTATTCTAAAATATAGGTATATCATACTTTCAACTTGGATATTATTTATATATAATCATAGGTAAGGTTATTATTCATTAGGGTATATCACTATTCATAAGGTTATGTTACTATTCATAAGGGTAGTTTATTATTCACCCAAAATTATGTTTTTCTTATTGGACTCCAAATAACTTACTGATTGCAACCGTATATGTCAGATTTTCAAAATTCCAAACATAGAAGTGACAATATTATGTTTTAAAGGTCACTTAGAACTTATTAGTTCATTGTGATGTGTTTTCATGTGATTTTATGACATATTTATAAGAATGTAATTTCCATTTAAAAACATTGGGTCATTACAAGGTTGGTCCATAGACATATCCGAAGGTGGTGTAAGCTGTCACCTAGGTTCGTTGGACCCTTTGAGGTTGTAAAACAGATCATACCAATGGATTTATAGATAAAACTTCCTTAGAGATACTAGTTTATATGTGATGTATTTCATGTATCTTATCTTTTTCAGTATTATCCAGACCTGTCACATGTCTTTCAGCCTGATGAGGTTGAATTGGATGTAGATGCTTCCTATGAGGTGTATCCAGTTTGTATTGTGGATCAGAACATAAAGTAACTTTGTGGAAGGTCAGTTCCTTTGGTAAGGGTATTATGGTAGCATAGCTGAGTGCAGGATGAGACTTATGAGTGGGAAGTTTATATACAAGCTCAGTGGCCAGATCTATTCTCATATGATTCCTCTTTACCCTCAGAAGGCCAACTTGAGGATGAGTTCCTTTAAGGAGGGGGATATTGTAATGACTCATCTTTTCATGAAGGTAAAAATCATTTGTTTTTTATTTTAAATTGTTGTTTTAATCTTGGTAAACATGTGTTAAGTCCTAAGGAAGGTCCTAGGAGTGTTTGGGGCTTATTCAGATCCCAAATCTCTAATAAATGGGGAAAAATATAGCTAACACGGTTACCGCATGGTTAATAGTAACTATGTGGGGCTCCTTGTGAGCAGCAGGGGACACATGGTCTATCTACAATTATGCAACCCAATGAGTATTCCCATGTAAAAAACTATATAGGTTGGACAGTGGGATTCCACATGGTTTATGCATAGTTAGGGAAACTGTGTTCCTTAACCATGTGGTTTCTCTCCCTTGGTAGTGGGTTGAGCATGGTTTATACACCCTCTTTACAAATAATGTGACCAAAAAATATTCCCCTATTTTTTAAGGTGATTTTACATTGTTTCCCTTAATGAATCCTTAAACCTAATTCTTCTTTCTCTCATATCATTCTAGTGGGTGGATCTCTTCTTCTCCTCCTGTGATCTTGCATATCCTTTAACCTAGGTTATTCAATATCTCTTATGTCCAAATTTTGAATTAAGATTCATCGTAGGAATTGGATAGCTAGAGTTATGTTCTCAATTCCTATTACCTTTGATCTAAGTTTATCTTCAGATCCATTGTACTATTTAGGTTAAAAAAATTGTCCTAGTTTTAGGGTGTTGGACCATTTCTTTAATTTCTCCCAACCAACTTTGAATCTGAGGCCACCATCATATGATGAGTTTTCAATGACCTTAAGGTAGGTGGCCTCATAATTTTCCCCAAAATTCAGGGTGTTTTTATAACCGCATCGTTGTGCCTCATGCCAATAGTTTCTTCACATTTCCTTAAAATCGATTTCTTCATTCTAAATTGATATACATAACTTTATATGATGGGGAAGAACTTGTTTAAGAAGGTTGTAAAGTGCGGGAGCTCTCTGCCTTAAAATAAATTATGTAAAATCTCCAATATGATAGTAGTTTTTCTTTTTTGATCCATGGATTCATTCAATACAGACTAGGAAAGGTCTTTCAAATCTTATTTTAATAAACTTGGCATAGGGATAAAGACCCTCATCATAGACCACAATAGAATTTATTTTGCGGAATCCCTGACTGGATACGAAAGATCTCCAAGTGAATCTAGTGGTTTTCCCATCATAAATTTATTGGAGGATGGTTCAATATCAGTGGTTGTTGATCCAGAAGCGCTTAAAAAATGATGTATCTTTGTAATTTTTCATTGCTTGGTCTCATTTCTTTTGGGAAAGGTGTAAAACCTTGGTCATTTGAATATTTCAAGAACATGATCTCACTATGACGGGATATCACTAAATGGAGGTTTATACTGATTGGTAAAGGCTACTTCCATATTATTCTAGAGAGGTGGGATTATGTTAATGTGGTTTGGTGAACATGAAACCTCAACTTGAAACCTGGTTATTATCATTTGTTAGAATGGGAGGCCAACTTCAGCCCCTACAACCACAAGAACATGATTGAATAGGTGTGGACTAGGATTCATGGGCTACCATGGGTCTACTAGCACCCTAAAATTATTAATGACCTAGACAATGGTTTTAGAACCCTTATTAAAATTGATCAACATAATCTCAATAGTGGCCTTATTCTCTATGAAAGGGTTCTTGTTAAAATCATCATGAATTCACCTCCACCGGAACAAAATTCCCTCATTGCGAATGATCATAATCTAGACGTCAGTATTGAATTTTAACATTTTCCTTCTTACTGTGAGCATTGAAAAATGGTGGGGCATGAAATTAAAAAACTATAGCATGGTTCAAAAACTGGTAAAACCAGCCCATATTCCCACAACTTGGAAGGATGTTTCAAAATTCATGAAGATTGGCCCAATGGAAAATGTTAGAAACGATATGCCTGAACAGGTCAAAAACATAAAATGGGGTAATGATGCTAGCATAAGAAATTCATGGGCAACCTTGGATGAGGAGTAGGAGTAACAACACATCCCAGTTCAAAGGAATGAAAAACTTTAAGTGGAAAATAAGAAATATGAGGCTGACAATCAGTGAACTAAGCAGTAGACTTGTGTTGATCATTTTCTCTGCCTTTTATCATAGATTTTCTCCATTGTATATTATTTTCAATCAGAAAAATAATTGGTTGAGCTTATATCCTATGAACTAAATGAATCCACCTAGTTGGACCTAGATGTTTTGGATGGACTTGAACAGATGATGGACACAAATCAGGTGTCTGGCTCGATGTAGGATCAACATGAGTCTAGTACCCCAGTAGGGGATACATCTTCTAAAAATAAAATGAAAGATAAAGGTGTAATTGAAGCTCACCCATGTACTTTTTATAGTTCCAAGTATGTTTTTTCTGATCTAGAATCAAATAGGTCGATCATAAAGTTTGGAAGAAACAAAAAAGTTGAGGTAAATGAGAAGGGGGCCAACACCCCCAAATCAAAGTTAAAATGAGGATCAATTTCTAGAATTTTCAAGTCATATCCAACCATGGAAATAAAATTTCCTTAAAGATAATTATAGGTAAATAAAAAACTGGTTTAATTAAAGTGGATGATACCAAAAAAAGCCTCCCCAAGAATGAAAACTCATTTTCCAGCAGTGGGTATTAGCTCTAGGAAAAAACTCAGGCCTCTACCACTCATGAAAGGATTTGTATTCTGGTTCATAGCTCTGTTAAAATCCCCAAAATAGTCCAAGAAGGTGAATAACACATCACATGTTGTTTCTTTAAGGATAAAAGTAAAATATTTTTTACAATTATTTATGATTACAATAACTACATTTATAGGATATCTTAATGGAATCAGATCACGGGCCTCTCTAGCTCTATCATTAATTTATTGACTATTATTAGATATTTTAACTCTATTATATATGATGATGAAAAAATTGAACCAGTTTTTAGCTCATCCACCATCAAGGAGTTTAATTCATATGTTGAGGAATCTATTTTAACTGAAGTTAATCCCATTTGATCCAAATACACTTGATACAGAAGACATCTCAATGGTGAGTGAGCTAGCAGGATTGACATAGCTTTTGTGAATGATGTTTTGTTTAGAAATTGGAGATCCATTTCATGTGTCACACTATAAAAACATAACTCTGATCATCACCCCATATTTTTGATATTTCATAGAAAGTATAAGAAGCTTCTCATTCCCTTCAGGTTCAATAATTCTTGGACTTACCTCCCCGAATGCAACAGAATTGTTCAAGACACTTGGGCCTCACCTGTAGGTAATGAAAACCCAGTCACCTACATATCAAAAATAAAAATTCTAAAGGCTAAAATGAAGGACTGAAGAAAAATACGTTTCAACCACCTTGATAAAGAAATTGATACCATTAAACATTATCTTCATTCTCTTCAAGAGGACATCACTAAGAGTTACTTCCCTGGAGGAGTCATCCAAGAGGTAGAGATGTCGTCCAAGCTTCAAAACCTTATCAAGATCAAAGAAAACATCCAAAATTATATGTTAAAAGATAGGTGGCTCAATAATGGGGATAAGAACACTAAGTTATTCAATTATCTTCAAAGTTAAATAAGATCAAATAAGCCACTTTCCCATCTAAAATATGGAGATCAAATTTTAAATGAAAGGCAGGCCCTCACTAATCACATTGTTTATTTTTATAAAAATATTTTCAATAGGACACCAAGGAATATTGACCTAAGGGAAGATATCATTCCTAATATGGTCACTGAGGATGACTATCTTATTTTTACCTAAAATCCTATGGACTATGAAATTATAGAATCTATCTTTGGTCTTAACTAGGGAAGCTCACTTGGGACAGATGGGTTCACTAATCACTTATTTCAACATTATTGGAAGGTCATCTAGATTGATGTTTGAAAACTGGTTAAGATTTTTTTCAAGGGTGCTTTCTTCACTCAAGGATTTAATGACCAATTTATTTCCCTCATTCCAAAGGTTGAGAATTCAAGTGATATTAGTCAATTTAGTCTAGTTTTTCTTGTCAATAAAATTTATAAAATCAATACAATGATCCTTGCCAGCAGACATTCTCGAATTTTGAACAAAATAATGTCTTAGAATCAATTTGGATTTGTTAAGGTAAGGAACATATAGGTTTACTTGAATGATACCTTATAATCTATGAATCTTCTTAGTAATCCTACAAGGGTAGGTAACATTATGCTCAAACTTTATGTTAAAAAAACCTTTGACACTATGGACTGGGGTTTTATCTGCAGGGTTCTTTCAAACTTTGGCTTTAGTGAAAATTTTATTAGTTGGATCAAATTCCTTATTGGGTCTAATAATATATATATTTTAATTAATAGGTCCCCATAGGGATACTTCAGGTGTTTAATATGGGTGAGACAAGAATACCCCCTCTCTACTATCATTTTTTCTATTATAGAATATTATCTCGGTAGACACTTACTTCATATGGTGAACAATGGTGAATTGAAAACCATCAGAGTAGCATGGGTATATCTGCTCCATCTCATCTCTTTTTGTATTATGATATTATCATATTTACTTAGAGATATATTAGGAATATAAAACATTAAGAAGTCTCTTCTACGTTATGAAGAGGTTTTAGGTCTAGAAGTTAGTTGGAGTAAGTCATTCATTTACTTTGGAAAGAAAATTCCAGCCCCTAAGAAAATTAGCATGATCAATAATCTGGGAATAAGGGAGGGATAATTACCTTTTATTTATCTTAGTGTCCTAATTTTTTGGGGAAGACCTCGGGATTCTCACCTTATAAATATTATGATATAGTTTATTAGAACTCTGGCCTCTTGGAAAGGTAAGTCGCTTTCAATGGATGGAAGAGATTATCTTGTCAAGCATATGATTATATCAAATTTGGTCTAATATTTTATGGTGTAATATTGGACTATAATGATTATGAACACTTTTATGAGAAACTTAATTTGTAGTGGAAACATACTAGAATGAAATATTGTTACAGTTTCATAGAAACAATTTTGTATGCCTTATTCTCTTGGGGGTCTCGGTATTAAGAATCTAGTCCTCTTTAATCAATATTTACAAGATCAATTTATTTGGAAGGTCCTAAATAACACCTTAGACTCCTTGGGATTCCTCACGTCTTGGTACCTTGATAAATTGATAATAGGGAATTCATGCTACATGGATTCCTTGACATGGACTGGGTTAAAAGCAGTCTTCCAAAAGATTTATAGGAACTCTCATTGGCTTGTCAATGCCAACTCCTGATTATCCATTGAATGAGGATAATATTCATTGTTAATATATAAAATATTCATGTTATTTATTATTCATAAACACAATTTTAGTTCATTTTACACTTTGAACATTGATTCACATTATTTTTGTAATTCCCTCTTAAAATGCTCTATAACATGGTACATTTTTTAACACATCCTAAAATACAAAATTTTATTGATTTTATTTTAATATTTAATTTTCATGTTTCTCATTACATTTGGAATAGTTCATAATTTTGGAGTATTGGAAGATTCACATTGTAAGACCACAAAAATGGGCTTTCATGAAAACACATTCTGGGAAAAGTAAATAAGACAACATTCCAATAACAAGACTGTATCAGTCAGGATCCAATCCCAATGATTCTCAAAATATAACTAAATATATAGTACATAATTAGTAACATTTCATTAAATAGTTTCCAAATATAATTTGGATTTTTTAATAGAGTTATAGATGTCCCATGTTGGAGATAAAATTCTGGGCCAGATTCTGTAGCCCAGAAAAATATCCCACCATTTTACACATATCTCGTAAACCATAAACTATTTTGGTCTGAAACATTACATAAGGTTAGGGGACATCCATAGATTCATTTTATTATTCTATGGACCACTCTAATTAAGCCATATATAATCTCATTTAGGCGCTTCTGTTCGGTGGATTCAAACTGGCTGCCACCACGGTTCAAGAGTGGAAAAGTCTAAGATTTACAAGATTTCCACCACCCTAATCCTACCATAATCAAGTAAAATTATTTTCACTATTTGAGGATATATCCAAGGCTCCCAAAATTAATATTTAAGGTAGTCGTTTTGGAGTATTTATTCATCTTTGGTGCTTTGTTTAATTGTAATGTTATGTTGCAATTTCGTTGCCTTGAGTTTGTCTTTCTCATGTAAGTTGTTCAACTCACCTTAGTTTCTTCATAAAATTTCTTCTTCTAATATTATTTTGTTATTATTCATATCATGTTGATACTGTTGGTTCAAGGTGTAAATTTATTCACACCAGAACTTGTGAAATTATCAAACAACGGTGGAATGATCGTTATTTCATGGTCTTTTTTTTACTTCTCCAATTCCTCCCCCATGAGTCTACTTTCGGCTTCCATTGAAACCATATAATCAATAGAGGGATAAACCACTTATGTTTTGATAAAATGGAGTATCAAGGGTCTGTATTGGATGTTATTTCTCACTCCATTAATTTATAATCACTTCTTTTAATTGAGAATTTTGTTTGAAGATCTTTGAACTCATTCGTCCTTGTTGAATTTAAGGCCACACACTTCAAGTTCTAGTACGAACCTTTACCATGAAGTGGTCAAAACTTTGATCCTTAATGTTTATAGGTGATTATTATTAAATTTTTTAGTTATTAAACAAATAAGTGATTATTTTTTTGATCTTCTTAAATGAACCCATATCATATATAAGAAATTGAAATAGTTAAAAAAGGAATGCATCTAATCCACCCTGAGTGATAACCTAGGATCAACTCATTATTTTAAATTGAATTCACTTAAGTATATTAGAGTTCACTTAAAAACATCTAATATAAACCCAATTTGTCCACTTCATAGCCAAAAACAGTCCATAGAATGTACGTGTCTATAGGTTTCTTCTTAGGTCTCTGGGGATTCGACAACCCAAGCTAAACTAAAAGCGACCACTTAACCCTAAAACTTGGGTAAATTTTGGTTTTTTTTAAGGGGAACCAAGTAATTAATCTCAAAACCAATTTCATTCTCCCCCATCTCTTTTATTCTCATCCAAATTATCTTATATTTTCCCTTTCCCATTTTTTTTATTTTGGCGCATGTCTGCCTACACCTATGACCAATCAAACCTTCTAGTTAGGGTGGATAATCCTAGGGTTGGGGAGTCAAGTACACCAAGGGAACTCTTTATATTAGATCTAAATCTTAAAAATACTCCAAATTCAAAAATTGAGCACATTTAAATGGATTTTCTTTAAAGAAACCAACTCATAAACCTGGGTGGGAACCAAAATGGAAATCCAAATGAGGCAGCCCCAAACTTGGGGAATGCAGTCAATCAAACCACGAATGACTAACTCATACCTTCCTGGACCAATTCCCCCTCATGAATTAGACATAATTACCTATGATATTCCAACTACATATTTAAACCCCATGTCCTAAACCACCTTCCCACATTCCATGGAATGGAGTTGGAAGTTCCATACCTTCACGTTAAGGAGTTCAATGACATTGTAGAAACCATGTGTCCCCCACATCAACTAGAATCAGATAAGATGAGGCTATTTCCTTTTTATTTAAAGGATCGATCTAAAAATTGGATAAACAATTTGAGACCATCATCTATCAACTCTTGGGATTAATTAAAAAGATTATTATACAAAAAATACTTTCCCCACTGCAAAACAATTGCACTTAAAAAGAGAATCCAAAACTTTTTTGAAAAATAGGGAGAGTCATTATATGAAACATGGGAGAGGTTCAAAGACACCATAAACATGGTTCCAAACCATTGTTTTTCTATTCCTTAACAAGTGATAATTTTCTATGAATGTTTTGTCCTAGGGAACAAACAATTAATTGACATGATGTGTAATGGGGCCTTTAAAAATAAAGCCCCATATGATGCTTACGAGTATCTATAAATCCTTACTAAACAAAAAAAAATGGGGAACATCACCTTATTCTGAAAAACCACAAAGAACTAAGGGAATGCATACACTTAGAGAAGAGGATAGCCTTAGGGATAAACTCACAGCACTCACTAGGAAGGTCAAAAAGATCGATCTTACAAAGGTCCATGAAATTCAAAATGTTGACACTTTTTTCACATTTTATGAAAAACATGACCACGAGACCAAAAATTTCCCAATCATTCATTCCATTAAAGATGTCCTTTTAGGAGGACCACCGGCGGAGTTCAATGCTCTGAACATTTAGAAGGAACAATACAAAAATAGTTTCAACCCAAGGTATAATGACCACCTAGGCTTTTACTAGAAAGATAACCAACAACATAGCCAACCACAAGGACCAAACCCCTACCCTACATGAAATTTCCAAAACCATAACCAATTCCAACCCACATCTCTCACTCTTCAACTTAATGATTGTAGTGTTTGAGTTCCTAAGGGGGTCTTAAAGGATGTTTTAGTAAAATTTGAAAATTTTCTTTACCCAGCTGACTTCATTGTTCTTGACAATCACCCAAAGTTTAGGTTCTAGGGAGAAAACCCCCCATCATCCTTGTTCATCCATTCATATCAAAAATCAACTCAGTCATCCGAGTTAGGAATGTGAACATGACAATAACATTCAGGAACAAGAGTCTAGACTTGAACATCTAAAATAAAAACTCTCAAATTAGGGATGATGAAGAGATCTATGAGGTTAATTGTATTTGTAGTGTTGATAGTAAACTCAAGGAACATCATGGAATTACTGAAGGATGTTTAAGTCAATAATAGATTGATTTTATTTGTTCACATGAGAGAAATTTGTCTCCTTGGCTTGAATCTCTTTAAAATAGCTCTATTGATGATTTTATAGAAACCCCAATCAATGATACCATGGGTGAAATCAATAACATTGAGTCCATACCCATTTATGACACTGCTCTGGCTAATTTAGTGGATGAAAATTCTATTCACAAAGAACCAATTCTGTCAAGAAATCTGAACAAAGAAACTGAGTTCAATACAAATTCCCATCCTTTCTTGGAAAGTGATAACCAATCAGATCTCGAATTTAAGGTCCTACCTTCATCACTCAAGTATGAATTCCTAGGGTATAATCAAGCCTTTACTATTTTCATTTCTTTCTCTCTTGAAGAAAATCAAGAGATGATTCTACTAGATGTCCTAAGAAAGCATAAGAAAGAAATTTTATGGACCATTTCTGATATCCCTGGGATTAGCCCACTCATTGAAACTCATAGGATTGTTCTTGTATCTAAATCCAAACCATGTCGTCAACCTCAGCCGAGACTCAATCCAAATCTTATGGATGTGGTAAGGAAATAACCTCTTAAGTTGTTGAAAGCGGGTATCATCTACCCCATTTCTGAGAGTGAATGGGTAAACCCAATTCAAGTTGTCCAAAACAAAGCTGGAATTATTGTGATCACTAATGAGGATGGTGACCTTCTCCACACAAGGGTTAGTAGTGGATGGAGAGTCTGTATTGACTATAGGAAGCTCAACTCTTGAACCAGGAAAGACCATTTCCCCTTTCCCTTTATTGATCAAGTCCTTAAGTGAGTGGAGAGTCATCAATTCTATTTCTTCCTAGATAGATTCTCATGGTATAATCAAATCAAGGTCTCCTTATAGAATCAAGGTAAAAAACCTTCACTTGTCCATTCGACACTTTTTGCTTCAAGTGCATGCCCTTTGGGTTATGTAATGCCCCTAGTACCTTCTAGAGATGCATGATGGGAATCCTATCGGACATGGTGGGGGATTGTTTAGAGGTCTTCATGTATGACTTCTCCATCTTTGGAGATATTTTTTGGGATGCCTTCTGAATGTTGAAAGGGTTTTGTCAATATGAGAGGATAATAATATCATCCTAAATTGGAAAAAATACCATTTCATGGTAAAGGAAGGACTTTTTCTAGTCCATCTGGTCTCTGGTAGAGGGATTGAAGTTGATAAACCTAAGGTCGACATCATTCTTCACCTTCCCTCTCCTAAAACTATTAAGGAAGTTAGGTCCTTCTTAGGCCTTGCTGGTTTCTATATAAGGTTCATTAAGAATTTCAGCTCTATTTCTTGACAACTTTGTACTCTATTAGTGAAAGATGCTCCATTTTTATAGACATAATGATGTAAATAATCATTATCTATATTCAATACATCTATTATTTCTCCATATATCATGCAATATTTAAGTTTGAAACTTCCTTTTGAGATCATGTGTGATGTGAGTGACTTTGTTCTAGAAGCTTTCTTGGACAACAGTGTGAGAAAACTCCATGTCTCATTGCTTATGAAACAAAATCTTTAATTGATTCACAAATAAACTACACCACAATTGAGAAATAGTTTCTTGTTGTTGTATTTTCCTAAGATAAATTTAGTTGTTATCTCTTAGGATCTCCCATCATTGTCTTCACTGACCATTCATCCCTAAAATACATTTTCCAAAAACAAGATTCCAAGGATAGATTGATTAGGTGGGTCCTTCTTATTCAAGAGTTCAATTTAACCATTAAGGATAAAAAGGGTGTTGAAAATGTTGTAGTTGATCACCTCTCTATAATAGAATTCAATGAAAACTTACATCACCTTTCTGTGTCTGATTCATTTCCCAATGAGCACCTCTATTCAATGAGTGATTTTCCATGGTATGCTGACATAGAAAACCATTTGGTGATGGGTGAAATTCCAAAATTCCTAGGGACCCAATCTAAGAGTAAATTCCCTTATGATGTCAAACACTATTTGTTTGATGATCCTTACCTCTTCAAGTTTTGTCCTGAACAAATCATTAGGAGATG
The DNA here is from genome assembly GCA_963277665.1 of Viscum album. Lineage (NCBI taxonomy): Eukaryota > Viridiplantae > Streptophyta > Magnoliopsida > Santalales > Viscaceae > Viscum > Viscum album. The sequence continues at coordinate 1,303,006,669 of OY728161.1, forward strand.
TGTTCCTAAGTCCAAGCAAGAGTCCATTATAAAATTTTGTCATGGAGAGGCATGTGGAGGACACTTTTTCAAAAATAAAAATACTGAAAAGGTCCTCAGAAGTAATTTATACTATCCTAACCTCACTAAGTATTCCTTCCAATTCTAAAAAAGTTTTCCTTAGGGTCAATAATTAGGATCCATCACCAAAAGGAATCAAATACCCCTCACTCCCATTCTAGTCGTTGAAATTTTTTATTGTTGGGGAATTGATTTCATGGGACCCTTACCAAACTCTAGGGGATACCTATACATCCTCTTATCTATTGATCATGTCTCAAAATGGGTTGAGGACATTCCCACCAAGTCCAATGGCCATCATGTTGTGATCTGATTTTTGAAAGAGCACATATTTTCTTGATTTGGAATTCCTAGGGATATAATCAATGATTGAGGAACCCATTTCTGCAACCTCACATTATCTTCACTCATTTCTAAGTATGGGATTTCTCATAAAGTTTCCACTGCATACCATCCTCAAACCAATGGTCAAGCTAAGTTAGAAAATAAAGAGATTAAGCAAATTCTTGAAAAAATTGTGAATCCCTCTAGGAAAGATTGGTCTGAAAAACTCTTGGATGCCCTTTGGTTATATCATATAGCATTCAAAACCATCCTTGGAATGTCACCATATAGGTCGGTTTATGGAAAATCATGTCATTTACCTGTTGAAATTATGCATAAGGCATTTTGGGCAATCAAAAAAATTGAATTTCGACATTTATTTGGCCGAAGCAAAGAAGAAATTAGATCTTAATGAAATTGAGGAACTTAAGATAGAGGCTTATAAACATTCATGGATAAATAAATCTAGAGTTCAAGTCTACCAATCTAGGAATCTCAAAGTTAAACACTTTTAACCGAGAAAATTCGTGTTCTTTTATAGTTTGAAACTTCATTTACACTTGGAAAAGTTAAGGTGTAGATGGTCAAGTCCATTCATAGTGCATCATGTGTACCCCCATGGGGTAGTAGAGATTCAGGATCCCACAAGTGGTCACATTTTTAAGGTCAATGGTCATAGGTTAAAACCATTCATTGAATCATTCAAAAAATAGGAAACAAAGGTTGAGTTAACTGATACAACCTATGAATCAGGAAAAAATTGATAGATTTAGGATCCAAGTCAGGCTAATGACGTCAAATAAAAGCACTGCATGGGAGGCAACCTGTGGTTTTCATATTTCCAATCTTTGTGAATAATCTTTATTTTTCAAATAGGATTACTGAATCATTTTTATATTTAAAAAAAATAAAAAAAATAAACTATTGACCTGTTCTTCTATTATGAGTATGTATGGGTATGAAAGGGGAGCGCCATATTCATCCGTGTCACGAGGTGTGATCTTTAAGTAATACCTTACCCAGAAATTTAAAAATAAGACAATCTATCACAATTTAATTTTATTTTTATGTGTTTTTAGGTTAAAATAATAATAATAATAATAATAATAATAATAATAATAATAATAATAATTAAAAGAACACATCGTAGGTCATGGAGAAACCCCGTCATAACCAGAAAAGCTATGGGAACTCGAACCTAGGAACGATGGGATATAGGGGCACATGCTTACCACTGACCTACAACTTATAGTGCTTACTTATTCTATAATATTTTTATTTATACTTATATTTTACTTTTTTTATTATATGAATAAATATATACATATATATATATATATTTTTGTTTTTTTAATTTTTCCACTAGGGAACTCTGCAAGTGACATGGATATCAAAGGACTAAATTGGAGCAGTAAGAACTCCAACTTCAACCACCAGGTGACTTCATCCCATGATCCTCATATTTCAAATTTCTTTTAGAACTCTTCTCTTCTACCTCTACCCCCTTTTAAATTTTATTTTCTTTAAACATTGGGGAATGTTTTATTCTAAGTTGGGGGGTGAAAAGAATGAAAAAAATATTTATTAATTTTGTGTGCATAAAAAATGTGTGTAAGGAAAATTTTCTTTAACCTTGAACATGATAATACACATTTCACACTTTGAAATTGAATATCAAATAATTTAGTATGCCCTGATTCTTATTTTAATCCATGTATAATTTCATGAGCATAGATTTTGGAAAGTGTGGGTGTCTAATGTAAAATTTCATCATTTATATTTTCATCCAAATAAAAAAAAGATCACAACGCACGCCCTTTGGATAGTGGGGTATTAGTTTGCGTTCATGGGGTCCCCCAAATAAATATCAAATGTTTTGTGTTCATTTTAGTTTTAATATGATTATTCAATAAAAAATCAAAAAAAATTAAATAAATAAAAATAATAAATTTGCATGTAGAGAAATGAAATGACCTAATGTGTGGCTTTCAGCACTTGGGGATCATGACTCCATAATTTTCTAGCTTGGAGTTAGTAATTTTATATTTAGTTTTGGTAATTTGATTTTTTTTTGACTGAGTTAACTCGAGATGATGCCTGAGTATGTGTCATTCACTTGGTGCCCTAAGGTCTTTGAGACTGGGAGTCATCAGCAAAGTCTTGCTACATGGGTTGACTCTTTTGAGTGCAATTTCAATTACCATGGAAATATTGCAAAAAAAAATTAATACTCATCTTAATATTGAAATGTGATTCCACCTAGTACTTCCATCATTCCCCCCTTGAATAAAGATGAACCCCCATGTCTATTGTGATACACAACAAATCCTCGGGCTTAATTGATAATAGATGAAATATGGTGATGAATTTGAACAAAGGAATGGGCTTGGAATTGGGATATTCTTATGAAACTATCTTGTATTAAAATATTTTTATAGATTTCCTAATTTTTTCTTATAAGGTTTTTTTATCATTGTGTATTAAAATGTTTTTGGAAAAGTGAATTCAAATTTAACATTTTTGAGATATATTTTTCTCGGGACTAGAAAAAATCAATTTGGGGGTGTGATTATCAAATGAATTAGGATAATATTTATTGTTAATATATAAAATATTAATATTATTTATTATTCATAAACATAATTTTATTTCATTTTACACTTTGAACATTAATTCACATTATGTTGGTAATTCCCTCTTAAAATTCACTATTACATGGTACATTTTTTAACACCTCCTAAAATAAAAAATGGTCTTGGTTTTATTTTAATATTTAACTTACAGGTTTCTCATTAAATTTTTAAAAATTAATAATTTTGAAGTATTGGAATATTCACATTAGAAGACCACCAAAATGGGCTTTCATGGAAACACATTCTAGGCAAAGTAAACTGGACAGCATCCCAATAACAATACTGTAGAATCCAGGAACCAAGCCCAATGATTCTAAAATTTTAACTGAAGATATAGGAAATCATGTGGAATATTTCATTAAATATTTTCCAAATATAATTCGGATGTTTTAATGGATTTACATACAGCCAAAGTTGGAGATAAAATTCTTGGACAGATTCTGCGGCCTTGAAAAACATCCCACCATTTTACAAATATCTCATAAACCATAAAATCTATTGGGATGAAACATTAAATATGGTTTGAGTACCTATGTAGATTAATTTTATTATTCTATGGAAAACTCTAATTCTACCATCTAGAATCTCATTTAGGCACTTCTGTTTGGTGGATGCAAGATGGCTTCCACCTCGGGTCAAGAGTAGAAAAGTCTAAGTTTCACAAGCTTTCCATCACCCTAGGCCTACCATACTCAAGTGGTATGACTTTAACTATTGAAGGATCAACCCAAATCTCCCAAAATTCCTATTTAAGGTAGTGGTGTTGGAGTATTTATTCATCTTTTGTGCTTTGTTTAATTGTAATGTTATGTTGAGATTTTTTCCCTTGAGTTTTTCTTTCTCATTTAAGTTATTAAACTCACCTTAGTTTCTTAATAAAATTTCTTCTTCTACTCTTATTTTGTTATTATTCATATCATGTTGATACCATTGGTTCAAGGTGTGTATTTATTCACACCAAAACTTGTGAAATTATCACACAACGGTGGAGTGATCGTTATTTCATTATCTTTTTTTTACTTCTCCAATTCCTCCCTCATGAGTCTACTTTCCGCTTCCATTGAAACTATAGAATAAATGGAGGGATAACCCACTTATGGGTTGATCTAAGGGAGTATAAAGGGTCGGTATTTCATGTTATTTCTCACTCCATTAATTTCAAATCACTTCTTTTAATTGAGATTTTTTTTGAAGATCTTTAAACTCCATCCTTGTTGAATTTAAGGTCACACACTTCAAGTGCTAATATGATCCATTACCTTGAAGTGCCCAAAAAATTGATCCTTAAAGTGTATAGGAGATTAGTATTAAAGTGTGTAGGTATTAAACCAGTAAGTGATGATGTTGTTTGATCTTCTTAAATGAACTCATCTCAAAAATAAGAAATTGAAATAGTTGAAAAAGGAATGCATCTAATCCACCCCAAGTGATAACCTAGGATCAACTCATTATTTTATATTGAATTCACTTAATAATATTAGAGTTAACTTAAACCCATCTAATATATACCGAATTTTTCCACTTCATATCCAAAAATACTCCATAGAATGTAATTTTCTATAGGTTTCTTCTTAGGTCTCTGAGGATTCAACAACCCAAGCTAAACTACAAGCGACCACTAAACCCTAAAACATGGGTAAATTTGGGAGAGACCAAATCCTCACTTAAATTATGGAATAATAATTTTACTAGAACCCATTTCAAGAATCAAATTGATTCCATTAATCAAGGCTTTGATTATATCATTTCAATTGAAGACCAAATGGTCAATCTAAAAGCTCTTCTAGATAACATTAAATAGGATATTGCAAACTATGATTTTCTAAGTCAGGATGACATGATCATCTAGGAACTAGCCTTAAATGGGAAACTTGACTCCAAGGAATTTTATAAACCTCTTTTCCATGACCCTCACAAATGGATTGGTGAACTCAATAAAAAATGGCTTCCCCCTTCCAGGTTCACTTTGTTCTGAAGAGTTTATTTCAATAAAATTCATGTTGATTCTAATCTGTAGCAGGTTGGAATATCTCTTTTCTCGAGGTGTGTTCTCTACCATTAGCATTGTGAGGATGTTGATCATATTTTCCTATTCTGAAAAACTGATTCCTTATTATGGAAAGATATTTTCGATATCTTTGAGGTTCATCCACCAAATTCAAATGGCATTCAAGACTTCTTGCCTGCACTGCTTGACATCTAGATATCCAAGAATCTCACCAATCTCTTTAGGGACACATGTGTTGAGTTTTTGTATGTCATCTGGAGGGGAAGGAAAAAATCTATCCGTAATTATACCTGATTCAATACCAAATCCGCACTTGTTGATATCATGATGGTAGAACATAATGAAAAACACGCTACAAGTGGATCACTACAGAAACTCTATGAACGAAATCATTGTGCTCAGGTGATTAAAGGTTCCTGGAAATTATCCTCCACCCCTTAGTATGCTCAAAGTCTTCTAGTTACCCCCTTTTACTGAATGGATAAAATGTAACTCTGATGGGGATTCGAGTGGCAATCCAGGGCCAGCAGGCTATGGTGTTGTCTTTAGGGACTCTTCCAGGGATGTCATTGGACACCATTTTAGATCTTGTGGCTTTACAAAACCCTTGGAAGAAAATATGAATGGCCTAATAAATGTTGTTAGTATTTAGAACCAATGGAACTAGAATAACATCTGGTTTGAGTGTGACTCTACAACTATCGTTCAGGCTATCAGAACTAGGTAGGTTCATCTTTCATGTAATCTGATAGTGAAATTGGTCAATTGTCTTGATAATATTTCATAAATGAGCTACATTATCACACATGTTTTTCATGAGATAATGAACTCATGGGTGTTCTTGAAAATAAGGGAGTGGTTGGGGAGGTTATCACTAATTCTAATTTATTCCCTAATGATCTTCTGACTATTTTACAAAGGGATTAATGTAAAATGCATAACTTCAGACTATTGTAGTTGTTTATTTTCTTAATTAAAGAGCCTTTGATCTCACTTTTCTCGAAGAAACTCACCTTTCTATACTCTCATGGATCATTATTTAGTGGTTAGAGGATGTTTAACTCGATCTTGGACACCCCTTGGGTGTAACGACTCAAATTTTTCTTTTATAATTAATGTATTAAATACCTAGAACCCCTCCTAAGTGTTCGTCTTGGGTCATAAAGTGATTTTAACTATTTTATATAGATTTTTATTGAACCCAAGGCACCTACTAAGTTCTTAGACTGACTTATTAATGGAATTTCCATGGTAGGTAATTTCTTAATTGATAATGGAACCTTTTAAATGCCTCTTTGAGTCTTGTAAAATGAATTTCCATGTTTGATAGATTAAATGAAATGTATTAAATAGAATGGATTGTTCATAGTGATTTTTCTTCCTTAAATTAATTAAATGGTTTAATTGGAATTATTTATAAAGGGTTAAAAGGATATACTGATCTTAGCATACCTTATCAAATAATTTATATGAAATGTAATTCCTTGTTTGTATTTGGGCTTAGTTAATAAGATGCATGAGAGGTAATGCCTCATGGATATTATTATAAATATGTTTATGACTTTGATATAGGCCATGGAATGATGGTAAGGGTTTTGTTGAGCATAAATATTCATGCTCCCTTACATTGGGTGTTGAGCATGATGTCTCACACCATTGACACTATTTTGGATGGTGGGCATGATGCACCATGTCCCTTGCTTTGAGTGTTAACATGAAGACTAACCCACCATATCAAGTGAATATCATGACGTATCTCACTCATTATGAGATGTAGGTAATGTAACCTATTTCTTGAGATAATGGGCTCATTTAGATTGGTTATGGATGTATGATTTACACCCCGATCCTGCCAGTACCTAGTATTCTAGGTATATTTCCACTTACGTACGCACATACTTGGTCCATATAGATGGATGTGTTATATAAATATACTATATATATATTATTACTATATATATATATATATTTACTGATCATACTCTCATTATAGCCATGAGAAGAAGTAAGTAGAGCCACCAGGTGTCTCGTAGGAACCTGAGCAGGCTGGTGTTTATTTATTTAGCTTTTTCTATTATTTCATTCATGTCTGCACACTATTTTTTCTATGTACACTACTTGGATTACTGCTAGACACTGTTCATGGTGACCAATTTGTATTTTATCTAACACCTTGATCAGGCCACCTTTGGTACCTAAGTATATTACTTGACTGCTAGTATGTATAATTAAAATCACCCTACTATAGATTCTTGATATACTTTACCTATAGTTGGAGCATAGGAACTGAGGACTGATTATATTCTTGAGATGATAGGGGATAATCCTTTTTTCTTTTTTTAGTTTTTTGTATAGCATGATGTATATGTCTATCCCCTATTCCCATTTTCTATATCAGAATTCCATGACATCATGTAATGACACTGCCTAGTTGATTTTGGTTATTACTCAGTTGCTCAGTTATTTATTATTCCGCTACTTATTTATTTTATTTTTTTATATATGATTAACATGTTGTCTTATTATTGTTACATTTACTATGCCACTATGATATGAGGGTATAGACTCTCTACTGTACCACCTTTACACCATTGCTGCTATTCATCATCCTATGGTGTAAAAGGAGGCACGCTTGAGGCCATGTGACCCATCAGCTCAGGGCACAGGTTAAGTAGACCCCATGTCGAGATGTTTCAGAGTGGTATTAGAGCATTTATTTTTTTCCTTTATCTTGTTGTTTTGAAATTATATAAGAGACTAGGGTGATGGGATTTTTAATTTGACCCTGTGCATGGATGTAGCTAACCCATGTACAGGGAAACCCAAATTACCTGGGATGGGTAATTCCAATTATTGATTACACCTATTATGGTTGAAATGAATTCAACATTGGGTGAACCACATATATTTTGATGTTATTGATATTGGTATTATTTAAATAGTTATTTATTTTACCTATGACTAATTAAATGAGGGTGTAGCATTACATGCATCATTATAGGCACAATAAGACAAATATTCCTTGCATTCATACATGTAACGTCTATTTTTAGCATGAATTTTATTGTTTTATATTGTTAGTTCCTTGATTATCTATGGAATTGTGCTAAATTTCCTTATAGGGATGAGAAAACATAATAGACACTTAAAGCATCTGCCTTAACCAAATAGTGTTTTCATGCATAGGCTAAAGAAGACACCTTAAGTAGTTAATTATGGCATGTTGATCCATAGACCATTGGCTACATGGGCTAGAATGTGTTATGTTTTAGGTTAATGGGACACTATATTTTGGTTCATGAGGAGTATGGGCCCTTATAGATCTGAAATGGTGATCCATCTAATTTAACCATTTAAAGAGATTTTAGATACATAAATGAGTAAAAATTCAACATGAATGTAAATTTTAATTGAAAGTATTTATATTGTAAATATGATATGAGATTCATACGTGAACTCAGCCTCAATAGGGGGTTTAGAGGAGTTTCTTACGTTCTTATGGACTACTATGGTCAATCTCTTTTACCCATTCCTATCTTTAGGAGTAGGAAGAGGGGTATGATCTTTATATAAAAAGGATATGAATCTATCCTAGTTTTTTATCTGCAACCTATTTAATTGATAGGATATATTAGGAGGAGTGAATTTGTAATTATAGAATCATTCCTCCATGACGTCCTCCAGTTGCACACCCTAAAGGCAGTAATGACCATGCACCTGAGGAGGCAGGCCATGAGCCACCAGTGATTACTCCTACAGTGCCACCAATGGAACCTCTTCTAGTTTCTAATGTGGGAACCAATTTACAGATTTAAGAGGGATTTCTACATATTTTCATAATATGAAAGGTGTTATTCAATCTACCCAGAGTATGGTAGAGTTGACTCGGGAGTTCCAGCTACAACATCCCCCCACCTTTTCAGGGGATGGTGGACCACATGCTGTTGATTCTTGGATCAAAGCTATTCTTTCTATATTTGAGCATTTGGAGATGCCTCCAAAGTGGAGGTTCAAACTTGATTCTTATATGCTACACGATTCTACTAAGTGATGGTGGGATGATACTACTAAGGTAGATCAATATAGAGATATGGTTTGGGTAAATTTCCATGCTATCTTCTATGACTATTTCTTTCCCTAGACCCTAAGGGATAACATGGATAGAGAATTTATAAAACCAAAGAAAGGATATGTGTCTGTCATGGAGTACTCTAATCATTTTAGTAAGTTGTAGTAGTTCTCTCCTTATCTTGAAGGCGATGATCTTATGACCACTAGATGATTTGAGGATGGGCTAGTATACATCATCTGGTCACAGGTAAATGTATTTTTGTTGATTACTATATCTAAAATAGACAACCAAGTCCTTATCACATAGCAGAATTTTAGGGTATCTGTTTGTACAATTTAGGGAAGTTTGGCACCTAGATCTATCAGTTTTCCTTATTCTAGGAGAAAGATACATTTTTAGGTTTCTTACGAGGGTATATGTAGTAAATATCCTCATTCATATAGTTTATTAATATGTCATTGGTGTGGGAAGATGGGAGATAAGAAACCTTAGTGCTTGCGAGATCCAGTGGAATATAGAGGTTGTAGCAGGATGGTGTATATTTAGTGATTTTTTAGGACATTTCCATCAGTTCCTAGCAAGTAGGGATCTACAATGACTCCACATTCTGGAGTGGGTCTTGTAGTATCACGATATATAGGTAGCTGGAATACAACCGACCATTCAAAATGAGTCAATTGTCTATGTAGAGGTAGTTAGACTCATGATTCTTAGAACCAGCAAAGAGGGATTTCTTAGGGTAGTTAGGTAGTGACTCAGGGCCATAGTACATGATAGTTACATGCAGTTTAGCCTATGCCGGAGGAGCAGAGAACCGAACCTTATACAGTTCAAGGTACTATTCTAGTAGCCTCCATTTTAGTGTCTTTTTTATTGGACACAGGAATTTCTCACTCATTTATATCTGAGAATATTATGGAGAGTCTAGGCCTCAAGATTTACCACTTTTATGGTGATATTATCTTGATACCTTGTTAGGAATCTAATCAAAGGGTGGTCACCATTGTAAATATTGTCCCCTTGAAATAGGCAAATATCTCTTTGTATGGAATCTTTTCTTCCTCAACATGATGGGCATTATTGTAATCATCATGATGGACTGGTTAGTTCCATATAGATCCCATATTGACTATTATCTTCATAGGGTGATTTTTAAATCCCTATAGGGTGGTAGATATGTATATAACAGGGGATTAGATGTTCTTTCGACGCGAGTAGAACCCAAGAAGTAAAGGCTGGGTAGTGTGACAACACAGATTTCCAGTCTTTTCTTGGATGATCAGGGGTGATGATATACTATTTTTCCTCCTCTAGTGGATCATTTTAGGGACATATTACCTGATAAGTTTTCATGGATACCTCAAGTGTGAGAGGTAGAATTTACTATTGATCTTGTGTCAGGAGCAACATCAGTGACCATTACTCCTTATAGGATGGAACATATAGAGATTATAAAGATAAATAAATAGTTTGAGGATCTTGAAAATAAAGGTTTTATATTCCCCATCACTTCTATGTTGATTTCACAGGTCCTTTTTTATAAGAAGGAAGATGATACCCTAGGAATTTGTATAAATTACATAGGGTTGAACCTGATTACGGTCAAGAACCGGTATCCACTGCCTAGAATAGATGACCTCTTTGATCAACTCTAAGGAACGAGAGTGTTTTAAAAGATATATTTGTGGTTGAGTTATCATCAGGTGCATTTTAGGTCATCATAAATACCTCACACATCTTTCAGGAGCATGTTTGGTCTATATGAGTACCCAGTCATGTTGTTCGGTCTCACGAAAGCACCTAAAGTTTTTATAGCTCTAATAAATCATGTTTTCAACCCATATTTGGAATCATTAATATTATTATTTTCTGAAGATATCTAAGTGTACTCTCATTCTCAATAAGACCATGAAAATCATCTTGAGATCATGTTGAATACACTAAGAGAGAATAAGCTCTATGCTAATCTCAGTAAATACTGCTTTTGGATTGACAAGGTTCACTTATTGGGTCACATTATCTTAGAGTGAATATTTTCAGTAGACCTAGAGAAAATGAGAGATTTGGTTTCTTTGTAGCATCACAATAACTTCTTTAACATCCATATTTTATTGGGGCATTCCTGATATTAAAAATTCTTCATCCAAGATTTCTCATGCCTTATAGTGCTGCTTATGGGCTTGATAAAGAAGGGTTTGAAATTAATATGTTAAAATATTATGAATAAAAATTTTAGGATTGAAGGGAAGATTGACTTCTGTATTGATACTAATTATTATAGATTCAGGAAGAATCTATACAGTTTTATGTGATGAATCAGGTATCATGCTTGGAGTTGTTCTAATGTAGGATGAGAAATTTATTGCATATAGGTCTCAATAGTTGAGACCTCATGAGAGGAAGTACCTGATGCATGACCTCAAGCTAGCTATTGTAGTTCATTATCTATACTGTTTGAGACACGATATACTTGGATATTTTTTTATGGTATACACTGATCACAAAATTCTAAATTACATATTTACATATAAGGATGTGAATATGAGACTATGTAAGTGGGTTGAGTACCTACAATCATTTTATTTCGAGCTTACTTATACGCCTGGGAAAGGTAATGTTGTAGCCGATGCTATGATTTGAAATAATCAAAAACAAGAAATTTAGGAGGCCAGTGGCGAATGGAATCTCATGGACTTGTTTTAATAAATTCACATTGAGGTTTGGGAGGATCATGGTCAGACCATCCTCATAGCCTTAGCAGTTACCTCTACTCTTCTGAAATGGGTAATAATGAGGCAACTATCTAATTCTAAGGGCCTTGTCCTAAGGGAAAGTTTCTTGTATTATAATACATATTTTGGTTGGACCATGGATGGGGATGATTCTTTACTATTCTATGGGCATGTATGGGTCCAAGTAGGAATCAAAGAGGATATGATGAGAGAATTCCACCCCTCATCATGGTAATTACATCCTAGTGTCACCAAAATTTATCGATACTTATGTCGCCATTATTGATGGACTGGTATAAAATGTGAGATGGCCAGTTTCATCACTCAGTGTTCCACCTATCAGTAGGTGAAGGCCAAACATCAACGACAAGAAATGATTTTACAATCATTTCCCATTACCAAGTGGAAATGGGATATTTTTTCTATGGATTTCATGATTGGTTTACCTAGATAACATCATGGTAATAATACAGTGTGGGTTGTATTTGATCATTTGATGAAGGTCACACACTTATTACCTATGCGATAGACCTTCTCGGTAGACGAGATAAGGAGGGTATATGTTAGGGATCTCATCTATCTTCATAGAGCTCATCATTCTATAATTTCTAATATAGATTCTCACTTCATGCCATGGTTTTGGTAGGGTTTTTATAAGTACATGGTCCCATAGGTGTTTCTAAGAATGGAATATCACCCTCAGACCGATGGATAGACAGAGCATATGATTAAGGTGTTAGAGTAAATTCTCCATGTATGTGTCCTTGGATTTGGGGTTTCTTGGAAAAACACATTCCCCCTATTGAATTTTCTTATAATAATAGTTATAGGCTACCATTCAGATGGATCCTTATGAATTATTATATGGTAGGATTTTCTGTTCACCTTTGTGCTGGATAGAGGTAGAGGAGGCGGCTTTTCTTGGACCGTGTCTCATTCGGGATACTATAGAGAAGGTCCAGCTGATCAAAAAGTACATGATGAAAAATCAGTCCTGAAAGTATTCATATGTCAACTAATGGAGGTGACCTCTTGATTTTGAGGTCTAATATTGGGTTTTCTTGTGATTATTTCCCAGGTTGGGCCATAGACATATTCGGAGTCAGGGTAAACTCTCACCTAGGTTCGTTGGACCCTTGAAGGTTGTGAAATGGATCAGACTAGTGGCTTACCAGATATCACTTCCTCAGATATACTGTTCTATGCATGATGACTTTCATATATCTAAGATTCAATGGTATTATCCAGACCCATACCATGTATGAGTACCTTTGGTAGGTTAGTACCTACCAGATAACATGTATTTTATCCTAATTAGGTTGAATTATATATAGATGATTCTTTTGAGGATTATCATGTTCATATTGTGGATCAGAGCATGAAGACACGATGGGTTAGGTTAGTACCTTTGGTATGTGTGCTATAGTAGAAAAACCTAGTACATGAAAAGACATGGGAGTGGGAAGTCGATATACGAGCTCATTAGTTAGATCTATTCTCAAATGAAACATCTTTACCCTCAGAAGTCCAACTTGTGGATGAGTTGCTTTAAGGAGGGGAGGTTGTAATGATCCATATTTTTATGAAGTTATAGATTGTTTTTTAGTTTAAATCCATTTTTTAATCTTATTAAATGTGTGCTACAGCCTAAGGAAGTTCCCAAAAGAGTTAGAGGCTTGTTCGGAGCCTAGAGCTCTGAGAAATGGGAAAATAGTCTAGGTGGCACTCTTAGTAGTAATAGTGTAGGGTAACCATACAGGGATTATTATGAGTAGAAGGGGCTGCATGGTTTGTCAAAAACCATGTGACCCCATGTGCATGCATGTGCAAAAAACTAATGAGTTTGGATAGTGGGATTTTTTATATTTTTCACAAAATTAGGGAGATCATGCACCTTAATTGCGTGGGTTCTCTCCCTTGTTAGTGGGATGAGAATGGTTTATGAACGGTTTTTCCAAACTGTATAACCAAACCATGTGCCCCTATTTTTTAGGGTGATTTTACATTTTTTCCTTAATGAATATTAAACCTAATTCTTATTTCTCTCCTCTCATTACAACGGGTGGCTCTCTTATTCTCCTCCCATGAGCCCCCATATCCTTCAACATAGGTTCTTCAATATCTCCCATTTATGAAGTCTGAATCAAGATCAATAGAATGTGTTGGATAGCTAGAGGTATGCTCTCAAGTCCTCTTACCTTCGATCTAAGTTTATCTTCAGATCTGTTTCAATATTTAAGTGCAAGATATCTTTCCCTATTTTCAGGGCATTGGACCATTTATTCAATTTCTCCCAACCTATGAGAAATATGAGGCCACCTTTGGATGAGGAGTCTTCAATGGTCATAAGGTAGGTGGTATCATTTTCCCCCAAAAGTTAGGGTTTCACGACCTGTCCCCCGGGGCCCGTACCGTGACAACCCCAAGCCCACCTTCCATAGGCCAGGGGCTAGCGACCAGCACCGAAAGGCGTATTCCCTAAAACTGGTAAGGCATTGCCTTTATATCCTGCAAACACATTCAACCAAGCACAAAGCAAGATACAAACACAAGTAAACTGTATAGAAAAAAGAGTACTGAAAGTAAAAGGGGCCGAAATACAAGCCCAACTGTATGGTAAGCTCTCAAAGTGCCAGTTCTGGATCCGAGAGGTTCACTTTCTGGGACACGTCATCTCAAAGGCTGGATTTGCAGTGGATCCTTTGAAGATTGAGGTGTTACTTGCTTGGAATCCACCCAGGAGTGTGACGAAGGTATAGAGTTTCCTGGGTTTGGATGGATACTACCGTAGGTTTGTGCCAGATTTCTCCAGAGTTGAAACACCTTTATCAACATTGATGAAGAAGGGGAAACCCTTCGTTTGGTCGGAGAGATGCCAATAGAGTTTTCAGGATCTAGGGAAGAGGCTGACTAGTGCCCCCATCTTGAGGATACCAGAGGAGGGCGTAGGGTACGTAGTCTACTGCGACGCATCAGGGACCAGGCTCATATGTGTCCTAATTCAAGAGCGAGTAATGGTCGCATATGGTTCTCGACAGCTGAGACAACATGAGTATAACTACACTACCCATGACCTAGAGTTAGCAGTAATGCTCTTATCCTTGAATATGTGGTGACATTACTTTATGGGAGAATGTTTTACAGTCTACTCGGATCACAAGAGTCTTAGGTATATCTTCTCTCAGAAGGACTTAAAGAAAGATAAAGATAGCTATCGGGTCGTCCTATGAGGTTCCTACCTGAAGGGTAGGTAAAAATTTCCTCCTCAGCACTCCACGTCTTCCCATCTCCTCTATGTACCGTCACACCATATGGTCCACCTTCGGGCATCGTCTAGTCCTAGTACCCTCAACCTCGAACAACTTTGTCCATCGTGTGCACCAAACACAACAAGGTGTGGGCAAAGCCCGTGCAGGGGTGAGTATAACGATACTAAGTAGGGACCCCGAGACCCTCAAGGTTTCACAAAATCGACAAAGGATAAACCACATAGCATGAAAACTAGTGACAACCCCACTTAGGTATATACCTATACATATACCTAAGTTATCAAGTATTACCCATCTCAATCATGAGGAAACACAAGGCCCAATTACTTAGCCAAAGTACAACTGTTCCACGAGGGAAATATCACCATGATGGCAATTACCACACAAGTACACCACAAAAAATAATACCACAAGGGTAACACCACAAAGGTAAGTACCACATAGGTAATCCACATAGAAGAATACCACAAAGGTAAAGAATCATCTCACACTAGGTATAACTTAGGTACGGTAGTAAAGATGATTAGATATAACTACTAAATCATCTTAATCTGTTAAGAGGCTGACCCACATAGGATCCTAAATCATCATCATACCCATACAGGATCCTTGAACATCATCAAACCCACACAGGATCCTAGTACAACAGACCCACATAGGATCCTAGTACATCGTCAGACTCACACATGATCCTAGTAGAGTAGACCCACATAGGATCCCAGTACATCGTCATACCCACACAGGATCCTAGTACAGTAGACCCATATGGATTCCTAGAGAATATCCATGTGGAAAATATAGACCCACAAAGGATCTCTTTCTCATGTTACAGCCAGCTACTGGGTTCCCAAACTATGCTCGCTTGTCTCTAGGAGGGTCCGCTCCTCAATCCACTGTTTTATACTCCAAATGCCAAAAAGTCCCACGAAGAAGTATATCAAAGGACCGACATATCATAGGGGTCTCAACGCAACAGACGGTGTGTCAATAGGACGCCCGGTCTGTAAGTTATTAGCCTTTTAGTCCCGAGGGCCCGGTTGGATTCGTGCTCGATGCAACCCGACCATACCCCAACTTCACCCAAATCTCAAGTGGGGTATACCAAAAGGACCGTCTCGCTCCAAGGTTTCTGGCACCATAGGTGGTTCGTCAAATGGACACTTGGTACCAAAGTTATGTCCAAAAGAGCGGTAATGGGTCGAAGTTGGTCTGGGTCTGGTCCAACATGGTTGGATTGACCCGGCCCGCTGGGTCAGGCCCGGCCCATGCTGGGAACCCTGGCCTGGCCACATGCAGGGGGTAGTCATGCGTCCCCCCACCTGAATTAACAAATGGTCGCCAACAACACATGGGACCTGCAACGGTTCCCACTTGATCCAGCTCGGCTGGCCGAAAAGGCCAGCCCTTGTCTTCCCAGTGGCGCGTCGTGCACTGCCCCTCTACGATTGGCCAATCGTCGGCCGCCTTCCATCCACCGCCACGACCAACGGGCCATGGCTCATCTTCGACAGAGCGGTCGCGTCGTCTCCTTCGTCATGGTCATTCGTGGTTCCGACCATCATTCCCGAGTCTCACCGGTGCCAATCGCCGGCACCGGTCATTGTCTTCCATTATCGCGAAGAACACAACAACACCACAAGATTTTCGGAGAGGTCAGACCATGTTCGTTTGGCCCGCACCCACCACATTAGAGCAGTAGCAAGCGGCATAGACATTCTTAATTCAATAAGGGTGTCAAGAATAGGGAAAAGGTATTCAAAATAGCATTCCATACCTTGAAGGTTCATTGATGTGTCATGAGATGAAAACGGTGAAGGCGAAGAGAGTGCCAATGATCATCACTTCTGAAGTCACACTTCTGAAGTTGGGCTTGTGAATCGTCCTCTTCCTTGATTCCTAAGAATGTTCTTCAATGGCATTCTTCGTTTGGAGGAGAAGTTCTTCATTGGAGATGTATGATTTCTGCACAACTTTCTCCCAATTCTCCACACTTTGCCAACCAGTCCTCTCAAAAGAAAAGAGTTTCCAATATAAATTAAATTAAGTAGATTAATTTATGTTGGAATAATTAAATATTGACACATTTAATTAATTTAAGTTGGCCCCAACAAATAAATGGGGATTTGAAAGGGGTTTCTCCCATTAAAGAGGATTCGGGTGGTCCCCGCCTTTAATTTCAAAATGGGGGTTTTAGTTCATGTGGTCCCACCTATTTAACATTCATGTGGGAGGTTTTATTAGAAATAAAATAAAAGTTTATTTTATTTAATTTTCATTTCCATAAAAAACACAAAAACTATCTTTCACCCTCGACCTACTGCGATTGAGGTGAAGGTCTCTTTAATTGAATATCGGTGTTGCGAGTTCAATGGTTCCCCCAAATTTCAATTCCGAGTACCAGTTTAAAAGTTACAAAAACCCGCTCATACGTTTACTGAATGTACCTGAAAAAAAGTTCATAAATTCATTCTGGGAACACTGGGCCTCGGAATCACGCGCCGTTAATTTTTGTGGACTCGTAAAATTCCCATCTAATTAAAAAAATTACATGGAATTTATGGGTCTTTACATTCTCTCCACCTTAGGGATTTACGTCCCTATAATCCACAACTCAAACTAAGGAAAAAAGTGGGGGTACTGAGAACGTATTTGAGACTCCTGCTCTGATGTGTTCTCCTGGAGGTTCCCGTGTTGTCAGTGAATGCACACTAGAGGTATCGACCACTCGTGAAGGACTCACTCCTGTCAATCCTCAATCTCTACTGGAACCTTCATAAACGTCACCCCATCATCGATGTCCAGTTCACCATGGTCAATGATGTGTGATGGGTCATGAACATATCTCCTCAGCTGGGATACGTGGAAAACGTCATGCACCTGGTGCAAATGAGGTGGAAGATCCGAGCAGTAAGTCACCTCCCCAACTCTGCTGAGGACCTAGAAGGGTCCAATGAACCTTAGAGATAACTTGTCACCTCGTCCAAATCTCCGCAAACCTCGTCGGGGTGAGACTCGTAGAAAGACGTGGTCGCCATCCTAGAACTCTAGAGGTCTCCATATCCTGTTGGCATGAGACTTATGCCTACTCTGTGCAGTCTTCATCTGCTCTTGGATGATCTGAACATTCTCTATGGTAGCATGTACTATCTTTGGTCCCATGAGTGTTGACTCCCCTGGGTTAGTCCAGCACAAAGTTGATCTGCATGGTCGGCCGTACAAAGACTCGAAAGGTTCCATCCCAATGGTGAAGTGATATTTGTTGTTGTATGCAAACTCCACCAAAGTCAAGTGATCCTCCCAGCTGTGACCAAAGTTGAGGACGCAAGCACGCAACATGTACTCAAGGGTCTGAATGGTCTGCTCATTCTGTCCATCCGTCTGAGGATGGAAGGCAGTGCTCAAATGAAGCTACGTCCCGAAAGCCTCCTGCAACCACTTCCATAGCCAGGAAGTAAAAAATTCATCATGATCGAAGACAATCGTCGAGGGTACTCTATGTAGCTGCACAATCTCCTACACATAGAGGCATCCCAAGCACTCTACTGAACCCTTCTCTTTGATTGGTAGGAAGTGGGATGACTTGGTGAGTCGGTCGATGATCACCCAGATAGAATCATGACCCATGGATGTACGTGGAAGTACCATCATGAAGTCTATGGATATCCCGTCCCACTTCCACTCTGGGACCTCTAAAGGCTGAACTAAGCCTGCTGGTACCTGATGTTTCGCCTTCACTTGCTGACAAGTGAGGCACCGAGAGACAAACTATGCTACTGATTTCTTCATTCCTAGCCACCAGTGTTGTCGTCATAGATCCTGGTACATCTTCGCCACTCCTAGATGTACCGATAGAGGGGATTTGTGGAACTCCCTCAACACTTCCTCCTAAAGTGACACTAGTACCATGGTACATCCTATGAAGAGGATGACGTGCTTCCCACCTTCAAAAAATATACCAGGTGCCTGTCCTGTGTATATCTGAGCATGTCGAGCCTCACATTCAGTGTCCCCACTTTGTGCCTCCCGGAATCACTGAAGAAGCGGGGGAGTGACTGTAATAGACTGGAAAAAAAAGCTGCTCCATCTTGATCCACAAAGGATATCTACAAAGCGGCCAGCTGCTCCATCGCCTCACCTAGAAGCTGTATAATAGATCTTCTGCTGAGTGTATTTGCTACAACGTTACCCTTCCCAGGAGTATATACTATCTCTAAGTTATAGTCCTGGAGGAACTCAAGCCAACGTCACTATCTCAGGTTCAGTTCCTTCTAAGAGAAGATATACCTAAGATGCTTGTGATCCGATTAGATTGTAAAATTCTCACCCATCAAGTAATGTCACCACATCTTTAAGGTTAAGAACATTGCTTCTAATTCTAGGTCATGGGTAGCGTAGTTATTCTCATGTTGTCTCAGTTGTTGAGAACCATATGAGATAACTGCTCGCTCCTACATTTGGACACATCTAAGCCTAGTCCCTGATGCGTCACAATAGACTACGTACCCTACACCCTCCTCTAGTAGCCTCAAGATGGAGGCACTAGTCAGCCTCTGCCTCAGCTCCTGAAAACTCCGTTGGAATCTCTCTGACCAAACGAAAGGTTTCCCTTCTCCGTTAATGCTGATAAAGGTGTTGCAACTCTGGAGAAATTTGGCACAAACCTCTGGTAGTATCCAACCAAACCCAGGAAACTCTGTACCACCGTCACACTCCTCAGTGTCTCCCAAGCAAGTACCGCCTCAATCTTCACTGGATCCACTACAACTCCAGCCTATGAGATGATGTGTCCCAGAAAGTGAACCTCTCAGATCTAAGACTGGAGCTTCAAGAGCTTACCATAAAGCTGGTGCTCTCAGAGTGTGTCCAGAACTATCTGTAAATGATAGGTATGCTCCTCCTCTATAGCCGAGTAGATCATAATGTCGTCGATGAAGAATACTACAAATAGATCAAGGTATGGATGAAAGGTCATGTTCATGAGTCCCATTAACACTGCTGGGGAGTTGTTCATGCCGAATGGCATAACCAAGAACTCATAGTGGCCGTACCAATATCAGAAAGTCATCTTCTGCACATCCTCATCTCATACTCTAAGCTAGTGATAGCCTGATCTGAGTTCTATCTTCGAGAACCACTGTGCTCCCTTCAGCTGATCAAAGAGGTCTTAAATCCTTGTGAGTGGGTACTTATTCTTCATGGTCACCTATTTCAGGAACCTATAGTCAACACAAAGCCTCAACCTCCTATCTGCCTTCTTGGCGAACAAAATCGGGGCTTCCCAAAGAGTAACACTAGGCTGGATGAATCATTTCCCATATAAGTCCTCCAGCTATACTCGTAGCTCACGAAGCTCCATGGGAGCCATTCGATATGCTAGTGTAGATATCGATTCCATCATGAGGTACAATTTGATGTAAAAGTCCACCTCTCTGTGAGGAGGTAGACCCGAAACATCATCTGGGAAGACATCTGCATACTAGTCCACCACTACAGGATATCTTGGACTCTCCACGTCAACCGCTCTGAGGGTAAGGCAAGCCAACTGATGTGTAATCGACGACACCCTTCTCCAAGTAAGTCCATCATGTGCTGAAAAGGATCCCTTCTCGCCGGTGAAGTTAAATCTGGTCCCATATGTGCGGATACTCCTCACTTTGCACCTAATATAGTCAATCTGAGCATGGATTGTAGATAACCAGTCCATATCCAAAATGACGTCGTAAGGCCTCGACACCGCTACTAGGAGATCCCAGACAAAGCTCTCGCCTCCTAGAGTAAGCTCACATTGCCGTCACTAGTGCGTAATCACTGAATCCTCTCTCGTAGGAGTCTCTAGACATAAGGATCAAGCCAACGGCTCCGTTGGAATCTCTGAGCTCCAAATGAGGGCAATGGAAATAAAATAATGACTGGAACCTATGTTTATAAGTACTACAACTAAGGTGGACTAGACACAGATCGTACCTCGTATCATCTTTAGAGCTCCATGGTCGTAATCCTTAGCTGCCTAGAGTTGAGGTCGCCCCTTTCCACCTGCTCCATGTGGTCAGGGTGGACCACCTAGTGGTGGTGGAGGTAACATCTCGAATCGTTACCCACCTCCAGCTACACGGCCAGCTCCTCTGTCACGCCCACATACTCCCTGTGGGCCTCCTCGATCGAACCTCTTTCTCTGTTTGGGTGGTCCTTCGACCATCTACTGATCATCTATATGGCAGTTCAGGCAGTCATGAGCCATGTGACCCTGCCCGCCACATGTGTAACACTTCCTGTTCCTCGCATGATTGGATCTATCTCTGGAACCCCACACAATTGACCCTGAATCCTGTAGTCATCCACCTGTTGTCCTGGTCCTCTTATACCTCTGTGACATCTGTCTGCTTCCAACTCTAGAAGACTCTGCTACGTGATGACTGGTAGTGGGTCTCGCTGCTAGTGACTGTTCAGTAAGAAAACTCTCCACTAAGAGGGCCCACTCCAACACCCTCGCCTGTGTCGGGATGCTGAGAGAAATCATTGAAGCCCTGATCTCCTACCTGAGCCCCTACTCAAAAGTCTGGGCCCTAAAGAATGGGTCACACACTATATCAGTGGAGTAGCATGAGAGGTCGGTGAACCTCGCTGAGTACTGAGCCACAGTCATGTTGCTCTGCTGTAGATGAAGAATCTCATGTATGTGCACTATGCGTAGAGTCGCTGGGACAAACTCTGCCCGAAACAGGCTCTCGAAGTCTGCCCAGAGAAGCGTCACCTCGTCGTGAACCTGGAGCATCAATCTCCACCGTCTTCCTATTGTTTCCTATAGAAGACTAGCAACAAGGACAACTATGAGATCAGCTGGTGTCCCTACCAGTCATAAGACTCCCACCACGTCCTCCAGCCAATCCTCAGACGACTATGGGTACGTCTCTCCCCTGAACCTAGGTGGCCTCTGGCACTGGAACTCATGCAATGCTCTCAAGCAGTCTGCACCCTCTACTATTGGGGCTGGTGGCATCGATGTCCCAATGGGTAATGGTACCGCTGGTGCCTCCGTTGGTGCCTCTACTGGAAGAGGTTCCTACAACGAGGCATCATCGCTCGGTGGGCTATCATCACATACTATACCCAGAACCCTATCTGGTTGTCTGCGTAGAGGCATCCTAAAAAGAAACAGGTGCACCATGGTCAATAAGTTATACCTAGCGAGCTGAATCAAACGTTTCAAAAGAAAACTTTTAAAAACACACACACAATCAATGTTTTCATACACTGAGTCCGAAATTAGAAGTAAGGGTCCTGGTGTATGGATACATCGGCCACCACACCAACACTGGATTCCCTAAACTGATAACCACACTCACTACACTTAACATTATTGTTGTTAAAATATCAAAGTACAATGTTCTACAGTAGAACCGACTCCTCTGATACTGATTATGACAATTGGGCCCCAGTGACAGCACAGACAGCTCGCCTTTACATGGTTGTCAGGTCCTGACCCACCAGGTACCACCAGTTGCCCCGCAGACATGTGGTCCCCACCCTAGGGCCCACCCACATGCCTGAACAGGTCACCTAACTAATGATAGTCCCCATAGGCCAACACATGTCATTTCCAGTGTGTTTTTTCCTCACTCACACACACCCTAGGAAAATTCCTAGAAGGTCACCCATCTTGATCACTACTTCATTCCAAACATGCTTAACTATGGAGTTCTAATCAGGCAGGCTCTCAAAAAGGAAGGTACACCTTGTTGACATGAGTCATATCATTTAGTCATTTAACCTTTTATCATTCCGAGGTGTTACATTCAACCCCCCCCCCCCTAGAGAACAAAATCCTCATTGTGGGTCCTACATCTCAACCCAGGCAGTGCACTGCACTTAAGGCTAAGTACCACCTTTGATACCAAATGTAACAACTGGGCCCCAATGAAAGCACAAACACCCCACCTTTACATGGCCATCAGGTCCTGACCCGCTAGGTACCACCAGTTTCCCCACCAATTGTGGGCCCTACATCTCAACCCAAGCAGTGTGTTGCACTTAAGGATGAGTACCACCTCTGATACCAATTATGACAACTGGGCCCCAGTGACAGCACAGACACCCCACCTTTACATGTTCGTCGGGTCCTGACCCACCAGGAACCACCAGTTGCCCTGCAAACACTTGGTCCCCACCCTAGGGCCCACCCACATGCCTGAATGGGTCATCTGATGAATGAAAGTCCCCACAGGCCAACACATGTCCTTTATAGTGTATTTTTTCCTCACTCACACACACCCTAGGAAACTTCCCAGAAGGTCGCCCATATTGATCCCTACTCCAAACCAAACACGCTTAACTATGGAGTTCTAATCAGGCAGGCTTCTGAAAAGGAAGGTTCACCTTGTTGACATGAGTCATATCATTTAGTCATTTAATAGTTTATCATTTTGGGGTGTTACATAGGGTGTTTTCATAGACACACCATTATGTCGTACACCATCCATTTCCACACATTTCCTTAAAATTTATTTCTTTATTCTAAATTGATATAGACACCTTTTTATACTCCTTTGGGACATTTTTATTGGTTAGAGGAAACTAACCTCAATTATGGACATCCTTTGGTTGTTCCAGGTCAAATTTCCCTTAGTAATTAGTTGATTAAATATCTTTAAAACCTCCTAAGTGTTTGGTTTGGGTTATAAAGTGATTTTCCCTCTTTTATATATATTTTTGTTGAACTAAATCCACCTTTTAAGTGCTTGACCTGGCTTATAAATGGAATTTACCTAGTGTGAAATTTCCTAATTGATGATGGAACCTTTTAAATGCCTCTATGGACCTTGTAAAATGAATTTCCATCTTTGATAGGTTAAATGGAATGTATTAAATGGAATGGATTGTTTATGGTGGGTTTTCCTACTTAAATGAATTAAAATTTTAAATTGGTATGATTTATAAAGGGTGGTAAATAAATTCCAATATTAGCATGTTTTATCATATTATTTATATGAAATGTAATGCCTTGTTTGTATTTGGGCTTAACAAATAAAATGCATTAGAGTAAATGCCTCATGGATATTATTATAAATATGGTTACACTTTTGATATAGGCTTTGGAATAATGATAAGGGTTCTATTGGGCATGAATATTCACACTCTCTTACATTGATTATTGAGCATAACATCTCACACCATTAATACTATTTGGACGGTGGGCATGATGCACCACGTCCCTTGCTTCATGTATTGGCATAAAGACTCACCCACCATCTTGAGTGAAGATCATGTCATCTATCAATCATTATGATATGTAGGGAATGTACCCTATTTCTTGATCTTATAGGATCATTTAGACTGGTTATGGATGTCTTAGTTTCACCCTAGTCCAACCAGCACCAAGTATTCTAGGTATATGGACACTCAAGTCTACATGTACTTAGTCCATATAGGTGGATGAATTATATAAATTTACTATATATATATATATATTATTACTATATATATATAGTTAATGATCATAATATCATTATGGCTATGAGCTGAAGGAGGTAGAGCTTCTAGGTGTCCCATAGGAACCTGACCATCCTAGTGTTTATTTATTCATCATTGTCTATTATTTCATTCATGCATGAACACTTTTTTTCTATGTACACTACTTAGATTACTTCTAGACATCGTTGGTGGTGGTCTGCTGGGATTTTATCTCACACCCTACCTAGGATGCCTTTAGAACCTGAGTATATTACTTGTTTTTGGGTATAGATAAGGGAAAGCACCCTGCTATATATTCTTGATATGCCTTACCTATATTTAGAGCAAGGAGAAGAGGACCGATCATATGCTCAATATTCTAATGGACCATCATTTTTTATTTTTTTATTTTTTATATATAATGTTTTATATTTATGTCAAATATTATCGTTTTTATATCAGTATTCCATAACATCATGTATATGAAACTTCCTAGTAGATTTTGGTAGTTACTCAGTTGACCAGTTATTTATTTTTATACTGCTTATTTATTTTATCTATTTATATATTCTTCTTTTGTTCTCTAGTTATTGTTACATACATTGTTACACTCTTATAAAAGGTTATAGTCTACCCATCATTCCACCTTTACACCCTTTCTACTAGTCGGAAACCTCTGGCATATGGGGAGGCACGTTTAAGTCCATGTGAACCACCAGATCAGGGCATGGGTTAAATGGACCCTGGGTTAGAATGTTACAATAACACATTAAGACCCAATCACACAAATCAAGGAATTACCTCTTAAATATTAAGATATTATCCACTTTAGGCAGTACTGACTCACTCGCACAGTTTTAATAGCATCAAGATACAATGTGTCTCGATTAAGGATCAGGTTCCCACATCTTCATATTTCTTTTTTATCATATATTGCACAAGGAAACACAACATGAACACACACACATAGCAGAAACACATTCCATATTCCACAATTATTCAGGGGTTCACATTACTACACCTCATTATTTAACATTGGTATTCTAACAAAATTTCAAATTGTTCATGGGGAACCAGTTCATTAACCATATATAGGTGACTATCCTTTTAACACATCATGATCTTAATCAATAAGTCATATAAAGGGTCTCATAATCCATGATAATCACAGTGCAAAGAGGTTTCCCAACAATTGATATTTTCATAAAGGAATATCAATACTTTAATTCATTTATAACAATTCAACCATAAACAACACTCAACATTTCCAAGTTATTTCTTATGAAACACCATTACTTTAATATAATGGATCTAAATTGCATCAAAGTTAAAGACAAAATTTTACACATTCCATTTCACATATCATTTTTAATATGCTTAAATAATACATTATAGGTTCATCTTATTATTGAGGAAATACACTTCCAACTTCATTTGAAAAATTTTACATGCTAGGGTCTTATGTTCAATTAAAATTGTAACAATCCCAACCCCAGTAGACTAGACTCAGTGACCGTTTAATTATAATGTCATAGATACAAGAGATCACATCACCAAGGATCAATATGTTTAGTAGTCTTGAAGAACTAGATACATACATGGTTCCCTTGTTACATTGGTAATTAAATATAGAACATAATAAAATAAAATAAAATACTTCTTGAAACTTATTCAAAGATTTCATCTTTACAACCTAGGGAAGAAAATTAGATAAAATGGTGAGATCAAACACTCAGTAAGGGTTATATGAGACAATAATAAATAAATTAAAGTCAATAATCCATAGACATTATGTAAAGGCAAATAATATGAAAAACACATGCCATTAGTACAATGAAAATGTGAATGAAACCATGGGTTTTTTCATAATAAAAACCTCATGAAAAATAATAACTGAATAATGAATGAAGAAAATTCGTATTTATTGGATATCATATATCTTGTATATGAACCATTATATCGTCGATACGGTTTAATTTTGTGGGTAAAAACCCATCTGATTCTGTTTAAAAACAAACACAAAGGGTTTATCACCAATTTTTTTGTCTCGTGAGAACTATCAATGAATTTCAGGGATATATATAACTGGAACCCATCCATTACTTCAAGTCCAAATCATTCTTCACATGTAGATTCAATGCACGAATTATCAAAATATTTGTATTGAGTAGAGGATACTGATTTATCAATATTTCCCCAATTAAAACAACATCCAAAGAAAACACTATATGTAAAAATGGTACATGAATAAGGAAATAATGATATACATGATATAATAAATATGTATATTTAATTAAATCTTCAATTAATAATGATATCAAATAAAAGGGAAGTATACATACACCACACACAAGGAATAAGTGGTGAATAAGGCATAACCAAAGGGAATATCATAATGGTGTCTATGAAATATTAGATTTAAATCATACTTGGACATTAATAATGGAGAATATGAATATATCATGATAAATTAAAACCTAATAGAGTGAAAACATGTAAAATGAGTGTTTAAGAAACCTTTTAAATGACCCTATTTAGTGCGGTTTAAGGGAAAATGCTAAAGAGACTTTAAAATGGAAAAAAGAATAATTAATTATTTAAAAACATAAATGAACAAAGATATTTTTTCATGATAAAATTTTTATTTTATAAAAATATTGGTAGCTTAAAATATATTATCGATGGTACTTGAAAATGGGTAAGAAATTGAGAAGTTCCCTTTAATCAGGTTTTCTTATCGCGAGTAATTGAAAAGGGTTCTTTATAAAACATGTATTTCCAATCAAATAAATAAGAATTGATTTAGGTAAATATATTTGTAAAAAAAATATAATGTAGTAGGATAACATAAGAATAATTAATAATTATATTTTTGTAGAGAGAAAGCATAACCTGAATGAAAATTGGAGGTTTGGGGAGAATCCCTTACCTTATATCTGAAAGTGTTCTGCACTTGCACTTAATGTCCTGGATAATGAAATTAGATTTCTTAATAATTTAATTTATAACCTATTTAACATGTATTTTATTTAAAATAATTTTATTAATTTCATTAATATCCTTTTTGATGAGTTATAAGATTCATTTTCGTCGTTCGAGAGTGTTCGTTTCCTTGGTTTTCATGATTCATTCATTTGTATACATGTATGGAATTTCATGTAAAAATCGGATTAATTATCTAGAATTAAAATTATATGTTATTAACGGAATTAAAGAATATAAAATGGTCTTATATATCATTTTTTTCATGCATTAGGATGATTCATTAGATAAAACATTAATGATGAACATTAGTTTATTCTGGTGATTTTTTTATTATCATGAACTATTTTTGTTTTATTAATTAATATTATGTATATATAGTAGTTCTAGAACATTATATGACTTATAATATGTATAATAAAATCTTATTTAACCATAATAATGGTTTTATGACCATACTTAAATGTGGTAATAGAAAATGAAAATGCATTGTCCACAATGGCGGTAAATCAGCACATCACAGATGATTTTTTCATTTTTAGAATAAAAGGGAGATAAGAAGGGGTTTGATGATTAATTTTATATTAAAATAATAAAATTATAGTATATATAATATAATAGAGTTACCATTCAGGTTTGGATATAGGATTTTAGGGAAGGATAAAAAATAAATTAAATTGAAAGAAATTGTAAGAGAAAGATTAAGGGTTTTACCTCTTGAATTCTTCTCTATGAGAACCTTTTTAAAAGGATTAGGATTGGTATTTTGGTGAGAAAAAAGAATTATGGATGTGGGGAATAGACTTGGGAAGATTATTATATATAAATTGGACAAGATTAAATCCTTAAGAGGTGTGAGGAGAAGAGGAGGTGAGGGGTGTTTTTTGATTATTTTATTCATTGGTTTATTTTTTAGGATCAAGATAAGAAATAGTGATGATTCCATGAATAAATACAGTAAATAGAGAAGGATAGTTCAATATTATGGTGATTATATCAGTTATTAATCAATTAATAATGTATTTAAATTATAATGTTATATACCATAAATTATCATATTTCACTATTCACCAAAAATTCAAGTATTTTATAAAAATCCCAAAAATTCACCCTAACAATTTTTTTATTTTTATAATTAAAAAATGAACTTCATTTTATGAAAATAATTTTCTAAATATGATCAATTATATTTTTAATTAAAATCATCACTTACTTGGAAAAGACCAATTTTAAAATTATAACTAATTTTATAACACTTTGAAAAATTAATGATGGTATCATAAAATTATCTTATAATAATAAGACAACAAAATATTAATTTATGATTATATTTTATGAAAATAAATTTTCTTTTAAATAATTATTTTTTGATAAAATTGATCTCAAAGGATCTTAGATAAAGGAAAAGAAATTCTACAAGAGTCTGAAAAAAGTAATTTTACATTTATCCCTTTGAAAAGTGGTATAAAGATCACTAGGTAGTGAGTTAGAGTGATAAAAAACCTCTGCAGTAAGTCCCTTATTAGTAAGACCATCTGCAAGGTAATACTTCGCATGATAGGTGTGTGTGATAATTTAGTTCATGGAAGAGAGAATATCTAGAAATTTGACCCATATTGTCGTCAAATTCCATGAAAGTTAGACCACACCCATCCTTACCGCTTGCACAATTATAGTAGAGTCATATTCAAACAAAATATTATCCCAATTTTGTTTCCTTATAGTGCAAACAACTTTAATGATGTTGTTTATTTCCATATCAAGAGCATTGTTATGTCCACATGGAATATAAAGAGATTCAACCACATCCCCATTTTGATCTCTAAAAATGGCATCGCAACCTACCGGCCCCAGATTTCCCCTCAAGGAACCATCCATGTTGCATTTGAGCCATCCCTAAAAGGGGAAAATCTAGAAAACTTCAAGAGTTCCATGTGGTGATGGGAATTTCCCTTAAATATTCAATCTTCAATGAATAATTAGATCACTTACTACGTTATAACAGGTCACATCATACATCCTGTTAGCATGTTGTAAATCTTTTAGAATTTGAGTAGTGGCATGTTGGTCATTGAAGTTGGTCTATTCGTGGATGTTTTGGTTACAGCCTCTCCAAATGGTGTGCAACAATTCTGCACAAGCCACCCAAAACAATATAGTAACCTTCTTGGTGAATGTAAAACCAAGTAGGGCATGCATAAAGTCATAATAAGATGCAGCAAAAAACAACTGCAGGTAAAAAAAATAAAAAACTATTTTCCTGAGGGAGGCAGTGGTATTGCATCTTAAGAAGAGATGGTTCAGGTCTTCCCTATATTGATGAAAGAGGATACATTTTGAGCATATAGAGATTCCCACATGCTGAATATTTTCATCAACATGAATTTTATTCAAGGAAATTCTCCAGAGCAGAGTGTACCTATAGGGGAGGAGCCATTTATTATAATTTCCTATCCAATGGCTTCTAACTTAGAGTAAATGTTGATAGAAGTTTTTTTAATCAAGAATTACATTGGGAGAAGGTTCCCAAATATGAAGTCCCTCCTGAGTAAGAAAATCATAGTTGGAGATAGTTGTTGTAATGTCATCAGGTATAATATCCAGATTTTCCATCTGATCTTTGATAGAGATATCAAGATTAATTTTCTATACAGATGAGCTAATTTGATCAACCAGTGGTGTGCCCATCCATATTTCATACCATAATCTAGGATATGACTCTCTATTGAAAAACTAGTGTGAAGACCTCATAATCTTTGAGAAATTTCCCTTAGGCCAGGCCATAGAGAAGACTCCATGAAATTCGAGCTCCCTTCTATCATCTTATCAAAAAATCCTGATCTAAGAAATTTAAGAGACTCAAATTGATTATTTATGCACCTACATATGAATTTGTCAATAATGGATTAATAAAAAAGTTTCATATTTTTAATGTCGATACCCCCTAAATGATGAGGCAGGCAACATCTTTTCCAAGGGGGGTGATGAAATTTCTTTCTAAGATGATTCCACTCTAAAAAAGTTTTTCCGTGTTGTTTTGATGGTTTTGATGACTAAGGTAGGCCAAGAATAGACCATAAAAGAGTAGACCAACTTGGATACCACACCATGTTTAAAAAGTCACACTCTTCCTACCCTTAAGAGATCCTTTCCTTTCAAGAAAGTAAGGGTTATTCTGATTTGGCTCAAAATTTCAGTGAAATGAGAATCCCTAGGCTTTCCCCAAAATAGGGGAACTCCAAGGAAGGTAAAATCACGGGTGACCTCCCTTATTCCCAATTCATTGATGATGGAAACTTTACTTGGGGCTGAAATTCCCTTTACAAAGTATATAAAGGAATTATTCCAATTGATTTCCTACCCTGACACACTTTTATAGTGTGAAAGAGATCTCTTTATGTTTTTTATATTCATCCAGTGACCCTAGGAAAAGATAATGATATCATCAGTGAACAAGAGATGATAAGGAGAAAAAGTACCTATAGCTACTCATATGATAGTAACATCCCCTTTTTCCACCATGTGAAGAAATAACCTACTGAGATAATCTTCTACAATGGAAAAAATGATTGCTGAGAGGGGATCTCCCTACCTTACTCCCCTGGAACACTGGAAATATCCTTCCAAGGATCCATTTATGAGAATATAGATATGTTCCAATCCAAGAAATCCTTTTATCCATTGAATAAAAGTGTAATAGAAAACAAAACTATGGAGAAAATCACATATAAATCCCCAATCAATTGTGTCAAAAGCTTTTTTTATGTCAAGATTTAGAGCTACATCCCCCCCTCTTGTTGGTTTACGAAGAATATTCATGCATTCTGAGGCTGTAAGAAGATATTTCTGAATGTTTCTCCCTTTCAAAATAACAAATTTATTCCAATATATAATTCTGTCTGAGATACTGGAAATCATATTAGTCAAAAAATTAATGATTACCTTATGAATGGTGTTAACAAGAGAAACCGGTCTGAATTGGGTACCGTCACTAGCATTATCCATATTTGGAATTAAGGCAATAATTTGGGCATTAAACCCCTACATGAAGGAACCACATTTGAAAAAATTACTGACCATATTGGAAACCTCTTTCTGAACAACGTCCTAATAAAATTAAAAGAAGTGGTTCGTTAAACCATTCAGTCTAGGAGATCTCTCTTTTTTGAGACCAAAGATAACTGCCTTGATTTATAAATCCAAGGGGATAGAGATAAGAAAAGAGTTGTCTTATTCAGTGACCATCCTGGGAATAATTCTTTCCCTGATTTTTGAGATTTTTTGGGGTCCATTGAAGAGAATTAAATAAAAATACACAATGTGGTTGGAAACAGCCTACCTTTCATCAAGAATTCAATCTCCATCCTTAATTAGATAAAGTAGAATGTTGGCCCTTCTTGTTGAAATTGGGTTCCCTGGACCCAACTTGTGTTGTACTTTTATTACCACTACATGTATATAGTCTGTTATATATAAATGTGTTTATCTTTTCATAATAGTGTATATAATTCTGCATCCACTTTGACTATGGAAATGTTCTTATATTACATGTCATATCAAAGGGTTATAGTAGATCCTAGGCTATAATGAGAACCCTGATATTCCATGACAGTAAGCTTAAAGTAATTTCCTATAGTCCAGTTAAATCATTCTCAAGGGACACAAATGATGTGCAACTATCAGGTGCTCGGGATCATAAGCATTGAGATTTCTTCTCACAAAGTTCACACTTGATGATCTATAGTAGTTGAGATCATGAAGACTGTCCTGTATAATAGGAACACCACATGTTTCAGGTTTCATTGGTTGTTCCTATCTATGGACACGTGTAATGGTCTCCATACTTAATATCATTATCAATGTATGTCATTTAATTGCATACTTTTATGCAAGGTGAAACCATGGGGATGAAGTCATGGCGAGGTAGTTTGTGTTGGGTACGTCATTGGTGACTTCAAATTAATTAAATAATCAAGATAGGATTTTTCACTTCCAAGTTAAGGAATAGATATCTCAAGCTTGGTTGATTTGGATGGTAGCACCTTCATTAAATCCATGGCCATGGTAGTGGAAGTTTAGACCATCCGAACAGATCAACAAATAAAATAAAGCAAGATAAAGTATGATGACACTAGTGTGTATTATGATTTATTGAGATATCAATGATAAAGATATTATATTACACAAACCATGTCCTTAGTAAGGTAGTCTTTGCTTTTAATTTACCTTATCTCTATAGGGGCCTCGATGGGTTGCTAAACCCCTCTCTTGGTCACTGAATATTATTCATTACTATTGAGATAAGGGCTTAGAGGGTCACAC
Source organism: Viscum album (assembly GCA_963277665.1). Lineage (NCBI taxonomy): Eukaryota > Viridiplantae > Streptophyta > Magnoliopsida > Santalales > Viscaceae > Viscum > Viscum album. The sequence goes on from OY728161.1 coordinate 1,303,039,518, forward strand.
TCTATAACGCTTTGAGAATATTCCCTATTATGTAGAATAAGAATATAGAACTTGGTGGGTCCTATCATGGGGTCCGAGTATTATCCAAGTTCTATAGATCACCAAGTAATAAATAAATTCTTTAATTATTAAAGTTTGTAATAATTTTTTGAATTTATTTATAACATGTATTTACAAGTAATTAAGTAAATACAAAGATAAAATATTATTCGAACATATTTAAATATCATAGGTTTGTTTAATATTTTCAGGAGACGTGAGTTGAGTTAAAGACTCAAGTTTATCACGTAATATATATTTAATATATATATTATAGTTAGTGATAAAATTATAAATATTATTTATGGAATAATTTAATTTAGAATAAATAAATATTTATAATATTTATACTATGAATATCTATTACACGGGGGTCGGGAACCCATACCGGGTATTTTAGATATTCCCTATATAAGTAAGAGAGAGGCTCTTCCCATGTAACTATTCATGCATTAGAATTGAGAGCCTATATCTCTTCCTGAATTCTAGAGAGATATTCTCTCAAGTAAGCAAGATCTTCAAGTTACTTCTTCTTGGATCAAAGACTCTTCATTTCGGTGATCATCGTTGCGTCAAAGTGTCATCGGTGTACTGTGCTAGCCCTCAGATTCTAAAGAATGACATGCAAGCATATTTAAGAGGCATATGTGGACAATATAGAGGGTTTCAACATTGGATTATTCAAGCAACAGTCACTGACATCTTGCGACAGACTCACACATGTAAAATCTGAACAAGATACATTTTCAAATTTTATATTGTGCTCTGTTAAATACATGTGTGGTCCTCAGACCGTACTAGGATAAGATCGCCAGAGTCGACATTATTACATCACTCCGATGATGCAAAAAAATTAACTTCTTGTCCCATAGACTTTCGCTACCTGTCTCGGTACCTAACAGTGGTATCAGAGGGACGCATGGTTTCTTAGAGTCAAAGAAAAATTAAATTGCATTAAATTTATTTATGGGGTATTAAATTGGTTCCAATGGATCCAAACGTACATCAATATGTTTCTGAATGGCCAAGTTATTACCATTTCAAAATTTTAATTGGATCAATGTCATTGGTATTAATTTCGTTAGGTTATTATTTTTTAAGAACATGTTTTTAATTTATTTATGTGTTCTTCAAAGTACCAAAATCTGGCCACATTTTCACTGGAATCCAGTCGCCAGAATTTTTCTGGTGGGATTTTTTTAGGAGATAAATAAAATATATTATAATATAATATTATTTTATTTTTCTCAATTTATAAAAAAGGAAGTACTTTAGACTTTGGTTCAATTCATATCTTTTTTTAAAAAGGTATTTAGACTTTAGAAATTTCAAAAAAAAGGTAGAGACCATGACCCCAATTGGGTCTTCTTCCTTTAGAAAAAGGGATGGGGTGTGTTTTGTCAAAAGACAAAAACTTTTAATAGAAAAAGGGGAAAGAAGAAGACCCCATCGAGTATTCTTCCACACTGATCATGCCGCATACCACCCCTTGAACCCTAGAGATCCTCTCTCCCTTCTCCCCTTGTGGTCAGACTAGCAGTTCTCGTACCCTCCTTCTCCTGTTGCGGCTGAGCACAGCAGAAGTGCCTTCTATCAGGTCGCCTCCCATCCTCACTGCCCCGGTCCTCCCTCCCTTAGCACCTCTCCAAAATCGGGAACCCCTCCTCCATGGTGCCTCGTCGGAGAAGCGCGTCACTGCCCCTATCCAGTAGCACCTTGCTAGAGGAGTCCACCACAGCCCATGTCCAGTCATGCCTCACTGAAAGACATTGTCGTCACGGGGGTGTTGCAGGACCATACAGACAAGCCACAATCATGCTGCAGTCACATTGTGGTCACACTGCGGTCACGCCGTAGTCTCTCTGTGGTCTCACCGCAGTCTCAACGTAGTCACACTATAGTGACATCATGGTCACGCTATGGTCACACTGTGATTTGGCCCCACTCTAGTAAAACACCCTCGTGGAAGTTTGTAGTCATACTGGACTCCTTCTTCGGCTGGAGGTAACCCATATAATTTGATTTAATTAATTTAGTTTTTAAAATTAAATTAATTAGAATTAATTTTGGGGTTTAATATTAAGGAGAATATTAAACATTAATTTAATTAAGATTAAAATTAAATTAATGGTTTAATTTAATTTTTTAGAATTAAAATTAAATTGATGGTTTAATGTAATTTTTGGAATTAAAATTAAATTAAATAATTGGAACTGATAAATAAATTAATTGAATTTATTTAAATTCATTTAATTTATTAGAATGCCCTCATACTATTTAAATTTATTACAGTTTAATTTTAATTGTTCTTTATTTATACTGAATGTTCTGGATCTAGTGACCGACCCATGCATTCCTAGTTTTATTTATTTAATTATTTATTCAATGTATGTGATGATTGTAATAATTAATTAGATAAATGGTGTCCTAGGAACCATCTTTTTAATTCAAATATGTATAAGGGCATGCGTGTCAAATGCACCAGTTGTATTTTGTACCCCTAGACCCAATCACATGTGTGTGAGTATATTTCTTAAAAAGAAGCATGGTCATATTCCAAGATGTAGATGCTACAAAGTTGAGGTGGAAATCCAGATGGGAGCCGAGCACTATGAACTGTGGGAAAGCTCTGATATGAGTCAGGTTTTGACTCAGGTATGAAAGCCCCTAGGTCATGACTGATTTGATATGGATCGATCATAGTTTAATGCTCAAGACTAGTCGTATTTCATGATTTACCATTATGGATTGATTATTGTTTTATACGAGTTCGTAATTATTTCTTGATCATATAGAATAATAAACAAGATAAAAATGCATAAATATGTGACAAATGTATTTCTATTGCATGTTCAGTTGTGAGCGCGACTATCTATTTTGAACATATAAAGAGAAAAGGATTATATTCATCAATAAATATAAAAATCCCTAGAGAGATATATTAAGTATTAATGCCCCCCATTACTCAAATTTTAACAAAACTAGGTGTTTGGGGTGCTCATCATCCATAGTTGAGAGTGCCTCTTATTGCCGAGGAATTTTCATTAGAAAACCGGGTCGACTTAACTAAAGTGAGTAGTCAAGGATTATCCATAGCTATCTTGATATCACTTTAGTGGAAATATGTTGAGGTAATCGGGTTCGGATTCTAAAAGGTGGGACTTTAATCAACAATGAAAGGAACCATGATTCAAGTGGTTGGCCAGTCTAGTGCCTACCTTGAAACCCTCTAAGTAGTGGTGTATCCATATCTTGTAGAATATGAGGGATGTTTCGAGGATCCTTTCCATTAGAGTACTCAAGCGACAGAGTATTCTGAATCTAATAGTTAGGTCTATTAAGGTTCACTAAAATAGTGGAAGACATTAAAATGATATGATAATTAATTAATCATCAATATAAAAATGTAATCAAGATAAAGTACTAACTGATAATGTTTATCTGATGTAGATGTAAAATAGAAATCACCAACACCACAAGTACATTATCACTATGATCAATTCTGGATAAAGAAAATACCCTCACCGGAAATAACTTCCAAGAGTGGTACAGGTGCTTGTGCATAGTACTATGCCAAGAAAGGAAATTATATGTGATGAAATCCTCAGTTCCTACTGAGCCTCCTCATGGAGAAATTAAGGCAGAAAAAGATAAATGGAAAAATCATGTAGAGGATGCACCTGATGTTCAATGCATCATGTTGTCATCCATGTCCAACCAATTTCAAAAAATGCATGAAGATGAGTATTCCTACAAGATGCTTTCACATCTCTAAGAATTATATCAGGATAGGTCTAGGCAAGAAAGGTATGAGATCTCGAGTGCCCTATATAAGTGCAGGGTAGAAGAAGGGAACCAAGTCGGTCCTAATATACTCAAGATGATTGGGTATATTAAGAGGCTTTAAGCCATTAGGTTCAAATTGAACTAATAACTAGAATTGGATCTCATTCTTACCTCTTTACTTCCAAGCTTCTTGACTTTCATTTTGAATTATAAAATGAATGATATGAAAAAATAACTCCCGGACCTTTTGGATTTAGTTCTCCAAGCTGACAAGGATATGAAAAATACCAATTCATCTATTTTTTTGGTGAACAAAAGAAACAAGGTAAATTCAAAGGGTTCTAAGACCAAGTCAAGGCCAAATACACCAATGCATCTTCTTGAAAAGAAGCCAAAGATTCAAAGTTAGAGTAATGAGAAGGAAGATGTCTGTTTTGGATGTGGCAAGAAAGGCCATTGGAAGAAGAATTGTAGATCTGAGAAGAAGAAGCAAACTGAGGATTCTACTTTAGGTATTTTTACCATTTAATGCAATATATCTTTATCTACAAGTAGGGTATTGGATACAACATTTAGCTCACACATTTTTATTCATATATAGGAACCAAGTAGGTTAAAGAATATTTCAAAAGGCGAAGTGGATCTTCGAGCTACAAATGGTGAAAGTTTGGCAGCCTTGGTAGTGGGAAACTATCACTTAACCTTGCCAATTTCTTTGGTTCTAGTTTTAAAAAATTGTTATTATGTACCTTCTGTAACTAGGAACATTATCTCTGTGTTGAGTTTAGACACTTTGGGATTTTATTTCATGTTTGGTAGTAAAATGTTGTCTATTTTATAGGGATAACATCTATTATGGTATGGCACATCTTAACAATGGTTTATACATGCTAGAACTCGAGAACCCCATAATGCCAATCAATGAAAAAACCACCCAACATGACTCATATAACACTCGCCTATGGAACTTCAAGATAGTTCATGTAAATGAGAATCAATTAAAAATATTACATCAAGAATGGTATTTATACTTAGTACAGTTAGAACCCTTGGATGTATGTCAAGCTTGTTTACAAGGAAAAATGACCAAAGAACCTTTCTCAGGAAGGGAGAAAGATCCAATACAGTACTAGAATTAATACATACTGATGTATGTGGTCCATTTCCAATAGAATAAAGGGGTGGTTTTTCATACTTCATTACTTAACCGATGACTATAGTAGGTATGTCTATTTCTAATTAATGTGGTATAAATCTGATTCCTTTCAGATATTTAAGGAATACCAAAATGAAGTAGAAAACCAACTTGTTAATAAGATAAAATCACTCTATTCAGACTGAGGTGGAGAATATCTTAACCAAGATTTCATTGATCACTTGAAGGAGTGTGGGATAGTATCCCAACTCACCCCTCCTTATACACCACAATGGAATGGTGTTAGTGAAAGGAGTAATAAGACCTTTCTTGACATGGTTAGATCAATGATGAGTCATGCAACTCTTCCATTATCCTTTTGGGGATGTGTTTTACTGACAGAAGAATATACCCTTAACCGAGTACCAACTAAAGTTGCAGATGGGATTCCATATAAGTTATGGTATGGGAAGAAACCTAGTCTGACACACATACATGTAAGGGGGTGCGAGAAATTTTTCAAGACTTTACCAAGTGAAAATTTAGTATCTATAAGCACAAAGTGCATCTTTATAGGCTATCATAAGGAAACAAAAGGATATTACCTATATAACTCTTTAGATATAAAAGTTTTTGTGGAAAGACATTCCATATTTCTAGAAAGGGAACACATTTATAATGAAAATAGTGGGAGAAAGATCGAATTTGATGAAGCTAATGCTCCAAATACACAAGATTTGGTACATGAAAAATTTCTACAAGAGAAAGTAGAAGAAGAAGTTGTTCTTGAGACACAAATACTGCATTGGTCAACACAAGAGGTTAGAGAACGAGAGCATTATGATTTTCTTGTCATCGAGTCAGGTGAAACATTAGTCCTTGAGGATGATGAGCCTCTAACCTACAAGTAAGCTGTAGAAGTAAAAGAAGCTGCTAAATGGAAATAATCCATGAATTCTGAGATGGTGTCCATGTACCAAAATCAAGTTTGGATTTTGGTAGACCCTCTAGTTGATGTAAATCCCATTGGATGCAAATGGGTATTCAAAAAGAAGCTGGAAATGGATGGTGAGGTTAATACCTTTAAAGCAAGACTGGTTGCAAAGGGTATCAGGCAATGTCAAGGCATCGACTATGATGAAAGCTTATCACTAGTAGCAGTGCTTAAATCCATCAGAATATTGCTTACAATAGCATCCTTTCATGATTATGAAATTTGAAAAATGGATGTCAAAACTGCTTTTCTAAATGGGAAGTTGGTTGAAGACGTCAATATGACTTAACCCGAAGGGTTTGTAAAGTAAAAGAATACCAATAAAGTATGAAAAATGCAAAGATCCATTTATGGATTGAAGCAGTAATCATGGTCATGGATTGTTCATTTTAATGAGGCCATAAGAGAATTTGGTTTTGTCAAAAACAAAAGTGAGCCTTGTGTCTATAAAAATGTTGAAGGGAATTCCATGATTTTCCTATTGTTATATGTTGATGACATATTAATTATGGGAAATTAGGTGCAAGTCTTACAGTCAGTTAAGACTTGGTTAAATGAATTCTTCTTCATAAAAGACTTGGATGAAGCAGCCTACATTCTAGGGATCAAGATATATCAAGATAGATCTCAAAGGATACTTGGGATAAGTCAAAGTACATATATTGACAAGGTACTCAAAAGGTAAAATATGGAATAATCAAAGAGAGGATTGTTGCCTATGTCACATGGTATTAATATCTCTAAGAAAATGTGTCCATAAACATAGGAGGATATTAATAGAATGAGTAGAATCCCTTATTATTCATCAGTGGGTTCTATCATATATTTCATGCTATGTACTAGGTTTGATATCACCCTTGCTTTAAGCGTGGTGGATAGATATCGAGCCAATATAGGAGAGATGCATTGGGAAGCTGTTAAAACTATCCTAAAGTACTTGAGGCTTACAAAGGATATGTTCTTGGTGTATGGAGGAGAAGAGTAAATAGTAGTGATAGGATAAATTAATGTTAGTTTCTAGATAGATCATGATGATCTGAAGTCGTATTCAGGCTACATATTTTGACTTAATGGTGGTGCTATGAGTTAGAGAATCTTGAAGAAAGATATGGTTACAGATTCTATAGTAGAGTTCATCCGATGTAGCAAAGGAAGTAGTCTGGATATACAACTTTATCTTAGACATTGGCATTATACCTAGCAGTGCAGACCCTAATCTAGTATATTATGATAATACTGTTGTAGTGGTTCTTTCCAAGGAGCCTAGGTCTCACCAAAGGAAAAAAAGCATATTCTTCAGAAATTTCATCTATTGAGGTATTTTACTCAAATAGGTGAAGTCGCAGTTATCAGAGTAGCCACAGAGGACAGCGTGGAAGACCCCCTGACTGAAGCCATTTCTCAGCAGAAGCATGATTCTCATGTGAGAGCTAGCGGATTGAGACTTGTTATCAGTTGGATCTAGTGCAAGTGGTAGTGTTGAAAGTGGGTTCCCTAGAACCAACTTGTGTTGTACTTTGATTACCACTACATTTATATAATTTTTATATATACATTTCTTTATCTTTCCATAATAGTGTAGATACGTATTCATCAAATTTGGTTGTGGAAATGTCCTTAGATTACATGTCGTATCAAAGGGTTATAGAAGATCCCATGCTATAATTAGAACCCTGATATTCCATGATAGTAATCTTAAAGTAATTTCCAATAGTCCAGTTACATATTTCTTAAAGGACACAGATGATTTGTGACTATCAGGTGATGGGGAATCATAAGCATTGAGACTTCTTCTCATGAAGTTCGCACTTGATGATCTCTAGTATTTGAGATCATGAGGACTAACCCACAGAATAGGAACACCACATGTTTCATGTGTCATTTTTTGTTCTTATCTACAGACATGTGTAATTGTCTCTAGACTTGAGATCATTATCAATGTATGTTATTTAATTGCGCACTTTGATGCAAGGTGAAAACCATGGAGATGAAGTTGTGGAGAGGTAGTTTTTGTTGGGTATGTCATTAGTGACATGACATTGATTGAATGATCAAGATAGGATTTTTCACTTCTGAGTTGAGGAAGATATATCTCAGGCCTGGTTGATTAGGATGGTAGCACCTTCATTAAATCCATGGCCATAGTAGTGGAAGGTAAGACCGTCCTGACAGATCAACAAATAAAATAAAGAAAGATAAAAGATGATGACACTAGTGTGGATTTTTCTTTATTGAGATATCGATGATAAAGATATTATAATACAAAGATCATGTTCATAGAAAGTTAGTCATTACTTTGACTTTACCTTATCTCTATAGGGGCCTCGATGGGTTATTATACCCCACTATTGTTCAGTGAATGTTATTCACTACTATTGAGATAAAGGCCTAGAGGGTCACACACTATAGTCCTATGAGAATCTACCTTATTCTGTAGAATAATAATATAGAACTTGGTGGGCCACACAATGGGGTCCGAGTATTATTCAAGTTCTATATATCACCATGTAATAAATAAATTCTTTATTTATTCAAGTTTGGAATAATTTTTTGAATTTATTTATAACATGTATTTACAAGTGATTAAGTAAATACAAAGATAAAATATTATTCGAATGAATTTAAATATCCCAGGTTCATTTAATATTTTTAGGAGATGTGATTAGAGTTAAAGACTCAATTTTATCACATAATATATATTTAATATATATATTGAAGTTAGTGATAAAATTATAAATATTATTTATGGCATAATTTAATTTGTCATAAATAAATATTATAATACTTATACTATGAATATATATTACACAGGGGCTAGGAACTCATACCAGGTATTTTAGATATTCCCTATATAAGTAAAAGAGAGGCTCTTCCCATGTAACTATTCATGTGTTAGAATTGAGAGCCACTCTCTCCTCCTGAATTCTAGAGAGAGATTCTCTCAAGAAAACTAGATCTTCAAGTTCCTTCTTCTTGGATCAAAGACTCTTGCTTGTGGTGATCGTCGTTGTGTCAAAGTGGTCATCGGTGTAATACGCTAGCACCTAGATTTCGATGAATGACATGGGAGCAGATTTAAGAGGCATGTGTGGATGATTTATAGGGCTTCGACATTGGAGCCTTAGAGCAACGGTCACCGGCATCTTATAACGGACTTACACACATCAGATCCAAAAAAGGTACATATTCTAATTTTATTTTGTTCTCTGTTAAATCCACATGTGGTCCTCTGACCGTATTAGGATAATATCGCCAAAGTCGATGTGGTTACATCGCTCTGGTGATGCAAAAAAATTAATTTCCTGACCCATTGACTTTCGATACCCATCTCAGTACGTAAAACTTATGACCCACTGAAGGGAATTGAAAAATTTAGTGTTTATATCTCCATCATTGATCCACCTGATTTTGAATGTATCCCTTCTTATATTGTCTCTGAGCCTAATGAGATTCTATATTTTGGAAGACATTTCAACTTCTTGGGTAGTTTCATCAGAAAAATCATTCCTAGTGATATCTTCTTGTACTTCATGCAAGGAGAGTTTCATAGCCTCTATCTCTTCATCTAGTAAGCTAAAACGTTTTTTACTCTACTTCAACCTTATTTTCAGCATTTTGAGTTTTGAGATGCAAATGAGAGGGTTGATATTGGATCCATTTGATCCCCAAGTTTCCTAAATAATCTTTGAGCAATTTGGAAGATCAGTCCATGCATTATTAAACCTGAAATGAATGGGATGCCTCCCCATGTTATCTATAATACTCACCAATATTGGGTGGTTATTAGAGTTATGTTTGGCTATTGTGACATAAGATATTGTTCTCTAGTTTCTAAGAGTGACATCATTCACAAAAGCTCGATCAATATGACTTTCTCTCATACCACTTAGGTACCTTCTGTTCCAGGTGCATGTCACTCCATTGAGATTGATATCTGTATTTTTAGATACCTCAACACATGTTATAAAATCCTTGATAGACACACCACAATTAATAGGACCAATTTTTTCATTTGCATAGAGTATAGAATTAAAATCCCCAGTAATCAACCAAGAATCAGCAATCCCCTTGGACAGATCCTTTATTTCCATCCATAGTTTTCTTCTATCAATGTAACTGGTTGAAGCATAAAAAATTGAGTATAAATTTTTTCCCCAAACATACTGTAGATACAAGTGATGATTTTCTCCTCAATTTGAACAAAAACAGGGTCCTCCAAGCATCTTCTAACCAGTAACCATAATCTGTCTAGATTTGAGGTCGACTGTGAACTGGCTAGAAGTGAATAACCACCCATCACAAAGTAAAGACCATAGCTAGAAAAAAATTCTTTGGCTCAAAGAGGCCAATTATGTTAGGTTTATACCTACCTATAAGGATCCTGAGGTAACCTTTTGTGCCAGGTTTTGATATTCCCTGGTAGTTCCAGAAGAGGATCTTCATTTTGGCTTCTGTTTGGGGGTAAATCCCCCTGTTTCTTTTTTCTCCATTTACCGCACTCTTTTTGAATTTATAAAAGGGTTTTTTTCAAGTTGTTATGAGAATATTTATCCCCTTTATGACTCTTATCAGGATTATTTTGATCTGTTACTAAGTCACCCTCTTTCAGATCCTTTATAGGTGTGATGCACGGCTCACAGTCATCCATCAGTTGCTCAGTTTGGTCTCTTGAATCCATCCCAGTCCCCATGAGTAGCTTTAATCCTATTTGAGAAATAATCAAGGATGTATCATTTTAAAGGACATCACTCAGATCCTTAGATATAATATCAATTAAAAAATCCTCAGTTTTTATACGAGTAGAAATGGAAAAAATGTCCAAATACATTTTCCAGAAAACTTTTGTTTGATCACATTGAGTTCTCATAGCATCTACAACCTATATTATCACATTGGTTCCATTAGAAATGTCTTTCTTATTTCCTTTTTCTTGCCTTTTCATGTTGTTTCCGTCATAACCATCCTTCTTATGCTCTTCCTCTACCAAAACTTCCCATGATGTACTAGCCCTGGAGTTCTTTTTCCATTTCAACTTTTTATGTTTCTCACATTCATTATTTATCCTATCCACAACATCATCAATATTCTATTTTGAGACCTCTTTCTATTCCTTTCTAGTTTTTTGAAGTTGTACCATCTTCTGAACAAATCTACACTACTGTAGAGTGTGGCCAACCATTTTGTAGTGATTACAGAACCAAGGGAGATTCTTGAATTCAAAGTTTACCTCTATATGATACTCATTTGCAACTAGTGATATGAGATCCATTGGAGGAACATCCATATTAATCTCAATCAGAACCCTTTCATAAAATATGATTTACCCATTCAAAGTCCTTTGATCAATCTTTAGAGGTGTTTCAATTCTGGACACCAAATAATTTAGAATTTTGGGGTGCTAGTAGACCCAGGAAACCCCATGTAACCTGGACCAAAACTGTGCAAAGGAATTCCTTTGAGTGAAGGGATTAAAATTGGGATCCCATTCTGACAACCTAAGAAATCCTAGTTTGAGATTAAGGTTTCCAAATTTCCAAGATGCATCATACTATGTTTAGAAAAATATATCCTTCTAATGCATAAATTTGGTTTCATTCTTAGCTTGTGCCTATAAAATAATTTTTATGAATGTAAAAAAAATTGATTAAATATATAATATATAAGTTTCAATAATATTATTCATTCATTCTAGTTTAATGGCTTGGTTATAATGGCTGTTTTAAAATAATTATATTTAATTGTATATCATTATTCATTTAAGATTAGTGATTTATGAAACCTATGCTATTTAAGAAATTAAAAAAGATGTATATAATAAAATATTGGGGTGTTATATTCTCTCATCCTTTAATAAATTGTTTTCCCACAATTTGAAAATCTACTTCTAAAATAAAAGATTGATACTTTAAAAAAATTGTGGGAAACCCACATTAGAAACAATGTTAATAAAATATAATATTAATAAAAGTGAAAGTAAAATTCAGAAGTTACCAAAAAACTAGGTATTCGAATAGGATAACATTAGTTAAATATGAAAATATGGACACAGAAGAATAATCTAACCATCAAGTTTTGATGGAGAGTGATAGAGAATATGGTCATTAGACAGTTAACTATCACAAATCCATAAATTTATGATCAGTTAAAAGACATTTTATTTCTTAGAAAGAAAATTAAAAAGGAAAATTTTTTTGTTCCAAAACTTTTTCCCTAGTGTTAAGGGATTATTATAATATTCAATAATATTATTTATTCTTGTCATTTTAATGGCTAGGTTATAATGGTCATTTTAAAATAATGATATTTAATTGTATATAATTGTTCATTTAAACTTGATGTTGTGTGAAACCTATGCTATTGAATAAATTAAAAAAGATACATAAAATAAAATCTTGGGGTGTTACATTATCCACTTATTCAAGAAATTGAATCCTCACTATCTGAAAGATTAATATGTTTTAGAAAGGGTGAAGAATTCAAAAATACCCTAATAATACCTTCCATGTATAGAATAGTAGTAAAGATGAGAATACATGATGTGTTCGTATACAAACCATGATTCTCAGAATAAATAGGGAATAATAGAGGTGTGAGATTCCTCATACAGTTTTTTTCAGGTATCTTGGATGTTGATAAAGGTTTTGAAATCATCTGAGCATGATTTTAGGATTATCATTGAAATTAAATCCTCTGGAAGAGAGAGAAGAGTTTTTCATGATCTTTCTCCTTCCATTTTGAGTTTGTTACTCAACTGAAAATAAAATTTAAGGAATAAATGTTTTACTAAAATAATATAATTAGAAAACTTAATTTATTCTTAACTAAACTTCATATACGCTATTTCTAAATAATGGAATATACTAGATTAGCTCATAAAATTATGAATCATAATGTATAATTTCGAACTAGAAAAACACTAAACATAAATTGAAAATTTATTCATAGATAATCTCATAATAATAAACTTGGTTTCTTTGGGTACATTTTTACTTTTAAATCCTTCATAATGGTTTTTAAAGAGAATGTGAATTATCCTAAGCATATCCCCTGGGAGTTTCAAACCAGGTGCACAGTAAGGCTCATTGTCATGTACCAGGTTATACTAAGTCAAACCTAAGACACCTTGTTAGATTTTTTACCCCTAGGTACATCTGTTCCAGAACCACGTCCACTTAAAGTATCCAGATAGGGATTTATTTCTAGGAAGACCCACATAATCTCTACCTTACCAAAATTATAGGATGTTATTTTATGCCTATCCTTAAATTCTATCGTAGGGTTATATTCCCCAAAATATGTTTTCTAAATCTAGTTTTAAAGGTTTCTACTAAAATTCCTCTAATACCAACTGTAACAATCTGAACCCTAGTATCCCAGAGTCATTGGTTGTTTGATTATAATGGAATAGATACAAGAGATCACATCACCAAGGATCGATTAGTTTAGTAGTCTTGAATAACTAGATATATACATGGTTCCCTTATTACATTAGTAAATAACACAGAACATAAAAAAAGAAAATAAACTACTTATTTTCACTTATTCAAAGATTTCATATTAACAACTTGGAGAAGGGAAAAATAAAAGGTTGAGATCAAATGTTCAGTAAGGGTTATATGAGACAATTATAAATAAAGCAAAGTCAATAAATCATAGACATTTTTGCAAGGTCAATAATATGAAAAACACATACCATTAGTACAATGAGAATGAAAATGAAACCATAGGTTTTTTCATAATGAAAAACTCATGGAAAATAATAACTGAATACTAAATGAAGAAATGCTTATTTATTGGATTTCATGTATCTGGCACATGAACCATTATACCATCAAGACAGTTTAAGTATGTGGGTAAAAAACGATCTGATTCTTTTTGGAAATAAACACGAATAGTTTGCCACCCAATATTTTTTCTCTTGAGACCTTTAAATGCATCGAGTTGGTATATATATAACCAGGTCCCACCCATCACTACAAGTCAAAATCATTCTTTATACATAGATTCAATTCATGACTTCTCAAGATATCTGTATTGAGTAAAGGATATGGATTCATCAATATTTTCCCAATTAAAACAACATTCAAAGAAAACCCCATATATAAAAATGGTATATGGATAAATCAATAATAATATCCATGATACAATAAATATGGATATTTAATGAAATATTCAATTAATGGTGATAACAAATGAAAGGGAAGTGTACATACACCACACACAAGGAATAAGTGGTGAATAAGGCATAACCAAAGGGAATATCATAATGTTTTCCATGAAATAATAGATGTAAATCATAATTGAACATCAATAATGGAAAACAGACATAGATAATGATAAATTAAGTCCAACTATAGTGAAAACATGCAAAAGGAGTGTTTAAGAAACTTTAGAAATGAGCATCTTTAGTGTGGTATAAGGGAAAATACTAAAGATAATTTAAAATGGAAAAATTCATAATTATTTATTTAAAATAAGAAATTAACAAAGAAAATTTTTCATGATAAAATGATAGATTTTATAAAAATATTTTCAGCTTAAAATAGATTATGGATTGTACTTGAAAATGGGTATGAAATTGGGAAGTTCCCTTTAATCAGGCTTGCTTATCAGGATGAATTGAAAAGGGATCCCTATAAAACATGTATTTACCATAAAAGAAAGAATAATTGATTTAGGTATATATATTTGTAACATAAAAACATAATTTAGTATGATTACATAAAAATAATTAATAATTGCATTGGGGTAAAGAGAGATAAAGCGTAACCTAAATAAAAAATGGAGGTTCGGGGAGAATCCCTTACCTTATGTCTGAAAGTGTTATGCACTTGCACATAATGTCCTGGATAATGAAATTAGATTTATTAATAATTTAATTAAGAACCTATAAAACATATATTTGATTTATTATAATTTTATTAAGTTCATTTATGGACATTTTGATGATTTATAAGATTCATTTTCGTCATTTGGGAGTGTTCGTTTCTATGGTTTTCATGATTGGTTCACTTGTATACATGTATGGAAGTTAATGTAAAAATGGGATTTATTCTCTAGAATTGAAATTATATGTTATTAATGGAATTATAGAAAACAAAATGGTATTATATATCATTTTTTTTATACATGAGGATGATTCATTAGATAAAACATTAATGATGAACATTAGTTTATTTTGGTGAATTTTCGATTATCACAAACTAGTTTT
Source organism: Viscum album (assembly GCA_963277665.1). Lineage (NCBI taxonomy): Eukaryota > Viridiplantae > Streptophyta > Magnoliopsida > Santalales > Viscaceae > Viscum > Viscum album. The sequence goes on from OY728161.1 coordinate 1,303,054,683, forward strand.
GTTTAATTAGTTAATATTATGTATATATACTAGTTACAGAACATTATATGACTTATAATATATATAATAAAATCTTATTTAAACATAAAAATGGTTTTATGATTATCCTTTAAGGCGGTAATGGAAAACGAAAATGCATCACCATGAGGTGGTAAATCGACACATCATAGATGATATTTTCATTTTTAGAATAAAAGGTGGAGAAGAAGGGGTTTGATGATAGATTTTACATTAACATAATAACATTAAAATATATATAAGATAATTAAGTTATCATTCATGTTCGGATATAGAATTTGAGGGAATGATAATAAAATAAATGAAATTGAAATAAGCACATGAGCCTTAGCCCGGTTGGTAAGGACTTTGTAAGTGCATCCAAGCGACCAGGGTTCAAATCCAGGCGGAGGTAGAATTTTCGGGTACTGTAGAAGCACTGTAACAGGTACTGTAGTAGTACTGTAGCAGGTACTGTAGCATGAACTGTGTAGTACTGTAACAGGTACTGTAGCAGGAACTATAGCAGGTACTGTTTGGCACTGTAGCAGCTGAGAATATGCCCCCGTTTGGGCCTTTGGGCCCCCAATTTGGTCCTTGAGTCCTGTAAGGCCTTCGAGCCACCCAGGCCTTCGGGTCAATAAGGGCTTTGAGCCACCTCAAGGCCTTCGGGCCACCTTAAGTGCAGATGAAAACCAGACAACCTACAAGGAGCGAGCTCTACAAGGAGGATGAGCAAGGAGCTTTCACCACAGTAGAAGCTAAACGGATTGCAAGAATGAGAGGGTATAGAACCTGCCATCGGGATAATACTGTGCATGCACGGGAATGCCTATCCGAACAGCCATGCGAAGGTGGAGAGCAGATTTCACGATGAAGATGCTGGGGAGGAGCAGTTCTAAGTAGTTAGTCTGGGTTGTATGTAATGTTTGAAGCCTACGGGCAATGAATTCCTCTAAGGCCTATGGGCCATGTAATACTTACACTTACGGGCCTTGTAAAGGTTCCACCTCACCCCTTGAAAGGTGGATTATCAAAATCAATAAAAAATTAAGGCCTTCAGGCCATTGGAGAATCAAATTGAAATAAATTGAAAGAGAAGTAGTAAGGGTTTTACCTCTTGAATTCTTCTCCTTGAGAACCTCTTTAAGGGGCTTGGGATTGGTCTTTTGGTGATAAAAAAGGATCCTAGAAATTAGTAATAGAATTATGAAGAGGATTGGGCAGTAATTAGACATGATTTAGGGCTTAAGAGGTTTGAGGGGAAGAGGTGGTGAGGGTATTTATAGTGGAGGAGAGGGGTGTTTTTTTATTATTTTATTCATTAGTTTATTATTTCGGATCAAGAAAATAAATAATTATGATTCCATGGCTAAATACAGTAAATAGATAAGGATAGTTCTAGATTATGGTACTTAAATCAGTTATGACTTGATGAATAGTGTATTTCACTTGTAGTGTATATATACCATAAATTATCATATTTCGTTATTCACAAAAAATTCAATTATTATAGAAAAATACCAAAATATCACCATATTTTTTTTTGATGTTTATAATTAAAAAATGAACTATGTTTTATGAAAATAATTTTCTCAACATGATAAATTTAATTTTTAATTAAAATCGTCATTTACTTGGAAAATAGAAATTTTAAAATTATAACTAATTTTATAACAGTTTGACAAATTAATTAAGGTCTCATAAAATTATATTATAATAATAAGAAAAACAAAATATTAATTTATGAATCTATTTTATGTAAATAAATTTTATTTTAAAACATTATATTAATTATAATATTGTAAATAAACATTGATGATTTATAAAAATACCAACACTTAATTTATTGTTTTTAATAAATTTATTAACTTATTCCATGATATAAATATACCATGTTTTCATTTATTAGATACCTAAATTTTATTTAAACTTTCATAGGTTAGGATACTATTCAAGTCATAAATAGACTATTAATATAATTAAAATGATTTCTTTATAGAAATCGAGATTTTTCACTATTCACTGTAAAATAAATATTTTCAAAAAAATATCAAAATTTCACCCTAAGATAATTTTTAAATTAATAATTTTAAAATGAATTTTATTTTGTTCAAAATAATTTTAAAAAGTTTCAAAATTTAGTTTTAAAATAAGTGCATCATTAAAAGGCAATAAAACTTCCTTTATAAAAATATAGTCTTCTAATGCGTAAAATTGGTTTCATTCTTATATTATGCCTATAAAATAATGTGGTTGAATGTAAAAACATTTGATTAAATATATAATATATAAATTTAATTAATAATATTTATTCCCACCAATTTAACAGTTTGGTTATAAGGGTTGTTTTAAAATTATAATATCTAATTCTATATCATTATTTTTTTAAGCTTGGTGTTGTGTGAAACCAATGCTGTTGAAGAAATTAAAACATATTCATACCATAAAATCTGGGGGTTTTACAAAAATACCCCATTACATTAACAACATGCTTTCAGAATCATTAAAATAAAACATGATTTATGACAACAAAATTAAAACTACACGTGTTGTATTACTATATTTCATGCTTTATCATTCTCAAACTAAACATTATTTAATTATTTAATTTATTAGGAAAACATTATTGTATACTAAAATAAGTGTAACATGATTCTACTTCCATATTTAAATATAATATATTAAACATATTGCATGCTCAAGTCTCAAATGCTATGAATTCCATAATGACCACACAAATGATTTCAACTTTAGACATTCTTCCCATAATAAAATTATTCATAACTTAACATGTGAGGAAAAGTTATTTCTACACTAAAAATATTTTATCAGTCTTGAAAAGAATAATTTCAATCATTTAAACAACTTTTATTCTTAACAAGTTACCACAAATCATGTTACAATTTTTCAAAATTTTAAAACAAAGTATATCTATATAATAAATTTCTAACACATTCAAGAAATGTATCATGGGAAGGAAGAAAACACTCAGAATTAAATTTATATTTTTATGTTCAATAACATAAATAATTCAATATAATACGTTTTTAACCATGCTAGGGATATAATCTAGATTTTATATCTTGGTAAACTTTTAGAACATTAACAATTATCACGAAGAATTCTTATGATAAATTAAAAACAGAAAGAAAAACATGATATATTAACTCGCAAGGAGACTAAAATATCCCTAAGAGTGGTTTTTAAAACAATAATTTTAGTATGGTTATATGAAATCTTCTTAATATAACATTCTTAATAGGGGTTATCAAAATTCCACATCCATTAACAACAAAACACGCAGAGCATACCTCTCTAAAAATTTTAGGATTTAGGAAAATAGGTTAGAATGTTATGAATTTTAACACTATAAATAAGATTTAATTCATAAATAATTGTGATATAATAGGAAAGGAAAAAATTAAATACTTGAAAAGGTTTCAACAAAACATCTTAGGCTAGTTAATCACTATTTTACTCTTTCATTTCAGGTTATAAGATTAGTTTAATAAAAAATAATAGTTCATTAGTAACCACAACATGGGCACAGTCAGAGAAACATGCATAAAATTTCAAGATTATTTTATTAAATTCATTAATTTCCCAAATACACATAATTCAATCATAAGTTCAATCAATCATGATGTATGTACCTCTCCTAATAATCTACCCTATAAACAAAAACACCTCACTTGGTCTTTTGGTTTTCTATGATTCCTTGCATCAAATCATGGGGGTCCTAAAAATACTATGTCAAAGATGGTCTCCCTGGCCTATTTCACTCACCAAGATCAACTTACACTATTTTCCTACCAAACATACAATCCTCATATTGCCTAACTCCAAAATTCATCATATCCCTCAACACAAGCCACTAATACCACTCTTTCACAACCCCCTCCCCCCCAAAATTACCTCTTATAGTCAAAAAATGAAGGGAGAGAGATGATAACCCTCAATTATAGCCTCTAGCAGGACATGTGTTGGCGACTAGAACCAAGGGTATAAAAATATCACAAATAGGAGGAATTACCCTATATAATATAGGATCATAAGATATGATAAATATACTGAGAACAACACCATTAAATAACCAAAATCATCCCACAAAGCAGGTATATAATGTAAATCAATACAAATAAAAGTCTCCAAATATAATACCCAAAAGTAAATACTATGCTAGTGATACACCAATAACTTAAAAGTTCCAAGATAGTAATGTCCAAAATTCTCCATGAAGTCCTCTTGGAAACCTGGAAATCATTTTATATATATGTGGGGTGAGAATATGAGAATACTAAGTAGGATATACAAAGTCTCTTATACACATGTGAAAAAATAATGCTAGTGCACCAATGGTAAGACAATAGAACTAACAACACCTAAACAGGTCAACTAACTAAACTCGTCCTCACTATGACACTCTCACTAAATAATGCATCCAATTATAATAACATAATGATAATTATATCAATAAAGGGTACCCTAAACCACTTTCTCACTAATTTTATAATCTCACAACCAACTTCATAAGTCTTAGTGATCTCATCTCTTTCATATATCACAAAAACACAATGCCTTCCTATAGCATGGTCACCGTCAAATCTCATCTCTCCTATAGAAACCTTGGCCATCACCTCACATCTCTCCCAAATACACCTAGTCCATCACATCACATCCATATCCAAAACTAGAGTTGTAGGTTATTGTGAACATGAAGTACATTAAACTCATGTCCTCCTCCTACCATGAATGAACCCCACTAAAAGCCACCTCACCATCTTTTCAAATCATCAATACAGTATAATTTTGACATTTGGCCATAACAACCCATGCATATCAACCTCACCTAGAAGAGAGAGTGAGAAAGAGGGGATATCAACCCATCCATCATCACCACCAGGATGTTTAAAAAAACACCCCATATGTGTGTTTGTGTGTGTGGATTTTGACACATGGTGCTCGAAGATGGTGGGATGTATATAGAAATCATAGGGAATATATGGATATATATAATAGTCACACACAATACAAAACTAGGGTTTTACAAAAATGGTAGAAACCAACTCTCAATGTTAACCACTTCCACAACTACCTCTAAATTCACAACACCGCACAAAAATCCACAAGCCACGTTTCACATTTCAATGTTTTTCTTTATAAAGTCATGATAATTTATAAAATTCCATTTACCAACCAATTCCAAACAAACATCCCATTTACTTTACATTAATCATCAACCATATTTATCCACACATATCTCTTCAAAACAAGAGTTTATTTATCATTCCAATATATTTTCCAAACCAACCCATTCACTTCATTATTTCATCCCTTTCATTTCACATTAATCAACAACCGTATTAACCACACTTTCCTTTTTCATTTAAATCATTCATTATCCACTCCAACCCATTTCATTACAATTTAACATTATCATTTATTTCCATTACCACCCAAGACTATATCACAACACAGCCCATTCCCATCTCATACACCTCATAACACAACCACACATTACTGCCCCATAACATTGTCACACCTCACTACCCCATAGCACAGTCACACCTCACCCACCCATAGCCCCCATATCAAAACTGAACATCACCACCCCACAACATGGCCACAACAAAACACATCACATAAATATAACATTTTTCATATTTAGGATAAATGGTATTTCATCACATTCTACTTATTTATTTAAGGTAATTCTCACACAAGCCATAAATCTTGGGGAAACCATTTTATTAACCAAATATAAGTGATTAACCAATTCCATTTAAAGTGATTCCAAAAAATCACACCAATAAAGGTTCCACAACATATATCAAATCGGCACAAAAAAAGGCTCCCAATATCCATGATATTTAGTGGGCCATCAAGCTCGTATTATCTCAATATCAAAATAATAAGAAAACACTATAAAAACATGTGATTCAAATCCTTTTACCCTTTAATTTAAATTAAACTTGTTATTTATCTTTATTAGTCCTGATATACTAATTCCCAAAGATAAAAAAATATATATCCCCTCCTACATGTATACTAGGTGAGAAATAAAGGATCCCATACCTCGATTTGTGAACCCAACTAGGATTAGAAATGACATTTGTAAGGCCCGACATGAAGGTGAGGGGAAAACCCTAACAACTAGGAATTTCTATGAGATGAAAAATGGTTCAAATAAATCACCTACCTCATAGCTAGATATTAATCAATCACAAAAGTGATGTTAAATGAAAATATAATCATTTGATCATTCTTTAATAATTTATACACAAATAATGGATTTAATTCAATCTAGAAAAAGAACCTAAATGCCTATGTAAACAAACTAGGATATTAACTTATTATCATCAAAATGAATCTAATGGAACTAACAGTGCATAAATCTAATTAGTATTAAGGGAGATATGGTAGAGAGAAGTTAAATAATTTAGGGTGTTTTATTTACCTATTTTTTTCAATAATTTTTATAATTTAGTCCAATTATTTTAATTATAAAATCCCATTAAATTTATAAGATGATTTATCATTAATGTAACATGTTTTTTACTCTTTTAAAACTTATCAAGTTTTGTTTAAACATCCTTTTTTTGAGATTATTTGATGTAGTGTTTTAAAAAATGTTTTATCAATTTTTTAACGTTTTCAAATGAAAAACTTTTTTAACTCAATTTTTTAATCCAAACCCATACTTTTAACCCCAAGATTTTCTTCCCTTTTTTAAACAATTTATCTCTCCTAACAATTAAAATACCACACTTTATTTTTTAATGCCTCAAGCCTCTCTCTCTTTCCACTTCAATGTCGCATCTCCTATCAACCTTCCATTTTAATTTTCTTCATTTATTTATTTTATATGTTTTTTTAATTTCATTTATTCTCACTTCTATTTTTTTAAATTCTGTATATAATTACAACAGATATATATATATATATAACATACACCAAACCATATATATATAGTGATATATATATATATAATTTACACACACGCACATAGATATATGTGTGTGTGTGTGTAAAAATTTACACACACGCATAATATGTAACTGTGCAATACACACATGTGTATTAATATAACAATGTAGTTTGTATATATATATATATATATAAAACATTCATAACACAAACATTTTGAAATTTTTAATTACAACATGATGGATATAAATATATATATTTACACATGTGGGTAATTTGTTGTATAATGTTTAATATATCACACCTAATTAAAATTTTGAAAAACATATTTAAATTCAATAATATTGAATTGATTAAAATTAATTAAATCTTCCTAAATTAAATTAATTTAAAAAAACATCCAAAATAAATTCAAAACATTAAAATTACTATTAATAAATTACCAAATCTATTTTAAATTGCTTTTAAATTTTCCAAAAATTCCTGAACCTTATAATCATCAAGAAACACAAAAGAATGAAAAAGGAAGACTTGAGAATATTCCAATCCTTTTTATTGGATACCTATCTAAAAATTCTCATCCTTGATAATTAAAACAAAACTATAAAGAAAAAATAATGGTGGTCCAAACATCCAACCCATGAGATACCTCTAAAGGTTATTGATATATTTAGAACACAACAACACCCAGGAAAAGAATTCTGAAGCTGCATAGCACTTTAAATGATATCTTAGGGGAGATAGCTCTCAAATATGAGTAAGAACATTAATAAATTATTTCATAAAGGGAAGAAATATATCTCATATATTAACATGAGATCAAATAATTTGTCCCAACAAAACTAGATTTAAATAACTTAGAATATTGACCATGAATTTATGACTCTCATTCCCAAGAAAGGTCACACAAATAACCAAAACTAAAGCAGAAAGAAATAAAATATCAATAAATTAAGGGTAATAAATTATTTTCAACTTAACTAATCATTCAAATTTTAAATTCTCAATTTAATTTTCAAAACCAAGTCATAGTTTTTTCTTTAAATCCACCCAATATTTTCAAATCCTTTAAAAAGAATGTTTTGTTTCATAATTTCTTGTTGTTTATTTCAAAAACAAACATTAAGTTGTTTTTTTTGAAAAACCATGCCTTTAATTTCAAATCATCCCAACTCAAATCATTAATAATTTCACTTCCTATTATTTTTATCAAAATTTTTATTTAAATCAATATCTCAACTCAAGGTCATTTACCAAAAAATGATAATTTTTTTGACTTAACTGTCAAGGGTTTTCATCGCACACACCATTCCATTTCAAATAATTTGTCAATAGTCTAAAATTTGAAATATTAAATGAAAACTAAACAAAATATAAGTTTAAAACAATCCATTTTATCTAGTTTTAAAACTTTTCTTAAGTTTGTTAACAAACTTACTTATCAGGAGCACACTCATGCAAAAGCTATAGAGGATAAGAAGTCCCAATTTCCATTTACCATTTACTAAGGTGCATGATATTACTTTAAAGTTTTTTATATCAACATCACATAAAATTACCCAAACATCAAATAAACCTGGTTCAAAATATAAAGATCTACCCTAAGCATACAAATCAAAGGAACCCATCCACTATACCGTGATATTTCCACCTTAGATGGTACTGACTCTCATGCATGGTTTTTAAACAAGTCATAATGCAATGCATATTGATGTGGGAAAGAGTTTACATCTCTTCATATGTTGGAGGTCATACCATGTTCCATAAACATAAGATTAATCACAACAAACCCAACCAATAATATAGTAGTCATATATTTCCATTACTTCATACAAAGATTTAGGTGAGGCAGGCAAGCCCATATTTATCAATTTTAGTATTTTCCAAACAACCCTTTTCTTTTATTATCAACTTTAAGTGATTAACCATTTTACGGGAGTTGGGGGGTTACATCAATACAAAAACATCACAACATATCAAAAGTCATATCATCACAACAACCATACTTATCAACTACCTCACATCACTACCACTACACAACACAACCACTATACAAATTTACCAACCAAAAAAAACTCCCATCGGAAATTTCACACAACCAAATCACCTTACCAATTTACAATCTATAAGAAACCAAAATTTTCATAAAACCACTTTATCCATCTCTTCCTTCACACTAACCCAACCAATGATCATCCCTATCATCACACATCAATCCCCAAGCTAAAAAATCAATGAATTTCTTCTCCCATGTTAAGATATTATCAACTTTGGATGGCACTGACTCACTCGAATAGTTTTAATCACATAAAATTATAATACATATCAATTAGTGATCATGTTTCACCCTCTTCTCATGCCTTTTTTAAATCACACATATCACAAGGTAGCATAATAAGAACAACCACTCATATAAGCAATGCATTTAAACTTCCACATTTTTTAAGGGCTCACATTACTTCACCTCATTATTTAGCATGGGTATTATCATAAAATTTCAAATTTTCCATGGGGAAAAATTTAATTAACCATATATAGGTGAATATACCTTCAATTAATGGTGAAATTCATTAATAAGTCGCATAAAGGGTCTCATAATCCACTATAATTGTAGAAAAAGGTAGGTTTCCAAAAACCATTATTTTTAGCAAGGAATGTCAATACTTTAATGTAATGATAACAATGAAACCAAAACAACACTCAACATTTCCAAGTTATTTACAGTGAAACTTCGTGCCTTTAATTTAAATGTCTCTAACATGTTTCCAAGTTAAAGAAAAAACTATACACATGTCATTTCACACATCATGTTTAATATAATTAAACAATACATTCTAGGTTTATATTTTTATTGGGGAAATACACTTCCAAATTCATTTTAAAAAATTTACATGATAGTTTCTTGTGTTTAATTAACATAACCCATTACATACACATTGTGATTTTAGAATAATCAAAAGAAAGCATTCTTTATAACCATAAAATTAAAACTACACATGTTGTTTCACTATATTTGATTATTTATCATGCTTGAAATAAACATTATTTAATCATTTCATTACTTATGAAAACATGATTATATATAGAAATAAGTATAACATGACTCTAACTCCATGTTTAAATATACTATATTAAACATGATATATTCTCAATCTCACATACCAGAAATTCCATAATTACCACAAAAATGATTTCAACTTTAGACATGCTTCCTATAACAAACTATCATGAGTTAACATGCATGGAAAATTTATTTTATCACTAAAAATGTTTTATAGGTCTTGAAAATGATAATTTCAATAATTTAAAATATTTTGGGTCTCAAAATCTCACCACAAATCATGCTTACCATTTTCCAAGAATTTAAAACAAAGTCTATCTTTATAATAAATTTCCAACACATGCAAGTTATGTATCACGGGAAGGAAGGAAACACATGGCATAAAATTTACATTTTGATGATAAATAACATAAATAATCCAACATAAAAAGTTTTTAAACATTCTAGGGAAATAATATATTTTTTTTTCTTGGAAAGCCTTCAGATAATTAATAGTTTTCATTAAGCATGCTTATGATAAATCAAAAACAGAAAGAAATGAATGACATATTAACTTTAAGGGAAACTAAAATACCCCTAAGCATGGTTTTTAAAATAATAATTTTGGTATGATTGTATGAAATCTTCTCCAGATAACATGCTTCATAGGGGTTTTAAAAATTCAACATTTATTCACAATAAAATGCACTAAGAATTCTTTAAAAATTTCAAACTTTATAAAAATAGTTTAGAATGTTATTCATTTTAACACTAGAAAAAATATTTAATTCATAATGAATAATGTTAAAATAGGTATGGAAAAAACATATTCAAGTCTTAGAAAGGTTTTAATAAAATGGATTAGGCCAGTTAATCACCATTTTTATCTTTAATTCAATGTTATAATATTAATTCCACAAAAAATAATAGTTCATCAGCAACCACGACATGGGCATAGTCAGAGAAACACACATATATAATTTCAAGATTTATTTAATTAAATTCCTTAACTTTCCAAAACTACCTCATTCAATCACAAGCGCAATAAATCATGATGTATGTACCTCTCTAAGGTCTCTACCCTTCAAGAAGCACCACCTCACTTGGTCATTTGGTAGGTTCAAATTCCTTGTTTCAGATCATGAGTGGCCTTAAAATCTTATATCCTAACTGGTATCCATGGCCTATATCATGCACTAAAATCAACTAACCTTGTTGCCCTACCAAGCCATGTAATACTCATAGTACCTAGATTTAAACTTCATCCTAACCCTCAACTAAAACCTTTAATACCACTCCATCATGACCCTCTCCTCCAAAAGGTACCCCTCCTTGGACAAAAATTAAGGAAGATAGATAATGACCCCCAATTCCTACCACTAGTAGTCCTCAAGTTGGAGACTAGCACTGAGAGAATAAAAATCTCACAAATAGGAGGCATTACCCTACATAATATTGCATTGAGATATAGGATAAATCAATCATGAAAAACTCCATGAAATAATATAAAAGGAAATAAAAAAATCATTCCACGATGAATGTATATAATTTAAAACAATAAAGATAATAGTTTTTGAATGAAATAACTAAAAGAAAATGTTAAGGCAGTGACACAAGAACAACTCAAAAGGTCTGAGCTAGAAATGTCTAGCATAGTCCATGACTTACTCCTACAAACCTGAAAATTAGTTTATATATACGTGGGATTGGAATACGAGTATACTTGGTAGGATATCCAAAGTCTCTCATGCACATGTGAAAAGATATTAATAATGCACCAGTGTAAAAACATTAGAACCAACGGCACCTAAACAGGTCAACTAACCAAACTCATTCTCACCATGAAACTCTCACTAAATAGCTCATCCAAGTATAACAATATAATAAGAATCATGTAAATAAAGGGTACCCTGTACCACTTTCCCACTAATTTTATGTTCTCACACCCCAATTTCATATGTCCTAGTGTTCTTATATCTTTCTTATATCACAACAACATAGCCTCACCCCACAGCATAGTCACATCACATCTCATCTCACCTGAAGACACCTGGGACATCACCTCACATCTCTCCTGAAGACACTTGGTCCATTACATCACAACCATATCTAAAAATAGAGTAGTAATGTATCATGAACATGAAGGAAATCATCCTCGTACCCTCCTCCTACCATACACGACCCCAACCATAAGATACCTCATCATCTTATCAAATCATCACTCAAGTGCACTTTTTACTTCTGGCCATCACATCATGTGCATATCAACCTCACCTAGAATAGGGACCAAGAAAGTGGGGGTAGCCATCCATCCATCCACAACACCAATAAATTGGGGAAATCACCCCCATATATATATATATATATATTGGTGTTGGTACATGGTTCTCGATGTGGGTGGAGTGAATATAGAAATCATAAGAAATATACAAATACATATAATAGTCACACAGAAGACTAACCTAGGGGTTTATAGTAAAGTTATAAACCAACTCACAATATTTCCCACTTTTATTACTACAACAAAATACACAACTCCACACAATAATCCACAGGACACATTTAACATTTCACCCTTTTTATTTATCAAATCAAGATAATTTAATGGTTTCCCATTTAACAACCAATTCCCATCAAACACCCCATTTAATTAACATTAAGAATCAACCATATTTATCCAAACATATCATTTCAAAACAAGATTTTATTAACCATTTAAACATATTATCCAAACTAACCCATTCACCTCATTATTTTAGCCCTTTCATTTCACATTATTCAACAACTGCATTAACCACACTTTCCGTTATCATTTAAAGAATTCATTATCCACTCCAACCCATGTAATTGAAATTTGAAATTATCATTTAATTATATCACTATCAGGTTATCTATCACAAAAAACCCCATTCCCATCTCATCTACCTCATATCACAACTTCACATCACTGCCCACAACAAGATCACACCTTACTGCCCCACAACATGGCCACACCTCACCAACCCACAACCCCCACATCAAAACTACACATCACCACCACCATAATATTCCCACACCACAGCACATCACACAAACATAACATTTTTCATATTTAGGAAAAATTTGATTTCATTACATTTTACTTATTTATTTAAGGGTATTCTCAAGTAAACTATAAATCCTAAGTAAGCCATTTTATTAAACAAATATAAGTGATTAAAAAATTAAATTTAAAGTGATGACAAAAAATCACACCAATAAAGGCTCCACAATGCATATCATTTCATAAAAAACAAAGGCTCTCAATAGCCATGATTTTCAGCTAAACATCATGCTCGTATATTCTCAATATCAAAATAATAACTAAAGCTATAAAAACATGCAATTAAAATCCCTTTCCCCTTAAATTTCAATAAAACTTGTTATTTATATTTATTTGTCTAGATATAATACTTACCAAAGATAAACAAAAGTATATCCCCTGCCATATGATACACTAGGTGAGAAACAAAGGATCCCCTACCTCGATTCATGAACCCAACCAGGATTAGAAATAATGTTTGTAAGGCCCAAAATGAAGGTGCAGGGAAAACCCTAACAACACAGAATCACTGTGAGATGAATAATGGTTTAAATCAATTTTTGAACACATAATAGGATTTTAAACCATTTCAAAAGTGATGTCAAATGAATATATAATCATTTGATTCTCCATTTTTAATAATTTAAACACAAAAATCATATTTAATTAAATATGTAAAAAGAAATTCAACACATATAGAAACAAAATAGGAGATTACCTTATTGTCAAGATAAATCTAATAGAATTTATGGCACATTGATCTAATTAGTATTGAGTAAGATATGATATAGAGAAGTAGAGGAATTTATGGTATTTTATTTACACTGTTTTTTTACAAAAAAAAAATTAATTCCAATTATTTAAATTATAAAATCCCATTAAATTCATAAATCCTATTTCTCATTAATGTCACATGTTTCTTAATCCTTTAAAACATATTTTTTAAATGTCCATTTTTTTATCTTATTTGATGCATCTTTAAAAAACATTATTTCATTTTAAAATTTTTCAAATTCAAAATGTTTTTTAACTTAAAAAGTTTTTATATTTAATTCAAACACGTGATTTTCATCCCATTATTTTCTTCCCTTTTTTAAATTTTTTTTATCACTTCTATCAATTTAAATCCATCACATTATTTTTCAACCCCTCAAACCTCTCTCTCTTCCAACTTCAACACTTCATCTCTTATCAACCTTCCATATTAATTTTTTTTCATTTATTTATTTCATTCATTTTTCTTTAAATTTAATTCTTTATCACTTATCATTTTTTAAATTTCATATATAGTTAAAACATATATATATATATATAGATCATGCATTTTTTAATCAAAAAAATTATATATATATTCATTATACACCAAACCATATATATATAGTGATATATATATATACAGATGTGTGTGTGTAATAATATACACACTTTTATATGTATAAAAAATTAAAATATAGACACACACATATATACACACACACACACATATATTCATAATATGTAAATGTGAAACACACACGTGCATTTATATAACAACATAGTGTAATATATATATATATATATATATATAATATTCATAACAAAAACATTTTTTAAATGTTCAATTACAAAATGATGCATGTAAATATACATATTTACACATGTGTGTAATATGTAGTATAATGTTTAATATATCAAACCTAATTAAAATTTTAAAAAACATATTTAAATCCAATAATATTGAATTTATTATAATTAAATAAATATTATTAAACTAAATCACTATAAAAAAATATCCAAAATAAATTTCAAAACTTCATAATTACTATTAATAAATTATCAAATCCATTTTTAACTGCTTTTAAATTTTTTCAAAAACACCCGAACCTCAAAATCGCTAGGAAAACCCCTAGAATGAAAAAGGAAAAATCGATAATATTTTGGACCTTTACATAAAGTAATATTCAAATAATTTAATTTTTATTATAGTGGGAAATTATGTCCATTCTATATAAGTTAAAAGAAAATATTTCTTTCACACTTTTGTAAAAAAGTCAAAAAGCACCTAGTTCAGAAAATGAAAAGAAGATTCATTTTAAACCATTTTGTAAAAAATAAATCATGAGTAAAAATTAATTTAAAAAATCATAGGAACCTATTAAAAACACTCTTTAAAACTTTTTTTAGAAAACATGAACATGAAATAAAAATAATTTTTGACCGAAGAGAGAAATAAAGTCAGTTTTCCTTAAAAACATTCATTTTTATATTTTGAATTATTAAAGGGAGTAAAATGAAAGGAAAAAAATTAATATCTAAAAATAAATATATTAGAATAAAATTAATGAGTTTATAGAGAGATATATTGTGAAATTTCATCATCATAAATTTAATCATAAAAAATCACGGTAAATAGTGAGATTGTAACAAAAACCCTTATCTTAGGTCTGACTTCCTTTATATATGTTCAAAAATCCTATATAATAAATATAGGTTTATTATAAATCTATTAAAAAAACATAATAATATATATCATACCACATATGATATACTTATAACCTTTTATCACACATTTATTAATAATTATTTATTAAAATCATTATTCCAGGTGATAACTACTTTATTTTTCTTGTATGTTTTGGTTCGATAGTTTTGGTAATTATATATTGATCATAGATAAATCATCTATAGAATTTTAAAAATGATATAATTATCACATATATTCATTATATTCTTATTTATATTCATCTATAAAATTTATATATAGAAAAATGAATTACTCCGTTCACGGAGATGGTAAGCTGTAAGAACACATAAACATTATTTTCATTTTTTGAAGGATTGAAAGAAATAAATTTAAATAATAATTCACCTTTAAAAAATAATTATTATGTAATATAAATAATATATATTCATAAAATCCATCCTTATTACCATCAATGTAAAATAGAAATGAAAAATGAATCATATTGCTTTGTGGAAGTTGTAGTCCACACATACGCACGTGTGACATTATCATTTCACAAAGGATTATAAAGTAAGAAGGTAGATGTGATATTATAATTTCATAACTATAATTATATCGTATATATACATTAAATATATCATTATATCCAATCATGAGAGGTGGTGATGAAAAACTAATTACATCGGTTCGCGAGGCAGTTGTTCGTCGTACACACAGTCAGCAATTTTATTTCTCGTTTGATATAATAGGTAAAGGATATATGTTATGTCATTAACTTAATAACATATCAATATATTAAATATACTACTACTATTATTTCATAAAATTTTAATAATATTTTAATTATGTCGAAAAATAAATAAAATGAAAATACATGGTTAAGAATGATACCTCTTCTTTGGACAACCTCTTTAGGTTTACACTAAAATCCTTTCTAGGTGGGATTTATAATAAAACAAAAAACTATATGATATTGGAATTAAATTAAGGTATTTTTTATGGTATTTTATTAGCCAGAAGTTTTTTTAATTGTGGATAAAATAGGAGATGAGATGTCCTTCTATAAGTGAGGGGAGTGGCACTCTTGAAATTTCTTAAAGTATTAAATTAATATAAATTAATTTTCATGTTAAAATGGAGAAAAACTGATATAATTTAAATAAAATGTTATTATCGTTATAAATAATCTCATAAAAATTTATAAAATTTTAAGTGATGATTTCACCCTTATCTTTTGGTTTTAATCCATGTAATTCCTTTTTTATAATTATCGCGGTAACAAAGTTTTTACCCTTTAGGGGTTCAGATAGTTAATATAAAAGTAAAATTTTATAATAAATTGACCATGGTTGATATTTTCAACCATATACAAATAAATTTTTCAAATATAGTATTTTAATCATTTAATAAAATATTATTTATTATAAAATATCATTAATTTCATTTTTAGAGTAATTAATTTAATTTGACTTTGAAAATAACATGATAATAATGTAAATAAAATATAATCCATTAAAACATCAATTGAAGGTCATATTTATTTAATAAATTCTGGTAAAATAATAATTCATTCAATTTATAATACTTTTACTATTTTTAAAATCATTTATTTTATTTTTCTATTAATTGAATAAATATCATGTTAGCATTTCATAAGAATTTAAGGTAATTATTTTGTTACTAAAAATTAGAAACAAATAACCATGATAAAAAATAATTTATCTATAAAATTATTATTTATAACTAAACATAAATTTTTTTATCCCTATCACAAAATAGTATAGTTATTAAAAGCAATAAAGTGGCATTTTTGTCTTTATCTTTTACTTAAATATTATAATGGTCCAAACCAAAGAAATATGATACCAAGTGGAAATATATAAGATAATTGGATGTAAATGGTAGAAATGAAATTATAAAATAGGATAAATGCAAGCGGTAAAGTCAATTTTTAGTCCTTATAATATTATTTTTAACATTAATTACCTGATTTACCCATATTGTGGTGATAATTATTCACTACAGTTACTATTCATAATGACTAAAAATAAAAGGTCCTATTTATCAAAATTTTACCACCTGATTAAAAATATGAAATTAATTTTTTAATATTCAATTAATAGAATTGTAAAAATGTGATTTAAAATTATACCCACAAAACACTATGAGAAACGATTTTTTAGGAAAATGCATTTTTCAAGCAATATATGATCTTATATTAACTTTATGACTAGTAATAATAATTATATGAATTTAAATTAATATAAATATATATATATAATATATACATTTAATTTATATATTTTATCATTAGGTGTTATTTTAATTAATTACATGGATATACTTTATGAACATAAAAATAGTTTTCAGAAAACATTGTTTTTAGGCATAAAAATAAACTTATACCAAAATCATGAAAATTACTGATTAAAATAAAATTAATTTGATTATTATAACTAAAATGGTTTATATTTATTTTTAATACAAAATAAAAAATATAATGGGACTTTTAAATCACTTTATTTAATAAAAAGAAATGACAATATTTAAAAAATCAGTATTTTTCACTATTCACTAAAAATCAATCATTTCAAAAAAATATAAAAATTTCATCCTAAGTTAATTTTGATATGAAAAATTCAAAAATAATTTTAATTTAATAAAATAAAATTTCTAAAATTAACAGAATTTAATTATATTTTCCATGCACAAAATTCAATAAAAATCATTATTGAAGAAAAAACGTTTTTGAAGCATAAAATGACTTCACTAAATATTGAGAATTTATATATTATGAATTAACAAGTAATTTTGAAATAAGTAAAACATTTAGATATATATTCCATAATTTGGTTAATCTAATTCATTCTCATCAATTTAATAGCTATGTTATAATATATCATGGCTTATTTAAACTTAGTGTTGCATATAATGTAAGATTTTAAAGAAATAAAATTTATTTAAAGAGAAATATATTCTAAAATATTAGGGTGTTACAAACCTTATCAATATTCATACTCTGGTTTAAAATTCAACCAAGGGATTATTCTTCTCTAAGGTAAATCATGGCATATGATAATATCCAATATCTTCTATGGATTCTATAAATAACTATTGAAAAATATATCCATGATTAACTTATTCATGATGCATGATCAACCTTGATATGAATACATATCTCTATTTCAAATCAATAAATCCTCCCTTATCTTCAATATTTTACAAGGATCCATTCAATGTAATAGTAAATAAATCTTCCATATAATCAACATTGTGTGGGAATATTAATATCCAAATCTTTAAATTCTAGCTTTCATAGTCAAAACAAATACAACACAATGTTTATACATCAACGCATCATGCATGGAATTCATTAATATATACTTTCATAACATGTGTGGGCACATCAACCTCCCCCTTTTGATTTGTTATAAATATATATGATCAAACTAAATCCTATTACTCTCTATGGAAAAATATGAAAACACTTGAAACAAGATTAGTTACATAAAGCACTCAATTTCTATATGTATCATTTTTCCATAACAAACTTGTTGGTTTTGTGGAATATATTTAGTTTCATTGGATAGATTTTATAGGATAACGATAATCAAACAGAGATAATTAGATAGTGATCATCAGATAGAGACCACCATATGGATGTTTCCTATTGTAAAATGTTAGATCAGTATGATAGAAAGGTTTCACCAGATATAATTCCATTGGAAAGAGATCATCAAATAGAGATGGTCAAATAAAGGATTCTTGTAATGTGGTTTCTATTTCATCAGAAAAAAGATTAATGGAAAGTTTCATCAGATGGAGTTCTCCCAAATTATGTTCACCGGGGATGGAGACTCTATGCATGGGCAATATGCATGGTGACTAACTATTAGTAATTTCATTGGATGGTTCAATAGTGTAGAAAAGGGTTACCAAGTCAATACGAGGTTGATCATGAATCTTGAAGTTTGGAACGACCTGTTCTCCAGATGAATACCTTTATAAATAGAGGTGGTGTCCAAAATCTAATAATAGTAATGATTCTTGAGAATTTCCTAAGTTGAACAGTGGGAGTTTCAGACTTAATTGTCTAAAAAAAATAATAGACAGGAATTAAGTGATGATCTTATTAATCACTTGTATCTCTAGTAATAAATAGGTTTGAAGTGTTCTGCCATGGATGTCGGACATTTTTATGAACCATGTAATTTTTTTTATCTATTTGATTAATTTTTTTTATGTAAAGTATTCTTGGAATGTCTATGTGGTGATTAGGTGGAAATTTATCCTAGTTATAGTGCATAGACTTTGAGGGAGGTATATATTGAACAAACCTCTATCTGGTATAATTTTAAAGATTTTATAATGTGAAAGCTGAATAAATTAGATAAACATCTATCTAGTGTATATGGTGTTTTCTAGGTCAATCTGGTGAAACAGATGGAGTGTTGTTGTTTCCTAGGTGGATCCACAAAAAGTGGTATTAAAGGGTTAGTTCTACTTCACAAAAATTTTAAGTTTCTTCTCCCCTTAGGTTGTATATTATTTGATTTCAATTTTTTCTAATATTATCAGAAAAATTACCTCATAGGAAGGGAAATTTTGTATCGATAAGTTCGTTGGAATTAACTTTTCCTTTTGTAGAATTAAACTAGGGAATATTTTGATACAAAAATATTGTTATGCTCCTTTATTTGGTAAATTTCCTGAAATGAAGTAAAATACAGAATGTGAGTGGTTATATGAGAAGTCTTTATCCTTGATCAAGGTATCACTTTATTATAATTTTTCATTTAAAATTCAAGAGAAGAAAACTACTATAGGGATGTAAGTGTTGGAAGAAATTTTATGAGAAGCCAATAGATCTTAATAAAGTTTTCATGATGTGAAGATTGTACTACTTGATATTATTAGATGGAAGACCTACAACTGATCACATGAATGAATTCAATATGATCTAAGAGTGTCTCGAATCAGTGAAGGTAACCTTCAAAGATGATGTTTGGGATTTAATTCTTCTTTCCTCACTTCCTAAGAGCTATGATTCCATGGTGACAGTAGCGATCCACTCTAGTGGGAAGGTAGATATTTTTTGGATGATATTCGAAACTTAGTCTTGAATGAGGAGTGTAGATGGAAGGAAGTTCAAACCTCATCTGTAAGTACTCTCAATGCTACCAGATGGGGAAAACCACCTCAACAGATGCGTTGTAAAAAGAATAAGTATTTATATAAGTATAAAAGAAAATTTTGAGGTAAATCAACTAGTTCAGGCCCTACATGCTGGATTTTTGGTAAAAAGGGACATATCAAGAAAGATGGTAGGAATATGTTGGAGGATTCCACTTTTTAACATACAAACTTAGTCAATATAATGGAAATAATTTATGGTTTGATACTAAGTATGATTATCCTAAAATATTCTTGGGTTTTTAACTCAAATTAATATTTTCATTCAACCAGTGAGTGTGGGTTCATGGTTGATTATATACTAGGATTCTTGGATAGATTACATTTAGTGGATGATGAAGCTTTGGATATAGTTTGTAAAGTTTATGTTAATATTCAAATAAAAAATCCAATTGTCTTAAGGCTAAAATATGTTATACATATTCCATGTATCTTAAAGAACCTCATATAAGTATGAAAACTTTATTATATGGATTTTAGAATGAATTTTTTAATGGAGTTTGAAATATCAATAGAGGGTCCTTGGTGATTTGTCACAGAGTTAAGAATAGAACCATGTACATGAACAGACATACAGATGAAGTTGTAATTATCAAAATCACTTTATCAAACATTCCAAAAAAGTGGAGCTATAGGTTTGGCCACCTTATTTTAAAGAATCTTAAAGTTCTATAGGTGAATAGAATACTTAAATTTTATCAAACTTAACTTGGAAGATATTAGATTTGCATGCTAGGAAAAGAATAGAGTTTCCTTTAACTTGTACGGTATAAATCCAAGGAATAAAAATTTATAACTTGTTAATTCTGATGTGTGGGGACTATCCCCTATTCACTTGAATAGAGAATCACTATACTTTGTGGCCTTCATTGATTATTACACACAAAAGTTCTAGGTTTACTTACTAAAGAATAAATCTGATCTGCTACAATAGTTTATTCAATGTAAATTTTTAGCTAAGAAAGAGTGTTAATGAAAGTTGAAATGTCTCTAGACTAACAATGGTGGGGAGCGCACCATAAACAACTTTTGTAACTTTTGTAAAAATAAAGGCATCAAGAATGAGAATAATTTTCCATTAAATCCACAATAAAAAATATACTAGTTGAAAGAATTAATCAGAATATTCAAGACAAATATTTAAGTATGAGTCTTCACTCGGTAATTCCTAAAGTAATTTGGGAAGAATCCATTAATATGGTAGCATATATGGTGAATAGAAGTATGGATTTAGATGTGGGATAAGAAATTACTAAGGAACTTTGGTTTGTTAGGAGACTAGAACTGAAATATATCAAAAAAAAATTATAAGTATCACATATGTTCATATTTATGTAAATGATAGAGATAATTTAGAGTTAAAATCCAAGGTTTGTTTCCTATCATATATGGTGATGATAACATCATATATTACCCATGAAATGATGGAAAGAAACAATTAATCTAGATATGGGATATTTTTTTCAATGAATAACTTTCCTAGAAAGATCAAAATTTGGATAAGTAGGAAATTGAGGATGGATCATCTATTGAAATTCAGGGCATTCTGATAGAGGTTACCAAATAGAATTTAAATTCAAAAACTTTAATGGAAACTTTACATGTTGGTTCTCTAATAGTCAGTCTACTAGACATAAGATGATCATATAGACCTCTAATTGATAGATAATGATCCAATATACCTCTACCAAGTGGATGAATACTAAACCGAGAGTTTTGAAAAAATTAACCTGAGGTCGTTCTAAGGATATCCACACATATCAAAAAAATATTTTAGAGTTTTGAGATGATATGAATTTATTACTTCTAAAAAACGTGGGGGAATTGGATAGTATGGAGGAAGTTGCTACCCTCAAAAACTCTAAATAATGGTAGTTACCCATGGAATAGGAAATCAATTCCTTAAATCTGAAAAATACATGGGAGTTAGTAGGGAGTTTAAAATAAAATAGATCTCTAGAAAAAAAATTGTTTGAAAGAGTATGCTGATATAAGTGAGATTTTCAAACCAGGGGTGGTGGTGAAGGTATTTCAACAAAAGGAAGGTATCAAATTTTATAAAATTTTATCACCATTGGTGAATCACACAACCATTCAGACAGTGTTCAATATTTTTTCATCTGATGATGTACACCTGGAGTAGATGGATGTAAATACATCCTTTATTCATGGGTATTTGGAGTAATAAATGTACAAAGTACAACCCAAGGGTTATGAAGTTCATCAAAATTAGGATTTGGTTTGTAAGTTGAAACAAAGTCTTTATAGATTAAATAAATCTCTATGATAGTGGAATCAAAAAAAATACTTTCATGTATGAGGAAATTTTCATTCAGTGTTATTTAACTCAGTGTTGTTACATATATGATGGAACATATCTCATATTATTATAGTATATGGATGATAAATTGATTAAATGTCCAAAGTTCCATCAGATCAAGTAACTGAAGAATAATCTATCACGAAGTTTTGATATTAAGAACCTTGGATAACCAAATAAGATCCTTGGGATGAGAATCTAGAGGGATAAGAAAGCTACCTCTTTGGTTTTATCCTATAATGAATACATTAAAAAGGACATTGAAAGATTCAGAATGTCTGGTTGTAAACTTATCTCAAACCCCTTATTGTACACTTAAAACTTTTTAAATCACAATAAACATTAGTGGATAAATAAGTGTATAACATAGATAAGGTTTCTTATGCTTTGTTTTTATGAAGTTTTATGTATGAAATGTTTTTTACATGACCATATAATTCTGTTTTAGTGATATTTGTTAGTTATTTCATTTCAAATACAAGAATGAAACATTCGAAAGTTGTGAAATGGATCTTATAATACTTGAAGGGGTAGTAGAAATCATATTTATGGTTCAAAAATGATGATTAGTTAAAGGTTTTTTTATATTTATATTTTAATGGAGACATGGACTTGTGAAAAATTACTATAGGATTGGTATTTACTTTTGATGGAATAACAGTTAGTTGGATGTCTCATTTACATCTAGTTGTTACTTTATCTATAAAGAAAGAAAAATATTTTTCTACAATTGAAGTAGTTAAATAGTTGATATGGTTGATACACTTTCTAAAGGAACTCAGAAAGGGGTCAAATATAGGAATGTTATTCAGTGATATTTATAGTGTTATTCATATTGCCTACAACCCAGTGTTTCATGCAAGAATGAAACACAGTGACCTGAAGAATAACTTTATTTGATGTATGTTGGATGATAAAGTGTTAAATCCATAAAAATTTATTGTGAAGAATAATCATATGGATATTTTTACCATGGTGATAGTCTAATAAATTTTGAGGTAACAGTGTGCCATAGTTGGACTCAGGAGATTGAACAAATAGGAGAACACTGCATGCATGAGATACAGGATAATCTAAGGTGGATTCTTGAAAAAGGATGAAATCCTAAAGTAATTTTCAAATGGGAGATTAATGTTTTGGTGTAATATATTTAGTTTTATCGGATAGAGTTTTCTAGATGGAGTTCATTGGACAGAGATGATCAAATGAATGTCATTAAATAGATACCACCATATGGATGTTTCATATTGTATAGTGTTATAGTGGCCGGGAAGAATAGTTTCACTAGACAAACATCCATTATAAAAATATAATTGGATTATAATGATGATATAGAGGATTACAGCGTTTTGGTTTTGGTGTTATTGGATAGATATGATTAGATGAATTCATCATATAGAGTTCTCACAGATGATGTTCACCAGGGGTGGTGACTCTATTCATGGGTAGTGTGTATGGTGACTAGCTATTAATAGTTCAAAAATATGGTTAAATAGTTTATCAGAGTTTGGACATGAATCTCAGTGATTGGTGCAACCTATTCACTAGATTAATACCTCTATAAATAGAGGTGGTGTCCCATATCTGAGAATAAAAATGATTCTTGAGCATGTTCTATACTTAATATTGGGAGTTTCCAACTTAATTTTTTGAGAATTTGTAATAGAGTGTAAGTAAGTGATGATATTTTTAATTTCTTTCATCTCTAATAATGCATATGTTTTCAGGGTTCTCTTATAGATTTAAAACATTTTTATAAACCATGTAAATCTTGTTATTCCATTTGAATTATAGTTTTCATGTAAAGTATGCTTGGAAATTATGTGTGTTGATTAGGTGGGAATTCATCCTAGTTTCATTGCACATACTTTGGGGGAGGTGGTTATCATAAAAACCTCTATATGGTAGAATTTTTAAGCTTTTATACTATGCAGTCTAAGGAGATCAGATGAAAATATATCTGGTTTACATGGTTCTTGCTAGTTATATCTAGTGTAATGAATGGAGTGTTGTTGTTTCCCCAGTGCCATTGATTCCTTGGAAAAAAACTTAAGATTTTTGTACCTTTTCTACCCATTTTATAATATTATACAAGGATAAAAATAGAGTGTATGGGATATTTTTTTTACTCCTCAATTCTCTTTTATGGGTTTAAGAATCCACCCCCTTTGAATGAGGGTATATTCTTCCTCATCGGGAAAAAATAATTTTTCTCCTCCTTCATATTTACTTCCCTGATAACAAGTAATCAATTATTGTTCATCCCCTTATTTGTGATCAATTTTTTTAATTCCCCCTTTCCCAATAAACAAAAAAAATTAATAGGGAAAGGACTTCACTATTTTAAGGTACAATCCATATCATAAAGATTTTTCACTAATTTCCATAATAAATAGTTATCAGGAACATCTTAGAGAATCCAAAAAAATGCATAATTGACAACATAAATATCAATTAATCAATTAATCCAATCATATCTAATGCATTGTAGGAAATAAGAGTAATAAATTTTCAATTCATTGTATTCCATAAAATATCCTCAATTTAAATTCCCATGATTTATGAATATTATGATACCACTTGTGAAAATATGTGATTCAACAAATGAAACCACGTGAAAATAATGAAAATGAAAAAATGAGATTACTAAAAAAATTATACAAACACTCTAATAAATCAAATTAATATATCCTATTTATATAAAAAATTACTATATTTTTTGGATAAATAATCCAATAACATACCTGCGAAGAGGGTATAAAAACTCATACTTTAAGATTTTATAGGAGGAGGTTGTCCTGTTTGAAACATTCTTGGATTTTTATGACTTCTAGATTTTATTTTAAGACTTTTATTCACCACTTATTGTCTAATATTTTTCTCAATCCCCTTACTTAATTCATTAGGATCATTATAAGCATGTTTGTTTCCTTTATCATTTGTATCAACCATAACCTTTATCTCTTTATTTCCCTAAATATTTTGGGATTTTTATCTTTATCTATCTATGTTTAGAGTAGATCCAAAATATTTTTATGGATTTTGGATAAATACTTTAAATTTATATATATATTCCTTACTTATTCAAATTGTATATAGACCACTAAACAAAAATATATATTTTTAGTAGTTCTTTAAGTGACTGAATTTATCTCCTTATAATGATCCACTGGGTTATTGGTTATATCCTCTTACTACACCATAACCACCTTTTTATGTTCTTCATGATTACTCTTCTTCTTGTTATAATTAAAGTTGTTGTTACTCATAAATTTCTTTGATAGAATTATGAAACAAATATTGGTGGTGTGTCCTATTTTTTACACCGTACACACATCTACAAAAGTTTACCATCACTTTTGGGAACATTCTCTTCTTTATTAGACTTCTATAATTGTCTATTCCTCTTATTTATCACTTTTGAAAATTTATACAAGTTGTTCCTTAGTTTGTGGAAAAATAAACCAAACATCATGAAACATCCTCGATTATTTGAATTATCCATGGAACTTATTATCTTATTAAAATTAAAGAATTTTTTTCTAACAACAATATCCTTTTACTATAATTATGCATTTGATATCCTCCTCTCATCATGGGTGATTCTCCCCCATTAAATCTTTCCCATTCTCATTGGGTGGGGTGTTCTCCCATATTAATTCTTTTTGTGCTACTCATGATTGAAATTATAGGGTCTTCTTAATAATGATAGCTATTTATTTATCTTATACTTTATACCTCATTCACCCTTTCATTTTATTTTCTTTAAGGTGTCCAATTTGGAATTTTTTTTCCTTATTCTTAACCCATATGGATATAGGGATTTCCATATTTAAGGTGTAAATATCTTTTAAGTAACCATTATTATCAAAATTTCTTCTTATGTTTTTTAATATCAAAGGATACTAAAAAAATTAATTTTTTAGCTTCTTTCCTCTTACAACTTTTATATATTATTAATATTTTTTTCAGAAACCAATGAAACGTTATCTTTTATTTCCTATAACTTACCAACAAACTCTTTTTAAAAATAAAAAGATAAAATTTCATAAATTTTGAAAGAATAAAATCAAAATTCATACCATAATTCTTTATTTATTTAGAGAGATCCAAATCTATAATATTTGATAGATATTAGAGTAAACTCAACTTTGATTCCTTAAGTTTATCATATAATACTTTTTTGATGGAATGGTGAATCATTACATCTGATTTACATAGTATTAATTCTTCTTTATTTTATGAGGTATATATATTAAATATATTAGTATCTCTTTTATCTAACTCAAGATTTAGTTTTTGAATTGAAATTTTAGTTTAAAGAAATTTATTTTCTTTCTCAATAACTATGTAATTTTATAAATTAGCACATAAGATTTTAACAACATTAAACACTCATCACTTATTCTAAACTTCCTTTTTTGTTCCTCAAAGTCTTTTTTCTCATAAAATCCACTTTTTCATAATAAATATCATAAAAAATTTATATAAATATCATTAAAATTGAACTTCATTTTGAATGTAAGGAAATAGTAATTCCTAAAAAAGAAAATAAATATATGTTAAAATCACAAGATAATATAAACAAAGAATATTTATGTGATTCGTTACCTATAAATAAATATAAAAATAGTCCTCATCATAAATTGATGAAATTAGTAAAAAAAAATAGCAGTCATAATCAAATTCTCAGATAATAGCATATAAAAATGAAAGAATCCATCAGTCTATAAATTGATCTGGTATAAACAAATTCTTTTACTTTGTTTCCTCCCATTATTAAGGCATGACCAAAAATGATTATTTATTTTATCTACATTAAGTTAGAATAATTATTAATTGTTGAACCCATAGATAAGGGGGGGTTACTTTTTATAACCCCAAACTAAATGGGATAATGGTATTTTCATGTGTTTTAGTGGTGGTGTGAGGTGTTAATGTGTGAGAAATATGAAAAAAAAAATATGCAATAATATTTCAATAAAATCCAAGAAAAATAAGTAGTGATTAAAATTAAATAAAATTTAATGGGAACTATGGGAAAAATGAATAATGTAAATAAAATATATAATAATAAAATGGAAAGATAAAGGATGTAAATAGCATAAGGAAATGACTTTAGGGTTATTATGATTGATGTAGTTAGTTTAATATGTGTTTCACTTATAAATTTTCATCATGATTGAATATTTATTATAAAAAAAGGAGTTGAAATGGTCTTTTCACTGCTTTACCAAGAAAATAGTTTTTAATTTCTTACAATGAATAATAATCTATTGATCATCATCTATTGTCATGGATAATTCCTTCATATAAAATTTATAAGGTTTAACCTTCACCCATTGGTTATTTGACCAATACCTTGAAGTGTCAAAATATTCCACCACTCAACACTTGTTGGTACTTAGATAAGTAATAAAATTTCATCACACGAAATAATTGAAATGCGAATATAAGAGTAATGTTTCATTAAATTGATTATTATTCCAGTAGTGATTGATGACTCAAACACTGAATTTATTAATGATTATTTAAATTTATTTTTCCATGATAATAATTTTTATAATTACATTCACCTTTCAATATATAGATAAATCCAAGAAAAATATTTCAAATGATAAAATAGCCAAGTGAAACTACATTTCAGTCATGATAAAAATGGATAGGAATAGTGAAATTGATGATTCAATATACATAAATCCAAACCCCCTAATCAATTTCATTAAAATATCATATACATGGGAAACTAAATTTTCAATAATAAAAAATTAAACATTAATAAAAAATAATTAAATAATATAAATATAGTATAAATAGCCAAAAAATACCCATTGGATTAATTCTACACAATACTTGTAAGGCACCTAATTTTTCTAAGACCTATTTTGTCATTTCTTGAGTGCTAAGTGGGTTTAATAAGGTATAGTAGAAATCTTGTTAATGGGAGAAATATTTTTGACATTCCCCTCTTTCTTGATATCTAACTTAATCTTTGAATGAGTTTGTAATAACCCATATGTATTTATTTTGACATGGTAATGATCCTTGAATATCATTTATGATGGCCTTTATATATTTCTTTTTCCACAAAAGTCCCTTATATATTTCCCTTCCCTATAGGAAATAACCCTTTCATATTAAGGATTTTACAAAAAAATTAATATATAATAGACTTACCTATATAATTTAGAGTCATAAATCCATGAATAAAAGTAATTCCTTTTATACATGAGATTCATTAATCTATATGTAAAAGTAATATTTTTCATATGAAAAAAATTAATACATTCATATGTAAAAGTAATATGATCATATTTAGAAGTAATATTTTCATATGTAAAAGTAAAATTATAAGGCATAAGAGTCATTTTATCATATCTAATATTCATTCCCCATATATTCAAAACTAAGTTCCTCATACATAAGAGTAATTACTCCATGTGTAAGAGTTATCCCTTGGTGAAATTCTAGTTTTATTAGTTTGTTTTGAATTTTATTTTATGATTGATGATGGAATTATCAATCATAAAACCCTTAAAAACTTAGGTATTTTATTATGAAATAAAAATACCTCGCACTGCTACAAGGTTTTTACCATGATTCTAGGTGAGGATTTAAATGTTTCAATATTCTGTGACTATCCCTTGATTATATCAAAATTAGGTGGTTGACTGAATTTTAAATGAATGGAACTTCTAGAATAATCCAATC
Source organism: Viscum album (assembly GCA_963277665.1). NCBI lineage: Eukaryota > Viridiplantae > Streptophyta > Magnoliopsida > Santalales > Viscaceae > Viscum > Viscum album. The sequence continues at coordinate 1,303,084,378 of OY728161.1, forward strand.
ATGATTCATGCATTTGGATTTTTAAATTCCTAGTTACCCTCATTTTTTTATTCTTTATATATCCCTTAAACCTAGGAGACTAGAGATACATCTCTGGATATTGGGAGTACCCTTAAGATGGTTCCAACCCTTAAATTTGAGAAATCATCTATTGTGATATAAGGATAAAGTTTCCTCATGTGTTCCTGGTATTAAAAAATCTCTCTCTCCCTATCTCTCTACCCTATTCTTATACAATGAATTGTAAAAGATTCTCCTTGATACAAGGGATTCAAAACTTATCCCATTTATTTATGTGTGATGTGTAATTATCATACCTTAGTTTATAGTGGATTACATGAATGATTTAATTGGATAAAGATAATAATATAGAATTTAATAATTATAGGGGATTGTGATTTTCAAGTAGTTATGATGTTGTCCAAGATATTTAACATTGTTATTTTATGAATTTCCTGATAGTTTAAAGTATGTTTTTAATATTTTAATATCATATTCAAATCTATCAAGAGATTTAAATATTGTGATATGATATGAATATTTACCATGAGAATGATAATAATCTGGGAACTATTTGATATGAAATAGAACTGCATTGTGAATTATTATTTAGTGTTTATTTATGGTATTTTCTACTATTATATTAGGTTTCAATTTACCATAATATGATCATCATAAATTAAATAATTAATACGGTAAAGAGAAATGATGATTATTAGAATCAATATTATAGGCTGACTAAATTCATATCTTGGTTTCTTTAAACTTGGTCACATTGATTGAAGTGATATTGATTGTATATCTATATGTGCTACTACTTGAATTATGATTTTATTCCACTTTTATGTATTAAGAATATAAGAACCCTTGACATGATTAAATAAAAAACTAGGTATGGTTGGTTTAAAATGGGGAAGGTGAGGTTGTGGTGATTTAATGAGGTGGTAGATTGATGTGGATGATGGTGGGATAATATATATGATGTGGTGATGTGTTGGTGATGATATTATGATGGTTTTCTTGAGTTGTTATTGTTCTCTAACATAGTTTGTTTAAATTTAATGATGATTATTTCTTATTATATTTCACATATATCATTATTTATAGTGGTAATGGTTGAGTCTTAGAATACCTAAAATTATGAAATGATAATGAATCATACGTTAATTAATAGGAATAGGCAATTATGATATTTATAATATATTAATAAGTAGAACCCATGAATTGAGTGATGGATAATGAATGGTTTGACATTAAATATGGATAAATGAATGGAATAATGAATGTAATTTGGGTAGTAAAATAGTAAATATTGAAATGGATAATTATATGTCTAAATGGGAAATCATGGGTATTTTTATGGTTTTTTGTGTGTGAAAGGGTGGGGTTGGTTGTATTATAGAGGTGTCAACGGTTGTTAGTGGATGGTGTTGATGATGTGGTAAAGGTAATGGGTATTTTTTTGTGTTGTTGGTATGAAACCCTAGGTTGGGATTGTGCGTGACTATAATATATGTTATATTATTATTTATATTTCATATGAACCCTGCCCGAGTCAAGTAACCTTACTGATGCCCAAATGTTTTGGGTTCCAAATGTTTTCCCCCGACATCTAGGTTTAGGAGGGAATATATGGTTGACTAACCCCTCTTCCATACTCTACCATCCATGTGTAGTATCAATTGTGATGGATCAAAGTGGGTATAATCATATGGTCCGCGATGGATTAAAGTTATAGTATGTGATATATTAACTGACATAGTTATGTGATTAAGAAGATGATATATGGTAGGGATTATGCACATCAAGAGGAGGGAATGGGGTTGATGTCCTTCATGTTCACGATACCTTACTGTAATGGGAATATTATATACAGTCAATATACACTACAAAAAAAACAAGTGATTAACGACGATTTTTTAGAGGGGTTATGCACAACCCCCTCTAATCATAAAATTTAGAGGGGGTTCACAACCCCCTCTAATTTTTTTAGCATTTTTTTAATATTTGTTTTTATTTTGGAGTTTGTCATATTAAAACCACAGCTAATTTAATAATTAGTGGCGCTATATATTCTGTTAGATTTTAGAGGAGATATATATATATATAACATTCGTTTGGATATATATATATATATATATATATATATAATTTATTTAAAAAAAAATAAATAGTGGGGGTTCACAACCCCTTTAATTTAAGATATTAGAGGGGGTTCATGAAATGCATCTAATCCCTTATATTAGAGGGGGGTTTAACCCCTTCTAATTTAATAAATTATAGGGGTTTTTAACCCCCCCCCCCCCCCCTTAATTAATGACATTAGAGGGGGTTTTGAACCCCCACTAATTCATGACATTAGAGGGGGGCTTTGACCCCCTCTAATATATGAAATTATAGGGGGTTTTGAACCCCCTCTAATTCATGAAATTAGAATGGGGTTTTTAAACCCCCTCTAATTTATGACATTAGAGGGGGTTGTTAATCACCTATAATTCAAGAAAATTGATGGGGGTTATAAACCACTGCAAATCCCTTTAATTGGAGGGGGTTTTAAACTCCCTCCAAATTTTTATTTATTTTTTAAAATAAATCTCATATAAATTCAAATATTATAATATATATGTGTGTGTGCACATGTGTGTGTGTGTGTATTACATAAACACATTATATAAATACATTATAAATACACACACATATATATAAGGACATTATATAAATATTGTAAATAAAAACGTATACATATAAACAAAAATGTATACATATATAAATATTGGTATATATAATGTAAATATAATTATAAATATATTTATTCAAATTTATCAAATTTATATATGTTATATTAATACTATACATTTATATTATGATTTATATTATACATCTATTATATTAAATACATTTTTATTGTATATTATTGTATAAATATATTTATATTATATTATGTATACAAATATATATAATATTGACAAAATTAAATATAAATATATATATATACATATATATTTTATATAATTATGTTATATATTATATTATAAATATTTAATTATATATATATATATTATAATTATTTTATATATATTTTAGTATACCATATTAAGTATAAATTAATTTAGTATATATATATATCATATAATTATATTATATATTTCCAATTATATGAATGCATTTAGTTTTGTGTGTGTGTGTGTGTATATATGATATAATATAAATATATATAATCACATACATAAACATATAATATAAATTTATTTCATATAATATATGTATAATATAAATCATAAAATATATAAATTATAAAACCATCATATATTTTTTATAGTTTAAAAAATATGTGTAATAATTATCATAATAATAATAATAATTAAAAATATTATTATTACACACACATACATAAATACATTTTTTATTGTATATTTATCTATAAATACGTTTATATAATATTATGTATACTAATATATAATTTAGACAAAATTAAATATAAATATATTATTTATTTATATTATATATATTATATTATAAATATTTTTTTTATAAATAAATTTTTATATATTATATAATTATTTTATGTATATTTTAGTATAGAATATTAATTATAAATTAATTTAGTAAATATATATATATATATGTGTATGTATGTATCATTTAATTATATTATTTATTTCCAATTATATGAATGTATTTAATTTTGTGTGTATATATATGTGTAGATGATATAATATAAATTTATATAATAACATACATTAATATATAATATAAATGTATTTAATATAATATATGTATAATTATATATTATAATTATATTATATCTATAAATATTATATAAATAAAAAAATATACACACACATAAATATAAATATATTTAAAAATATATGTATAAATATGTATTTATATATATTATATATACACAAATATATATATATATATATATATATATATTATACACAAATATATTATAATTATACATAAATACATATTATATATCAACATTATACACAAATATATATTATATTATAGAGAAATATGTTATATATATACAAATTTATTATATTATTTATATTTACAAACACAAATATATATATATATATAAATATAATATTTTGGAATGTAAATAAATAAATTGTAGTGTATAATATAAATGAAATCGCCTTCATCATAGTGGTTCGGTGGTTTGCGCTGCTTCATACAGGTTGGTTTTTTGAATCTTGACGGATAACATTTTTCATGGGAGGTGGCGCACAAGTACGGGCGAGCACGTGAGCCCTCTGGTGGACAAGTGCGGCGGGCCCTGACTAGGGGAGGGCGTTTGAGGGCGTCAAGTTGTTGGGCGGCCACCGTGCAAGGTGGGTGTCCAGGCAGCCACAGAGTGTCAAGGAGGGTGTCCAGGTGGCCACAAGTGTCAAGTTGGGTGTCCAGGCATGTCTAGGGTGTAGTTTGCGGTGTCCAGGTGACCACTATTGTGTCCTAGGTTATCATGGGAGTGTCTAGGTAGCCTGATGGTTGTCAAGTAGGTTGTCGAGGTGTGTGTGTGGGCTGTCAAGGGGTGGTCACTGGACACTGGGGGTGTTTGTGTGGGGTGCCAAGGGGGTGTCTAGGCAGCCATCGGAGGCTTCATGGGGAAAAATAATAAAAAATTTAGGGGTGGTTCTATAATCGTCCCTAAACTTGAGAGGGAAAGTCAATTAGGGGTGGTTCTAGAACTTCCCCTAATATGCTCTGAAAGATTAGAGGGGATTAAAACCACCTCCAATATATAATATTTTAGGAATTTAGAGTGAAATTATAAGGGGTTAAAACCCCTTCTAATTTAACTGTCACTAAACACAAGCCTATTTTACCAGCGCTTCCCCAAAACCGCCTCTAATCAGAGTAGGCAGCCACTTTAGTGGTGGTTTTGGGTAACCGTCACTTAAGTATTTAGATAGGGTTAAAACCCCTTCTATATAAAAAAAATAACCCGTTCTAATCACCCTATTTTTTTAGTGATATAATATGTGGTGGTGGATATGTAATGATTATGATGTGGTTTTTTCATGGGATATATATTTATATAGTTTGATTACACAACTGCAGATCTGATGAGATCATAGAACATTTTTCATTAGGGTGAGAGAGAAAAAAACCAATAGAGAAGTGTTTATACGGTATCATCTTGATGTATCATTTCATTATTATGTTATTATAACTATATGTGATATTAGTTAAATGATCCCTAGTGAGGATGGAAATATAGTTGACCTGATTTAGGTGATGAGTTAATTCCCTCTATTTATTCCCTGAGGCTTTAGTATGCTTCTTCTACATTTTCATGAGAGGTTTTAGGGTGTATCCCAGTGAGTATACTTATATTCTCTCCCCTATATATATAATACTATTTTTAGGTCCACAAGAGGTAGTTTTTGATCAACTTATACATCACTAGATCATGGTTTTTCAAGGATTACTAGTTTTTGTAGTCAATGCCATAAGTGGTGTTCATGATATTTCTATTTTTATGGTCTTGAATTGTATGATATTACATTTATTAGGATGGTATTATTTTTTAATATGGATTTTATTTTTTAATTATAATCATTTCCTAGGAATATTGAGGGTAATTCCTCCTATATGTGCATGTTCTATATCCTCAGTGCTAGTCACCAACCCATGGCCTATTGGAGGCATGCTTTGGGGTCACTCCTAACTTCACTGCTAACCCAGTAGGGGTACCAGAGGTGTGGGTCATGAAAAAGTGGTATAAAAGATATGGATGAGAGTTAGTATGGAGTTTTGAGTTATGAACCAAATATAATTTCATGGGTTTGGTATGGAAATAGTATTATTCAAACCTAGTATAAAATGTAATAGGGGATACAGTCTGGGAAATAGAATATTAGGGCCCCCTATGTGTTGGAACCATGGTCATCTATGCATGATTTGGAGAATGGTTTGTGTTTGTTGTCAATCCTGAGAGGAAGTTCAGAATGTGTTCCAGAAAAGTACTCATACAGGTCAAACAGATAACAGAATTGATGATGGCACCATTTTCCAGTGTTTGCCAAATTTCGGGACCTCAAAATTGACAAAAGGGGAACACTTTGTTTTTTGGTAAAGGGACTTTCACACCGGAAATGTGTCATGCAAGTGACTTGCGCGCCGAGAAAGGACTTGTGCACCGGTACCTAGGAGGATTAGAAAGTTGTGTGCCATATGTTTTTCAAGATCAGATCCTCAAAATATGGCAAAGGAAATGGAGTCGCACAAGTATTGGTTTGGTCATGCAAGTGAGTAGCGTGAAAGAGGCTAGGGTTGTTGGAGTTGTGCGTTGGAACTTGCGTGCCGAGAGGAGGCTTGCGCTCCACCGCACAGGGTGTCCAGTTTGCCTATAAATAGTGGACCACCCCTCCTTATTTGCAATGAAGTTCGAGACTTGGATAAATTCAGTGCTCCTATCACGCAGGTGAAGTGATCACACAAGTGGTTGTGGGTCGTGCAAGTATAAGTTGCACGATAGTTTTTTGTTGCACGTCCAAGGCGATTTGGGCGAGAAAGGGTGTGGGTCGCGCAAGTTTGGTATTGAATAATGTTGAGTCGCACAAGTGTTGTAGGTAGACTTGTGCGCCAGTTATAACTTGCACGCCAGCTTTGAAACTTGTGTGCCGACTTGGGGAAGCGTTCTAGGTGTTGTTGAAGTACATCTGTCTTGTTGAAGCTGCACGAAATCTAGAAGATTGCTCGGTACCCTCAGCGCAAAGTGAGATTCATCTACTGGTGAGAGTTGGACTTCAATAGAGCATCTACATACAATAGAGGATGCATTCTTTTTCAATGATGAAGAGACATTCAGGTATATAAACTGAGTGGGACTTCACCAAAGGCAGTGATCCATAGGGAGTCAACAGGAGTGACCCGAGGGACGTAGTGAGCTATCCCTAAACCTTTGTAAAGTTAGTGAGCCTAGGACAGAGTGACTATGCTCGAACCTTTGTAATACACAACTAATGAAGTTTAGTAGAATTTGGTATGACCGAAAACCTGTCGGTGTATGCTCCTTGTATGTATCCCTTAGTGGTGAACCAAGTAAAAAAGTGTTGTGTCCTCTCTCTGCATGTGAATGTTTGCTTTCTGATCATTTTCATTGTACAGGTTTAACAAGCTCCTACCAATGTGGGAACAAGATCCATCACATTAAAAGAAAAAGTTATCACCCTGATTCACCCCTCCCCTCTCAGGGTGTCCCGGGGTCCTACAAGTGGTATCAGAGGGAGGTTACTGGTGTTAGATCTGTCTTTTGTTGTCATGGAGAATGCAGTCAATACTAGGGGAGTAGCTCTCTTTGATGGAAGTAATTTTCAGATTTGGAAGAATAGAATGAAATCTCATTTAAGATCCCTTGGAATGGAAGTCCTCTTTTCTAACTTTCAAGGAATACAAGTTACTGATCCATCAGGGCTTACTATGACTGATACAAACAGGAAAGTTTTTGATGCAGATGCTAAACCTCATAATGCTATCACTATGTCTCTTTCAGATCAGATCTACCTAAAGGTGATGAGTTGCACCTTAGAAAAGTCTATGTGGGATAAACTTGAAAACATTTATGAAGGAGACAGCAAAGTGAAGGAGGAAAACCTTCAAGTCTTACACAACAGGTTTGACGATCTAAATATGCATCCAAATGAGAATGCAGATTCATTCTTCAATCGAATTACTGAAGTTGTAGGAGCAATTCAAGTCCTTGGAGAGGAAATCAAAGACATTGATATCGTAAAGAAAATCTTGAGAAGACTTCCTCATATGTACAATGCAAAGGTGTCAGCCATTGAAGAAAGAGATCTTTCTAAGATATCTTTGGATGATCTGTTAAGTAGTCTAGTGGCATATGAGATGAGAGTCAAACCTGAAGATGCTACGACTCGTGTAAGAAAGGAAATGTCATTCAAAGCCATGGAAAAAATTGAAAATTTCAGAAGATAGTAATGGTGAAGATGATGAGGAAAAAGAAATTATTTCTCTCATCACCAAGAATCTGAAGAAGAAAAAAGGTAAATTTAAAAGTAAGCTACCCCTGGCATGTTTTCGTTATGGAAGAGTTGGACACATTGCCTCTCAGTGCCAAAGAAATTTTGATGATGATGAGAGTGAAGCTGAAGACATCGAGAAGCCTTGGAAAAGGTTTTTCAAAAAGGGAGACTTCAAATCTAGAAATAAAATACAGAAGAAGAGTTTTGTTTGTGAAGAAGAAGATAAGGTTATTGAATTTTGTGAAGAAGAAGAACCAAAATTTAAAATAGGAAACCATGCTTCCATGATGGCTACCATTGAAAAGTTAGAACCCTCGGTCAATAAAGGTATATATAATTAGATTACTCCTAATGGCGATCCAAAGATTAAAATTAAGGATGCCTTTTCCAAGATTGATAATAAATTTAAGAGATGCAATAAGTGGAAGGAAATGGAAGAAGAGCCATCAGAATATATTTATGAGCTTGAAGTAGAAATTAAACGACTAGAAGAACTAGTGAGAGTTCATTCTTCGATCCTTGAAAGCAAAGATGACGTTGTGGAACTAAATCTTAGAATTGAAGAACAATAAAAGGTTATAAATAACCTTTCATCCAGACTGGAAGAGAAGTCCAAGATAGTTGAGGGTCTTGAAGAATAAGTTGTTACTCTTAGGAGTAAAATTGAATGTCAATCAACCACAAGTGAGGGTAAGAAGAAAATTCATTTTGGAAGATTCTTGGATGTAGAATTACTGGCAAGAACCAAGTGTGGTTCAGATGGGGTTGGAAAAATCTTGAGTGATCAAAGACCCGCTTGTATGGGAAAGAGTAGAATTAGATGTAAAGCTGAGACTTCAACTGCTGGAAGTGGAGAGAGCCAAAAGAAAGACAAGATAAAAGTTGGACATGTTGAAACATTTCCTGATGTGCTGAAAAAGAAACCCTAAATCCAAACTAAAAGAAGAACTGAAAATTATCCTCAAACTTTCAGAAATTACAGGCAATCCAACTATTCTCCCAAGGTAGAAGGCATGAGGAGAAATTCAATTGAGAATACATTTCCTCTCATTAAGTGTTAGTTCTGTGGCTATTTGGGCCATACCATGTCATATTGCGAAGAGGAAAGGAGCTACTTGAATGGGGAAGATCTAGGACATCAACAAGGGATACTGACTTCATATCCTCCATATTATAGAAGAAATAGTTTCTATGGATATTGTTTTCATTGTTCTAACTTTGGACATAAAGCTATGTATTGCAGGCAGAGATTCGATAGAATAGATTCATACAACTCTCAGAGACAGGTCAATACCACCCTCCTGATGGAGTTGCTCTCACAAACAGGTTTTCTTCTCTAGAAGAATATTATGGGTATGAATAATCTGATTATGTGGAAGAAATAATTATAAGGCCATCAATATCTTATACTCAATCCAATATCTCTTGGAAAGAAAAGAGGAAGATCGATAAATCCAACCTTACAGAGGTGGCCCTCAAAGCTACAAAAAGCAGTAGTACCTAGATTCTGGATAGTGGTTGTTCATCTCATATGACAGGTAATGTTGGCCTATTAAAAGATATCAAAAGTAAGGTTGGTGATACAATATGATTTGGGAATGATAGATCTCTAAAAATCAAAGGTAGTGGAAGTACTGAATTAGCTAATAGAGAGCTAAAGAAGACTGAAGTCCTTTATATAGATGGCCTACGTCATAATCTACTCAGCATGAGTGAACTCTATGACTTGGGACTCATAGTTACTTTTAATAAGAAAGGTTGAACTATTAAGGGAAAGACAGGTAATTCACTAATGAAGGGATGCATAACAGAAGGCAACTTGTATCAGGTTGATAGTAAAGAAAATATTTGCTACATGACTGTTGAAGAAGAAAACAATTTGTGGTATCGGAGACTGGGACATATCAATCAACAAGACATGGAGAAAATATCAAAACTGAAGATTTTCATGGACATTCCTAACCTGAAGCATGAGCGTGAAAAGTCTTGTGATGCTTGCATTCGTGGAAATCTGGTCTACAGTTCATATCAGCCAAAGAATAAAAGGGCATCTCATCTTCTTGATCTAATTCATACAGATGTATGTGGGCCAATAAATGTTGTCGGAACTCATGGAGAAAGGTAATTTGTCCCCTTCATAGATGATTAAAGTATAATGGAATGTGTTATGGTCATTCACAAGAAACGAAAAGTGCTTGACTGCATGAAAACATATCGGCGAATCACCGAGAATGATACTGAATGAACAATCAAAGTGTTGCGATCTGACAATGGAGGGGAATACACGTCCATTGAATTTGAAAATTACCCGGAGAAGCATGGGATACAACATGAGGTAGCTGCTATGAGAACTCCACAACAAAATGGAGTTGTTGAACGTAGGAATCGATAGGTGAACAATATTTCACGAACTATGATGATTGAGAGTCATATTCCACGACATTACTGGAAAGAGGTTGTTCAAGCTGCAGTGTATATTCAAAATTGAATAGGACTTTATATGTGTGAGACAAAAACACCATATGAATTGTGTCATGGAAGGAATCCCTCGTTGAAATATTTTCATTTTTTTGGAAGTAAATGATTCATCAGGAACAAATAAGTAAATTAAGGGAAGTATGGTGACCATGAAGATGAAGGAATTTTCCTTGGATACTCAATGGACAGAAAAGCTTACAAGTGTTTCAAAAAACGATTAGGAAGGATTATAGAAAGTAGTGATGTTAAGATAATTGAAGATAAAACCACAAATTCTTGAAGGACATCATATGCTGATGTGATAGAAAGTGAGGAAGAAAGTGAATGTGGAGAAAATAAAAATACAGAAATAGAGGAAGCTGTACAAAACACTCAGCAGTCACATCATGATGTTGACTTAGAATAAGAATCTGAAGAAGAATCTGTGGCTAGAGAGAATGCAACTGAACCACACTGGAGAAATCGTAGAGCTGAGATTGATCCATCTAACATAATTAGGGATAGGAGTGCACCCACTCAAACAAAGAGGATGAAAAATAACATACAATCTACATTTCTATTAGTTGTAGATCCATCCTCATTTGAAGAAGCTGCAAAGGATGAATCTTGGGTAAAATCCATGAATGAAGAGTTAGATCAGATTGACAAGAATCAGACATGGTATCTTGTCCAGAGACCCAAAGGTCACAATGTGATTAGAACAAAATGGATCTTCAAGAAAAAAATTTACGAGCATGGAAGTGTTATTAGAAACAAGGCTTGACTAGTATGTAAGGAATATTCCCATATTGAAGGTGTTTATGTTGAAGAAACCTTTGCTCTAGTGGCTAGACTGGAGTCAATCAGGCTTTTCCTTACCATGGCACTCCAAATAAGATATAAATTATATCAAATGGATGTCAAGACAACCTTCTTGAATTGTGCTCTCGAAGAAGAAGTCTACATCGAATAACCAGTAGGTTTTGTTCTTGGTACTGATGAAACAAAGGTCTGCAAACTGAAGAAAGATCTATATGGTTTGAAGCAGGCACCACGAGCATGGTATTCCCGGCTGGACACTTATCTCAAGAAGCTGGAATTCAAAAGAGGAGTAGATCAAAATCTATATGTGAAGAATTATCCAAAAGATCAATTCATGGTTCTAGTCTACGTTGATGATATCATATTTGGTGGCAACAGACAGAAATCAGTGGATGAATTTTCCAATCACATGAAATCAGAATTTGAAATGTCTATGATTGGGGAGCTCACATATTTCTTGGGGCTACAGGTGATTCAAAAGAAGTATTACACTTTCATTTCTCAGGAAAAGTATGCAAGAGAGATACTGAAGAAGTTTAATATGCAAGACTCCAAAACAATATCAACTCCAATTGCAGTTGGAACCAAACTTGGAAATAATGAGGATGGGGCATCTGTAGACCCCACTATGTACATAAGGATAATAGGGAGCCTACTGTACCTGACAGCAACATGACCAGATATTGTCTTTGCGACCTCTCTAGAAGCCCGCTTTCAGAGTAATTCAAAGGAGGAACATGTGACAGCAGTAAAAATAATCATGAGGTATATTCAAGGTACTCACAGTTGTGGGTTATACTGTGCTATAGGAAGAGACAGTGAATTATCACCATTTTCTGATGCTAACTGGGCTAGTGATGTAGTGAACAGAAAGTCCACCAGTGGTGGAGCATTCTATATTGGGAATAAATGTGTTGGCTAGTTGATCAAGAAATAAGAAATTACTTCTCTTAGTACTGTTGAAGCTAAATATATCTCTGCCACAAAGGCATGCACTCAAATTCTATAGATGAAGCAATAACTAATAGATATTGGTGATGAGGTGAAGCAACCAATCGTTATTTACTGTGATAACAAGAGCGCAATTGATCTTACGAAGAATCATGATCAGCATTCTCATACAAATCATATTGAAATCAGGTATCACTTTATCAAAGAAAAGTTGAGAAAGGAGTGATTAGAATGGACCATGTGGGAACTGATGAGCAAGTGGCTGATATCCTGACCATGCCACTTTCAGCAGTGGTGTTTGAGAAGCATCAGTTGAACCTTGGTGTTCAGCCACCTCCCAGTGCATAAAGAGGTTATGAAAATCCCCTCTCCCTAGTTATGTTAATTGTTTTTAAGCTGTTTTTGGATGCGATGTAGGTTTGTGGGGGAGATACTATCCAGGGGGTGTGGTTCGAGCTGAACAATGGAATTTTATCGGTCTTTGGGTTTATTTTCAATGGGGGAGAAAGGAATAAATTCATGCATGTAGTGTAATGCTTCTGTGACACTATAAGATAATTTCTTGGGTGTCATTGAGAATTCCAAAACATAAGAACCCAATTCAAGCTTTCTCTCTTGTTTTCTACATCGAGCATTTCTCATGTAGACTTAGAGTGTTGGCTGAGTTGATTCTTTCATTTTTGGTGTGCATGTGGATGGTGATCTATTGAATTTATTTACGGATTGCCAAAAAACCCAAAGGGGGAGATTATTGGAACCGTGGCCATCTATGCATGATTTGGAGAATGGTTTGTGTTTGTTGTCAATCCTTAGAGGAAGTTCAGAATGTGTGCCAGAAAAGTACTCATATAGGTCAAGAAGATAACGGTATTGAAGATGGCATTGTTTTCCAGTGCTTGCCAAATTTCGGGACCTCAAAATTGACAAAAGGGGAAAACTTTGTTTTTTGGTAAAGGGACTTGCGCTCCGGACATGTGTCGCGCAAGTGACTTGCGGGCCAGTACCTAGGAGGATTGGAAAGTTTCACGCCATATGTTTTTCAAGATCAGATCCTCAAAATATGGCAAAGGAAAGGGAGTTATGCAAGTATTGGTTTGTTCGTGCAAGTGAGTAGCGCGACAGAGGCTAAGGTGGTTGGAGTTGTGCACCAGAACTTGCGTGCCGAGAGGAAGCTTGCGCGCCACCACACAGGGCATCCAGTTTGCCTATAAATAGTGGACCACCCCTCCTCATTTTCAATAAAGTTAGTGACTTGGAGAAATTCAGTGCTCCCATTTCACAGGTGAAGTGGTTGTGAAAGTGGTTGTGGGTCGCACAATTATAAGTTGTGCAATAGTTGTTTGTTGCACGTCCAAGGCAGTTTGGGCGAGAAAGGGTGTGGGTCGCTCAATTTTGGTATTGAAGAAGGTTGAGTCGCGCAAGTGTTGGAGGTATACTTTAGAGCCAGTTATAACTTGCGCGCCGGCTTTGAAACTTGCGTGCCGGCTTGGGGAAGCGCACCAGGTGTTGTTGAAGTACATCCATCTTGTTTAAGCTGCATGAAAGCTAGAAGATTTTCTGGTACCCTCAGAACAAAGTGAGATTCGTCTATTGGTGAGAGTTGGACTTCAACAGAGCATCTACATACAATAGAGGATGCATTATTTTGCAATGATGAAGAGACCTTCAAGTCTATAAACTGAGTGGGACTTCACCAAAGGCAGTGATCCAGGGGGAGTCAATGGGAGTGACCTGAGAGACGTAGTGATCTATCTCTGAACCTTTGTAAAGGTAGTGATCTTGGGACAAAGTGACTATGACCGAACCTTTGTAATACATAGCTAGTGAAGTTTAGTGAAATTTGGTACGACTGACAACCTGTCAGCGTATTCTCCTTAGGCGTAGCCCTTAGTGGTGAACCAAGTAAAAAGTGTCGTGTCATCTCTCTGCATGTGAATGTTTGCTTTCTAATCATTTTTATCATACATGTTTAACAAGTTCCTACCAAAGTGGGAACAAGATCCATCACATTAAAAGAAAAAGTTGTTACCCTGATTCACCCCTCCCCTCTCAGGGTGTCCCAGGGTCCTACACTATGATCCAAGGTAAGGATCGTAGTCTTATAGAAAAATATTTGTGTGGTAATTATGATAGAAAGGTAGATACTTATGAAATTTACATACAACATGATTGTGTGTGCTTATGGATGAATTGGGGTGATTTTGGGAAAGTTAATATGAATCTAATTAAATTATCATAAATAAATTATATATTATTTGGCATAGAAGTTTTATTTATTTCTTGTAGAGATAGAACCTATTCACCACCCATGTGTGGTTTAGATTGGTGATGTGCAATAGGATAATATGGTTGGATGCTGTATGTTTGACTTAGTGGGGGAGGATGAGTCATAGAGGAGGGTGTTGTGAGTGTTCCAACATAAGGTTCTGGGGAAGCATGAAGGTATTTACTCTTCTTTAGAGAGGTACCATTGGATATAAGAGATATATATTACTTTTACCTAAATTTATTCTAGGATATAGAATTGGGTTTCATTATTCATTAACCAGTTGAGAGTTATTACGTGCTAGTGGTGGATTCTGCTTCTTGGGGATCAAAGGGAGGTAACGATTTCATGGGGTGATTTACAAAGGTAGTTCTATGAAAAAATTATTTAATCAATAATGAGTATGGTGAATAGGAAGGATAATCATGTACTCTAGTATGGGAGAATAAGTGTGTGTGATATCAATATCATATTTAAGGACCTCTTTAACTTTACCTCCAATCTTTTTCTAGATGAGGAGACCATAATGTGGTGTTTAGAGAAGGTGTTGCATCCCGCTATTTGGTATGAAGTTACCCCATTTATTTCACCTATATATATATATAGGTGAATATGAAGGTTGAGATGATCAAGAGGATACATGTGTATCCAGGTTCATCCTTGTAGGGGAGTCACCATAGCTTTTTGCGAAGCAGAGCTATAGATGTAGGTTCTTAGATATCAGGATTGTCAATGTTCCAATCAACAAGGAATCAACCTCAATAATATTTCCTTTCATATATAAAATGGTATCTCTAATTCATAAATTGGGAGATCCATGTATATTTACTTTTCTTATGGAGGTCGTGGTCATTATCAATTCTAGTACCCAACCAATCTTGGATTCCAATGAGGTACGAGCAGTAAGTTTACATTTCATCCTCTACAGTAGTTACCTTAGAGGCCTTATCTATATTAGGGGTCATAGAATTTTTTCAACAAAGGGTGGATAGAGAAAGAATAGTGAGGAACCATGATTTCTCTTATACATAGGTATAAATGGATGATTATAGTCATAGAGTTGGTCATAAACAAGACCAATGAGGTAGAGGAGCGGGGTGCGGTTAGTTACACACTATGTAAATGATAATTCAAAAGAGGTCCATAACTCATTTTGAGGTACCATATATGTATTTTATACCTTATATTTTTATATATTTGATTTTATACCATAATATTCTTTTATTTAACCCACCTTGGTTCGTACATTAGGACTCAAGGTGGAGATTCTTCCAGCACCCCTGGTGTTAACTACACTAGTTGGAAGTCAATCTAGTTTGCTTGATGTGTGATGAGGTTAAGATAAAATGATGGGGAAGCATCAATCATTGTAGGATTTATTCTTAATATATAATAACCGTATGATTTCATCCTTATAATGGATTGTTTCTATTCCATACATGTAATCATTGATTGTTTTTAAAGGAGAGTTTCATTTTATGATATAGAAGTACAATGGGTTTCTTAGAGTTTTCATGGAGTTTTTGGATGTTTTTCCCAAAGAAATTGTGATTCTATAACTTTGATGTGATATCAAGTTTGAGATAGAGTTACAGTCTAGTTTATCTTTAATATTTATGGATCCTTATCATACAACACCTTTTGATCTAAAGTATATTAGAATCTGGATTGATGAATTAATGCATAGAGGTTTTATCCAACCCAACATGTCAATGTGTGGTGTTCCAATGTTATTTTCTAAGAATCGGGAAAGTGTTATGTGGTTTTGTATAGACTACTAGTGACTGAATCAATTAGTGTTCAAGAACTATCATCCTCTTATGATGATAGATGGTCTATTTTATTAGTTTAAGGGTGATAACTAGTTTTCAAAGATTTATCTATGGTTTGGGTTTTATCAAATGAGTGTGAAAGATGATGATATCCTAAGGACTACTTCCATGTGTTATTATGAGAATTTTAGTTCATGTTTATGTCATTTGATATCATGAACACCCTAGATGTTTTCATATGACTCTTTAACTAAATGTTTTATAAGTTCTTAAATCATTTTATGGTAGTGTTCATCAACAACATCCTTGTGTACTTAAAGTTGTATAAGGATCGTGTGAAGGATCTTAGGGTTGTTTTATAATTCCATCAATGCCATTAGTATCGTGGAAAGTTTTCTAAGTGTGAATTTTGTATAAGTTAGTTGATTTTTCTTGGGAATGTGGTGTCTTAGTTGGGAGTAGCAGTCAATATTTCAAATATCGTGGCATTTGTTTTTTGGTAAAAAACTAAGAATTTATAGAGTTATGTAGTTTCCATGTTCACATGGGTTGTTATCAGATATGTGTATCCAATTTCTTATGGGTTATAATGTCATGACCCAACCCACTGGGACCTTACTGCCTAGCGGTAAGCCGAGTGTGGAACCCCCAGCCTACATCCAATAGGCCAGGGGATAAAGACAAGCATTGAGTGGGCATAATACTGAAATGGGAGGCCTTATCCTAAGTACCTGTATACACACGCATGACCAACTCTATAAAATAGTATAGAGATATGATAAAATATTGAATCATCTAGAGTATCAAAAATTCATAAAATAACCTCTAGGAAATACATCAAATCACAGCAGGATAATTCAGAAAATAAAAAATGAAAAATACATGCTCGTCTAGAAATGAGGTCCCAAACTAACAATAACTGATAAAAGGTAAAGACTAAAGAGATACCAACTAGAAATATCCAAGTTCAACCACTAAACATGGTCATCACCAAGAACCACTGTGCTCCACCAAAACCGTTATTGTCGATCTATCTTTCATCTAAAAAATACATAACAAATGTAATAAAATACCATGTAAGGGTGAGTATATACATACCCATTATTACATCTTGAATACCAAAAGGGAATAAGTATAAATAACAATATTTAACAAAACCCATAACTAAGGGGGTAAATAAATCCCAACATCAGATTTGCTCATAAAAAACCCAAGTGAAGAGAGAATGGGGATATTTATATCTACAACTAGATAATAATGAAGAGTATTCTAATAGCTCCAAATGTCCCATATCATATCCAAGTATCATTCATAAACTCTCAAGAATAATGATTCCCCACACCTCACCATAGCGTAACACAGTTGAAGGATCACCACTCTAATGGATGACCTTCTCAACGCCTAAGCTCGAGATGGGGATTCCACTCCACGAATAAAGAACCTAGACTTTATTTAATATAGAGGGATTTATTTCTCTACCTATATGAATGATATAGGGGACCTTCCACCTGGAGAGATATAGGGGAGTACCAACCCCGGTAACACTCAGATGATCTCACCCAATCACTACCACTAGTTAGGAATCTATGAGAGAAGTGTCCTACTAGTATCACCTCATTTTTATCTTTGTTTCTAGAATGAAGGCCACCATCATGTTCTACATGGAAAACTACCTAGAATAGGCTACCCATATACCCAAATCTGAGTTGTGAAGTAAGATATACTCAAGGAATAAATTTCTTAGAAAAGTGAATAGTGTGTACATAGGGTCACATGGTGCATGACCTCTTCTAGACACCTGAGTATGTCCTCACCTTGCAGATGGATTGGAAAGTCATGCAGAGATACATGGAATATATATGGAGTACACATCATGTCTTGGTATCCTGGGTTATGTCTGTTTCCTCTCGTCCCATGCTCGTGTACTCTTTCTTGTTCCCATGTTCTATGGTCATGCTTGTGTACCTAGTCATGCCCAAGTACCTAGTCATGCCCATGTACATGGTCATGCTCATGTACCAAGTTTTTCCCATTCCCACATCATATCACATAGTGTGTGGAATTCCCAAATGATGTTGGATATTTAATTTTTTTCAATGAAAATCTAGTCTCCACAATATGGGAATACATGGTGTGTTTTCTTCTGAAATGCACACCATGTATTTAGGGATTTTCTAGAAACTATGGTTCCTTAATTTAGATGTTATATCTTATTCTTCCAATTTTAAATCACTAATTGACTTTCCCAAAACACCCAAAATCCACCATGAATCTAGGGTTTGATCATTCTCAAACCCAAATTGACAATGTCAAATCATTACCCTATAAGACAATGATGAAGAACGCAAAGAATAGTGGGGTAAAAACACATGAAAAAGGTTAAAAATAGTTTTTTATGAAATATAAACCAATAGTTACATAATTTCGATAACCAAGGGTGGAATCAAATCATAAAAAATGAAAAAATTGGATTAATAATGTAGAAATATAATCGGGATCATAAGAAGAATGGAAAACACATAAAATAAGAAGATATATAATAAATTAAAATTAATTATATTAAATATGGTGTAAATTCTTGAAATAACATACCCTTCTTGAGAGCCTCCCCATGGGTCATTCACATATCTCCTCAGCTACAGAACATGTAAGATGTCATGCACTCAATCAAAATATGGGGGTAAGTCCAAGAGGTAAGAAACCTCTCTAACCCTTCATAGGATCTAGAATGGACTGATAAACCTTGTGGATTACTTGCTTCCTTGACTAAATCTATGTAATCCTCTTCATGGGGAGGCTCTCGAGAAAATATAGTCTCCTTGATCAAACTCTAAAGTCCTACGACATCAATATGAGTAAGATTTATATCAACTCTGGACTATCCTCATATTTTCATGGGTCACCTAAAACTTCTCTATCATTTACTACACTATCTCTGGACCAACAAGAGATGTCTCTCTAATCTCAGTCTAGCACAAGGGTGACATATCAAGTCTCTCATGTAGGTCTTGGAAAGGTTCCATGCTAATAGTATAGTGATAGCTATTATTATAAGAAAACTATACCAATAGAAATTAATCCTCCCAACTCTGGATGAATACCAACGCATAGGCTCTCAACATATCCTATAACACCTAGATGGTCCACTCAATCTTTCCATCCTTACAGGTGTGAAACATTATTCTCATCTATAACTGGGTCCAAAAATCCTCCTAGAAACCCCTTCATAACTATGACTTGAAACAAGAATCATGGTCAGATATGATCATCATGGGTACCCCATGAAGCTAGATGATCTACCACATATAAAACTGCCCCAAAATCTCAACTGAAATCTACTCCCTAATGGTAAGAAAGTGTTACAACTTGGTAATTCAGTCAATAATTACCTAGATAACATCATGGACTCTCACTATCCATGAAATCACTATTAAAAATCCATCAATATTCTATCCCACTTCTATTCTAGGAACTCAAGAGGTTGACTCAAACCTGATGGAACCTAATGTTAATACCTTACCTATTGACATGTGAGACGTCAAGAGATAAACTTGGATATGATCTACTTAATGTAGGCCCACTAAATATACAACCAAATTTCCTTATACATATTTTCCACACTAGGATCTATAGCCAAGGGATAGGTATGAAACTCTATCAATACCTCCTGAGGAAATGTGACTAGAACTACTGTATATCCTTATAAAAGGATAATGTGGTCCCCTTTTTCATAAAATACATCTAGTGTATCTTGTGAGTATTTATGGACAAAAAAACTCATAGTTTACATCTCCAAACTAAGAATCTCTTGCACATTGAAGAATTCATGAAGTTACTACCATCAACTGAAGATAATTTTTACCCCTCTCCTCCATCAGGGTTAGCTACAATGAATCCAAATGATCATATGCCTCCTCCACTAAGAGATAATGATATTTCATAGTAAGGGGATATTCCACCACATTTCCCTTCCTTGGAGTATATAATATCTCAAAGTAATAGTCCTCAAGAAACTCTAACCAATTTCTCTATCTCAGGTTGAGATATCTCTGGGTGAAGATGTACCTGTGACTCTAATGGTTTGAGTAAACAACAAAATGCTCGCTTGTAAGATAATACATCCACATCTTCAAGGTGGATACTGTCATTGCTAACTCTAAGTCATGGGTCACATAATTATTTGACCTATAAGTTATTATCACATGCCTCTGCATCAACATGTATATGATCCCATCTGTAGAGGAATCACAAAACACCATTTTCTCAATCCCCTCCTCTAGTAGCCTTAAAACAGGAGCACTGGTCAACCTCTACCATAGCTTCTCAAAGGATCTCTAACACTACTCAATCTAGGTAAATTATTTCCATTTCCACATAAATGCGGTCAAAGGGGTTTTTATCTTGGAAAATTTTGTTGTAAACCTCTAACAATACACTCCCAAATCGAGGAAACTTTGAACCTCTACCATGATCTTGGGTGGCTCAAAATAAAACACTACATTATCCTTTTATGTGTCTATAGATACACTAAGATCAAATTTGACATGCTCAAAAAATTGAAACTCATGAATACAAAGCTGAAACTTTGGGATCTCACTATAATTTGTGCTCCTAAAGTTAGTATAGGACTATCCTCAAAATATCTATGAACCACCTTAGACAAAGATTATATAATAATTTCATTGATAAAGGTAACCATGAATTGATACAAGGTTTTAAGATCTTATTTATAAGTTCCGTGAATATTTTGGGGGAATTTTTTCACAAAAGGGAATCACTATGAACTCATCATGCCTGAAACAACACTAGAGTGTCATCTTTGGTATACCACCTCATAAACCATAAATAGGTGATATCTAAACCTAAGATAAAAATTTTAGAACCATATTTAACCTTATAAAAATTTGAATAAGTCATAAATATTTTTGGAAAAAGGGTACTTATATTTGATATTCACTTGACTCAAGAAATGAAAAACAACAAAAAGATTTAAGATATCATCTGCCTATTTCATGAAAAAATCATGAGTTACTTAGGGGAGCACACTGGGTCTGAAAGAACCATTATCAAAAAGTTCTTAAAAATATATCCTCATCTCATAAAATTCATTAAATACTATCTAATATTCCATAGAAGATATTATTTTGGTCTCAGGGTGCAAGTTGATTCATAATTAAAACTCCCACCCACTTGGACACATAATAAAAATATCATAATGTATCATTGAAACTACAATAAGATCCATTGAGAAGATACCTTATCTAAGATTCAATTTATACTACCATAAGTGAAGTGTGATCTTTGAAACTTCCTCAACATGAGTTTATAGATGAAAAGTTTAAGCTAAATGCTTCACTATAATCTCCAGGTCTCAACCGAGGAATGTAGGAAGGAAGAAATTATTTGTGCCTATGTCTACTAAAACTATATCTAAAATAGATAATTCATCAGTCATACCATAGATCAATCTAATTCCTTAGGGTTATAAGCCTCCACTTACTAGAGTTATCATTCCACTTGCCCCACAGTTTATCACAACCAGTGTTTACATCTGATACCTTAACACCACCAAAATGACCTTGAACATATAATTCAAAGAAACACATCCACACACCATGAAACTATCCACTTTGGAAGATAATGAATCACCAGAACGGTTTTATATTACATCATAAGAGAATGATTCTTCGTGAGGGAAGTTTCCCTCTTCCTTACATGTGTAAATTCACATCACACTTAACCAACACAGGGATCCATACCCTATTTTGAACTAAATAAGTCTATATTTCAAGACCACCATCTCACTGGGAGGAGTCCCAAACAATGTACAAAACCCAATCCATCACCTCTAGCTAAACCTCAGTTAAACATGGGGTTGCTAGAAAGTAATCCTCTCTGAATAGATACTCATATATATCCCAATGGAGGGTTATCTCATCATGGATATGAATGACTAAACCGCACCAAATCCCTTATC
The DNA here is from genome assembly GCA_963277665.1 of Viscum album. Classification (NCBI taxonomy): domain Eukaryota; kingdom Viridiplantae; phylum Streptophyta; class Magnoliopsida; order Santalales; family Viscaceae; genus Viscum; species Viscum album. The sequence goes on from OY728161.1 coordinate 1,303,106,623, forward strand.
ATCTAAGAATAAGGATGGTTGTGAGAATAACTATATGATTGGTTGGGTTCCCTTATGCTAAAATACACATACCACTGTCTTAAACCAATCCTCCACTACCTAAGGGTTTGGATCATCACGAAACGAAAGTGGTCTCTATTGTTGGAACTCATGTAGAACACTAATCCTATACACATCATCGTCCTGACCTTATGGAGCTATCATCTACCCAACATTACATTGATCATATATCTAGTCCATTATAGGTGGATCTATGTGATACTCAATAGGTGGTAGAACTTCTATATGCCTACCTAGAGGAAATTACTTATGAATGGGTCCTTAAATAGAGACAATATCACTCAATTGATCATCGTCAGGATCCTGTATTAGTATCATAAAGGAATTTTATCATAGAGGCATACTAAAAGTTAATAATATATACTATGGTTGGATGATAATATCTAGGGTTTTAATTTAATAAGTATATGAAAATTGAAAGACCTAATCCTATATGATTCATGTACCATTGGTTCTATACAATTGATGCCTTGGTATGCCAAGTTGAAAAGCAGATAGTCAGAGTCCTGATGTATGGATACATCAACCGCCGCACCAACACTAAGTTACCTAGACTGAGATCCACAATCAATACACTCTAATAGAATTTCCCTAAATTCCCAAACCAAATCTAACAACAAGTGAAACTCTAAAAACTAACTTGGAGAAAGAAAACATCAAATACCATTATTTAATGACCCAACCTACCAGGTCCCACTTGGTAGGAATTAGTCCATGTGTGAAACCCTAAGATTTCCTTTAATAGGCTATAGGTTGGAAACAAGCACTGAGTAGGAATAATAATGAAATGGGAAACCTTATCCTAAGTACTTGTATGCACAAACATGCCCAACTCCATGAAATAATATAGAGATATGATAAAAGACTGAATCATATAGAGTATCAACAATTCATGAAATAACCTCTCTGAAATAAATAAAAGTAAAATAGGGTAATAAAATAGATATAAAAGGGGAAAATATATGCCCAATAAGAAATGAGTTCCCAACCTGACAAAAACTAGAAAGAGGGAAAGACTAAAGAGAGCTCGACTTGTAATCTCTAAGGTCGATCATCGAACACAGTCAGCATCAAGAACCACTATGCTTCACTAAAATCAGGTCCATTAAAGTCACCACTGATATTTCTATCATCTATATAAGACATAATACATGAAACCAAATCCCATTTTGGGGTGATTATATACATACCCAGTAGGATTCTTTGAAAAACATAAGGGAAGAAATAAAAATAATAACAGTTAGCTCAACTCATAAGTAAGAGGGTAAATAAAGCCCAAGATTAGATATGTCTAGTATAATACTAATCAAAGAGAGAAATGGAGTCTCAATCTCGTCAACCATCTAGGAATGAATATTATACCTTTATATACAAAGGTCTCATATTGTATCTAAGTATCACATGTAAACCCTCGATAATATAGATGTCATACACCTCGCTACTACATAACACAGCTGAGGGAGCACTACTCCAATGAAGGACCCTCTCATCACCTAATATTGATATGGGGAGTACACTCAATAGATAAAGGAATAACACCCTCTTTAATATGGGTGGAGTTTTATCTCTACCTTTATGAATGATATTAGGGACCCAACGCCTAGAGAGAGATAGGGGAGTAATGACCCTGGTAACACTCTGGTGATCACACCTGATCATTGTCATTGGATAAACATCAATAAGAGAATAATGACACCGTAATAACCTCACATCATATCTCTGCTACTGAATTTAATACCACAATCATGTTCTATATGGAAAAAAACTCAGGATAGGCCACTTATGGGCCCAAATCTGAGTCACGAAGTAGGAGATACACAAGGTAAAAATTTCATAGAATAGTATATAGTGTGTACATGGTTTCAAATGGTGTATGACCTCTCATGGAGACCTGGGTGTTTCCTTTCTTACACATGTCTTGGTATAGCCATGTGGAGATACATGGTGTGTACATAGATTACATGATGTGTCTTGTGATTGAAATGTATACATGTGTCCTCACATCCTATGCCCGTATACTTTGTCCTATGATCATGTACTCTGGTCTTGACACCTAGCCATGTCCAGATACCTGGACATTCTTGGGTACCTAGCCATGCCTATGTACATGAGCATACCCATACCTATGTACACTAGGGGTACACACAGAGCCATTGGAATCATATCACACAGCATGTAGCATCCCCATATGGCGTGTGATATTTTTTTCTGTAAAACCCTAGTCATCTTAGCAAGGGAAAACATGATATGTGTTCTTCCAAATTACATGTCGTATATGTTTTGATTTTATAGAAACTAAATTTACCTCATAAAAATTCTATATCCACCTATTTCATTACTTCCCCCACCAATTTACTCACCAAAAATTCAAAAAATCAAAGGGGGAGAATTCAGTCATTGATTCCTAACCTCTAATGCCTAGAAATCCGAACTCTAATCACCCATTCGATAATCTAATGCATATCCCATCATCGTTTGGGGACCTGATCCATGAATATTTCACCAAAATCCTATAAAACTCCTTAATCCATCTACAAAAAAACCACTTCCAAGGCCATCCACACATCTACTATGAATCCAGAGGTTTGATCATACTCGAATTAAGCCTGAAAATGTTGAATCACACCCTTCTAGGCCAACGATGAAGAATGGTGGGTGGAAATCACATGAATAAGGTGAAACCATCATTGGATGATGCAATATCAACCAATTATCATATAATTACTGTAACCAAGGGTGTAATCAAGGTGAAACAAAATGAAAAAACATTATCAATAATGTCAAAATATAATCGATCTCGTATGAAGAATAGGTAATGAAAAAAATAAGCAGATATATAATCCATGCTCATCAATTGAATCAAATATGGTGGAAATACAAAAAATTACATTCTCTATCACAAATATGGATTGATATCTAGTGAAGAACTCATCTAATAGTGAAGAAGAATATTATCCTTCTATGTTCATCATTCATCTCATGATTCTCCTCAATCATTCATCATTCATCCTTATTCCTGATATGTCAATTCCAATGAAGATTTATGCCTCCTCTATAATATCTAAAGGTTATGTGGTGAACCCTAGTAATTCATCATAATGATATATTTATAGAGTAGGTCTAGGGTTTTGGGGTGATTAAATTAAATTAATTAATTCACTTAACTCACCCACCAATGGTCTCACTTAACTAAAAACCTGATTTTGACCAACTTTATGTTGTTCCTAGGGTAAACCCCACGTTATTGAAAGAAATGTGGTCTCATATTTTCTATATGATGTATCAATTAATAAGAAAACCATTTATTCAAAAAATACACACATGTGTTCTTTAATATATATTAATATTTTTAATATATTAATTCTAGGGTCCTATGACACCCAAACTTAGTGTTGTCTCTAAGGAAAATTTCAGATATATATATATATATATAAACATTCAAATGATCAAACTAAAAAACCAGATTCATTACATATGATGCCTTTGAAATCCCTAACCAAGAAGGACTAAGATTTATTATAGATTGATCGGTGTTAGGTATCTTTCAACAACATAAAGGGGAAGTTTATCAGTGCTCTTGTTCTTTAGTTTCTAAAGTAGGGAGTTGTGTTTGAGGTTTTCTATTATTCCTCTCATCTATATTTTTTGCATCTTGATATAGTAGAGGGTGGTAATATAATATGGTTCTAGGTATTTGCATCCTCATGAATTTAACTATACCACCCGTGGTCTCAAGTTTTCAGTAGTGGTGTTTTCTTAGAAGTTGTAAAGGCATTATTGAATTGGTAAAAACTTAATTGTTTTCACAAATCATAGGATACTGAGGTATATATTCTATCAATGAGATTTTAATATGTTCTAGTGGAGTGGTGTATTTATTTCATGCTTATGATTTGATATTTTTTACATCATAAGGATGGGAATGTTGTTTTTTATGCTCTAAGTAGGAATTCATGAGGAGATATTGTTCAAGAGTTTATATATGCTTTGAGAGTGATGGGGAACTTGAAGTGATGAATATTTATATATATGAGAATGGTGGTAGAGGTTTATTATACCATATTAAAGTGAATTAATAATTAATGCAGTATGTAGAGGAGTATTAGTGGGGTGATTCGGGGAAGAGGTGATGCAATATCACATATTTCATTATGATGCTATTGATGGATGGTTAGAGGATGATCAATATCATGAGTTATTTTGAGGGAGGATGTTTATTACATCTTCTATGTGAGAGGTGGTTCTTTGTGAGATTCATAGATCACCCTTGGAGGTGTATCCTGGTATATCCAATATGTATCTTTCCTTGAAGGTTCAGTTCTATTGGTTAGTAATGATCAATTTTTGTTGGAATTTGTATCGTGATGCTTGTTTTGTCAATAGGTGAAGTATGATCACCATGTTCTTAAGGGTTGTTACAACCACTGGATACCATCTAGTGGAAGTGTGAGGATATTGTGATGGATTTAATCATCATTTTTCCTCAAACCCAAGGAGAATATGATTCTATTTGCGTGATTTTGGATTGTTTGATGATGTTAAATCACTTATCAGTGATCAAGGAGTTGAGTGTTGTGGATGTTTTTGTGAGGTGGTATATGGATGAGATAGTGAGGCTTCATGGGGTATTGAGGACCATCATCTTTGATCAGGATCCTCATTTTACCTAATGATTCTAGGGATATATTCCACATTCTTTTAGCTCTTAGTTACACCTTATCACTTCCTTCCATACCCATATGGATAGTTAGACAGAGCAGGCCATTCATAGGATGGAGGATATACCAAATTCTTTTGTTTTGGATTTTTGTGGATCATGGGTGAAGAAACTTCCTTTTGTTGAGTTAACAAACAATAATATCTATCACTCTTTAATTTTTATGGATCTATTCAAGGAATTTTATGGGAATCATTATAGATATCTATTATTCTAGTCCAAGGTTATACATTCAGTGACCCTTGGACCAGATGTGGTGAAAAGTATGATAAAAAAAGGTGTAGATGATTCAAGAGTGGATAAATGTGGAATAAAACTAACATAATTTTTATTCTTATCAGAGGAGGATACATCTTAAATTCAAGTTCAAGGATCATGTGTTCTTAATGGTTTCTCATCATCATGGGAAGTAAAGGTTTGATACAGTGAGTAAGATTTATCCATGGTTTATCAGTTCTTTTGAGGTGTTCCAATGCATCAGTAAAGTTATGTACTAATTGGAACTTTCACCATATATGGGATGGATCAATGATGTTTTTATGAGTTTTGGATTCTTCAGTATCTTCATGATAACTCCCATGTCATTTACTGGAGTGATATGGATGTGGAGAAAGATGTAAAATTTAAGGAATAGCCTGTTGAGATCTAGGACTATCAAGAAAAGGTGTTTCATGACTGTTTTATCCCTTTGAATTATATCCTATATATATAAGGTGTCTTAGAAGAATATACTTTAGAACATGAGTCACAGATTCAAACTCAATATCTTGAGATTTTTTATGATTGATTTTATTGGGATGGTATGTATAACCTTTATTTAATTATGTGATGTTGATGATAATATGCTAATTTGTTTGAGTTTGCTGATCTCTTGGGATGATTTATGCTTTAGTGATACTGATATTCATGTTTTATAGGTATCTCATAGGGTATTATTTTATAACATCTTTTTTCATCCTCTTCCTAGGTTGGTTTTTTATTCTTGAGGATAATAATAATGTGAGAGGTATATAATGTAAGGGATCAGATTTTCCTAAGCTCTAATTTGACATTTCTCTAGTGTTGAGTGATTCTAGGGAGGTATAGTGATAATCTTGTGGATAGGGAAAATATTTTGTCTATTTCATTCTTTCCTTATATCAAAATTGTTTTTTGGATAAGTTTGGAATGACCCTGATGTATTTCCATGGTCATGTAAATAACCCTTATGTATCACCCATGATTTCCTTTACATAATCCCTTTTCCAAAAAAGACTCTTACATATTTCCCATACCTCAAGGAAATGACCCTTACATATTGAATAATATGTTAAAATGTCAATACATAAGAGTATTTCTTGTATACATAAGATTAATTATTCCATGTGTGAAAGTAATTCCCTTGGAAAGTAAGAGGCCTAGCCCGATATGTAAAATTAATATTTTCATACATAAAAGTAATAATTTTATACATAAAATTAATACTATCATATGTAAAAGTGATATTATTATACATAAATTAAAATATTAATATATAAGAGTCATTTTCCTATATATAAGGGGCATTCCCCCTATAGATAAAAGTAACTTCCTTATACATAATAGTAACTCCTTCATGCATAAGATTCACCCCTTTGTGAAATTATAGTTTTCTTGGTTTTTACTGAATCATATTTTATTATCAATCTTAAAACCCTTAAAAATAGGGAATTTTGTTATGAAATAAAAAACTCTCATGACTCTATAAGGTTTGTGTCATGATTCTAGGTGGGGGTTTAAGTATTGAAACATGGTGATATTAAATGCATCATTAATATCCCTTAATCATATCAAAATTAGGTATTTTATTGAATTTTAAAAGAAGGAATTTCTAGGATAATCACAACATGATTCATGTATCAATTTTTTTAAATTTAGGGTGCCCTTACCCTTTTTTTTATTCATATTGTATCTCTCAAACTTGGGAGACTAGAGATAAATCTATAGAGATTATAATCACTCTTAAACCAATTATAGTCCTTGGATTAGAGAAATAATTTTCTATGATATAAGGTTGAAGTTTCCTCATGAGTTTCTAGTCTCGAAAACATCTCTCTCTCTCTCTCTCTCTCTCTCTCCTAATATGTTCCCACTCAGAAATTTTTTAAAGATTCACATTAAGGTAGGTTATTAAAAGATTCTCCCATTTATTTATGTGTGATGTTGAATTAACATAACATGTTTTCTTATGGGTAATAATAGAGATTGTTCTAGATAAAGATAATAATGTGTAATTTAAGTATTAAATGGAATTATGGTCTGCATAATATTGTAATTTTTTTAAGACATTGAGTGTTGTTATATTATAGATTATGTGATTTTTTATTTATTTTTTTAATATTTTAATATCAACTTTAAATATATAAAAAAAATTCAAGATGGTTATATAATATAAATACTAACCATATGAATGATAATAATCTTAGAACCGCTTGATATGAAAGAGAAATACATTGTGAAAAAATATTTTGTGTTTATTACTGCTATTTTCCACTGTTGTATTAGGTTTCCTTTATATGGAACCTTCTCATCATAAGTTGGACAATTAATATATTAAAGATAAATGGTGATTGGTGAAATTAATAATATAGGCTGAATATATCCATCCCTTGGCTTCTTTAAGATTTATTACATTGATTGAAGTGGTATTGATAACCTATCGATATTTTTTACTATTATAATTTTGATTTTCTACAGTATTTATATATTTAGAATATTAGAAATATTACTTCCATTAAATGAAAAATCCGGTATGGTTGATTTCAAAGGATAAAGGTGGTGTTTTGGGGATTTGATGAGGTGGAAACTTGATGCGGATAATGGTGGATAGTATGGATGATGTGGTGAGGTGTTTTGGATAATGTTATGATGGTTGATAAGAATTTTCGGTGTTGTCTAACACTATTTTTTAAATTTCATACAACTAATTTCTTATCCTATTTCAGGTATATTTTTATTTTTATTCAAAATATTCAAGTCTTATAATACCTAAAATTATGGAATGTTAATGATTTATACATGAATTAATGGTAATGGGTGATGATGGTATTGATGATATATTAATAAGTAGAATCCATGGATTAAGTGATGGATAATGAATGGTTTGACATTAAATATGGATAAATGAATGGAATAATGAATGAAATGTGTCTAGTAAAATAGTCAATCTAAAAATTGATAATGAACTATTTAAATGGGGGATCATGAATTTTGTTATGTTTTTTGTATGTGGAAAGGTGGGGTCAGTTGTATTATAAAGGCAGCATAGGTTGTTGGTGGATGGTGATGATGATGTGGTGGAGGTAATTGGTTTTTATGATGTTGTGGGTATGAACCCCTAAGCCAAGATTGTGTGTTCCTATTATTATATGTTATATTCTTATTATTATTTTATATTAATAACACCTAAGTCATATTACCTTACTGATTCCCAAATTTTTTGGGTTTGGAATGTTTTACCCAACATCCAGGTTGGTGGGGCAGTGGATGGTTGAGTAATCCATCTTCCACACTCTCCCCTTTAGGTGTAGTATGGTTTGTGATGGCTCAAAATTGGTGTAATAATATGGGTTGTGATTTCTTAAAATTATAGTGTGGGATATATTGGCTGACTTGGTTATGTGACTAGGTGGATGTTATATGGAATGGGTCATGCAAGGTAGGAGGAGGGAACAAGGTTGATGTCCTTAATGTTCATGATACCCTATTTAATGGTAATTTAATGTGTGGTCGAGATATGATATGTGGTTATGGATATGTTATGGTAATGATTTGGATGTTATATGTGTGGAATGTTGTGTTATTGGATATATATAATGTGATTTCATGGCTACCGAGGGGATGAGAGCATAGGATGTTTTTCATTAGGGGAGTGAGTGCCACAAACCAATGGGAAAGTGGTTATGGGGAACCTTATTGATGTATCCTTTCATTATTATCATTATACATTAATTAAATACTATATAAGAAATCCCTAGTGGGTATAGCGACCCGAGCATTTTATATATAGATATTATATCTTTTCAATGAATATTCAATACATTTCATAATAATATATTCACTAGGACTATAAAGGTTTAATGTTTTCATAGAATAGATATATAAACATCTTATTTCATCAAATATATTCAACATATCCCATAAAGATCTTCCCTCGCAATAAACTTCTTAGACATACCCTACTTAAAACCTTTCTTTATAACTTGGGGAAATGAAACATAATAAAGGTTGATCTTAGATGATTAGTAAGGGTAAACATAATAGACATCAATCAATGATCATAAGTGAGAATAAGATAAGCGTAATGTTATGAGAACATTATCAAAACTTAAAATAATAATACTTAATCATTCAAGGATCATTGATCATAAATCATGGTATAAGTTTATGTCTTAAAAAATACATAAGTAATAAGTGTGTGGAATCATAAATAATCAATTCATGAGCTATGATAACATATCATAATGATAAGATATAATTTTTTTAGCATAAACATAATCATATAAAATCACATCCTTAGTCAAGCTTTACTCCCAATACTATAATTGTAGACAACGTCCCATAATGGAAATGCCTACCCAATTATTTCCAATATTATCTGAAAAACAACTTACATCTAGTTCACTCTATTATCTCTTAGAAGTTTATTAACTTCATCATCTCTTAGAAGTTTCTAAACTCCATCATCATTACTCAATTCAATATAGGTCCATATAATTATGGTCCCACCCATAACATAGTCACGATCCATTCATATTTATACCACAATATCATAAAAAAATCCTCATATCATCATATAATAACCCAATTAAAATAAACGGGATTCATAAAAAAATCATCATCATAATCATAAACCACCATATCATCATAACATAACCCATGAAAATAAATGGGTTTCATAAACATCTCACAATCATAATCATAAACCATACAAAGAAATAATAAGGATGATGTAATTTGATCATATCCTTAGTAAAATATAATTAACATCAAAGTATGTTATCATGGATGAAAAATACCTTTAAAATATTACTGGAATATTTCTTGAGGAAAATAACCTTTTCATTTTTGAAATTGATTATTTAAAATCTTAAAAAAATAAAATTATTATAGAAAACCATTTCATTGAAACCAACCATTGAAACTTGTAAAGTAAGCTTCAAATCATTGAGAATTCAAGATGGTTGGAAATTCCATTCATGTCATGCATGTTAAAATAAATATTCCTTTAACATTTTCAGTAAAAAGTTAAAAGTACCTTGTTCAAAAAATGACAAGAAGATTCTGTTTAATTTTTTTATATAAAGTAAAACACGGGTAAAAATAACTTTAAATAGTCATAGTATAATAGTAAAAATGTTATTGAAAACATTTTAAAATAAATATGGACATGTAAGAAAAATATTCATGGATGAAAAGTAAAATCAAATTGTCTTTCCTTAAAAACATCCTTTATATCTCTTGAGTGCTTAATGAGAGGAAAATAAAAGGAAAGCATATAATATATAAAAATAACTAGAGGAGAATAAAATTAAAAAAAAATCAGATAAGTATCATATAACTTCTATCAATGGATATTAAATAATATGTAATTCTAATTAAAATGAGATTGAAACATAAATCCCTTACTGCTTTGGTAATATCTGAATCAAAACCCCATAAAAGAGAAAACGTTATTTTGATTTCTAAATTCCATAATTTTTGTAAAAGACACTCATCTTAAGTATATACACCACAAAAAATAAATAAGTCGTAAATATCTCATATGTCTCAAAAAATAAAATTGAGATGAGAAACCCTTACCTTAAGTTCTGTCTTTATTCATACTCATTCAAATCCCCTCTTCTTCAGTGGACCTTCTTAAGATCCCTTATCAAGGACCCTTAAAATTTTCTTTTCAGAAGACCATCACATATAATTTTTAGTTAGGTAATTTTATAATATAATTTTTTAGATTTTTTTTTTCAAGTTATAGTTCTAAAAGTGGTCTAAAATAAAAGAGAGAATGTGTGTCCTTTTATAAGTGAAAGGACGCACATGGAATCAATAAAAATATTTAAACACAATAAATTAATTTTAATGTAAATGTGGAACCATAATGAAATAATTTTAAATAAAATATATGATATGGTTGAAATCCCTTTAACTAATAAAATTTATATAGGTTTAACTGGTATTTTAAACCATATCTTTTGGTTTAAACAATTTTAACCTTAACCATAATAATGACTTTTTCAATCTTAAAGGGTTATAATTTTACTAATAAGGTAAAAATTAGCTCATAAATAGATAAGATATGAAATTATGACAATTTATAATCCCACTTTTAATCTTGTGATATTTTTATTATTTTTTTAAATAATTTAATAAAATATTATTTAACATAAAATATCATTAATGTCATTTTTTGGACTATTCATTTTATTCGAATTTAAAGTTAGGAATATGAAAATGGAATTAAAATATAATCCATTTCACCATAAATAATACATTATTATTAAATATAAAATTCTTTTTTCATAATAATTTATCTAAATAAATTTCTTTTAAAAAAATAAAAATTATTTTCTTTGATTTTTCCACTGCTTGCACAAGCATTTTGTTAGCACTGTATAATAATTTTAGGTAATTATATAATCACTAAAAATTAGAAATAAATTACCATAATAAATATAATTTAATTATTATTAAAATAATATTTAATATTCAGTCACAAATTATTTTTATCCCTATGTGAACATATAAAATAAATTTAAAAGCAATCCAGTGACATTTTTTCTTTACTTAAAATATTTTAAATGTTTTTATAGAAGGAAAATGAAATAAAAATACCATATATTCAAATTTAGGTTGTGTATGATCAAATTAATATAATAAAATTAAATAAAGGAACGTTTTGGGTTCATTTTGAGACATTGTCTCTTAGTTTTAATCTTGTTTTACCCATTTTATCCTTACCGAGATGACAAATATTTACCACGATTACTATTAATAATGAAAAAATAATAAAAAGGAAATATTTACCAAATTTGATAGTATTGATTCAAAATATGGAATAAATTTTTTCAAGATTCAATTCCTTGAAGTGTCAAAATTCCATTTTAAAATAAGTGTGCAAAATGCAATGAAAACTGTTTTAAGAAAAAATGCATTTTTGAGCATAAAACTGGATTTATTCTTCTTCCATGCCTGGTAAAAACCATAAAATAAATGTAAGATAAATTTATTAAATATATAATCTATAAATTTTATTAAAATAATTAATAAATGGTGATTTTTTAATTAATTAATATAAAAACACAATGCACACATAAAATGGTTTTCAGAAAAAATGTGTCTTTAATCCTAAAATGAATTTATACCAAAATCAAGTATAATCCTGATTTCTATTTAATTAATTTGATTATATAAAATTAAATTATACATATTTTAATTTAATATAAAAATAAAAATAAAAATATTACTTCTAAATTACTTAATTTAATGAAAATAAATAACAATTTTACAAAAATCGGTATTTTTCATTATTCACCCAAAAAATAAAATATTTTAAAAAAAACCCAAAAATTCACTCTAAGATAAATTTGATATGATTAATAAAAAAATTATATCCATATTTTAAATATAATTTTTAAAATTGGTAGAAATTAATTATAATATTCATGCATAAAATGAAATAAAAACCATTTTTCAAGAAAACTTATTTTTTAAGCATAAAATTACTACTAAAATAGAGTACTTATCTTTTATGTATTAATAAATAAATTTTAATTGAGTAAAAAAATTATATCTATATTTCATAATGAAGTTAATCCTATTCATACCTATCAATTTAATGGCTATTTCATAATATATCGTTGTTTTTTTAGCTCGTTTTTGTGTATCAAATAAGCTATCGAACACTTAAGATTTATTTAACAAGATATATTACTAAAAAAAACTCCATTTAGCGATGATTTTTAGTTGAATTAGAAATGTTTATAAATTTTGATAATTCATTTATTGATGTTTCTAGAAAAACATCGCTAAATAAGGTGTCACTAATTTAGTGACATTTAGAAACATCACTAAATTAGTGACATTTATAAACATCGATATTTTGAGACACTTCATTTACCGATGTTTCTAAAAAACACCATTAAATAGACATCACTAAAGTAGTGGTGTTTATAAATGTCATTAAATTAGTGACGTTTATAAATGTCTCTATTTAGTGACACCTCATTTACCGATGTTTTTTAGAAACATCAGTAAATGAAATGTCATAACGACATTTCTAGAAAATGTCAATAATTTTTTTATTTGTAATTTATAATATATATATATATTTATTTATTTATTTATTTATTTATTTATTTATTTATTTATTTATCATGCCCCAGTATACCACCGTCTAGTACCTGCCCCCCACCCACCCACCGCCCAGGCCCGTCCTGTACCCTAATACCTGCCCTAATTATGCATCCGGTCACACCCCACTACCCCCATCTTATACCCTCTTACCCAGTCCCCATTACCAATCCATCATGTACCTACCCCATCCCAGGCATTGTGTACACCCCATCCCCCCTTACTAATCTCATCCTGTATGTGTGCTCCTGACTTACCCATCCCCTGTACCTACCTGCACGACCCAGCCTCTACGTCCCTCTAATTCACCTGCCTTACACCTCACCCACCTCCAGTCCCTTAATAAAATGTCTACATTAGAGTTTTGATCCACAGACCTCTAGTAACACATTAAGTAAATTCACCAACTAACCTATTAATATTTTAATTATATAATTGTATTATGTTATATATATTAGTATTTAAAAAATTAATATTATATTTTTTTATATACATATATTAATATATATATATATATATTATATATTTTTATATTTTATGTTTATATATTTTATATTTTATGTTTATAATTTATGTTTATTTATATGTTTATATATTTTTTATATTTTATGTTTATTTATATGTTTATATATATGTGTGTATGTTTATATGTGTGTGTGTGTAAATGTGTGTGTGTGTGCAATTAGCCTTGTTTTAAAACACTGGTAAAAATAGTCACGTTTTCTTAAAAACGTGAATAAATTTAAAATATTTAATTGTATTACGTTATATATATATATATATATATATATATATATATATACACATACATTTCAATATTTAAAATTTAATATTATATATTTATATTTATATTTATATTTATATATTAATATACATATGTTAATATATATATATATATATATTATATTTTATGTTTTATGTTTTATGTTTAATGTTTTATGTTTTATGTTTATATATATTTATATATGTTTATATTATATTATGTGTGTGTGTGTGTGTTTATATGTGTGTGTGTGTGTGTGTGTGTTTATATTTTATATATGTGTGTGTGTGTGTGTGTGTTTATATTATATATATACATATGTTTATATTATATATATATATATTGATATTTTATATATATGATATGTTTATATTGATATATGTGTGTGTGTTTATATGTGTTTGTGTGTGTGTTAATATATATTTGTACGTATACATATATATAATTAGTTACATTTTAAAACACTGATAAAAATTTCACTAAAATATCCATGTTTTCTTTAAAATGTGACTAGATTTAAAATATATGTGTTTTTATATATAAATATATGTATATATGTATTTATGTGTGTGTGTGTGTTAATATATATATTTATAGATATGTTTATATATGTGTGTCTGTGTTTATATATATTAATATATATATATATATATATATATATGTTTATATTTTATGTTTTATGTTTTTATTTATATATAATTTTATATTATATTTTATTATATTTTATATTATATATATAAACATGTATATATATATATATTTACATATTTATATATGTGTGGATGTGTCTTTGTTTATATATAAATATAAAGATATATAATTATATATATATATATGTTTATATATGTGTCTGTGTTTATATATGTTTATATATAGTGTTAGTATTTCAAAAATTAAAATATTATATATATATATATAATTTTATATATTAATATGCCTCTATAAATATATATTTTTTATAATTTATATTTCATATTTTATATTTTATATTTTATATTTTATATTTTATATTTTATATTTTATATTTTATGTTTATATATATAAGTTTACATTATATTATATATATTTTATATTTTTCATATATGTTTATATATCTATATGTTTATATTTTATGTTTATATATATATTATATTATATATATGTGTTTATATTTTATATATATTACATTTTTATATTTTATATATATCACATGTTTATATTTTATATATATCACATGTTTATATTAATATATATATATATATATATTTGTGTGTGTGTGTGTCTAAATATATGTGTGTATATAATTAGTTACGTTTTAAAACATTGATAAAAATGTCACTAAAATAGAAACATTTTCTTAAAAACATGACTAAATTTAAAATATATATGTGTGTGTTTTTATATATAAATATATGTGTGTGTATATATATATATTTATATATGTTTGTGTGTGTGTGCTTATATATATATATATTTATTGATTGATTTATATATATGTTTGTATATACATGTCTCTGTTTATATATATTAATATATATATATATATATATATATCTAAATGTAGAATCACATCGATGCGGGGAAATGATCTATATAAATACAAATATTTTTAGCGACATTTCTTAAAAAACATCCCTAATTTAGCAATGCTTTTCAGGAAACATCGCTAAATTAGCGACGCTTTTTAGAAAACATCACTAAATTAGCAACAATTTCAGGAAACATCAATAAATTAGTGATGATTTTCATGAAATGTCATTAAATTAATGAAGCTTTTCAATAAACGTCGCTAAATGAGTGACGCTTTTCAGGAAATGTTGCTAAATTTAAAAATTAGCAATGTTTTTAAAAATTGTTGCTAAAAAAACATCACTAAATTATAGTTTTTTTATATTGCATATTCTAAAATCTCAGGGTGATACATTTTTCCCCCCTTAAATAAATTGTACCCTTGAAATTTTTATCCTGACAATCAAGGGTTTAATATTTTCAAATACCTTTGTTGAAGACTCACATCATACAAATGGATAATAAAACTTCATTTGAAAATGGTAAGTGAGAAATGTAAAGGTTCCCTAAAATAACACATAATTAGGTTCCCAAATAAGAAGAACATTGGGAGGAAGTTAAAATATATACAAGGATGAGAATATAACATCCAATTACTAATAGAGAGTGATAGGGAATATGGTCATGAGAAAGTTAATGGGCATATAACCGTAAATTAATGAGGGCTTAAAATACCATAAATTCATTAGAAATGAAGGTAATAGCATAACATTTTTATTTCAAGATCATTTTCATATATGAATATCCTTTGTGATGTTTTCATAATAAAGTTTTTTATTTTTTGGTAACTTAATTTTGTTAAGATTTTTTTATTAAACATGTAAGAAAGAAGTTGCTAGAAGTTTTGATAAGTTACTAGAAGAAGTTAAGAAAATCCTTTAACTTTGTTAAGAAAATTTCTAAAAAAGTTAGATGATGATAAGTTGTTCAAAAAGTTACTAACATCATGAAAATATCATGATTCAATAATTTGTACAAATGGAGAGAGGTATTACTTTGTTACCAGATGAATTCTTCCAAACGTAGAGTTTCGAACATAGTTTTCCTAATGGAAAAGAGCTAATTTCGAGATATAGATTTATGAGAAGATTAAAGATGTTTCACCAAATAAAAGGTTAACAGATTAAGAGTTTTTAAAGGAATGGTAGTGCAACCTTATTACTATACATGATTGAACAGAAGTTATAGAAAAATAGTTGCAAGAAACCAGTTTGTATGGATATATAAAAAAGAATAAAATGTTCAAATCTGATAAATAAAGTGAAAATGGTTAGATTTTCAAAAATGAGAAGTCAAAAATGAGATTTTATCAATTAAAACATAAAGGGGTAGAAATCAAAGTTTGAGTTAATATAAACAGATAGAGGACATTAAATCAGGAAACCAGATATAGAATTTTCATGTGACAAGAGTCCTTAAAATTTGTAACAATTTAGTCAATAATATTCAAGGATTTTTCCAGATAGATATATTTTATGGAGTTTCATTTGGTAAAAAATTTTCTTTAAAGGGTGTATGAAGTTTGAGGTTGAAAAGTTATTAAGTGATCTATTTAAGGAAGGATAACATATCGATTCCATCGAAAAATATCCATTGGACAAAGATTCATTATAAAAACATTCATCATATGAATATTCATCTGACAAATGTTTCATAGATGTTTTATTTAGAAAAATTTTGAGCTAAGTTAGGATGATTTGATAGAATCAACTAGATAAAGTAGATCAGATAGAAGGTTTTCAGAAGGAGATACCAAAAAAAATGTTCTAGAAGAATTTTTTGGACAAACTGCCACTGGATGAAGTTTTTAGAGAAAATTTATATAACTTTTTAAAGCTCATACGAATGAAAATGCAATTTTTTTTAATTGGTTTGTTATCTATCTGAGATAAGGGGTTATGAATGAGTTACTTAATGTCTGAGTTTAAGGAAGTTAAGAGAATGTTGGAATCATTGGAGTATTAATAAAGGCTCAATAATGTTTAGGAATACTCTAGAAGATAAAAAATCTTTAAGTGATTTTTATTTGAGTAGGAAAGAAATTGAGTTCCCACCATTTTTACTTCAAGGGAACCTATAAAAATGGGTGTAAATTACAATTTTAAATAACATTTTCCACCTATGAAAAATCTGAAATGATATATAATTTGTGTCAATTCAATTTTCTAACTGGATATTACTTTCTAGTTGAGGAAGAGTCACCTGATAGAGTTTCTTGTCAGAATCATTGGATAGAGAGTTAAAACTGAGATTCTAGATAGATCATTAAATAATAGTAATCGAATAGAGTAAGTGATCAGATTACCTGATAGAGTATATGAGATATAGTTTCTGGACAGAGATATAGGTGTGTGAGTTTTTTTACCAGACAAAGCTTGAAAAATTAGTTGCAGCTTCAGGGAGGCATAGCAGATAAAGCTTCACCAAAAGTATTAACATCACACTAGATAATTATTACAAAACAAAATAAAACATATGGATATTACTAGGAAAATTTATGGGAGTTGGGTTTACAAAGTTTCACTAATTTTTTTATTGTCTCGGATTTATAATAAAAACTTTGTAAATTGTTGAGAGTTAGTATAATCATTCTTATTGAGAGATAGAAAGAGTCTAATAAAATTTGACTCAACTTGTATTAACTTATTTCTAATAATGAATTTCCATGGATCGATGAGAGTCTCCATGGAAAGGATATAGGTTATCAAACTGATACTGAGCCTTGTAAATATTATGTTCTTTTCATATTATTGCATGATTGTGAGTTTCTTATAGAAATTTGATAATGATAAATATCTAACAAGTTTTAGGGGTTAATTTAAAAGAATTTAAAATTTTAAAAATTCACTACTGATTCACCCCCAGTCTTAGTGGTTTCAATGATCCTTAGTAACTTTAGTTATTATCAAAGAGAAGTTTCCCCTATTATATCCTTATCATGTAAAATCTCAACTTAGGGAACAATAGAATCATTCCTTCCTTCGATGGAAAAAAATATCATGGTTGGAAAAATAAAATTATACCCTATCTTTTACCTCTTTTCCTAGATTTTATTGATGCAAATACAGTTGGGTTTCCACCCATTGAAAAAAAATTCTCCAATAATGTTTTCTGATAAAATAAATATTTAGGTTGATGGGATGGATAAAAGTTTTATTCTTAATACTTTGTCAAAAAATGTCTTTATAAAGGTAATGGATATCAAAATATAAAAATAAACATGGGACATACTTGAAAGTATTTTCAAGGGAAATGCCAAAGTGAAAGAGGAAAAGTTATAAGTTTAGAAAATAAAGTTTTAAAATATTAGAAAGAAAGATGAAGAAATTATTGCTAAGTATTTCTCTAAATCTAATGAAGTTGTTTGAAACATCATAGGTTTCAAATATAAATTAGAAGATTCTATGATTGTTAAGAAAATCATGAGAAAATTCCCAGATATTTTTTATTCTAAAATATCTACTTTAGAAGATAAATATCATTTATATCTTGATAAATTGCAAAACTTTATTATTACTTATGAGATGAGGAAAACTCCAGCATTATAAAATAATATCAAGGATAAAATGGATTTTTAAGCTATGGAAAATTTTAAAATCCAATATGATGAGGTTTCTAGTCCCAGTGATTTGAAAGATAAGAAAGATGATGAAATGGATGAAAATATCATGTCTCTTATCTCTAAAAATTATAGGATTGGAAGAGGAAAGTATAGAGGAAAAATACCACTTAAATTTTTTAAGTGTGTGGGAATTGGTCACTTTGAGATGAAATTTTATAATAATAAAATCAAATAATTCATAGATAATTCTGATGAAACCCTCAGGGGAAGAAGTAGATAAATACTTCCTGAGAAGATGAAAAATCCACTAGAAGTAAGAAAAAGTTCACCAGATTGAATAGAATAACTATTTTTGAGTAATAAATTGAAAAATAAATCTTATGAAAACAACTTTTTATAAGATTAAAATCTAGATAAATTCATAAATTTCTTTTTTAATGTTGAAAATAATGAAGATACTTTTGACAGTGAAGAATAAGAAGGTGAAAAAACTTACAGGGAGTGTCATTTGAGATCATAATTCATTTCATGACTTGATAAAAACAAAAAACTAAAGAAATATATTATAATGTTAAAGAAGGAAAGTGTAAAAAATATTTAAGGAATAAAGATGTCCTTAAATAGTAAGATGAGTATGCTTGGGAGATCATAAACCTTAAACTAAATTTTGATGAAGAAGGAAAGATAGTGGAAGATATTGGTAAGAAAATTTCTACTAAGGATGATGGGGTTTGTAAAAATCAATCAAGACTTCTTGAGGTTGAAAGTTCCCTAAAGTATATGAGTAAAAATTTCAAAAAGTATTTTGAGATAAATTATGAATCATCAAAAACTATTGAAAAATATCATTCTAAGAATCAAGTGAAATATTTAACCACTAAATATGAAAGATCATATAATTTTACTAACCATAAAGTTGATATAAATAATGTTGGGAAATATTGTATTGTGAAAGGATTTGAAAAATCCATCACATCAAAAAAATGAAAATTAACTCTACAAGAAATTTTCTGTATGCTAGGAGGTAACAAGAATAGAAAATTGTTATGAACCATGGAAAATTTTAGATAGGGAAATACCCTACTTCTATATAAGATATATATTCGGTGTTATTTATTTGTACTATTGAATTTATGGGCACAAATCTTATAACTATTGGCACAAAATGTCTCTCATTAGAAATAGGTATTAATAAAGGGGGAGTAATAGTGGAAGAAAAGTGAATAACATTTCTAAGCCACCGGAAGAAAAAAATTCAAAATCACAAGATGTTAGAAAGTTTCTAATGAAAAATTAGTTTGGTTGACTGGAATAATTTTGTGAAAGATGTGACCAACCAGGTCAATTTTCAAAATAATATATGACTACTCTTCTAATAAAAAGTTTTTAAGCTAAAAAATAAAAGAAGTTGGTAAAGAAGAAAGTTTATGAAAGAGAATTCGTTATTGAGAAAGCTCTGAAATCCATAAAATGGAATAAACCTTGGATTCTTGAAAGTGGTTTTCCATAACATATGAAATATGATATGAAAATTCTAAAAAATGTTAAAAAACATGAAGGGGGAGTAGTTACTTTTAGAAATGATAGTTCCTTAAAAATTAGAGGAATAGGAATAACTAAGATTGAAGCTTAGAAACTGAAATCTAAGAATGTTATATATGTTGATGGTACCAAACACAACTGAATGAGTGTTATACAAATTTTTGATGATGGTAAGAAAGTTATCTTCAAGAAATATTCTTGTATAATCAGAATTATAGAAGATGGTAAAATTTTTACCAGGGGAGAAAAAACCAATAGAAGTCTTTTTCATATTGTAAAACTATGTAACTCATGTTTCCTAAGTTCTAAAGATGAAAATAAGTTATGGAATTGAAGACTTAGGAATCATGGAAATAAAAGTATGAAAAAAAATTCAAATTATATGGTGTAATAAACTTACCACAACTGGAAATTAATAAAGATGATGTATGTATAACATGTCATAATAGGAATATGGTTAGTGGAATGCATAATAAAGTTTAAATTCAATCTACCTAACCTATTGAGATTATTCACTCCAATAATTTTGGAATAATGAGACATCAATAAATGAAGGGGGTTTAATTTATCACTTTTATTAATTATTTCACTTTGATGATTGACATTATGTTTATGAGGCATAAATCAAATGCTATATAAATGCTCAGATTTTTTAAAAAGTAAATTTGAAAGAGAGATGAGTTTTTATATATTCAAGTTGATAACTGATAATGTAATTGTGTACACATACAATGATTTTGAATCCTATATAAAGAAACATGGAATAAAATGTCAATATAGTGCTCTGTAAACCCACAATAAAATGGAGTGGTAGAAAGGAAAAATAAAAGCTTAGTAGAAATGGGAATAAATATGCTAGATGAATATAAGATTTCTAATTTTTTTAGAGAGAATATGTTAGTGATGTTGTACATGTACAAAATAGATCTTTTTTATAGCCAAAAATCCGAAATGAATTCCTATGAAATGTCGTATAACAAAAATCATTCAGTGAAATATTTCAAGGTTTTTGGGAGTCCTTGCTTTCTTAAGATAAAAAATCTTGATCTCATAAAATTTTATAAAAAAATTGAGGAAGGAATTTTCATGGTATATTTATCCAATATAAGAATTTATATATGTTGGAATAAATGTTTTAAAATTTTTGTGGATTATTATGAAGTGAAAGTTATTGAAAATCAAACTTCCTTAGCAAAAGTTGTTGAAAATGTTGTGGAATATAAATTGAATACTTACAATGATAATAAAAAAGGTAAAGATAAATATGATCCAAAATGGATACATGAGGATTCATAAGAATTGTGTGATGAGAAAAGTGTATAATAAAATCTCTAAAAATTCATACTTTATATAAATAGGTCGAATCTGAAAGTAATATTGGAAATTAGAAATCTTCAGTTTAGACTAGAAGTAAGTTGAGTTTATAAAATCTGACATCTCTTATCTCACAGGTTGAACCAGAATCAGTTTCAAAGTCAATTGTGCATAAATATTAGGTTGATGATATGAATGAAGAGTTATATCATATTGAAAAAAATGACACATGATAACATGTTCCATGAAAAGTGGGAAACAATGCGATAGGAAAAAATGGGTGTACAAAAACAATCTCTATGAACATGGAGGAATTTCAAGAAATAAATCTCAACATGTTTGTAAAGGTTACTCATAGGTGGAAGGTTTATATTTTGAAGAAACCTTTTCCACCATTATGATATTAGAAACTATAATAATGTTCTTAGAATTTTTTGTACATCATTGTTACAAAGTTTAACATATGGATTTCAAGTCATCATTCCTAAATAGAGAAATTGAAGAATAAGTTTACATTGAGAAACCTTGTGGATTATTACTTGCTAATTATGGAACCATGGTGTGTAAGTTTAATAAATCTTTATACAGGTTGAAATAATCCCTACATGCCTGGTACACAAAACTTGATAGTTACTTGAAAAAGATTGAACTTTTCTAAAGGAAAATTTAATTGAAGCATATATATAAAGGATATGACCTTATGAACCATGATTTTTATTTTCTATGTTTATGAAATAATTTTTATAAGGGATATAGATAAAGTTTTTAAATATTTTTATAAAAAAATAATTTTTTTGAAATTATAATGATCAGATAATTAACATTATTTCTAGGTTTACAAGTTCAATAGAAGGAAAGATATATTTTTATATCATAACAAAAGTATATTAGGGAGTTTTTTAAAAAAATTGGCATGTAAAACTATAAATAAGTTTCACTCCTATTTTTATTGGCATGAAGATAAGTAAAGATTAATCTAGAAAATTTGTGAATTATAAATATTTTCTAAAGTTTATAGAAATTTTGATCCATCTTAAATATTCAATGTCAGAAATTATTTATGTTGTTACATTATGTGAATTATATCAAAGTGATCTAAAGGAATATCACATGTTGTAAAAAAATAATTCTTAGATATATTAAAGGAAAATCTTTTTATGGATTATTTTATAAAATAAGTTATAAAATGAACTTTCTTGGATACACTAATGTTGATTGGGCTGTAGATTGTAATGATAAAAAAACTAACACCACGAGAAACTTTTTTCTTGGGAGAATTTTGTGTGAGTAGGAATAGAAGGAAAAAAAGTTTAGTTTCTTTGAGTATAGTGGAAGAAGAATATGTTTCCACCACCCATTCTTATACACAAATTATTTGGATGAAAGTTCATTTGGAATATTTGAGAGTAAAAGATTCTAAAACCTTGAAAATTATTTATTATAATTAAATTTACATTGATCATTCCAAAAACCATGTACAACATTCAATATAAAAATACATTGATATTAAATATCATTTCATTAAGGATAAATTTTTAGGTGGTGATGTTTTACTTGAGAATATTTATATAAAATATCAAATTATTTATGTTTTCACCAAATCAATCCCAAAAGAAAGGATTGTATAATTAATCTCAAAAATACATGTACAAACTCCACCAAAGTCTTCCTAAAGTTCTTAAGGAAGGTACCCACACTACACTTTGGATTATGCTTTCAAAGGGGGTAATTGTCACAAATTTTTAAAATTATATACAAATATTTCTTATATGAATCTGAAGCTATGGTTATCATAAAATGGGGGAGAAGAAAAATTGAAAGAAAGGTGAGAGGGATTTTATGTAATGAACCAGATTTCTCTAGGCCTTTCCTTTGTGAAAATATAGTGGTCATAGTGTTCGTAGGGATCAAAGTGGCTTGCTCTGAGAGTTTTCCAAAAACTCAGTTTCAACAAAATGGTGTCACTGTTATGGTCACACCGGTTACAGTGGCACTGGTTACAATGACACTGGTTATGGTGTCACTAGTTACAGTGTCACTGGTTACAGTGGTACTGGTAAATGTGGCACTGGTTATAGTGGCACCATCACAGTCGCACTGTCATGGTTGCACCATTTACAATGGCTCCACTACGGTGTCTCACCAAACGGTGTCACACCCCCACACCCAGTTTTCTGAGTTTTCTAAGTTTCACCCCTATTACATGTTTTCTCTATGTTTAAAGCTAATCTATCAACTCATATCCATCTTCTGGTATATCTCCACCATTTCTGAGGGGAATTATTAAATCTCAATTAATTTCAATATGTGAAACCGCCAAGATACATGGTCAAACCACAATCTAACTTTAAAGTACTTAGAAATGGTCTCCATAATTTTAGGATCTTGCCACTTATTAATATGATATACTCTTTTCCTTATTCCTTTTCATCTCTCTTGGTGCACCTAGAGACTTCCTCCTGAGATGATTCATGAAACCATGTTGGATCCCTTCCTGCTCAGCCTTTGTTGAGTTCTTCCTGAAAGTCTTGTCATCCCCTGTTCTTGGTTCAAGAAGGAACTTAAATCTCTTGATCAATAAGTAGGGACTTTCTTTTAATTCTCTTTAGGTATGTATCATGTAGGGTGGGTATATTAATGGTTCCTTGTAAGGAATGGCTAGATTCTCTTCTTGAAATGAGAATTAAACAAGAATTTAATATGATCAAAAGATAACATGCATAAATAAAATAATGTGTAGGGTGTGGTTTGATTTTGGTCTCCTATTTTATTTTGTTATCTTTGATTCTTTTATGGTTTTTTTGTTGTATGCCTTCTAAAAATCATTGTCGTTGGTGGTCTTTTCTTGTGCACTGGTGGTGTTCTGTTTCATTGTGATGTTTTGATGTATATATGTAACATGAAATTTGATTAATCACATACACTTGGTTAAATAAAGGGATTCCCTAGAATAAAACCTATTCTGTGATCACCCCAGTTATATTAAAGTGGAAATTAAAGAACCCCTATCAGTTAAATTTGAATACTCTTGGTTTGATGGTTGTGGTTATGTGTTGTGTGTTCTGGTATGGGTTCTATGGGTTTGGTATGTGGGGTGGTACAAGGGGTGTGTTGGTTTCTCAGTCCGAGAGATTGATTGATTGTGTAATTGATAAACTTGTAGGCAATGAGATTTTACCTTGTGTTTTTGTATCTTTGTCTAAGAGATTGATTGATTGTGGAATGGATGGACTTGTAGGTAGTAGAACTATCTTTGTTGTGTTGTGACTATGGGGCGATGTTGGGCAGTGGGACTACGGGATGGTTGTGAACTTGTTATGCAGTGGGAATGCATTTGAGATTTATTTGGGTAGTTGGGATGTAGGTATAGGTTGTGAAAAAAGGAATGGGTAATATTACTTTAAAGAATTATAGTTGGCAGTAGTGAAAGGGTATGTGCAGTGGGACTGTAAGTCTAGTTTTGTGTTGTTGTGCAGTGAATTGTAGTTTGGTTTTGTTCATTGTTTGGTATGGTTATGGTTGTTAGTTTTCTGGTATTGTTGGAATAATTTAAATTGAATCCCCATAAATAAATAAATGGAAATTGAACAATAAGGGGGTTGGGTTTATGCTTTGGCAGTGGCTGTTGTGTGGTTGTGCATATAGGGGCAGCAGCAAAAGTGGTACAGATGGGTTGTTTGGTTGTTTGTTTAATTGAGATCCATAGGTTTGGATGAGTGTTTTATTACCTATACATATATATATATATATATTTTAGTTTCTTGTGATTTCTATATGCAGTCCACCCTTATTGGGCACTATGTGTCGAACACCCCCATATCATGGGGGGTGTATTTTCCAATATCCTAGTAGAAGGATGGATGGACGGTTGCTGACATTCTTCCTTACACCCTCTTTCGGATCTTATCTCTTGGGCATATTTGGGTAGGCTGTAATGGATTGAGGCTTACCATAATCCAAGATTCTTTGGTCAAGAGTTTGTTTTGGGTGAGAGGCCTAGGTGTTTGAGGGCCAGGTTTTATTTCCTAAGTATCTTTGGGATGAGGCGAAGGTATCTTTAGGAGAGTGGTGTGGTTGTGTGGCCCAGGTGTCTGCAGGCATGGTTGTGTGCGGTTTGAGGTCTAGGTGTGTGCGGGTAAGTTTCAGTAGTGGGACTTCATGTGGGAAGAGTGTAATCATTAAGACATTAGATCATTAGGAACGGGTAGTTAACCAATGGGAAAGTGGTGCAGGGCACCCAAATATCGATGTGATTATATTATTACTCTACTTAACTTGAGTTACTTTGGTGAGTGTGCCTTGTTGAGGTTGGGATGGTTAGTATTCCTCGGTAGGTGCTTGAGGTTCTATTGTTTTCTCATAGGGTCATTAGTATGTCCCATTACTTGTACACGAGTAGCTTTAGTTTCCCTATTGAGTATACTTGTATGCTCACCCTACATATATAAAACTATTTTTAGGTTTTCAGGATGACTTTGAGGACCGTTTTGGACCTTACTATCTTGGGATTTGTGGTAGTTATTGTTACTACTTAGTTTTTTTCCTTTTGGTACATTATTTGGGAGTTTTGTCATAGTTTGTATCAGCTTTACTTTTGAACATGCATGTGGGAATGTATTTTTGTTTTTACTTTTACCTTTAGTATTTGGTTTTGCTGATATTTACCATCTTATATTTTTATCTTACTCTATAAAAAGGGTAATGCCTTCCAATTGTGTGATATTTTATACCCTTAGTTCTAGTCGCCACTTTGGGGCCTGCTAAAGGTGAGACTCGGGGGTCATTATCTCTCCCTCATCTTGAAGAAGGCCAATCATGACAGTTTATCTTAATATGGACACAAAATTTCTTATCCCTAAGGGATGGAATTCCTTCAAAAAATTTACTTTATCTTACAGTGTAGTTTTAATAAATTTTATATGAGAAAGGCTATGTTTTGGTAAATGTTGAGAAAAATATAACTTTTAAAAAAATTGAACTATGAAAAAATTGAGTTATTAAAAAATGAGTGTTCAAAGTTGTAATGTTGACAACAAATCCAAAGTGGGGATTAAAGATCCTTTGTATTTTTTTCATAACAATATTTTTTATTTTTTGAAAACTTACTTTTGTTAAAAATGTTTTTATTAAATAGGAGATAAAGAAGTTGTTGGATGTTTTTTAAGAAATTTTTATTATGAAGTTATTGGATGAAGTTAGGAAGTTTCTTTAACTTTGTTAAGAAACTTTCTAACAAATTCATATGATGAAAAGTTTTTCTCCAAGTTCCTAACATCTGTAAAATCTCTTGATTAAAGCGTTTGTACAAAGAGACAGAGGTACAACTTTTTTACTAGAAAAAATCTACCGGACACATAGATACAAACACAGTATTCTAGATGGACAAGGGATGATGTTCTAGATAGATATTTGTGAGAAGATTAAATATGTGTCACCTAAGAGAAGGTCATTAGATAAAGATTTTATAAAGGGATAGTAGTATAAATTTGTTACCATATGCACATTATCAGAAAAAAGTTCCAGAAAAAGAGTTGCAAGAAAACTATATATAGTTTTTTATATAGATTTATAAAAAATAGAAAATATACATCTTTGATAAATAAAGTAAAAATGGGTAGATGTCTAAAAATGATATTTTAAAAATGATCTTTTATTTTTGAAACATAAAGGGTGAGAAATCATAGTTTGATTTGATATAAATAGGTGGAGGAAATCTGATTAGTGCACCATAAAAATAAGTTTCATGTGACAGGGGTATTTAGATCTTAAAATGATGTAGTCAACCATATTAAATTATTTTTCCAAAAAGAAATTTCATATGGAGTTTCAATTTGAAAAAAGTTTTTGTTAAAGGTTATATGAATTTTGAGGTTTCAAAGTTATAAATTGAAATGTTTAATAAAGGAAAATAGATTGATTCCATTGGAAAAAGTACCATCAGAAAAATATCCATTGAATGAACATTCATCATACGGATGTTTCATAAAAATTTTCTTTAAGAAGAATTTTGATTTGAGGTAGAATGACTAAATATAGTTAGTCGGATGAATAAAATCAGATAAAAATGACTCAGAAGGAGATAATAGATGAATTTTTTTTAAATAATTCATTATAAAAATTACCAAAAGATAGTGTTTTTAGAGAATATTTACATAACTTTTTAAAGTTCATAATAATGAAAAAGAAATATTATTCTTAAATTGGTTTATTATCTAGATGATAAGTAAGTATGAATGTGCTCCTTAATGTCTGAGGTTATAAGGAAGATAAAAGAAGGTTTGAATCACTAGATTTTTCATGAGGCCTAAGAATGTTTAGAAATACTCTAGAATAATCAAGAAGCTTCAAGTGAGTTTCATTTGAGTGGGAAAGTGAAATTGAGTTCCCACATTTTCTACTTAGGGAGAACCTACAAAAATGGGTGTAAAGTATGATTGTAAAAAACATTGTTCACCTATGAAAAAATCTGAAATGTTGTAGAATTTATATCAGTGTGAGTTTCTAAAAAAAGATTACTTTCTGGTTAAATAAGATTTACTGGGTAGATTTTATTTTCCAAATAATCAGACAAAGAGTTCAGACTAATATTATAGATATTTATTCAAAGAAGAATAATCAAACATCGGTGGTGATAAAAGTAGCATATAGAGTATACCATACAGAGTTTTGGAACAGAGTTAAAGGCATGTGAGGTTTTTTTACCTGATAGAGATCATAATATTAGGAAAATTTTTAGTGAATGATTCCAAACAAATTTTCATTGGATAAAGGAAGGTCACATTGTATGGACATTACTAGATGAAATAAAATGGATGGAGATTTTCATATGAACTTGTGTGAGCTAGTTTTACAAATTTTCACATATTTTGTGTCGACTCAATTTTGTAATAATTTTTTTATACTAATGGGAGTGAGTATAATCATTCCTATTAGAAGATATAATGAGTATAACAAGAGTTGGCTCAAGTTGTATTTACTTCTTTCTAATATTTAATTTTCATAGACCAATGGGAATCTCCATGGTAAGGATGTAGGTTCCCACATTGAGGTTGAACCTTGTAAATATTATGTTCCTTCCATTACATTAATATTATTACATTCCTTTGAATTTTTTATAAAAAAAATTAATGATAAAACTCTAACAAGTTTTAGGCGTTAATTTTAGATAATTTGAAATTGAAAAAGGTCACCAATGATTCACCCCCACCCTCTCAGTGGTTCCAATGATCCTTATAAACTTCAATAGAGTTGAGGTATTATTTTATTATAAAGATATATAACATGATAAAATATAACTACTTGATATATTTCCATTTCATAATTATAATTTCATACTTTGGATGTGCTTCGATCAATTTCCACTTCATATCTTACTCTAATAAATGAATATTCAAGATAAATTTTTCATGCCTGAAGCACTAAAATTAACTTTTAATAGATCATAAGACCCATAAAAGAATGAAAAGTCATTCCTTATATCTATTAATATTTATCAAAACCAAAATTGTTAGAAAATATAGATAAATAAAATACATTAATACTTAAAACCTCAATAATAACACCCAACGTTCAACTAAACTCATTCCATAAATAGATGACATTAATACTCCACCAAAATATGTCTGACCAAATTAAAATCCCAAAAATACAAAATATTTGATCAAAAAAAAATTCAAGATCAAATATAACATTTATCACCAAATAACATAAAGTATCTCATAATTACACACACCAAACACATGAATACCATGATCATATATTCTCTTAAAACATGCTAGTCCTTTCCCAAAATAAATTGAGCCACTAAAAAACCTCAATGGAATCAGACACACTACCCAAAATTAACCCTATACTTATTCCTTAAATAAAATAATAGACTATCCAATATACTTCATAAATCCAAAACTATAATAAACTTCATCAAAAATCACTTTTTTCATAAAGTCACTAATCAATTTCATGGTTTCCAATACTATCCAATTTACTTTATCAATATCAATCATCTATTTATCCCAAATAAACATTATTATATCAATATCAGAAAAATATTAAGGTTTATCTTTACTTGAATTATGTGTTTTCTATAAAATATCACTTTATCATCACATTTTTATTTTTTTTAGTACCATTCAACATATGCTTTCAAATCCTTAATAAAAAACTTATGTAGAATAATCCTTATATGTTTCATGATTCTTATAACTATAATTTCATTTATAAAATACTTTTATAACATAATTCTCAAATCCCAATATATAAACACTTTAGTCATTCCACTTCAATGATCGGTATAACAAATATCATTCCTTGTTCTAGGATTTATCCATTGGAATAGGGTATTGAATCAGATAATTCCCAAGTTCCCCAAATATAAGACATCAAATTCCTTGAATTTTTTGCTCAATTACCTTCATTTATTCACATAAAACATCTCCCCCTTTGAGATATTCTCCTAGGTTTTTTTCCCACATTATTTTCATGAAGGGAATTTAAATTTCTTTCCTCCATGATCATTTCCACCCACACTTCCATAAAATTCCATTTTCTTCATATTTGGCATGTTAGGAAAATTTTCTATGTTTATGTTGTTAATAACATAATGTGATAGTTAATTAGTAATAATCACATGGTTTTGTATCCTGTTCCCATCTGATTCTATTGCTAAAGAGGAAAATCATTGCATTTTCCATTACATTCATTTTTAACTCGATTCCTCCTAGTTCCTTCCATTGAATAAAATGAAAATGATTAGTGTGAGAAAAAATTATCATAGTGAGAAATCATACAATCATGAAAAATCATTCATAGGATGTCTAAATCATGATGTCGTATTTTCAATCAATGATACCTTAAGTTTAACTTAGATTGTGCATGGTCATTATCTATTCAAATATTTCATAATGGTTTATAAAGAAAATTTTAATTAACCCAAGAATATCCCCCAAGAGTACATATACAAGTTTTTAGTATTAGTACCACTCATCATGTACCAATGACTATAGATTTAATACCCAATCTACCCATTTCATAGTTTTTACCTTGATTTGCATCTGTGACACAACCTCATCCACAATCTAGTATCCAGACATGGATTTATTTTCTAATAAAACCACAAAATATCTACTTTACCAAAAGTTTATGATGATATCATATACTTAGAATTATCCCTAGAGTTTTTACCAAAATATTCTAAGCCTAACATCTAAATATTAACTAAACCTTTCTCTAATACCAACTATAGTGACCCAAGAATTTCATATATAGATATTACATATTTTCAATGAATATTAAATATATTTCACAATAATACATTCCTAAGGACCATAAAGTTTTAGAGTATTTAGAAACTAGATACATAAACATATTATTTCATGAAATATCTTCAATATCTTATATAAAGATTACACATCACAATACACTTATTATACACACTCTACTTAAAACCTTTCTTCATAATCTAGGTAATGGAAACATAAGAAAGAGTGATATTAGATGCTCAATAAGGGTAAACATAAGATATATCAATCAATGATCATAAGTAAGCATAAGATAATTATAAGGGTATGAGAACCTGAACATAACTTAAAATAATCATACCCAATCATCTAAATATCATTGATCATAAATCAAGGAATGAGGATTTTTCATAAAAAAAATTAATAATTCATAATTGTATATAATCATCAATAATCAATTCATTCACCATGAGAATATATCATAATCATAAGGCATAATTTTGTGGCATAAAAAGAAGCATAGAAAATCAATTCCTTAGTCATGGTTCACTCCCAAGACTATCATTTTGTAAAAAGTCCCATAATAGAAATGTCTACTCTATCATTTCCAATATTCACTTGGGAGTAACTTCTATCTAGTTCACTTGTTTGTCTCTTAATATTTTATTAACTCTATAATCTCTTAAGAGTTTCTCAACTTCATCGTTATTACCCAATTCATTAGAGGGATATATAATTCTGGGACCACCTGTCACATAATCACAATTAATTTATATGTAAGACACAAGATCATAAAACATTATTTATATCATCATATAAAAACCAATGAAAAATAAATGGGTTTTGTAAAAATCTCATCATCATAATGATAAACCATCATATCATTATAACATAACCTATTAAAATAAACAAGTTTCTTAAAAATATTTTCATCGTAGTCATAAACTATCTAGAGAAATAATGAGTATGGTATCATCAGATCATATCCCCATTAAATAATAAGTAACATCAAATGATTTATTATATATGAAAAATTCCTTTAAAATATCACTGGAATATTTCTTGAGAAAAATAACCTTTCCATTTTGAAATCACTTATTTAAAATCTAAAAATTTATAAAATATTGTAGAAAGAGATTATTTGAAAAGAACCATGTAAACTTGTAAATAAATCTTAAAATAATTGATCATTCATGATAGTATGTAATTTCATTCATTCCATGTGTGTTAAAACAAATATCTCATTCAAATTTTCAGTAAAAATTCAAAAGTACCTCATTCGGGAAACAATAAGAAGATTCCTTTTAAAAAACTATCAAAATTCAAAATGACTAAAAAAATATAAAAAACATATTATAATAATAAAAATATTCTTGAAAACATTTTAATTGAAATATGGACATGGAATAAAAATATTTTTGATTGAATAGTAAAATAAATTTGGTTTTCCTTAAAAAACATATTTCGGTCTCTTGAGTGATTAAAGTGAGGAAAAGTAAATGAAAACATGAAATCACATGAAATAACCAGAGGAGAAGAAAATAGAAGTGTTTTATCAGATAAGGGTTATATAATTTTTCTCAATTGAAATTCAAGTATAATAAATCCTAATTAAAATGATATTGAAACATAAACCCCTTACCACTTTAGTAATCTCTAAATAAAAACCTCATGAAATAGATAACCTTAGATGGATTTGTAAATCCCCGTAATTTTAAATATAAGAATCATAAAAGACACTCATGGGTAGTATATACACTAAAGAAAGAAAAAATAGGTGGATATTTAATATGTCTCACATAAATAAAATTGATATGAGAAACCCTTATCTTAAGTTATGTATTACTTTGTACTCATTAAAATATCATATTCTTCAGAATGCCTCCATTAGAACCATTCTTAAGGATCCTTGGAATGGTCTTTTAAGAAGACCAAAATCTATAATTTGTGAATAGATTAGTTTAGAAGATAATTTCCTATGGTTTGGTCGAGATATAGTGTTCAGAGTGGTGTAAAGAAAAGAGAGAATGTGTGTCCTTTTATAAGTGAAAGAAAGGACACACATGGAATTAATAAAAATATTTAAATATAATAAATTCATTTTCATATGGAAGTGGAACCATGTTACAAAAATATCTAATATAATATATGATATCATTGAAATCCATTCAAAAAATAAAATTTGGATTGGTTTAAGTGGTATTTGAGACCTTATCTTTTGGTCTAACCAATTTTAACATTAACCATGGTAATGGATTTTTCAATCTTAAAGGGTTATAATTTTATTCATAAGTTAAAATTATCTCAAAATAGACAAGTGGTGTAATTTTAGTTTATTTATCATCTTAATTTTCATCTTTAAATTTTTTTATGTTTTTAAATAATTGAATAAAATATTATTTAACAAAAAATATCATTAATGTCATTTTTGGGACTATTAATTTAATTTGTCTTTAAGGTTCATAATACAATGATGAAATTAAAATATAATACATTTAAGCACCAATAATACATTAGTATTAACTATAAAATTATTAAATCACTATAATTTATCCAAATACATTACTTTTAATGTTTTTAAAATTATTTACTTTGATTTTTTCCACTCCTTGCACAAGCACAATGTCAGCATTGAATAAATTTTTAAGGTAATTATATAATCCCTAAAAATTATAAATAAATTGATATCAAAAATATAATTTCATTATTATTAAAATTAACTTTAATAATCATTCAAAAATTATTTTTATTCTTATGTGAACATATAAAATAAATTTAAAAATAAAAGAGTGACATTTTGTATTTTTCTTTACTTAAAATATTATAAATTTCATTATCTAAGTAAAATGGAACCAAAAATCAATATATTATAAGTTATTATGTATATACTATAATTTATCTCATAAAACGAAATAAATTAAAGTTTTTGGTTGATTTTAGGACCTTATCTCATAGTTTGAACCCTGTTTTACCCATTTTACTCTTATCGATGTGACAAATATTTACCACAGCTACTATTCAGAATGACCAAAAATAAAAATGGGACTATTTTAAAAAATTGATCATCTTGATTTAAAATATGTAATATATTTTTCATTATTCATTTCCTATAGGTTTTATGAGTCCATTTTAAAATAAGTGCGCAAAATGCAGTGAAAACCGTTTTTAGAAAAATGTGTTTTAAGCACAAAACTTGATTTGTTCATATTTCATGCCTAGTAAAAACTATAAAATGGATGTAAAATAATTTTATTGAATAATATATATATATATAACATATTTAATCAATAGTTATTTATTTAATTAATTAATATAAAAACATATTATGTGTATGAAAATAGTTTTTAGAAGAAAAAAAATTTAGAAAAAAAATTAACTTATACAAAAATAAAGTATAATGATGATTATAATGTAATTAATTACATTATATAAAATTAAACAAGTCATATTTTAGTTTAATATCAAATTAAAAACATAATTATACTTTTAAATTACTTGATTTAATGAAAATAAATGACAATTTTACAAAAATCAATATTTTTCATTATTCAACCAAAAAGAAACTATTTTAGAAAAATACTAAAAATTCACTCTAAGATAAGTTTTATATGATGAATATAAAAATGATAACCATATTTTCAAATAAAATTTTTAAAATTGGTATAAATTGATTATAATATTAACACATAAAATGCAATAAAAACCATTTTTTGAGAAAACTTATCTTTGAAGCATAAAATGACTTTACTAAAAATTAAGTAAGTAATTATATATTATGAATTGATAAATAAATTTGAATTAATTAATTTGGTGAATACTATTCATACCTGTAAATTTACCAACTATGTTATAATATACCATAGTTTATTTTAAATGGGGTGTTGTGTGTCGAGCATGTTATTTAACACTTACAAATTATTTAAACAGTGATATATTCTAAAATATCAAGGTGTTAAAGTGGGGATGGGAATATAGTTTACCTAATTTAGGTGAAAATCTTATTTTCTATAATTATTCACTGGGGATTTAGTATACTTCTTCCATATTTACATAAGAGGTTTTGGGGATGATCTTATTGAATATACTTGTATTCTCACCCTTGTATATATAGACATTACTAGCTCATGGTTTTTCAAGGATTTATGGTGTTTTTTATTGGTTCCATAGTTTTTTTCATGGTATTTCTCATTTATGGTCTTGTATTGTAGAAATTATATGTATTGGGATGGTTTTAGTTTTCAATATGGAGTTTATTGGTGGATTATTATCATTTCATAGGAATATTAAGGGTAATGTCATGAACTACCCCATTAGAGCCTAGATGGATCAAGGAAAGATGAGTTTGACACCCCAATACCACCTATAATAGGCTAAGTGTTGGTGAACAATGCCGAGTAGGAATATCACACACGTGGGAGGCCTTATCCTAATGTACCTATACACACATACACACACATAACCAAGTATACACATTATGATAAAGGTTAAAATTCAACTGATATAAAAATTCATGCCTACATATATATCCCATAATCAAAGTATGAAAAGGTAGTGGAAATAATAAAGGGTTAAATAAAATCCCACCAAAGTTGTGAGAGTCCAACCTGCTTAGAAGGAGGGGACTTTCATCAAACGCAACCTGGTACAAACCATAGTTTTTCTAGATCACTATGCTCCACCTACTCTTAGTCATCCTATGACACCATCATGAAACCTATCATCTACATAATATATGACATGTATAGGAAGATCCTATGTAGGGGTGAGTATATATATACCCATTAGGTTCCCTATAAATCACCAAACATAGAACATCAAGAGGGATTTCAAATCAACCCACGAAGGTATGTCAATCAAGTCACAAATACACACCTTTTCATAATTAATGGTTTTATCATTATTCAGGATATTATATGGGAAATGTGAGGGTATAGTTATTTCTGAGACATGGGTTTTACCCAAGGCATGACCTAAAGTTTGTCATAATTAGGAACTTAGTGGGAATTGTTGGTGGGTGTGACAGAGATTTCATTTAATTAATTAAATAATTAAATGAAGAAAAATACCCAACCCACGTATCTCCTACACATAGAGGAGAAGGGGGAGTTTCTCCATCCACACCTAATAGATGAACTGATGTGGAAGAGAGGCATCACCAAAATCCATCCTTGATGGATATCTATACTAGATCAATGTACAGTAGATTCTAGGTGTCGTTGTGGACCCAAAGCTCCAGATTTTATGCCACAAGGTAGAAAGATATATGTATTTTATGACCCAATCCTTATTGAAGCATTTTTTTAAGGTTTTAATCCATTTTTATGACTTCTAATGACCCCTCAGGGTTTTATCTATATCTAATTGGGAAAAAATAGGTATTTTAGTATGATCATGGAGATTTATAATTTAGAAATCCCAATCACATGGTGTGTAGTTCATGAGTACACATTGTGTGTTAGTATTGTTTGAGGAAGATTGAGATTTGAGACTGCATGTCATGTACTTAAGGTACAGTCCATATAGTGTAGTGGGGATTAGTCATATGGTCAAGAACATATATAGACACCCTGTTTTAAGAGGCATGTCGTGCAGAGGGACGTGGGTATACCCAAGTATATAGAAATGGACAAGACCAGTGTACATAGGCACAAACACAGCCTAGTACATGGACACAAATAGTGTACATGGTCATGAACATGTCTAGGTACATGATCATTTCCAGTGTACGTGATCATACACATAGAAAATTTCGATTATAGTAGTATATTCTGTGTATTTCCTCTTGGTAAATTCAGAGCCCTCTTTCTCTTTAGACTGGTGGAATGTGAGTTGGGTATGTTTCCTCTTCCACTATAGTTGGGTGTGTTCCCTCTTTCCAATTCAATGTGTATGAGTTATCTTGTTTTGGTATGAGTTTTTATTCATCTGTTCCCATAAGGGTTTAGTATGTTATCTATTCCAAAGTATTAGATGTGAGACCCCTTAATGGATTACAGAATTCATCCTTTCACAAGGCTCGAGTTGGATCCTAATTTCCCTTTATACACCCTATGTAGGGTTTTTTGAATTGATGTGTCCAAAAAACACAGGTTTTGATCCCCTATCTAGAAATTTAATCCATATTAGGTTTGAAAAATCCCCCCATGATCCCTAGGTGTGATCCTCTATCTGAGTATCTATATCTTATGTGTTCGATTGTGTGCTTCCTAATGGTGAGGCCTAATGTGTGCTAGGACATAGGTTCTTAGGGACCCCTATGACATGATGCAGGGACCTTTAGTTTACCAAATACTGATGAGATACAATATTTTTAATTTTTTAATCTATTTTTAAATGAAATCTAACCCCACAATTAGTTTAAAACCTGGGAAATCATCTCATTTTTAATGCTTTCATGAACCTAGAATTTAATTTCTAATTGGATTAAATCTTTATTTTTAATGTTTTATTTATTTTTTGGGATTAATCAAAAGATATATATTGATTTTTTAAACTCAATGGTTAATATGATAGTAGGATTTTCAATATTATTTTTCATTAATTTAAATTAATTCTATATTAACTAGAAAAATTATGCACTAAATTTTATGTTTTTATGGGTGGAATGATAAAAATGATTGAGGTATAGAGTTTTAATTTGAGTTTCTTATCATACCATATGAATTTCACCCTGCTTAATTTTTTGGATGACCAGAGTGTATGAATTTAGAGTTTTCTGAAATCTGGTGAAGGCATGGGATTTCCTTGGGCCATGTAATAAATTGGTCTCATCATGTAATACTTTTTTGTTGAAGCATGAATGAATTCACCATGGTCGCCTAAGGATTCACTAGAGTTTAATACTTATAAGACATACAATAATACTTGATACTACACATATAAATTTGATGAGAATTTTGTAAGATGATCAAAACATCATAATACTTCAGTGGAGCCACCTAAGGCTTCCTCTATAGTCTATGAATTTGGACTTTTCTAAAATCTGGAGAAGGGGAGTGTGAAATTAGAAATTCCCAAAATAGAGAATCCTTAACCAAAAATAAAAATCATATATATCTAGTTCTTCCATGTCATGAAAATATTCTCAAACTAATCCATGGGTTACTAATCCAATAGAGGAATAATACATTGATCATGGGAAGAATTTTAAAGATAAGGATGCTTGAGAGAAACTTGCTAGTGGAATTTGGACCCTTGAATGGAAAAAGTGGAATCCATCCAGAAGAAGAAGGAGATCATAGCTCGTTGTATTAAAAATTAGGAGGATGAGGAAGATGTGAATATGCTTATAAATATTTTCCCCTTCATATTTTTAAAAGGATTAGAGACCTTAGCCTTTGGTTTTGGATTTATTTAGTGTAGTAACTTATATAATTTTTTTATTTTTAATATTAATTTTTTTTTATTCATGTGATATTCCTTCTCCCTTATTTTGATTTTTATAACTATGATTTTGAATCTCTCATCTATGATGTGGGGTTAACCCGATGATTGCCCAATTAATGAAAACTAGTGAATATCAAGCTCAGACACCTAGATTTGTATTTCCAATTTTAATCTAAGTATCAAGTTGGTTGTGGAGAAGATGTGTCGATAGTACCTCTAGCTTATATTTCCCCCCTTTTCCTTCTTCATTGCTAAAATATTTTCCTCTACCACTATTCAGATCGCTAATGTATGATGGGAATAGTGATTTGTGTGGTGGATGAATTCATGGTTGTGATTCATTTGAGAGAATGGTGGGTAGGTCCTTTGGGATATTTCTTGAGTGAGATTCCCATTCACACAATTTATGCAATTTGGGTGTGTGTATCCAGTTAAAAGTATACAAATAGTCAGATTAGGGGATCAAATTTATGAGAAAATAAAGGATCATTAAGGATAAATCTAGGGGTGTATCATTTATTTCATTTTGTTTTGTTTTCACTTGTATATTCCTTTATCTATTTGCATCTATCAACCTAATTTCTCTATTTTTTTAAATTAAGAAAGCAAAACCAAAAATAATTATAAGTGCATAAATAGTGAGTACTCCAGGTATAGATCCTTGAGATACAAAACTTTAGTCAAATTTATACTGTAAAGGGGATTATAAATTCTAATTTGACATGTAACACTCAATATTTTAATATATAACTTCCTTTAAATTATCCAAATGTGTCTAATAGCTTTATTTACATGCAACACTGAACTTAAAAGAAACTTTGATATATTTAGATAAAATATAAATATTTAAGTATGATCATTGAAACATAGCCATTGAATTAGTGGGAATGAATAGTATAACCCAATGTATGAAATTTATGTATAAATAAAATAAATATTTCTTTTAATATGAATGAAATTCAATTAGTTTACCTAAATGGATAAAAAGATCAGTTATTGTTTAGAAAATTATTTTTATAAAAAATTATTTTTTATGCGACGTTCTTTTATATTTCAAGAAACATATGATTAATGATGATAAATTGTATTTGATATTAAAAATTGTTTTAAAAAAATTATTTGGTAAATGATATTAAATAAGAATAATAACAATTAATGTTTGAAAATATCATTTTACAATAAAATGGGTTTTCATTCTATTTTATGATTTTATTAAAAATTTGAATATATAAATTTTAGAATTTTAATTTTTTAAAATAAGAATAGATTTTGGATTAAGAATAAAAATTTTATTTTAAAATGATTTTTTGTGATTTTTTTTAAATAATTAGTTTTTAGGTGAATAGTGAAAAAATATTGATTTTATTAAAAACTACTGCTCTTATGACATTATCATAATACAATAATGACTTAAATTTTTTTAAAAAAAATTTATATAAAATATATATATTTATAAGTAAAAAATCATTTAAAATTACTATTCTTTTTTTATAAAACCATGTATAACATTTTAGAAACATAAGTAATATTTTATTCTAAAAAATTGTTTTTATTCACTTATATTAAAAATTACTTTTGATAAATTATAGAAAATAAATATATTAAAATGGATTTCATATTTTAAATCAATATGGTCATATTATGTAATATATTCAATTTCAATTTTGTGCATTTAAGTGGCATTACTATGATTTAAGTTAATGGCCATGATAATGGTAAGATTGTTATTTTCAAAGAATTATTTTATTAATATCATGTAATTTTTTATCTGATGAATTAAATTGATCTAAATTAATTTATAAATATAATATTATGTTTAAAAATATATATTATTATATTAAAACTCATTCAATTGGTAATAAATACTAAATAATATTAAGAACACATAATGGTTAAAAGTCATTTTTCTACAAAAATTATTTTTTATATATTATATATTTTAATTTACAAGTTGATTTTAAAATATTTAGAAATTTAATTATACTAAATTGAAATTAAATTTTGGTTCAAAATATAAAAAATTTGTAATATTTTTTACCTTATATTTTTAAATAAAATATAAATTACTTAGTTAAAAACTATTTACCAAAAAAATCAAAATGTTAAAATGTAATAACCTATATTAAAAGACTTCAAAAAAGTTTAAAACATGTTTTTAAAGTTTTTGTTGAGTATTTATTGACCCAATACAACCCAAAAATCTATTATTATGAAATTTTATAGCCATTGACCAAGTAATAGCGTATTTGTATTTTGGAAGTGTAAAGAGAATTCCCAAAAGTGCCCTTTTCTTCACATATAAAAGGGGATCAATTTCACCCATCCATGGTTACGCTTACCATTAAAATTTCCCTCAAACCTATACCCAAAATATATATACTAGAATTAATTTTATAACCCTTAATCCCCTAGTTTCTAGAATTTATCTTAGATCCTTCTTTTCCAAGAAGATCTCTAAGAGAGGATCAAGTCTCCAATGTGAGTATTACCCTCTTCATAATATTTTCTGCTTAATATTCCTCTTCTGAATAATTTATATCCTTAAAAATATAATTAAATAGTAATCATTATTAAATTTTACTTTATTAATTTTATAACCATTATTTATTCTTCTTCATTGGATAATAAAAACAAAAGTGTCGTTAGTACATTGTGCAGACTACCGCCTCAACAAAGTGATGTATTATGTTTTTCATCACTGCCATTCATGGCTAGTTGAAAGGATGTGATGGATGAATAAATATTATATATATATATATATATATAATATAAATATGATTATGAAATTTTAAATTTTTATATACCTTAATTCTTTATCTTTCTTTAAGAAATAAAATTGTTAACTATGCATTGTACGAACTACTACCTCCATGAAGTAACACTTTTAATTTTCATATTGATTTTCATTATTTATCCAAACCACTTAAAATATTATTTAAAAAATTAAAAACATCTAAATAATATCAATACTGTAAATGGGGTCTAACCCAATGGTTCTATGCCCATGGTTTTCTTAAACTGTGGGGGTAAGTTGTTTTTCTAAACCAATACCCATGGTTTGTTAAAAACTTTGGGAATAACTCTGTAAAAAATAACCCTCACTCAGGCTTGTCCTCCCCCTCCCACTCGATGAGCCCTAATATTCACTCCCCTCCCCTCCCCTCCTCACCTCCTCCTCAACATCTTGGCCTCCACCTCCACCTCGATCTGCCAGCCTTCGCGTCCCAGCCCCTGCCTCCCTCCCTTCACCTCAACCTCCCAACCCCCTTCCTATCGACTGTCACCTCCCTCCCTCTGCATTTTCCTCCCAACCCCCACCTCCTGGTCTTCGCCTCTCGGCCCCTGCTTCCCTCCCTCCACGTCTGCCCCCCTCCCTCCAACCCAACTTCTCGACCTGCGCCTCCCGGACCCCATCTCCCTCCCTCCATCTTCTTGCCTATGTGTCTGGCTCAGCATTCACGTCTGCCTCCCTACCTCAGACTCATTCTCCACCTCTCCCTAAACTCCCTCCCTTACTTGTCAATAAACCCTAATTTACATGGGTCTCCTCACATCATAGGTAACTTTGATTCAACTGTCCTCCTAATTTTAAATTACTTCTCAACTCTCAAATATGAAACCTACTATATTTTATGAAGTAAAATTTTTAGAAGATATTTTGATGAATTTTTAATTGTTTGAGAAGGAATTAAATTAATCCAAATAGGTTTTGATGTCATTTGTGTTGGGCGGAGAAGAAAAGAAGTGATGGAAAGAGGGGGGTGAATTGTCTTTTAAAAATTAATTAACAAATTAAAAATCAAAGTGAAAGTGCAGCGGAAATAAAGAGGCAAGACACAAGAATTGATAACGGAGTTCAGCCAAAAACCCGACATACGTCTCCGCTCCCAACTCAACCGTTGAGAGATTCTACCGCTTGCTTTTCAATGGTTTTAGCAAGAAACCCACTAGACTTTACAGGTAGTCTAGAACCTATTACAGCTTGCTTTTATATGGTTGAGCAAGAACCCACTAGCCTTCTTACAGGTGAAGGCTAGCTCACCTATGTCTCAAGCCTTTTAAAGGAAAGGCTTGACTAACCTCTTCACACCTTGAAGGTGGTGTGAGAACCCAAAGAAAGAGAAGAGAGAAAGAGATGGGGTTTGTAGGCACAAACCCAAATTGATGCTCAAAAATGATAAACAAGAAAAACCGTAATGGGAGAAGCCTTGGGCGCCAAATGGATTGATGGGAGTTGATGTAGAGCGCTCCCAAGCTTCTTTGATGGAGCTCCTTGGATGTGGAATTGATTGGAGCAAGTGAGGGTTCCCTTGGAGGAATCCGCCGGAGGTTCGCCAAATGATGGAAAATGTGTCCGTTGGCTTCACAATAGTTCCGGCTATTTTCCTTAGGCTTCCGGGGGTTCCTAGTCCTTTATTTATAGAGGTGGAACCCTCATATGGCCTTTGGAGGTCTTCGGAGCCGTTGGAAAGGGCTTTGGAGCCGTTGGAGGCCAAGTGGACAGGCTGGTCAAAAGCCCAACGGCTAGTTTGACTGGCTCCACCGGCTGACCGGTGCTGAGCCACCGGTTGGCTGGTGTGTGCAAAAAGGAGGAGGGCTCGGGCTCAGGCGCCACCGGCTGGCCGGTGAGGAGGCCACCGGTTGGCCGGTGCTTAGGCAGTAGCAAGCACTATTCATCTGGGTGCCACCGGCTGGCCGGTGCTGAGGCAGTGGCTCAGCCTTCTGTCCAGGTGCCATCGGTCGGCCGGTGAGGAGTCCACCGGTTGGCCGGTGCTGAGGCAGTGGGTGTCCCTTCTGCCCAGGGTCCATCGGCTGGCCGGTACAGAGCCACCGGTTGGCCGGTGGACTGATTTCAGTCCAGTTTGCCTTCTTTCTTACTTGGCCCAATACCTTGGCCACCTGAAATCATGCCTATCAACCAAAAACACTTAAAACAATATTAGATAAATAATAGAGTGATTGTGATCATGAAAATAAAACCTTGAGGGGTACGAGAGGTACAACAATCTCCCCCTATTTTGATGATCACAATCACCAAAACAAACACTGTAAAATACTGAAATGAAAGGCAGGCGTTAAAAGATTTTTCCCCCAATCAACCAAGAATTTCTCCCCCTTTGTGATTATCAAAATAGAACGGGGCATAAAACTTGATTGAGGGAACGCACGAGATTTTAAACCAATTGAAATTTTTGAAATTTGATTTGAAAGTTTTGAAATGAAAAATTGAATTGAAAATTTTGAATTGAAAAAAAATTGATACCAAGAGTTGAAAATGAAAGTTTGAATTAAAAGATTTGATACCAAGAGTTGAAAATGAAAGTTTGAATTGAAAGTAAAAAGACTAAAACGATCCTAACTCCCCCTAAATAAAAACAACAAATCACCGGGGAGAGGTGTTTGAAACCGAGACAAATTTTGGCCCGGTGAGACTCGCCAAGAGGGATTTTTCAATCCATACTTGTCTTGTGGCGGGTCTTCTACTATAAAATTCATCATTAAAAGAAATAGTTTTGGGCCTTCCATACCGGGCATTTTTGCAATTGCACTCATAAATTAAGTGCCCGGGTTTTTTTACAATAATTGCAAAATTTAAATTAGGAGCTCCCCCTTACAAAAATAGTTGGAGCATGGGAGGAGGAAGCTTGCTTGGAATAGCCAAGCCCTTGGGTTGTCCTAGATATGAGTTGGGAACCTAGCAAATTGTTCAAATTTTGTTCCCCTTGGGTGAACTTGGCTAGAGTCTCCCTTAGATCTTTGATTGTTGATTCCATGGAATCAACATCGGGAAAGTTGGGGATTTTGAGGGTCAACTCTTCCTTCTCTTTGAGAAGTTGTTCTTTTTCGGAAGAGA
The DNA here is from genome assembly GCA_963277665.1 of Viscum album. Taxonomy (NCBI): domain Eukaryota; kingdom Viridiplantae; phylum Streptophyta; class Magnoliopsida; order Santalales; family Viscaceae; genus Viscum; species Viscum album. The sequence goes on from OY728161.1 coordinate 1,303,150,972, forward strand.
TTTTTTTGAAATTCTTTTTTAAAGAAAAAAATTTGGAAGAACGTTCGTGAAAACCTTCCTCCAATTGATCTCTTGCATGTTGGAGATCCTCATAAGACATGTGATTGAAAGAATTTGAATAACTAGAGGAAGAGGAGTCGAAAGATGTTACCTCATGAAATGCCATTAGGCATTTGTTACCATTGTCATTCGAGGAGGAGGAGGAGGAGGATGCGGAGCAATCACTCCATGTGGCTTTTAATGCCTTCTTCTTCCCCTTTTGCTTGGCCTTTTTCTTGTTGAGTGGGCAATCGGGCTTGTAATGGCCTTTCTCGCCACACCCGTAACATGTTACCTTGGGCTCGGATTTTTCGTTGGGTTGAGCCTTGCGGGATTTCTTCTTCTTGTGCTTCTTCATGAACTTGTGCATCTTGCGGGCAAGATTCTCCATTTCCGAATCGCCGCTTGAAGAAGATGAAGATGATGATGAGGAGGAGCTTTCTTCTTGTTGAACCTTCAAGGCGATGTTCTTTGGAACTTTGGTCGGTTTGCCTTCCTTTTCAGCTTGCCTCCTCATGGTGATCTCATAAGTCATGAGGGATCCGATGAGCTCTTCGACCGGCATATTCTTTATGTCCTTTTCTTCTTGGATTGCCGTGACTTTTGGTGCCCATGAGCTAGGTAGGATCCATAGGATCTTCTTGACCATCGTTTCTGCGGACAAATCATCACCAAGAGATTTTCTACCATTGCAAACGTCAGTAAAGCATGTAAACATATCAGAAATAGATTCGTATGGATGCATAGAAAATGACTCAAAATCTTGACGAAACATGTCCAATCGAGTGTCCTTCACTTTGTTGGTCCCCTCATGGGTAACCTCCAAAAGTTTCCAGATTTCGTGTGAGGAGGTGCATGTGGAAACTCGATTGAACTCATTACGATCAAGGCCGCAATGAAGAGCGTTCATGGCTTTTCCATCAAGCTCGAAATTTCTAATATCGGCTTGAGTCCATTTGGATTCATCGGGAGAGGAAAGAGTGTAACCTTGCATGACAATTTTATAAATGGGATAGCCAATGCTTCTAAGAAAAGCGGTCATGCGGGTTTTCCAATAAGTATAGTCGGTTCCATCAAAAAATGGAGCACGACTCAATGAATAGCCTTCGGGGGCGAAATAGGTTGAAGCCATCACAATGGATCTTTGAATTTGTAACCGGTTAGGGTATTATACAAATTTTGCCTTTGATACCAATTGTTGGGTGGAGAAGAAAAGAAGTGATGGCAAGAGGGGGGGTGAATTGCCTTTTAAAAATTAATTAACAAATTAAAAATCAAAGTGAAAGTGCAGCGGAAATAAAGAGGCAAGACACAAGAATTGATAACGGAGTTCGGCCAAAAACCCGTCCTACGTCTCCGCTCCCAACTCAACCATTGAGAGATTCTACCGCTTGCTTATCAATGGTTTTAGCAAGAAACCCACTAGACTTTACAGGTAGTCTAGAACCTATTACAGCTTGCTTTTATATGGTTGAGCAAGAACCCACTATCCTTCTTACAGGTGAAGGCTAGCTCACCTATGTCTCAAGCCTTTTAAAGGAAAGGCTTGACTAACCTCTTCACACCTTGAAGGTGGTGTGAGAACCCAAAGAAAGAGAAGAGAGAAAGAGATGGGGTTTGTAGGAACAAACCCAAATTGATGCTCAAAAATGATAAACAAGAAAACCCGTAATGGGAGAAGCCTTGGGCGCCAAATGGATTGATGGGAGTTGATTTAGAGCGCTCCCAAGCTTCTTTGATGGAGCTCCTTGGATGTGGAATTTATTGGAGCAAGTGAGGGTTCCCTTGGAGGAATCCGCCGGAGGTTCGCCAAATGATGGAAAATGTGTCTGTTGGCTTCACAATAGTTCCGGCTATTTTCCTTAGGCTTCCGGGGGTTCCTAGTCCTTTATTTATAGAGGGGGAACCCTCATATGGCCTTTGGAGGTCTTCGGAGCCGTTGGAAAGGGCTTTGGAGCCGTTGGAGGCCAAGTGGACAGGCTGGTCAAAAGCCCAACGGCTAGTTTGACTGGCTCCACCGGCTGACCGGTGTTGAGCCACCGGTTGGCCGGTGTGTGCAAAAAGGAGGAGGGCTCGGGCTCAGGCGCCACTGGCTGGCCGGTGAGGAGGCTACCGGTTGGCCGGTGCTTAGGCAGTAGCAAGCACTATTCATCTGGGTGCCACCGGCTGGCCGGTGCTGAGGCAGTGGCTCAGCCTTCTGTCCAGGTGCCATTGGTCGGCCGGTGAGGAGTCCACCGGTTGGCCGGTGCTGAGGCAGTGGGTGTCCCTTCTGCCCAGGGTCCATCGGCTGGCCGGTACAGAGCCACCGGTTGGCCAGTGGACTGATTTCAGTCCAGTTTGCCTTCTTTCTTACTTGGCCCAATACATTGGCCACCTGAAATCATGCCTATCAACCAAAAACACTTAAAACAATATTAGATAAATAATAGAGTGATTGTGATCATGAAAATAAAACCTTGAGGGGTACGAGAGGTATAACAATCTCCCCCTATTTTGATGATCACAATCACCAAAACAAACACTGTAAAATACTGAAATGAAAGGCAGGCGTTAAAAGATTTTTCCCCCAATCAACCAAGAATTTCTCCCCCTTTGTGATTATCAAAATAGCATGGGGCATAAAACTTGATTGAGGGAACGCACGAGATTTTAAACAAATTGAAATTTTTGAAATTTGATTTGAAAGTTTTGAAATGAAAAATTGAATTGAAAATTTTGAATTGAAAAAAAATTGATACCAAGAGTTGAAAATGAAAGTTTGAATTAAAAGATTTGATACCAAGAGTTGAAAATGAAAGTTTGAATTGAAAGTAAAAAGACTAAAACGATCCTAACTCCCCCTAAATAAAAACAACAAATCACCGGGGAGAGGTGTTTGAAACCGAGACAAATTTTGGCCCGGTGAGACTCGCCAAGAGGGATTTTTCAATCCATACTTGTCTTGTGGCGGGTCTTCTACTATAAAATTCATAATTAAAAGAAATAGTTTTGGGCCTTCCATACCGGGCATTTTTGCAATTGCACTCATAAATTAAGTGCCCGAGTTTTTTACAATAATTGCAAAATTTAAATTAGGAGCTCCCCCTTACAAAAATAGTTGGAGCATGGGAGGAGGAAGCTTGCTTGGAATAGCCAAGACCTTGGGTGGTCCTAGATATGCGTTGGGAACCTAGCAAATTGTTCAAATTTTGTTCCCCTTGGGTGAACTTGGCTAGAGTCTCCCTTAGATCTTTGATTGTTGATTCCATGGAATCAACATCAGGAAAGTTGTGGATTTTGAGGGTCAACTCTTCCTTCTCTTTGAGAAGTTGTTCTTTTTCGGAAGAGAGTTTTTTGAAATTCTTTTTTAAAGAAACAAATTTGGAAGAACGTTCGTGAAAACCTTCCTCCAATTGATCTCTTGCATGTTGGAGATCCTCATAAGACATGTGATTGAAAGAATTTGAATAACTAGAGGAAGAGGAGTCGGAAGATGTTACCTCATGAAATGCCATTAGGCATTTGTTACCGTTGTCATTCGAGGAGGAGGAGGAGGAGGATGCGGAGCAATCACTCCATGTGGCTTTTAATGCCTTCTTCTTCCCCTTTTGCTTGGCCTTTTTCTTGTTGAGTGGGCAATCGGGCTTGTAATGGCCTTTCTCGCCACACCCGTAACATGTTACCTTGGGCTCGGATTTTTCATTGGGTTGAGCCTTGCGGGATTTCTTCTTCTTGTGCTTCTTCATGAACTTGTGCATCTTGCGGGCAAGATTCTCCATTTCCGAATCGCCGCTTGAAGAAGATGAAGATGAGGAGGAGGAGGAGCTTTCTTCTTGTTGAACCTTCAAGGCGATGTTCTTTGGAACTTTGATCGGTTTGCCTTCCTTTTCAGCTTGCCTCCTCATGGTGATCTCATAAGTCATGAGGGATCCGATGAGCTCTTCGACCGGCATATTCTTTATGTCCTTTGCTTCTTGGATTGCCGTGACTTTTGGTGCCCATGAGCTAGGTAGGATCCATAGGATCTTCTTGACCATCGTTTCTGAGGACAAATCATCACCAAGAGATTTTCTACCATTGCAAACGTCAGTAAAGCATGTAAACATATCAGAAATAGATTCGGATGGATGCATAGAAAATGACTGAAAATCTTGACGAAACATGTCCAATCGAGTGTCCTTCACTTTGTTGGTCCCCTCATGGGTAACCTCCAAAAGTTTCCAGATTTCGTGTGAGGAGGTGCATGTGGAAACTCGATTGAACTCATTACGATCAAGGCCGCAATGAAGAGCGTTCATGGCTTTGCCATCAAGCTCGAAATTTCTAATATCGGCTTGAGTCCATTTGGATTCATCGGGAGAGTAAAGAGTGTAACCTTGCATGACAATTTTATAAATGGGATAGCCAATGCTTCTAAGAAAAGCGGTCATGCGGGTTTTCCAATAAGTATAGTCGGTTCCATCAAAAAATGGAGCACGACTCAATGAATAGCCTTCGGGGGCGAAAGAGGTTGAAGCCATCACAATGGATCTTTGAATTTGTAACCGGTTAGGGTATTATACAAATTTTGCCTTTGATACCAATTGTTGGGTGGAGAAGAAAAGAAGTGATGGCAAGAGGGGGGGTGAATTGCCTTTTAAAAATTAATTAACAAATTAAAAATCAAAGTGAAAGTGCAGCGGAAATAAAGAGGCAAGACACAAGAATTGATAACGGAGTTCGGCCAAAAACCCGTCCTACGTCTCCGCTCCCAACTCAACCATTGAGAGATTCTACCACTTGCTTTTCAATGGTTTTAGCAAGAAACCCACTAGACTTTATAGGTAGTCTAGAACCTATTACAGCTTGCTTTTATATGGTTGAGCAAGAACCCACTAGCCTTCTTACAGGTGAAGGCTAGCTCACCTATGTCTCAAGCCTTTTAAAGGAAAGGCTTGACTAACCTCTTCACACCTTGAAGGTGGTGTGAGAACCCAAAGAAAGAGAAGAGAGAAAGAGATGGGGTTTGTAGGCACAAACCCAAATTGATGCTCAAAAATGATAAACAAGAAAAACCGTAATGGGAGAAGCCTTGGGCGCCAAATGGATTGATGGGAGTTGATGTAGAGTGCTCCCAAGCTTCTTTGATGGAGATCCTTGGATGTGGAATTGATTGGAGCAAGTGAGGGTTCCCTTGGAGGAATCCGCCGGAGGTTCGCCAAATGATGGAAAATGTGTCCGTTGGCTTCACAATAGTTCCGGCTATTTTCCTTAGGCTTCCGGGGGTTCCTAGTCCTTTATTTATAGAGGGGGAACCCTCATATGGCCTTTGGAGGTCTTCGGAGCCGTTGGAAAGGGCTTTGGAGCCGTTGGAGGCCAAGTGGACAGGCTGGTCAAAAGCCCAACGGCTAGTTTGACTGGCTCCACCAGCTGACCAGTGCTGAGCCACCGGTTGGCCGGTGTGTGCAAAAAGGAGGAGGGCTCGGGCTCAGGCGCCACCGGCTGGCCGGTGAGGAGGCCACCGGTTGGCCGGTGCTTAGGCAGTAGCAAGCACTATTCATCTGGGTGCCACCGGCTGGCCGGTGCTGAGGCCACCGGTTGGCCGGTGCTGAGGCAGTGGCTCAGCCTTCTGTCCAGGTGCCATCGGTCGGCCGGTGAGGAGTCCACCGGTTGGCCGGTGCTGAGGCAGTGGGTGTCCCTTCTGCCCAGGGTCCATCGGCTGGCCGGTACAGAGCCACCGGTTGGCCGGTGGACTGATTTCAGTCCAGTTTGCCTTCTTTCTTACTTGGCCCAATACCTTGGCCACCTGAAATCATGCCTATCAACCAAAAACACTTAAAACAATATTAGATAAATAATAGAGTGATTGTGATCATGAAAATAAAACCTTGAGGGGTACGAGAGGTACAACAATTTGAGTGAAATATGGAATTAATTTTTCTTTCATTGAAAAATGACAAATTTTGAAACACACCATCTGCAAATGCCACTTTATTTTGTGCATGAATATGGATTTTTTTTATTGTCTTCACATGACTTTATAAAGAGATTTGTACAACTCTGAGAGATAATGTGCATGAATTTCATTAGGTTGCGTAATACATTTCATGATTCATAAGACTTGGGGAATATGATTTTCAGTGCGTATGAATTTATATTTAAGATTGAGGGATATCCATGCCACATTACAATGAAAAAATGAAGATGATGAAATGGGAAGGCGAGATAAACCATACTATAGTGAAGGTTGTGGTCACTGTAAAATTAATATGATGACACCATGATGAAATAACAATGGGGGTTTTGGTCATCATAAAGGATTAATGAATCAAAGGGAGTATTGAAATGACACGATAGTCATTACACAAATAATTATATAGATCGTGGGGAAAATAGGGAAAAAATAACACCAAATAATTGGTGTGCATTTCAGGAAAGATGATTACCTATGAGTAACATAGAAAAATTTATGTTATAGTGAATACCATGTTCAAAGTCATGATGATGCACATATAATATGAGGGATGAGCTTAAAAATTGTGAATACCACACTGTGGTAATTTCTAGGTGACTATTTTGATTATCCTTTGAAGATAGAAGTTAACTGTGGTCTATCATAGGTAAACCCACACCTAAGTCTATGTTGTGTTTCTAGGTCATTCGTATATACATGATTTAAATATATTTAAAGCAGTGGGATCTATGAAGATGATGAGGAAATGATAATTCAAATATTACATATAGATTATAATCAAAGTCTATAGAAGATATTATTGAAAATAATATTGTTTTTAAATGATTCTAAATTATCATATATTGAAAACCGACCCAACATTTCCAAGTTTATGATAATTCAATACAAACTAAAATGAATGGAAAAAACCTAAAATGAACCATAAATTGAAAATATATAACTAAACTAAATTGAAGTGAAGTGAAGTTAAGTTAAGTGAATTGAACATAATCAATTGGATTTGGTATAAAATAAATAAAACAAAATTGAAGTGTACAAAACTAATTTAATGTGAATTGAGCCAAATATAAATAACCAGTATCAACCAAATTAAACTATACATAACATAACCAAGAAAAATCATACCTAGATAAACAAAACCAAAAAAAATAGATGGAACCACATCCTCTTGAACTAATATAATCGGTTTCCCCCTTTCTTGTAAGAACATGTTTTGATCCATGGGGCATTGTGGTTAATATATTGGGGCAGCGACTTGTATAGTCACAAGATATAGGTATGATCTAGTTTAGTTTTTATTTTATTTTATTTATCGTATCATCCACTTAGGCCTTTTATAGATTTCTATGGATGGAGGGTAGTTATATTCTGCAAAGGGGTCCAGAAGGGCACTGGAAGCATCTATATGGTTTTCTTTGCAAGGGAGGGAGATCGAGGTAGTGGAGGTATTAATTAGCGTGTTTCATTTTTTTATACCTTTGTATTGTGTTGCTTCTATTTATTTTCTTTTCCTTTGGTGTGTAAGTTCTAAGTACGGATGGTTCATTCCAAAATTTTATTTATTTTCTGATGTTGTTTTAATTCATTTTTTGTTGGTGAAATCGTTCCTAAGTGGTGATTCCTTAATGACTATAAACTTTTCCCAGCCCGTGGGCATAGCCCATCCACCTAAGTGCATCCTAGTATTCCTCTATTAGAGTCTATGTATGAACCATGATAAGGCCTAGGAAACATGGATAATTAGTGAGGGATTGAGAATGTCTAGGAATGAATTTTGAATTACCATGAACAAGGATTGAGGACATTGGATTTTATAAGATATGGGAGACTATGCAATATATATTGATTATGGAAATTATATGGGTATAAAATGTGGTGAAATGATAATGTGTTGGGACTAATAAATGTAAATTCACATTCATAACCAATTGGAAAATGTAATATCATATCATGAGATACTGTACACTGTTGGAGTTTATGATTATACTCTATCCCAATGAAACTATAAAAATACCTTAGTGCCAAAAATACTCTATCATACACAAGATGGTTTTGTTTGAAATTCCCAGTAAAACCTTCATTGACCTCATGACTTGTTAGCAGATCAAAACTGGGGGAAATTCAGTTATTACCTTATCACATACATTGAGTGGAGTGCCACACAACCCTAAATAAAACAATATCCCCAAAAGAAATACCTGATATTGTCTGAAGCTACATTTTTTCTCTGATACAATGTCTGGAATAGGTTGAATCTTCCAACCAGTTATTCTATGAAGATTTTGTTCATTCTTAGATCCACCCCACATAGTTTTTTTTCTGGGAATCCCACTCATTTGGGAAAGGATTGGTAAATTCTTCATGATAGTTGGGATCTCTAGATTGACTTGACAATCTCTGCAGGAAAAAACTAAATGCCCCTGTAATACTTTCAACTTTCAAACATATCGCACCCCAGGAGCAGGGTGATTAATCCCTTGTCCAAGACACCAAAGGGAGTTCTGCATAACACATATAAAAGACAGTTTCTTATTTTTCTTCTTCTTTATACTCTAGTTTTATAGGCATGAAAACCTTTACCGCAGTCAAATATGTGATCTATTGAAATCTACGAATATCCAAAAATATTTATTCAGAAAATCATTGACACGGGACCCAAAAACTTGATTCATGCAACCATGTGAACCATGAAAGAGTTTCATTCACATGCTACATGTTTTCCCTTATGAACACAGCCTGTTAGCCTACTTTTCCACAATGAAAACTATACTTCCCATTCTATAACAGCTTCATGGAAGCTTCTGACTCCCTGTGCAACAATATTTATACAGGACATTGAAATGTTGATAGACTACTATGAGGAAAATAGTTCAAAATATATAGTAGGCTAGTTATAATTTTATTAAATATTAATGTTGTAAATCTATTTTAGAGTTTTCTAAAAACATAAATTGGTAGACTGATAGAAAAAATCTCATTGGTGCATTTTTTTTGTTGTGTTTTTTGGAAATTTGGTTGAGGAATTCCAAAGAAACATACAAGGTGGTGGGAAAATCTTGAAGAAGTTAATCCTAAATTCCATGAATCACTCTTTTGAGTTCATGACCACATTGTGTTAGAGGTGTTCAATTAATAGAAAATCTAAAAGGAATACAATATGTATGGGACACTCAAACCATGTATAAGAGTAATTTATATGACTCAAGGAAATTTACAAGAGTATCATCTTATATAATTTTAGAAAATTTAAGAGGAAGAACTACATTGTTGGTTAGAGAAACCACCCATTTGAATTATGTAATTTTTTATCAGGAGTATCCATATGTAAAATGGGGTACAAAAACAAAGGAATTATGGAAGTGGTGGTCGAAGGAGTTTTATTAGAAAAATCAAATGGTAAAAACCCACCAATGTATACCTAATTTTTTAAGGAGTTTCATAAGGTTTTGGATGGTGTAAATGTGAAAAAAAATTCTCAGCATAAGATTTTTATTTGAGGAGGTCTGTCCAAATGATCAACTTGTGGTGGCAATTCCATGGTGAACTCTATAATGGTTTTCTAAATCATATAGAGAAATAAGGAGGCCCACTATGGGCATTTTGGTTGCTATAGATGACTAATGAATGACTAGTTAATTTGGGATGCTGGAGAACCCCTGCATTATGGCATAAGGTGCATTGAGTTTTGAGATTTTAATACTAAATATAAAATGACATAGTGAGCATAGTGTTAAGGGTTTCAAAGGGTTTTTACCTATAATAGGGCTATATCATGGTTATCACTATACAATATTGTGGTATTCGTGTTAGAGGTTTATTTAGAAGTAATGAACATCAAATTTTTTGTAGGTATTACTAGAAGATTCTGGTTCCACACTATGGTGGTAATGAACACACTATTTTAGAATAGACTTAACAGACCTGTAGGTTAAAAAATTCTATCTTTCAGAAAGAATATCAGTGAATTAAATTGGTGATCATGACTTGATATTTGGAGGCCGACATGGTAATTATCTAGATATAAGAAATAGGTATATTTCTCTTTCAAAAGAAGGAATAAATCTCGTGGAATATATCAAGAGAAATATATCTCAAAGATACAAAGAGAGAACTAAGGATTTCCATATGTGGGATGGAAAGTTATAGAAAGGAGATCTAGGAGGTATTCTTATTGGAGATTCATTGAGTTCATCATTAGATGAATGTGGAGCAGAATTGATACACCTATGTTGGTTTAAATTCATTCTTTGTTAGTGAAGAGTAGAACAACAACAAGCATGGAGGTAGTGAGTAGTTTGAGCGTGTGAGAGTAGTGTTATTTATTTTTCATGTCTAGAATGACGAATTTCACTGCTTTACAATCTCCCAGCCGAGCTAGTACATTTAGAAGGGAATTTTAAGTCTTGATACATTGAATAAACCCAGTCATGATCATTTCATCATAAATTTTGGCAGCATTAACTGCATACCCACTGCATCCATAGACACAAATCAAAGTGTTAAATGTGTCTGTCTGGTTCAAAACCACTACTTATCATCTCCTGAAAAATCATATTCACATATCTATGTGTATCCCCGTACTGCACATTGAAAGCATGGTATTCTAGGTGACACAATCAAGAACACACCCATTTAATTTCATTTCATGAAGTACATTCATCGTGTCTTCTGATCTTAATTTCTTCCCCAATATTGTATGTGAAAATATTATACATGCAACCAAATTTGTTCATCTATTTGAACAAAACCAGAGATTTCTCCCCCTTCCCCACTTTATCATAGTAATCTATGACTATTTTATATGTAATAACATTTGGCATTATTCCCTTAGAATCCATGGTGTTCATAAGAGCAGCTCCATCATCATGAAAGCCAGCCCTTACATAAGAGCCCTCGTATAGCGGTGGTTTTTCTCAGAGAGCATGGTGGTCCGGTGAGATTGGGGGCAGTTGGTGAAAAAAATGAGTTGGACTTGATGAAGAAGAGAATCAAATGTGAAGGAAGGGGATATGGGGATTGAGCTGGGAGGGGGCTGGATGGCTGGATAGGAGCTATGAAGGGGTTTTGGGGGGCTGTGAGGGGGTTGTAGAGGGGGGACATAGAGGGGGGATATAGGGGGGGTGGATAGATAGATGGGGGGATATGAAAGGGCTATCGGGGGGCTATGAAGGGGCTGCTAGGGGATGCATAGGGGGATGTGGGGGGACTGGATGGATGGATGGGGGATGTGAAGGGGATGCTGGGGGCTGTGAGGGGGATTCCGAGGGGTGTGAAGGGGCTGCTGGAGTGGCTATGAAGGGTTTTGGATAAGTAATTACCTTAGACCAAGTCTTGTATGAGTAACTACCGAAGAGATTAACTAGTGTGAAGAAGCATGGATATGTCTTAGAGCATTTTGGTATTTTATTAAGATTATTGTGGTATTCCCATGAATTCTGTACAAACTCAAATTGAATCTTTAATTTTTAGAAATCATCCCATTATCCCCATCTCATCCCCATATATCAATAATAATGTGTTTTGTAATATTTTGATCAATGAAGATTTACTTTAGCATCAACATTCTTTCAATTTCATTATTCCTGAAAACTAATCAAGTTTATTTTTCGTTATAAATATTCTCACATAGTTGATCTTCTTAAAACTTAAGCTTGAATCATGACTATAAATGAATCATTATGTTCAAAGATCTAATAAAAAACTTTAGTATCTTCGGGTTTCATTTCCATTAGAATTATCAATTATAGAGACTCCATTTTTAGAATTTAACACTCTTAAACTTATATTTCATTGATTTTATTTTCCATTTCTCATCATATTTCTATTATTTATTTTATTAAGATAATTAATTTAAACCATTATCATCATATTTTTATTCCCCATTTCTTGTAGTAACATGAAACCATGGGGTATTTTGGTTCTTATATGTTGGGTGATGACTTTTTTAATCACAGGAGACAGGTATGTTGTAGTTTAGTTTTTATTTTATTTTCTTTATCACATCGGCCACTTAGGCCTTTTATCACTTTCTACGGATGGGGGGTACTTATATTCTATGAAGGGGGACAAAAGAGCACTAGATGTGGCTACGCGGTTTTCTTTACAGGGGAGAGAGATCGGGGTAGTTGAGGGATTAATAGTGTGTTTTATTTTTGTCTATTTTTACTGTGTTAATTCTAGTTATTTTTTCCCTTCAGTATGGACATCTGACATATATATGGGTCATGCCGGTTTTTTTTAATTTTCCGCAGTTTTAATTAATTTTTTGTGGTAGAAATATTTCCTAATATACTCGCTACTGAGATCCTTGTCAAGTAGTGCACATAGTGAGTGAATTTTAGAGGGGACCCCATCCCTCCTCTAGTTATACATCTAGTCCTTAGATAGGAACCCAGGATTGAGATAGGTGGTCATGTGAATCTTATTCAGTTAGAGTCTAGTGGTGATAGCAAGCAACCAAGATATGACCCACTTACCCCATTTAAACAACGTGAAAACCCTCATTGAGACTATGATCACTACACCTCACAAGCCAGAAGACCAGTCAGAGCTCTGGTGACTACCAACCCTCACCAAGATAAAATGATAACTACTCTCTTCACTCACATTAAGTCTATGTAGATACAACATGTTTCAATCCTTAAAATGAAATTTTTATCTAACATGGGTGTAATTAATGTGCTGAAGACTCCTCTATAGTATCCATTAGTGCTTTAGCATCCACCACTTGAGCCCATGTTTTGATATTCTTTCCTTATTTCGACAAGTTTCACACCAATTGAATGTGCCTTATTTCCAACCTCAAGAATAGTTCTATTGCCCAATCTCTCTACTTGCATTGAAGGTCCAATCCACTTAGTGAAACTCTCATCATCTCTAGAATCCTTATCCGTATTTTGACAATCATGAGCCAACATTAGTTCATTTAGACCATCATCATTACCTCTTAGTTGAGAATCTTCCACTATGTTGTATTTATCACTTGTTTTAGTTTGAAACTCTTGGTAATATACATTCTTACCTTAAATAGCAATATTTCTAATATCCTCAATAGATTTTAGTGGTACAAATTTATTTTTTCTCTTAAGGCAATGATAAAAATAATGACCTTTATTTGAGAAAAAAGATCATGATAGATCTCTTCAGCAATAGTATTTTATGTGACCAATAGACTAGCAACCAGAGCAGAAGAGTAGAACCTTCTCATAGACTATTCTTAAGGAGAATCTATAATCTAGAGAAGTAAAAAAAACTTTATCCATCCATCAAAGTAGATCTTATATCCACATAAATCAAGACTTGAGAAAAGAATCCAGACTTAACTTCCTCAGTGGTTTGATCCATTTTGATGGGAAAACTCAAGGTTGAATCAATGTTATGAAAAATTTTATGGTGCCATAAAATTCAATGAAGCCTAAAATTTTTAACCCAAACCTATGCCTTTGAATTCTTAACCTCAAATGGGTTGAAATGTTGGTACCATTCCTGAAGTCATGCCACTTTTGTACTATATAAACCTTGTTTTAATTAATTATTTGTTGGAGAAATCATTCCTAAGTGGTGATTCCCAAACTAGAGCTCATAAGATATTCCAAAAGAAAACTAACCCTGAATGATCAAACTATCAACCAAATTCACAGGTAGGGGGTAAAAATAAACAATACCTTGAAAAAAACCCAATGAAGACCAATTTAGTTTTACACTAGATATTTTTGAGGGAGGGGATCACATCGAACAACATGATACATAGACCCTTATGTGGTCATGTCCCTAAAATCCCACCATGTTGTCCCTTCACAAGGGACAAAAAAACACATTCTTTACTAAGACAGTCAAGGTTTTATAAAATACACATTTTGAAAACCAAGTAACCATTAAAATTGAGCCTTCTTTCATCCAAAACAAAATGTAAATCATTTCACAATTCAAACCTTAGGCCCTTACATGACATGGTTATTTTAAAACTTCTCCAAAACTAATTTCAAAACAAACACCACTTGTTTTAAAACCAAAACACATGAGGATCTACCAATGCTGGATACCTATTTTTTAGCTAGTGGGGTGAAGGGGGCAGGGGGTGTGTGGGTGAAGGAGGGGGGTGTCCAGGAGGGAGGGGTGTCCAGGGGGAGGGGTTTCTAGGAGTGGGGAGGGGTTTCTCGGGGGTGAAGGGGGCTGGGGGTGCAGGGAGGCAGGGGTAGTGGGAGTGCAGGTGGGGGGGCAGTGGGGGTGAAGGTTTGGGGGTAGTGTACAGGGGTTAGTGGGGGAGAAGGGGGCAGGAAGGGGGTAGGGAGGGGGGCAGGGGGTGTGGGGGGCAGTGGAATCCTTAGTAGGAGGTTTATATTCACCAGCTGTCTTATTGGAATCCTTAGCATCCAATGCAATACCAAAAAGGGATTTCCCCAAATTAGGGGGGGAAAGGGGTATTGGGGGTGCATGTTGGGGTGTCCAGGAGGGGGAAGGGGGTGAAGGGGGTAGGGGGAATTGTGAAGGGGGTGTGGGTGTAGGGGGTAGGGGGTATTGGGGGTGTGGGTGGGGGCAGTGGGGGGTGAAGGTTGGGGGCCAGTGTGCAAGGGGTAGTGGGGTGAAGGGGGCAGGGGAGAGAGGGGTAGGGGGTGTGGGGGTTCGGGGGGGGGGGGGGGGGTAGTGTAATTATTAGTATGAGGTTGAGATTCACCAACTATCTTATATAAATCCTTAGCAGCCAATGCAATACCAAAAAGTGATTTCCCCAAATTATGGTTAGAGGAGTGAGAAACCAAGTTGCAAGGTTTGCTCTTGGATTTCCCTAGACACCCCCTCAGTTTGCAGTTTTCCTTTTTCTTTTTTCTTCTTGCCTTTTCTTAATATACATGTTTCACGTATATGCATACATGGGGTGTCTAGGGGGTTTTCGGGGGGTTTTCGGGGGGTTTCTAGGGGGTCCAGTGGGGGTGTCGAGGGGGGTGTCTAGGGTGGGGTTTTTGGGGGGGTCTAGGGGGGGTCTAGGGGGGGTCTAGGGGGGGTCTAGGGGGTGTGTCCTGTTGGGTTCCGGGACTCCGCAGCGGAAGCGTGTGGGTTATGGGCCGGGATTTTTAAATTTTTCTGCATCATCGGAGTGACATGATCTTGTCGACTCCGGTGATCTCGTCCCAGCTTGGTCTGAGGATCTCGCAAGGTTCATAAGGAGCACAAAATAAAATTGAACGTTTACCTTGTTCAGAATTGACGTGTAGGACACCGGCGATCGTTGCTCGAAGACTCCGACGTCGAATCCCTCTAGATCGTCCACACACGCCTTGCAAATCTCCACGCGCGCCGTTCGTCAAGATCCGGGTGCTAGCGCGGATCTACGACGCACACTTCAGCGCAGCGATGATCACCACAAGGGAGGATGCTTCGATCCGGGATGGATAAGCTTGAAGATCCTCCTTGCTTGAGAGACTCTCTCTCTAAATTCTAGGAGGAGAGAGATGCTCTCTAATTTGACACATGAATAGTTATGGTGGGAGAACATCTCTCTCACTTATATAGGGAGTATTAAAACACGCGGTGTAGGTTCCCGTCCCCCGTGTATTAGGCGTCCACTATATAAGTGATGTAAATAATTATTTATGGAAAATAAAATTATGACATAAATAAAATTTACAATTTATCACTTACTTGTAATATATAAATATATTACGTGATAAATTTGAGTCTTTAACTCGACTCATACCTCCTACTAATATTAAACGAACCTAGGATATTTAAATCCAGTCGAATAATATTAATACGTGTATTTACCATACAACTTGTAAATACATGTTATAAATAAATTCAACTAATTATTCTAAACTCGAATAATTAATGAACTTATTTATTATTTGGTGATCCATAGAACTTGGATAGTACTCGGACCCTTTGGCGGGGCCCACCAAGTTCTAAATTCCTACTCACAGAATAGGGCAGATTTTCAAGGCGCTATCGTGTGTGACCCTCTAGGCCCTTATCTCAATAGCAGTGAATAATATCACAGACCTAGAGCGGGGTCTAGCAACCCATCGAGGCCCCTATAGAGATAAGGCAAAGTCAAAGCAACGACTGCCTTCCTATGAACATGGTCCGTGTAATATAATCTCTTCGTCAAACGATATCTCAATAAAGCAGAATGCATACTAGTGTCATCATTCTTTATTTGCTTTATTTTTGTTTGTTGATTTGTCCGGACGGTCTTACCTTCGTCTACCATGGCCATGGATTTAATGAAGGTGCAACCATCCTAATCAACCAGGACCGAGATATCTCTTCCTAAACTTGGAAGCGACAAATCCTTTCTTGATCATTCAATCAATGCCATGCCATTAATGACGTACCCAATACAAACTACCTCGCCACGACTTTGTCGCCTTGGTTTTCGCCTTATATCAAATGTACGTAATTAAATGACATTCATTGATAATGATCTCAATTCAGGAGACCATTACACATGCCCATAGATAGGAACGACCAATGACACCAGAAACATGTGGTGTTCCTATTAAGCGGGTCTGTCCTCATGATCTCGTTAGCTAGAGATCATCAAGTGCGAACTTCATGAGATGAAGTCTCAATGCTTATGAGCCCCCAGCACCTGATGGTCACACATCATCTGTGTCCTTTCAGAATGATGTAACTGGACCATAGGACGTTACTTTAAGATTACTGTCATGGCATCTCATGGTTCTCATTATAGCCTGGGAACTGCTATAACCATTTGATGCGACAGGTAATCTAAGGACATTGCCATTGATGAAGTGGATGCAGAAGTATCTATACTATCATGGCAAGATAAACACATGCATAAAACCATACTGAATACATGTAACAGTAATCAAAGTACAAGACAAGTTGGGTCTAGAGCACCCACTTTCAACACTCCCACTTGCACTAGAGCCAACTACTAACAGGTTTCAATCCGCTAGCTCTCACATGTGAATCATGCTTCTGCTGAGAAATGGCTTTAGTTAGGGGGTCTGCCACATTGTCCTCCGTGGCTACTCTGCTAACTGTTACTTCACCTCTCTGAGTAAAATCCCTCAAGAGATGGAACTTCCGAAGAATATGCTTTGTCCTCTGGTGAGACCTGGGCTCCTTGGCAAGCACCACTGCAGCAGTATTGTCACAATATACTGGAACAGGGTCTGCACTGCTAGGTATAACACCAATGTCTGAGATAAAGCTACGTATCCAGACTGCTTCCTTTGCAGCATCAGAAGCTGCAATATATTCAGACTCTGCTGTAGAATCTGCAACCACAGCTTGCTTTGAGCTTCTCCAGCTCACTGCACCACCATTCAGGCAAAAGATGTAGCCTGACTGCGATTTCATATCATCATGATCTGTCTGGAAACTAGCATCAGTGTATCCCCTCACAACTAGTTCCTCATCTCCTCCATACACCAGGAACATATCCTTAGTACGCCTCAAGTACTTAAGGATAGTTTTAACAGCTGACCAGTGCAGCTCTCCTGGATTAGCTTGATATCTACCCACCATGCTTAAATCAAAGGCAACATCAAACCTAGTACATAGCATGGCATACATGATAGAACCCACTGCTAAAGCATAAGGGACTCTACTCATTCTGTCAGTCTCCTCCTGTGTTTGAGGACACATTTTCTTGGAGAGATTAATACCATGGGACATAGGTAACAATCCTCTCTTGGATTGTTCCATATTGTACCTTTTGAGTACCTTGTCAATATATGTACTTTGACTTAGGCCAAGCATCCTTTGAGATCTATCTCGATAGATCTTGATCCCTAGAATGTAGGCCGCTTCACCTAAGTCTTTCATAGAGAAGCATTCATTTAACCAAGTCTTAACTGACTGTAAGACTTGCACCTCATTTCCCATGATTAATATGTCATCAACATATAAAACTAGGAAAACAATAGCATTCCCTTCAACCTTTTTATAGACACAAGGCTTGCTTTCATTTTTGACAAAACCAAAATCTCTTATGGCCTCATCAAAACGTACATTCCATGATCTTGATGCCTGCTTCAACCCATAAATGGATCTCTGCAACTTGCATACTTTATTGACATTCTTTGACTTTACAAACCCTTCGGGTTGAGTCATATAGACGTCTTAAACCAACTTCCCATTTAAAAAAGCAGTTTTGACATCCATTTGCCAAATTTCATAATCATGAAAGGCTGCTATTGCAAGCAAAATTCTGATGGATTTAAGCATTGCCACTGGTGAGAAGGTTTCATCATAGTCAATGCCTTGACATTGTCTGAAACCCTTTGCAACCAGTCTTGCTTTAAAGGTATTAACCTTACCATCCATGTCCAGCTTCTTCTTGAATACCCATTTACAACCAATGGGCTTCACATCAGCTGGAGGGTCTACCAAAATCCAAACTTGATTTTGATACATGGACTCCATCTCAGAATTCATGGCTTCTTGCCATGTAGCAGCTTCTTTGCCTTATACTGCTTCCTTGTAGGTCAGAGGTTCATCATCCTCAAGGATTATTGTGTCACCTGACTCGGTGACAAGAAAACCATAACGTTCCGGTTCTCTAACCTCTCGCGTAGACCTACGCAGTATCTGTGTCTCAGGAACAATTTCTTCTTCCACTTGTTCTTGTAGAGATTGTTCCTCTACCAACTCTTGTGCATCTGGAGCATTGACTTCATCGAAGTCAATCTTTCTCCCACTATTTCCAGTAGAAATGTGATCCCTTTCTAGAAATGTGGCGTATCTTGCCACAATGACTTTTCTATCTAAAGGGTTATATAGGTTGTATCCTCTAGTTCTCTTAGGATAACCTACAAAGATGCACTTAGTGCTTATGGATGCTAATTTTTCACTTGGTAAAGTCTTGACAAATGCCTCGCACCCCCACACATGCATGTGTGTCAGATTGGGTTTCTTCCCAAACCATAACTGATATGGAATCCCATCTGTGGCTTTAGTTGGTACTCGGTTAATGGTATATGCTGCTGTCTGTAAGGCATATCCCCAAAAGGATAATGGAAGAGTTGTATGACTCATCATTGATCTGACCATGTCAAGCAAGGTCCTATTCCTCCTTTCACTAACACCATTCCATTGTGGTGTATAAGGAGGAGTGAGTTGAGATACTATTCCAGACTCCTTCAAATGATCAATGAAAGCTTGGTTAATATATTCTCCGCCTCGGTCTGAGCGAAGTGCTTTTATCTTCTTACCAAGTTGGTTTTCTACTTCATTTTGATATTCCTTAAAGAAACGAAAGGAATCTGACTTATGCCGCATTAAGTAGATATAGCCATACCTACTATAATCATCGGTAAAAGTGATAAAGTATAGAAAACCACCCCTTGCCTCTACTGGAAATGGACCACATACATCGGTATGTATTAATTCCAGTACTGCATTGGCCCTTTCTCCCTTTCCTGAGAAAGGTGCTTTGGTCATCTTTCCTTGTAAACAAGCTTGACATACATCTAAGGGTTCTAACTGTACCGAGTCTAGATACCCTTCTTGATGTAATTTTTGTAATCGCTTCTCGTTTACATGACCAAGCCTAAAGTGCCATAGGCGGGTGTTATTTGAGTCATGTTGGTTATTTTTGTCATTGATGGCCATTACTGAGTTTTCTAGTTCTAGTATATATAAACCATTGTTAAGATGTGCCATACCATAACATATGTTATCCCTATAAAAGAGACAACTTTTATTTCCAAACTTGAAATAAAAACCCATAGTGTCTAAACATGACACAGAGATGATGTTTCTGGTAACAGACGGTACATAATAGAAATTGTTTAAAACAAGAACCAAACCAGTTGGTAAAGTCAAGTGATAGTCTCCCACTGCCAAGGCCTCCAGACTTGCACCATTTGCAGCTCGGAGATCCACTTGACCTTTTGCAATCTTCTCAAACCTACTTGGTTCCTGTATATGAATACAAATGTGTGAGCCACATGCCGTATCCAATACCCAACTTGTAGATAATGATAGATTGCATTCAATGACAAAAATACATGAAGCAGAAGCGTCAGCTTGCTTCTTCTTCCCAGCTATGCAATTCTTTTTCCAGTGACCTTTCTTGCCACATCCAAAACAGACAGCTTCCTGCTCATTACTCTGCCTCTGAATCTTTGGCTTCTTGGCAGGACGATGCATTGGTGTCTTTGGCCTTGACTTGGCTTTAGACCCCTTTGCCTTGCCCTTGTTTTTCTTATTCACCATAAGGACAGATGTATTGGTGTTTTTCATGTCCTTATCAGCTTGGCGGACTAAAGCCAAAAGATCCGGGAGCGACTTTGTCATATCATTCATATTATAATTGACAACGAAAGTCGAGAAGCTTGACGGTAAAGAGGCAAGAATGAGATCCACTGCTAGTTCTTGGTTCAGTTTGAACCCAAGGGCTTCAAGCCTCTCAATATACCCAATCATCTTGAGTACGTGAGGACCAGCTTGGTGCCCTTCTGCTAGACTGCACTTATAAAGTGCACTTGAGATCTCATACCTTTCTTGCCTAGCCCTCTCCTCATATAGTTCTTGGAGGTGTGAAAGCATCTTGTAGGCATCCTCTTCCTCATGCATTTTTTGCAATTGGCTGGACATGGATGACAACATGATGCATTGTACATCAAGTGCATCATCTACATGCTTTTTCCACTTATCTTTTTCCGTCTTGCTTGCTCCCTGAGGAGGCTCGGCAGGAATTGGGGATTCCAGCACATATAACTTCCTTTCTTGGCGTAGTACTATGCGCAAGCGCCTGTACCACTCCTGGAAGTTATTTCCGGTCAGGATATTTTCTTTATCCAAGATCGATCGCAGTGATAAAGCATTTGTGGTGTTGGTGATTTCCATTTTGAATCTACATCAGATAAACATTTAGTAGTTAGTACTTTGTCTTGATTACCTTTTGACATTTTATGATTAACAAATTATTATATCATTTAATGTCTCCCACTATTTTAACGAACCTTAATGGCCCTCACCATTAGATTCAGAATACTCTATCGCTTGAGCATTCTAGTGGCAAGGATCCTCGTAACCTCCCTTGTAGTCTACAAGCTAGGGCTACGACACTACTTGGAGGGTTTCAAGGTAGGCGCTATGCTGGCCAACCACCTGTTCTTGTGGTTCCTTGTGTAGTTGAGTAAAGTCCCAGCTTTTGGAATCTATACTTAATTCCCTCAACCTCTTGCCTCTAAAGTGATAATAAGTTAGCTAAGGCTAAACCTTGATTACTCACTTTAGTTAAGTCGACCCATTCCTCACATGGAAACGCCCCGGTAGTAAGAGGCACTCTCAACTGAGGATGATGAGCACCCAAACAGCCGGTTTTGTTTAGATATGAGAAATGGAAGGCATTATGACTTAATATATCTTTAAGGGATTTTTTAAATTATTAATTGACGAATATAATCCCTTTTCTATTTATTATGTTCAAACTAGGTTGTCTCGCTCACAACTGAACATTCAAAAGAGTATTTATTCATCATAACTTTATGCATTTTCTCTTGTTTACTATCCTATGTGATCATGCAATAATCATGCAGTCGCATAAAAATAATAAACTATGCATAAAGTAAATCAAGCACTCCGACTGGTCTTGAGCATTCTATAATGATTGATCATTAACTGATCAATAATCACCTAGGGGCATACGTACCTGAGTCAATACAAGACTCGTGTCGCTGCTGGCCCCAGTGCAAAGCCCAACTCATGTCTGGACTACCGCCTCATCTTGGCGGGGTCTGCCTCTCGGATCGTCACGAATAATTACAAATATACTCGCACGCAGGTGAGGGGGTCTAGGGTACAAAATACATATAGTGCAATGGACGCACAGGCCCTTATACATATTTTAATTAAAAGACGATTCGCAGACCGTCATTTATCTAATTAAATATTACAATCATCGCACGCATTGAATAAATAATTAAATAAATACATACATGTCAAACATACATAGGTCGGTCAAAAGCTCAAGACCAGTCGGGGTAAAAGCGCAATAAAATTAAACTGCAATAAATTTAAATTATGCGAGGGTGTTTTAATAAATTAAATGAATTTGATTAAATTCAAATAATTTATTTTTATCGGTTCCATTTGTTTAATTTAATTTTAATTCTAAAATTAAATTAAACCATTAATTTAATTCTAAACTTAAATTAAATTAATATTCTTGGATTAAAATAAACTAAACCACTAAATTAATTTCAATTAATTTAATTTAAAGAAAAACTAAATTAATTAAAATTAATTCAGTGCCCGGTTACCTCTCGCCGGAGAAAAGTCCGGCGGGACTGCGTACCACCGCGGGATGTCGTCCTGAACCGCGGCGTGACCGCGGCGTGACCGCGGCGTGACCGCGGCGTGACCGCGTCCCGCAACGGCTGCATCTCCCGGCAGCCCGCAACTCCGGCGAGCCGGCGAGGGTCGGCCAGTGCAAGGCAGTCCGGCAGGAGGTGAGGCCGGAGCGAGGCTGTCCGGCAGGGGGTGAGGCCGGAGTGGTCGGCGGCTGTCGGCGGCTGCCGGCAGGGGCCGGTCCGGCGCGCGCTGGCGAGGGCCGCGTCCGGCGAGGGCTGGCCGCGTCCGGCGAGAGCGGGCCGCGTCCGGCGAGGGCGGGCCGCGTCCGGTGAGCTGCGGCGAGGGCCGCGTCCGGCGAGAGCAGGCCGCGTCCGGCGAGGGCGGGCCACGTCCGGCGAGCTGCGACGAGGGCCGCATCCGGCGAGGCGAGCCGCGTCCGGCGAGGCGAGCCGCATCCGGCGAGGTGCGGCCCGGGGAGGAGGCCGCGGCCGGCAGCTGTGGTCCGGGAGGAGGCCGCGGCCGGCGGCTGTGGTCCGGGAGGAGGCCGCGGCCGGCAACCCTAGGGTTTGCCGGCCTTAGGCGGCGCGAGGGAGAAGACCCGTAAGGGTCTTCTTCCCCCTTTTTTTTTTTTGCCTAAAAGTCCAGCCGCCCCCCCCCCCCTTTTTTTATTTATTTATTATTTAATATATGAGAAGACCCCAAAATGGGGTCTTTGATTCTCTCCCCCTTTTTTTTTGAACAAAAGAAGAAGACCCATAAGTCTTGGTCTTCTTCTTTTAAAATATAATAAAATTTATTATAAATATAATCAAATATTTATTATAAACTATTTTATGATATTTTATAATAATAAAATAAAATTATTTGATGTTAATTCTCAACACCAAACAAGCATGAACACGGTCGTCGATCCGATTAAAACTTTAAAATGATCGTATCTTGATCATTTGAAATCGAAACGACGCGCGGTCAAATCCGAATGAACCGTCTCAACACCCCACAATTAAATTTAATGAAATTTAATATTTTTGACTCAGAAAAAACCTTGCGCTCCCTCTGATACCACTGTTGGGTTCCGGGACTCCGCAGCGGAAGCGTGTGGGTTATGGGCCGGGATTTTTAAATTTTTCTGCATCATCGGAGTGACATGATCCTGTCGACTCCGGTGATCTCGTCCCAGCTTGGTCCGAGGATCTCGCAATGTTCATAAAGAGCACAAAATAAAATTGAACGTTTACCTTGTTCAGAATTGACGTGTAGGACACCGGCGATCGTTGCTCGAAGACTCCGACGTCGAAGCCCTCTAGATCGTCCACACACGCCTTGCAAATCTGCACGCGCGCCGTTCGTCAAGATCCGGGTGCTAGCGAAGATCTATGACGCACACTTCAGCGCAGCGATGATCACCACAAGGGAGGATGCTTCGATCCGGGATGGATAAGCTTGAAGATCCTCCTTGCTTGAGAGACTCTCTCTCTAAATTCCAGGAGGAGAGAGATGCTCTCTAATTTTACACATGAATAGTTATGGTGGGAGAACATCTCTCTCACTTATATAGGGAGTATTAAAACACGCGGTGTAGGTTCCCGGCCCCCGTGTATTAGGCGTCCGCTATATAAGTGATGTAAATAATTATTTATGGAAAATAAAATTATGCCATAAATAAAATTTACAATTTATCACTTACTTGTAATATATAAATATATTACGTGATAAATTTGAGTCTTTAACTCGACTCATACCTCCTACTAATATTAAACTAACCTAGGATATTTAAATCCAGTCGAATAATATTAATACGTGTATTTACCATACAACTTGTAAATACATGTTATAAATAAATTCAACTAATTATTCTAAACTCGAATAATTAATGAACTTATTTATTATTTGGTGATCCATAGAACTTGGATAGTACTCAGACCCTTTGGCGGGGCCCACCAAGTTCTAAATTCCTACTCACAGAATAGGGCAGATTTTCAAGGCGCTATCGTGTGTGACCCTCTAGGCCCTTATCTCAATAGCAGTGAATAATATCACAGACCTAGAGTGGGGTCTAGCAACCCATCGAGGCCCCTATAGAGATAAGGCAAAGTCAAAGCAACGACTGCCTTCCTATGAACATGGTCCGTGTAATATAATCTCTTCGTCAAACGATATCTCAATAAAGCAGAATGCATACTAGTGTCATCATTCTTTATTTGCTTTATTTTTGTTTGTTGATTTGTCCGGACGGTCTTACCTTCGTCTACCATGGCCATAGATTTAATGAAGGTGCAACCATCCTAATCAACCAGGCCCGAGATATCTCTTCCTAAACTTGGAAGCGACAAATCCTTTCTCGATCATTCAATCAATGCCATGCCATTAATGACGTACCCAATACAAACTACCTCGCCACGACTTTGTCGCCATGGTTTTCGCCTTATATCAAATGTACGTAATTAAATGACATTCATTGATAATGATCTCAAGTTAGGATACCATTACACATGCCCATAGATAGGAACGACCAATGACACCAGAAACATGTGGTGTTCCTATTAAGCGGGTCTGTCCTCATGATCTCGTTATCTAGAGATCATCAAGTGCGAACTTCATGAGATGAAGTCTCAATGCTTATGAGCCCCCAGCACCTGATGGTCACACATCATCTGTGTCCTTTCAGAATGATGTAACTGGACCATAGGACGTTACTTTAAGATTACTGTCATGGCATCTCATGGTTCTCATTATAGCCTGGGAACTGCTATAACCATTTGATGCGACAGGTAATCTAAGGACATTGCCATTGATGAAGTGGATGCAGAAGTATCTATACTATCATGGCAAGATAAACACATGCATAAAACCATACTGAATACATGTAACAGTAATCAAAGTACAAGACAAGTTGGGTCTAGAGCACCCACTTTCAACATGTCCATGGGGGTCCAGTGGAGGGGGGTCTAGTGGGGGGTGTCCGGGGGGTAAAAGGGGGTGTCTATGGGGTGAAAGGGGGTTTTGTCTAGGGGGAGAGTGGGGGTGTGCAAGGGGGGAGGGGGTCTGTCCAGGGGGTCTATCCAGGGGGAAGGGAGGGGCTGCAGTGGGAGTGGGGGTGTCCAGGGGGTTTCCAAGGGGGGTGTCCAGAGGGAGGGGGTGTCTGGGGGGGGATGTCCAAGGGGGGAGGGTGTCCATGGGGGGGTGCAAGGGGGTTTTGTCCACGGGGAGAGTGGGGGTGTGCAAGGGGGGATGGGTGTGCTGAGGGGGGGTATCTCCAGGGGGAAGGGAGGGGCTACAGGGGGAGTGGGGGTCTCCATGGGGTGTCCAGGGTGGGCAGCGGTTGTTCTGGGGGGGGTGCAAGGGGGTTCTGTCCAGGGGGAGAGTGGGGGTGTGTAAGGGGGGAGGGGTGTGTTGGGGTTATGTTCAGGGGGAGGGAGGGGGTGTGCTGGGGGAGTGAGGGGTGTCCTGGGGGGTCCATGGGGTGTCCAAGGTGGGTGTCTAGGGGGTGTCCAAGGCGGGCAGTTGTTGTTTCTGGGAAAACCCTATATACCCATAGTTTAAAGAACCATGGGTATATATGTTGATGCAAATTTATCTATACCCATGGTTTGTTGAACTGTGGGTTTGTGTGTTTGAAGAAAACTATCTATACCCATGAATTACATAACTGTGGGTATATAATTTGTGCTATAAAATTGTATACCCATTGTTCTGTAAATCGTGGGTATAGATGTATACCCATGGTTTTTCATAACTATGGGTAATATAAAATTTCAGTGGGTTGTACCCATGGTTTCTACAAAACCATGGGTATAGGGAAATCTTGACACCTCGGGATCCCACGGTTCATAAAATTGTGGGTATAGGCTATACCCACGATTTCATGGGCTATACCCACAGTTTCAAACTATGGGTATAGGAAAATCTTCCAATAGTGTATCATTATTTTTTTATAATTATATTATACCCTTCCTTAACCATACTCACCCATCAAGATATAGTGTGTTCATATTTGTGTCGGTTTAACCACCTACATGAATAATGTTATAAAACTCTATCATGGATGAATATGTAAACTTAAATATTAGTGTTATTTTAAGTTCAAAAGAAAATAATTATTATATTTTTTTCTTTAATAGTTATATTAATTATTTAACTTATGAATAAATATCATCTTCAGTCGCTAAAATCACCGAAATAATCAAACATTGATTCAACTTTTACACAATCATAAGAAAAAAATATATAATTAATAAATAGACTATATTAATAAATAGTCCATATTAAATAAAATGTGTAATAATAATATCCCTAATAAGGTATTTTAAAAACTTAATCTGATTATTCATGAAGTTAGGTGTATGCGCATAATGAATATGGAACAAGGTAAGGGTTTTCATCTCAAATTCCTCTCCTTGAGACATGTTTGGTATTATGAACCTAATTTAATTTATGTGGTGTAAATTATACTTATTTGAGATATAATATAATGAATTTTATTTTAATAATGTAATTTTAATTTTAATTACAATCTCACTCTTTCAATAGGTTTTGATTATAATTTTTTTCAACTCATAAGGGTTATTTGTCTCAAATTTTAATTCCTTGAGAGTTATTTATGTTACACACCATGTTTTCATTTTAATGGTGAATTAACTATCCATGGATTTATATTTATCATATTTATTTTATATTTATGGGAAATAGTAATCAAAATCAGTTTCATTTCTTCAAATGTATTTTACTCAATTGTTACCCCAATTGTAAAGCTTTTGGAAACTCAATTTTCATTCATTGAGTTATGATCATCCTATTAGACTTAAAAGTTGGGTAAATTCTACCAATTAATTATATTTTTTGGTATTCTATTTTTTTTCTATGAAGTTACATTTTTATCACATAATTACCCTTTTTTAAATATTTCTCACTTCATAGAGTATGTTGCTCATAAGAAATATTGATAAATCAAGTCTCCTTTCCTTGAGTTATATTGTTTCATCATTAAATTCTTTCTTAAATGATTTATTTCCCATTATAATATTTTATTGTATGTTAATTTCAATAGCTATATGGGAAAATATATTTTGGTACAAAATAATGTTTTTTTACTCTTTTTATAATGTGAGTTTTGAACAAAGGTATTTTTAAAGATATTAAAGCGGGTTTTTTCTTTCGATTTAATATGTTATTTCATTCTCTCCAAATATCTCTAAGGTAAACCCAATGAAATTTCAAGGACCTATTATTTAATATTATTTTAAAATTAATAGTTTTAAAATATTTTTCACTTCACCTTTTAAAAAATTCTTCCAGAAGTGACATGTAACATCGTCTTTTAAATTAATGTTAAAAATGTTTTCTAAAAGATAGTTTATATTTTTACTTACATTTCATTTATAATTTGCAAAAGTATTTACCATAATAGGGTTTATGTTTCATTATTTATACTGTAATATATATTTATCTTTAGGGGTAATTAACTCAGGGTAACAAACAATCCATTTCCTAATCCCTTATTGGGAAGTATTGTTCAATAATCCTTTTGAAAGTATATTTTTCATGTATATAAACATCCTTCTATGTTACCTTTATTACAGTAGGGTTATTTTCTTTTATATCCAAATATCTTCTTTATTTTTATGAGTTATGAACATTTTATCCCTTTTATTGACATGTGGAAAAGTATTAGTGTTCTGTATTTTGTTATTTCAATACAGATGATTATTGGAAAGTTGACTATACATTGTTTGGCCATCCAAATTATTTTTATAGATAATTTATGGTCATATTATCCATTTTATTGACATGGGGAAATGTATTTAAATTCTTGATGGTTATTGATATCTAACACTGGTTGGTTATTTATTGATATTCTATATTCTTCATTATATAGATAACCATATTTTTATTTATCCAAAGGTTCCATATGGAATGACATCAAATGTATTGTATAATATTTTGTTGAATGAATTGGACTTAATAAAGTGATGTTTGGGGTATATAATTATATTTTAAGGAAATATATCCATGTAGTTTGACCCTTTGCATATTTCTGAATCCTATGGTGATCAATGGAGGCTTGGAGTAGTTCTGAAAGTGTTCATCTTATAAAAGATGTAAGTAAATAGAATTCATGATGTGTAAGGGTTTCACACCATCCATCTAATGTCCTAAAGGCCTTCATTTTTTATTGATTTTTTAATAATCCACCCTTCAAGGGGTGAGGTGGAACCCTTATAAGGCCCATAGGATTAATTATAACATGGCCCATAGGCCTTAGAGGAATTCATTGCCCGTAGGCTTCAAACATTACATAAAAACCAGACTAACTACTTGGAACTGATGTTTTCCAACATCTTCGTCGTGAAATCAGCTCTCCACCTTCACATGGCTATTTGTCTAGGCTTTTCCGTGCATGCACAGGCTTATCCTGATGGCAGGTGTCATACCCTCTCATTATTGCAATCCGTTTAGCTTCTTCTATGGTGAAATCTCCTTGCTCATCCTTCTTATGAATCTTGTTCCTTGTAGGTTGTTTGTTTTCATTTGTACTTAAGGTGGTTCGAAGGCCTTGAGGTGGCTCGAAGTCCTTAAAGGACTCAGGGACCAAATTGGTGGCCCAAAGGCTCAAACGGGGGAATATTTCCGGCTGTTATAGTGCCAAACAGTGCCTACTAGAGTACTCTCTATAGTTCCTGCTACAGTATTGTACAGTACTGCTACAGTGATTCTACAGTACCCCCAAAAATTAGCCTCCTCCTGGATTTGATCCCGGGTCTCCTGCTACAGTTCACATCATAAATGTTTAGTTTACAGCTTATGTGAGGATGGTTCACAGAATTCTTCATGATGTGAATTAAATTGGGGTCAAATGGTTTGAGGCAATGCATTTTTTTTGAAACATAAAAACATGATACTTACATGATGTGAAATGGTTTCATGCTGTGAAAATACGATTAATAGTGCACCAATATAAATTGCAGTACCTTAGGTTTTTCTCAAACCTACAACCTTTTTACTAAACCCTATGAAGTTAGTGGACCTCTCTATATGTTTCTTATGATCCCTTAGATCAAAATGTCTTATTGGAATCCTTAGCATCCAATGCAATACCAAAAAGGGATTTCCCCAAATTAGGGGCAGAGGAGTGAGAAACCAAGTTGCAAGGTTTTCTCTTGGATTTCCCAAGACACCCCCCTTATTTTATAGTTTTCCTTTTACCTTTTTCTTATTTCCTTTTCTTAATATGCATGTTTCATGTATATACATGCATGGGGGTGTCTAGGGGTTTCTAGGGGGTTTCTAGGGGGTCTAGTGGGGGGTGTCCAGGGGGTCCGGGGGGTGTTCGGGGGGGGGGGGGGTCTAGGGGGTGTCCAGGGGGGCCCAGGGTGGTTCAGGGGGTCCAGGGGGGGTCTAGTGGGGGTCTAGGGAGTAAAATGGGGGTGTCTAGGGGGGAGCAAGGGGGTTTTGTCCTGGGGGGAGTGGGGGTGTGCAAGGGGGGAGGGGGTTTGTCCAAGGGATAAGGGAGGAGCAGTATGGGGTGTAACACCCCAAGATTTTATGAAAAATATTCTTTTAATTTCATTAATGTCTTGTGTTGTATGATACACCAAGATTACCTTGCACTATACGCAACACCGTATTAGCTTGCAGTATACGCAACACTATTCTTGGATCGTATTACACACAATTTTGATAATAGTTATTCTACGCAACATTGAGTATATATATATATATATATATTCAATGTATAAATGAAATATGGTTGGATTCTGTTATACGAAACAACGAAGGATTCTTGCATAACACGCAACCCTGACTTGGCTTGCATTACACGCAATCGCGACCTTCCTCGATAGCGTGTGTTGTACACAATACCGAGTTTTACTAAACAACGATATATTATTATAATATTATTATGAACTATCCTTTATGAATAGTATTAACTAAATTTTGAATTTTATAACATTATTATTCATCTTACACATTTTCTAGAACATGGTATAAGAACAAAATAAATTTTTCGGGTAAAATAAGTATTTTTTAAAAAATGCAGTTTTTCCGCCTTTTGATGGCGCACCCACTTTAAATATAGTTTTTGACATGTTTATAAGTTCAATTTTACAAAATAAAATTATTATTTGGAATCAGGATATAAAATTTTACCTTGGATAAATTTTTCATATTATTCTAATAACTTTCATATTTTAATGAATAGTAAAAACACGCTATATTTTAATTAAAAACAACTTTTTTCATCGTAATAACTTATGTGGTTAAATTATAATATTGAATGGTTTTAAAGTATAAATAGAATATATTTTTACCATTTAATATAATGTATTTCATTAGCATTGATTTTACATTGAATTCATAGGTTAAATCAATTCAATCTTTTGCAATGTTTTAAACAAAAACTCGTTTTCATTCGACAATGGGATTAATTTTAATTTAATTTCTGAAAATTCTGTGTATTTAATTTGAAAAAATGGATACCATATTTGGAATCAGTGGGTCCAAATTATGTTAATAGGATACTTTTTATTTTTGAGAATTATGAATAGTAACTACGGTAAATTTTATTTACCATAGTTAAAGGTAAATCTGGTAATTAAGGGTAAATATAATATTATAAAATTACCCTAACACATGAAAAAATTCTATTGGATAGCTAAAAGTATACCCATATCACCTAAGGGTCGGATTAGATTCATTTTATGGACTTTTGACTATGAAAATAATTTGATTATTATTAAAACCAAAGAAAGTGACAACATGTCACTCTCTTAAATCTTATAAGTATAATAATTTTAATTTAGTGATAAACATCATAAAACTTCAAACATGAATAGTTTCCAGAAATATAATAAAATTATATACATCATGATAATTTATTTATAATTTTTAGGGATTAAATAATTGTCATTAATGGTGATACATTAATGATACAGAAATTATTTATTAAGTGAAAAATCAGTAATATAGTTTTTATTGAAATAATAATACCCATTAAAAGGCCCAAAAAC
Organism: Viscum album; assembly: GCA_963277665.1. NCBI lineage: Eukaryota > Viridiplantae > Streptophyta > Magnoliopsida > Santalales > Viscaceae > Viscum > Viscum album. Next base: position 1,303,182,220 of record OY728161.1, read on the forward strand.
CTAAAAAAACTTATTGGTAGTGTATATCTACACCTTAATCATAAAATGACCTAATATATAACCGTTTGGAGTCTTATAAAAGTGATTATGACACTTATATTATTTTATTTTAAATGATGCCAAAGTTGTCACCTTCATAATTTAATAAATATAACAATTTAAATATTGTGGTTTTAAGATGATAAATTCGATTAAAAGTTTTATTATGAAAGGTAATAGGTTTATCTTCATTATAGGATTTTATTTTTAATTTTTATGCAACAAATAAGTATATTAAATAATTATACAAAAATGTTGTAGTAATTATTTTATTAAGAGATAAACCAAATAAATGGTTTTAAAAATAATAAAATAAATATTATATGAACTATTTAATGTTATACACTAATTTTCTAGATACATATGACCTTTTATTAATATATTAAAGCTTTTATTTCGAACATATCTTCTGTATATATTTTATTTAAATTCAAATAAATGAATAGTGTCAAAATTGACACTATTGTTATTTTATAAAAATAACATATTATAAAATTGTTTAAAAATCACAAAAATATTTAAAAATTATAAATTTAAATTTATATGGTATAAAATGTTATAAAGTATCCAATTATGGAAAATTCACAACAAATAAGTTACTATTTGTTATAATTTAAAATTTAGAATTTTATTACCACAAATAAAATTAAATTGATTAAATAAGGATAAATCAAGTTGATAATGTTGAAACTAAATTCCTAACATGTATAAATTTTATTGGTTGATGATATTAGAACCCTATATCATCTAATATTTGAATATGAGTCATTTTTTGAAGTTTTTAACTGGGGTTAGATTTATTATAAATTAATATTTTTAAGATTTCCAAAGGTGCCCCTCTCCTCCCTTATAAAAGGGCACCTCCTCCCTCCCTTCCTCACACCAATTTGAGCCTTAAAGCTCGGCCAACCCCTGACAAATTATCTTATAAACTTCCCTAGAAACATCCTAGAGGTCCTGGTATTCTTCAAAGACCAATTTTAGTGCCCTAAATGGATGTCTCAAAGAGGCGCTTCAAAGAAGAGGTAATGTCCGTTACCGATTCTTTCAACTTTATTTCTTCTTCTACTTCTTCTTATTTAGTTGTTTCATTATGAAATAATAACATCAGTATCACTCATATAATGATATGTTATTATAATTATGAAACAACCTTATTTCACCATCTATCCATCCTACGGAAAACGAAATCACCGCGCGTGCTTACGTACGGAATACCGTCTCCACGCCGTGGTGTAATTTGTTTTTCCAACACCACCTTACTTGGATGGATATAATGGTGTAAATAATAACTATACACAGTTATTATAACATCATACTGATTATTATATATTGTATCATCCTATCCAATTCAATTCAATAATTATGGGAATGATATCATCGCTTGTGCGTACGTACGGACTACCGTCTCCACGACGCGATGAGATTCATTCTCCATGTTAACCATTTAATAATGATTATAAAGTATATATAAGAAATAATAATGAAATATATGACATTAAAAAGCTACTGTATTTATGTATATATATATATATTTATGTCATCTACTTAATTCCATTCAACTCAATAAGGAAACGAAAACAGCGTTCATGCGTACGTACGGCCTACCGTCTCCATGAACGGTGTATTTCTTTCCATTTATCGATCTACTATATATATGTATATTATGAATATATATTATATATAAATCATGTTTTATATTCTGGAATTAAGTAATCATGATCTAAGTAATCATATGAATAATTACAAGTCAAAACACGGACGACAAATGAAACGATTTTACCCAAAACACTCTTTAACATGGAATTTATAAAAGAACGGGTAATATAAAGTCATAAGTAAACCATATATGATATCATAACAATGAATATGATTATGTAATAAGTCAATGGCATTATTTAAATCATTATATAGGAGGTTCAGATACATACGAAGCATATCGGACATAAGGTAAGGGATAATTTTGCAAATCTCATTTTTATCCGGGATTGCTTATTCGTAAGTATTTACTGGGGTTATTTATATCATTCATGTCCATATTTTATAAAAGAGTTTTCATGTATGTTTAAATTAATTTTTACCCATTTTTGACTTTTACTACATGGTATGTAAGGAATCTTTCTTTTGTTTACGTTATGAGGTACTTTTTTGACATTTCCGGAAAAAGTACGAGAAGAATGTTTTTTAACTTATACGGCACGAACGGATTTTTACGGTTTTATAAAGCCTTATTTTCATGAAGCTTACTCCAAAATATTTCATGACTATTTTCAAAAAAATCTCTTTATTTTAAAATTTCATGACATTTTTTGAAAAGAAATTGATTTTGAAGAAGAAAGGATATTTTCCTCAAGAATTCATTTCAAGTGTTTTATCAAAACCATTTTTCCATCTAAGATGACATTATTTCATATGTGTATGTTTCAAGTATAATGTCTCTATGATTTACATGGTTTCACTTTTCTTATTATGAAATGATATCCATTTATTTTATATGGATTATGTGATGCTGAGATTATGTTTATGAAACCCATTTTATTCGTTGGGTTAATACGAATGATGTATGTTTATTTTGTGGCACAAGTAAGAATGATTTCATTATGAGATGGGTGGGACCTATATCTCCCTCCAATGCATTGGGTAAAGATTTATATCTCATGAGATAGACATGGCTGGAATGGCAAGTTAAACCGGTTCAGTAATACAGGACTGGAACGAGGAGTGAACTCGATTCAGAAAGGGACTTTGCCCACTAAGATGGTCTTGGAAGAAATGCCTTGGCTAATATGGAAATCATATCATGTGCTTAATGGTTTCCACAATTACATGTTTTATTCCCATGTTATTCTATCATTCTTAATGTTTCTTTAGGATCTATTCCTTACGTACTTCCATGTTTTATGTCATTGCTCAAGCTTTTGATGTTTAAACGTTATGTTCATGTTTTTAAGTTCAAATGTATATAGTATGTTTTATTTTATCCATGCTTACCATTACTGAGCATTTGAGCTCACCCCTTTTATGTTTTCTTTTCCCCAGGATATAAAGAAAGGTTTTAGGTAAGAAAAAAAAGTGGAAGATCTTTACTGGGAGATGTTGAAGATATTTCACCACGATTAGAAGATTTTATTCCGAGTTTTCAAAGACACTAAACTATTACGATCCATGTGTGTCTGTTTCTGTTACGTATTAAGTATTCCGCAAAAGTAATGTAATTTCCATGTACGTCAAGCTTCGAGTCTCTACAGGGGGAGTGGGGGTGTCCAGGGGGTGTCCAAGGAGGGTGTCCCGGGGGTGTCCAGGGGGTGTCTAGGGGGGGTGACTGGGGGGTGTCCAAGGGGGGAGGGTGTCCAATGGGGTAAAGGGGGGTTTTTTTAGGGGGAGAGTAGGGGGTTTTCAAGGAAGGAGGGGTGTTCTGAGGAGGGGGTCTATCTAGGGGGAAGGGAGGGGCTGTAGGGGGAGTGGGGGTGTCCGAGGGGTGTCCAAGGTTGGAAGCTGTTGTTTCTGGGGAGTGCATGGGGGTTCTGTACAAGGGGAGAGTGGGGGGTGTGCAGGGGGGGTAGGGGTGTGTTGGGGGGGTCTGTCCAGGGGGAGGGAGGGATGTGCTAGGGGAGTGGGGTGTCCAGGGGGTGTCCAAGGTGGGTATCCAAGGTGGGTGTCCAGGGGGTGTCCAAGGTGGGCAGATTCTGTTTTTGGGAAAACCCTCTTTACCCACGGTTTAAAGAACCATGGGTCTATATGTTGCTATAAATTTATCTATACCCACGGTTTGTTGAACTGTGGGTATGTGTGTTTGAATAAAACTATTTATATCCATGGTTTACTTAACCGTGGATATATAATTTGTGCTGTAAAATTGTATACCAATGGTTCTGTAAACCGTGGGTATAGATGTATACCCACGGATTACCAGAATGATGGGTAATATAAAAATTCACTGGGCTATACCCATGGTTTCTAAAAAATTGTGGGTATAGGGAAATCCCGAAACCTCGGGAGCCCACGGTTCATGAATCTGTGGATATAGGATATACCCACTATTTCATGGGCTACACCCATAGTTTCAAACCATGGGTATAGGGAAATTTTTCAGTAGTGTATCGTTATTTTTTTATAATGATATTATACACTTCCTTACCTATACTCTCCCATAGAGATATAACGTGTTCATATTTGGGTCAGTTTAACCACCTACATGAATAATGTTATAAAACTCTATCATGGATGAATATGTGAACTTAAATACTAGTGTTATTTTAAGTTAATAGTAAAATAATTATTATATTTTTTTCATTTAATAGTTATATTAATTATTTAACTTATGATTAAAATATCATCTTCAGTCGCTAAAATCACCGAAATAATCATACATTGATTCAACTTTTACAAAATCATAAGAAAAAACAATATAATAAATAAATAGACTATATTAATAAATAGTCCATATTAAATAAAATATGTAATAATAATATCCCTAATAAGGTATTTTAAAAACTTAATTTGATTATTCAGGAAGTTAGGTGTATGCACATAATGAATATGGAACAAGGTAAGGGTTTTCATCTCAAATTCCTCTCCTTGAGACATGTTTGGTATTATAAACCTAATTTAATTTATGTGGTGTAAATCATACTTATTTGAGATATAATATCATGAATTTTATTTTAATAATGTTATTTTAATTTCAATTACAATCTCACTCTTTCAAGGGTTTTTTATTAGAATTTTTTTCAACTAGTAAGGGTTATTTGTCTCAAATTTTAATTCCTTGAGAGTCATTTATGTTATGAACCATTTTTTCATTTGAATGGTGAATTAAATATCCATGGATTTATCTTTATCATATTTATTTTATATTTATTGTAAATAGAAATCAAAATCAGTTTTTTTTCTTCAAAGGTATTTTACTCAATTGTTACCCCAATTGTAAAGCTTTTGGAAACTCCATTTTCATTCATTTAGTTATGATCATCCTATTGAACTTAAAAGTTCAGTAAATTATACCAATTAATTATATTTTTTGGTATTCTAATTTTTTTCTATGAATTTACATTGTTAGCACATAATTACCCTTTTTTAAATATTTCTCACTTCACATAGTATGTTGCTCATAAGAAATATTGATAAATCAAGTCTCCTTTCCTTGAGTTATATTGTTTCATCATTAACTTCTTTATTAAATGATTTATTTCCCATTATAATATTTTATTGTATGGTAATTTCAGTACCTCTATGGAAAAAATATATTTTGGAACAAAATTATGTTTTTTTACTCTTTTTATAATGTGAGTTTTGAACAAAGGTATTTTCTAAGATATTAAAGAGGGTTTTTCCTTTCAATTTAATATGTTATTTCATTCTCTCTAAATATCTCCAAGGTAAACCCAATGAAATTTAAAGGCCCTATTATTTAATATTATTTTAAAATTAATAGTTTTAAAATATTTTTCACTTCACCTTTTAAAAAATTCTTCCAGAAGTGACCTATAACATCATCTTTTAAATTAATGTTAAAAATGTTTTCTAAAAGACATTTTATATTTTCAATTAAATTAATTTATGATTTTCAAAATTATTTACCATAATAGGTTTTATGTTTCATTATTTATACTCTAATATATATTTATCTTTAGGGGTAATGAACTCACGGTAACAAACAATCCATTTCCTAATCACTTCTTGGGAAGTATTGTTCAAGAATCCTTTTGAAAGTATATTTTTCATGTATATAAACATCCTTCTGTGTTACCTTTGTTACACTAGGGTTATTTTCTTTTATACCCAAATACCTTCTTTCTTTTGATGGGTTATGATCATTTTATCCCTTTTAGTGACATGTGGAAAAGTATTAGTGTTCTGTATATTGTTATTTCAATACAAATGATTATTGGAAAGTTGACTATACATTTTTTGACCATCCAAATTATTTATATAGATAAGTTATGGTCATGTTATCCATTTTATTAACATGGGGAAATGTATTTAAATTCTTGATGATTATTGATAGCTAACACTAGTTTGTTATTTATTGACATTATATATTCTTCATTGTAAAGATAACCATGTTTTTATTCATCCAAAGGTTCCTTATGGAATTACATAAAATGTATTGTATACTATTTTGGTGAAGGAATTGGACTTAAAAAAGTGATTGTTGGGGTTCATAATTATATTTTAAGGAACCATATCCATGTAGTTTGACCCTTTGCATATTTCCAAATCCTATGGAGCTCGAAGGAGGCTTGGAGTAGTTCTGAAAGTGTTCAGATTCTAAAATATCTAAGTAAATAGAATTCATGATGTGTAAGGTTTTCACGTCATAAATGTGTAGTTTATATCTTATGTGAGGCTGGTTCATAGGATTCTTCATGATGTGAATTAAATTGGGGTCAAATGGTTTGATACAATGCATTTTTTATTGAAACATAAAACATGATACTTACATGATGTGAAAGGGTTTCATGCTGTGAAAATACGATGGATAGTGCACCAACATAAATTTTAGTACCTTAGGTTTTTCTCAAACCTACAACCTTTCTACCAAACCCTAGGATGTTAGTTTCCCTCTCTATAGGTGTCTTAGAATCCGTTTGATAATTATTTATTATCGGCTACCCGTGTTCAGTTTGTGGTGATCTGAGGTATGTTCTACCTCTTTTCTCATGGTTCTTCGATTTGTATTCTCTTGTTTATTATTTCCACATGATGGTTATTTATCTTCATCATTCTAATAGTTTTTTATTTATTTTTTGGTTTGGTTATGGCATGACGTCTTTGGAGGGATGCAACTCTTGCGGGAGGGGTGATAGGGGGTGAAGGTCTTGGGGGCAGTGTGTAGGGGGTAGTGGGGGTGAAGGGTATTAGGGTTGGTGTCCTGAGAACCAACTGTTTATAATTTGATTACATGAATGTACACTTATTATATATTGTTTATTGTTCTACATGACTATAATATAATAATGTCCTAGAATATTTGTTTCATTAATAAGGTCATGGCAGATCCCCGCTATGATCATAACCTTGAAATGATATAACAATATTCTTAAATAAAGTTCTATGGTTGGATGACATACTATGATAGGACACATGGTATACAGATCGTCATGTGTGAGTACTTTTAAGAATATGAGACTCTCTCTCATGAAGTTCGCACATGGTAGTATCCAAGATGGGATATTATGAGAACAGACCCGCGAGTAGAAATTCCGCATGTCTTGGTGTCATCATACATTTCTATCTACGAGTGTGTGTAATGGTCCTTAGACTGGAATATTATCATTAACTCATGTCATGACTCGTGCACTTAGATTTGTTGGCGAAAACCGTCACGAAGACAGTTGGCGGGAAGTAGGGTACGTTGGGTTCATCATGAAAGACATGTTGTTAATGGATAAGTCGAGGAAGGATTTGTCCCTTCCATATTTATGGAAGAAGATATCATGGTCCCTTTGATTGAAATATAATTGTCGCTCAAATTCCATGGCCATGGTGTCATGACGAATTTATTTCTGGAAGTCAAAGAATGATGGATCAAACATATAGGTTTATGACACTACCATGAAACCTTATTGATGAGATATTAAGAAAAAGGGATTAAATTACATGATATGTGTTCATATGAGGTGACACGTCAATGCGGCATCAACTTCTTTCTCTTGGGTGTCTTGACCCATTGCTAGACAGTAATCTTGGACTTTAGGCAAGCCCGCCGAATGCCAACGAGAAAGAGACCTAGAGGGTCACACACTAAGTGTATCCAAGTATCTCAAGTAGAATAAATATTATTCACATATGTGGTTTAATAATTATTCAAGGAATCCTAAATCATTTTAATGTTGGAGGAAGAATAAAATGAAAACAAGATATGCATGTCGTGTAGTTTTCAATGAAAAATGAGTACACGCCATGTATTAATGACTACACGCTGTGTAGTTTTTCCAGTCAGGATTTTGAGTAAATAATATCATTTTATTAAATGATATTTATTATAATCAGTGTGGGTGCATGTTAAGTAATTAATGATTTTACATGGGGTTTTCAGTAAGAGTTAATGAAAAAAATAAAATGCGTAATGCGTTTATTTATTATCATAACTCTATAACCTCAAACCAGATTATAAATATCCTCACAAACCCTATACTTCTCCTAAGAATCGTTGTGCACAACAATTATGGAGAATTCTCTCAAGATCGAAAGAACTTCATCCTCCAAGAAAACTCTCAAGACCAAGAGAGATTCACCTCCATCAGATCAAGGCGATCTAAGGCGGACAACGCAAGAAAAGGCTTCTCCACACTAGAACTTGGAGATTCCTTTGGCGATGTCCAGAGATACGTGGTGCACGTGTGGATCACCGCTAGAGGAAGTCTACACTTGGCTTCTGTGACGCAATGACGAATCACATCGGAATGTGATCAGAAATATCAATGAAGAAAGAACGCCATAAAAGGTACTTCTTGTCAATTAATTAAATTAATTATAATCAACCTGTGATGATCCTCCTTTGTGGTTCTGGGACTATTCTTCTTCTTTGTCTATTTCTGTGATTTGACCTGTGGAGTCTTGCGTTTATCATCGTATTGATCCCAAATTGATCATTGCTAATGATAAAAAACCAAGTGGGCACATCCACCCACGAGATTACACTGTGCCCGGGACCTTCAATTGGTATCAAAGGGGTCACAACTTTGATTATAGTTATTTAATTTTAGTTGATAATTTACACATTTATATTTGATTCAATTCAAGATAAATCATTCTATAAAACTGAATGAATGAGATCTGTTCTTCCTCCTTCATTTCTCGATTCACATCACAGAAACGACCTTTTAATTTTAATTTTGATTAAAATAAAAACAAGGAACTTATCCGAAGGAGCCACTCATTCTGTCTGTACAACATAAGAATACACGGCGTGTAGTTTTCACTACACATCGTGTACTTAGGTTCAATGAACTATTATTGGTATTCCAAACCACACTGTGTGAATTGAGTATACCTAAGTTATTAATACACTGTGTTGACCAGAACTGAATGGCACATGGAAACTGGAATACACGGCATGTATGTTAATTCAACACGCTGTATAGTCTGATCTGGCCTAGGTGATACCGTGTATAAGGAGAATGTCACGACCCGACCCTACCCGGGCTCGAGCCGCAACTACCCCAGGCCCGCCTCCATAGGCCAGGGGCTGGCGACCAGCGCCGAAGGCACAATAACTCGGGGAGGCCTTTGCCTAAGCACCTGTACACACACACAGCACACTCAATGCAAAAGTGCAGAGTAAAGAAAGAAAAAGTGGAGAAAAGGAAAGGGAAACTGCTATATATATACCACAGAGTGCATCGACCTCTACAAGATACAATTAAAGTGCTGAAAAGGAAAAAGGGGCAAAACACGCGCCCAACCAAAAAGTGCCACAACCCGGCAATAGGTAAACAAAAAGAAACTCCTGACGGGTCTCCCACCTGGAACCTGGCCACGACCACCGCACGCGGTCCAATCTCCCAAGCTCCTACGCTCCACCGAAGTCACGCTCCACCTGTCCGTCGTCTGCAAGGGCACACCAAGTGTGGGAAAAGCCCAAGCAGGGGTGAGTATAAAAATACTCAGTAGGATACCCCAAAGGCTCGAGGGAGCAAAAAAAGGAGGTACCTAAGGGTGAGGAGTAGAGCGAACAGGGAAAGTAAAGGAGTCCAACCGAGGGTGTAGTAAAGAGTCCAGATCAACCCAACAAAAGAAAGGAAGTAGACTCATCCGGGCACAAGGAGCTGGAAATGGTGAGAAGATGAACTTCCCGATGAGTCTTCGCTGTCTATAGCAGGAGAGTAGACTCGTCCAACCACGAGAAGCTAGACACGGAAAGCATGTGGCATACCCCGCGCGTCTTCGCCTCTCCTGGAAGGAGAGTAGCCAAAACCCAAGCAGTGGGTACTCGTACGAGGTATATACATATATATGCTCTGCCAAGAAGCCCGAACAAGCTCGTAAGGGGATCTCTGTCCCGTAGCTCAGCCCAAGAAAACAAGTAGCCAATAGTCCCAATGTAACCCCATCACTGATGCCCAGTATCCCACACGTCCACCCTGAACCGCAAGCCAAGGGGCCCAGTCACCGCACCTTGATACTATCCACTTTGGGAGGCACTGACTCGCCCGCACGGTTTTAGATCGCGTCGCAAGAACGCGTCTCAGTGTGGAAAGCGCCCCTCGTACTTGAGAGTTCTAGGAAAGTCAAGCCACACCTCATCATTGCCCTACAGTCGAGAGGTCTCCTCAAAGTCAAAACGTTCCATCACTGACCCGTACAACCAAGGGTCCCACTCCGGTAATCACGGAGGAAAGCCACAGACTAGCCTAGTTGGAACGACTGAGTCTGGAATGCCAACTTGTGTCCCACTGCCCAGCCCTGTTGGAGGGTAATTCATAACCAGATATCGGGTGACCCACTGCCCAGCCCTGCTGGAGGGTAAACCTTAATACATCGTCAGGCGACCCACTGCCCAGCCCCGTTGGAGGGTAAACCATAACCAGATATCGGGTGACCCACTGCCCAGCCCTGCTAGAGGGTAAACCCTAGCACATCATCCGACGACCCACTGCCCAGCCCCGCTGGAGGGTAGACCTTAATACATCATCAGGCGACCCACTGCCCAGCCCCGCTGGAGGGTAGACCTGGAATAAGTCAACAGGCGACCCACTGCCCAGCCTTGCTGGAGGGTAGACCTGTAACTAGACGATGAGCGACCCACTGCCCAGCCCCGCTGGAGGGTAGACCCTAAGAGGTCATCGGGTGACCCACTGCCCAGTCTCTGCTGGAGGGTAGACCCTAGTAGCGTCAGGTGACCCACTGCCCAGTCTCTGCTGGAGGGTAGACCCTAGTAGTGTCGGGTGACCCACTGCCCAGTCTCTGTTGGAGGGTAGACCCTAATAGCCTCGATGAGTAACACACTGCCCAGTCTCGCTGGAGGGTAGAACTCAAAATTGCTCTAGCCATATCCACCGGAGAGCACAACACGGGCCAACTGAACACGGAGTGGGTATCGCGTAACCTCCCAACTCCAGAACGACTCACCCAAAGGAGGTGCAGTGTCTGCTCCAGCACTGGGTGTCACTAGCACCGCTACCCGGCCAATCCATCGAGGACAAAACCAGGGGGAGACCACTCAACCCTGCTGGTCAAACCAACGAGCACAGAGCCAGGGGAAGAGCTCTACCCTGCTGGTCAAACAAATGCACAGAGGGACCCTCTACGCCGCGAGAGGTCAAAGGTCGTAAGGCAGAACACGGCACGCACATGGGGCCCACACGACGTGTGGCCCCAAGTCAACCCCAACCAAGCGCACGAACATCTCAGGTACAAACCACACATACCTCCAAGCGCTCCCGTATACTCCCAGAGTATACCTCGTCTCCAGCCCAAGGGCTATCGTGCACACGGCACCCAACATCAACGCGAAGGCGTGATGTAACAAGTCCACCTCAAAGGCCCAGACACGGCCATCCACATCTCGTGAAGCATTTACATCACTCTCCCAAGAGTGCACGATCACACGCCAAGGGTCCGCTCCAGAAAAAGTAGGGCGGACCGCCACTGGAGAACCTTCCATGATCCACATTTAATAAGATCATGTATAAGGCTCCGCAGAACCAAACGGATCACACCGTTGTAATCCTCGCGGAAAAACATGCGAGATCGACTACTTACTTGCCTCCAACGGATATCCGACGGAAAAGTCACCAACACCACCTCTCGCCCGAACGGCGTCCCGTGATCCCGAGCCTCGGCCCCGAAAACAGCCGGGCGCATCACACCATTGCGATCCCCACGGGAAAACACGTCAAAAGCACTACTCACTTGAGTGAAACAGATATCCGGAGAAAAAGGTGCATCCCGGCGCACCGTACACGAGCGGTGCCACGTGGGACTCGCATCCCGGTCTCGAAACTCAACGAACGGATCGCACCGTTGCGATCCTCTCGAAAAAAGTACACAAGATGGACTATTTACTTGTCCAAAACGGCCGCCCGATGATAAAGCTGGAAATCACGGTCAACTCCCGAAACGACCCTCGCGGGGCCCGTACCATCGTGCGGAATTTCAGCGGGCAGACTGCGCCAACGCGTTGCCCTCGGAAAAACACCCATCATCAACTACTCGCACGCCCCGTACGGTCGTCCGAGGAAAAAGCCGCTAAAAGCTGCACGCAGCTCAAAAGACGTGTCGTGGGCCCCATGCCTCAACTCTGGATTCAACGAGCGAAACTGCCCTAGAAACCTCTGCCTCAGTGCCAGGGTCACAACACCGCTGACGGCGCGCGAATCGGACGTCGAACGCGTCTGCGCCGTCCAAAACAAGATCCGCCGATGAACCGACAAATTCCTCGACATACGTGTCGCACCACCGAGGCCCCTCGTTTCGGGAATTAAAAATTCCCAAAACCACCTCAAATCATTCCCCTCGACACAAGGTCCACGCTGCCGCTGACGGCGCGCAAAACGGACGCCCGTAACGAAAGTTACGGGCGTCAGAAGTTTTAGAAGGGGGAGGGCACTCCCTAGGCCCGGACCGGCCCGGTCCGGCCAGTCCGCCCTCAGCCGGCCCACGGCCTGGCCGCGGGCCCGGTTCCATCTGCCGTGGCCAGATGGCCGCAGTCAATTTCCTCGACCGGCCATCCAGGCCGGTCTCCTCTCCCAGCAGTGACCCGCGTCGCGCGGGTCGCGGTCGCCGCACGCGGGGTCGCGCACCCCGCGGCCCCCTCCTCCGCCCTACACCGGCACCGCCGTCCGGACACCCGGCCGCCAGCGTCTCGCCTGGGGAGCCCCGCCATCAGCCGCCTCCGCTGAAGTCCACCGCCGTGCCTCCGCGCTGAGGAGCACCGCCGCCTGCCGAAGCCCCTGCCGCCGCGCCTCAGACCGCCGGAGCACCCAAACCGGCCGGAAAACCTCCAAAAACCCGCAAACTTCGGTGAACGATTGCGGTTGCATCCGACCTCCGATTTCAAATCCGGAGCAAGATTCGGAAAGATAAAAATGCGTACTACACGTCCATGGAATTTTCTCGAAGAGAAATCAACAAACCAACGCTAAAATCGGGGTTCAAAGGGGAGTTCGGGAATAAAACTTAAAAACATAACCCTACCTCGCGGGCGTTGCCCGGAGCTTCGCCGCCGAACCGCCGCCTCGCCGGAGTCACCTTGCCGGAGCTCGCCTTTCCGGAGCTCGCCACGCTGGAGGGGAAGGAGGGGGAGGAGGGTTTGAGGAAGAAGGGGAAGAAGAAGAAGGGGGGGTTTAAGTACAAAACACTTAAACGCCCGCCCGACAGCCCCGAACCCAAACTCCCGACGGGGTCTGGATTTAGCCTCCCCTAGGCTAAGAACCATGCTCTGAGCGCAACGGAGGTCTCTGAATTTTATTCTGAGACCCCGTTCAAAAGTTATTAAACTTAGCGCCCGAGGCCGCCAAATTACGAAAACGCCCCCGGGGCCATTTTTCACAAACGGACCGCGCCCGAAAAACTTACACACCTCCTAGGGTAAACGGCACACTCCGAACTCAACGGTGCCCTCGATTTTCCAATCCGGGTCACCGTTTAGGAGATACTCGAGTTTCACCATTAAACGAATAAATTACTTAATTTATTTATCCGTTTAACGTCCCGGGAGCGGGCGAGGGGTCCAAACATCCTGCGCCGACAAGTTTTTATGTCGTTCCTAGGGTAAACACCCCATTCCACACCCATACGTACACTCGGATACCTGATCCGGAACTCCGTTTAGGATTTATCCCATTTATTTGGCGTTTCCAGTGTGAACGCACTGAAAATTTAATTCCGGCCACTCCGGGGCTCGGAATCGCACGCCGTCTGAAGGCGCTGCTCTGGAACATCATCAAGAATATTCCAAAGTCTTTCGTAGAAAAAACCGGGTTCTTACATCATTCCCTCCTTCAATATTTTCATCCCTGAAAAGCAAAACTAGGGAGCAACACAGGGTACTAAGCCCACACCTGGCTTTCCCATACCCTGAAGAACCCACGCACAGCTCTACGTCACCGCACACAGACCAAAAGATTAATCTGTTCACGCTAGGTCGGCCATTGCCGATGTCGTGCACCCACTCCAGACTTTGGGGTTAGGGCAAGGCGGTAGGGTACCTCGCCATCCCTTTGCACGGTCTCGAACGGCCCGAAGGCCCTCAGGGGTAGCTCACCTCCCCGGTCAAACCTCTTCGTCACATGCCGTGACTGGAATCACCGCCCGCACTTGGAACAAGGCCCGGTGATTCCCTCCTTCAGAATATCCATATGGTGAAGCACCCAAGGATATCTGGTCACGCAAGATCTCACAGTCAATGTTATCTTACACGCTCAAAAGGCGAAGGAGTCAACATCATCGACTAAAGGAAAAGGTCTCGCGCCTTTCTCCTTACCACCACAGGGTTACACCCGACACCCTGCCTCACCCTGGTAACACCTCAAACAAGGAGCCGGGAGAGAAGCATTTCACACGCAGAGCCTAACAATTCTACTGCAAGAAGTAGAAGAGTCGCAAGGGGTACCTCTCACCATCCCATGCTCTGCAGGATCGTAGACATCCAAAGCTCGCGACTACCCGCGGTCCCAACCGTCAGCTCCCGGAGCCTGATGTGGACTGCCTAGTGGTGATGGAGAGATCTCGTAACATCATCCCCCACCTCCAGCTCATCCCACTCCTCTGCTAGCACCACCTCTCTGGCCACTACTCTGATCACGGCGCTGCCTCTGCCGTGGTGGTGCGCCTGCTGTCTGCCCGAAGCTCTCAGCAACCCGGGTCGGGCAGTCTCATGCCAAGTGACCTCGCCCATCACAGGCATAGCACCGGCGCTCTCTAGGCTGCCCTGGTACCCTTCGGTGCCACTGTGGTGTATGACCACGGCCCGAGATCCACTCACGGAAGGGCATCCTTAACTGAGGCCCTGCGCCTTTTCGCCACAGTGGTATACGACCACATCTCTGAAACCGGCAGTGGAAAGGCCACCTACATCGAGGCCCTGTCCTCCGGTGCCTGCTAGCTACGGCAGACGTCCCGGCTCCGTCGTGCCCACTGCCACTACCAACCGCAAAACATGACATGAAGCCCTCTGTCACCAACGCCTGCTCTAGCACCCCGGCATATGTGGAAATTCCCAAGGGTACTCTGACAGCACGAATCTCTCAGCGGAGACCCTGCTCAAACTTCCGCGCTCGGAGGTTATCGTCATGGACCAAGTCAGGGTAAAAGCGTGCACGGTCTGCAAAACTAGCTGCGTACTCGGCCACCGTCATCCCTCCCTGCTGAAACTGCAGGAGCTCCTGAATCTGAACGGAGTGCAAGCAGTAGGGGCAAAACTCCTCACGGAGCAACAACTGAAAGTCGCCCCACGAAAGCGACGACTCGTCAAGAAACCGAGTCACCAGACTCCACCAACGCCAAGATGATCCACAAAAAGGGGTGGCTGCCAAAGCCACTCTCTGATCTGTCGGCGTCTTCACAAGCCTGAAAAGGTGAACCACTGCCTCGAGCCAAACCTCTGCTTCCTGAGGGTCGGGATCACTACTGAACCTCAGCGGTCTCTGCCGCTGGAACTCACGGAGCGCGCTCAACCTGCACTCACGCTCAGCCTGCTCTGCTAAAGCTTCCTGCTGCTCAACAGGTGGGGGTGATGCTACTGGCCCACCCGGAGAAAGGGGCTCGCATAATGGGTCCTATACTGTGGCCTCATAGCTCACATGGTCGTCGTCACGAACCAGAGCTGGTATCCTGGCTGGTTGTCCTCGCGGAGACATCCTGAAAATTATCAAGGAGTTCCGCGGTCAGATGAGCATATATGTATATACCAAAAACAACAACGATGGGGAGCTGACTCAAGAAGGACAGTCAAGACTCAGTCCTATGTGATGCACAAACAAATTTCCCTGCAACAAGTGTCTCAGCATGCCGAGTCGACAAGCGGGTTATCAAGGTCCTGATGAATGGATACGTCGGCCGCCACACCATCACTCGACTCCCTGGCCTGAGAGCCGCTCTCGAGACACGTTAACATTGTTTCCCTATATCCCAACCAATTCCTCTTTTAGGGACGCCCGCACAACGTCCCAAGGAACGAACCACCTTTGATACCACTTTGTCATGACCCGACCCTACCTGGGCTCGAGCCGCAACTACCCCAGGCCCGCCTCCATAGGCCAGGGGCTAGAGACCAGCGCTGAAGGCACAATAACTCGGGGAGGCCTTTGCCTAAGCACCTGTACACACACACAGCACACTCAATGCAAAAGTGCAGAGTAAAGCAAGAACAAGCGGAGAAAAGGAAAGGACAACTGCTATATATATACCACAAAGTGCATCGACCTCTACAAGATACAAGTAAAGTGTTGAAAAGTAAAAATGGGCAAAACACGCGCCCAACCAAAAAGTGACACAACCTGGCAATAGGTAAACAAAAAGAAACTGCTGACGGGTCTCCCACCTGGAACCCGGCCACGACCACCGCACGCGGTCCAAGCTCCCAAGCTCCTACGCTCCACCAAAGTCACGCTCCACCTATCCGTCGTCTGCAAGGGCACACCAAGTGCGGTCAAAGCCCAAGCAGGGGTGAGTATAAAAATACTCAGTAGGATACCCTGAAGGCTCGAGGGAGAAACAAAAGGAGGTACTGAAGGGTGAGCAGTAGAGCGAACAAGGAAAGTAAAGGAGTCCAACCGAGGGTGTAGTAAAGAGTCCAGCTCAACCCAAAAAAAGAAAGGAAGTAGACTCATCCAGGCACAAGGAGCTGGAAACGGTGAGAAGATGAACTTCCCGAAGAGTCTTCACTGCCTATAGTAGGAGAGTAGACTCATCCAACCACGAGAAGCTAGACACGGAAAGCACGTGGCATACCCCGCGCGTCTTCGCCTCTCCTGGAAGGAGAGTAGCCAAAACTCAAGGAGTGGGTACTTGTAAAAGGTATATACATATATATGCTCTGCCAAGAAGCCCAAACAAGCTCGTAAGGGGATCTCCGTCCTGTAGCTCAGCCCAAGAAAACAAGTAGCCAACAGTCCCAATGTAACCCCATCACTGATGCCCAGCATCCCGCACGTCCACCCTGAACCGCAAGACAAGGGGCCCAGTCACCGCACCTTGATATTATCCGCTTTGGGCGGCACTGACTCGCCCACACGGTTTTAGATCACGTCGCAAGAACGCGTCTCGGTGTGGAAAGCGCCCCTCGTACTTGAGAGTTCTAGGAAAGTCAAGCCACACCTCATCACTGCCCTGCAGTCGAGATGTCTCCTCAAAGTCAAACCGTTCCATCACTGACCCGTACAACTAAGGGTCCTGCTCCGGTAATCACGGAGGAAAGCCACAGACTAGCCTAGTTGGAATGACTGAGTCTAGAATGCCAACTGGTGTCCCACTGCCCAGCCCTGCTGGAGGGTAATTCATAACCAGATATCGGGTGACCCACTGCCCAGCCCTGCTGGAGGGTAAACCTTAATACATCGTCAGGCGACCCACTGCCCAGCCCCGCTGGAGGGTAAACCATAACCAGATATCGGGTGACACACTGCCCAGCCCTGCTGGAGGGTAAACCCTAGCACATCATCCGGCGACCCACTGCCCAGCCCCATTGGAGAGTAGACCTTAATACATCATCAGGCGACCCACTGCCCACCCCCGCTGGAGGGTAGACCTGGAATAAGTCGACAGGCGACCCACTGCCCAGCCTTGCTGGAGGGTAGACCTGGAACTAGACGACGGGCGACCCACTGCCCAGCCCCGCTAAGAGGTCGTCGGGTGACCCACTGCCCAGTCTCTACTGGAGGGTAGACCCTAGTAGCGTCGGGTGACCCACTGCCTAGTCTCTGCTGGAGGGTAGACCCTAGTAGCATCGGGTGACCCACTGCCCAGTCTCTGCTGGAGGGTAGACCCTAATAGCGTCGATGAGTAACCCACTGCCCAGCCTCGCTGGAGGGTAGAACTCAAAACTGCTCTAGCCATCTCCACCGGAGATCACAACATGGGCCAACTGAACACGGAGTGGGTATCGCATAACCTCCCAACTCTAGAACGACTCACCCAAAGGAGGTGCAGCGTCTGCTCCAGCACTGGGTGTTACTAACACCGCTACCCGCCAATCCATCGAGGACGAAACCAGGGGGAGACCACTCAACCCTGCTGGTCAAACCAACGAGCACAGAGCCAGGGGAAGAGCTCTACCCTGCTGGTCAAACAAACGCACAGAGGGACCCTTTACGCCGCGAGAGGTCAAAGTTCGTAAGGCAGAACACGGCACGCACATGGGGCCCACACGACGTGTGGCCCCAAGTCAACCTCAACCAAGCACACGAACATCTCAGGTACAAACCACACGTACCTCCAAGCGCTCTCGTATACTCCCAAAGTATACCTCGTCTCCAGCCCAAGGGCTATCATGCACACGGAACCCAACGTCAATGCGAAGGTGTGACGTAACAACTCCACCTCAATGGCCCAGACACGGCCATCCACATCTCGTGAAGCATTTACATCACTCTCCCAAGAGTGCATGATCACACGCCAAGGGTCCGCTCCAGACAAAGTATGGCGGACCGCCACTGGAGCACCTTCCATGCTCCACATTTAATAAGATCACGTATAAGGCTCGTAGAACCAAACGGATCGCACCGTTGTAATCCTCGCGGAAAAACACGCGAGATCGACTACTTACTTGACTCCAATGGATATCCGACGGAAAAGTCACCAACACCGCCTCTCGCCTGAACGGCGTCCTGTGATCCTGAGCCTCGGCCCCGAAAACAGTCGGGTGCATCGTACCATTGCGATCCCCTCGGGAAAACACGTCAAAAGCACTACTCACTTGAGTGCAACGGATATCCGGAGAAAAAGGTGCATCCCGGTGCACCGCACATGAGCAGTGCCACGTGGGACCCGCATCCCGGTCTCGAAACTCAACGAACAGATCGCACCGTTGTGATCCTCTCGAAAAAGTACACAAGATGGACTATTTACATGTCCAAAACGGTCGCCCAGTGATAAAGCCAGAAATCACCGTCAACTCCCGAAACGACCCTCGCGGGGCCCGTACCATCGTGCGGAATTTCAGTGGGCAGACTACGCCAACGCGTTGCCCTTGGAAAAACACCCAACATCGACTACTCGCACGCCCCGTACGGTCGTCCGAGGAAAAAGCCGCTAAAAGCTGCACGCAGCTCAAAAGACGTGTCGTGGGCCCCATGCCTCAACTCTGGCTTCAATACCCGGAACCACCTTGGAAACCTCCGCCTCAGTGCCAGGGTCACAATGCCGCTAACGGTGCTCGAATCGGACGTCGGACGCGTTCGCGCCGTCCAAAACAAGATCCGCCGATGAACCGACAAATTCCTCGACATACGTGTCGCACCACCGAGGCCCCTCTTTTTGGGAATTAAAAATTCCCGAAACCATCTCAAAGCATTCCCCTCGACGCAAGGTCCGCGCTTCCACTGACGGCGCGCATAACGGACGCTCGTAATGAAAGTTACAGGCGTCAGAAGTTTTAGAAGGGGGAGGGCACTCCCTAGGCCCGGACCGGCCCGGTCCGGCCAGTCCGCCCTCAGCCGGCCCGCGGCCCGGCCGCGGGCCCAGTTCCATCTGCCGCGGCCAGCTGGCCGCAGTCAATTTCCTCGACCGGCCATCTAGGCCGGTCTCCTCTCCCAGCCGCGACCCGCGTCACGCGGGTCGCGGTCGCCGCACGCGGGGTCGCGCACCCCGCGGTCCCCTCCTTCGCCCTACACCGGCGCCACCGTCCGGACACCCGGCCTCCAGCGTCTCGCCCGGGGAGCCCCGCCATCAGCCGCCTCCGCCGAAGGCCACCGTCGTGCCGCCGCGCTGAGGAGAACCGCTGCCTGCCGAAGCCCTTGCCGCCGCGCCTCGGACCGCCGGAGCACCCAAACCGGCCGGAAAACCTCCAAAAACCCGCAAACTTCGACGAACGATTGCGGTTGCATCTGACCTCTGATTTCAAATCCGGAGCAAGATTCGGAAATAGAAAAATGAATACTACACGGAAATGGAATTTTCTCGAAGAGAAATCAACAATCCAACGCTAAAATCGGGGTTCAAAGGGGGGGTTCGGGAATAAAACTTAAAAACATAACCCTACCTCGCGGGCGTTGCCCGGAGCTTCGCCGCCGAACCGCTGCCTCGCCGGAGTCACCTCGCCGGAGCTCACCTTGTCGGAGCTCACCTCGCTGGAGGTGAAGGAGGGGGAGGAGGGTTTGAGGAAGAAGGGGAAGAAGAAGAAGGGGGGTGTTTAAGTACAAAACACTTAAACGCCCGCCCGACAGCCCCGAACCCAAACTCCCGACGGGGTCTGGATTTAGCCTCCCCTAGGCTAAGAACCACGCTCTGAGCGCAAAGGAGGTCTCGGAATTTTAGTCCAAGACCCCGTTCAAAAGTTATTAAACTTAGCGCCCGAGGCCGCCAAATTACGAAAACGCCCCCGGGTCCATTTTTCACAAACGGCCCGCGCCCGCAAAACTTACACCCCTCCTAGGGTAAACGGTACACTCCGAACTCAACGGTGCCCTCAGTTTTCAAATACGAGTCACCATTTAGGAGATACTCGAGTTTCACCATTAAACGAATAAATTACTTAATTTATTTATCCGTTTAACGTCCCGGGAGCGGGCGAGGGGTCCAAACATCCCGCGCCGACAAGTTTTTATGTCGTTTCTAGGGTAAACACCTCATTCTTAACCCATCCGTCCACTCGGATCCCTGATCCAGAACTCCGTTTAGGAGTTATCCCATTTATTTGGCGTTTCCAGTGTGAACGCACTGAAAATTTAATTTCGGCCACTCCGGGGCTCAGAATCACACGCCGTATAAAGGCACTGCTATGGAACATCATCAAGAATATTCCAAAGTCTTTCGTAGCAAAAACCGGGTTCTTACAGAGAAGCTAGGTACCGCATACACAGGATTCCCAGGCCAGTAACCACATAACAAGAAAGTACACGTTGTGTTAGATTAATCCACACGCCATGTACTCCAAAATTTCCAAAGTACAGAGAACACGCCAAAACCCCCAACATGTACTTTGGATAAAGGGTAAAAATAAATACATGCCATGTAATATTGCCTACACACCATGTACTTTCCAAAAATGGAATTTCATCAGGTTTCCTCCAAAGTAAAAAAGACTCGTACAAGGAATATGGATGAGAATAATCTCAAGTAAATTCAGAAAGTAATTTAAGATAAAGAACTGATTAATTATAAAATCATAATTAATTGAATTCAAGAACGACATATCTTGAATGAAAGAACGATTAAAATAATTTGAATACTAAATATGTGTAAATTTCGTTTCATGCTATAGATGATCATAAGCTAGACCAAAGACCCTTTGTGTGTGTATGGTTTCATTTAAATTTATTTAATTTAAATTCATTGTCCTGTGAGCCTTCTTCCAATAAAATGTAGGTCTTGCATTCCCATGGTTTCTTTAATATAAACCCCATTTAATAAAGGATCTCCCAAGCCAGATGAGATGGTTCAAAATCCGAATCTGAGGTGAAACCAACCCAAGAAGATAGAAAGGTGGACAGGTGGGAGATGAAAACACAAACCATCAAGTTCAAGGTTTTTTCCCTAGGTCAGGGTTAGCTTATCAAGACCGATAGATAAGAAAACCAATAAAATCTCATGATCATTCCATCTTATTTTATTTCTATCTGATTGCATGGTTTATTTATTATGTATGTGTTTTCATGTTCACATAATTAATGAAATAAACAAGCATGAAAAGATGGAATAAAATAAAAACTTGACTATGAGTAAACATTATCAGAACATGGTTAATCACTTAAGCAAGCATCACTTAATATTAACAAGCATGTGATAATGTTAAACAACGCATAAAGGATTAAAATCCCTCAAATACCATATTAAGGCATACCAAGCCTTCAATAACTTGATTAAGGGCAAGACTTAATAAAACTATGTGTTTGACCAACCCTTGTTGGGACACTTACTTTTATAAAGGAAGATCTTATGAAAGTTTTGGGTTGAATTAAACATTTTACATCATAAGGAGTAGACCTTGCTAGACTTGTTGTAAAATGGAGGCAAGTGTTAAGGAAATCCAAGTTATGATTTCCGGATTGGGGAGTCCACTCAACAAATCAAGGAACTGTAAGCTCACAGTTGGCAAAGACCTGCCTACCTAAATACCTTTAAATATCTTGACCAACCCTTTTGGGGGTTATGCGAAGGGGAATATGGATCCTTGCCACTATAATGTCATCGCAACTGGACATTCCAATTTCAATGGTGAGGTCCATTGGGACTTGATAAAATAGTGTGATAATTAATAAATTCATTTATTATTTTTCATAAAATGTAATCAAAAGGTACAAATAAATATGATCTTTTAATTTGTAGAAACAATATGACAAACTCATCGACCACATTTTCTCTGCGATCAATTCTAGATAAAGACAATAACCTCACTGGAAGTAACTTTCAGGAATGGTTTAGGAACCTTCGGGTTATCCTATTCCATGAATGAAAGTTTTACATGCTGGAGTCATCACTTCCTGATTCGCCTGCCCAAGGGGCGAGTGATGAAGATTTCATGGTCTATGATCAATATTTGACCGATGCACTTGACATTCAATGTTTGATGTTGTCATCAATGTCTAGTGATCTCATGAAGTCTCATGAATACATGGATGCCTATAGCATGCTCTAGCACCTTCGTGGTCTATACCAGGAGAGAGAAATATAGGAAAGTTTTGAGATCTCCAAGGCTCTATTTTAGAGAAATCTTGGAGAGGGTGCCCCAGCTGGGCCTCATGTAGTCAATCTCATTAGCTACATTGAGCGCTTGGAGGTTCTAGGGTTTAGACTCCCTAAAAAATTGGGTACCGATCTCATTCTTGCATCAATCCCCTAGAGCTTCTCTAACTTTGTTGTAAATTTTAACAAGAACAACATTGAGAAGTCTCTATCTGATCTTCTTATCCTCATTCTCCAAGTTGACAATGATATGAAGCGTGAAAATCCTTATTTCCTTATGTTGAATAAAAATAGAGGGAATGTGAAGAGCTTTAAGCCCAAAGCTTCTTCAAGGCCTTCCAAGAAAAGGAAGATCAAAGGGGAAGCAAGGGAATAGGAGGCTGTTTGTTTAGCATGTGGAAAGAAAGGCCACTGGAAGAAGAACTGCACTATATTATCCCGTATTTTTATAACATAACTTTCATTCCATTACATGGAACTGAGGATCTTTAAGGTTTAGTGTCTTGGAAACAAGGAACATAAAACATGAAACAAAAAAAACATACTTCTTAAACACTTGAAAGGCTTCTCCTCATGTTCACCCTAGGCTCATTACTGCATCTCATAACCTGGGGACATACATAAAAAGAAAGGGTGAGCAGAAGGCCCAGCAAGGGAAACAAGTGAAACATTTTACATATGAACTTGAGATACATCAATAAAGTCATGAAAAGAACTTTAAGGCATGAAAATGAAATCATGAGGCATATCATAATAAAAATAAAAAAAATTCATAACTTGAAGATGTGGCTGCAACATTTAATATTGATAATCATTTCGTTTCACCAAGGTCCATCCCCAAGGTGTCGTTAAAAATTACCAAGGTTATTCACCAAGGCGTCGTTAAAAATTACCAAGGTTATTCACCAAGGCGTCGTTAAAAATGGTCATCTCTAGAGATTAAGTCTTTACCCAATGTATTGGAGCGCTATCAGGGCGCACCCTTAAATTTTCCTTTATTATCATGTGAAACACATATATCATCATCAAACATTTCATAAATAACCCATATAGAATAAAATAAATGGGTTTCATTTCATAATCATAATGTTTTAAAAACTGCTTTAAAGACATGATCTTTACGTCGCTTTAAACCCACGGAAGGGGAGAGCGGGTTTTATGTATGTAAATCCAAGAATTTAAAATAGAACATTTTTGTATATATGTGAATAACCCTGTATAAATAAGAGCTTTGAGTATTCACTTAAAAACATGAAATAATTTTGAGAAAAAAAGAGAGATATTTTGAGACGAAAATTCTGCAGCACAACGGCTACGTTACAGGGTTTTAGAAAACGTTGAAAAGTGAGGAGACATGGGTCAAACAATCATAAATGACCCATAAAATAGTAGAGGGACAGAATATAAGGGATTTAAGAACATGGTAATGAAATTTGAAAATATACCATATGAAATGAAAAACATGAAAGGAAGACAAAAATAAGATTTCTCTTATGAAAATTCAGCAGCCTAATAGCGTTACATAAACTTCAACCAAAAATGAATTGATGATGTCAAATAGGGTCTCTCATAATATGAACATAAAATATTAGTATGATAGATATAGATATCATACCCCAACATAATAAAAAGGAACTTGCAAGACTTGACATGGAATTAGAACTTTGAAAAGGAGAAGGGTGAAAGAATCCCTTAAAAATTCGGCAGCCTAACGGCGCCACTTAAAACTTCAAAATACTGATTTGAAGAGATCAAATGGGGTCTCTCATCATATGAACATAAGAGTCCAGTATGATAGATATAGAAATCATACCCCAATATAACAAAAAGGAACTTGAAATAATTGACATGAAAGTAGAACATCAAAACGAGAAGGGTGAAGAACCACTCAAAAATTCAGCAGCCTAACGGCGCCACTTAAAACTTCAAAATACTGAATTGAAGAGATCAAATGGGGTATCTCATCATATGATCATAAAAGATCAGTATGATAAATTTATAGATCATACCCCAACATAATAAAAAGGAACTTGAAATACTTTACATGATAATAGATCTTGAAAAATGAGAAGGGAGAAAGAATCTGTTACAAAAATTTCGGCAGCCTAACGGCGCCACTTAAAACTTCATAAAACGAAATAATGAGAGTAAGAGGGGATCTCTCATTATGTGAACATGAAAAGGGCAGTAAGAGGAGTATAAAAGAACACCCTTTAACATAAGAACATGGAGCATAAAAGAAATTACATAAAAGAGATTTCTTGAAAAGAAAGAGAGAGATCGGATCCCTTACCTTAAAACGTAACTCTTAAAACTCAAAGGTTTGGACCTTGAGGGCTTGGGGGCACCTTTGGAGGACTCCTTGGGAGTTAAGGAGAGCAGAACTTCGTTGGGGGAGAGTTGGGAGTGAAAACTAAATGAGTAAAGGGTGGGTATTAATAGGGAAAGTGAGGGGACAAGGCATTAATGGCCAAGGGACACCTCACAAGTGCTTTTCTCAAAACCATGTGCTCTCCCTTGGCATTTACCATGGAGTTAGGCCACATGGGGCCCCCAAAACAATAATTCATCACCCTTGGCCGGCCAACCCTTAAAATATCTCATGAAATCATCATGACACAGTTATGATGTCATTAAACATACCGAAACCCTAAAACTGCATTTTCACTATTCATCGAAAATTCAACTTTCTCTGAATAATCCCAAAATTTCACCTTAACCAAATATCAATGCTCTGATTTCAAAAATGAAATCCATTTTATAAAAATAATTTTCTAAATGTTTTTAATTAAATTTTTAATTAACAACACTATTCATCGAAAATTTATTTTTTTCAGAAAAATCCCCAAAAATTACCTTAGCATAATATCGATGCTCTGAGTTCAAAAATGAAGTCCATTTTATAAAAATAATTTTCTAAATATTTTTAATTAAAATTTTAATTAAAAAACACTATTCATCCGAAAAAACTAATACTTGAATAATAATTTATGAAACCATTATTTAACCATTTTATTGAATCACATTACTTAATCAAAGTGCCTAGCTTATTTTAATACTTTTTTTAAGTGAGATTACTAATCCATTTGGACACATTATTAATCCTAATCATAAAATCACTATTCATAATTTACTATTCATAAAAAATCAATTTGATCTTATTAGACTCTAAATTTCGTACTGAACATAATTGTAGAAGACCATTTTTTGAAAATCATTACACATTTTTAATTATTTAAGGTTTACATAAACATTTTTAAAATATCCTTTTTCTAAAATTCATCAAAAATATGCATACTATATTTATCCGGTCATTTGAAAATTCATAAAAGAAATCGAAATTTTTATTTTAAACAAAGGATTACACAAGACAGTTACGGTCTCCTAACATAGCCCCTTATCACATCAGCATAGGACCTAAGTGTAAGGTGTTCTAAGGTGAGAGAATCTGAGGGAGGCACGGACAACATCGCACGAGTAGTAATTTCTATCAGTTTGAACTTCTCGCGAAGGCGATCCCGTTCTAGCTTTATATGATGAAGTTCAGCTTGGGTTTGGTCCAGAGAAAATCCCAGTGGTCCTGCCTCCTTCCCAAGTTCTGTTAGATGGGCTTCGATCGGTCCAAGACTACTGGGTGAGGCCATCAAATCTTCTTTCTATATTAATTAACCAAGATTTCTTGTATTTAGAGACAATAGTCAAAACGTTTAGTTTCCATTGGTCATATTGACCAATGGTCATATAACAGTCAAAACCCAACAGTCTCATTTTAATTATACTCATGTTATCAAATGAAACATTTTTGTTGAGTATAAAAATAAAATAAAATAACACATAAAATTAGGAAACAATATTTATTTAAAATTTCAGGTCATTACAATCTTCCCCCCTTAAGAAATTGCGTCCTTGCAATTTTTAAAATTGGGTTTTGAAATTTCATTGAAAGTCTCACATCGAAAAAGGAGTCAGTAAAACTATTACTTTAAAAGAAAGAAAGGGAAGTACAAAGGTCACCCGAGTTAACCCACACTAGGATTCCATGTAGGAAAACATGGACATGGAGGAGAAAACAAAGGGTCAAGTTCTGAGGGAGAGTGATAGAGAACATGATTAGGAGAAAGTTAACCATAAGAAAATCCCAAACTTATGATGTGTGTAAACGGTATTTGATTGCCTAGTAGGAAACGTAAACCAACAACGTTTTTGTTTTACGTTCCATTTCATAATTTTGAGGAATTCATTTACTACATAGAACAGAAACATAAGAAAATAAACCTACCTTCATGTAGAGTTTCATCCTTTAATAAGTTTCTACCCAAAAATAATCTTTTCTCCAAACGATGAGCATTCAAAAACACTTGGTCTCATCAAAACACAAGAATCATCTTCTAGAGAATCACATAATCCACAAAAGATTAACCATCTATTTCATCTATCTTTAAACATTATCCCAAAAACAGAAAGGGTAAGGTAAAACAACTCTTCAAAAAGAAATAATCCCATAGGAATGGAAACTACTTTTAAATCTTCAAAGTTCCATGGTACTACCCAGAGTTCATCATAGACTATTCTGTAAATAACTGTCCTTAAAAATCCTCAAAATAAACCAAACTAAGATTGAAACCCAAATACAAGAAGGATTTGATAACATAGTCTTCCAAGGTAAACTTTATCTTTCATCTCCAAACAACATCAACCACTCCTAACATATTATAACAAAAGTAACTAACCTAAACATATTTACCCCAAGATAGGTTAATAATTTCCATAAGTAACCTAAATTACTATAAGTCCGCCTTAAATTCATCGATTCTTCAAAATATAAGTCAACCTTACTCCTCAATGAAAATACCGTTGTAATCTATTTACCTCGATCATATAGGGTTCCCAAAATAGTGAACGTCTTCCAAAATAATAATCATCTTTTAATCCCCTAATCATCTCTGTCATATTAATATGGAAATCGTCGCATTTCCTATCACATTGGTTATTGGGACACGTTATTCCATTTCCCACCATTAACTAAGAAGAGAAAGTATAATTAGAGGCTTAAATACTTAACCAATAATCATGAAAAGGAACTTAAAGCATATAAGGATAACTTGTAGAAGAAAAGTATACCCTAACTTGTGATCCCCTAGGTTCCCATCTAGGTTATCCATGATCATATATTCTTATGTGAATCTTTATTTTATTTTATCTTTGTTCCTTTAACAATGGTTCATACCAAGCTTATGAATTTACCAAAGCATATCCCCCAGGAGTGTCGTAACCAAGAGTGCAGCAAGGCCCATTGTCGTGTACCAGTTCCCGTTCGAGTCTTGCTCAAAACGGTGTTTTCGGGTTTTACCCCTATGTACATCTGTGCCAGAGCCACCTCTACCTGCTCGTATCCAGACAGGGATGTGTTTGCTTGGAAACCCCTTACTCAATACTCACCAAAATACCAGGAAGATTTCCTATATTTAAACTTTTCTATAGGGTTCTTCCTAGAGTTTTCATATCCTAATTTCCACAAATAACTAAACCATCATTTGATACCAACTATAGAATCCCGTATTTTTATAACATAACTTTCATTCCATTACACGGAACTGAGGATCTTTAAGGTTTAGTGTCTTGGAAACAAGGAACATAAAACATGAAACAAAAAAAACATTCTTCTTAAACACTTGAAAGGCTTCTCCTCATGTTCACCATAGGCTCATTACTGCATCTCATAACCTGGGTACATACATCAAAAGAAAGGGTGAGAAGAAGGCCCAGCAAGGGAAACAAGTGAAACATTTTACATATGAACTTGAGATACATCAATAAAGTCATGAAAAGAACTTTAAGGCATGAAAATGAAATCATGAGGCATATCATAATAAAAATAAAACTTTTTCGTAACTTGAAGATGTGGCTGAAACATTTAATATTGACAATCGTTTTGTTTCACCAAGGTCCATCCCCAAGGTGTCATTAAAAATTACCAAGGTTATTCACCAAAGAGTCGTTAAAAATTACCAAGGTTATTCACCAAGGCGTCGTTAAAAATGGTCATCTCTAGAGATTAAGTCTTTACCCAATGCATTGGAGCGCTATCAGGGCGCACCATTAAATTTGCCTTTATTATCATGTGAGCCACATATATCATCATCAAACATTTCATAAATAACCCATATAGCATAAAATAAATGGGTTTCATTTCATAATCATAACGTTTTAAAAACTGCTTTAAAGACATGATCCTTACGTCACTTTAAACCCACGGAAGGGGAGAGCGGGTTTTATGTATGTAAATCCCAGAATTTAAAATAGAACATTTTTGTATATATGTGAATAACCCTGTATAAATAAGAGCTTTGAGTATTCACTTAAAAACATGAAGTAATTTTGAGAAAAAGAGAGAGACATTTTGAGACGAAAATTCTGCAGCACAACGGCTACGTTACAGGGTTTTAGAAAACTTTGAAAAGTTAGGGGACATGGGTCAAACAATCATAAATGACCCATAAAATAGTAGAGGGACAGAATATAAGTTATTTAAGAACATGGTAATGAAATTTGAAAATATACCATATGAAATGAAGAACATGAAAGGAAGACAAAAATAAGATTTCTCTTATGAAAATTCGGCAGCCTAATAGTGTTACATAAACTTCAACCAAAAATGAATTGATGATGTCAAATAGGGTCTCTCATAATATGAACATAAAATATCAGTATGATAGATATAGATATCATACCCCAACATAATAAAAAGGAACTTGCAAGACTTGACATGGAATTAGAACTTTGAAAAGGAGAAGGGTGAAAGAATCCCTTAAAAATTCGGCAGCCTAACGGCGCCACTTAAAACATCAAAATACTGATTTGAAGAGATCAAACGGGGTCTCTCATCATATGAAAATAAGAGTCCAGTATGATAGATATAGATATAATACCCCAACATAACAAAAAGGAACTTGAAATAATTGACATGAAAGTAGAACATCAAAACGAGAAGGGTGAAGAACCACTCAAAAATTCGGCAGCCTAACGGCGCCACTTAAAACTTCAAAATACTGAATTGAAGAGGTCAAATGGGGTCTCTCATCATATGATCATAAAAGATCAGTATGATAAATTTATAGATCATACCCCAACATAATAAAAAGTAACTTGAAATACTTTACATGATAATAGATCTTGAAAAATGAGAAGGGAGAAAGAATCTGTTACAAAATTTCGGCAGCCTAACGGCGCCACTTAAAACTTCATAAAACGAAATAATGGGAGTAAGAGGGGATATCTCATTATGTTAAAATGAAAAGGGAAGTAATAGGAGTATAAAAGAACACCCTTTAACATAAGAACATGGAGCATAAAAGAAATTACATAAAAGAGATTTCTTGAAAAGAAAGAGAGAGATCGGATCCCTTACCTTAAAACGTAACTCTTAAAACTCAAAGGTTTGGACCTTGAGGGCTTAGGGGCACCTTGGGAGGACTCCTTGGGAGGTAAGGAGACCAGAACTTCGTTGGGGGAGAGTTGGGAGTGAAAACTAAATGAGGAAAGGGTGGGTATTTATAGGGAAAGTGAGGGGACAAGGCATTAATGGCCAAGGGACACCTCACAAGTGCTTTTCTCAAAACCATGTGCTCTCCCTTGGCATTTACCATGGATTTAGGTCACATGGGGCCCCCAAAACAATAATTCATCACCCTTGGCCGGAAAACCCTTAAAATATCTCATGACATCATCCATGACACAGTTATGATGTCATAAAACATACCGAAACCCTAAAACTGCATTTTCACTATTCATCGAACATTCAACTCTCTGAATAATCCCAAAATTTCACCTTAACCAAATATCAATGCTCTGATTTCAAAAATGAAATCCATTTTATAAAATAATTTTCTAAATATTTTTAATTAAATTTTTAATTCAACAACACTATTCATCGAAAATTTATTTTTTTCAGAAAAATCCCCAAAAATTACCTTAAACATAATATCGATGCTCTGAGTTCAAAAATGAAGTCTATTTTATAAAAATAATTTTCTAAATATTTTTAATTAAAATTTTAATTAAAAAAACTATTCATCCGAAAAAACTATTACTTGAAATAATAATTTATGAAACCGTTATTTAACCATTTTATTGAATCACATACTTTAATCAAAGTGCCTAGCTTATTTTAATACTTTCTTTAAGTGAGATTACTAATCCATTTGGACACATTATTAATCCTAATCATAAAATCACTATTCATAATTTACTATTCATCAAAAATCAAGTTGATCTTATTAGAATCTAAATTTCGTATTGAACATAATTGTAGAAGACCATTTTTTGAAAATCATTACACATTTTTAATTATTGAAGGTTTACATAAACATTTTTAAAATATCCTTTTTCTAAAATTCATCAAAAATATGCATACTATATTTATCCGGTCATTTGAAAATTCATAAAAGAAATCGAAATTTTTATTTAAAACAAAGGATTACACAAGACAGTTACGATCTCCTTACATAGCCCCTTATCACACCAGCTTAGGACCTAAGTGTAAGGTGTGCTAAGGTGAGAGAATCCGAGGGAGGCACGGGCCAACATCGCACGAGTAGTAATTTCTATCAGTTTGAACTTCTCGCGAAGGCGATCCCGTTCTAGCTTTATATGATGAAGTTCAGCTTGGGTTTGGTCCAGAGCAAAGCCCAGTGGTGCTACCTCCTTCCCAAGTTCTGTTAGATGGGATTCGATCGGTCCAAGACTACTGGGTGAGGCCATTGAATCTTCTTTCTATATTAATTAACCAAGATTGCTTGTATTAGAGACAATAGTCAAAACGTTTAGTTTCCAGCGGTCATATTGACCAATGGTCAAATAACAGTCAAAACCCCAATAGTCTCATTTTAATTATACTCATGTTATCAAATGAAACATTTTTGTTGTGTATAAAAATAAAATAAAATAACACATAAAATTAGGAAACAATATTTATTTAAAATTTTAGGTCGTTACATGCACCCAGCCTAAGAAGTAAGGGGAATATTTAGGTGCATTTTTTTATATATGCAAATCTATTTGTTTCTAAAAATTGGGTATTAGATACAGCTTGTGGTGATCACATATGTATCCAAATATATGAACCAAGTAGATTTAGAAAGATTGATCGAGGGGAGGTAGATCTACAAGCAGCCAACGGAGCCAGAGTTGTTGTTGTAGCTGTCGGAGACTACCACCTCAAATTACCTACTAGGATGGTTTTGGTATTAAAAGGATGTTATTATGTACCCTATGTGACTAAAAATGTTATTTCTTTATCCATATTAGATACTGATGGATTCATCTTCAAGTTTAGAAATGAATGTTACTACTTTTATAAAGATAGCATTTTTTTGGTAGGGCACATTTATATAATGGTCTTTATTGTGTTAGACTACACAAACCAAGTAAGGAAATCAATGACAAAGTTAATTCACATGACTCATACCACACCCAACTTTGGTATCACCGGCTAGGTCATGTCAATGATAAACATTTGACCAAATTACATCAAGATGGGTATTTAGATTCTTTTGAACTAAAACCACTTGGTGTATGTCATGAGTGTCTACAAGGAAAAATGACCAAATCCCCATTTAGTGCGGAAAGTTGAAAGGGATAAATAGCTTCTAGAAATAGTTCACACAGATGTGTGTGGAATATTTCCAGTTGAATCAAGGGGTGGGTTCTTTTACTTCATAACTTTTACTGATGATTTTAGTAGATATGGAGATATTTACTTAATGAGGTATAAGTTGGATTCTTTTGATCGGTTCAAAGAATATAAGAATGAAGTTGAGAACCAACTTGGTAATAATATTAAGAAACTCCACTCAGATAGAGGAGGAGAATATCTTAATGGGTACTTCATTGAGTTTTTACAGGAGTTTGGGATTCTATCTCAAATCACTCCTCCTTACACACCTCAGTGGAATGGTGTAAGTGAAAGGAGGAACCGCATCCTGTTGTACATGGTGAGATCAATGATGATTCATGCGAGTCTTCCCTTATCCTTTTGAGGATATGCATTACAAACAGTAGCACACATAATAAACCAAGTACCAACTAAATCAATAAATGGTATTCCATACAAATTATGGAGGTGGACGCAAAGCCATGTTATCAAATTTGCATGTGTGGGGTAGCAAAGCATTTGTTAAGGCCTCTTCAGGTAATAATCTTGCACCCAAGGCACAAAGTTTACCTTTATAGGATATCCCAAGGAAACAAGGAGATATTACCTATACAACCCTTCAGATAAAAAGGTTACAGTGGAAAGACACGCCATATTCCTTGAGAGGGAGAATATATCCAAAAGATATAGTGGGAGAAACATAGACTTCGATGAATTCAATGCTCAAGATACACAGGAGTCGGTACAAGAACAGATTCGACAAAGCCCTGTGGAAGAAAAATTTGTTCCAGAGACAAAATAACTATGTAGGAGCATGAGAGAGGTGAGAGAACCAGAATGATATGGTTTTCTTTTCACCAAGGATGGTGACTCATTATTGGTTGACAATGATGATCCTGTTACCTACAAGGAAGCAGTTGAAGGCACAAACTTTTCCAAGTGGCAAGAAGCCATGAATTATGAAATGGATTCCATGTACCAAAACCAGTCTGGATTTTGGTAGATCCTCCAGTTGATGTAAAGGCCTATTGGTAATAAATTGGTATTCAATAAAAAACTGGACATGGAGGGACAAGTCATCACCTATAAGGTATGAATGGTTGTAAAAAGTTATTAGACAGCATCAAGGAATTGAATATGATGAAACCTTTTCACCGGTTGCGATACTAAAATCCATCAGAATCCTATTGTCCATAGCCGCTTACCATGACTATGAAATTTGGAAAATTGATTTCAAAACAGAATTCCTTAATGGTAACCTCCAAGAAGATGTCTACATGACACAACTTGAAGGGTTTGTGACTCCAAAGGATGCCAACAAGGTATGCAAGTTGTAGAAATCCATTATGGATTAAAGAAAGCATCAAGGTCATGGAACATTTTTTTTGATGAAGCCGTAACGGAATTTGGCTTTATTAAGAACGAATGTGAGCCTTGTGTCTACACAAGGTTTAGTGGAAGTGCAGTCATTTTCCTAATAGTATATGTTGATGACATATTACTAATTGGAAACGAAGTACCTTTCTTACAGTTAGTTAAGGCATGGTTGGATAAATGATTCTCTATGAAATACTTGGGTGAGGTAGCATAAATTCTTGGTATCAAGATCCATCTTGATATATCTATGAGAATTCTGGGCCTAATTCAAAGTACATAAATTGACAAGATACTGAAGAGATTCAGTATTGGAACAGTCCAAGAGGGGATTGTTTCCAACAAGGGGTAGTGGGGGTGAAGGGGTGTTAGGGTTGGTGTCCTGATAACCAACTATTTATACTTTGATTACATGAATGTACACTTATTATATATTGTTCATTGTTCTGCATGACAATAATATAATAATGTCCTAGAATATTTGTTGCATTAATAAGGTCATGGAAGATCCCCGCTATGATTAGAACCTTGAAATGATATAAAAATATTCTTAAATAAAGTTCTATCTTTGGATGACATACTATGATAGGACACATTGTATACAGACCGTCATGTGCGAGTACTTGTAAGAAGCACGCGACTCTCTCTCATAAAGTTCGCACTTGGTAATCTCTAATATGGGAGATTATGAGAACAGACCCACCAGTAGCAATTCTGCATGTCTTGGTTTCATCAGACATTCTATCTACGAGCATGTGTAATGGTCCTTAGACTAGAAGATTATCATTAACTCATGTCATGACTTGCGCACTTAGATTTACTGACGAAAACTATTACAAAGATAGTTGGTGGGAAGTAGGGTACGTTGGTGAGCGTCATGAATGACATGTTGTTAATGGATAAGTCAAGGAAGGATTTATCCCTTTTATATTTATGGAAGTATATATCTCGGGCCCTTTTATTGAAATATAACTGTCGCTCAAATTCCATGTCCATGGTGTCACGAAGAGTTTATTTCTGGAATTTAAAGAATGACAGATCAAGCATATAGGTTTATGACACTGCCATGACACCTTCTTGATGAGATATTGAGACAAAAGGATTAAATTAAATGGTAAGAGTTCATATGAGGTGACATGTCAATGCAGCGTCAACTTCTTTCTCTTAGGTGCCTTGACCCGTTGCTAGACAGTAATCTTGGACTTTAGGCAAGCCCGCCTAATTCCAACGAGAAAGAGACCTAGAGGGACACACACTAAGTGTATCCAAGTATCTAAAGTAGAATAAAGATTATTCCCATATGTGGTTTAATAATTATTCAAGGAAGCCTAAATCATTTTAATGTTGGAGGAAGAATAAAATGAAAACAAGATATACACGTCGTATACATTGAATGTACACGCCATGTAGTTTTCAATGAAAAATGAGTACACTCCGTGTATTAATGATTACACGCTGTGTAGTTTTTTCAGTCGGGATTTTGAGGAAATAATATTGTTTTATTAAATGATATTTATTATAATCAATGTGGGTGCATGTCAAAGAATTAATGATTCGACATGGGGTTTTCAATAAGAGCTAATGAAAAAAATAAAACGCGTAACGCGTTTATTTATTATAATAACTCTATAACCTCAAACCTGATTATAAATATCCTCACAACCCCAAAACTTTTTCTAAGAATCATTGTGCACAACAATTCTGGAGAATTCTCTCAATATCGAAAGAACTTTGTCCTCCAAGAACACTCTCAAGACCGAGAGAGATCCACCTCCATCGGATCAAGGCGATATAAGGCGGACAACGCAAGCAAAGGCTTCTCTACACTAGCATCTAGATATTCCTTTGGTGACGTCCAGAGATACGTGGTGCACATGTGGATCACTTCTAAAGGAAGTATACACTTGGCTTCTACGACGCAATTACGAATCACATCGAAACATGATCAGAAATATCAATGAAGAAAGAACGCCATAAAAGGTACTTCTTGTCAATTAATTAAATTAATTATAATCAACATGTGATGATCCTTCTTTGTGGTTCCAAGATTATTCTTCTTCTTTGTATATTTCTGTGATTCAATCCATGGAGTCTGGCATTTATCATCGTATTGATCCCAAATTGATCATTGTTAATGACAAAAAATCAAGTGGGCACATCCACCCACGAGCTTCCGCTGCGCTCGAGACCTTCAAAGAGGATAGGGTAGGGGGTAGGGAGGGGTAGGATGTGTGGGGGGGAGGGGGTAGTGGAATCCTTAGCAGGAAGTTGAGATTCACAAACTATCTTATTGTAATCCTTAGCAGCCAATGCAATACCAAAAAGGTATTTCCCCAAATTAGGGGGCCAGGGGGTAGTGGGGGTGTAGGTGGGGGTGTCCAGGAGGGGGAAGGGGTGAAGGGGGATGGGGTAAGTGTGCATGGGGTGTGGGATTGCAGGGGGTAGGGGGTAGTGGGGGTGCAGGTGGGGGTAGTGGGGTGAAGGTTGGGGGCAGTGTGTAGGGGGTAGTGGGGGTAAAGGGGGTAGGGGGAAGGGAGGGGGGCAGGGGGGGCAGTGGAATCCTCAGTAGAAGGTTGATATTCACCAACTGTCTTATTAGAATACTTAGTATCCAATGCAATACCAAAATGGTATTTCCCCAAATTAGGGGAAGAGGAGTGAGAAACCAAGTTGCGAGGTTTTCTCTTGGATTTTCCTAGACACCCCCTCAGTTTATAGTTTTCCGTTTTCCGTTTTCTTCTTTCCTTTTCTTAATATGCATGTTTCACGTATATGTAAGCATGGGGTGTCTAGGGGGTTTCTGGGGGGTTCCAGGGGGTCCGTTGGGGGTGTCCAGGGTGGGGTGTCTGGGGGGTCTAGTGGGGGTGTCCAGGGGGTCCAGGGGGTGTCCAGGGGGTCAAAGGGGGGTTTCCATGGAGGGTGCAAGGGGGTTTTGTCTAGGGGGAAGAGTGGGGTGTGCAAGGGGGGAGGGGGTCTGTCCAGGGGGTCTATATAGGGGGTAGGGAGGGGTTGTAGGGGGAGTGGGTGTGTCCAGGGGGGTGTCCAAGGGGGTTGAAAGGGTTTTTTGTCCAGGGGAGAGTGGGGGTGTGTAAGGGGTATGGTTGTGCTAAGGGGGGTCTATCCAGGGGGAAGGTAGGGGTTGTAGGGGGAGTGGGGGGTGACCAGCAGGTGTCTAAGGTGGGCATCTGTTGTTTTTTTTTGGGGGGGGGGGGGGGGGTCAAGGGGGTTTTATCCAGGGAGAGAGTGGGGGTGTGTAAGGGGGGAGGGGTGTGATGGGGGGATCTATCTAGGGGGAGGGAGGGGTGTGCTAGGGGAGTGGGGTGTCCAGGGGGTTTAGGGGGTGTCCAAGGTGGGTGTCCAAGGTGGGTGTCCAGGGGGTGTCCAAGGTGGGCAGTTGTTGTTTCTGGGAAAACACTTTATACTAATAGTTTAAATAACTGTGGGTATATATGTTGCTGCAAATTTATATATACCTATGGTTTGTTGAACTGTGGGTTTGTCTCTTTGAAGAAAACTATCTATACCCACAGTTTACTTAATCGTGGGTATATAATTTGTGTTGTAAAATTTTATACCCACGGTTCTGTAAACCATGGGTATATATGTATACCCACAATTTACCATAACTGTGGGTAATATAAAATTTCAGTGAGATGTACCCATGGTTTTTACAAAACCGTGGTTATAGGACAATCCCAATGTCACGGGAGCCCACGGTTCATGAAACTGTGGGTATAGGCTATACCCACAGTTTCATGGGATATACCCACAGTTTCAAACTATGTATATAGAGAAATTTTTTAGTAGTGTATCATTATTTTTTTTATCATAATATTATACACTTCATTAACCATACTCGCCCATCAAGATATAGTGTGTTCATATTTGGGTCAGGTTTAACCACCTACATGAATAATGTTATAAAACTCTATCATGGATGAATATGTGAACTTAAATGCTAGTGTTATTTTAAGTTAATAAGAAAATAATTATTATATTTTTTTTCTTTAATAGTTATATTAATTATTTAACATCTAATTAAAATGTCGTCTTCAGTCGCTAAAATCACTGAAATAATCATACATTGATTCAACTTTTACACAATCATAAGAAAAAACTATATAATAAATAAATATACTATATTTATAAATAGTCCTTATTAAATAAAATTTGTAATAATAATATCCCTAATAAGGTATTTTAAAAACTTAATCTGATTATTCAGGAAGTTGTGTGTATGCACATAATGAATATGGAACAAACTAAGGGTTTTCATCTCAAATTCCTCTCCTTGAGACATGTTTGGTATTATGAGCCTAATTTAATTTATCTGGTGTAAATTATACTTATTTGAGATATAATATCATTAATTTTATTTTAATAATGGTATTTTATTTTCAATTACAATCTCACTCTTTCAAGGGGTTTTGATTAGAGTTTTTTTTAACTCGTAAGGGTTATTTATCTCAAATTTTAATTCCTTGAGAGTCATTTATGTTATGCACCATGTTTTCCTTTGAATTGTGAATTAACTATCCATGGATTTACCTTTATCATATTTATTTTATATTTATTGGAAACATTAATCAAAATCAGTTTCATTTCTTCAAATATCTTTTACTCAATTGTTACCCTAATTGTAAAGCTTTTGGAAACTCAATTTTCATTCATTGAGTTATGATCATCCTATTGGACTTAAAAGTTGGGTAAATTATACCAATTAATTATATTTTTTGGTTAATTTTTTTCTATTAATTTAAATTTTTATAACATAATTACCCTTTTTGAAATATTTCTCACTTCACAGAGTATGTTGCTCATAAGAAATATTGATAAATCAAGTCTCCTTTCCTTGAGTTATATTGTTTCATCATTAAATTCTTTCTTAAATGATTTATTTCCCATTATAATATTTTATTTTATGGTAATTTCAGTACCTCTATGGGAAAAATATATTTTTCTACAAAATAATGTTTTTTTACTCTTTTTATAATGTGAGTTTTGAACAAAGGTATTTTTTAAGATATTAAAGTGGGTTTTTAATTTTGATTTAATATGTTCTTTCATTCTCTCCAAATATCTCCAAGTTAAACCCAATGAAATTTCAAGGCCCTATTATTTAATATTATTTTAAAATTAATAGTTTTAAAATATTTTTCACTTCACCTTTCAAAAAAATCTTCCAGAAGTGACCTGTAACATCGTATTTTAAATTAATGTTAAAAATGTTTTCTAAAAGATATTTTATATTTTCACTTACATTTAATTTATCATTTTCAAAATTATTTACCATAATAGGGTTTATGTTTCATTATTTATATTGTAATATATATTTATCTTTAGGTAGAATGAACTCACGGTAACAAACAATCCATTTCCCAATCCCTTATTGGGAAGTATTGTTCAATAATCCTTTTAAAAGTATATTTTTTATTTATATAAATATCCTTCTATGTTACCTTTGTTACACTAGGGTTATTTTCTTTTATACCCAAATACCTTATTTCTTTTGATGGGTTATGATGATTTTATCCCTTTTATTGACATGTGGAAATGTATTAGTGTTCTGTATATTGTTATTTCAATACAGATGATTATTGGAAAGTTGACTATACATTGTTTGACCATCCAAATTATTTATATAGATAATTTATGGTATTTTTTTCCATTTTATTGACATGGGGAAATGTATTTAAATTCTTGGTGATTATTGATAGCTAACACTGGTTGGTTATTTATTGACATTCTATATTCCTCGTTATATAGATAACCATGTTTTTATTCAGCCAAAGGTTCCTTATGTAATGACATCAAATGTATTGTATTCTATTTTGGTGAATGAATTGGACATAAAAAAGTGATTTTGGGGGTTCATAATTATATTTTAATGAACCATATTCATATAGTCTAACCCTTAGTGTATTTCTAAATCCTATGGTTCTTGAAGGAGGCCTAGAGCAGTTCTAAAAGTGTTCATCTTCTAAAAGATGTAAGTAAATAGAATTCATGATGTGTAAGGTTTT
Organism: Viscum album; assembly: GCA_963277665.1. Classification (NCBI taxonomy): domain Eukaryota; kingdom Viridiplantae; phylum Streptophyta; class Magnoliopsida; order Santalales; family Viscaceae; genus Viscum; species Viscum album. Next base: position 1,303,222,096 of record OY728161.1, read on the forward strand.
CACGTCATAAATGTGCAGTTTATAGCTTATGTGAGGCTGGTTCATAGGATTCTTCATGATGTGAATTAAATTGGGGTCAAATGGTTTGAGGCAATGCATTTTTTGTTGAAACATAAAACATAATACTTACATGATGTGAAAGGGTTTCACGCTGTGAAAATACGATGGATAGTGCACCAATATAAATTGCAATACCTTAGTTTTTTATCAAACCTACAACCTTTATACCAAACCCTAGGAAGTTAGTGGCCCTCTCTATAGGTGTCTTAGAATCCCTTTGATAGGGATTTATTCTCAGCTTCCTATGTTCAATTTGTGGTGATCTGAGGTATGTTCTACCTCTTTTCTCATGGTTATTCGATTTGTATCCTCTTTTTTATTATTTCCATATGATGGTTATTTATCTTCATCATTCTGATAGATTTTTTTTTGTTGGTTTGGTTATGTCATGACGTCTTTGGAGGGATGCAACTCTAGCGGGAGGGGTGATTAGGATCTAAGATGTTTTCCATTATCATGTAAATAACATTGACGCCTTTAAGGTATGTTATTAATTTCTTCTCCTATATTTATGTGCAATCATAAAGTTAACATGGTTTATCCCTTGGTATGGAAATGCAATTAACTTAATAATTATTGAACTAAATTAATAAATAATTGATTATAGTGATGTCATTTTGTTTCTTTATACTATGATAATGGTTTGCATCTTGATTTGATAGATAGTGTTCTATTTATGTTATGCTTGTTAGCATGTCCAGTGATTCTATAGATTATCAAGTTGTTCTTGATGGAAAATGGTAAATAATGTAAAGTTGTAATTAATTTATAATTAATTAGATAGACAATAAAGCGGAATGTTTAATGATTCTGATGGTTTTTATAATTTTATAATGATCATATTTATGTGAGTATTCATGTTGAATTGAATATACTATTTTACGTGTTTATGGAATTTGATAAATAATGTGAATCGTGTTAATGATTTTTGATGAAAATAATTAACAAAATATAAATAAATTGTAATTCCAAAAGTTTTTTGAAACTAGAATATATGATGGGAAGCATGTTTAAATTAATTATTTAATTAATTTTTTATGTTTCTATAGTTGGATTACTTAAGTTTATCGTATTTGGAACCCATGAATAATAAATTGGTTAATTGAAGAAGGAAACAAATTGGTTGTTTGATAAATATAATTTTTAGGGTCTAAGTTCCCTATATTCTTGAGAAGGCCATGAACCTTGTGTTGGAGTCATGATAGCTTGTTTTTGTATGAAGTATGGATTCCTTATTTCATGCTTAAATTTACCTATTTATTATGTTTGTTTCATGCTGATTTTATAATGTTATCTAAGTTTGATATTTTCTATGTGATGTGATGGATGAGCCTGGGATGGCTGATGTGATGTGGGAAGGGAGTCCCAGATGATGTGATAGAAGTTAACATATGTGATAGTGATATGCATCGAGATATGCATGTGAGTGTCAGGGATGACACTGGAGATGTTGTAATGGGTTGAATCTAGGCTTACCCATTGATGTGATGTTGAGAGTTGGGACTCTCTCTTATGAATTTGTATAATGGTTGATGGTCGGTTTTCTTATTTTATCTACATTATTTTTCCCACTGCTTAAGGTAATTGGATGTGATCAGTTGCCTGTTTTCTCTTGGTGGTAGCATAGGATTTTTTTCTAGAGCACCTGGATTATGGAATGATTCTAATAATGAATAAATAATTATTAACCCATGTGGTTGGTAATGATGTAATGAAAATTCTGAAAAGATGTCAATCTTGAGAAACTGTGGACTCAATTTGGATTATGCATGGAGGGTAGGGACTTTACTCTGATGATTAATGTAATGTAATGTGGAATAATTTTAATGGTTAATTTAATGGATAACGAATTGATTAATGAAATTAAATGATGAAAATGAAAGAATTAATTAATGTATCTCTTTTAAATTCTTGTTTGGTTATAGGATATCTGGTATTAGTAGTGGAATTCGAGAGTCTGAGAAATGTTATTTATAGTTGAGTCTAAGACTAGGTTATTCCCATAGTGTGGTTATAAGATATATTATATCCCATATATTCTATGATTTCATACATTTCCACACCAATGTCGGTTAGGGATACTGACACCCAATAGACTCTGGGAGGGTTTTTTCCTCAACATCCTGATGGGAGGATGGATGACTGACTACCCCCTCTAGCGCCGCTCTCTTTTATTTATAGTTACTCATGCTCGTATGCAAGGTGAACAGTTTCCCCATATATATGTGTAGAGTTTTGTGATGTCTTTTGGATATTCACACACATTTATCCCAAAATATATTATCCAAATGATGATTATAGGTAGGAAATGTATAGGTTGCGATGGATTTAGGTACTTACTCGGTGTATGGGAAGTGATGGATTAAGGTATAATACATGATGTATGATACACATCATATGGGTTGTGGTGGATCCCAAAAACTACTTGGTTACTATATATAGTGATGTGATATGGGATTATGTAATGATGTAATAAATGAGGTGCATGTTGTGGTGTCTTTCCTAGGTGTCTTTAGGTTGTCTTATTTTGGTGAGAGATATCTTGGGACGTACAGTGTTGGGGTGGAGCAGTAAACTGGTAGGAAAGAAAGAGACGGGTAACCTTGATTTTTCATTAGTATATTATATGCTCTCTTTTATGTGATACTTGGTGAGCATTGTCTATAGTGAGGCTAGTAACTTAGTATACCTATTTAGATGATGAGTTAGTTTCACTATTTTTCACTCTGCTTTAGTGTGCTTTCTTTATCATTTGAATGAGAGGCTATGGGGAGGATCTTATGGATTATACTCTTATACTCACCCAATGTATATATGAATTATTTTTTAGGTCATCTAGATCAATTTTAATATTGAACTAGATATTACTAGCTGATGGTTTTGTAGGATTTTTTTGGGATTTATAATCATTGTTGACTTTACCTTTTGGTGCTTGTAGTTTTCCTTTCAGTTTTTATAGTTCTATATGAAATTGCATGATTTCACTTGGGATTTATTTATATATATATTTCTTATAAGGTGTTGACTGGTGTATTCTTCTTATCTCTCTCATATGCATGTTCTCTTAGAGTGCAATGCCTCTCATATGTATGATTCTTATAGCTTTGGTGCTATTATCCAACCTAGTAACTACTGGAGGGGGGACTCGGGTAGTTTCCACATCCCTTATCTCATTGTTGGCTCGGGAGGGGTACACTTTGGTGAGAATGGATTGTGACAGAGTAGTGTTCGAGGTTCATTTTGAGGGATATGATATAGTTTAGAGTTAGGTAGTAGTGAGATTGCATGGGTTGGTAGGGAAACGATGTCATCTAAGTTTAGTGAGTACGGTAAAAACAAGATACTGGATGATACATGGGTATTTAGGGCCCCCTATGATCTGATTCATGGGTCTTTAAGTTTATTGAGCCTACTAAATGAATTGATATTGGTTACATGGTAGAGACCTGGGAAAAGATCATGAATCATTCTTCTTTTCACTTATTCTTGAAATGGGTAGACCTTGTGATATGTTAAAACCTTAACAACATAATAAAATAATTAATTAATTAATGTTAAGTATTCCATATTCCATGTTCTAATAGTTTTTTCTTTTTATAGGCATGACTCCAGGTTAACGTCCTCATCATGTTCATGTTGAATATGTTCAGTAGGATGTTCCATAAGATCATCCCATAGTGGAGGTCAATGACAATGATGCTTAAAGGAGGACAATATGAGAGTTTCAGCACCATAGTCTATAGAAGTATGATATATCCATTTTAGATTCAGTCATAGAAGACTGTTTGGAGTAGGTTGATATATATTTCAGTTTGATCTGTTCTTGGAAGAAGCACTGGGTTTCATTGACTGTGATTATGTTTATGGAGATCTAGTGGCATTTTTTGGTGAGAAATACCTATGGATATATCATAGTATTTTTTTCATCCTTGTCATCTTTGATGGATGAGTTGATGCTAAACTCATCGAAGATTTGGTAATCAATGTTTACCAGGGTCATAGAAGAGTACCCTAAAGTATTCCCAGAGAAGGTTGTAGTGTTACCCCCTTAATAGGAGATCAAGTTTGGGGTTGACTTATAGTCAAGTGTATCTATTATCTTTATGTATCTGTATATTATGACTCCTTCTTATTTGTGAGAGTTGTGAGTATAACTTTATGATCTATTGTTGTGTGGTTTTTTGGCCAAGTGTGTCACATTGGGGTGTACCAGTTTTTTTCTTAAAGAAGGACAATGGTGGTTTTCAACTTTGTATCGATTTTCATTACTTGAACTAGGTCATAGTGAAGAACCGGTATCCTCTTTCATATATTGATGATTTATTCAATCAGCTAAACGGATCAATCTAGTTCTCAAAGATCAATATCTAATCAGGATATCATCAAATGCGGGTGAAGGATGAGGATATTTAGAAGACCACTTTCTATTGTCATCATGGGAATTAAAAGTTCATTATAATATCATTAGGTGTGTAAATAATCTATCTGTTTTCATGGGGTTGATAAACACAATGTTTTATGAGTTCTTGGATATGTTCATGGTGTTTTTCATTGATGACATCCTTGTGTACTCCGTGTTTGAGGATAAGCATTCAGAACATATTCATTCCATTTTGGGAGTTCATCATGAATATTTGTATGGGAAGTTATTTAAGTGTGAGTTCTGGTCTCATGAACTCTATTTCTCAGGGCATGTCATGTCCTAGTATGGAGTAGCTACAGATCCTTCAAAGATAGAGGTGGTTTTTTCTTATACATCCTCCGAGACAAGGGAAGAGGTGTGGAGTTTATTTGTCTTGTTGGATATTACAGTATGTTTGTAGCTGATTTGTCATGGGATAAAAATCCTCTGATATCCTTGACCAGAAAGAACCATGAATTCTTGTGGACTAACTAGTGTCTGGTGGCTTTTGAATAATTAAAGGAGAAGTTGGTTGGCACTCTAGTCCTTTGTTTTCTAGTAGAATGAGTTCTGTTTGAGGTAATTTGTGATGCTTTGCATCTTGGATTGGGATATTTTCTAATGTGGATGATATTTGTTGTTTCTAATGGGTCTTGTAAGTTACATCCCCATAAGTGTAACTATTCCACCAATGATCTTGAGTTAGTGTCAGTTGTGTTTACTATGAAGTTGTGGTGACATTTCATCATCGATGAGTGTTTTTTATTTTTACCAACCAGAATATCTTGAGGTATTTATCCTCCTAGAATTAATTGAACTTGAATCAACATCGATGGATGTAATTCTTATAGGATTTTGACTTTGAGATTTCATATACACCAGGAAAGGGAAGTGTTATGGATGATGCGCTGAGCGGGAATTCATATAGTGATGTCGTGTGTGAATCTATGGATTCCTAGAAAATAATAGAATAACTATCAGTGATTCATCTATATATGGGAGAGGTTGGAGGTAAAGGTTATATTTTCCAGATGACGGTGCAGTCATATTTAGTGCAGTAGGCGGAGGATTCCCAACTAGTGGATTCTGAGGTAGAGTCCTAGTTAGAGGGCATGGACTTTACTCTGATGATTAATGTAATGTAATGTGGAATAATATTAATGTTTATTTAATGGATAATGAAATAATTTATGAAAGTAAATGATAAAAAATAAAGAAGTAATTAATATATCTCTTTTAAATTCTTTTGTGTTTATTGGATATTTGGTCTTAGTAATGGCAGTCGGGAGTCTAAGCGATGTTAGCTACAGTTGAGTCTAAGAATAGGTTATTCCCATAGTGTGGTCCTGAGATATATTATATAATGTATATTTTATGACTTCATATACTACCCATCCATTTTTTGTTATGGATACTGACTCCCAGTGGACTTTGGGAGGGTGTTTTCCCGGATATCCCAGTGGGAGGATGGATGGATGACTACCCCCTGGCCCCGCTCTCTTCTCTCAATAGTTACTTATGTTGGTATACATAGCAGTTAGTTTACCCATATATGTGTATAGAGGTCTGTAATGGCTTGTTTTTATTCACACACATGTATCCCCAGACATAGTATACAAAGGATCATTATAATTATGATGTGCATAGGCTTTGATGGATTATGTGCATGTGTTGATTGGTTTTTTCATGTCATATCTTTATTCCTCATGTTATATTAGAGGGAAATTCCTCCCATATGTATACTTATTATACCATCAGTTCTAGTTGCCAACCCAGGGCCTACTGGAGGCCGGACTCAGGCAGTCACCATCTCTCTTCTCTCATTTCTAGCCCAAGATGGGTACACTTTAGGGGTAGGGGTTCATGAAATATATATACCCTTGATGCATTGACAAGTATCATGAGACAACCTGTAACGACCCAAACTTTTTGAATAGTATTTTAATTTACTCTTAAATGATTTAATAGAGATGTTAATGGTTAATGCAGAAAGAAGAGTCGATGTCTTCATCCAGTAGACTCGAACCTTATAAAGTCCACTTATCAGAGCTTGGGAAGGAGGTGGCATATTTGGGCTTCGCTTTGGACCAAGCCCAAGATGAACTCCAGCGTGTGAAGCTTGAACAGAACTGCCTAGAGGAGAAGTTCAAGTTAGTGGAGATTACTACTAGGGCAATGTTATCTGAGCCTCCCTCAAATTCTCTCACCATAGCACACCTTACACTTAGGTCATATGCTGTTGTTATAAGGGGCTATGTGATGAGACCGTATCTACTTTGTGTAATCCTTTGGGATAAATAAAATTGTGATTTCTTCCTTTAGTGAAGTTGTGAATTTTCAAATGTCCGAATAATTTTAGGATGTAAATTTTGATGAATTCTAGAAAAAGGATATTTTAAAATATTTATGTAAACCTTAAATAATTAATTATGTGTAATGATTTTCAAAAAATGGTCTTCTACAATTATGTTCAGTAAGAAATTTAGAGTCTAATAAGATCAAATTAATTTTTGATGAATAGTAAATTATGAATAGTGATTTTACGCTTAGGATTAGTAATGTGATCAAATGGATTAGTAATCTCACTTAAAGAAAGTATTAATATAATCTAGGCACCTTGATTAATAATGTGATTCAATAAAATAGGTAAATAACTGTTTCAGAAATTATTAGTCAAGTATTAGTTTTCTCAGGTGAATCGTGTTTTTTAATTAAAAATTAAATTAAAATTATTTAGAAAATTATTTTTATAAAATGGAGTTCATTTTTGAACTCAGAGCATCGATATTATGTTAAGGTAATTTTTGGAGATTTTTCTGAAAAAAAATGAATTTTGGTGAATAGTGTATTTATTTAAAAATTAAATTAAAATTATTTAGAAAATTATTTTTATAAAATGGATTTCATTTTTGAAATCAGAGCATCGATATTTGGTTAAGGTGAAATTTTGGGATTTTTCTGAGAAAGTTGAATTTTCGGTGAATAGTGAAAATACAGTTTTTAAGTTACGGGTGTTTAATGACATCATTAAATGATTTATTAAGTATGTAATCAATATGGTCGACTTATGAATAGTAAGATAAGGTATGAGGTGTCCCAAGTGGCCAATACCATGGGAAAATACCATGGGCAAGCCCATGGTTTTTCCAATACCACCAATGAGGTGTCCCATGGCCATTAATGTCATGTCCCCTCACTTCCCCTATAAATACCAAGCCATTCTCTCATACTTTCCATTCCAAAATCCTCCTCAACTAAGTTCTGGTCTCCTTACCTCTCAAAGAGTTCTCCCAAGGTGCCCTCAAGCCTCCCAAGGTCCCAAACATCAAGATTTTGAAGATACTCTTCAAGGTAAGGGATCCTACCTCTCTCTTTCTTTCCAAGTACTCTCTTTTATGTCATATCTTTTATGCTCCATGTTATTATGTTGGAGGATGTTATTTTATATTAATCCTACTGTCCTTTTCATGTTTATATGATGAGATACCCCCTATTTCTCTCATCAATTTATTTTAAGAATGTTTAAGTGGCGCCGTTAGGCTGCCGAATTTTTAAGGGATTCTTTCACCCTTCTCATTTTCAAGATCTATTTTCATGTCAAGTCTTTCAAGTTCATTTTTATTATTTTGGCGTATTATATCTATATTTATCATACTTATATTTTATGTTCATATGATGAGATAACCTATTTGATCTCGTCAATTCCCTTTTTGAAGTTTTAAGTGACGTCGTTAGGCTGCCGAATTTTCATAAAAGAAATCTTATTTTTGTCTTCCTTCCATGTTTTTCATTTCATATGGTATGTCTTTAAATTTTCATTAACATGTTCTTATATCCTCTATATTCTGTCCCCCTACTATTTTATGTATCATTTATGAGTGGGTGACCCATGTCCCCTCTCTTTTCAATGTTTTCTAAAACCCTGTAACATAGTCGTTATGCTGCATAATTTTCGTCTCAAAATGTATTTCTCTTTTTCTCAAATTATTTTATTTTATTAAGTGAATACTCAAAGATCTTTCTTATACAGGGGTATTCACATATATATATCAAAATTATCTATTTTAAATTCTGGTATTTACATACATGAAACCCTCTTTCCTTTTATGTGGGTTCAAAGTGACATAAAGATCATGTCTTTAAAGCGGTTTTTAAAACGTTGTGATTATAAAAGGAAACCCATTTATTTTTTGCTATATGGGTTATTTATGAAATGTTTGATGATAATATATGTGGATCAAATGATAATAAAGTCAAATTTAAGGGTGAACCCTGATAGCGCTCCAATGCATTGGGTAAAGACTTAATCTCTAGAGATGACCATTTTTAACGACGCCTTGGTGAATAACCTTGGTAATTTTTAATGAAACCTTGGGGATGGACCTTGGTGAAAAGGAAATGATTGTCTATGTTAAATGTTTTATCCACATATTCAAGTTATGAAACATGTTATTTTTATTATGATATGCCTCATGATATTTTTCCCATGCCTTAAAGTTATTTATCATGACCTTCTTGATGCATCTCAAGTTCACATGTAAAATGTTTCGCTTGTTTCCCTTACTGGGCCTTCTGCTCACCCTTTTCTTTGATGTATGCTCCCAGGTTATGAGATGTTGTAATGAACTTAGGTTGAATAATTAAGAAGCCTTTAAAGTGATTAAGAAGAATTTTTTATGTTGTTTTCATGTATTATGTTCCTATTTTCCAAGACACTAAACCTTAAAGATCCTCGGTTTTGTAAAATGTAATGAAAAGTTATGTTATAAAAAGACGGGATGTTATAGTTAGTATCAAAGGTCATTTTAGTTATTTTTGGAAATTAGGATATTAAAACTTTAGGAAGAAACCTATAGAAAAGTTTAAATATAGGAAATCTTCCTGGTATTTTGGTGAGTATTGAGTTAGTGGTTTATCAAACAAATACATCCCTATCTAGATATGAGCAGGTAGAGGCGGCTCTAGCACAGATGTACATAGGGGTAAAACCTGAAAACATCGCTTTGAGATAGACTCAAATGGGAACTGGTACATGATAATGGGCTTTGTTGCACTCTTGGTTATGACACTCCCGGGAGATATGTTTGGTTAATCCCAAGATTTTTATGAATCATTTTGAAGGAATTATAGAGAAATATAATTGTTTAAGCATGAAGTTTTAAGACGTAGAATTCTCTATAGTTAAAATATTCATAAATGATACAAGTTTCTCACTAAGATTTTATTCTTTTAGAAAATGGAAACCAATAGGAGGAACCATGCAAATGGTGATCGCAATGGACCATGTGCTGACGGCCCTCCGATGGAAGCTGGAATGGAAACATTCATGCGAATGATGAACCAACTGACTCAATTTATGATTAATAACTTGAATCAAGATGAGAGGCCGATCTCACCATAAAGAGAACAACATCCTATTGATTCCCTAATGCATAAACAACCACTAAAATTCAGTGGATCTACTGACCCATTGGTTGCGGAACAATGGATAAGCTCCATTGAAAAGATCTTTTCTGTACTTCATTGTTCGGAACAAGAAAAAGTCACCCTTGCTGGTTATCACCTAGAGGGGGAAGCTGATTAGTGGTGGTCACTGATCAAAAAAAATGAAGCCAAGAGGAGAAATAGAAGCCACGGAGTTGGAAGAGTTCAGGGGAATATTCTTTAATAAGTATTTCCCTCATTCGATGAGAATGAGAATAGAGAAAGAATTTCTCGAGCTGAAGCAGAAGGAGAATGAATCTGTTGGAATCTACGAGATGAAATTCACAAGGATTTCCCGTTATACCACAAGCTTTGTCATGGACTCTAATGGGAAGGTTGATAGATTCTTCAGTGGGCTGAGACCTCATCTGCGGAAGAATCTAGCCAATCGAGACTATGATTGCTATGAGGAAATCATGCGGAGTGCTATGAAAGTCGAACTAGAGTTTGGTGAGACATAGTGGTCTCACAAATATAATGAGAAGAAGAGAGCTTTAGAACCAAGCCTTGGAAGAAGATTTGATCAAGAAAGAGGTGGAAAGAAAATGCAACTTTCCACATGCAATAAATGTGGGAAGAAGTATTCAGGGCACTGCTTGATCGGAAGTGGCAAGTGCTACAAGTGTAAAAGAGGAGGCCATATTGCTCAGAATTTTCATAGTGAGGTGAATCCTTAACTCCCCAACACTAACGATAGAGGAAAGATGGTTCTGGACCTACCCGAAGTCCAATGCTTCAAGTGTGGACAGCTTGTACACTTTGCTAATCACTGTCCAAATCCAAGGGTAGTAGAGGGGAATCACCATCAACCTCAGCAAAGGCCAGGGGAGAAAGGTCGTCGTTTTGCTATCACAACAACTGAAGTTGAAGCTCTGAGTGACATAGTAGTAGGTACTCTTATTGTCCTCTCAAAAATAGCAAGTACTTTGTTTGATTCTGGTTCTATGCATTCCTTTATTTCCTCCAAGTTTGCAAAGAATATAGAATCAATCCCCAAACTGCTAGAGGTAGAGTTGTCAGTCAAGACTCCAAGTGGGATTATCCATGCATCAATAGTGTTTAGAGACTCTAGTGTTTAATTTAGTGAGCACAATCTTATCACAAATATAGTAGTCATTCCCATTTTGTAATTCGACATTATACTAGGGATGGACTGGCTCTCAAAGTATAATGCTAAGATCAAATGCAGAAGTAAGGAAATCTCAGTAGTCTTGAATGAACGACCTACAATTATCTTCCAAGGAGAGATATCCCAAACTGATCCTTGTCTAGAGGCACCTCCTATAGCCTTCTTTATGGAGTTAATCGGTGAGGATGAAGAAGGAAAAGGGAGTATACAAATAGAAGATGTTACGATTGTTCAGGAATACCTGGACGTATTTCCTGAGGAGTTACGTGGACCTCCCCCATAAAGAGAGGTAGATTTCTCCATTGAACTCATACCCGGATCTCAACCGGTATCAAAGACCCCGTATAGAATGGCAAATGTGGAGCTAGAGGAGTTAAATAAACAACTCCAAGACTTGTTGGAGAAAGGGTTTATCCGACCGAGTGTGTCTCCTTGGGGAGCACCAGTTCTCTTTGTGAAGAAGAAGGATGGATAATATGGCTATGCATTGATTATAGAGAACTGAATGGGATCATAGTGAAGAACAAGTACCCTCTTCCAAGAATTGATGATTTATTTGACCAACTTTGTGGGGCTCAATTCTTCTCCAAGATTGATCTTCGATCTGGTTATCATCAACTGAGGGTGAAGAAGGGAGATATTCCAAAGACTGCCTTTCGATCAAGATATGGGCATTATGAGTTTACTGTTATGCCCTTCGGCTTGACTAATTCTCCTTCTATTTTCATGGATTTTATGAATAGAGTCTTTAAGGACTACCTTGATATTTTTTTGGTAGTTTTTATTGATGATATTTTGATATATTCAAAAATTCGTGAGGAGCATGAAGATCATCTGAGGTTCATTTTGCAAACTCTGTGGAAGGAGAGGCTCTTTGGAAAGTTCAGAAAGTGTGAGTTTTGGTTACAACAAGTGGCTTTCTTGGGGCACATAGTAACCAATAAAGGAATCTCGGTCGACCCTACAAAGAAAATGGTTGTGGAGGAGTGGCCTCAACCCACAACAGTAACTAATATTCATAGTTTCCTTGGTTTAGCATGATATTATAGGAGGTTTGTGAAAAACTTTTCACGGATTTCTAATCCACTAACCAAGTTTACTTGAAAAGGGGTTAAATTCATCTGGACAAAGTAATGTGAGGAATGTTTCCAGGAGCTAAAGAAGAGATTGGTTATTGCACCTGTGTCAACACTAACCTCTATCGGAGAAGGATTCGTTATTTTTAGCGATGCATCTCTAAAAGGGCTTGGGTGCATCCTCATGAAAAATGATAAGGTCATTGCTTATGCATCTCGACAGTTGAAGATTCAAGAGAAGAATTATCCTATGTATGATCTAGATCTAGCGGTAGTTGTTTTTGCTCTAAAGATATGGAGGCACTATCTTTATGGGGAGAAATGTGATATATACACCGACCACCAAAGTTTAAAGTATATTTTCATGCAAAAAGAATTGAACATGAGACAAAGGATATGGTTAGAGATTATTAAAGACTATGATTGTTCAATTAATTATCACCCTAGAAGAGCAAACAAAGTCGTGGATGCATTAAGCAGGAAAGATCCTGTTGTTCTGGCAACAATGAGGATCCTAGGAGATCCCTTGATTAAGGATCTAGTAAAGCTGGACATGGGAATTGTAAGGGAAGGGAAATCATCAACCCTATCCCAAATGATTTCTCAACCTTCATTACTAGAGAGGATCAATAAGGCTCAAAAAGAAGATCTTTTGTTACAGGAGAAGTTTGAGGCTGTGAAGGATGGGAATTTTCCTGATTTCAATATTGATCAAGAAGGTGTACTGCAATTTTGTACAAGACTATGTGTTCCATCTATTCCGAAGATAAATAAAGAACTAATGGATGAAGCTCATAGCTCTACCTTCTATATACATTCGGGAAGCACTAAAATGTATAGAGACCTTCACGATCATTATTGGTGGGATAAAATGATGAGTTAGATTGCCGATTACACTACAAGGTGCCTGGTGTGTCAACAAGTAAAGGCAGAATGACAAATTCCTAAGGGGGTATTACAACCGCTACCCATACCAGCATGGAAGTGGGATAATATAACTATGGAATTTGTCACTGGTCTCCCGAAAACTTCCAAAGGAAACAATGCAATATGGGTTATTGTGGACTGTCTCACCAAGACTGCCCATTTTATCTCCATTCGGGAAGATTTCTCTTTGGATCAACTTGCCAAGATATACGTAAAGGAAGTGGTAAGTCTGCATGGGGTACCACTATCCATTGTATCTTATTGTGATCCAAGATTCACATCAAAATTCTAGAGAATTCTTCAACATGATTTGAATACTGAATTGAATTTTAGTACGGCCTATCATCCTCAAACTGATGGCCAATCTGAAAGGACTACTTAGAAACTTGAGGACATGTTGATATTATGCTCAATGTAATTTAAAGGTGGATGGGATCAACACCTCCCATTAATTGAGTTCTCATACAACAACAGCTTCCATTTGAGTATTCAAATGGAACCTTATGAAGCTCTGTATGGAAAGCGATGTAGAACTACTACTTGTTGGGATGAAGCCAGTGAGAGAAAGCTTCTTGGGCCTGATCTTATGCAAGAGATTACAGAAAATGTTCATGCCATCTAACAACACTTAAAGGCTACTCAGAGTCGGCAGAAGAGCTATGATGACAACCGTCGAAGGGACTTGGAGTTTGGTTTTGGTGACAAAGTCTTCCTTCGAATTTCTCTATGGAAGAGAGTCATGCGGTTTGGAAAGAAAGGGAAGCTCAGCCCTAGGTACATTGGCCCCTATAAAATCCTTGATCGCATAGGAGTAGTGGTCTATCGTCTAGCACTTCCACCGAACCTAACTCAAGTTCATGATGTATTCCATGTATCTCTATTGAGGAAGTACATACCCGACCCTTCGCATGTACTGAACCCAGAGGTGGTACAATTGGAACATGACCTCTCCTATGAGGAGCAGCCAGTGGAAATCTTAGACCGTAGAGACAAGGTTCTATGCAACAAGACTACCCACCTTGTGAAAGTGTTGTGGAGGAATCATAAGAATGAAGAAGCGGCGTGGGATCCTGAGGAAACAATGAAGTAAAAGTACCCTCACCTTTTCGACTAGGCCTTTGGTTTAAAATTTGGGGGATGAAATTTCTTAAGGGGGGAAGAATGTAACAACCCAAACTTTCTGAATAGTATTTTAATTTACTCTTAAACGATTTAATAGAGATGTTAATGGTTAATGCAGAAAGAAGAGTCGATGGCTTCATCTAGTAGACTCGAACCTTATAAAGCCCACTTATCAGAGCTTGGGAAGGAGGTGGCATATTTGGGTTTCACTTTGGACCAAACCCAAGCCGAACTCCAGCGTGTCAAGGTTGAACAGAACCGCCTACAGGAGAAGTTCAAGTTAGTGGAGATTACTTCTAAGGAAATGTTATCTGAGCCTCCCTCAAATTCTCTCACCATAGCACACCTTACACTTAGGTCATATGCTGGTGTTATAAGGGGCTATGTGAGGAGACCATAGCTACTTTGTGTAATCCTTTGGGATAAATAAAATTGTGATTTCTTCCTTTAGTGAAGTTGTGAATTTTCAAATGTCCGGATAATTTTAGGATGTAAATTTTGATGAATTCTAGAAAAAGGATATTTTAAAATATTTATGTAAACCTTAAATAATTAATTGTGTATAATGATTTTCAAAAAATGGTCTTCTACAATTACGTTAAGTAAGAAATTTAGAGTCTAATAAGATCAACTTAATTTTTGATGAATAGTAAATTATGAATAGTGATTTTACGCTTAGGATTAGTAATGTGATCAAATGGATTAGTAATCTCACTTAAAGAAAGTATTAATATAATCTAGGCACCTTGATTAAGTAATGTGATTCAATAAAATAGGTAAATAACTATTTCAGAAATTATTAGTCAAGTATTAGTTTTTTCAGGTGAATAGTTTTTTTTAATTAAAAATTAAATTAAAATTATTTAGAAAATTATTTTTATAAAATGGAGTTCATTTTTGAACTCAGAGAATCGATATTATGTTAAGGTAATTTTTGGGGATTTTTCTGAAAAAAAAATGAATTTTGGTGAATAGTGTATTTATTGAAAAATTAAATTAAAATTATTTAGAAAATTATTTTTATAAAATGGATCTCATTTTTGAAATCAAAGCATCGATATTTGGTTAAGGTGAAATTTTGGGATCTTTTTGAGAAAGTTGAATTTTCAGTGAATAGTGAAAATACAGTTTTTATGTTACGGGTGTTTAATGACATCATTAAATGATGTATTAAGTAGGTAATCAATATGGTCGACTTATGAATATTAATATAAGGTATGAGGTGTCCCAAGTGGCCAATACCATGGGCAAGCCCATGGTTTTTCCAATACCACCAATGAGGTGTCCCTTGGCCATTAATGTCTTGTCCCCTCACTTCCCCTATAAATACCAAGTCATTCTCTCATCCTTTCCATTCCAAAATCCTCCTCAACGAATTTCTGGTCTCCTTAACTCTAAAAGAGTCCTCCCAAGGTTCCCTCAAGCCTCCCAAGGTCCCAAACATCAATATTTTGAAGTTACTCTTCAAGGTAAGGGATCCTACCTCTCTCTTTCTTTTCAAGTACTCTCTTTTATGTCATATATTTTATTCTCCATGTTCTTATGTTGGAGGATATTATTTTATATTCATCCTAATGTCCTTTTCATGTTCATATGATGAGAGATCCCCTATTTCTCTCATCAATTCATTTTAATAATGTTTTAGTGGCGTCGTTAGGCTGCCGAATTTTTAAGGGATTCTTTCACCCTTCTCGTTTTCAAGATCTATTTTCATGTCAAGTCTTTCAAGTTCCTTTTTATTATGTTGGGGTATGATCTATATATCTATCATACTGATATTTTATGTTCATATGATTATATACCCTATTTTATCTCATCAATTCCCTTTTTGAAGTTTTAAGTGTCGATGTTAGGCTGCCGAATTTTCATAAGAGAAATTTTATTTTTGTCTTCCTTCCATGTTTTTCATTTCATATGGTATGTCTTTAAAATTTCATTAACATGTTCTTATATCCTCTATATTATTTCCCCCTACTGTTTTATGTATCATTTATGAGTTGGTGACCCATGTCCCCTCTCTTTTGAATGTTTTCTAAAGCCCTGTAACATAGCCGTTATGCTGCAGAAATTCCGTCTCAAAATTTCTTTCTCTTTTTCTCAAATTATTTTATTTTATTAAGTGAATACTCAAAGATCTTTCTTCTATAGGGTTATTCACATATATATATCAAAATTTTCTATTTTAAATTCTGGGATTTACATACATGAAACCCTCTTTCCCTTTCCATGGGTTTAAAGTGACATAAAGATCATGTCTTTAAAGCAGTTTTTAAAACGTTGTGATTATGAAAGGAAACCCATTTCTTTTATGCTATATGGGTTATTTATGAAATTTTTGATGATTATATATGTGGCTCACATGATAATAAAGGCAAATTTAAGGGTGCGCCCTGATAGTGCTCTAATTCATTGGGTAGAGACTTAATCCCTAGAGATGACCATTTTTAACAACTTCTTGGTGAATAACCTTGGTAATTTTTAATGACACCTTAGGGATGGACCTTGGTGAAACAGAAATGATTGTCTATGTTAAATTTTGTAGCCACATCTTCAAGTTATGAAACACGTTATTTTTATTATGATATGTCTCATGATCTCTTTCCCATACCTTAAAGTTATTTATCATGACCTTATTGATGTATCTCAAGTTCACATGTAAAATGTTTCTCTTTTTTCCCTTACTGAGCCTTATGATCACCCTTTTCTTTAATTTATGCTCCCAGGTTATGAGATGTTGTAATAAACTTAGGTTGAACAATGAAGAATCCTTTAAAGTTTTTAAGAAGAATGTTTTATGTTGTTTTCATGTATTATGTTCCTATTTTCCAAGACACTAAACCTTAAAGATCCTCGGTTTTGTAAAATTTAATGAAAAGTTATGTTATAAAAAGGCGGGATGCTATACAACCCAACTTGGGTGTTGGTTTATACATCTCCCATATCAATATTGTCTTGGCACAAGGCATTAAAAACATGTTTTTGATGTTTTATATTATGCATTCCATCAGTATGGGATTAGTAATTATTGTTATCCATGTTTTAATTTATTTTCATAGATATAACATGATATTAGTTTCAATTGATTATGTTATTTTTTAGATTATTTATCCCTATCATATTATGTATGTCATGCTTATGTTCTTTAAAATTCATTTATATATTTCCCTCACTGAGTGTTTGAGATCACCCCATTTTTATGTTCTCATTCCCTTGGTTATAAAGAAAATTGTTACACATCGTATGAAAAGACCTCAACCCCAGTAGCCCAAAGTCGATTTATTACTTCATTACATTGGTAGTATGAACAAGTTTTTTCATACCAAAGGACTAAAGAGTTTAGTATTTTTAGAAAACCAAATACAAACATAATTTTTACATTACAACATGAAAGGAAAAAAACATAGAAACTTTTTTGGTAACATCCATAACTCCAAGACTATCTCTATAATTCATTAATAATATACATATTTGCATCATGGGGAAAAATAAAACATAAAAATGGATGGGCTCAGATGATCATTAAGGGTAAAAAATACAGTGTAAGCTATCATAAATATAAACAATATGGAATGGTGAATAACTAAAACACATTCCAATAAAACATAATCCTGAGCATAACATGGTGAGAATAAAAGCTGAATAAATAATGTCATATAAATAATCAAATTAAATTTAATAATGGATATTCTACTAGTCAAATAATTACATTATTTATTAATTACTAGTATAATGATGAGGTAATGCATAATTTCAGACATCATAAATATACCACTGAGGCATCGGCTATGACATCTGAAAATAAATGGTTAAGGGTTCGGCCAAATCCATTACTGTTTTGCCTCATGAGACCTACCAATGAATCGATGGGCTATAGTGGGCCTCACCCATCACTTACTAAGTCCAATTCATTCCTTATATGAATTGAGTTGAATATAAACAACATATACAAATGAAATTTAAATAAATTTCCCTAATCTATAAACATAATCACTAGCCATTCTAAGTAGTATGGTGAATTGTATCAATATAGCACATTCATGGTCAAATTAATCATAAACCATTTAATAAAATATGGTAAATGATAATCAGAAGAGATAAATATAAATAAAGTATAATATTTAATAGAGGTGTTTAAATAGATGAAAATACTCTAATAAAATCATCGAGTAATTCTTGAGAAAAATACCAATTTTACTTTGCAAA
Source organism: Viscum album (assembly GCA_963277665.1). Classification (NCBI taxonomy): domain Eukaryota; kingdom Viridiplantae; phylum Streptophyta; class Magnoliopsida; order Santalales; family Viscaceae; genus Viscum; species Viscum album. The sequence goes on from OY728161.1 coordinate 1,303,240,499, forward strand.
GAAGAGTTCTTTTGGAAAAATCATTTGTATTTGTAATAATTGTTTGTATAAAACCAGAAATAAACAAATATAGTTTTTCATGATAAAATTATTTATTTAGAAAAATAATTATATCCTAAAACAGATTATGGATGATACTTGAAAATGGGTAAGAAATCGAGAAGTTCTCTTTAATCGGGCTTTCTTATCAGGAAGAATTGAGAAGGAAACCTTGTAAAACATGTAATTCCCCATCAAAGAAATATGAAATGATCTGGATACATGAGTTTTGTGCATATGAATATAATTTAGAGGAATTATATAAAATTAATTAAGAATTAAATTATTTTAAAGAGGGATAAAGCATAACCCAAATGAAAATGGAGGTTTGGGAAGAAACTCTTACCTTATATCCGAAAGTGTTTTACACATGTGCTTAATGTCCTGGATAATGAAATTAGATTCATTAATAAATTAATTCATAATCTCTTAAACATGTATTTGATTTAGTATAATTTTATTAAGTTCATTTATGGACTTTTTGATGAGTTATGTGATTCAATTTTTTCGTTCGAGATTGTTCTTTTCCTTGGTTTTCTTGGTCGATTTACTTTTACACATATATGGAAGATCATGTAAAATGGAAATAATTTGAAATAATTAAAATTATATGTTATTAATGAAAATAATTAATATTTAATGGAATTTGTATTATTATTATTTTTTATATGAGGATGATTTATTAGATATAACTTTAATAATAACCGTTTAGATAATTTTGGAGGTTTTCTGATCATCACGAACTAGTTTTGTTTTATTAATTAATATTGTGTATATATATTGTTAAGAGAACTAAATAAGGTGTAATAGATATATTAAAAAAAATTAACCATAAAAATGGTTTTATAACCTACCTTGAAGGTGTGATTGAAAAACAAAAACACATCGTCCACGAAGGTGGTAAATCGACACCTCTCAAATGATGTTTTCATCTATAAAATACAAGGAAAATTAGAAGAGGCTTTGTGGTGTATTTTAAATTGACATAATAAAATTATAGTATATAAAATATAATTAATTTATCATTTCACTTTGGACAGGGAATGTGAGTTAAGGATAAGAAAATAAAATAAATTTAAAATATAATAAAAGAAAAGAAAGAGGATTTTTACCTCTTGAATTCTCCTCATTGAGAACCTCCTTAAAGGGATTGGTTTTAGTCTTTTATTGAGACCAAAGAATCATGGATGTGGGATAGGGGATTAGGAATAGTATTGGGTAGAAATTGGACAAGTATCAAATCTTAGAAGGTATGAGGAGAGGAGGTGGTGAGGGGTGGTATTTATAGTGGAGGAGAGGGGTGTTTTTTGAATATTTTATTCATTTGTTTATTATATTGGCACAAGACTATGAATAGTTTGATAATTATCACAAAATATATTAAAATAATGAATAATATTTCTATATTATGTGCTTACATCAGCTATAAATCATCTATGACTCAATAATTCATGCTTTTGTTAAATACCGTAAATTACCGTATTTCACTATTCATAAAAAATTCAACTATTTTAGAAAAATATAAAAAATTCACCCTAACCATTTTTTTATATTTAGAATTCAAAAATGGACTCTATTTTATGAAAATAATTTTCTAAATATGATAAATTTAATTTTTAAATAAAATCATAATTTATTTGAAAAATACCAATTTTAAAACAATAACTGATTTTATAACAATTTGAAAATTTTATTAAGGTCTCATGAAATTATCTTATAATCATAAGGAAGCAAATAATTTTTTATATATATATTTTATGAAAATAAATTACTTTTAAATTATTATATTTATTATAAAATTGTAAATATTTATTATAAAATTGTAAATATTTATAACTTACAAAAATAAAAACACTTAATTTAATATTTTTAAAACATTAAGTTACTATATTAAGATACAAATATATCATATTTTCATTTATAAGACAAAAAAAATATATTTATACTTTCATAGGTAAATTTACTATTCTATTGGTCATATTACTATTCCTAATTGTCATGTTACTATTCCAAAGGTCAAGTTATTGTTCCATTGGTATATGTTCCTTAACTTCTAGAAATACCTCTTATTTCATTAATTGTTAATTTATAAATTTTTTATTTTATTATATAAATGATTTTATATGATTCATAATATATTAAATAACTATAATAAGGGAAATTTCATTGATAGAATTCTGGGTCATTACATTCCCCCTCCTATAAAAATTTCATCCTCAAAATTTCTATAATATCACCTCATAAAAAGATTTGGTTAGTTATTCATCATAACTTCCTCTAGTTCCCAAATTTCCTCTTCAATTTTATGATTTTTCCAAAGTAACTTTATCAGCCGAATCATTCGATTCCTCAACACTTATTCTCTAGTGTCTAGAATCTGAATAGGTTGTTCACAGTAAGATAAGTCAGGTTCCAATTATATTTCTTAGGAAGTGAGAACATGCATTGGGTCTAGCATGTAATTCCTTAAAAAAGAGATGTGTAACACATTAGGAAATTTTAAAAGGATAGGTGGAATTACCAAATGATAATCCATAGCTCCAATTATCTCTAAAATTTCAAAAGGTTTGATGTACCTAGGGCTCAGTTTCCCTTTCTTACTGAACCTTATGACACCCTTACATGGATATACTTTTAGAAAAACATGATCTCCCCCTTGAAATTTAAAATCCTTCATTTGATTGTCATCATAGCTCTTTTTCCTACTTTGGATTATTTGATATGTGTTTGAATAGTCTTTACCTTTTCCATTGTTTCCTTCACAAGCTCTGGGCCTGCAAGCTTCCTTTCACCAACTTCATCCCAACAGGTTGGTGTACAACATCTCTTTCCATACAATGCCTCATATGGTGCCATTTGAATACTTAAATGGAAACTAGTATTGTAATAAAATTATACCAAAGGTAAATACTAATCCCACATACCTTGAAAGTCAATTGATCATGATCTCAACATGTCTTATAAAGTTTGGATCATCCTTCCTGACTGTCTGTTAGTTTAAGGGTGATAAGCAGTACATAAATGAAGCTCAGTATCCAAATATTTCTGAATACTTTTCTAGAATTTTGATGTAAATCATGGATCGTGTTCATAAAAAATATAAATAGGTTCTCCATGAAGTCTTAAAACTTCATTAATATAGATTATTTCAAGGCGCTCTAGTGGAAAGTCCTCCTTTATAGTGAGAAAATGTGCGGATTTTGTAAGTCGATCAACAATTGTCTATATTGAATCATTATTTCTTGGAGTTTTTAGAAATAAAATGAAAAAATACATAGTAATATCATCCCATTTCCATGTAGAAATAATAATAGGTTGCATTAATACTCTAGGATATTGTATCTCAGCCTTCACCTGTTGACGGACTAAACATCTTGATACATAATCAGAAATTTCTCACTTCATATTATCCCACCAAAAATATTCCTTCAAATATCTATACATATTAGTGTTACTAGGGTGTATAGAGAAATTCAAGCTATGAGAATCATCCAATAACTCCCTTTTTAGCTTGGGTATAGATTAAACACAAAGTCTCTTCACAAATTTCATAATTTCATTCTCATACATGAAGTCTGTCAACTTCCTATCATTCACAACTTTAGTTTTCCTTTGAAAATTCTCATCTTCAGACTGAGAACTTTTAATCCTTTCTAATAAATATGGTTGGGAAACCGATTGAAAAATAAATGATTTTTCACCTTTATTTATAATTCTTATATCCATCTTTTCTAGTTCCATATACACAAGGTCTTTTTCAATCCTCATCTTGTTCAGAACTCCATGATCATTCATGCTCAATGAATCTGCTACCTTATTCACCTTCCCTTAGTGGTATTTTATTGAACAATCATAATCATTGAGTAGCTCGAGCAATCAACTTTTCCTTTATAAGAATATATATTTCAAACTCCTGGGATTTGTATGTATCTCACATATTTCACCATAGAGATAGTGTATCCATATTTTCATAGTAAATATTGCATCTAATAACTCAAGATCATGAGTTGGATAGTTCTATTCATGATTTTTTAATTGCCTTGATGTATAGGAAATAACTCTATCATTCTATATAAATACAGAGCCAATTACTTTCTTTGATGCATCACTATAAATAAAAAATACACCATTTCCTAATGGTAGATTCAAGATCAGGGCATTCACTAATCTCCTATTCAATTATTCAAAACATTCTTCACATTCTTTTGTCTATATGAACTTAACTCCTTTATGAGTAATCTTGATTAACAAGTTATCTAATTAGAAAAAAATTATGAATAAAACACCAACAGTAACCTTCTAATCCAATGAAAATACATACCTCGATTATATTCATTGGTGTAGTCCATTCTTGTTCTGCCATTGTCTTCATAGGATCAACTGAGATTCCATCCTTAAAGACAATATGTCCAAGAAAAGAAACTGATTGAAGCCAAAATTCACAGTTTCTAAACTTCCCATATAACTATTTTCTTCTAAGAGTCTTCAAAAAAATATACAAGTGGTTCTCATGGTATTCATAGCATTTGGATTATACCAATATATCATCAATAAATACCAGAAAAAAGTCATAAAGATATTCCTTGAAAAAAAATCATTATATACATGAAAACATAGGGTGCATTAGTCATCCAAATGGAATTATTGTAAACTCATAATGTCCATACTTGGTCTAAAATGCTATCTTTGGAATATCTTCCTTCTTTACACACAATTGACGATATCCAGAACGAAGTTCAATCTTCAAAAAGTATTGATCTCCATGAATTTGATCAAATAAATCATCAGTGTGAGGCATAAGATACTTGTTATTTATTGTAATGGCATTGATTTTCTCTATATCCAATCCACAGCCTCATGGATCTATATTTTTTCTTGACAAAGAGAATAGGGAATTCCCATGGAGAAACACTAGGGAGAATAAATCCATTATTTCTCAACTGTTCTAGTTGTTTATTAATCTCCACTAATTACACAGTTTCCATTATATAAGAAGTATTTGATATTGTCCTTTCATCATGTATTGAATTGATAGAAAACTCAATTTCCTACTCTAGAGGATTTCTAGGTAAATCCACTAGAAATACATCAATGTATTCTTACACAATAGGTACGTACTCAATTTGAATATTTCTTTCCTCATCTATAGATAATGTTTTTTCTTCCTCCATAATAATTTCATTCAGTAGGGATACTAGGGATGGATCTGGATAAGAACCAGATGATGAAGTTTCTTCTCTAATGATAAGGGATTCTACATATTCCTTAAAAATTGTAACTTACTTCTTCTTGTAATATATTTTCACATCATATTTTTTAAATCTAGTCCTTACCAAGGATTATATAAAAATAAACCATAGTTATGATGATAATTTTTTCAACTAGATCACATTTATGTTTCATAAAGGGGGTTGACCAACACATATTTGTTTCAATGATACTTCCCTTAGGAGTTTTTACTGACAACTCTTTTATTAAATCAAAACGGGAATGTATAATTTTCTTAAAAAACTAGGAAGATATAAAATAATGTGATGATCTATAATCAAATAAAGCATTGGGTAAGTTTGAGGAGATGATTAAAGTACATGACACCACATCATTAGGAACTTCAACCTCCACATTTGTGATCACATAAGCTTAGCCTTGCTCCCTTACTTTTTCTTGGGAAAGTTTCCTTGATGATTAGGAAAATAATTTTCATATTGTTCCATATCCATACAATTTTGTAATTGAACATTGGTAGATTATTTATTTCCATTTCAATCATGAGCTTGGTGGATTTTTTATCCACACTTTTAATAGGCTCCTTTCCCTTTTAAGCATACACCAGGGTGTTTCCTTCCATAAGTATCACACATTGGAAAATTCACTTTTATATTCTTTCCTTTATCAATTATTTCCTCTACCACCCTCTTCTTATCTTGTTTTCCCTTAAATTCATAATACTTATATAATTATTTCTTTTTATTGATAGTGCATGAGATTATATCTTCATATGATGAGAAATTTTGGGAGATTGGTTCCCTTCAGAGGAATGGTTTTAACCCATAAAATAATCTATCAATATTGTTCCTTGGGTTATATATGTTTTCCACAGAATTAATTTATAACCTTATAAATTTGGATTCATAATTGGCAATGTTTTCATCCACTTTCTATCTCAGACTCAAGAATTGTCTCTCCATATCTTCTCACTATTCGTGAGGGAAATATTTCTCCAAGAAAATTTCCTTAAAATCCTTCAATTCCATATTTAAAATTTATTCCTCCTTCTTTTTGTTTTGAATCAATGAACACCATTGATCAGTATCTATTGAGAGACAATAAACTTCCATGATAACCTTCTCCATTTCATTACTTTCTAAGGTGAGAAATATCTTCTCTAATGAACTTATCTAATACTTAGCTAAAAATGGGTTTGTAGTCCCATTGAATGATGGAGTTTGTTATATCATGAAGCAGTCTAACATTGCTCCTCCACATTGTAGATTGGGATACTCAATATGGGTAAGGTTATTATTTATAACCTGATTCAGTTATCCCAATATAGTTATAAGTTTCTCAACTCCAGTTGCAGCTCCTATTCCAATATCATTATCTTCTGTAGTCCCATTGAAATGTAAATAACTTCCCCCAATATATAAACATAATCACTAACCATTCTAAGTAGTATGGTGATTGGTATCAAGATAGCACATCCACAGTCAAATTGATCATAAAACATTTAATAAAATGTGGTAGATGATAATAATAAGAAATCAATCTCGATAAATAATAAGACTCAGCATATGTGTTGAAATAGATGAAAATACTCTAATAAAATCATCAAGGAGAGAAATACCCTTTTTACTTTGTAAAGAAGATTTCTTTTGGAAAAATCATTTGTATTTGTCATAATTATTTTTATAAAAACATAAATGAAACAATATAGTTTTTCATGAAAAATTTATTGATTTATAAAAATAATGGTGTCTTAAAACATATTATGTATGGTACTTGAAAATGGGTAAAAATCAAGAAGTTTCCCTTAATCGGGCTTACTTATCAGGAATAATTGAGAAGGAAACCCTTTAAAAAATGTACTTCCCCATCAAAGAAATATGAACTGGTATAGATACGTGATTTTAAGACATATAAAAATAATTTATAGGAATTATATAAAAATAATTAAAAATTATATTGGTGTAAATAGGTAGAAATTATAAACCAAATGAAAATAGAGGTTCAGGAAGAAACTCTTACCTTATGTCTGAAAGTGTTATTCACTTGTGCTTAATGTCCTGTATAATAAAATTAGATTCATTAATAAATTAGTTCATAACCTCTTAAAATTTTATTTGATTTAGTATAATTTTATTAAGTTCATTTATGTACTTTTTTATGAGTTATGAGATTTAATTTCATCATCCAGGAGTGTTCTTTTCATTGGTTTTCATGATCGGTTTACTTTTACACGTATATGGAAGATCATGTAAAATAGAAATAATTATCTAGAATTGAAATTATCTGTTATTAATGAAAATTAAAAATATTTAATGGTATTATATATTAGTATTTTCCATATATGAGGATGATTCATTAGATGTAACTTTAATGATAATCATTTAGATCATTTTGGTGGTTTTCAATCATCACAAACTAGTTTTGTTTTATTAATTAATATTGTTTATATATATTAGTTCCAAGAAATTAAATAAGGTTTAATACATATATTATAATATTTTTTAACCATAATTTTTTTTTTATTACTAGTATTGAAGGTGTAATTAAAAAACAAAAACATGTCGCCCATAAAGGTGGTAAATCAGTACCTCTCGGACAATGTTTTCATCTTTAAAATAAAAGGAAAAGGATAAGAGACTTGATGGTGAATTTTCCATTGACATAATAACATTACAGTATATAAAAGATATTGGAGTTATTATGTCACTTTGTACATGGGATGTCACAACCCGTCCCCCTGGTCTTGTGTCGTGACTACCCCAATCCTGCCTTACATAGGCCAGGAGTTGGTGAATAGCACTAGAAAGGCGTACCCCTAAAAGGGGAAGGCATTGCCTTTAAACCTGTACACACACAGACTAGGTACACAACAAAAGTAAACCACATAGTAAAATTGTTGAAGTAAAAGTGTAAACTGAAAGTAAAGGGGCCAGTATACAAGCCCAACTGAAAGAGATACAGAAAAAAGGAAAAACAACTCCTAAGGATGTCTGCCTAGGATCCTACCTAAAAGGTAGGTATAGCTCTTTACTGCAGATTTCCACGTCAATAGGTTACCTCCATGCATCATCTGGTCCTGACTCCCAAACCTTGGTCAAAGTTGTCTATCGTATGCACAATACACAACAAGGTGCAAGTGAAGCCCATGCAGGGGTGAGTATAAAAATACCCAGTAGGGACCCCAAAACCCTTGAAGGTCTCCTAGAATTCCACAAAGGAAAAACCAAAAATCATGATCCCAATAACAAAGAATAGGTAAAGACTCGTCTCAAACCAGGTATACAACTTAAAGAACAGAAATAATGATGATTAATTGTAAATCTAATACATCTGATTCCATTGAGAAGTTCCACTGCTGAACCACGAAGAATTACCTCTGTCATTGATCCACGTAGGGTCATAAGTCACTAATCCACATAGGTTCGTAAGTCGTCGATCCACACAGGTTCGTAATTCGTTGATCCACGACAGGTCACTCTAAGTTTGGTCCTCATTAGGTCATGCTACTACTGATCCACACAGGGTCGTAAGTCGTTGATCCACACAGGATCGTATGTCTTCGATTCACACAGTGTCGTAAGTCACCAATCCACACATGGTCGTAAGTCATCCATCCACACAGGGTGGTAAGTCATCCATCCACACAGGGTCGTAAGTCATCAATCCACACAGGGGTCGTAAGTCGTTAATCCACACAGGTTCATAATTCATTGATCCACATAGGGTCGTAAGCCATCGATCCACACAGGGTCGTAAGTCACCAATCCACGATGGGCCGATATAAGGTTGTTCCTCATCGGGTCGTTCTACTATTGATCCACACATGGTCATTCTAATGCGGATCCACAAAGGGTCGTATTTCACTTGATATCCATCCACAAGATTCCCACACCTAGTGCGTTTGAGTTTCCAAAAAACCGCTCCCCAAGATATCGGTCATACCTCAACCACCATGAGGTCCCACAAAGAATTAATACGATGAACAGTCATGTCATAAGGGTTCCAAATCAATAGACGGCGCATCAATTGGACGCTCAGTCTGTAAGTTATAGGCATTTTAGTGCCGAGGGCACAGTTGGATTCGAGTTCGATTCAACCTAACCGTACTCCAACATTCTCCGAAATCTAAGTGGAGTATCTCAAAAGAACTACCTCGTCCTAAGGGTTCCAGTGCTGCAAACAGTTCATCAAACGGACATCTGGTTTAGAATATAATCCCCTATAAGTGAAACTGATAAAAAAGGGTTCGGGTCCGGTCGGACTGACCCAACCCGGTCCACTGGGCCCAGACTGAACCAGATGGGATTGGCCCGGTCCGGCCTGCTAGGCCGCAGGCTCAGCCCACTGGCCATGAGCTAGGCTCATAGGCTCGGCCTGGCCCACCCGTCTGGGCGCGGGGGTCGGCTCTCCTCCCGAACAGACTAAGTCCATTCAGTTTTCCCCCATCAGCGGTGCTAGTTGGCGTTGGTCCACCTAACCGGTCCGCATGGACCGGTAAATAGTGGGACCAGTGGGGCACAAGTCCTCCCTCCACTACTGCTCGAAGCCATGGCCCTCCTCCATGGCTCGGATCCGTGACCCTCCTCCGCAGCTCGGAGTCGCAACCCTCCTCCACGGTGTGTCGCATGAAATCAACGCAGTCGGCGTCGGCCAGCCGCCCCCTATCCGTCGCGGCTCCTTTGGGCACTGCCACCACCATGCGGCCAGAAAGAGTCATTCGTCACGCCGGTGGAGCTTCCGTAAGCCTTCGATGAAGCTTTAGAGGTCTGTTTTCTCTTCCGATTACGCCTACATGCCTCTTGGGATGCTGTCATCACTGTGTGGCTCTCAGTTTTGTCTTGTCGTTGTAATTCTCGGTCGTCCACAAAGAACGCATCAAATAAAAAATTGGTAGTGGGTATGTGCCTTGTTCAGTTTGTCCCGCACATTCCATGTTAGCGTTATACCAAGGGGAAAGTTCAATCATCATTAGGAGAAGGTGAATTCATAAAAATCTTAGAGCATAAACAAACCCCTACCTAGAATTCGTTGGAAGGTGCTGCGGATGAGGGAAGGAGAACCTGTGTTCAAAGGGATGTTTGTCGGTGTTCGTTCGTTCCTCAATCTCTATTGGAGTAGGTTTCCACCGGTGTTTCGTCAGAGGTTCCTCTCATGGGTATCCAAAACCCATGCCAAATCCTTGTTTAAATAAGATAATAATCTCCCACATTGTGTTTGATATTATTATTCATTAATTAATCGTAATTAATGAGTCAATTAAACACACAAGCATTGTCGTTACAAAACCAAATAAATGAGAGGTTCAAGACTTTAAAGTCTCTTATTTAATGTCTAACATTGTACTGCGGTCCCACCACCATCGCTCAATGGTTGAAGAAAAGAAAATAAAATAACCTTTAGTTATTTTATTATTTTATTTCAAAAGATACAAAATGTAACTTTTCCGTCTGACTTTTTTTGAACAAAGTTAATATTTCCTTAAGAGAATCTTGGCGCTGTGAATTCAACGGTTCTCTCAGATTTTTAATCTAAGCACCATTTCAAAATATAGAAATCGTTGCTCACACATTTATTGAACGTACCTTAAAAAAAGTTCAAAATTTTGTTTCAAGCTCTCTGAGCCTTCTAATCACGTGCCATCAATTTTTGTAGACTCGTAATAATTTCAAAAAAAATTAAAAAAATATATATTGAAAAATCCAAGTCTTTATATACTCCCCACCTTAGATATTTACATCCTCGAAAGCCACAATCAAACTAGGGAAACAAGTGGGGGTACTGGGCATGTATCTGAGTCTCCTGCTCCCATGTGCTCTCCTAGAGGTTCTCGTGCTGCCACCAAACTTGCACCAGAGGAATTGATCACCCATGAAGGACCTGCTCCTGTCGATCCTCTATCTCCACCGGGAACTCTATGAACGTTGCCCCTTCATCAATGTATAGCTCTCCCCAGTCGATGACGTGTGATGGATCATGCACGTACCTCCTCAACTGCGACACATGGAAAATATTATGCACCTGGTGCATCTTTGGGGGAAGAGTTAGTTGGTATACCACTGTAAAGACCCGGAAATTTCAAGGAAAATTTTTTCTTAATTTTCTTTGAAATTTTACAAGAACGCAGTTTCTGACGGCGCCTGATTCCGAGGCCCGGTGTGCCCGGAATCATTTTCCGAAGTTTGGCTCGGGTACGTTCAGTGAACGGACGAGCGGGTTTTTCTAACTTTTGAACCGGGGCTCGGAATCAAATTCTGAGGGCACCGATGGAATCGCAACGCCATTTTTTGCTTAGAAACGCCTTTTCTGGAGTTGTGTTTGCTCGGGTGTGGTTTTTAATTTTTGGGGTTAAGTTAAGAAATAAAATAAAAGTGGTGCGATACTTTATTTTATTTTACTTAAAGCTGGCTTAACCTAAGTTAAGCGGATTATATGGGACCCACAACATCCTACCCACTTGGTAGGATATTTCGTGAGGTGGGACCCACACGATCCCCACCGTTTCTTTCCTTCTAAGTAACGCACCCGCACCCCCCTTTTTAATGAAGTCAAACCTTACATTTTTATGGTTAAGAAACGCCTCATTCAATTGGGCGGTTAAATCGTTATAATTAATTCATTGAATTAATTGTTCATTTCGTTTCTTTTGAAATTCAAATGTTTCATGTGAGTTATTAAAATAAGATAACTCTTATTTTATTTCTGTTGGAACTTGTGGCATGGAGAGGATTTGAAGGAAAGCGTTCTTCTTCGACAAAGAACGCGAAGAACGCGAAGAACGCACCGATCTCTGACGAAGAACGCCAAACCCTCGGAGATCGACGACGCGACGCCGTGTACCGCGATGTCAACGACGCTTCTTCCGCGATGCCCCTTCTACGACGCGATGACCCTCTTCTTCCGCGATGGTTAATTCCGCGATGAACTCACGTTCAACGACAACGTTGAGGTAGGGAATTGTTTTGTGAATGTTAATGAACCCCATGTTACTTCCTTCTAAATCAAAGAACGCGGATCAACTAAACATCAAGTTGATCCGCGAAGAATATGTTGCAGGTTGGGAATTCTTGTTTGCGGGAAAACTGTAGGGGTTTATTGCTTCTTGTTCGTGAAACATCCTTTGTCGTTCCTCGTCTTATATTTTTTTGGGCCGCTTGTTATCATCTTAACGGAAGGAGGTCGGACCGCACGAACACGGCCGACCCTCCTCCCCCTTTGTTGTTGTGTTGTTGTGGTTCGGAAGATGGCGGCACGGTGCGACGGCACCGCGCGGGAACCTGGAGTGATGCGGCAAGGATGCGCGGCACCGTCGCGCCACGCCGTCAAGGCTGAACAAAAGTGTGGTCGTAGTCGGGCCGCGAAGGCGAACGGAAGACTCCGCAGTTGTTTCTTTTGATGTGCGGATCGACGGGCATTGACGGAACGGGCCTCAGAGACGATTTGGTGATTCCGCAGTGAAGAATGGGACCCGGGATGAGTATCGGCGTAGACGGAATTGAAAACGGACCACCGGAGCAACTCCGGTGGCCCGCGGACACCACCGGCAGCGCGGGCCGCCGGCGCGGCGGCGCCCCAGCGAGCCGCCTAGAGAAATTGTCGCGGCTGAAGCCGCGGCGGTGAGCTGGTGGATCCCGCGGCCTCACGGGATCCAGGGTGGGGGCGGCGCGCGCCGCGTCCGTGGAGCACCGGCTCGCTGGCCGAGCCAGCGAGCCCCCCGGCCGAGCCGGGCCGGCTTGGGCGGACCGGGCTAGGCTGCTCCCAGCCGGCCTGGGCCGCGACCTGATGGCCCGGACCAGGACCCGAGTCGGGTCGACCGGGTTCGGGCCGACCCAGGGGGTTGGGCCGGGTCGGTCCGGGCCAAGACCCCCCATTTTCGGATCACTTCCAGTCTTTTGCTCATATCATGGGCTACGGACCTTCGATCGATGCACCGTCAGTTGCGTAACAATCCTTGGATCGAGAAGGTCATTTCGGTATATTACACTCAAGGTTTCTGAGAACTTTGGGTTCAGCCAGGTTGGTTCGGATACGAAACCAACCGGGCCCTCGGAGCGGAAACGCCTATATCTTGAGCTCCGGACATCCGATTGATGTGTCATTGACTTCGTTGAATTCCTCTTGATGAGACGGAACTTTTGGATTACTCCGCTCGAGGTTTTGATGTCATCGGAGTGCAGTCGGGTTGGTTCGCTCACGAAACCAACCGGGCCCCCGAAACGAAAACGCCAATAACTCACAGACCGGGCGTCCGATTGACACGCTGTCTGTCTCGTTGAATTCCTCTTGAGGAAATGGAACTTTTGGCATACTTCGCTTGAGTTTTGGATGCAGTTGGATAGTGGCCGGGTCGGGTTGTACCCAAAATCCAACCGGGCCCCTGGAACGGAAAAGCTGATATCTTTCAGAACGGACGTCCATTTGACGAAGCGTCAGCGGCATTGGTGATCATGTTGAGAAACGGTCCCTATGAGTATACCCTATGAGATTTCGGGGTACAGTTGAGATACGGCCGGGTTGGTTCACACACGAAACCAACTGGACCCCTGGGACGAAAAGGCTAATAACTCACAGACCGGGCGTCCGATTGACGCACTGTCTGTTGCGTTGAGACCCCTTTGACGAGGCGTTCCTTTGAGATACTTATTAGTGGGACTTTGAGATACTTGTAGTATCAACCTATAGCTCGTGGACCGGACCCTTCCGGAGACGAGCGTGCGGAGTACGGAGACCGTGTAGCCGGCTGAGACCTGACGACTGCTTGACCGATCGTCTCGGTGTGTTTCGGATAGCCCAGTGGGGAGCGCTTGGTTGTAGCGGCAGACCCACGGCGGAGGAGCGCTTGGTTGTAGCGGCAGACCCATGGTACTCAACAGAAGGAGTACCTCTGGAGGCTATGAGGGGGAGATCTTGGTTGTAGCGGCAGACCCATGGTAGGAAGCTCTTGGTTGTAGCTGCAGGCCCACAGTACTCGACAGGAGGAGTACCTCAGCAGTCTTAGGTTAGTGAGCAGTACCTCGAAGTCGTGACAGGACCACTGTACACTCCAGAGACGGGGCTCTTCAACAGTTACGGTTTCGATAATGAAAATCCCGGTTTGAGCTGAGTCTATGACCTTTGTGTTTACCTCATGATTGATATGGGTCACTTGATAACTTAGGTATATGTATGGGAATATACCTGGGTAGTGGTTATCCGTTGATTTCATAATCTTTGTGTTTCCTCATGATTGAGATGGGTTACTTGATAACTTAGGTATATGTATGGGCATATACCTAAGTAGAGGTTATCTGTTGAGATCTTCTTTGTGGTTATCCTTGTTGGTTTTGGTGAGACCTTGAGGGTCTCGGGGTCCCTACTGAGTATCGTTATACTCACTCATGCACGGTCTATGCCCGCACCTCGTTGTGTTGGTTGCAGACGACGGGCAGTGCTGACGGAGGCCGAGTGTTCGAGGACTGAACGGTACCCGGAGGTGGACCACCCGATGAGTCAGTATCTGGAGGTGGACTTCACGGCGAGACGACACATTGAGGAGGTTGACGGGAGAGATCATTGAGGAGCTACGCTATCTGTACCTACCCTTCAGGTAGGATCCGTGGTGGACGATCCAGGAGTTGCGCTATCTGTACCTACCCTTCATGTAGGATCCGTGGTGGATGATCCAGGAGATGTGCTATTTGAACCTACCCTTCAGGTAGGATCCGAGGAGGATGACCCAGAAGTCGCTTCTGTTCTTCCAACTGTTGTCTTTTTCTATTGTACTTTTGTTCAGTTGTAGCTGTACTTTCAGTTGGGTTTGTATTCTGGCCCATCTACTTTTCAGCACATTCTTTTGTACTTAGTGTTTTACTTCCGCTTGTACTCTGTGGTGTTTTGTTTACTTTTATAAAGGCAATACCTTCCCAGTTATCGGTATTTACGCCTTTGGTGCTAGTCGCCAGCCCCTAGCCTAAGGAAGGCGGTCTTGGAGTAGTCACGGCACGGGCCCCGAGGACAGGTCGTGACAAATTGGTATCAAAGGAGTCGGTTCTACCGCAAAACTTATAACTTTGATATTTTTCTTTCTGTGAAGCAATAGTGTTAAGGGTAACGAGTGTGGTCTTCAGTTCAGGGAGTCCAGTGTTGGTGCGGGCGGCCGACGTATCCATACACCAGGACCATGACAACTGATTTCTGACTTTGTGCACGAAAACACTGATTGAGTGTGTGTTTTCAAAGGTTTTCCCTTAAAATAGCTCAAACCAGGTCAGATCACCAGGTATAAACGTTTGAATGTGTCACGTTGTTTCTTTCAGGATGCCTTTTCACGGACGACCAGCTAGAGCCCAGAGGGATGTGCGTACTGACAGCCTGCCGAGCGACGAGGCTTCGGTATAGGGCCCTCTTGCAGTCGAGGCACCAGCGGTACTACCATACGTTGGGCTGCCGATGCCACCAGCCCCAGCAGTAGGCGATGCACGCCACTTAAGTGTGCTGCATGAGTTCCAGTGCCAGAGACCACCCAGGTTCCGGGGAGAGACGGACCCGTAGGTGGCTGAGGATTGGCTGGAGGCAGTGGTGAGAGTCTTCGGGCTAGTGGGGACGCCTGCAGACTTCATGGTGATCTTTGCTGCCAGCCTTCTTCAGGCAGCAGCAGGCAGGTGTTAGAGGAACTTGTTCCAGTTTTGCGACGGGATGACCTTCACATGGGAAGACTTCGAGACCTTCTTCAGGGTGGAGTTTGTGCTAGTAGCTCTACACCCCGAGCGTGTACAGGAGCTTCTGCCTTTTCCGCAGGGTTTTCGATCAGTAGTCGAGTCATCTGTGGCAGTAGACAGATGATGCAGAGGTCCAAGAGGACCAGAGCCAGCCATACGAGGAGCAGGAAGTGTTATGAATGCGGCAAGAATGGTCACCTGGCACGTGACTGTCTGAATCCTCGTACAGTTGATCCGTAGGATTTGGAGGAGCCACCGAGGCAGAAGCAGTGGTGGGTGCTTGAGCAACAGCTGAGCAGTGGACAAGGCAGTAAAGCTCTGGGAGCAAGTGGACAGGAGCGGAACTAGTGGATACGTCCTTTGTACTTCTAGTTCCATGTTGTTGTTGTATTCGTGTCTTTGTACTATGAGATGCAATAATAAAAAGACACTTATCTTTGTTTGCTTTCACGTCCTTTTGTTTGGTTGATACTGAGTAGTCCCGGTTAAGACTGTTGAATTGACCCTCACTTTCAAGATTTCTACTGGAGGAGACCCAGTGACCTCGCACTGATGCCGACAGTGTGACTCGACCCTTGGAGGCGAGAGTGACAGTTGGATCTCTTGGTAGTTACGTCGAGGCCTTACGACGTCATCCATGGCATGAATGCATCTTTCATGTCAGGATTGACTCTATTAGGCAATGGGCGTGGTTCATCCAGGGGATGAGACCGAGTTTCTCTTTTCGGCAAAGGAGAAATTTTAGCATCTCTTTCAGATCATTGGCAAAGAAGGTGCAGGTCATCCAGGAGCGGATAAAGACTGCACAGTGCAGTAAGAAACAGGAAACTGGCACCAGTCTTAGAGACTCGGGCATGTTAAATGTTTCAAGAAGTGGAAGCTTTAAGGAGATATGATTCTGCGAAGCAGCAGACGTGGAGGCAGAGCTAGGAGAGTAGCATGTAGTGGTGTACGTTTTAACATGCTACAACCAACTGCCTTAGTTGTCCCCGCCAGGATCAGGGAGCTGGAGGGCAGGGGAAGAGAGTAGCTGCGTGCGGTCAGGGAGAGTGACCCGATGGCTCTAAGAATGATTCTAGGGACAGTCTGTGTCCACTACTAGCTTCCGTAGTAACAAAAGTTGATACGAATCATTCCTTATTTCCACGAATCTTGTCCAAGACCTAGAGTTTCCAGTAATTCGTAGACTTGACCCTCACGTCTGGAGATACCTTGGGAGAAGACTCGATAATCACACTTACGCCGATAGTGTGGTCAGACCCTCGAGGTGAGAGTTTCGGTTGGAATCTCTTGGTGGCAACGTCGAGGCCTTACGACGTTGGTTTGAGTATGGACTGGGCAATCACAGTTCATACACAAATTGATGGTATTAGGAAAAAGGTTGTGTTTTAACTACGACGCCGGGATGGGTTTTCCTTGGTCGGCGAAAAGGAAACCCCAGGAAGCACAGGATAAACTCATGCACAGGAGGGTGCGACCGATCACTCTTGAGTTGGTCAACCTTACCCTCATGGCAGCAGTCTTTTTGAGTTCTAGTTCTAACAGGAATTGGAGACATCTAGAGTTCAAGGATGACGATCACGTCCTTATACGGGTCTCAACTCGACGAGGTTTACGAAGATGTGTCCAAGGCGGAAAGTTATCTCCGAGGTTCAGCGGACCTTCATAGGTCCTCATCAGGGTAGGCGAGGTGGTTTACCGCTTAACCCACCCACCTCAGTTACACTAGGTGCACGATGACTTCCAGGTATCTCAACTGAGGAGATACAAGCTCGACCCTTCACTTTTCATCGACCATGAGGAGTTGGACTTTGGCGATGGGGTGTCCTTCACGGAGGTTCTAGTGGGGATCGAGGATCGACAGGAGCGGATCCTATGAGGATGGTCGATTCCTCGGGTGTGCTTTCACAGGCAGTATGGGAACCTCCAGGTGAGTACATGGGAGCGGAAGGCTCAGATGCGTACTCGGTACCGCTTTTCTATCCCTAGTGTGTGTTAAAGATTTACGAGGATGTAAACCCCTGATGTGGGAGTAATGTAAAGACCCAGAATTTTCAAGGAAAATTTTTTCTTAATTTTCTTTGGAATTTTACAAGAATGCAGTTTCTGACGGCGCCTAATTCCAAGGCCCAGTGTGCCCGGAATCATTTTCCAAAGTTTGGCTCGGGTACGTTCAGTGAACGGACGAGTGGGTTTTTCTAACTTTTGAACCGGTGCTCGGAATCGAATTATGAGGGCACCGATGGAATCTCAGTGCCGGTTTTTTCTTAGAAACGCCTTTTTCGGAGTTGCATTTTCTCGGGTGTGGTTTTTAATTTTTGGGGTTAAGTTAAGAAATAAAATAAAAGTGGTGCGACACTTTATTTTATTTTACTTAAAGCTGGATTAACCTAAGTTAAGCAGATTAGATGGGACCCACAATATCCTACCCACTTGGTAGGATATTTTGTGAGGTGGGACCCACATGAGCCCCACCGTTTCTTTCCTTCTAAGTAACACACCCACACCCCCCTTTTTAATGAAGTCAAACCTTACGTTTTTCTGGTTAAGAAACGCCTCATTAAATTGGGTGGTTAAATCGTTACAGTTAATTCATTGAATTAATTGTTCATTTCATTTCTTTTGAAATTCAAACGTGTCATGTGCGTTATTAAAATAAGATAACTCTTATTTTATTTCTGTTGTAACTTGTGGCGTGGAGAGGATTTGAAGGAAAGCGTTCTTCTTCGACAAAGAACGCACCGATCTCCGACGAAGAATTCCAAACCCTCGGAGATCGACGACGCGACGCCATGTACCGCGACGTCAACGACGCTTCTTCCGCGACGCCCCTTCCGCGATGTGACGACCCTCTTCTTCCGCGACGGTTAATTTCGCGACGAACTCACGTTCGACGACAACGTTGAGGTAGGGAATTATTTTGTGAATGTTAATGAACCCCATGTTACTTCCTTCTAAATCAAAGAACGCGGATCAACTAAACATCAAGTTGATCCGCAAAGAATATGTTGCGGGTTGGGAATTCTTGTTTGCGGGAAAACTGTAGGGGTTTATTTCTTCTTGTTCGTGAAACATCCTTTGGCGTTCCTCATCTTATATTTTTTTGGGCCACTTGTTATCATCTTAACAGAAGGAGGTTGGACCGCACGAACACGGCCGACCCTCCTCCCCCTTTGCTGTTGTGTTGTTGCGGTTCGGAAGATGGTGGCACTGGGCGACGGCACCGCACGGGAACCTGGAGTGATGCGGCAAGGATGTGCGGCGCCGTCGCGCGGCGCCGTCAAGGCCGAACAAAAGTGTGGTCGTAGTCGGGCCGTGAAGGAGAACAGAAGTCTCCACAGTTGTTTCTTTTGACGTGTGGATCGACAGGCATTGACGGAACGGTCCGCAGAGAGAATTTGATGATTCCGCAGTGAAGAACGGGACCCGGGACGAGTATCGGCGCAGACGGAATTGAAAACGGACCACTGGAGCAACTCCGGGGGCCCGCGGACACCACCGGCGGCGCGGGTCGCCGGCACGGCGGTGCCGGCGGCCGGAGGTGGCGGCCGGCACCGGCCGGCCGCCTGGAGGCGGCGGCGAGCTAGTGGATCCCGTGGCCGCGCGGGATCCAGGGTGGGGGACGCGGCGCGCGCCGCATCTGCGGAGCACCGGCTCGCTTGCCGAGCCAGCGAGCCACCCGGCCCAGCTTGGGCGGACCGGGCCGCGCCCTGCCGGGCCGGACCCGGACCCTGGTTGGGTCGACCCAGGGGGGGTTGGGCCGTGTCGGTCCGGGCCGAGACCCCCCATTTTCGGATCACTTCCGGTCCTTTGCCCATATCTTAGGCTACGGACCTCTGATCGACGCACCGTCAGTTGTGTAACGATCCTTGGATCGAGATGGTCGATTTGGTATATTACACTCAAGGTTTCGGAGAACTTTGGGTTCGGCCGGGTTGGTTTGGATACGAAACCAACCGGGCCCTCGGAGCGGAAACGCCTATATCTTGAGCTTCGGACGTCCGATTGATGTGCCGTTGACTTCATTGAATTTCTCTTGATGAGACAGAACTTTTGGCTTACTCCTCTTGAGGTTTGGATGTCATCGGAGTGCGGTCGGGTTGGTTCGCTCACGAAACCAACCAGGCCCCTAAAACGAAAAAGCCAATAACTCACAGACCGGGCGTCCGATTGACGCGCCGTCTGTCTCGTTGAATTCCTCTTGAGGAAATGGAAATTTTGGCATACTTCTCTTGAGTTTTGGATGCAGTTGGATAGTGTCCAGGTTGGATTTTACCCAAAATCCAACCGGGCCCCTGGAACGGAAAAGCTGATATCTTTCAGAACGGACGTCCGTTTGACGAACCGTCAGCGGCGTTGCTGATCACGTTGAGAAACGGTCCCTATGAGTATACCCTATGAGAGTTCGGGGTACAGTTGAGATATGTCCGGGTTGGTTCGCACACGAAACCAACCGAGCCCCTGGGACTAAAAGGCTAATAACTCACAGACCGGGCGTCCGATTGAC
Organism: Viscum album; assembly: GCA_963277665.1. Taxonomy (NCBI): domain Eukaryota; kingdom Viridiplantae; phylum Streptophyta; class Magnoliopsida; order Santalales; family Viscaceae; genus Viscum; species Viscum album. The sequence continues at coordinate 1,303,260,965 of OY728161.1, forward strand.
GCGCCGTCTGTTGCGTTGAGACCCCTTTGATGAGGCGGTCCTTTGAGATACTTCTTCGTGGGACTTTGAGATACTTGGAGTATCGACCTATAAATCGTGGAGCGAACCCTCCCGGAGACGAGCGTGCGGAGTACGGAGACCATGTAGCCGGCTGAGACCTGACGACTGCTTGACCGATCGTCTCGGTGTGTTTCGGATAGCCCAGTGGGGAGCGCTTGGTTGTAGCGGCAGACCCACGGCGGAGGAGCACTTGTTTGTAGCGGCAGACCTGCGGTACTCAACAGAAGGAGTACCTCTGGAGTCTATGAGGGGGAGCGCTTGGTTGTAGCGGCAGACCCATGGTGGGAAGCGCATGGTTGTAGCAGCAGGTCCACAGTACTCGACAGGAGGAGTACCTCAGCAGTCTTAGGTTAGTGAGCAGTACCTTGGAGTCGTGATAGGACCACTGTACACTCCAGAGACGGGGCTCTTCAGCAGTTACGGTTTCGATAATGAAAATCCTGGTTTGAGCTGAGTCTATGACCTTTGTGTTTACCTCATGATTGAGATGGTTCACTTGATAACTTAGGTATATGTATGGGCATATACCTGGGTAGTGGTTATCCATTGATTTCATAATCTTTGTGTTTCCTCATGATTGAGATGGGTTACTTGATAACTTAGGTATATGTATGGGCATATACCTAAGTAGAGGTTATCTGTTGAGATATTATTTGTGGTTATCCTTGTTGGTTTTGGTGATACCTTGAGGGTCTCAGGGTCCCTACTGAGTATCGTTATATGCACCCCTACACGGGTTATGCCCGCACCTCGTTGTGTTGGTTGCAGATGACGGGCAGTGCTGACGGAGGCCGAGTGTTCGAGGATTGGACGGTACCCGGAGGTGGACCACCCGACAAGTCAGTATTTGGAGGTGGACTTCACGGCGAGACGACACACGGAGGAGGTTGACGAGTGAGAGCACTGAGGAGCTGCACTATCTGTACCTACCCTTCATGTAGGATCTGTGGTGGACGATCCAGGAGTTGTGGTATCTGTACCTACCCTTCAGGTAGGATCCGTGGTGGACGATCCAGGAGCTGTGCTATCTGTACCTACCCTTCAGGTAGGATCCGAGGAGGACGACCCAGGAGCCGCTTCCGTTCTTCCAACTGTTGTCTTTTTCTATTGTACTTTTGTTTAGTTGTAGTTGTACTTTCAATTGGGTATGTATTTTGGCCCATCTACTTTTCAGCACATTCTTTTGTACTTAGTGTTTTACTTCCGGTTGTACTCTGTGGTGTTTTGTTTACTTTTATAAAGGCAATGCCTTCCCAGTTATTGGGATTTACGCCTTTGGTGCTAGTCGCCAGCCCCTGGCCTAAGGAAGGCGGGCTTGGGGTAGTCATGGCATGGGCCCCGAGGACGGGTCGTGACAACCACCTCTCCTACTCTGCTGAGGATCTGGAAAGGTACGATGAACCTCAGAGATAGCTTGTCACCCTGACCAAATCTTTGTAATCCTCATCAGGGTGAGACCCATAGGAAGACATGGTCTCCATCCTTAAACTCCAAGGGCCTCCGTCTCCTGTTGGAATAAGACTTATATCGGATCTGTGTAGTCTATATCCTCTCCTGAATGATCTGCACCTTCTCAGTGGTAGCCCGTACCAACTCTGGACCCATAAGTGTTGACCCCCTGGGTCTGTCCAACATAGAGGTAATCTGAACGGTCACCCATAAAAGGCCTCAAATGGTGTCATGCTGATGGTGTAGTGATGACTATTGTTGTATGTGAACTCCACCAGGGGAAGGTGGTCCTCCTAACTACGGCCAAAATCAAGGACGCAAGCACAAAGCATGTCCTTAAGCGTCTGTATGGTCTGCTCCGTCTGACCATCTGTCTGAGGATGAAAGTCGATGCTCAAGTATAGTTGAGTACCAAATGCCTCCTTTAATCCCTTCCATAACTGGGATATAAAATGAGCATCGCGATCTGAGACGATCTTCGATGAAACCCCATGAATTCATACAATCTCTTGTACGTAGAGACATCTCAATCCATCTATTGATCCCTTCTCTTAGATGGGTAGGAATTGGGATGACTTGGTGAGTCAGTCAATGATCACCTAGATGGAAATGTAGCTCCTAGACGTAAATGGTAGCCCTATCATGAAGTCCATAGAGATGTCATCCCACTTCCACTCTGGAACCTCAAGTGGCTGAGTCAAGCCTACTCGAACCTGGTGATCGGCCTTCACTTGCTGACAAGTAAGGCATCATGAAACAAACTCCGCCACTGCTTTCTTCATCCTCGGCCACCATTACTGATGCCAGAAGTCTTCGTAAATCTTCGCCACACCAGGATGTACCGCCAAATAGGACGTGTGGAACTCCCTCAAAACCTCCTCTCGTAGAGTCACTGATACCATGGTGTGTCCACTGAAAAGGATGACATGATCCCCACCTTCAGAAAATCCTTCAAGAGCCCGTCCTGAGGATATCTGAGCACATCAGGCCTTGCAGTCAACATCCCCAAGTTGTGCCTCCCATACTCGTTGAAGGAGTGGGGGAGTAACAATCATAGACTGGAGGTATGCTGCTCCATCTCTATCCACGAAGGATTAATGCAACGCGGATAGCTTCTCTATTGCCTCACTCAGCATCTGTAACCCAAACATCCTACTGAGTGCATCTTCCACCATGTTCTCCTTCATAGTAGTATAGACTATCACAAAGTCATAGTCCTAGAGAAACTCCAGCCATCGCCATTGTCTCAGATTCAGGTCCTTTTATGAGAATATATACTTGAGACTCTTGTGATCATAGTAGACAGTAAACCATTCTCCCATCAAGTAGTGTCGCCACATCTTCAATGCAAATACCACTACTGCTAACTCCGAGTCATGGGTAGCATAGTTCTTCTCATGTTGCCTCAGCTACCATGAGCCGTAGGCGATCACCGCTTTCTCCGTCATCAGGAAACATCCCAGTTCGGTCCTTGATGTGTTGTAGTAGACTACATACTCAACACCCTCTTCTAGTAGCCTCAAGATGGGGGCACTCGTCAGTCTCCACCTCAGCTCCTAGAAAATATGATGGCAGTAGACAAGGGTGTTGCTACTCTGAAAAATTTAGGTATGAATCTTCGGTAATACCCATCCAATCCCAAGAAAGTCCACACCTCAGTCACACTCCTGGGTGGCTCCCAAGCAAGAACTGCTTCTATCTTCACTGGATCCACTGCAACTCTAGAAACTGAGATAACATGTCCCAGAAAGTGGACCTACCATATCCAAAATTGGCACTTAGAGAGATTTCCATAAATTTGGTGCTCTTGGAGTGTATCTAGATTTATTTGTAGATGTGTAGCATGCTCCTCCTATGATACCGAGTATATCAAGATGTCATTAATGAAAACCACCATGAAGTGATCGAGGTAAGGCTAGAAGATCCCGTTCATGAGCCCCCTGAACACTATCGGAGCGTTGGTCATGCCGAAAGGCATCCCCAAGAACTCATAGTGGCCATACCGGAATTTGAAGGTTGTATTTGATACATCCTCATCATGTACCCTGAGTTGATGATATCCTGGTCTGAGGTCTATCTTTGAAAACCACTGAGCTCCCTTTAGCTGATCAAAGAGATCATCAATCCTCATGAGTGGATACTTGTTCTTCATGGTCACCTAGTTCAGGCACTGATATTCCATGAAAAGCCTAAAAATCTCATATCCCTTATTGGAGAACAAAATCGGGGCTTCCCATGGAGAAACATTGGGCCTTATGAACCCCTTAACCTACAAGTCCTCCAATTGTACCCTCAACTCAAGAAGCTCTGCGGGGGCCATCTGATATGCTGGTGTAGATATCAGTGTCATCCCGGGGTACAGGTCGATGTATAATTCTACCTATCTACGAGGAGGTAATCTGAGAACATCATCAGGAAATACATCAGTATACAGGCCCACCACTACAAGATAACTTGGACTCCTCTCATCAACTGCTCTAAGGGTAAGGCTAGCCAAATGATGAGTGATTGGCTGCACCTTCCTCCGAGAAAGTCTATCCTGATTTGCAAAGGTTCCCTTCTTGATGGTGAAGGAAAACTTGGTCCCATCCTTGTAGTCAAATCTCACTTTTCACCTAAAATAGTCAATCTAAGCATGGACCGTGGATAACCAGTCCATATCCAAGATGACATAGTAAGGACCCGACGCTACTACTAGGAGATCCTAGACAAAACTCTTGCCTCCTAGAGTAATCTCACACTACCGGAACTAGTGTGTAATCATTGAATCATCTCCTGTAGGATTCTCTAATCATAAGGATTGATCCAATGACACAACTGGAATCTTTGTGCTCCGAATGAGAGTCATGGAAATAAGAGTGACTGGAACATGCGTCTATAAAAACTGCAGCTGGGGTAGAGTAGACACAGATTGTACCTCGAATCATCTCTGGAGAACTGTGGTCATAAGTTTCAGATACCTGAAGGTGAGATCATCCATGTCCACCTACTCCATGTAGTTGGGGTGGACCGCCTAGAGGTGGTGGTGGTAGAACCTCAAACCATCTCCCACTGTCTGATGCATGACTTGCACCTCTTCCACATCCACCGCCCTGAGGACCTCCTTGCTCAAATCTCTACCTCTGCCTCAGTAGTTCCTCGACTGTCTTATGATCATCAGTATGGAAGGTTGGGTAGTCTCAAGCCATGTGACCCTGCTCACCACACAAGTAGCATAGTCTGCTCCTCTGCTGACCTCCTCTATCCCATAATCTCTGCACCTCCGACCCTGTATCCTGGGGTCATCCACCGGAAGGTCTAGCCCACTTGGGCCCCTGCGCCATCTGCCTACTGCCTGCTGCAGATGACTCGGCCATGTTTCATCTGGTGGTGGCTCTCATTGTCGGTGCCTACTCAGCTAGGAAGCTCTCCACTAGAAGTGCTCACTCTATCACTCCATCCTACGTTGATATGTTGAGTGATATCATCGATGCTCTGATCTCCCATTGGAGACCCTGATCAAAGGTCTATACCCTAAATAAAGAGTCTCATACCATGTCGGTAGAATTTCGGGAGAGGTTAGTGAATCTCACCGAGTATTGGGCTACTGTCAGGTTGCCCTGTTATAAGTACAGGATCTCCTTAATACACACAGAGCATAGAGTCACTTGAACAAACTCTACCCTAAAGAGGATATCAAAGTATAACTAGGTGAGGGTAGCCTCATCGTGCATCTGGAGCATCAGGCTCCACCATCTCCCTGTCGTTCCCTAGAAGAGACTAGAAACTAGGATCACCATCTGGTCTGTTGGTGTCCCAAATAGGCGGAAAACTCTAGCCACAGCCTCCAGCCAATCCTCAACTGCCTGTGGATCCGTCTTACCTCGAAACCTCAGAGGCCTCTGTCGCTGGAACTTGTGAAGCGCGCTAAGTCAACATGCACCATCTACTAGTGGGGCTGGTGGCAACTGCTGCCCTACGGGTAGTGGTGATGCTGGTACACCACCCAAAGGTACCATCGTTATAAGAGGTCCCTACACCAAAGCCCCGTTGCTCGGTGAGCCATCATCGTAAACTCTCTTTAGAATCATGGTTGGTTGTCTATGCAGCGGCATCCTATAAAGAAAAATATGATCCACGGTCAATAATTTATACCTGGTGAGCTCACTCAAAATATATCAAAAGAAAAACTTTTCAAAGACAAACGCAATCAGTGTTTTCATGTATCGAGTTGGAAATCAGAACTTAGGGTCCTGGTGTATGGATACGTCAGCCGTCGCACCAACACTGGACTCCCTGAATTGAAAATTATACTCAAAACACTTAACACTATTTCCCCATTGAGAAGATCATAGTCTTACTTCTTTAGTAGAACCAACTCCTTTGATACCACTTTGTCACGACCCATCCCCCTGGGCCCGTTCTGTGACTACCCCAAGCCCGCCTTCCATAGGCCAAGGGTTGGTGACTAGCACCGTAAAGGCATATCCATAAAACGACAAGCCATTGCATTTAAACCTATACACACACAGAGACTAAAAACACAACAAAAGTAAACCACATAGTAAAATTGCTGAAGTAAAAGTGTAAACTGAAAGTAAAGGGGGCAGTATACAAGCCCAACTGAAAGCAATACAGTAAAAAGGAAAAACAACTCCTAAGGACGTCCGCCAAGGATCCTATTTGAAGGGTAGGTATAGCTTGTCACTGCGGCTCTCCACATCAACCAGTCACCTTCATGCACTGTCTAGTCCTAACATCCTAACCTCGGTCAAAGATGTCTGTCGTCTGTACAAAACACAACAAGGTGCGGGGGAAGCTCATGCAAGGGTGAGTATAACAATACCCAGTAGGGACCTTGAGACCCCCAAAGGTCACCCAGAATTCCAAAAAGGAAAACCCACAAAGCATGATCCCAATCACAAAGCACAAGTAAATACTTATCTCAAACCATGTGTATAACTTAAAGAACAGGAATAATTATGATTAGTCGTAAAGCTAATACATATTATTCCATTTAGAAGTTCCACTAATGAACCACAAAGAAGTTTCTATGTCACAGATCTACATAGGGTCGTAAGTCACTAATCCACAGAGGATCGTAAGTCGTAGATCCACAAAGGGTCATAAGTCATTGATCCACGACAAACCGCTCTAAGGATGGTCCTATTTAGACCGTGCTACTTCTAATCCACATAGGGTTTTAAGTCACTAATCCACATAGGGTCGTAAGTTTTCGATCCACACAGGGTCGTAAGTCATCAATCCACATAGGGTCGTAAGTCACTGATCCATGATGGGATGCTCTAATTTTGGTCCTTGTCGGGTTGTGCTACTGCTGATCCACACAGCTTTGTTCTAATGCTGATCCACAAAGGGTCGTATGTCACTTGACATCCAGCCACAAGATTCCTGCACCTAGTGCACTTGAGTTTCTGAGAAACTGCTCCTCAAGATATTTATCATACCTCAACCACCACTAAGTCCCATGAAAAAGTAACCCAATGAACCACCATGTAAAAAGGGTTCCAACGCAATAGATGGCGCGTCAATCGGACGCTCGATCTGTAAGTTATAGGCATTTTAGTGCCAAGGGCACGGTTGGATTCGAGTCTGATCCAACACGACCATATTCCAAATTTCTATGAAAACCAAGTGGAGTATCTCAAAAGGACCACCTCATCCTAAGGGTTCCAACTCTGTAGACGGTTTGTCAAACAGACATCTGGTTTAGAAGACAAGCCCATGTAAGTGAAACTGGGCTAAAAAGGGTTCGGGTCGAGTCCGACCCGGTTGAACCACACAGACCCGGTATGCTGGGCCTGGCCTGAACCGGCTGAGCTTAGCCCGGTCCGATTGGGCCCGGTCTGACCTACTAGGCCACGTACTCGGCCTGCTTGGCCGCTAGACCAACCCGTCCCGATGGATGGACGCGGCCCGCCAGCTGGGTGTGGGGGTCGGCTCCCCTCCTGAAGGAACTAAGTCTGTTCGATTTTCCCCCATCAACGGTGCCAGTTGGCACCATTCCACCTGACCAGTCTTAATGGACCGGTCAACAGAGAGACTCGCGGGTCGCAGGTCCACCCTCCTTCGTGGCTCAGAGTTGCGGCCCTCATCCACGGTGTGTCGCACGCCGTCAATGCAGACAGCATAGGTCAGCCGCCCCCTGTCCTCTGTGGCGCCTTCGAGCACTGCCACCTCCTTGTGGCCGGTGAGAGTAGGACGCCTCCTCCTCTGGTCATTGGCGCCGTCACACCAGTGGACCTTCCGTGGGTCTCCGGTGAAGATCCAGAGGTCCATTTTCTCTTATGACAATGCCTACGGGCCTCTCGGGATGCTTCCATCACTGCGTGGATCTCGGTTTTGTCTTTCCGCCATAATTCTTGGTTGCCCATGAAGAACGCATCAAAGAAAAAATTAGTGAAGGGTCTGGGCCTTGTTCGGTTCGGCCTGCACCCTCCGTGTTAGAATTATACCAAGGGGAAAGTTCAAGCATCATCAGGATAAGGTGAATTCATAAAACTCTTAGAACAGAAACAAACCCCTACCTGGAATTCATTGGAAGGCATTGCAGATGAGGGAAGGAGAACCCGCATTTGAAGGGGTGTTTATCAGCATTCATTCATCCTCGATCTCTGTTGGAGTAGGTTTCTGCCAGCGTTTCGTTAGAGGTTTCTTCGTGGGTATCCAAAACCCACACCAAATCCTTTTTTAAATAAGACAATAATCTCCCACATTGTGTTTAATATTATGATTCATTAATTAACCATAATTAATGAGTCAATTAAACACACAAGTGTTGTCATTACAAAACCAAAGAAACGAGAGATTCAAGACATTAAAGTCTCTTATTTAATGTCTGACTCTACACTACGGTCCCACCACCATCGCTCAATGTTTGAAAAAAATAAAATAAAATAAACTTTAGTTATTTTATTATTTTATTTCAAAAGATCTGAAATTTAACTTTTTTGTCCAATTTTTTCTGAACAAAGTTAAGTTTCCCTTAAGCGAATATCAGTGCTGTGAATTCAGTGGTGCTCTTGGATTTTCAATCTAAGCACTGGTTCAAAAGATAGAAATCATCGCTCACACGTTTACTGAACGTACCTTAAAAAAAGTTCAAAATTCCATTTTGGGCTCTCCGAGCCTCGAAATCATGTTCCATCAATTTTCGCAAATTCATAATAATCCCAAAAATTTAGAAAAAAAAATATGTGGAAAAATCTGGTTCTTTACATGGGAGGTGATGTAAGTATAAGAAAATAAAATAAATTGAAAATAAAATAAAATAAAATAAAGAGGATTTTTACCTCTTGAATTCTCCTCCTTGAGAACCTCCTTAAGGGGATTGGTTTTGGTCTTTTGTTGAGACCAAAAGATCTTGTACATGGGGGATGGTATTTGGAATATTATTGGGTATAAATTGGATAAGTTTCAAATCTTGGAAGGTGTGATGAGATGAGGTGGTGAGGGGTGGTATTTATAGTGGATGAGAGGGGTGTTTTTTGATTATTTTATTCATTTGTTTATTATTTTGGCTCATGACTATGAATAGTTTGAGAATTATTACCAAATATATTAAAATAATGAAGGATAGTTTGATATTATGGGATTAAATCATCTATACATCATTTATAACTTAATAATTCATGTTTTTGTTAAATACTATAAATTACTGAATTTTAATATTCACCAAAAATTCAATTATTTTTGAAAAATCTCAGAAATTCACCATAACCATTTTTTGATGTGTAGAATTAAAAAATGGACTGCATTTTATGAAGATAATTTTTTAAATATGATAAATTTTATTTTTAAATAAAATTATCATTTATTTGAAAATACCAATTTTAAAACTAAAACTGATTTTATAACACTTTGAAAAATTAATTATGGTCTCATAAAATTATATTATAATCATAATTCAGAAAATTATTAATTTTTGAATCTATATTATGAAAATAAATTTCTTTTAAATCATTATATTAATTATAAAATTGTAAATATTTATGACTTACAAAAATAAAAACACTTAATTTATTATTTTTAAAACATTTAGTTACTTATATCAAGATATAAATATATCATATTTTTTTCATAAGATAACCAAATTTTTTTATACTTTCATAGGTTAAGTTTCTATTATATTGGTCATATAACTATTCCTGATGGTCACATTACTATTCCAAAGTTCAAGTTACTATTCCATTGGTATAGGTTCCTCAACCTCTTGAAATACCTCTTATTTCATTCATTCTTCATTTATAAAGTTTGAATTGTATTATTTAAGTGATTTTATATGATTCATACTATATGAAATAACCATAAGAATGGAAATTTCATTGATAGAATTCTAGGTCATTACATGATATGTTTAGAAGGATAGAACATGTGAAATAATTTTTAAAAGATATTGAAGATTTGTTATGGATTAAATAGTTTCTCATAGAGTGGGAAAATATCCATTTGATACAAAGAACATGAGCATTATTAGTTATTGTTTTTTCTTAATTCTATAAATCTATAAACCTAAAAAGATCTTTAGTATGTAATATTTGCAATAATCATTATTTATTTTGTAATTAAGGATGGTTATATATAAGCTTTTACAGTTGGTATCAAAGTGAGTATGTAAAGAACGTGTTTATGGCATCGAATTTCAGTGTGTAGGTCTGGGGCATCACAGTTGGTATTAGAGTAGGGTTTAGATGACTTTAGATATTAGGATGCTTTATAGGATAATTTAAGGGTTTATAAGTTAGGGTTGATCATAGTTTCAAAGGTATACATAAGCCTTCAGGATAGTATATGATTTAATGTTAAGGTAATAATAAACAATTTATTTGAGGATTGGGATAAGATAAATTTAGTGAAAACCCTAGATATAATTCTAAGTGATAATTATATATGTAGGATAACATCACAGAGTTTTGGTAAAGTATAGATTGTGTGGTTATCCTGGTAATTTCATCCCAGTTTGGATATTACAAGTGGGTGTAGGATCTGGAACAGATGTACCTAGGGGTAATAACGCCAAAAATGAAAGACTAGGTATTAACTCGATTATCACCTGGTACATGAAAAAGAGGCATAACTGCACATCCAGTTTGAAACTCTTGAGGGATATTCTTTGGTTAGTCATATTCTATTTATGAACCATTATAATGAATTTAAATATATTTATTTTAGATAACCTAATATGAAAGTCACCATGGATAACATATATTGAAATGTAGAGATTCACAAGTTAAGGTACATATTAATTGATATGTGATTTATTGGGTAAGTGATAATTTAGATTCTGAGAGCATAGATTTCATTGATTTTGGGGTTTAGAATATTTTAAGAAAGTTCATCGTAACTTGGGATCACTATTTTGAGGAATGGGTTAAGAAGCATGAGAAAACCCAACTCAATGTAAAAAAGGTTTAACCTAGAATGATATAGGTTGAACTATGGATGATATATATTGAGATATGGGTGATATAGTTTGAAATAAAGGTTCTATAGTCTAAAAAGGATGATAAACATCATATACTCTAAGATAAAGGAAACAAAAGAAATCACATGCTATACATACTACTGGGAGTTGTTCATGAAACTGAAGGGAATAAGTTACACTTATCCTCTACTCAAAATAGTTTTATATTCCTTATTGGATTCTTACACTAGCCACCCTAGTGTATCCATGAAGTTTTGATGATTTTATTATCGAAGGAAACTTATTGTAACAAGATTATTATATCCCAAGTTGATGTTTAGGGATATATAAATCTTTTTTTTCATCCATTAGATGGAATTGATGTGATTTTGGTAATAGATTAACCATTTCAACATAGACTCCCTATCCACTTAATCATGGTCTGATCACCCACAACATCTTCATTGTTGAAAAATGGATGAGAGTGGAGACAACAACCATCAGACACTATAGAGAGATATTAACGTCACTACAATGGTATAAGACAACAATGAATCATATTCATCATCATCCATCAATGCATTGTCACTGCATACAATCCCTGATATAGCCATAGGAGTTAAAGGCACCATGTTAATGGTGGAAGTAGAATAAAAACCCCATCCACCGTCACTAGTGTAATAGGAAATTTCTATGAGGAGTAAAAGGGGGAGGAATCCCTATGACCCCAAGGCTAGAGCGGTTCTAGAATCAGGTTCAATTCCTCAAAGCGTGTGATCCCATGTAGCATGTGAGAAAAATGATTTGGGTCTTGGGAGGCCCTGTTTGGGTGTATAAAGTGCCACTTGGAATGTACATAGAAGGGCATCCATCCCCTACCAACCTTCATCCAGTAGGTATTTATGTTTTATATAGTATATGGACTAGTGAAACATGTCATAAAAGAGATGGTTGGTTACCTGTTGAGGTTGTTGATGCAGGCAATGGAAATTTTTAAAAGGTAATAGGTTGTAGTGGTGGAGGTGGCCACTCTGGAAAGGGTTAGAAGGTGTATAAATGTGAATCTTAATGAGCCTCATAAGGAAGAGGATCATTCTTCACTAACTTCACAGTTCGAACTCAACCACCTGATGGCACCGCCAAGATAATGAGGTGTGGGGATGAGAGATGGATGTGTGCGGTATGTCCATTTACATGTATTTTTATGCATAATAATTACCAAAATAGGGAATCATTTTTATACCAACCTTTGATGATCTATCACTACAAGTCTTACTATAAACTCTGGGAGAAATAAAATATTTCTTAACACCCAAAAATAAAGGTTTTTTTCTCAAATGGTTGGAAAGAAAATAAATATGGAGATAAGACTATATGTGGGTTTCCTAGTCTTCCCTATGTTATTAATGTTGATACCCCAAGCTATTTCTACCTTATGGATTCCCTTAGATATTTTTTGGATAAAGTTAAAATTATGATGAAACAATTTATTTAAGGGGGAAGAAAATAACTCCCCCAAATTTTAATATATAACTTCCTTTAAATGATCTAAATGTGTGCAATAGCTTGTTTCACACACAATACCAAACTTAAATGAAACCACGATATATTTAGATAAAATATAAATATTTAAGTGTGATCATTAAAATAAATTCATTGAATTAAAAGGAATGAATAGGAGTAACCACTTTATGAAATATATGTATAAATAAAATAAATTCCACTTTTAATAATAATTAAATTCAATTAGTTTATATAAAACTACTAATAAGATCATTTTTTTTAAATTATTTTTCTAAAATTTACCTTTTTATGTAATATGCATTTCTATTTCAAGAAACGTATGATTAATGATGATAAATTATGTTTGATATTAAAAAATTATTACCACCAACTTATTTGGTAAATGATATGAAATAATAATAATAACAATTAATGTTTAAAAATGTCATTTTTCAATAAATACAGAAATCTTCATATTTTATGATTTTATTCAAAATTTAAATTTATAAATTTTAGAATTTAAATTTTAAAAAATTAAAAAAAAAAATTGGATTAATAATAAAAATATTTAACTTAACATAAATTTTTGATATTTTCCCGAAATAATTGGTTTTTAAGTGAATAGTGAAAAGGTATTGATTTTGCTAAAAACTATCACTCTTATGAAATTATCATAATACAAGAATGAATTAAATGTTTTTGAAAAATATTTCTATAAAAGATATATTTTTATAATTAAAATAAATTATTTAAAATTACTATGTTTTTTAATAAAATTCATGCATATCGTTTTGGAAACATATGTAATATTTTATTCTAAAAACTATTTTTATTCACTTATATAAAAAATTGCTTTACATCACATGTAGAAATTAAATCTATCAAAATGAATTTCATATTTTATATAAAAATGATCATATTATGTAATAAGTTCAATTTCATTTTTTGGGATAAAATTATGATTACTATGATTTAAATTAATGACCATGATAGTGGTAAAATTGTTATTTTCAAAGAATTATTTTATTAATATCATGTGATTTTTTGTCAAATCAATTAAATTGATATAATTTAAATGATTAATATATTATGATTTTTAATCCTATATATAATTTCATTGAAACACATTCAATTGATAATCAATACTAAATAAAATTAAGACCACATTATGGTTAAAAGTCATTTTTCTTCAAAAAAATGTTTTTTATATTTTATATAATTTAATTTAAAAGTTTATTTTATCATATTTATAAATTTAATTATACAAAACTAATATTAAATTTAGGTTTAAAACATCAAAATTTGGCAATACGAGTTACCTTTTATTTTTAATTAAAATGTAATTACCTAGTTAAAAACTAGTTACCAAATTAAAAAAAAATAAAAATATTAAAATGTAAAAACCTATGGAAAAAGACTTGAAACATGTTTGAAAAGTATTGGTTGAGAATTTATCAACACAATACCACCTTTCACTCCATTATTAAAAAAATTTGGATCCATTGACCAAGGAATAGCATAATGATATCATGGAAGTGAAAAGGGTATTCCCAAAAGTGCTCTTTTCTTCACTTAAAAAAGGGGATCACTTCCACCCCTCCATGTTTAAACATATCATTTTAATTTCCTTTGAAAATATTCCTGAAATACATATACTATAATTCTATTTATCATCCTTAAGACCATGGTATCTATATGTAATATTAAGGCCTTATTTTTGAAGAAGATCTCTAATAGAAGATCAAGTCTCCAACATAAGTATTACCTTATTCGTAATATTTTCTACTTAATTCCTCTTCCAAATATCTTATATCCATAAAAATATAATTAAATAAGTATAATTATTATACTGAGATGTTATTATATAAATTTAATAACCATTATTTATTCTTCTACATCTGATGAGAAAAACAAAAGTGTCCTTAGTGTATTGTGCGGACTACCGCCTCCACAAAGTGACGTCCTCCATTTTTCATCACAATTATGCATGGATGGTTGAAATGATGTAATGAATGAATAAATATTATATCTATAATATAAATATGATTCTAAAATTTCAAATTATCATATACCTTAATTCCCTCTCATTCTTCAAGAAATGAAAACGTTAATCATGTGTTGTGCAGACTACCACCTCCACGAAGTAACATTTTTCATTTTTCATATTGATTTTAATTATTTATACAAACCACATAAAATACGATTAAAAAAATTAAAAATATATAAATAATATCATTATTATTCTATTATAATTATATTATACACTTCCTTAACCATGACCACTCGTCAAGATATAGTGGGTTCATGTTTGGGTTGGTTTAACCACCTACTTGAATAATGATATAAAACTATGTCATGAATGACTATGATAACTTAAATACTAATTTTATTATAAGTTAATAAGTAAATAAATATTTTATTTGGGTTTTTTAATGGTTATATTAAGTATTTAACTTATGATTAAAATATCATCTTCAATCGCTAAAATCATCGAAATAAGTCGGCATCGATTCAACTTTCACACAAACATAAGAAAATGATATATAATAAATAATTAGAATATGATAATAAATGGTCTATATTAAATTAAATATGAAATAATAGTATCCCTAAGAAGTTATTAATAAACTTAATTTGATTATTTAGGAAGTTAGGTGCATGCGCAGAATGAATGAAGAACAACGTAAGGGTTTTCATCTCAAATTTCTCTCTTTGAGACATATTAGATATTACATACCTAATTTAATTTATGTGGAGAATATACTACCTATTTGAGATATCATATCATGAAATATATTTTAGACATATTATTTTAAGTTCAATTAGAATCCCACTCTTTTGATGAGTTTTGATTAAAATGTTTCTCAAGCTACAAGGATTCTTTGTCTCAAACTTTAATTCCTTGAGACATGTTTATTTTATTCACCATGTTTTCCTTTTAATGGAGTATTCAATACCTATTGATTTATATTTATAATATATATTTTTATTCATGGTAAATAATAATCCAAATCATTTTCTTTTCATCAAATGGATTTTACTCAATTGTTACCCCAGTTGTAAAGCTTTTGGTAACCTAATTTTCATTCATTGAGTTATGATCATCCTCTTGAACTTAAAAGTTAGATACATTATACCAATTGATTGTATTGTGTGGTATTATATTTTTTCTAAAAATTTAAATTTATAATACATAATACACCTTTTTTAAATATTTATTACTTCATAGAGTATATTTTTGTAAGGAATATTGATAACTCAAGTCTCCTTTCCTTGAGTTATATTGTTTCATCATGAAATTATTTCTTCTATGATTGGGTTGCACCCTAATATTTTATTGTATATTAATTTCAATAAAAATTTGGGGGAAAATATATTTTAATAAAAAATAATATTTTGTTACACTTTTTACAATGTGTGTTTTGAACAAAGGTATTTTTCAAGATATTAAAAAGGGGTTTTTTGTTCAATTTCATATGTTTCATATTCCTATACACATTTCTCCAAGATAAAACTTATGTATTTTGAAGGACATGTTATTGAATATTATTTTTAAAAATAATGGTTTTAAAATATTTTTCACTTCACCTTTTGAAAAAAAAATTAGAAGTGACTCATAACATCGACTTTTACATTAATGTTGAAAAGGTTTTCTAAAATATATTTTATGTTTTATTTATATTTCCCTTTTAATTTTCAAAGGATTTTCCCTAATAGGGTTTATGTTTCACTATTTTTACCATAATATATATTTATCTTTAGGGGTAATGAACTCAAGATACCAAACAATCCAATTCCAAATCACTTCTTGGGTGGTATTTTAATAATTCTTTTTCAAGGATGTTTTTCATATATATTAACATCCTTCTATGTTTCATTTATTACACTGGGGTTATGTTATTTTGAAACCATCCACCTTATTTCTCTGGATGGGTTATGATCATGTTATCCCTTTTATTTGAATAGGGAAAAATATTGGTGTTCCGTATATTTTTATTCCAATACTAATGATTATTAGAAAGTTGACTATGTATTTTTTGACCATCCATATTATTTCTATGGATGAGTTATGATCATGTTATTCATTTTATTGAAATGGGGAAAAGTGTTGAAATTCTTAATGATTATTGATTATTAACGTGTTGACCTCCTTATTTTAATGACCACAAAATCATGATTATTATAATATTAATGAGTTTCATGTTTTCTGTAAGTATATTATAATTTGAGATAGATGATGAAATTTTTCCTAAGTATGAGTCACCATTTAGGTTGAGACATCACTAAGGATGAGTCACCATCAAGACTGACACACCGCCAGACAAAGTATCACCATCGTCTTGAGACATCACCATCCTGACCTACCATCAAAGGAGTCATCACCATAAGGATGAATCATCGTAAGCTGAGACACTACCAGTGTCACACCGCTAGTAAAATTCACTGCCAACAGACACTGCTACAGAGAGACACTGTTACAAAGACACACTGTCGGAGTCTTTTCATCATTCCAAGACTCACTGTCACTATTTATCTACTTATCCTTTTTTTTGAATTAATTTCTCTAACATATATATTATTGAATTTAATGCCAATTGTTATTTTAATTATTGTTTCTTAATGGATCGACATACTGAATTAAAGGATGTTTCAGCTCTGAGTATGAGGATGAAAAATATCTAGATGCTCACGTGGATACTCATGCATGCTACTGATAAAAAGAGAATCAGACTCCCTCAAGAATGATATAGAGAGTGATACATAAATGTGATTCACTAAAAGAAGAACACACTAAAATATGTACACGAAACAAGAGTAATAGATCATTTCAAGAACTTACACAACTACACTCGAATGAGAAAGCATAAGAACAATACACATCTAGTGCCTTCTTGTAGTCAATAATTGTCTATGATACTCTATTCTACTGAATTTTTCATGAGAACCTGACTCGAGCTACACTATAAATCAAAATCAAGAATCACGGGAAGCACTACATAACAAACCAAGCATCTCTATTCCTTCATACTTTTAATTTCTCAGTTTGCTTATTTTATTTCACATTACAAGAAGTGTGTGTGTTGCTCTATTTATTTCACAACATGTTGTCTCCTACTATAACTAGAAGATACACAAATTTCTTCTCAACATTTCTTTATATTTATTCGCATGGAAACTGTGTAAGAAGTATTGTGTGACCTATTATATGTTTTACTCCCAAGGATAACAGTGGAAGAGTCCCTTTGTGGTCTAGATTGTTTTATAATATTGTAAAACTCGGTCCAGGTTTTGGATCAAACTATTTATTTATATAAACAGCTTGGTGGTAGGTGATCACCAAGTGGAGAGTACTAAGTCTCAGCTTGAGACTGAATCTCTTTAATTCAAATTTCTACTGCATGTTTTATTTTTTTTATTTTGAATCTATTCTTTAAAGTTGGAAATTTTATTAAATTGTAAAAAAAATTAATACTTTGATAGTTAACCTTAATTAGTGTTTTTATAAGATTTCAATTAAGTAAATTGATTTCAAAGGATTAAGTGATATTGTATATTATTTTATCCAAGACCAAATCAATCTTCTAAGAAATATTTTGAAAGATTGAAATTTATAATGATATGTTTTTTTGGTTAACTAGGTTGATTTTAAATTAATTGGGGGAATCTATTTTAATCCATTTTGAACAAAAAAATTATTGAGTACTCAATTAACGCCCCTATTGAGATACTCACACCAACCAACATTCGGTATCAAAGGTTTTAAACTTTGGTATCAAAGTTTTCAAAAGCTTTTCAACTGTGATTTTTATTCATATTTAAAGATCTTAAATTTCAATTATTTCTAAATTTAGTTATTTAAATAGATTCTAGACAAGAAGTTTTTTCTACCAACGGACCTCCCTTTTTCAATGGTAACAATTATGTTCAATGTAAAATTAAAATGAAAAATGCACATTGAGATTATGGGTTTTGAAATCTGGAATACTATAGAAGATAAATATGTTATCCCTGCTACTTCTAGAAAGGATTGGGATGATGCTACAAAGCTTGTTTATAATAATAATTGTAAAGTAATGAATTCTATTTACTGTGATTTAGGAGATTAATAATTTAATAGAATATATGCCTAATAAATGCATATGAAATTTGGGATACTTTATCTATTTCACATGAGGGGACAACTAATGTTAAGGGGATGAGACTTAACACATATACTATTAAGTATGATAATTTTAAGATGAAGAATGATGAACCTATTTCTGACATTTACCTCAGGTTCAATGAGATTGTGAACACAATGAGATCACTTGGGAATAATGTATCCGATAAGGACTAGATCATGCGATTGATTAGCTATTTACCTGAAATATGGAGATTTGCATCTGTGTCAATTAGAGAGTCTTGTGATTTCTGTAAGCTACCTGAAAAAGTGTTGATTGGTAAACTAATGATGTATGGAGAAGAGTTAAAAGTGAACCAAGAATATAATGAAGAGACAAAGAGAAAATTTGCAGCCTTTAATACTAATACATCTAAACAAAAGGAAAAAAGATAAAGTCCAAGCTGCCAGTTCAAGTGGCAGTGAGTTCCCACTAGATAGTAATGAGATGATGGCTCATCTGGCCAAGAGATTCAAGAAATTTTATAGGAAAAATAAATTTTTTTAAAAACCTAGTTATAAAGAAAAGTATGATTCTATAGGAACCTGGAAGAAAGATTTGAATAAGGATGACAATGAAGTCACCTACTATGAGTGTAAGAGGAAAGGACATGTAAAGGTTGATTATCCAAAGTTGAAGTACAAAAATAGATATGATGAAAAGGAAAGAATGTATAAGAAGGCTATGAAAGCAACGTGGAGTGCATTGGAAGAGAGCTCTAGTGATTTTGACTCTAATTATAAAGAAAAATATGACCAATCCAATATGTGATTTATGAAAGAAATCACTAAGGTACCTACTACATCATTTGTACATATTTTTGATAATTATGAGAATGAACAATCTGCTGATGATGATATGACTAAGGAAGAGATTTTTGAATACTTTAGTATGATGGAAGATACTTTTAATGAGCTTAAAGATATATATAAAGTACTTAAGATACAACAATCTTTATCTACAAACATTAAATCTGATATGTATGTTGAAAAAGAAAACAATGCTCAACTATTGAAAGAGAATACTGAACTTAAACTTTCAAATGAGAAACTAAATAAATACTTGGAAAAAGTCACTAATGGTAGAGAAAATCTCACATGGATTTTAGGAAAGAAAGTTTCACCTAAATATATTACAGGTCTAGGATATCAGCCTGGACAAAGGAGAGTCGTAAAGAGTACTTTTGTACCTAAGTCAAAACCTGAAAGTTCTACTGCTATGTATTTTTCTAGAGGACCTAACAAAGTATTTATTTCGAAAATTCTTTAGTATGTTTATAGGAAACCTATCAAACAAATTTGGTTTCCTAAAGCTTTAATTACTAACATCTCTGGACCCAAGAAAATATGGGTACCAAAGTCATTTCTTGCATAAATTTTGTTTTGTAAGAAAACTATTTGAAGACCTCCTATAAGAGTATATGGTACTTGGACAGCAAATTTTCAAGATATATGAAAAGATATTATTCATGATTCAAGAGCCTTATTAAGGTTGATGGTGGTCATGTCACCTTTGGTGATAATGCTAAATGGAAAAAATTTAGCCTTGGCCAAATTGGTAACAATAATTCTATTTTAATTTCTAAAATATAGTATGTTGATGGTTTGAAATATAACCTTCTTAGTATGTCACAGCTATGCGATGATGGTTTTTATGTTAAATTTGATAATGATGCTTGCAATGTTTATGATTCTAATAATGCTTTAATTTTTACTAGTTTAAGGAATGATAATGTTTATGTTGTTGATTTAAATTCATTAGTTTCTCAAAAAATTTCCT
This sequence comes from Viscum album, assembly GCA_963277665.1. Classification (NCBI taxonomy): domain Eukaryota; kingdom Viridiplantae; phylum Streptophyta; class Magnoliopsida; order Santalales; family Viscaceae; genus Viscum; species Viscum album. The sequence continues at coordinate 1,303,281,320 of OY728161.1, forward strand.
GCTTGAGTGCCTTTCAAAAAAAATATTGGCTTTGGCATAGGATACTAAGCCATTTCGATATTCACCCACTTAAAAATCTTATAAGGAAAGTGTTAGTCAAGGGTCTACCTAAACTAGAGTTCCTAATGATAAAGTTTGTAACCCCTGTCAAAAAGGGAAGTAGTAAAAAGTTTCTTTTAAATTAAAGAAATAATTTTTGACTTCTCAACCTCTTGAGTTGGTTCATATGGATTTATTTAGACCATATAGAGTTTCACGTCTTAATGGGAATCACTATGTCTATATTTTAGTAGATGACCTTTCTAGGTATACTCGGGTATTCTTTCTAGCTCACAAAATTGAAGCCTGCTCTTATTTCACCAAGTAAGGTAATTCTATAGAAAACTTAAGTAGAATTAGAATTAATACCTTAAGAAGTAACCATGGCCGTGATTTTGAAGATCAAGACTTCGAATATTTTTTCTCACAAAATGGATACACTCATAACTTCTTTACTCCTTGGACTCCTCAGCGGAATGGAGTTATAGAAAGAAGGAATAGAAATCTTCAAGAAATATCATGGACTGTACTAAATGAATATGACTTGCCTATCTATTATTGGGAATATATAGTGAATACAGCCTGCTATATCATAAATAGAGTTTTAATTGGACCAATTTTGAAGAACCCTTATGAACTTTGGAATAATAGAAATCCTAAGGTTAATTAGTTTAATGTTTTTGGTTGCAAAGTCTTTATTCTTAACACTAAGGATAATTTTGAAAATTTTACCTCTAAAAGTGATGAAGGAATTTTTCTGGGTTACTCAATTTCTAGTAAAGCCTATAGATTTTTCAAAAAAAGACCAAAATTGTGGAAGAATTCTTTCATGTCAAATTTGATGAAATAGATCTACATGATCCCAAGATCTCCCTAAAAAATATTGAGGATGATTTTTCTTCTCTGAACTCCAATTATAAACCATAAAATTCTAATATTAAATAGTCATAAAGATCATCTAGTTCTGAATAATTTCCAGAAATTCCTGAACCCAAACCTATAGAAAATCCTAAAGTGGCCAATCCTACTTTTTCTAGAGCTATTAGAACCCCACCCATTAGATGCTATTATAGGAAATCTAGATAGAGGTACACAGACAAGAGATTCTCTTAGAAATTAGGTTGAACATCAAGAATTCTTGTCTCATCTGGAACCTAATAACATCAATTAATCCATTAATGGTGAATTCTAGGTGATGGAAATGCAAAAAGAATTAAATCAATTTGAAAGAAAAAAAGTATAGGAACTTTTTGATAGACCCAAGGACACCATAACTATAGAAACTAAATGGGTGTTTAAAAATAAGGTAGATGAGTCAGGAATAATAGTTAGAAACAAAGAAAGACTTTTTTCACAAGTTTATAGTCAAGAAGAAGGAATAGGCTAAGAAGAAACCTTTTCACCAGTAGCCAGACTTGAATCTGTTATAATTCCACTTGCTTATGTAGCACATCTAGATTTCAAACTTTATCAAATGGATTTCAATAGTGCTTTCTTGAATGGTTTTATAATTGAAGATGTTTTTTGTTGAACAACACCCTGGTTTTCAAAATACTCATTTTCCGAATCAAGTTTTCAAATTAACTAAAGCTTTATATGGTTTAAAAAAACTCATAGAGCTTGGTATGATAGGCTCAGCAATTATCTTATTTCAAAAGGTATATCTGATCCTAACCTTTTTATAAAATGAATCTCAAAATATGTTTTAGTAATACAAATTTATGTAGATAATATAATTTTTGGATCTTCAAGAAATTCTCTTTGTACTGATTTTTCAAAAATGATGCAAAATGAGTTTGAAATGAGTTTGATGGGTTTACTCAAGTTCTTTCTTGGTTTTTAAATATTTTAAAATAAATAAGGGATCATTTTAAATAAAAGTAAATATAATAAGGATCTTTTAAAACATTTCAACTTTTATAGCACTAAGAGTAGTGATACTCCTATGGGTACCACGTGTAAATTGGATCTTGATGGATCTGGGAAACCAGTTGATCAAACCAATTACAAAGGTATGATTGGAAGTCTTCTCTACTTGACTTCCAGCCGTCATGATATAATTTTTAGTTTGTTTATGTGTTCTCTCTTTCAATCCAATCCAAAAGAGTAACACTTGGTTTTTTTCAAAATAATTTTCAAATACCTCAAATATACTACCAATTTATGATTTTTTTTTTCCCTAAATGATAAGCATTTTATTTAGTTAGTTATTTTGATGTTGATTTTGGTGGATGTAATTTAGATAGAAAAAGAACTTTTAGAATATGTCACTTTTTAGGAAAGTCTCTAGTTTCTTGGTATAGTAAGAAGCAAAAAAATTGTGCACTCTCTACTACTGAAGCCAAATACATAGCTGTAAGTAACTTATGTGCACAAATTTTTTGGATGAAATGTGCATTACTAGACTATGGATGTCAATTATGACATGTCACCATAAATTGTGACAATATAAGTTCTATTAACATTTCTAAGAATCTTGTTTCTCATTCTAGGAACAAAAAATATTGATGTAAGACATAACTTTTTTAGAGATCATTTTTAAAAAGGTGATATCACTCTCAAATACATTGGTATAGAATATTAGTTGGATGATATCTTTATATAGCCTTTGAATTATGAGATAATGAATTACCTCAAACATGATCTAGGTATGATTAATTTTGATCAAGTTTAATTTTATGAGAACACACTATTGGGTATGACGTACTGTTAGGTATAACACACCATTGGGTATGGAACACCATTGGGTATGACACATCATTGGGTATGAAACATCATTGGGTATGACACATCGTTGAGTATGACACATCATTGGGTTTGACACACCATTGGGTATGACACACTGTTATGGTTATCTCACCGTTGTGGTTGTCTCACCATTGGTTGTCTCACCATTGTGTTTGTCTCACCATTAGTTGTCTCATCACTGGTTGTCTCACTATTGTGAACTTCACACCGTTGGTTTTCATGCCTTTTCAAATTTTTCCCTTCTAAATTGTTGAACCACTGGTTTTTAAATTCTTTATGGTTTATTTAATTTTTATAACTCGGTTCAAATTTTTTATCATTTTTTGATTTTGATTTTCAGATCTCTAAAAATCCCAAATGATAAATGTGATATTTTATCTTTTCCAACACACCTCTCTCCTCGTTCCTTTTCTCTCAATCTCTGTTGCACCTCTTTTCTATCCCAATATTTGACCTTCGACCTCCCCTCTACGTCTGAGCTTGCTGAGCTGATCTGCATGGCCAAAGTGAAGTGTTCTAATTATTCACTAGATGAGTTGTGTCCATCAAAGAAACATAAATGGGAGTCCATTCATCAACCTATTGTAGAACTAGTGAATCTTGAGTTAGAAAAAAGATTTGTGGCACCTGAAAAGGAAGTTGAAGCAGAATGGATGCTTTTGAGTAGATCTTTAGTGCAGAAAGTGCTACAGAACCAAGGATGGTTGGATTGATTTTCTTCAAATAAGAAACCCTTTTATCCTAAGATGTTGTATGAGTTATATCATTATGTGGAGTTTGGATTTAAAGAATAAGAATATTACTGGGTAAGAATCCGAGTTGAAGATCATAAAATTGTCTTTTCTTCAAAATAGTGTGCATAGTGCTTTAAAGTCCCGCATGAAGGTATTTTCAATGATTATCAAGGAACCATCCTGGATGATGGTGAAAATTTCATTTATAAAGAAGCTCTTTCCAAGAAGACGAGTGATGGAACTACAAGAAGACCAATATCCTTTGAGTTGGATGGGGAGTGCAGGCTGTTGTTTAAATTTATTCAACACATGTTATACCCAAGGAAAGGTGACTTTTCCACCTTAAGGTATCAGGATTTCTACTTGATTTTTATGATGAAAAGAGGAAAAAATATCAACCTTTGTGGATATCTCATGCTCCGTATATCAGAAATGATCAAGAAAACCTCTAGATCAAACTCCCTGATTTATCTGAAGATGATTTCTGCTATATTGAAAGATGGAAAGTTTTTTTATGAAAATGATGAGTCAACTATGGACTATGGTGGTTTTTGTATCTCAAAAGCGATTTGTTCAAGGATGAAGATTAGCTGAAACCATTGGAAAAAAAATAGTGGGTAGATGATAATGATAATATTTATGTTGAGTAACACTATAGACCACCCTTTAATTCCAAAAGTCCTTGTTGATCCTATTTTGAAACTAGATGAGAGTGGAGTATTCTAATGAGAAGAAAGAAGCTTCTATTGGTGGAAAAGAATAAGAGGAATATCCAGTAGATGAGGGTAGTGACCCTGACATATCTCCTAGTTCTCCTCTTATTACTTATGGAACTCCTAGACTGCCTAAGACTCAAACTAAAAGAGATAAATTAGTAAGAAGTGATGAAGAAGAAACTGAAGTCTTTGAAGAAGAACAATTTAAAATTAGTTCTAAATCTGATGATGAAAATGGAGATGATGAAAATGGTGAAGATGAAGAAGATAATGAATATTCGAATGATGGATATTTGGATCCTGATGGTTCTAATGGGAAAATCATAAGAGAAGATGTTGAGACTCCTCAAGATCTAGTTTTTTCTCCTGAAGGTTCTATTTCTAGATCAGAAGAAAGACCGGGTTTTGTTGGAGAAATGGATGTTGCTAGAAAAGAGGGAGATCCATCTATTGAGGGGGAGAAATCCCTAAGTCATGGAAGTCATAAGGTTTTTGATGGAGTTGATAATGTATCTTCTACTGGTTATCATACAGAGTCGGATCTAATTATTGTTGAGCATATGAGGATTATTGCTACTGTTGAGTAGCATGTGGCTGAGCAGTTGGTAAATGAGCCTCCAGTTGATGATTAGGTGAAAGATGTGGAAAATTCAGATAATCCTTCATTTGATGAGAATATGGAGGATTCGCCTTCTATTGAATAGAGGACAGTGGATACCTATGTTGGTATACCTACTGTAGTGGTAACTACCACTGCTACTTCATCAGTAGTTGAGTTTTTTTAAAAACGTTTTGATAGATGGATTGATCCCGTGATATAGGAATTGGATTTATGCTCTACAAAGGTTGGAAGTTCAACAAAGAACGGTGAACCAACCATTCAAGAATAAAGAGGCCCCAAAGTATCAATGGTTACTTAGATTGATGTTTTCAATTTATTTGATAGGTTTTTTTTTTGTAAGAGAACTTTCTCCTATTGTCCCTCCAGTTCCTTTTGATGTAATTACCAAAGGTGATTTGGAATATTTCAGTAAAAATATGTTGTCTGAGTTTGATGAGAAACTAAGGAATCAACCTCATCAAGTGTCTTTAATCAGTGATAATGATGAAAGATGTATCTTTGATTCGGTGATTCAGTACATTCAACCAAAAACAATTCATCATATTCAAGAGGTAGAGATTTAAAATAGAAGATTGGAAAGTGATCTTGAGTCCTTAAAATCTTCTATGCAAGGAATTCAATCAGCTTTTATAGCTAGTATGGATTCCCTACTTGAAAGGGTGGAAAATCTCACTTCCATGGCATCTAGTTCTATTGCACCTCCTCTACCTGTTGTTGATGCTGACCTGCTTAGAACTGTTGTTAGAGAAAAAATTGTTTTTGTTTCAAGTGGAACTTCTAGTGATGAACCTGTCATTCCTTTGGAAATTTTGAGTAAGTTTAAGAAAAACATTGATCAAGATCACATAATGATAAGAAAGTATGAAAAATAAATGAACTCAGACAAGGAAATAATAACCAAGGAAATTAGGTGTTATCTCTTGAGTATCTACACTAAGCATGCCATGGATACCAATTTCAAGTTTTTGGCTTAGAATCCAAGGATGCCACCTTTTACCCAATACTATAAGGAGCAAATCAGACAATTGAAAGAAATGACTCTAGTGGTTCAAAGATTTATGGAAGAGAAGGGAGATGTTTTTAGTGCCATGGAGAGAGGCGGGAATATCATCATGGACTCCATCCACCTTATGAAACCTTTCCTTCATGTCCACGGGACTACTGTTGTAGCTCATGAGGCCATACTAGTGACTTTCCATTTATCTCCTCCAGCCACAACTCCAGGGGTTGATATTGAATTCTATCCTCGTTTGGGAGTAACCATAGATCCCCTTGCTCCTATAAAAACCCATTTTCATCCATTTGATTAATCTCCTACAAAATATATTAGGCACCTCAAACCCATATTTACTAGATAACCTCAATCTCTACTCGATGTACCTATAACCCTGCCTCAACCTCCTTCAACTACAACTTTTGTTTTTGTTGAACCCTCTATCATCGTTGCTTCTGCCACAGACCAGAGCCAAGCTAAGGACAAAGGTAAAGCACTGATGGACCCTTCTGCCAAATCTTGAGATTGTTGTTGGATTAGAATTTTTTCCTTTGATGGGACTTTTTTCATGTATAACTTTTTGTGACTGAACTTTAATAGTTTTTTATGAAACTTCTCATGATCTTTTTCTTATCTTGCATTCTCTTGTTTTCTTTTTATTATGATCTTTTCAATAACCCAAAAGGGAGAGAACTCTCATATGGCATTTATTTCTATCTTTACAAGTGATTTTCTTTCTTTATTTTTTATACCACCTGTATACAATGTCTTGATATATCTTTGATATCTTGTGAATGATATGTCATGAGTTATTTTTAATCTTACCTTTGATGTCATGATTTGTGATCATTAAAAGGGGGGAGATTATTGACCTCCTTATTTTAATGATCACAAAATCATGCTTATTATAACATTAATGAGTTTCATGTTTTCTGTGACCATATTATAATCTGAGTCAGGCAATGAAAAGTTTCCTAATTATGAGTCACCATTGAGGTTGAGACACCACTAAGGATGAGTCACCGTGGAGACTGACTCACCACCAGACAAAGTCTCACCATCATCTTGAGACACCATCAGCCTGACCTACCATCATAGGAGTCGCCGCTAGAAGGATGACTCGCCATAAACTGAGACACCACCAGTGTCACACAACCAATACAAGTCACCTCCAACAAACACCGCTACAGAGAGGCATCATTACAAAGACAAACCGCTAGAGTCTTGTCACCATTCCAGGACTCACCACCATTGTTTCTCTACTTATACTTTTTATGAATTAATTTCTCTAATAGCTATATTATTGAATTTAACTCCAAGTGTTATTTTAATGATTGTTTCTTAATAGCTCGACAGAATGCATTAAAGGATGTTTTAGCTCTGAGTACGAGGATGCTGAATATCTGGATGCTCATGTGGATACTCGTGCATATTGCTGATAAAAAGAGAAGAAGATTCCCTTGTGCATGATATAGAGAGTGATACACAAAGGTGATGCATTGAAAGAAGAAAACATTGAAAGCTATACACGAAAAAAGAGATGTAGATCATTGTAATAACATACACGACTACACTCGACTAAGAAAGCATAAGAACAATACACATCTAGTTCCTCCCTACAGTCAAGAACAAAAGTGTCTACGAAACTCTATTATACTAAAGTTTTCACGAGAACCTGACTCGAACTACACTGTAAATCAAAATCAATAGTCACAAGTTTCACTGCATAACAAACCAAGCATCACTATTCTTCCATACTTTTAATTGCTCAGTTTTCTTATTTTATTTTACATTATGAGTAGTGTGTGTATGTGTTGCTCTATTTATTTCACAACACACTATCTCCTGCTATAACTGGAAGATACATAGATATCTTCTCAACCTTTCTTTATATTTTTTCCCATGGAAATTGTGTAAAAGGTCTTGTGTGATTTGTTATATATCATACTCCTATGGATAATAGTGGAAGAGGCCTTGTGTGGTCTGGATAGTTGTATATTGTTGTAAAAATTGATCCAGGTTGTGAATCAAACTGTTTATTTATATAAACTACTTGGTGTCAAGTGATCACCAAGTGGAGAGGACTAAGTCTCAACTTGAGACTGAACCTCTTGTATTCAAATTTCTACTGCATGTTTTATTTTATTTTTTTGAATCTATTATTTAAAACTAGAAATTGTTTTTTTATTGTAAACAAAATTAATACTTTGATATTTAACCTTAATTAGTGTTTTTATAAAATTTTAATTAAGTAAATTGATTTCAAATGATTAAGTGATATTGTATATTATTTTATTCGAGACTTAATCAATCTTCTAATAAATCTTTTGAAAGATTGAAATTTATAATGATCTGTTATTTTGATTAATTGGGCCGATCTTAAATTAATTGGGGGAATCTATTTTAATCCATTTTGAACAGTGTTAGTTCCACTGGGTAAAATACCCTGAGAGGGGGGTGAATCATGGTATGACAGATTAAAACAACTGCCCCTTTTGATCTTGTTTCATTTTTAAACAAAACTCTTTTCTCTCTATTTCTCGTAGAAAAGTATGAACAAAAATTAAAGCATGCATGAGACATGACAATTTTTACTTGGTTCACCCTCACTGGGTTACATCTAAGGAGCATACAATGACAATCTGTCGATGTACCAAATCCACTAAAAGCACACTGTTGTTTACAAAGTTTGGAATGGACTCACTGTCCCTCTTGGTTTACAACCAATCACAATTTGAAAGCTCATTGCTCTCTCAACTGAAGTGTGCTCACTGCTTCTTCAGAAGATCCACTCACAGTTTATAGACATGTAGGTCCTTTCATTATCTCTAATGAATGCATCATCCACTGTATGTAGATGCTCTATTGATGTCCCACTTTCATCCAATGATGAATACTACTTTACCACAGATGCACTGGGCAAATACAAATATTTCATGCAACCCTTATTGCTTCTTGCGTGCAACTTTAATTCCTTACGCACAAGATTCCACTTTTTTCACGAAAAAATTTTGTGCGCAACTTCAATCTTACATGCAACACAATTCTTATGCGCAACTTTCTTAGCTTGCGTGCAACTCCAATTCTTTCATGCAACTCCCTTTACTTAAAAACTTGTGTGATCCAGAGCTCAGATTCTCTCTAAGTGTTGAGCTCTAACGAATGAGGGGGGAACCTCTTATTTATAGGCATCACCGACCCCTGTACGGAAGATTCGACGCATCGCGCAAGATCCCCTCTGTGTGCGCAAAACCCAATTTGATATCGCATTGGGTGCGCAAGTTTCTTTCGCGCAACCTCATCTTTCGCGCACATTTCCAAATCTTTCGTGCACTTCTTGCCTTTGCCATATTTTGACATTCTAATCATGAAACATGCCTTGCACACAATTTTTCATACCATCTTCAATCTTGCGTGCAACTTCCTTTTCCAAAAACACGTTTCTCCATTTTCTGATTTTGAGGCCCAAAAATTTGGCAAACACTGGAAAACGGTGCCACCTTGTATTTAATCTTTTTGTACTGCCTCCATATCATCCATTACTTTGTCATGGTTCTTTGCCAACATAGGTTTTCAACAATATCTCTGGAACATCATAACTAACCAAGGAAACCCTCTTTGTCAACAAACAAAATCAACCCAAAAAAGCTTCAATGTTACCTTGAGGGATTTTTGCCCAACAAATAGAAATTTTTATTAGGTGCTCAATTCACCCCTATTGAGATACTCACTCCAACCAACATAACACATGTTGATTATATATTTACATATTGTATTCTTCATTATATGAATACTCATGTTTTAATTAAGCTATAGGATCCTTAGGGAATGGAGTGAAATGCATTATCGACTCTTATATTGAATGCATTGGACTTAAACAAGTGATGGGTGGGGCCCAACATTATATAGCCCCTTGATGCATCGATAGGTCTCATTAGACAAAACATGTTGGGTTTTGGTGTATACCTCTCCCATATCAGTATAGTGTCTTGAAAAAATATAAGGACCCGGCCTTAAACATTACTTATTATTGAATTAAATGAATAATTCACATAGAGGATCTTTTCAGGTTTAGAGTTTTAGAGAATTAGACCATAACTATTGCATCTCAAAAGATTACATAGTAGAAACTTCTACAAAGTTTCCTTTTTTTTCAAAACATGAACTCCAAAAAAAAAGTCATTTTTAGTTCCATGTTTAAGAAAGCATGACTTTTCCTTGATCCCATCCTTGACCTTATTCGACATTATGTCATGTGAAAAACATTTCAAAAAAAACTTGGGGTGAGCATAAAAAGCTCAGTAAGGGTTACACAAAGAAGGAAAACTGTTAGTTTTTCAAAACAACAAGTAAACCATGAGTACTTTATCAAAGTAATACTTTTTACATTTATGAAGTAGTATAAACTCTTCAATGAATAAAAGATCATTACTTACCCTTTTGTAACCAAAAGATTACCATAAAAGGTCATTACTTACCCTTTTGTAACCAAAAGATTACCATAAAACCCATATAAAGTACACATAACATATAAAGGTAACTTGGGACATAAACATACTTAAATGGAATAACCATACGGTCGACTTCCACACATATCACTTAATGGAATAGTCATACGGCCGACTTCCATACCCAATGCATTGGAGGTTATAACGTAACCACTCATCCTGGTATTCACGGCACCACCCGTCATATGGTTTATGACGTAACCACCCGTCAAATGTCCAAGTACCATTATAAAAACATAAGACATAAAACAAATATAATGGAAAGAAAACATTTCCACATTTTGATCACAATATATCACTAAAATATATTATCATAACAAATCCATTATAAAAAACCATTTTCAATACAAAAATACATAAAATAGTATATGGTTTTTATTTACTTTTAAAAACATTACGGCTTGTTGAGGAAGCCAAAGTCCAAATAATACTCGTAGTGGCGGAAAAGGTCATTGTCACCGCGTACGTTAAAAGAAGCATTCCTTTTTGTCGTTTTGTAAAACGCTTCGTAGAAAAAGATTCCTTTTGTATAAAATTAAAAGTCAAAGGGGTTTATACACCGTATAAAAGAAAGTCTTGTATGAACAATATATGCCTCAATGAAAGGAGATTGAGACGAAGTCCCTTACAAAGACAGTATCCTTGGATTAAGGATAAATCAATTACATAATTATGTGTGACAAACAAATACACCAAATATAAGTGGATATTAAGTGTAAAACAATCAGAGGTCATTCACACATATTCATAGAACGACATATTCAAGGAGTACAAGTTTATCCCAAAGAATCAAAATTGGGTTAAGAAGTTCCCTTGAAAAAAAATTGACAGCTTAACGGCGTCACTTCAAAATTCAGAAAATGAGTTGATGAGAGATAAAAAGGGTATCTCATCACTTGGACATAAAATTTACATAAATAAGGATATAGAAGAACAAATCTCAACATTACAATATGTAAATTAAAAGACCCAATAAAAGAAGTCTTTTAAAAAGAGGAGGGTGAAAGGTTCCCTTACCGACTTGGGTATCTTTCAAAACATACACCCCATGAAAGAAGGACAATACAACATTGATGTAAATACTCATAAACGAAAGTATATTACACAAAGAGTAGAATAATGGGTAGTACATATACCACTCAAAGGAAATGGTGGCAAATGTAGCATAAATCTCACGGGAATAAAAGTGAGATGAAAAATCCCTTACAAAAACTCGGCAACCTAACGACGCCACTTAAAACTTCCAAAAATGGATTGATGAGATAAAATAAGGTCTCTCATCATATTAACATAAAATGTACAGCAAGAGGAATATAAAAGAACATCCCCCAACATAACAAAGAGGAGCTTAAAAGAAGTGACATAAAGGAGAGTACTTAAAAAGAAAGAGAGAGGTTGGATCTCTTACGAAAATTCGGCAACCTAACGGCGCCACTCAAAACTTCCAAAATGGATTGATGAGAGAAAATAGGGTCTCTCATCATATGAACATAAAAAATTACAGTAAGAGTAATATAAAATAACATCTCAATCATAAGAAAGATGGGATTAAAAGGAATGACATAAAAGAGTGTACTTAAAAAGAAAGAGAGGGGTAGGATCCCTTACCTCAAATCCGACTTGTCTTGTTCGTTTATTTATATTCCTAAATAATAAACTTTGGTCAATTTATAATTTCTTAAGGACCTCCTTTAAAGATTATTATTCAGTTCATATCACATATTATAATGTTATAATAATTGTTTAATAATGTTAGTTCATATCAGACGTTTTTGCCGATATTTGGTACATGAGTAAAAAATGAACTTGTTTGAAAATGATTGCCCATGTAGTTATAAGTAAATCATTTCCAGAATAGTATTAATGATAAAAATATAATATATATCCAATACATATTCATTTTATACTATTCCATAACATTTGGAGATAAAAAATGAAAAGCACCATTCATGGAGACGATAGGTCGTACGTACGCATGAACGCTACTTTCATTTTTTTGTCATATTAATGGATTTAAAAATAAATGAGATATATATATATTATAATTCCATTATAATATATATGTTATATAGGTCACATATTTTCATTAATTTCATTCTTTATACATTCCATGTATTGCATGAACGAGTCACATCACTTGAGGGGGCGGTAGTCCACACTTCCTCATATGAAATTATCGCATTTGCACAACATGCAAAGAATAAAGGTATGTTTTAAATATAAAATACAGAAGCATGTAGTAAACATAAATACCATATATATCATATATAAAATATAGTGACATCATAATGGCCACCTTTAAAGTTGTTAAAATAATATTGAACAATTATCGTTTCGTGAGGCAGAAAATCACCAACCACAGAAACAGTATGTTCTTTAACCATTAGACGAAGGTGTGTGTAGGTGTAGCTCTAATCCTTCTCATAACAACATCCTAGTATATTGAAGATACTGTTGTTGTTACAAAAGAAAGGAATAAAAAAAAAATAGGAGGTTGGAGAAGCAAAATAAAACATAAGAACACAAGAGAAGACAATACCTTTAAATCGGGTAACTTTTTTATTTGAGCTCAAAGGTTTCCTTGGAAAGACTTCTGCCCAAAGTGAGGCTTATAGGAGTAAGAGAGGGATGTGGAGAGACAAAATGGACAGGGGTTGGCTGAGCCAAAGGATTGAGAGGTGTGGGTAAGGTGGTAGAGGTGGGGGCCTTTTATAAGAGGAGAGGAGGGGCACTCTTGGAAAGTCTTGAAAAGTAACATTATTATAAAATGATTTTCAGATTTTAAAGGTCCCACAATTATATATTTCGAGGATAATGTGATAATAGTTCTAAATCCACACATACAATAGGTTTTTGACAAGTGTAGGTCTTAGATTTTACATTATCTTTTCATTTTATTTAAATCGTTAAATAATGAGGTAATCGCTCCATCATCATGGTGTCATAAATAATTTAATTTATTTAATGTCTAAAAATTATAAAAAAAAATATCATGATGTAGGAAATCTTTTTAGATTTCTAATGAATATTTATAGTCAAAAATATGACTTGTATAACCCCATGTAAAAATTGTGTTGGTAAAACAACACATGTTTGTGACATTTTAATTTTAACATTAAATAAAAAGTTATTAATGTCATTTTCCTACCAAAGTGGCTTCATGGGATCCCCAAGTTGACTCATGGATTGTCTTGGTTGGCCATGACACATTCAATAAGGGTAGGACATGTGTCAATGTCATTTCATATTATTAAAACATTATTTTTACCTTAAATTACACTAATTACCTCTAATCGTGATTAAAAATTTAAAAGTTACTATTCACCAAAAAATTATGTTAATCTCATTGAACCACATTTTACTTCCTAATGAAAACCATGTATTCCGGATTTTTTAAATTCAAAACACAGATGTGGTAAAATTTCATTTAAATGAAAAATCAGTTTTTTTAAGTACCACTTAGTGGTTTCACTATTCATCAAAAATTTAAGTTTTTCAAAAAAATACCAAAAATTCACCCTAAGCTATATTTGATATTCCGAATTCAAAAATGGTGTCTATTTTACAAAATTCAAAATAGATAAGTTACATTAATTAATTTAATAATTAATTCCCGCTGTCAGAACAAATAGCGTGTTTTTATGAAACAATATATATCAAAAGATTAACACTAGTTTAAGTCCAATTTCAAAGTGAAATTAATTCCAATGACCACTATTGGATTAAATGGTAAAAAAATATTCTAATTTCACTTTAAAACCAATTCAAAAGATAATATAATCATATAAATAAATTAGATTAAAAAGAGGTTTTGAATAAAAATACAACATTTTTCACTTATTCATTAAAAATGGACTTTATCATAAAAATACCAAAAATTTACACAAAGTAAATTTTGATGTCCCGATTTTAAAGAATAATTTTATTTTGTCAAATATAACACATAAAATTGTAAAAAAGTGGATTTAAAAGAGGTTCGCCATCAAAAGGTGGTTAATCGACCTTTTAAAGAATATTAGAATGTTTACGCTTAAAATTGGATTCATTCACATTTTTAATCCTCAAACATTTATTGTAGAAAGTAAAAATATTTGACAAACATATATAATCATTTTGTAGTTAGTTCTGTTCATTCCCGTCATTACAACGGTTAGGTGTTAACTACCATTTAAAATAAAATTATTCTATTATTAGAGTGCAACGTAAGATTTTAAAGGAACTCGTTGTTGCGTATTGGGTAAGTCATCGAGCATAGCGTTCCCTTTAAATTAATATTAACATTTTATTCACAAATAGGGATAAATATAAAAATGTCATATTCTTTATTTACCTAGGGTGTTACAAAAAAGGCCTTGAAAACATATTTTTAATGTATGGAATTATGTATTCCATCGGTATGAGATCAGTAATTATTGTTAACCAGGTTTTCATTTATTTTCATTGATATAACACGCTCATAGCTTTAGTTGATTGTGGAATTGTTCAGATTATTTATTCCTACCATATTATGTATGTCGTGCTTATGTTTTTGACAACTTCAATTATATGTTTCCCTTAATGATCATTTAATCTCACCCCTTTCTTATATTCTCATTCCCTAGGTTATGAAGAAAATTAGTACACGTGATATGTTTAGAAGATTAGCACATGTGGAAGAATTTTTTAGAGATTTTGAAGCCTTGTTATGGATTAAGTAGTTCTCATATAGTGGGATAAATAACCATTTGATAAAAAGAACATGGGATTTATTAGTTATAGTTTTGTCAAAATTATCTAAAGATCTGAAACTAATAAAGATCTTTGGGATGTAAATGATTCAATAATTATTATTGATTTTTTAATTAAGGATGGTTATATCAAGGATTCTATAGCCAGTATCAAAGTGAGTATATAAAGTATGTATTTATGGCACTAGATCAAGGGTGTGAGATTGTGACATCACATGAAAGCCCTCCATAGTGACGACCTGTCAAACTTTGTGTCATTTCTAGGGAGTTGGGTTGAGTATTTACTTATTTTTCACACATTTTTAATTAGTCTCTTTGCTTTCTTTTTCCATTTTTTCCATTTTTTCTTTATTTTCTTCTTTTATTTCTTTTTTTTCTTTTTTTTCCTTTTTTTTCTTTTTTCCTTTTTTTTCTTTTTTTTACATGGTTGAGAAAAAAGTGTAGTCCATTTATCTAATAATGGATTATTATTCTGATGCATAGTTAGAAGATGATGATGAGCTTAAATTCATGGTCAGATAATTTCTTGATAACATCCATATTGACCAATACTTTTTCCCACAAGTATAGGAAGAAAAGGATGAGAAAATACTCAGCATGGATTAATTGAACAATCGGCTTAATCAAGTCACATCCAAATTTCATAACCTTAAGGGATAACAAGTAGAAGAGAATCAAGAGGTGGTAGAATAAGGTAAACCTAAAGTAGATCCCCTGATTATCTCAATAGTCGAAGTATAGGAGAAATTTCAAGAAACCCCGCCGCTTGAGCCCACAAATCTGTTTCTAGAAAGTGCACTATAAGAGGAAGTGTTATAGGATAAACCACTAGAGGGAGTGATCCTTACATTAAATTTATTTTATTTTATTTATCTCTACTTAAATTCCATGCTAACTCCCCACAATAAGAAATTGTAGATTCGGTCAATCCACTCCTTACCTAGGATACTGAAGAGAAAGGAAGAATGGATGGACTCTATTTCGAAGAGAAATTGAAATGCTTACTACTGTCCACATCAACACCAGGAGACTTCCATGAGGCAATGTACTCAAAGAATAAACTACATATTGAAACCTAAGAGTGAGATGACCTTAAACTGAACTCATTTTATTTACATTTTATTCATATTACATTAAAATATGACCTCCCATATATTACAATAGCATATTCATCCCAAACCATGCCTATCTTGGATGATGATGAAGACACACAAGATGGATTCTTTTTTGGGCATAAACTTGAGGACCCACCATGAAAATTTTAAATGACTTCCCAAGGGGGTTTCACGAACAAAAAGTGTTTAAAATTGGAATACATGTGGGATTTGATCAAACCTTTAGCTCATTTCATTTTGATTTCACACAATCTATTTTAGATCTTGACCCCTCCCCCTGTTTTCAAATTGTATAACTAGTACTATTTTTTCTTACCCTTGTTGAAGATGAAGAGTCCATGAAAAGGGGAAAGGAAAAACCACCTCGGTTACCTACTGAGTTTGAATTAGGATGTGGTAAAAAGGGTATTTCCATGATGAACAGTTAGTTTAAGTTGAACCAAATGACAAACTAGTCATAATAGCAATTTTCACACACTCTGTAGGCTGCCCATGTATATCAAGAGTTGAAGAGAATCTTAATGAAGATTATTTTGATAATATGTTGAAATCTGCCTTGGAAAAATTTGAGGAAGATGCCACAAGAGAGGTGTCTAGATTGGAAGAAGAGGTAGAAGAAGACCTAGTCACCCTGGTCTAGAAAGTATATGGAGAAGCCACTGATTTGGTGGTGGATGAGTTGGAAGTACTGTTGGAATTGTCCAATGAAGACCCCCCTCAAGAATACTAAGAAGACCATATAGAGGGATGAAAAGAAGAATAATAGGAGACCCCATATATCATCCTTCCAGCCCCGCCTTGCAAGCTTTATTATACTACCACGAGGTTGATACACACCATGCTACCAAAGAGGACCTCCACCTAAAGTATAAAGAGAAAATTGTTGGAAAGAAGAGGATGTAGTGGTTTTCATTATACAAACCACATCCCTATTTATATTGGGGACGATAACAAGGTTATCCAGCTATGGACAGCCAAAATATAGTCCCTCTTGGGAGGGTTAACCCAAGACTCTCCCTTTTCTCTTTCTTTTTTCATTTTCTTTAGTTTCTAATAAAATAGATTATGTTTAATTCTTTTTTTATAGGTTTTCATAGTGGGGAGAAGCTTGGGGAACAATAAGACTGAATTAAAAGAAGTTTCCCATCCAATAACCAAGTCATTTCTATCTTTTTGCATTTGTTTATTCACTAAAATTGTTTGAATTCTACCAGATTTTAATGGAGTAGTATTAAATAAGTGGGGGGGAGGTTTGCAATCCACTAAAAATCTTTTCAGGACCTGTATTTAGGAATCTGTTGATAATTTCAATATGTTTTTTTCTTTTCTATTTTTGGTTTATAGTGTGTTTTTAGGAAAGGAAATTCAATCTCAAAGTTGTCTGGCCAAGTGAAAAATGTCATGCTAGATTAGTGATTCCACTGATTTTAAAGTTGTTGAATTTAGAGGATTGTAGAGTGAGTTTTACTATTTTTTTCATGTAATTTTTTTTAGAATCAGGGAAAGGAGTGTGATATAAAAGAACATAGTTGAATCAAAATTATAACATGAGGAAAATGGAATTTTGAACTTGATCTTAAGTAAATTTTCCTTTATGAAATAGAAGACCTCAAGGAGCCAACTTAAAAGAAATTCAAATGTCTTTTGAAACTGGAGTAAAATGGAAAATTGGGATCTTACATGAAGTTTTGAGATAATTAAGCACTTGGTGTGTGAGCAATAAAAGCCATTTGTAAACCCAATAAGTGATTAACACAAACATGGCATTGAAAAAAGTAACAAGTGCCTAATTGTCAAAAAAATGAATGGATTTAGGTAAGGATAATATTGAACCCAGATGAAAAAAATGAGAAATTTACTTATAAGAATGTCATTTGGGTTGTATTAAGGGAGTGAGAAATGGATCTTGGGTAAAAGAAACTTAGGAAAGATGAATTTATGAAAGTGTCACTTGTTAAACTCTTAATTCCACTAAAACTCATACTGATTCACTCCTGGAACTAATACTTTGGCTTTAATTGAAGTGGAGTGGTGAGTTAGACTTGTAGAGGTGGTATGATATTTTCAATAATGAATGAACATTCGTTTCTTTCTTTTTTCTAGTTTGTGTGTTTGTAATAAGGCAAGATAATACTTTTTGTTAGATTGAATTCATTTTATTGCCCGAGAGTGCAATAGTGTAAGTGTGAGGGAGTGATGAGAGCCAATATTTTCAAATTTTAACATATTTTTCAATGATAACTAACCCCAAAATTGGTTTAAAACCTAGGAAATCATCTCATTTTAAATGCTTTTGTGAATATGGAATTTAATTTCTAAATTGCTTCAATCTTTATTTTCAACGTTTTATTCATTTTGTGGGAATAATTGAAATTCATACATTGATTTTGTAAAATGTTACCTTAACATAATAATAGGAATTTAAATATGATCTTTCATTATTTTAAATCAATTTTGTATTAATTGGAAAAACTGTGCACTAAATATATTTTTTTCATGGGTGGAGGGTTGAAAATGATAGGGATGGAGTTTTCATAATACTTTTTTAGCATCCCATGTAACTTTCACCCCATGTCAGACTTTGGATGGCCTAACTGTATGACTTTATAGTTTGCTGAAATCTAGAAAAGGAATGAGCTTTCCCTGGGTTGTGTAAGACATTAGTCTCACTAAATAAGGCTTTGCTACTAAAGCACATGACTTCATTGTGGCCACATAAGACTCCAGTAGAGCATAAGGCTTTAGAGCCATCTCGTAAGATTCTTGCAATCGTGTGTATGACTTTGATGAAGATTTCATAAGACATTCAAAGCGCCGTAAGATTTCAATGGAGTCGCGCAAGACTTTCTCCACAACATATGACTTTGGACTTCACCAAAATCTGGAGAAGGGGAGTGTGAAATCGGAAATCCCCAAAATAGAAAAGGCTCGACCTAAAATGAAAATTATATTTCTCTGGTTTAACCATATCATGAATATCTTCTCAAAATGATCCACGCGACATTCACAATAGAGGAAGAATACATTGATCATAGGAAGAATGTTGAAGTTGGGAATTTTCAAGAAAGGCTTACCGGTGGAATCTGGATCCTCCAACAGAACATGCGAAAGCTATCCAGAAGAAGAAGGATCTCATAGCGCACCGCAATGAAAACCAGGAGGAGGAAGAGGAAGATGTGACGATGCTTATAAATATTTTCCATTTCCCATATGTAAAAGGATTCGAGACATTGGCCTTAGGCCTCGAATTGATTTAGTGCAAGAACTTCAATAATTTTTCTACATTTTCAATATTGCTACATTATGTTCTATTCATGTGTTCTTCCTTCTCCCTTCTTTTGATTTTTTGTAACTACGATTCTCAAGATCTCATATATGATGAGGGGCTAACCCGAGGATCACCCAATAGATGAAAACCAATGAATCCCGAGCTCACGCACCTGGATTTGTATTTCCAGTTTTAATTTAAGGATCATAGTGATTGAGGTGTAGAGGTGATGACAGTACCTCGATCTTCGCTTTCCCTACTTTTCCTTCTTCATTGCTAAAATTTTTTCCTCTCCCACTGTTCAGATCACTGATGTGTGATGGGATTAGTGGTTTGAGTGGTAGATGGATTCACGGTAGTGATCCATTTGATAGAGTGGTGGGTGGATCACTTGGGATATTTCCTAAGCGTGATGCCCATTCACACAGTTTATGCAGTGAGGGCATGTGTATCCGGTTGGAAGCATACAGAGAGTGGGATTAAGGGATCAAAGCTGTGAGTTAATGAAGGATCGTTAAGGTTGAATCCATGGGTGTCTCCTTTCTTGCATTTCACTCTATCTGATTTTTCATCTCCCTTTCTTTGTTTGCATCCATCAACCTTACTAATCTCTTGTTTTGAAATTAAGAAAACAAACAAAAACAATTATAAGTGCATAAATAGTGAGTACTCCAGGCCTAGCTCCTTGAGAGACAAACATGTGGTGAGCTTTCTGTTGTGCAAAGGATTATAAATTCTACTTTGACAGCCCTCTATAATGACAACCAGTCAATGATAACTATAAGTGCATAAATAGTGAGTACTCCAGGCTTAGCTCCTTGAGTGACAAACATATGGTAAGCTTTCAGTTGTGAAAAGGATTATAAATTCTGCTTTGACAACACTCTACAATGAAAACCCTCTACAATGATGACCAGTCAAGAACCCTAGGTTAGGTTAGGTGAAGTTGATTGCATGGTAGGAACCTAAGAGAAGTACTTACATCATAATTGTTTGCGCTTGTAGCTGGATTGAGGAGATTCTAAGAAAGTAAAAAAAGAATCTAAATAAATAGTCAATAAATTTCATGCTACCAGGTTTAGGAGTTTCCTTTATTGCTTGTAGAGATGGAACCTAGTCTCCATCCGCATGTGGTTCATATTGGTGAGGTGTGGCAGGATGATTTGGTTAACTTCAAGAGGGTTGACCCGATCAAGGAGGATGAGTCTTGGTGGAAGACGTTGTGCGGGTTCTAATGTCTAGGTTTGGCGAGAGGGGGAGTGTCTCTAATTTAGAGACGGAGTGTTGGTTAGAGGAGTTAGAGATTGCTTTCAACTAGATCTATGCTAGGACAGAGCATTGGGTTTCATTGTCAATTAACCAGATGAGAGGAGTTATGCACCATTGGTGGATTTTGTTTCTCAGGGAGTGAAAGGAGGCAGAGTTTTCATGGGACGATTTCCAAAGGCAAATCTGTGTGGAGTTCCTTTCGTCAATGATGAGGGCGGCAAAGAGGCAAGCTCTATCAAGAACCAACACGGGTTACCCCTGATTTGGGTATCTGAGTCAGCCCGCGACATGGCCCAAAACCCTTTTCTGATCGTCATGGGCAGACAACTAGTGTCGGGGCATCAAAACATACATCATTGAGAATGATTTCGCATAATAAAACAATAACCAAAATGGGGACTTTCATCCAAAAGTCTGGCATGACCATTTTGTAAGTCAGGTTATCACACACACAAGAAATAAACAGTTCCATAAATGAAGACCAAATGAGGCATAGACGAGTAAACTTGACTCGTAAACAATAAATGAAACTTCGTAAGTACATCTGATAAATCCCAATACCAATAAAACTAAACTTTACTACAACTATATAACAAACAAGAAAAGAAAGCTAGAGCAGAAGTTCTTATGGGAACGATACATCATAGGAACAAAATACCAAAATAAAACAAAGTCCAAAACCATTGTCTCCATGTGCCAAGCAAAGCATCTTCACTTACCACCTCCGACATACCCGAACTAGAATCCAACAACCAATTGACGCATCATGCGGAACCTGAACTGGACTTATAATATGACAGGCTAACAAAAATGTCAAGAGGGGAGTGTCTCTAATTTAGAGACGGAGTGTTAGTTAGAGGAGTTAGAGATGCTTTCAACTAGATCTATGCTAGGAAAAAGCATTGGGTTTCATTGTCAATTAACCAGATGAGAGGAGCTATGCACCATTGGTGGATTTTGTTTCTTAGGTAGTGAAAGGAGGTAGAGTTTTCATGGGATGATTTCCAGAGGCAGATCTGTGTGGAGTTCCTTTCATCAACGATGAGGGCGACGAAGAGGCAAGCTCTATCAAGAACCAACACGAGTTACCCCTAATTTGGGTATCTAAGTTAGCTCGTGACATGGCCCGAAACCCTTTTCTGATCGTCACGGGCAGACAACTAGTATCAGGGCATCAAAACATACATCATTGGGAATGATTTCGCATAATAAAACAATAACCAAAATGGGGATTTCAACCAAAAGGTTGGCATGACCATTTTGTAAGTCGAATTATCACGCACACAAGAAATAAACAGTTCCATAAATGAAGACCAAATGAGGCATAGACGAGTAAACTTGACTCATAAACAATAAATGAAACTTCGTAAGTACATCTGATAAATCCCAACACCAATAAAACTAAACTTTACTACAGCTCTATAACAAACAAGAAAAGAAAGCTAGAGCAGTTATAGGAACAATACATCATAGGAACAAAATACCAAAATAAAACAAAGTCCAAAACCACTATCTCCATGTGCCAAGCAAAGCATCTTCACTTACCACCTCCAACATACCCAAACTGGAATCCAACAGCCAATTGACACATTGTGCAGAACATGAACTGGACTTGTAATATGATAGGCTAACAAAAATGTTGAGTAGGCATCCACCTCACACCCCAACCATTAAAAAAAATCCATTTCATGCTGGTTTGAAATACAACTAAAAATTTAAGCTTTTTACTTTCATTTAAAACCAATGACATGATTTCATCATTTGATGCTAGTTAATTTAAAAATGGGAGTTACATTTTTTTTTTTTTTGAAAATAAAATGATCCTTTAAACTTTTAAGGAAAAAGGAAGCATTTGATACAAGAAATCATTTTAAAAGCTTACTTTGAAATACCCATGTATAAGAATAACAGAGAAAGGTCCAAACCTTTGTAAACCATTTTACTTAAAATAAAGACGCATTTGCTCTTTTTGAAAGGGAAATGTCAATAGCATCAAAGAATAGTCATAATGATAACAACAATAATAGAGGACCAACATAAAATAATTATTAAGTCAACAATCACATAAATAGAGGAATCACAATTATCATGATATAATCAAGAACTAGTAATCATGGGTGCTATGAAAACGCGTGGAGCAATAAACGATTGGTCGTCACAGAAGAAAAGTAAAAGGGGAAAAACAAAATAACAAGATCGCAAGACGCAGAGATTTACGTGGTTTGGGAAATGATTTCTACATCCATGAAAAGGTAGAATTATCACTATGTTCGGGAGCAGAATTACATGATGAAAATTAGATTTTCTCACACCCAGGAAACCTAGCTCGAATGAGCTCATAAAGAAGACGATGCAATTGTGTCACCAACCACACAGTAAGTTCATTGTACTACAGTAATCGGTGGCCGGAAGTTTGCAGAGCTACAGTAACTTGTCGATGTCGCCAGTCACATGCTCCTATAGTACCATGTCGAAGTCCACACTACTACATTGTCATGTCGCATGCTGCTACAGTAAGTCTGCACTACTATAGTGACATGTCGGTGTCGCCGATCAGCTCTTCTACAATGATTCAACATCACTACAACACCACCAAAAAAATTGGGTCAACGCCCTTCAGCCCCCGGAACCCTAAGCAAGGGTGTACTGCTCCCTGCAACCCCTAGCTACCTCACCACAAAGGTCGAACTACAGGGGTTGCGAACTGGTGTGCAATATAAGCCGCCAGCAGTTGGCTCAACTCCATCCAAGGATCGGGCTTCACCAATCCAACAGTGGGAACACCTAGGAGATTTGGGGAAAATCTTAGACAAAACTAAAACATAATCCATTCAATCGACTCTTGATGTGATTCAATCGACTCTTAATGCAATTCAATCACCACTCAGGCTTACCCTGCCTAGTATGACTGAGGGGCAATTCGCTCAAGCAGGGCGAACACCTCACTTAGGGCTACTTTCCATAGCATGATCATAAACTAGTATAGCAAATGAACCTGAAGCAAGGCGAACACCTCACTTCAAGAAAAGCCTTTTAAACTTAAGTGTCAGCCGAGCCTTTCAAAATATCCTTTATAAAGTCGAGTTATAAAATCCTCTTAAAACCAAATCACATAAACATCATCAAAAATATCTTAAATAATCAAGCACACAAAAACTTTTAAAAGAGCTCATGCACACACTCGATTTGAAAGTGAAACATTTAAAATTAGTTTGGAAACTAAAACATCTTCCTTGACTTTTAAATTTCTTTAAGAGACACTTAGGCATTTCCTCAAACACTCGGTGTACATGGTTACTTGAAAACATATTTGAGCTTTAAAATATGAAAAAAAAATGTTTCAAATCCAATGGTGAGCAAGAGAGAAACCAAGCCCTTTTGAAAAGATCAATAACTATATTTAATACAATTCTTAAGATGTTCAAAACATGAATTAAAGAAGCAATCAATCATGGTTCTAAGTTTAAAGATTTATGCATGGAGCAAACCTACCTCGATCCATCGCCTCCACTAAACATAGTGTTAAACCACCACGAGGTAAGAGGAGCTTATAGAATGTTATTAAAACCCATAAAACAAGAATACCCCAAGTTAAATTCGAGTAACAAGAAACCCTAAGTCACTGATACCATTTTAGGGAAATAAAACGAGAAGAGAAGGAAGAGGGGATGATGTCTAGATGAGTTTACCATGCAGAATGGCCATCAAGGCATGAAGAAATCCTAGGGAATCAAGCCAAGAGGGAGAGGGAAAGAGGCGGACGTTGGTTGAGAGATGTTGGGGTCGAATGGGAGGAGAATAGGGGGCCAAAGGGTTATGTTCGAAGATGGTAAAAAGGGTGAACCCACATTTTTAATGATTTGGACAGTATACAGTTTGGTTGCACGGTTTACCAAATCATACGTCAATCATGCAAAAGGCACTAGACACACCTGGGGTGCACCGCACGATTTAACAAACCATGCACACACCTCTAAGAAAAGCTGCAAACTTTTCACAATCGGGTCACACGGTTTTCACTTACCATGCGACATGCACAACACCCCCATTTCCTCCCAATTTCAAAGATAAACATCCCAAAATCAAGAGATAAAGGATAAAAATCAATCAATAAATAAAATAATAATGAAAAAAAAAAGGACGAGGGTGACAAATCTCTCCAGCATACCCACTTTATCCCCCCCATTAAATCTTAGTAGAAAAGGTTTGACAAAATAATGGATAAGGTTTAAGTTATTAATGCGTAAATTCTGAAAACCAAGGAACACCCCGAAATCACCAAGCCAATGTCCATGACACTAACTGATACGAATAATACAATGAAACTCAATTACATTCCTCAAAGAACCTCAAAGACAATCACCAACAATTAGGTGTTTTATCCTTAATATGAAAGTTGAGTGTGCCACATGCACCCAACTTTTTCACATACAGGCAACCATAAAAGTCTCAAAATTAGATTACAGAAAGGACTCGCGACCAAAGAATATGTAACCTAACACATGGTAAGGTAAGGTCGGGAAACCAAACACCTCACCCCATAGTCTTATACCACTACCTTCGTAAGGAAACCAAGAAACGTTCGACGAGAAGGGAATCATCTATGGTGGTCTCCCCACCATATTAGAATTCCACTGAAGCCCAAATTCTATAAGAACTACCAAACACCGCCAAAGAAACTAGTAATGATGAAAACTCCCCACAAGAAACAAACTCGAAAAAGGCTGAAAAGCTTAAAAGGAATTCACTGGCTGAGTCCCCACATCACCCGAATAATAATTCATCAGCAGCCCAAACAATTTAACAATGCGTCGCCAATAATCCAAGAACACTACAGTAAAGCACTATTCCCAAAAAAATATTAAACATTTCATCAAAATTATAAACTTGAGAGTATTACAGCCTCAAATAAAATACAACCAGGAGAACGTAGATTGGAGACGATAGTGCATGGTAGGAAGACTTCAAGAGGCTGTTATATCAGCATCGGGTTCAATAGGTTGAACCCGAGGATCTTCCAAAGGAGTAGATCTATCTCCACTTATGTGTGACTCCTCTACAATACCTTTGCAGATGACCCGGCCACAACCACAGGAGGTCTTTGGAGAATCCTGACATGAAGGCTTCTTATGACCTGGATTCACGTATTAATGGCACACCGGGGACTTACTCCCAAAAGAAGACGATAAAAAGAACCGGATGGCCTCTTGATACCACCACTCATCTAGTCATACATAACCCGCTTCCCTTTCATTTTACTAGGATTACGTTCACCACTCTGGAAGAGAAGAGATGTCAATCACTTCAGACATTCCAGCCAAACCAGCATCAACTCTGACAACTTAATTCACTACCTCTACGTAAGAGGTCAGGCCAAAAGAAGATACTATTGGTAGAAGGTATGAGTGAAAACCCCTTCCAAAATATTAATCCTTTAGTGATTCATCCAATGCTAGCTCGGGTAAATAAAGCATCAATTCAATAAAGTGACGTATACTCAAGAACTGACTGCTCTCGTTGCTCGAGGCAATACAATTCCATTGTCTTAGACACCCGCACAACCTTAGGGAAGTATTGTTGGATGAATAATGTTTTAAAACCTGCCCACAAATGGTCCTATGGTGTAGCCTGAGTAATAGATTTCCACAACTTCCATCTCGGACCTTTGAGCATAAACATCGCAAATTTAAGCTTAAGAGACTCTGAAAGGTCAGAAGGGAGAAGATCTTATCTATCTTCTCTAAGCAGTCTTCGTCTTCATGGGACCCTTGCTGCCTATGGAAGAAGAATTAAATTCCAAAACTCTTCACCATAATCTCTAGGTTGAGCTAAAAGAGGAAGAACAGTATGCTCAATGGATGGAGCAGGCAAAACAACAGACACAAACAGAACTATATCAACTAGATGGTCACATGCGATGGACAACCAGCAACGCCCTCTTAATAATCCATCAAGACTTGGGGTGTATTCTAAAAGGGCAAGGAATATAAAACACAATCAAAATAGGTCTTAGAATTTAAAAACTCATAAAAATACATATACACAAAATAGACAATCTCAAAAAATATTCTCAAACGCCCCTAGTAT
Organism: Viscum album; assembly: GCA_963277665.1. Lineage (NCBI taxonomy): Eukaryota > Viridiplantae > Streptophyta > Magnoliopsida > Santalales > Viscaceae > Viscum > Viscum album. The sequence continues at coordinate 1,303,308,147 of OY728161.1, forward strand.
AACTCGAGTTTCATCACAAAATGTGGTGATCAAGACCCTACTCATGACCAACCTCTTGAGTTCCAACAATTCTATCTGACTTCCCAAATAAAAACTAGACTTTAATATCATTTTTTCAAAAAACAACTTGGGTTGCCCTTGATCCAGGTACCTGAGCCTTCCAACGACACAACCCGAAATGCATTCTCTATCGCCATAGATTGGCAACTAGTGTTGGGGGATCAAAACATACATTGTTGGGAACAAGTTTTTCATAAAACAACCAAAAAGGAGACTTTCACTCGAAGGTTCAGAATGACCATTCTGTAAGTTAGATAATCACGCATACAAAAAATAAAAAGTTCCATAAATAAACAAGACCAAATAAGACATATAAGAGTAAACATGGGTCATAAATAATAAATGAAACCCTATAAGAATATCTCATAAATCCCAACACCAATAAAACTGAACTTTACTACAATTATAAGAAACTAGAAAAGAAAGCTAGTGCAGAAGTGACAACATGGCTTCTGTAGTACGTGATAAGGCTTCAAGCAGGAAGTGACGTAGAACTGGTCTGTATCTGGAAGGAGCTGCATAGGGGGTGGAAATGAAGGCATGGCTGCACTCAGATCACAAGAAGGGGGCTGTGTGGTGGACAACCCTAAATGTAGCATGGAAGAGGCTCCCTGCAGCTGGTTGGGGTGTCGGTTAGGGGCCCTACTGCAAAAAAGGGCTTTAGGTGGTCGGGGAGCAGCTTAATGCGTGGTGTGGTGTGGTGTGCAAGAAGCTATGAAGGACATGGCTTGGTCCGCAGCTATTCAATGTTAGCGAAGCAAGGGTGTGGAATTTTGGAGAACTGTAGGGATGGGGCAGACTCAATTCAGATAGAAGCGTGGCTCTTGGGTCACCGGGCTGAAATGGCTCCAATGAACATCAAGGATGATGCATTGAATAACACCATATATCCAAATCCCCAACTCGAATTTCCAAAACAAATTTTTTCCAACAGTAAGAGATTTTTCCAATTAAAGTTTCGACAATTAAATGATTTAAAAGGATGATGCATATGTATTTTTAAGTTAAAAGTAAATTTCATTTTGTGAAAGCCTAAAAATTGTCATTGGCCATTTTGAAATCAATTCACCACACAAAAAACGAAGAACATTTTGCATTTAAGCTCCCAAGCCACACAAAAATGTGTTCTACAGATATACATATGTTAAAATTCAAGAACATACATTCAAGTACAAAAGTGGGTTTTTCTTCAAATATTCACAGGAAATGTCAATTTGCCACATCAAACACGAAAAACATGAAAACAGTCCTCAATGTATGATTTGACCCAAAAGAGCACATTTTTTTTTTAAAGGTAAAGGGGACCAGCCCCCGTTTATTGAACAAGAAAGAAACTCCTTTCGAAGGGTAGGAGGAACCCATTACAGAGACAGATGAAAAACATCTAGAAGAACAGGCCACGCGGCCAACAAGGATCCAAGAGTCAAAAGGAAACAAAAATCAAAGCAAGATCAAGCCAGAAAGTCTCATCACCCCCCCCCCCCAACCCAAAAGAGCACATGAATCCCCCAACCCAAAAGAGCACATGAATAGCGCTACAAAAACTACATGTGGAATGACATAAGATGATATCACATCAACCCCCCCCCCCCCCAGACACACTTTACTTGTTGTACGTCCTTAAGCAATCACTCAACAAGATCATGGAAATGATAGTTTGAAGTTCAAAAGTGGTGAAATATATGTAAGGGGGTTGGTGAACAATGATTCAATTCTCATGAACTCCACAATCCAAATGATATCATCAAGCTCTCCAGTAAAAAGGGTGTGATCAAAGTTCCAGTTTTAAAAGATAAACCAAACAGAGATGAAGGAAAGAAATGTATATGATTTTTCATTCAAGTTCTCACTCCCTCCTTCAAGTTCTCTCTTAGTCCATGATCAAGCACTAACATAACCAACCCAATTCACACACTTTTCTAGTAATGGATGTTTCTGTTTTATGGCCTCAAACTATGAATCAACCATACCTTAGAGTCCCTCAATTAATTGCATCTGGGCTGCCCTTGGGTATCCCCCAGAAAGTGAGGTTAGACAACTCCCAAGTTCCAGCCCTTTTTTATAGAGTCCATCAGATGTACAAAGGAGACAAGAAGCAAGCCAATTCAATAGCCTAAATCCAACCAAGATTCCATACCGCTCATTACTTGGTCCATTTATTTATTTATGTGTGAATTGACCACCAATTATTATTTCAGGAGGCTCATCAATTTTTCCAATGAATTTGGGACACTCATCTTTTCCATACAACAGTCATCAACCACTTGGACCGGGAACAGAGTTAAGGACATCAAGGAGTTCTTTCATTCATCACTTTTTATTTGAAACACGCACACAACTCAATCAAAGATTAAAGATCACTCTTTAGAGTACCCAAAAACAAGAACTAGTAGCGATAATTCCAATCAAAAACCCCTGAATTGGTTTGAAATGACGAACCTTCCCCTAGACTTCCACCCAAAAAGATTCTCAAGAGCATTAAAAAAATCATTTTAGTAAGTGGCTTCCACAAAGAAACAAAAAACATGAACACCCCCCCACACACAAAAAAAAAATCAGCTCATGTTTTTTAGAAAAATCACACTTGACCTTGAAAATCATAATGATGAAGACGGGCTTTTGCGGAAAAAAAAATAGGGGAAATTTGATGGGGTTTAACATTGAAAACATTAGCTCACATGCTCAATTTAGCTCAAAAATACACCCCTCCCCCACACTTAAAACATAGCATTGTCCCCTCTAAGTGTGGATGTGTTTTAGAAATTATTTTCACAAAATATTTTCATTTGCAATAGATACAAAGCATACAGAAAGGGGCGCAAAACAGCACAAACAACTGCATGTCATGGAATGTGTTGACAGTGTAGAATTGTAGTGCATATATAAATTGTCAACCAGCAGCAGTCCTCAAGAGAAATATGATTGTAGTGCATTTATAAATGTTTTAAAGCTCAAAATGGTTTTAAAAAGAAAGAATTGTGCATGCACAATTTTCAACAGTTGGTATAAGTAGGACAAAATTTAAAGAATGAGAAAAGAAACTCCCTCGATTATGTTCAATTCTGTCTTTGATTTATCTCTTCCACTGGTGCACTAGGCAGCACCGGCAGTGGATGGAAGACCTCTTGTTGTCTGTTTTGTGCCTGTAAATAGTCATGAATATATCATTATTTACCCTTCACTAAAGTATAAAATAAAATAGCCTTTTATTCCAATGCAAAAACAAAAGAAAAAGAGAAAAGGAAAAATGAAGAAACCATGACGTGACTCCCATGAAGCACTGGATTTACAGCCTCCGATTAGACTTTCCTAAAAACTCTGTGATCACTAGGAAGAGGTGATCCCTTATTGGCTATTCCATTATTTATTGGTGAGAGGTCATTGCTAAAAGTTTTAGAACATCCCCTAGCTCCAACATCAAAGAAATACTTGGGGAAATCCCCCTCGGCTATAAAAATAACCTTGATATCCAACCTAGTTTTTGTGACCAAATCAGAATATTCATCATTTCCATGTGATATAGCTTACAAAAGGTGAGAAAAGTAGTTAGATCATCCTACAAGTTATCCACTAGTGTCCTTAAAACACAATGATATATGTGTGTAACATATAAAAAACGGTCACTTTTTCAAGAAAAAGACTCCTAGAATTTCATATTATCAAGAAGGGGGGTGCTATCACCCACTTAAAGACATCCATTTCATGACTCCTAATGTATGTATAGATGGCGAATTCTCCTTACCTCAATGTGAGGCGGAGATATTCTTTTATAGATGAGTAAAAATAATTACAAGGCAGGACATTCCGATGTGGGACTCGGAAATACCCATTATACTAAAATAGGGTCCAACACACCCCCTCAAGCTAGACATGCCCAGCTTGGACTGAGAGTCCCACAAAAAGAAAAAAGACGACATCAAACAAGGCCAGACATACTCCCCCCTCAAGCTGGGCCATGGAGGCTGTGAATACCCAGCTTGGTAGTGAGAGAGTCCAGACGAGCTCCTAGGAAGCCTTTTGTGAAGATGTCGGCAAGCTGATCCGCCGCCAGAATATGGCCAAAACTGATATGGTTCTGCTCCAGATGGTGGCGAAGAAAGTGGCAGTCCACCTCGATATGCTTTGTCCGTTCATTGAAGACGGGATTCAATGCAATCTTTGTAGCTGTCTGATTGTCACACCGAATATGAGCAGATGTCTACGCTGGGAAACCAAGCTCATGGAGGAGATGACGAAGCTAGAGGATCTCAGTGGTAACCATGGTCATGGCATGGTATTCTGCCTCTGCACTAGATCTGGAGACGATAGTCTGCTTCTTGCTGCGCCATGAGATGAGGTTACCGGCCAAGAACACGGAAAATCCGGAAGTAGACTTGCGGGTAGCAAGGCAGCCTGCATAGTCCGCATCACAGAAGGCCTCAACATCCAAATGAGCATGATGTGAGTACCGAAGGCCACGTGCAGGGTCTTTCTTTATGTATTTGGCAATGCGGAGGACAGCAACCCACTGAGATCTGGTTGGATGCTCCATGAACTGGCTCATTTTGCCAACAGCGCAGGCAATGTTAGGTCGTGTCATGGTGAGGTAGTTGAGTTTGCCCACCAAACGACGATAGCTCTTTGGGTGAGAGAAGGGTGCCAAGTCGGCATGGAGGGAGCGTTCTCCAGGCTCAAGAGGAGTGTCCACTGCAGTCGCCTGGCTCAACCCTGCATCCTGTAAGATATCAAGGGCATATTTTCGTTGGCAGAGAGAGATAGTGTCCTCAGAACGGGAGACCTCGATGCCAAGAAAGTAAGTGAGAGGTCCAAGATCCTTGATGTGGAAGTGGTGGTGAAGGTGCGCCTTGAGTTGGGCGATTCCAATGGAGTCACTCCCTGTGATGATGATATCATCAACATATACCACCAACAAAATACAATTGTTTGACGTCGTACAGAAGAAGACGGTGTGATCCTTCATACTGCAAAAGAGGCCAAAGGCTGTGACGACAGTGCTGAAGCAGCCAAACCAAGCACGAGGAAACTGCTTGAGACCATATAAAGAACAACGGAGGCGGCAGACATGGGAGTCGGCTCCAGAGGCACGAAATCCGGGGGGTTGCTGCAGGTAGACTTCTTCATCAAAAAAGTCATGGAAAAAGGCATTCTTGACATCCAGTTGATGAAGCGGTCAGTGATGATGAGTGGCCAGAGATATGGATAGGTGGACAGAGGTCATCTTGGCAACCGGAGAGAAGGTTTCAAAGTAGTCGATGTCATATGTCTGAGCAAATCCCTTCGCCAAAAAGCGGGCTTTGAGTCGATGGAGAGTGTCATCGGCATTGAGACGGATCGAATAAATCCATTTGCAGCTGACCGCTTGTTTGCCTGCAGGGAGGGGGACCAGATCCCATATATGGTTGTCATCCAGAACCTGCAGTTCATCCCGCATCGCCTGTAGCCACCCCGGGTGGGATTTGGCATCACCAACCGTGCGGGGGATAAATATCGTCTCCAGTGCTGACAAACCTCTGTATGAAGAGGAAAAAAGAGTATTCTGGCAAGAGCGGGTACCTTTCTGTAGTGCAATAGGCAAGTCGACTGGTGTTGTGGCAGGAGCATCGGACGAAGTGGGAACGATGGTGTCCTCGGCCTAGACGGGGGGGGGGCAGTCGATGGACGACGGGAGTAGATTGTCCCAAAGCGATGACTAGTAGGGGGAGACAACAGGGGAGGGTGAATGATGAGAGGAAGGCACTCATCGATGGTAGTGTCTGGATGAGGAGAGGGAGAAGTGAAATGAGAGCTCTCAATAAACGACACATCGGCAGAGATGATACAGCGCCGTAAGTCTGGAGAGAAGCATCGGTATCCACGCTGAGTGCGGGAATAGCTGAGAAAAATACACCGGAGGGATTTGGGAGAAAGTTTAGAGAGGTTTGGGCGAGTGTCCCGAACATAACACAGACACCCAAACACCCGGAGAGGGAGTGAGTGAGGAGGGAGAGAGAAGAAGAGAGTCCGAAAGGGAGTCTCCCCCTAAGGATAGAAAAAGGAAGACGGTTTAGGAGGTAGGTAGCAGTTAGGATGGCATCAGACCAAAAAAGAAGAGGCACTTTCATGTGGAAGAGGAGGGCACGAGCAGTCTCCAGAATATGACGATGTTTCCGCTCGGCCAATCCATTCTGCTGAGGTGTGTCAGGGCAGGAGGTCTGATGAATGATGCTTTTATCCTTGAGAAACTGCTGAAAGGAAGTGGATAAATATTCTCGTCCATTGTCGGAGCGGAAACATTTAAGAGAGGTGGAGAATTGAGTATGAATTTCATTATAAAAGGTCTGAAAGGTAGAAAAAACTTCAGACCGATCACGAAGCAGGTAAAGTCAAGTCATGCGGGAGTAGTCATCAATATAGGTGATATAATAATTGTACCCAGACTAACTAGAAACCCTGCAAGGACCCCAGACATCGGAATGAACAAGATCGAAAGGATTCGCTACACGTGGTTCCGGTTGAGGAACATACGTCGCCCGATTATGTTTGGCAAACTTGCAGGATTCACAATGGAAGGATATATGAGAACTGAATTGAGGACAAAGTTTATGTAGGGTGGAAGCCGGTGGATGACCAAGGCGAGAATGTAGGTCAAGAGCACGGGCTGAGGTGGATGAGCAAGCAAGAGATGGTGGGGTGTCAAACATGTAAACCCCATTCCGAAGATAACCTCGACCGAGTTCCCGATTCGTCTTTCGTTCCTGAAAAACAACACCAGATGAGGTAAAAGTCGCAACACAATTTAAGTCTGTAGTGAGTTTGCTGACGGAGATAAGATTAAATGGACTTTGAGGAACATGAGTGACCGACCTCAGGTGAATAGACGGGGTCAAAGGACATGTGTCAAATCCAGTAATAGGGATTTTTGAGGCATTACCAACAGTAATTGTAAAGGCACCTATGTACGGATGATAGGTAGTGAATATACCGGAGTCCCCTGTGAGATGCTCTGACGCACTCGAGTCAAACATCCAAGCTGTATGTTGATGAGAAACACAAGCGGTAGAGCTGCCAGTCTGAGTAATGGGGGCTGGAGAAGAGGATGGCGGCACAGTTGCCCGATTAGAGTGTATCAAAGCAATCTCCTCCAGCGAAAGCGTCATTCTGTAACGGTCACTGGATGAAGGGGGGCCGTCTTGTGGTAGAGCCGATGACGGAGGATGGGACAGCTGCCCGGGCGATCATACAGACGCACGGGAAGGTCGATAATGTAAGTGAGGGTGCATCCTTGCAGGGAAGTTGGCGACCGGAGGGCCACGGGTGGACAAGTCAGCCATTGAAGTGTCGGTGGGCCGGGTGTTTTCCGCGTGGGGGGCGGTGCCTGGTGGCTGCTTTTGAAGCAGGCCGAGAAGTGCCGCGGGAGCGCCGAGAAGGAGCCGTCGGGACAGGCGGGCCGTGCGGCATCTGGAGAGAGCCACGTTGGGATCGGGAGGTGCTGGGAGGGCAGGACGATCTTCGCGAGGGAGGAGGCGTTGGCCGACAGGAGAACAACGGACAGAGCCGGGAGGGCAGGTGCTGGGCAGAATCGAGAGTCTGCCGGAAGGGTGCTGCAGATAAGGGCGAGGCCGGACAACACCGGAATACCGCAGGGAGGGCTACACCGGGAAGGGAGGTGGCCTGGTTCGGGAGGTGGTCTGGGTAGGGAGGCGGGGGGGTCCGCCTAGAGGTGGAGGTTTCGCCGGGAAGAACAGGGGCGCCGGGCCTGGGATGGGAGGCGGAGGAGTCCGCCTGGAGTGTTGCGAGAGAGCCGTCAGGGCTGAGGGAGATGCCCGCAGGGGAAATCCACCGAGATGGAAGCTGAAGCGGAGCCGCGGCTGGAGCAGGAGGGACGGGGGTCGCCTAGTTTCGTCGCGACAGAGGGGCGCAGTCGGGAGCCGCGAGTCGCAGCAGACAGCGGAGGAGGGCGACGGGACGTGTCGCGCTGGATGTGGGGGGGCGAAACACCGACGGGGAGGAAGAGGGGGTCGTTCGGTCAGGCGCAGAGAGGAGGGCCAGACAGAACCGAGAGGAGGGCAGAGGCGGGGCCGGACAGAACCGGGAATCCGCAGAGGATTTTCTCGCAACCCTAGACAGAAGAGAAAAGAAAAAAAAATAGAGGGAGGGATCGGGTTAGAAAGTACCCTTTGATACCATGTGGATGGCGAATTCCCCTTACCTCAATGTGAGGCGGAGATATTCTTTTATAGATGAGTAAAAATAATTACAAGGCAGGATATATGTGGGACTCGGAAATACCCATTATACTAAAATGGGGTCCAACAGTATGAATTAGACTCCTCACTGGAATCAAATGAAGTAAATTTCTCAAAAATAGGTTCAAAGTCGTCAATCAAATGGGAAGAGTCGCTTTAAAGGAAAAGATTAGTTGCTCTTGTTGACAAAGTCCTTGATTTTCACCTCTCGTCCTCAAACTCTCCAAGTTCATCAAATTCAGAACTGAAATCTTTTTCCAGAAAGTGAGTTTTGGTGAACTCCTCAATATAATCATGAATAATTACCTCAAAATCATCATAAGCCTCTCTCAAATTCAGCTAAAGACTCTTCCTCATCCATGTTAATTATCAAACAGCCTTGCTCATGTGTGGGTTTCTTAAAAGAATTAAGGACATTAAATTCCTCTTCCTTATCATCGATATAAAAACTCAATTTCCCTTAACCAACATCTATAATAGCCTCTCCGATGGTAAGAAAGGTTCTCCCTAGAATGATGGGAATAACCTTATCACATTCAACATCCAAGATTAAGAAATCGGTGAGAAAAAGAGTTTTCCCACTCTAGTGGCTTTGAATTCTCCCTAACCTAATTGTTGAAAAAGAAAGAATGGCATGAAATTGATGCTAGCCCCTAAGTTATAAAGATAATTTTTGTGTTCGGTTCTTCCTATTTGACAGGGGATGGCAAGGCTGCATGGATCTTGCAACTTTGGAGGGAAATTTTTTTGTTAAAGGGCACTACACTCTTTGGTAAGAAAGATGGCGGAAAAATCCTCCAAAAACTTTTTATTGGAGATTATCCTTTCCAAAAAAAAACATATGAAGTTATTTCATCCAAAGCATCGATATATGGAATATTCACATTAAGATTTTTAAGTATTTCAACAAACATGAGATAGTTTTTCACTTTGTTCTTTTGTTTCAACCTTCGAGGGAAAGGAATGTGTGGGGCAAGATTTTTCAAAGCATTTGAAGTTCTCTCACACACCCCCTCAACCACAACCATCTTCCTCTCTTTGTTCTATTTCCATTTCATTTCCTTTTATTGATGTTTTTCAGGTGGAAATTTTGAATTCTACTCAATGTTGAGCTGGCTATTTGCGTTTTCCAGCCCTGAATTACCCAGATTTTTGTTTCCAGATTGAAGGGAAATCTCAGTTTTTTCATTCCTAGGATAATTATAGATTTTTTCTTGAGTTTTGAGACCACTCCTACTAATGACAGCCATGATATTCTTCCTAGAATTAGGTTCAAAGGTACTAGGAAGGTTCCCTTTAGCCAATTAACCAACTTGTAATTGCAGATTGTGGAGTTTAGAACTCATTTCAGGCATTTGAGAGTCCATTGAGTTTAATATTAGATGCACCAACCCTTCTAAATTCTCATGAGAAATAGAAGTACCAGATCTATCTAGAAATGATTGCCTTGGCTGATTTGAGAACTAAGGGGTGACATTTTTCTTGACCACCCCTTGGTCTCTCCATGACTGATTTTGGTGTTTTCTATAACCTGGGTAGAAAGTATTTGAAAAAGGGTTATGATTTCCCTACGGTCCACCCCTAAATTCAACAATTTGAGCGGTTTCAGAAGGCTGAATAGGCGTACCAAAGTTAGGACGGGCAGCCCCTGTATGCCCAAAAACGCCACATTGCAAGCATGATTCTCTAAGTGAACTATACAAGATTTTGAAGTGAAACTAGAGTTGCGCCTTGAGATTTCAAATTTTGAAGTTTTTTAAAAAATTTAACGCCTTGTGCCTTTGTTTCTTGAGCTAAAATTGTCATCGCTTTATTCCTATGGACTTTTCTCCTCCTAGAAGACTAGTGCTGAGAATTTAGCGTGTGTTGTAGATTTGTCTTAGCTCTCCACCAGTCTTATCGGTGTAATTTCCACCGGCTGATTGGTCTACCAAGTTTTGGAATGAAGGTATAAAACCCTCATAAAAGACAAACAAAATATGGGAAGGGAGTTGGTGACGAATGTTGGATTGGTGTTGCTTGATCCGGTTGGGTCGAATGCTTGTGGCCCGCAACTGTCGCGGGTCGAGCTCCGCGGTGAGCTCGTTGGGGGTTGTAGGGGGCAACGCGCCCCTGCTCCGGAGGTTCGGGGGCTTCGGCCCCCGAACCAATATTTCGGCACTGTAGCGGTGCGGACTTCGGGGTCAACTTCACTGTAGCGCTTTTGACTTCCAACCGGCAGACACTGTAGCACTTTTGACAAAGTGAGTCGTCGATCACTGTTGCAACGCGGACTACTATTCGGAACAGTGGATCGTCTTCTTAATATGTAGCCCATTTCGGGCTAGGGTTTCACTACTGAAATCCTCTGTAATTTTGTGCTTCCGACTCATAGTGAAATTCTGTCTCTCCCGTGGACGTAGGGATTTTTCCCGAACCACGTAAATCGTTGTGTCCTTTGCTTTCTTTCTTTCGTTTTTCCTCGTTTCCGTCGTTGTGTCTCCCGACGATTCCGCAACAACGGAGACATTGCCTAAGAAATTCATGAAACCTATCCCATGCTTCCTGGAACCTCGTCTTGAGTGAAACCAGTGATTTGATTTCTCCGTTCACTGGTCAACAGCCTCTTTGAGAAAAAATTCATTAAAAAGGCATTGTACACTTGTTCCCGTGTATCAAAGATATTCTCAATAAGCTTAAGGGTATAAGTTCTAGCTTTTTTTAAGAAAAAATGGAAAAACTTTCATTCTTAACTCATTTTCACTCAACCCTTGAAGTGGAAACCACTGCACCACACTATAAAAGTCCCTAATGAAGGCTAAAGAGTCCTTAATCCATTAAAAGATGGAGGCAGTGAAATATAGGATTGTTTCATCGCATAATTCCTCACTCTTTAGGTAAAATAAATAAACGAGGGGTTTCCAGAAATTATGGGCAGTCGGAACTCTCTTAATATAGGTCTCTCAATGTTATTTCATTACGAAGAAGAGGTTGTGGTTGATTATTTTCAGCTGCTCATTCTCCCATTGTTTCTTCCTAAAGCAAAGTGACTTTCAAATTTATAGAGGAAAGCCTCTAAAATTGCCCCAAGTGTCTCCCATGTGCGCCAACACTTTCAGTTAACAATTCCACAATCACAACATAAAAATTGAGTAAGCAGGACAAGCAGGAGTTCCAAAACCAGTGATCTTAATCCCCAAAAACAGTCCCAACTGAAGCAAATTTTCAAATTGATTTTAGTAGTATTGAGTAAAAACAACGTTTTCAATGTTTTTAGAGCTTTTAGAAAAGGTAGGAAGTTTCATATGTTGGAACCAGGCGTGCAGCGAAAGCCCCAAACAGGTGGGTTTTTAAATTTTTTCCACCAACAGTCAACGTAAACTTGTCGACGTCGGTGAAAAGCAGCCCGGTCAAAGCCGAGGATTTCACGTGAAGAGTTTTAAGCACAAAATTAAATCGTAAAATACCTGATTTAAATCCGAAACCGCGCACAACGTCTGCTCATCATTGGCGATCGCTGCTCGAAGAATCCGAAGTCGAATTCCTCTAGATCGTCCACACACGCTTCAAGGATTCTGCGGGAGCGCCGTTCGTCATAATCCGAGTGCTAGCGCAGAATTGCGACGACGCCTTCGACGCTCCAACGATCATCGTACCGCTTCGCTGGCGATGCCTGAGAGAGTGCTTGATCCATACTCCTTGGATCCAGAGCATCTCTCTCTAGATTATGGGAGAGAGGAGAGGAAAGAGAATCTTCATGAATAGTTCTTGGCAAAAGTCCCTCCTCTTCTATTTATAGTGGTTAATTATAATACCCAGTATCGCCTTGCCTGCCCCGAATAATTAACGCACTATCAACAACATTTTATGACTACTAAACTGGGCCATAAATATTATTATCATTTACTTGTAATATATTAAAATATATTACATGATAATAATTAAGTCATTAACTCGACTCGTCGTTCCCATAAATATTAATTGAACCATAAATAATTTAATATTCGTCAATTAATATTTTTTACGTATTTACTTAAAACACGTAAATACATTTAATAAATAAATTCAATACTCATTATTCTAAACTCGAATAATATGAATTTATTTATTGCATTAGTGATCGTTTAACTTTGGACAAATCCCGGACCCCTGTGGCGGGACCCACTATGTCCAAAACCCCTATTCAACTGAATATGACAGATTCTTGAATACGTTATTGTGTGTGACCTTCTAGGCCCTTATCTCAACAGCAGTGAATAATATTCACAGACCAAGAGCGGGATCTAACAACCCATCATGGCCCCTGAAAAGATAAAGATTGTCACAGCAGCGACAACCAACCTACGAACACGCACTGTGTAATATAATTTTTTGTCACTAATATCTCATAAAGCAAGACGCACTCTCGTGTCATCGTCATTTTCTTGCTTTATTGTTTGTTGATGTAACGGGATGGATTTACCCTCGACCGCCATGGCCATGGTCTTATAAAGGTACCGTCATCCATATCAACATGGCCTAAGATATATTACTTTCATAACTCGGAAGTGACAAATCATTTCTTGACCATTCAACCAATGTCATCCCACCAATGACGCACCCAACACAAACTAGCTTACCACGACTTCATTGCCATGGTTTTCATCTTGCATCAAAGCACGCAATCAAATGACATACATTGGTAATGATCTCAAGTCAGGAGACCATTACACATGATCGTAGATAGGAACATCCAATGACACCCGAAACATGTGGTGTTCCTATTGGCGGGTCAGTACTCATGATCTCACTACTAGAGATCACCAAATGCGAACTTCATGAGAAGAAGTCTCAATGCTTATGAGCCCCCAGCACCTGATGGTCAGACATCTACTGTGTCCAATCAGTTTGATGTATCTAGACCATAGAACATATATTTAAGATTAATGTCATAGTATCTAGAGGTTCTCATTATAGTCTGGCAACTGTTATAACATTTCGATACGACAATTAATCTTTGGACATTACCATTTCAATAGTGGACGCAGAAAAGTCTACACTATAATGGTAAGATGACATCATGCATAACTTACTGTATAACGAAATATTCTTAAAAAAATATTTTCCACGAGAACAGCGAGCAGATATGAAGAGGCAATTCTTGAATTTGAAACAAAAAGAGGATGAATGAAGTCAATTTTACAAGGCTAGTAAGGAATTCCGCGGACTACATACGTAATCTGAGGAGCAAGATTGATTGATTCTTTGATGGTTTAAAACCATTCTTCTGAAGGGCACTGGTTTCCCAAACTTTCTCAGCATACGAAGATGTAGTCTCATGTGCAATCAAGACAGAGAAAGAATTCTCTAAGTCTTATGACTTTAAAAGAAAGCAAGAGAAGAAGAAGGTGGCAGAGAAAAGAAAGGATAAATGAAAGAATAAAAAGGGGAGTTTTCCAACATGTGATACTTATAGAAAGAAACACCCTGGAGCTTTAAAAGGAAAATGAGTATGTTACAAATGTAGAGAAAGAGACCACCAATCTCAAGATTGCAAGGGAAAGAAAGAACCTACCAATGTTCAATGCTACAATTGTAAAGAGATTGGACATTATGACGATGATTGTCCTAAGCGTCAAAGAAACATTCCTCATAGAAGGTCATAGGAACAAGGGCAAGCTTATACGATCACAACTGCTGAAATTAAAGTTCCTTACGATGTAGTGGCAGGTACTATAATTGTTTTCTCAAACTTGGTCAATGCTTTATTTGATTCTGCATTATCACATTCCACTACATCTTCCCAGTTTGCTTTAAAAATTAGATATTTTCAATTCTCCTTAACAAAGGAGTTGTCGGTCAAAACCCCCAAGGGAAGTCTCATTGCAACAAAGATGTGACAGGCGATCCCCATTATGGTATATAAATATGCTTTATCTGCTGATTTTATCGGCATACCTATGGTCGACTTTGACATAATTCTTAGCATGGATTGGCTTTCAAAATATGATGCGAAAATCTATTGCAAGAAGAAAGAAATTACGATTTGTGAGTGTTGTACCTCTCGTACCCCTCGAGATTTAATTTTCATGATCACAATCACTCTCTTCTTTATCTAATATTGTTTTAAGTGTTTTTGGATGATAGGCATGATTTCAGGTTGCCAAGGAATTGGGCCAAGAAAGCAAGAAGTCAAAAGTGGACTGATTTTCAGTCCACCGGCCAACCGGTGGAAGACCACCGGCCAGCCGATGGAGGCCTGGACAGAAGGCATCCCTCTGTCCAGACCACCGGCCAACCGGTGTCCCACCACCAGCCAGCCGGTGGAACCCAAACAAATAGTGTCAGCTACTGCCTCAGCACCGGCCAACCGGTGGCCTCCTCACCGGCCAGCCGGTGGTGCCTGAGCCCGAAGGCCTCTCCTTTTTCAAAGCACCGGCCAACCGGTGGCCAAGCACCGGTCAGCCGGTGGAGCCAGTCAAACTAGCCGTTGGGCTTTGACTAGGCTTGTCCACTTGACTCCCAACGGCTCCGAAGGCCTCTCCAACGGCTCCGAAGACCCCCAAAGGCCATTTGAGGGTTCCCCCTCTATAAATAAAGGACTAGGAAGCCCCGGAAATGCAAGGAAGCCCACGGACACATTTTTGATCATTTGGCGAACCTCCGGCGCATTCCCTCAAGGAACCCTCACTTGCTCCAACCTTCTTCCACATCCAAGGAGCACCACCATAGAAGCTTGGGAGCGCTCTTCATCAACTTCATCAATCCATTGGCGCCCAAGACTTCTCCCATTACGGTTTTTCTTGTTTTATTTATTTTGAGCATCAATTTGGGTTTGTGCCTACAAACCCCCATCTCTTTCTCTCTCCCTTTCATTTGGGTTTTCACACCACCTTCAAGGTGTGAAGAGGTTAGTCAAGCCTTCCCTTTTAAAAGGCTTGAATCAAAGGTGAGCTAGCCTTCACCTGTAAGAAGGCTAGTGGGTTCTTGCTCAACCATTAAAAGCAAGTGGGTTCTTGCTCAACCAATAAAAGCAAGCTGTAATAGGTTCTAGACTAACCTTAAAGTCTAGTGGGTTTCTTGCTAAAACCATTAAAAAGCAAGCGGTAGTAAATCTCTCAACGGTTGAGTTGGGAGCGGAGACGTAGGCTTTGGTTTAAGCCGAACTCCGTTATCAAGTTGCGTGTCTTGCCTCTTTTTTCCGCTGCACTTTTACTTTGATTTTAAATTGTTAATTATTTTTTAAAAGGCAATTCACCCCCCCTCTTGGCATCACTTCTCCGCCCAACAATTGGTATCAGAGGTAAAATTTGAGTAATACCTTCACCGGTTTCAAATTCAAGATCCATTGTGATGGCTTCAACCTCTTTCGCCCCCGAAGGCTATTCTTTGGGTCGTGCTCCATTTTTTGATGGAACCGACTATACCTATTGGAAAACTCGCATGACTACTTTTCTTAGAAGTATAGGTTATCCTATTTATAAAATTGTCATGCATGGTTATTCTCTTTCTTCTCCCGATGAATCCAAATGGACCCAAGCCGATATTAAAAATTTCGAGCTTGATGGCAAAGCCATGAATGCTCTACATTGCGGCCTTGATCGTAATGAATTCAATCGAGTTTCCACATGCACCTCATCACATGAAATCTGGAAACTTTTGGAGGTTACCCATGAAGGGACCAACAAAGTCAAGGATACTCGATTGGATATGTTCCGTCAAGATTTTGAGTCTTTCACCATACATCCATCCGAATCTTTTTCTGAAATGTTTACACGTTTTACTGATGTTTGCAATGGGAGAAAGTCTCTTGGTGATGATGTGTCTGCAGAAACGATGGTCAAGAAGATCCTTTGGATCCTACCAAGCTCATGGGCACCGAAAGTCACGGCAATCCAAGAAGCAAAAGACATCAAGAACATGCCGGTCGAAGAGCTCATCGGATCCCTCATGACCTATGAGATCACCATGAGGAGGCAAGCTGAAAAGGAAGGCAAACCGATCAAAGTTCCAAAGAACATCGCCTTCAAGGTTCAAAAAGAAGAAAGCTCCTCCTCCTCATCGTCTTCTTCTTCAAGCGGCGATTCAGAAATGGAGAATCTTGCCCGCAAAATGCACAACTTCATGAAGAAGCACAAGAAGAAGAAATCCCGCAAGGCTCGAAAGGAAAAACACGACGAAAAATCCGAGCCCGAGGTAACATGCTATGGGTGTGGCAAGAAAGGCCATTACAAGCCCGATTGCCCACTCCACAAGAAAAAGGCCAAGCAAAAGGAAAAGAAGAAGGCATTCAAGGCCACTTGGAGTGATAGCTCCACATCCTCCTCCTCCTCCTCAAGTGACAACGGTAAAAAATGCCTAATGGCATTTCATGAGGTAACCTCTTCCGACTCCTCTTCCTCTTGTTCTTCCAATTCTTTTAATCATTTATCTTATGAGGATCTCCAACATGCTAGAGATCAATTGGAGGAAGGTTTTCATGAACTTTCTTCCAAATTTGTTGCTTTAAAAAAGAATTTCAAAAAACTCTCTTCCGAAAAGGAACAACTTCTCAAAGAAAAGGAGGAGTTGTCCCTCAAGATCCAAAACCTTCCCGATGTTGATTCTATGGAATCAACAATCAAAGATTTAAGGGAATCTCTTGTCAAGTTCACCCAAGGGGAACAAAATTTGACCAAATTGCTAGGTTCCCAACGCGTATCTAGAACCACCCAAGGGTTTGGCTATTCCAAGCAAGCTTCCTCTTCCCGTGCTCCAACTATTTTTGTAAGGGGGAGCTCCCAATTTAAATTTTGTAACTATTGCAAAAAACCCGAGCACTTAATTTATGAGTGCGATTGCAAAAATGCCCGGTATGGAAGACCCAAAACTATTTTCTTTAATGATGAATTTCATAGGAGAAGACCCGCCACTAGATAAGTATGGATTGAAAAATCCCTTTTAGCGAGTCTCACCGGACCAAAATTTGTCTCGGTTCTAAAATCCTCTCCCCGGTGATTTGTTGTTTTTATTTAGGGGGAGTTAGGATCGTTTAAGCCTTTTTGCATTTTTATTTCAAAATCTTCAATTCAAAAATCTTCAATTCAAAATCTTTCAATTCAAAACTTTCAATTCAAATTTCAAAAATTTCAATTGGTTTTAAAACTCTATCTTGTTTTTCAAACTTTTCCCTCAATCAAGTTTTATGCCCCGTGCTATTTTGATAATCACAAAGGGGGAGAAATTCTTGGTTGATTGGGGGAGAAATCTTTCTCTCATGCTTTGCTTTTTCTTTTAAAGCATGCCTCTCATTTCAATCTTTTACATTGCTTGTTTTGGTGATTGTGATCATCAAAATAGGGGGAGATTGTTGTACCTCTCGTACCCCTCGAGGTTTAATTTTCATGATCACAATCACTCTCTTCTTTATCTAATATTGTTTAAGTGTTTTTGGATGATAGGCATGATTTCAGGTTGCCAAGGAATTGGGCCAAGAAAGCAAGAAGCCAAAAGTGGACTGATTTTCAGTCCACCGGCCAACCGGTGGAAGACCACCGGCCAGCCGATGGAGGCCTGGACAGAAGGCATCCCTCTGTCCAGACCACCGGCCAACCGGTGTCCCACCACCAGCCAGCCGGTGGAACCCAAACAAATAGTGTCAGCTACTGCCTCAGCACCGGCCAACCGGTGGCCTCCTCACCGGCCAGCCGGTGGTGCCTGAGCCCGAAGGCCTCTCCTTTTTCAAAGCACCGGCCAACCGGTGGCCAAGCACCGGTCAGCCGGTGGAGCCAGTCAAACTAGCCGTTGGGCTTTGACTAGGCTTGTCCACTTGACTCCCAACGGCTCCGAAGGCCTCTCCAACGGCTCCGAAGACCCCCAAAGGCCATTTGAGGGTTCCCCCTCTATAAATAAAGGACTAGGAAGCCCCGGAAATGCAAGGAAGCCCACGGACACATTTTTGATCATTTGGCGAACCTCCGGCGCATTCCCTCAAGGAACCCTCACTTGCTCCAACCTTCTTCCACATCCAAGGAGCACCACCATAGAAGCTTGGGAGCGCTCTTCATCAACTTCATCAATCCATTGGCGCCCAAGACTTCTCCCATTACGGTTTTTCTTGTTTTATTTATTTTGAGCATCAATTTGGGTTTGTGCCTACAAACCCCCATCTCTTTCTCTCTCCCTTTCATTTGGGTTTTCACACCACCTTCAAGGTGTGAAGAGGTTAGTCAAGCCTTCCCTTTTAAAAGGCTTGAATCAAAGGTGAGCTAGCCTTCACCTGTAAGAAGGCTAGTGGGTTCTTGCTCAACCATTAAAAGCAAGTGGGTTCTTGCTCAACCAATAAAAGCAAGCTGTAATAGGTTCTAGACTAACCTTAAAGTCTAGTGGGTTTCTTGCTAAAACCATTAAAAAGCAAGCGGTAGTAAATCTCTCAACGGTTGAGTTAGGAGCGGAGACGTAGGCTTTGGTTTAAGCCGAACTCCGTTATCAAGTTGCGTGTCTTGCCTCTTTTTTCCGCTGCACTTTTACTTTGATTTTAAATTGTTAATTATTTTTTAAAAGGCAATTCACCCCCCCTCTTGCCATCACTTCTCCGCCCAACAGTGAGAAAGATGTAAAATCTATTATCTTTAGAGCAAAAACATCATCATCTAATTCTTATCTAAATCCACCCCCAGTAGCTCTACTAAATTCAATTATTAGGGAGAATGAGAACTCAATATCTATGAGTGAGGAAAGATGTCATGACCCGACCCTACCGGTCTCGAGCCACAACTACCCCAAGCCCACCTCCATAGGCCAGGGGCTGGCAACAAGCACCGAAGGCGTAACAATCTCGGGGAGGCCTTTGCCTAAGTACCTGTACACACAGCCCACTCAATGCAGAAGTGCAGAGTAAAAGAAAACCAAAGAACGAACAACTATAACCCAACCACAGTCATGCATCGACTTCTAAATAGAAAAAGTAAAGTGCTGAAAAGTACTGACAAGATAACTGAACAAAAAAAGGGCAAAACACGCGCCCAACCCTAAACAGCTGGTGAGTCTCACCTGAAAGTCCTACTACGACCACTGAACGCAGCCCAAGCTCCTGTGTCCTCTACGCTTCTCCGTAGTCTCAATCAACATTTTCGTCGTCTGCAAAGGCACACCAAGTGCGGGCAAAGCCCAAGCAGATGTGAGTATAAAGATACTTAGTAGGATGTCCCGAAAGCTCAAGGGAGCAACAAAGGAGGTACTAAAACGGTGAGCAGTAGACGGAACAAAGAACAGTGTAAGAGTACAATAGAGAGAGTGCAGTTCAACCCAACAAAAGAAAGGAAGTAGACTCGTCTCAACCAAGAGGAGCTAGACACGGAAAGCACGTGGCATACCCCGCGTGTCTTCGCCCCTCCTAGAAGGAGAGTAACTGAACCCAAGGAGTGGGAACAAAAGTAGGGTGTATATATATATATATGTGCTCAACAAAAACCCGAACGAGTGTGTAAGGGGATCTCTATCTCCAAACTCAACCCAGGAAAAGTCGCCAACAGTTTTAAGGATATCCATCACTGATGCCCAACAGTCCCGCACGTCAAAGTTGTCTCATCGCTGAACCGTACAACCAAGGGTCCCGCTCCAGTAATCACAGAGAAAAGTCACTGACTAGCCACATAGAAAGGGCTGAGTCTGAAAGAAGTCATCGGGTAACCCACTGCCCAGCCCAGCTGGAGGGTAAACCCTAAGAGGTCGTCGGGTAACCCACCGCCCAGCCCCGCTGGAGGGTATACCCTAAAGTCAACAGCTAACCGACTGCCCAGCCTCAGTGGAGGGTAAACCCTGAGGTCAACGGGTAACTCACTGCCCAGCCTTGCTGGAAGGTAAACCCTGATACGCCGGTGGGTAACCCACTGCCCAGCCCCGCTGGAGGGTAAACCCCGAACTGGTCCGATAACTCCGCACTGCCCGAACCATCTCTAGGTGTCACTAACATCGCTATCGTGTGTTGGTTCGGAGTGCGTCAAAGGAACCTCCAACCAACGCCCTTTCATGTTTCCACATTTAGTGAGATCTCGAAAGAGGCTCTGCATGCCCAAACAAATTACAACGTTGTAATCCTCACGGAAAAACACACGAGATAGACTACTTACTCGCTCGAAACGGACTCTCGACGAAAATGTTATTCAACACCGCTTTGTGCCCATACGGCGTCTCGTGGGGCCCACACCTCGGTCCCAAAAAAGGTCGGGCAAACTGCGCCATCGCGATGCTCTCGGAAAAACACGCCAAAACGACTACTCATTCGCCCCGAACGGACGTCTGATGAAAAAGTCGCAAAACGCTTATCACAGCTTAAAAGACTGCCCGTGGGGCCCAAGCCTCAACTCCGGCTTCAACGCCTGAAACCACCCTAGACCACTTCGTCTCGACGCCAGGGTCACAAAGCCGCTGACGGCGCCTTAAACGGACTCTGGATGTGTTCGCACCATCCGAACGAAGAATCCTGGCGAGGCGCTAAACAATATACTTAACGGTGTGTCGCGCCACCGAGCCCCCGTCTCGGAAATTAAAAATCCCCGAGACCATCTCAAAAACTCCGACTCGATCCGAGGATCGTGCTGCCGCAGACGGCACGCAAAACCGACACCCGTAGTGAAAGTTACGGGTGTCCGAAGACAAGGGGGCTAACCCCTTAGGGTTGGGCCGGGCCGGTCCAACCGGTACACCCGACCTAGGCCGGCCCGCGCCGGCCGGCCCGGCCCGCGGCCCAGCCGCTGCCCCGCGGTCCACCCGCGGCGACCGGCCCTCGTGGCCGGTCGCTGCCCCACGCGGAAACCCGCCGAAGGCGAGTCTCGGTCTCCCGCACGGGGTCGCGCGCCGCAACCCCCGTCGCGCCCCGCACCGGCGACCTCCGCCCGCCACGCCGATCCGCCGTAGACGCCTGCCGCGCCGCCGCCTGGGAGGCGCCGCGCCGCCGCCTGGGAGCCGCCGCGCCGCCGCCTGGGAGCCGCCGCGCAGCCGTCGTCGCCCGCCGGACTGCCGCGCGGAGCCGCCGGAAACCTTGGAACCGCCGAAAAACCCAAAAATTTGGCCAGAAAACTTCCCGAGATCACCCCGGACACCCCGGGACTCGAAAATTCAATCCGAAAGGATCGTTGGGAAGCTCGAATCGAGCCCTACGCAAATATCGGCTTCGCTCGACAAATTATCAGCATTTCGACGCTACAAATTGCATTTGAAGAGGTTGCAGAAATTAAAAACGAAAAAATACACGTGCCTACATCGCAAGGCGTAGCCCGTCGCTTCGCCGACGATCCGCCGGAGCCGCCGCGCCTTGGAGAGGTGGGGAGAGGGGCTTGATGCTTGTTGAGAGGGATTCCGCCAGGGAGAGGCACGGGGGAAGAAGGAGGAGGAGTGGGTGTTTAAGTAAGAGAGAAACTAATTAAAAATATAATTAGTTTTAAACTCCCACCAGTAGGCTAATACCCAAACTCTCGACGAGGTCGAGGTTAAGCCGCTCCTAGGGTAAAAACCACGTTCTGAGCGCAACAGTGGTCTCGAAATTTTAATCCGAGCCTCCGTTCAGAAGTTATAAAGTTCACGCCCGATGCCGCTAAATTACGAAAACGCCCCTGGTGGCGTTTTCCACAGAATGGTCGCGCCCGCGAAAGTTACACCCCTTCTAGGTAAACGGCACGCTCCGGACTCAACGGTGCCCTCGATTTTCCCATCCGAGCAACCGTTTAGGAGTTATTCTGTTTATTTGGCGTGTCCAGTGTAAACGCACTTAAAATTTAATTTCGGGCACACCGGGGCTCGGAATCACACGCCGTCTGAACGTCCTGCTCTGGAATAACATCAAGAAAATTTCAAAGTCTTACAGGCTCAAAACCCGGGTTCTTACAAAAGAAATATTCAAATTGAGGATGTACCTATTGTGAAAGAATACATTGATGTATTTCCAGAGGATTTACCCGGGCATCCTCCGGAGCGGGAAATTGAGTTTTCTATTAATTTAATTCCTGGTGCAAGTTCTGTATCAAAAACTCCTTATAGAATGGCCACAGTGAAATTAGTAGAACTGAAAAAACAACTAAAGAAATTGAGTGATAAAAGATTCATCTGCCCTAGTGTTTCTCCATGGGGAGCCTATGTTCTCTTTATCAAGAAAAAGATAGATCCATGAGGCTATGCATTGACCATAGAGAAATCAATGCTAATACAATAAAGAACAAGTATCCCCTACCTCGAATTGATGATTTATTTGATCAACTTCATGAAGCCCAATATTTTTCTAAGATTAACCTTCGATCTAGATATCATCAGTTGTGTGTGAGGAAGGAAGATATTCCAAAGACGGCATTTCGAACCAGGTATGGGCATTACGAGTTTAAAGTAATGCCTTTTGGACTGACTAATGCACCCTCTATTTTCATGGATCTAATGAATAGAGTTTTTAAAGAATATCTGGATGACTTTGTTGTGGTATTTATTGGTGATATCCGGGTATACTCCAAAAGCTATGAAAATCATGAGAATCACTTGTGCATTATTCGGAACATTCTTAGAATAAATGAATTATATGGGAAGTTTAGCAAATGTGAATTTTGGTTTCAGTCGGTTTCTTTTTCTTGGCCATATTGTCTCTAATGATGGAATCTTAGTTGATCCTGCGAAGGCAAAGGCTGTCCAGGAATGGCCTACTCCAACGAACATGACCGAGCTACGTAGTTTTATTGGTTTAGCAGGTTATTATCGGCGTTTCGTTCAGAACTTCGTCCGTTTAGCCAACCCGTTGATCAAGCTTACTCGTAAAGGGGTTAAGTTCGTATGGACAAAAGAATGCGAAGAATGTTTTGAAGAATTAAAGAGGAGATTAGTGAATGCTCCAATCCTGACTCTACCATTGGAAAATGGTGGATTTATGATCCACGGTGATGCATCAAAGAAAGGATTTGGCTGTGTCCTTATGCAGAATGATTTATTGTCTATGCATCAAGACAGTTAAAAATTTATGAACAGAATTATCCAACTCATGATCTTGAGTTAGCAGCTGTAATCTTTGCTTTGAAGATATGGAGACACTATCTCTATGGAGAAATGTGTGAAATATATACGGATCACAAGAGTTTAAAATATGTCTTCTCACAAAAAGAACTCAACATGAGGCAAAGAAGATGACTTGAGCTGCTCAAGGATTACAATTGTTCCATACACTACCACCCAGGAAAGGCAAATAAGGTAGCTGATGAATTGAGCAGGAAGAATCATGGAGTTTTAAGCAAAATGAGAATTGAAAGGGATCTTGTATTCATGGATCTAGTAAAGATGGATATAGAAATTATCAAAGAAGGTGAAACATCATTACTTTTTCAATTGGTTGTCCAACCATCTTTATTGGAAAGAATTAAAACTTCTCAGTCTGATGATGAGAATCTTCAAAAGAAAATTAAAGGTGTGAATGATGGAAAGTTAATTGACTTCGTGTGTGGAGATGGAATTTTGAAATTTGGGAAGAGGCTATGTGTTCCCTCTATACCCAAGCTGGAAAGGGAGTTAATGGATGATGTCCATAACTCGAATTTCTCTATACACCCTGGTAGCAATAAAATGTATAGAGATTTGAAAGAACATTTATGGTGAGACAACATAAAGCGGGAAATTGCTGATTATGTATCAAGATGTTTAGTCTGTCAACAAGTGAAGGCTGAACGACAACATCCTAGAGGAGTCATTCAACCTCTACCTATTCCTACATAGAAATGGGATGACATCACCATGGATTTTGTCACTGGATTACCCAAAACTCCAAGAAAAAATGATGCAATATAGGTAATTGTAGATCGACTTACGAAATCGGCACATTTTCCCGCTATAAGGGAGGATTTGCCATTGGAGCGCCTTGCACGACTCTATATCAGTGAAGTTGTGAAACTTCATGGAGCACCTCTCTCAATTGTGTCAGATCGTGATCCACGATTCACATCGAAATTCTGAAAGTCTTCAAAAAGCTTTGGATATTGAGCTTCGATTGAGTACTGTTTATCACCCTCAAACTGACGACCAATCAGAAAGGACGATCCAAACTTTTGAAGACATGTTGAGATCGTGTTCACTTGATTTTTAAAATATGTGGGATCAGTATTTACCTTTGGTGGAGTTTGCCTACAATAATAGTTTTCATTCAAGTATTCAAATGGCACCATATGAAGCATTGTATGGAAAGAGATGTCGTACACCAACGTGTTGGGATGAAGTTGGTGAAAGGAAACTTGTAGGCCCAGAGCTTGTGGAGGAAACAACACCGAAGGTAAAGACTATTCAAATCCGTATCAAAGCAACTCAAAGCAGGCAAAAGAGCTATGTTGATAATCAAAGGATTTGGAATTTTAAGTGAGAGATCATGTTTTCTTAAAAGTATTTCCACGGAAGGGTGTTATAAGATTTGGGAAGAAAAGTAAATTAAGCCCCAGGTACATTGATCCTTTTAAAATTCTGGAGAGAATTGGAGTTGTGGTTTATCGTTTGGCAATACCGCCTAGCTTTTCTAAGGTACACGATGTGTTTCATGTCTCATTGTTGAGAAAGTACATGTCAGACCCAACACAAGTACTCGCTTCTGAAGGTATAGAATTGAAACATGACTTATCTTACTCTGAAGAGCCTATCCAAATTCTGGACACTAAAGAACAGGTGTTGAGGAATTGGACGACTCGGCTGGTAAAGATGCTTTGGAAAAATCATAAAATTGAATAGGCAACGCGAAAGCCTGAAAAACTTATGATGAAGATCTACCCAAATCTTTTTATGAGCTAACATTCCAGTAATTACGAGAACGAAATTTTTGTAAGGGAGAAAAAATGTAACACCTCAAGGTTTTACAAATAAATGCAATACTGAGCCCCTGAGAACCAACACTTTGTTATAAGAGATAGTTATAACCTAGCCGCTAAACATAATTTTGTCACTTCTGTTATTTGAATTTCAAAAAACTGACATACACGGTTGCAATCAGTAAGATATTTAGAGTCTGATATGATCAACTTACATTTTGGTGAATAATAATTTATCCTTATGAATAGTAACTTACCCTCATGAATATTAATGTACCCTTATGAATAAAAACTCCACTCATGTATGTATAAATAAAATTTAGGCATCATATAAATGAGAGTGAATAATTTAAAAATTAATAATCAAGTGTTGATATTTTTGTGAGTAATAAATATTTAATTACAATTTTAAATTAATAAATTTATTTAAAATAAAATTCATTTTCATAAAATGTATTCCTCGATAAATATTTTGTTGTCCTATGAGTTTAGGATAATTTTACGAGACCTCAGTTAATTTTTGAAAGTATTATAAAATCAATTTTAAATTTAGAATATGTATTTTCCAAGTAAATAATGATTTTAATTAAAAAATAAATTTCTCTTATTTAAAAAAATATTTTGATAAAATGGAGTTCATTTTTTAATTCTACACGTCGAAAAATGGTTATGATGAATTTTTTCAATTTTTCTAAAATATTTGAATTTTTTGTGAATAGTGAAATTCGATAATTTACGAAATATGCTAAATAAATAAATTTATGCATCATGCTTGAGTAGTGGCTGATGTATTGAATTTCGAAAAACTGACATACACGATTGCAATCAGTAAGATATTTAGAGTCTGATATGATCAACTTACATTTTGGTGAATAATAATTTATCCTTATGAATAGTAACTTACCCTTATGAATATTAATGTACCCTTATGAATAAAAACCCCACTCATTTATGTATAAATAAAATTTAGGCACCATATAAATGAGTGAATAATTTAAAAATTAATAATTAAGTGTTGATATTTTTGTGAGTAATAAATATTTAATTACAATTTTAAATTAATAAATTTATTTAAAATAAAATTCATTTTCATAAAATGTATTCCTCGATAAATGAGAGTGAATAATTTAAAAATTAATAATTAAGTGTTGATATTTTTGTGAGTAATAAATATTTAATTACAATTTTAAATTAATAAATTTATTTAAAATAAAATTCATTTTCATAAAATGTATTCCTCGATAAATATTTTGTTGTCCTATGAGTTTAGGATAATTTTATGAGACCTCAGTTAATTTTTGAAAGTATTATAAAATCAATTTTAAATTTAGAATATGTATTTTTCAAGTAAATAATGATTTTATTTAAAAAATAAATTTCTCTTTTTTAAAAAATTATTTTGATAAAATGAAGTTCATTTTTTAATTCTACACGTCGAAAAATGATTAGGATGAATTTTTTCAATTTTTCTGAAATACTTGAATTTTTTGTGAATATTGAAATTCGATAATTTACGAAATATGCTAAATAAATAAATTTTTGCATCATGCTTGAGTCGTGGCTGATGTAAATGGTCATTGGTTCGAACTCACATGCACCAATTACTGTTTTTAGTCACAAGAATCAAACATTATTGTTTATCTTGAGCAAAATAATAAAATAATGAATAAGATATTCAAAAATCACTCATCTCTTTCACTATAAAAATCACCCCTCAATCCCTCTTCTCTCCACTCCTCTAAATTTGAAGCTCCTCAAAGTTCTACCCAAATACTCTTTCATATTCTCTCCCCGCATCCAGGAGCTCTTGGTCTTGTCAAAAGACCAAAACCCCTTCCCTTAAGGAGGTTCTCAAGGAAGTGTACTCAAGAGGTAAAATTCTCTTCCTTTTTCCTTTCAATTTCTTTTTAGTTCCTTCTTTTATTATTATCTTTATCACCTCCTTTGTCCAAATGATCATGATAACTCCAGTATCATCTTGTTGAATAATAAAAAGAGGTAATACCCAATCCCTAAGGTTCTCTCTAAAAGAGGCCTTGAGGTTCTTTTATAACAAATAATAAAGACCACATCGGACCACAAGTCCGATGTGGGATGCAGACTTTAACACTCCCCCTCAAGCTAGGTTGAACACATAAAGAAAAAACAAAGCAATCAACAGACTGCAAACACTCCCCCTCAAGCTGGACATACCCAGCTTGATTACAAAACAAGACAAAATAAAAAAGAAACAATCAACGATCGTAGCTCCCCCTCAAGATCGCAGCTCCCCCTCAGGATGATGAATAAATTGAAGATGTCGCAGGCGCAGCAGAGGAACCACACAGACCGAGCCGGTTGAAGGAGCGCCAGGAAATCCGCACTAGAGGGCGGGTGACCGGGATCAGGAGGGAGGTTCGTTGTGCAAGGGGCGGGAGGGAGGTCCGCAAGAGCCGCGTTCGGTGTGGGAGGATGCCGGATGATGAGGCGCACAGAGGGAGGTCATCGCAGGTTGCGGGAAGGCACAGGGATCAGAATCGGGACAGGAGGCCGAGCGTCGTTCCGTCAGGAGGGCCGTCGGGACCAGATGGGCGGCGGGAGGGCTGTCGGGATCAGATGGGCGGAAGGGGCACTGCCGCACTGGAGAGGCGTCGTTCCGTCAAGAGAGGGCCGACGGGAGGGGCCGACTGGAGGGGGGTCGATCGGTTCTCTTGAGGGAGGCTGACGGGACAGGATGGAAGGCGCCGGGAGAGCCGCTGGAAAGCAGGGCCAGAAAAAAAAACGCCTAGGGCAGGGGAGAAGGAAAAAAAAGAAGAGAGGGCTCGAATTTATCGAACCGCCTTTGATACCATGTAGATTGTTAAAAAAAAGGTATGACTGGATCCCCAAGGTTCTCTCTAAAGGAGGCCTTGAGGTTCTTTTATAACAAATAATAAAGACCACATCGGACTGGTCCGATGTGGGATGCAGACTCCAACACATCTATATTGGAATTATATCATGTTAATGAAAGATTCATCATCAATATCCTTACTCTCTCTCTCTTTTATTTTAAAAATAAAATCATCGTCCGAGAGGTGCCGATTTACAACCTTTGTGAACGACGAAGTTTTGTTCTTCAATTTCTTCTTCAAGGCTGGTCGTGAAACCATTTTTATGGTTGAACCAGATTCTAAAATATGTATTATATCTTATGTAATGATTCTGGAACCATCATTTATACATGATATTAAATAATAGAACAAAACTAGTTCATTGTGATCGAGAAACCGCTGTAAAAATCTAAACGATTATCACTAAATGTTTTATCTAATGATTCATACTAATACTATATAATCAAATGATATGAATAAACATTTACACTATTGTATGTTCATCAAAATCATATAAATTCAATTCTGGAGAATTATACTCATTCCACATGAACTTCCATTATCACATACAATTATACCGATCATGAAAACCAAGGAAACAAACACTCTCGGGCGATAAATTTGTATCATATAACTCGTCAAAAAGCCATAAATGAACTTAATAAAATTATGCATAATCAAAAACATGTAAACAAGGTTCTGAATTAAATAATTAATGGATTTAATTTGATTATCCATGACGTTAAGCTCAAGTGCAGAACAAATTCGAACACAAGGTAAGGGTTTTCTACCCGAACCTCCATTTTTCTCTTTGTTTCTCTTAATCCCAATTAAATTCATAATTATTCTCATGTACTGCTCATAAATTTTGTTTGAATTTTCTATATATGTGTACCAATCAGAATCCTTTATTTTATGGGAAATTAAATGTTTTATAAAGATTTTTCTCAATTATTCCCGATAAACAAGCCCGATTTCAAAAGAACTTCTCAAATTCGTACATACTTTCAAGGGCACTATATAACCTGTTTTAAGCCACAATTATTTTTATAAAACCACTCATTTCATCATGGAAAAACTATCTTGATTCATTTCTGGTTTTATGCAAAGATTTTTCCAAAAGAACTCTTCTTTTCAAAGTAGAAGTGTATTTCTCTCAAAAATTCCTCGATTATTTTATTAGAGTATTTTTGTCTATTTCAACACCTCTGTCAAATTTTATGTCTTATTGAGGTTAATATCTTATGTTTATCATCTACCATATTTTATTAAATGGTTTATGATCGGTTTGATTGTGGATGTGCTATCTTGATACCATTCACCGTACTACTTGGAATGGTTAGTATTTATGTGTACAGATTGGAGAAAGTTATTTCATATGTTCATATTGTTTATGTTTAACCTCTTTCATATGACGAATGCATTGGACTTAACAAATGACGAGTGGGGTCCGCTATAGTCTCTCGATGCATCGGTAGGTCGCATGAGACAAAACAAAATTGGATTTTGGCCGAGGCCTTACCCAAGTATTTTCAGACGTCTTGGTCGAGGTCTTGACAATATGTTTTAGATGTCCGGCATTATGCATTCCCTCATTATGGTATTAGAAATTGATAAACCATGTGATCATTTGACTAGTATAATATCGATAGTTATGTTTCATTCTCTTATGATCATTTATATGACCATATTTAATCAGCTTTCATTCATGCCATATTATGCTCAAGTATATTTTTAAAGGCATGTGTTTTTAGTTGTTCACCATGCCTAATATTTATTTTTATGATAACTTTCATTATATTACTTACCCTTACTGAGCATCTAAGCTCGCTCATTTCTTATATTCTATTTTCCTCAGGTTGTGAAGATGAATATTATGAATTACTTGCAGGGATATAAGAGTCATATAAATTTAGTATTATGTATTTCATTTCAAGTTGTAATGTTGAGCTTATGTTTGTATCTTGTTTTCCAAAACTACTAAAATATTCATTCCTTCGGGATACCAATTTCTTATAATCATGCCAATGTAATAAAATAAGGCACCGGCTCTGGGCTACTGGGGTCAGGTCCTTACAACAAATCTAAGAAAGAACTAGTTTCCTCTGAAGCATTATCAGAGCATAAAGATCAAGTACTGGCACCTGGCACTTAGACTATGTGATCGAGAGCAATATTGTGTACTGTTTATTGACAGAGAATGGAGGGTTATCTTCTTTTGTAGAGGCGACCCAGAGTCCATATGTATCCTCATGGATGGCGGCGATGCAGGAAAAACTTGAAGCCCTGCACAATAATAAGACTTGGGATCTTGTTTCATTACCTCGTGGAAGGTAGGCTATCGACAACAAATTAGTCTTTAAGATCTAGCGAGATGAAAAGGATTGGGTAAAAAGATATCTTGCAAGACCGGTGGTCAAAGGATATGCTCAGAAGGAAGGTATTGATTTCAATAAAATATTTTCTCCTGTTGTTAGACTGGTGACTGTTCGGATAGTTCTGACGATTTGTGGTGCATATAGTTCACATCTAGAGCAGTTGAATGCGTAAACTGTTTTTCTCCATGGTGATCTTTATGAAGAGATCTATATGCTCCAATCAGAAGACTTTACATAAGAAGGCAAAGAGAACTTGGTTTGCAGGTTAAACAAATCTATGTACGATCTCAAGCAGGCATCGCAATGTTGTCAAAGGCGCGTTGAGGCGCACACCATTGCAAGAGGCGCTGCGAGGCACACCTGGAGCGCCTCACCGCTAGTGAGGCGAGGCGACCTCGCTGAGGCGTGCCAAAGGCACGCACCTCACACGCCATTTCTACATGTGCTAAGGCGCGAGGCATGAATGTAGCACGCTTTTGAAAAAAATCCGGACTTTCTGTTAGAAAGTAGCAGCGGAGAGGGGGTTGGGACTCTAAAGTCAAAAAAACATTAAATACAACATTTAATGTAATAATAATAAATAAAGACTGCACGACTCCTGAAAAAAATATACAACTCCCTCCATTCCAAGCGCAACGACACAGCTTGGACAGGTCGCAGGCTCCATTCGAAGCAACGAGAGCCGATGCACTGAAGGGTAACAACGGTAACTCCCCTTCACCCTAACTTTCATCATCTTCCATTGATGATGATTTTGATGTTTAGGTTCTCAAAGATTGATTATTGGATTGTGGTTTGATTAAAAAATATTAATATGTACTTTAATTTTATTATTTAGATTTAATTTAAGTTTTTTTCATTTAAAATATTGTTGAAAACTATGTATGTTTAATCATGTCATGGGATGCGCCTTAGTTTCGAGAGGCGAGCGCCTCGCACCGCGCCTCGCACCGCATCCCCAAACGACCTTTGGGCCTTATTGCGCCGCGCACCTTTGACAACTATGAGCTGAGGTGTTGGTACAAGAGATTTGATTCTTATATCATGAGTCTCGGATACAACAAACTTCATTCAGATCCTCGTGCATATTTCAAGGGTTCAAATGGTAATGATTTCATCATTCTTTTGTTGTGTGTGGATGACATGTTGGTTGCAGGCTCCAACAATGATCAAATCCAAGAGACCAAGGCATAGTTGGCTAGGGAGTTTGATATGAAAGACTTGAAACCAGCAAACAAGATTCTTGGGATGCAGATTTACCGAAATAGAAATAATGGGAGGATTTGGCTATCACAAAAAAATTACTTGTGGAAAGTCTTGAAACGCTTCAACATATAAGAATGTAAGTCAATCTCTACCCCACTTCCTTTTAATTTCAAGTTATCTTCTACAATGAGTCCTTGCAGTGAAGCAAAGAGGATGGAGATGTCTCGAGTACTGTATACATCATCAGTGGGGAGTCGGATGTTCGCTATGGTTTGTACTAGACCAAACATTGCACATACGGTGGGAGCAGTAGGTCGGTACAAGGCGAATCCAGGATAAGAGCATTGGAGCACAGTGAAGAGGATCCTGAGATACATCAAGGAGACCTCAAATGCTGCATTATGTTATTGAGGATCAGATTTCACTAGAGACTATTTTGATTCAGATTTTGCAGGTGATTCTGACCAGAGGAAATCCACTACTAGTTATGTGTTTACTCTTGCAGGAGTAATTGTGAGCTAGATTTCAAAGTTATAGTCAATTGTGTCTTTATCCACGAAGGAGGCGGAGTACATAGTAGCTACACAGGCATGCAAAGAGGCGATGTGGATGAGAAGATTATTGGAGAAGCTCAGGCACAGACGGGCAGATTCTATTATTTTGTGACAGTTAGAGCGTCTTGCACATTGCAAGGAATCCATTTTTCATTCCAGGACGAAGCATATTAGGGTATAGTATCACTTTGTCCGAGATGTGGTGGGAGAAAGAAGTGTGAATATGCAGAAAATTCATACTAAAAAAGATATAATAGATTTTATGACTAAGCCAATTGACTCTGATAAGTTCAGGTGGTGCAAATCCTCGAGTGGCTTTGCAGAGATGTAAGCAGAATGTTTGGCGGATAGAAAAGATATGTTGGTGACCCTTGGTCTTCCGTGGATGGCACCAACCCCTTTATTTGTCAAGGGAAAGCAGACGGTGGCAGGTTTGAGGTTGGTGGCCAGCCTCATCAACCACCGAGCGGGAGAGTTGGACAGGGGGGGATTGCCTATAAAAAGGGCTTTTCCCCAATGGTTTGAGCATCATCCCATCACCAGTAAACACCAGCAGCTCCCATTTGAGTGTTCTTATATGTGTGGTATTTTGTGAGACGGATTCCCCACATATTCAAGAGTGATTTACGAGGGTATTCTCTTTGTAATAGTGAGGAAGTGTGTATCCACTTTTACCCATAATGAGATCCTTCTATTTACCCACGGTTTTTTACCGATTTCATTTTGGAAGGTTTTCACGTTACATCTGGAGTCATTTATTTCCGTTTTTTTTTACATTTTATTTTATCTTGTAATCATCGTCGCACCAGTGGACCAATCATTCACGATCCCAACAAAGGGGTCATTAATTCCCCTAACAACTGCACAGGCTCGCCTAACTGCCCAGCCAACCATAACATGCCACGGAGCCCTGCCAAACATAAAAGAAACCACGCAACAACATTTGAAAAGGGTTGCGCTACGTAAGGATCAGAGACGCTCACATTAGGGTAATGAAGCCCGCACATAAAGGTAAACCGGAAACCACGCTGCGTAAGGGTAATAAAACCCGCAGCATAAAGGTACAGAGTTGGACCCCCGATGCAAAAGGGTAAACATGTAAGGGTACCACCCGCGTAAGAGTAAACGCGCAAGGGTGCCACCCGCGTAAGGGTACACGCGTAAGGGTACACGCGTAAGGGTACCACCCGCATAAGGGTACCACCCGCGTAAGGGTACACGCGTAAGGGTATCACCAGCGTGGGTAAAGCTCGCGTAAAGGTCATGAGGAGTCTCCCGTAAGGGTAATACCTTAAGATCCAGAATCACAATTTAAGCATAATAATAAAGCAAGAATTAAAATTCACTCTTGCATGCACACATAACAATGTATAAATGGAAGAAATAAACGAACACAATTTCATATGGAAATTAAACAACAACAAAAATGAAGGAAAACGCTAACCCAAACCCAGAAAAACAAGCAGTGGCTAAAATTAAAGAGGAGAAGGGGAATGGTGGGAAATGATAAAGAATGGAAAGAAAACAGCTAACAAGCAAATGAGACAACCAAGGATGTCAAAGCCACTCGACGAAGTGGTTAAGGGTATCAAGACTGATGTTGTTTATTTAACATTTTCTGCTCCTGTACATTTTCATCATGACTGTATTGATTATGGAAAAAAATGAGTTGAAATTGTCTCGTCATCGCTCAACCAAACAACTACCTGCTCTATTTCTTAAACCAAATAATAATCCGTCAATCATCATCCGGCATTATGGATAATTCCTTCATTGGGCTTCAATGGTGTGTTTTTACCTTGCATCTGGGATTATATGTAGGATGTTGAGGAGGTATTCTGATCAGCGTCGTGTAGATGATTGAGTAGCAGGTTTTGGGCCATGGTTGGCTTGCTGTGTGGAACTTCAGGATTTGTGGTGGCAGGAGCAGCCACAGGCACAACCCTTGGAGGTGCGTGGGACTGCAAGAGGCAGCTCAAGAGAACATCAAAGCTGACCTGGGCATGGAAGTGGGTTTGCAGCAGGCTTCTGCAGTACGTGATAAGTCTTCAAGCAGGAAGTGGCTTGGAACTAGTCTGTATCTGCAAGGAGCTGGGTAGGGAGTGGAAATGAAGGCTTGGCTGCACACAGATCACAAGAAGGGGGCTGCTTGGTGGACAACCCTGAACGTAGCATGGAAGAGGCTCCCTACAGGCTGGTCGGGGTGTTGGTTAGGGGCCCTACGGCAAAAAAGGGCTTTAGGTGGTCGGGGGCGGCTTAATGCGTGCTGTGGTGTGCAAGAAGCTATGAAGGACATGGCTTGATCCGCAGCTATTCAATGTTGGCGAAGCAGGGGTGTAGAATTTTGGAGAACTGCAGAGATGGGGCAAGCTCAATTCAGATAGAATCGCGGCTCTTGGGAGGTTGTCACCCACTTAAAGACATCCATTTCATGACTCCTAATGTATGAATTAGACTCCTCACTTGACTCAAATGAAGTAAATCTCTAAAAAATAGGTTTGAAGTCATCAATCACATGGGAAGAGTCGCTTTAAAGGAAGATAAGTTGCTCTTGTTGACAAAGTCCTTGATTTTCAGCAAACCACAAGGTGATTCTCATCCTCAACTCTCCAAGCTCATCAAATTCAGAACTGAAATATTTTTCCAGAAAGTGAGTTTTGGTGAACTCCTCAATATAATCATGAATAATTACCTCAAAATCATCATAAGCCTCTCTCTCAAATTCAGCTAAAGACTTCCTCATCCATGTCAATTATCAAACAGCCTTGCTCATGTGTGGGTTTCTTAACAGAATTAAGAAAATTAAATTCCTCTTCCACATCATCGATATGAAAACTTAATTTCCCTTAACCAACATCTATAATAGCCCCTCCAGTGGTAAGAAAGGGCCTTCCTAGAATGATGAGAACCACTTTATCACATTCAACATCCAAGATTAAGAAATCGATGAGAAAAAGAGCTTTCCCACTCTAACCAATAAATCATCAACCCACCCCAAGGGGTGAGTTATCAACCAATTGGCTAGTTGGAGTCACTCTAGCGGCTTTGAATTCTCCAACCTATGTAGGTTGAGAAACCCCCTTACCTTCAAGGTGAGGTGGGACCCTTCTTTTATAGAATGAGAAGGCGGAATGTACAAAGGAGTATTCTGATGTGGGACTCGGAAATACCCATAATAATAATAAAAAGAGGGTTTAACACTCCCCCTCAAGCGGGACATGCCCAGCTTGGACAACGAGTCCCACAAAAAATAAAGATGACATCATACAAGACCCAGACACACTCCCCCTCAAGCTGGGCGTCAGATGCTGTGAAGCCCCAGCTTGGAACTGAGCGAGGTGAGGCGAGCACCGGGGAGGCCTTTGGTGAAGATGTCAGCAAGCTGGTCCGCCGTCGGAATATGGTTAAAGCTGACATGATTATGCTCCAGGTGATGACGAAGAAAGTGATAGTCCACCTCAATATGCTTCGTGCGTTCATGGAAGACAGGATTCCAAGCAATTTTAGTGGCTGCCTGATTATCACACCATATGTGAGCAGAAGTCTGCTGAGGAAAGCCAAGCTCCTGGGGGAGTTGCAGAAGCCAAAGAATCTCTGTAGTGACGGTGGTCATGGCACGGTACTCAGACTCAGCACTGGAGCGAGAGACGACCATCTGTTTCTTGTTGCGCCAAGAAATGAGGTTGCCTGCCAAGAATATGGCAAACCCAGAGCTAGATTTCCGAGTGGCAAGGCAACCAGCATAATCAGCATCGCAAAAGGCCTCAATATGCTGATGAGGATGCTGGGAGTAGCGAAGACCACGGGCAGTATCTCGCTTGATGTACTTGGCGATGCGGATGACAGCATCCCAATGAGAGGTGGTCGGATGCTCCATAAATTGACTCACTTTGGCAACCGCACAGGAAATGTCGGGTCTAGTCATGGTGAGATAATTGAGTTTGCCCACTAATCGATTGTACCGCTCGAGATGTGGATACAGTGTCGGGCGGAGGAGCAACCGCCGGGAAAGAGAGCCGCCGGGGAGGTGCCGCCTGAAGGGATCTGTCGGGAGGGGCGTAGGGAGTGTCGCCAGCGCGCGCAGAGGAGGCAGCGGGGAGATCCGCCGGATGGGAGGAATAGCCGGCAAGGGGGCGGCGGGAGATACCTATGGCTTGCTGGCCATGGAAGCCACCGCCCCCCAACCGGGAGAAACCCTAGAGGCCTGACGGGGAAAAGAAAAAAAATAGATGGCAGGGGGGGTCGGGATTAGGTTCCCTCTGATACCATGTAGAATGATAAAATAAGAGGAACCCAAACCCCCAAGGTGTGCTCTCTAAAGGAGCCCTTGGGGTTAATTTATAATGAATATTAAAGACCACACCGGACCTCAAGTCCGATGTGGGATGCAGGGACGGCCGGGAGAGGCGCTGCGGACCGATTCAGTCGCCGGGAGATGCGGGAGCCGGTGTGAGCAGTTGCGGGAGAGGCGCTGCGGACCAGGTCTGTCGCCGGGAGATGCGGGAGCCGGTGCGAGCAGGTGCGGGAGCTGAAATGACCGCCGAGGAAGACGGAAGTTGTTGAGGAGGCGGGCGACGGGAAGCGACAGGAGGTGTGGCGAGGCCGCAGGCGCCGGGAAGGACCGGTAGGGTGTGCGGGAGCCAGACGGAGCAGCGTCGTGCTTGGGTGGAAGCCGGACGAGGTGACGAGAGGGTCGCCGTGGGGAGGCGCCGCGGCGAGGAGGGTTCGCGCGCAGGAGAAGTTGCCGCCGTGAGGGAGGGCGCACTGGGGAGCCGGACCGGACAGGAGGCGCCGGGGAAAGAGGGTGCAAAAAATGCACCGGGGAGGCGAGCCGGACGTAGCCGAAAAACCGCAAATAAGAGCGGGGAGGAAAAAAAATTGGAAGGAGGAGAGTTCCGGATTAGGTACCCTCTGATACCATGTAGGTTGATAAACCCCCTTACCTTCAAGGTGAAGTGGGGCCCTTCTTTTATAGAATGAGAAGGCGGAATGTACAAAGGAGTATTCCGATGTGGGACTCGAAAATACCCATAATAATAATAAAAAGAGGGTTTAACAACCTAATTGTTGAAAAAGAAAGAATGGCGTGAAATCGATGCTAGCCCCTAAGTTATAAAAATAATTCTTGTGCTCGGTTCTTCCAATTTGACAGAGGATGGCAAAGCTACATGGATCATGCAACTTTGGAGGGATGTTTTTTTGTAAAACGGCACTGCACTCTTTGGTAATAAAGATGGTTGAAAAATCCTTCAAAAAAAATTTATTGGAGATTATCCTTTTCAAAAAAAAATCATATGAAGTTATTTCATCCAAAGCATCAATAAATTGAATATTCACGTGAAGATTTTTAAGTATTTCAACAAATGTGAGATAGTTTTGCACTTTGATCTTTTGTTTCAGCCTTAGAGGGAAAGGAATGTGTGGGGCAAGATTTTTTAAAGCATTTGAAGTTCGCTCACACACCCCCTCAACCATCTCCCTCTCTTTGTTCTATTTCCACTTCATTTCTTTTTATTGTTGTTTTTCAGGTGGAAGATTTGAATTCTGCTCAATGTTGAGATAGTTGTTTGCGTTTTCCAGCCATGATTTACCCAGATTTTTGTTTCCAGGTTAAAGGGAAGTCTCAGTTTTTTCATTCCTAGGATCATTATCGACTTTTTCTTGAGTTTTGAGACCACTCCTAGTAGTGACAGCAATGATATTCTTCCAAGGATTAGATTCCAAGGTGCTAGGAAGGTTCCCTTCAGCCAATTAACCAACTTGTAATTGCAGATTGTGGAGTTTAGAACTCATTTCGGCCATTTCAGAGTCCACCGTGTTTAATATTAAATGCACCAACTGTAATGACCCGCTTATCCTCATTGGCTTGAGAATACAACAAGTCATTACTTGACCTTAAGCGACATCCCCAAGGCGCCAAAGGCTGGCAATAAATGCCGAAGGGTTTCAAACAAGTGGGGGAAGATTTACCCTTTTTGAACATCCATAGAACCAACAACCGTAACCAAACCAACAACTAAATGATGCATGATAAAAGCTAAGACAACTCAACCATTTATTTTATCAAAAACCAACCAAGAGTACCACAGCGGAAACTAACACTCAAACATCAGAGTAAACAGCGAAAAGACAACTCAAAGACTACAAAACAACAACCCAACTCCATGCTCCACAAGCTCCAAGCTCCAACATCACGAATCAGCCCAAGTATCACGAAGCAGTGCTCTAAACATGTGACACTTTACCTTTGCCAACGTCCCGGTACATGACATCTGCAAAAGCACCAACGTGTCAAAACAGGGGGTGAGTAATTAAACTCGGTAGGTTTTCCCCGATGACTTCTCAACCCATGCCTCTAGGATAAAACATGTTAGCACATTTATATAAAACAATTCCAAAAACAGTTCACAATATAACAAGTTCCATGTCAAAACCATTTTCCAACAAAACTCATCTTTCTCAAGAAAAGCAATTAAGCAAAGTTCCCAATTCCATTCACATTTCCATTTGGCACATTCGTTCCATTTCACCAATCCACACAACCAACCATGCATGCAACCTGGACCTCCCTATACTCGCGAGTGGTGAGTTATCCTTCCACTAAGTCGTCACTTAGTGAACTACCTTAACGGGGGTACTTCACGACCTTATCCGTCCCAACCTAATGATGGGGGGACTTCTCGCCCTTATCCATCCCAACCTTTTGATGGGGGGACTTCTCGCCCTTATCCATCCCAATGCATATGAACACACACCACAACCCATGCAAATCCATGCCCAAAACCAAGTGTGTTCAAAACCTTTCAATAAAGCATCACCTTTTTTATTGAAAACCATTTCTTTCAAGCAGCAAAACCATAGCCAATTTAAAATCACCATCTTAAATTTACTTCAACAACCACTTTCCAAAAACACACAATTTCCATCACCCGTTACTAAAAAGGGGTTTCAACCATTCTTTCACAACAGATAAACAAACCATTTCAATCAAGGAAAACAAATTGAAACTAAGCCTCAAGTTTAAGAAAGAGGAATCGAGAGTGAAGCCACCTACCTCAACAAAAAGGGCGAAACCAAGCCACGGACGAAGAACGCTCAAGAACACCGGGTCAAAACTCCAAAAACCCACCGTAGATCTCTTCTCCTAACACAATCAAGACCAAATCTCGTTATATTTGGCATCCACACACTTAGATCTACCCATAACGGGCGTAGATCTAAGAAAACGAGAGAAGACGAGAAGTAGATCTGAGTAGATCTAAGAAAACGATCAAGAACGAAGGAGAACGATCACATACCTCGAGAATCCGGCTTCGATTCGCCAAGAGAAGCCTTCGGATCGCCTCCGGAACGCTTGGGAGAAGTCTTCCAACCTTCAAGGGAGAGTAATCCCGAGTTAGGGTCGCTTAGGAGGTTTAAACAAGGCAATTAAAGGCAAAACAAGTTAGATCCACAATTTTAGGATCTAACTTTAAGTGACCGCACGGTTAGTCCGCACGGTTTGCATGGCCTCATCGCACGGTTTCCCTTAACCGTGCGCCGACCGTGCGGAAGCCACTGCCTCCTCAGCCAGACACGCACGGTTTGGCCGCACGGTTTGACAAACCGTGCGCCGACCGTGCGCCTTCCCCTTTGCTTCAAACTTCACTCCAGGATCTCCCGATTCTCCCATACGTCACCCATAACTTTTGAAACCAAGAAAAGCATCAAGGGTTACATACCAGAAACTGGGAGTACTACACCAACCCTTGTAAATTCTCATGAGAATTGGAAGTACCAGATCTATCTAGAAATGAGTGCCTTGGCTGATTTGAGAACTAAGGGGTAACATTTTTCTTGACCACCCCTTGGTCTCTCCATGACTGATTCTGGTGTTTTCTGTAACCAGGGTAGAAGGTATTTGAAAAAGGGTTGAGATTTCCCTACGGTCCACCCCTAAATTCAACATACTGAGCGGTTTCGTAAGGCTGAATAGGTGTACCAAAGTTAGGACATGCAGCCCCTGTATGCCCAAAAACACCACATTTCAAGCATGATTCTGAATAGGTGTACCAAAGTTAGGACATGCAGCCCCTCTATGCCCAAAAACACCACATTTCAAGCATGATTCTCGAAGTGAACTATCCAGATTTTGAAGCCAAACTAGAGTTGCACCTTGAGATTTCAAATTTTGAAGTTTTTTAAAAAATTTAACCAGTGGCTTTGTTTCTTGAGCTCCAATTGTGGTCACTTTATTCCTATGGACTTTTCTCCTCCTAGAAGACTTGTGCTGAGAATTTAGTGTGAGTGTGTTGTAGATTTGTCTAAGCTCTCCACCGGTCTTGTCGGCGTAACTTCCATCGGCTGATTGGTCTGCCAAATTTTGGAATGAGGGTATAAGACCCATGTAGAATGGGAAAAAAGAGACCCGAACCCCCCAAGATGTTCTCTCGAAAGGAGCCCTTGGGGTTAATTTATAATGAATATTAAAGACCATACCGGACCTCAAGTCCGATGTGGGATACAGACTTCAACACTCCCCCTCAAGTTAGGTGTACCTAGCTTGGACACACAAAGAAAAAACAAATCAAGCAACATGCTGCAAACACTCCCCCTCAAGCTGGACATACCCAGCTTGATGACAAAACAGGACAAAAACAGAAGAAACGGAAATAATAAAATCGTTGTTGATGTTGCTCCCCCTGAAGATGGTAATGTGATGCCGCTGAAAAACAAAAGATGGGTCATCGCCTGAAAAGTGCGGGGCCGGACAACAAAGTGCCGGGAAATCCACACTGGCGGGTCGGTCGTCAGAGCGTCGGGAAAATCCGCACTACGGGCCGGTCGTCAAAGCGCCGGGAAATCCGTAATGTCAGGCCGATCGTCAAAGCGCCGAGAAATCCGCTCGGGAGGGCCGGTCATCAAAGTGTCGAGAAATCCGCAATGGCGGTGCCGGTCGTCGAAGCACCGGGAAATCCGCAGGAGGAGGCCGGCGATGGGATGCAGTGATTCCGCAGGAGGCGTCGGGCAGGGAGGCGGGGATTCCGCAGGAGGCACCGGGCAGGAAGGCGGGGATTCCGCAGGAGGCAGGAGGAGGTCGGCATGGAGGGAGCAGTTGTTGATGTGTCGCGCAAGGAGCGGGAGGAACTGGAGCCGCCAGGCGAGCACTTGGACGAGGCCGGCAGGGAGCGGCGCGAAGAGCCAAGCCGTCGGGAAAAGCCGCAGGAGGCGGGCTGCCGGGAAAAGCCGCAGGGAAGGAGGCGGCGCTCGGGAGGGATGACCGGCAGGGTGGAGAACCGCCGGGAGGGCAGGGTCCGGGCAGGGAGGGATCCGCCGGAGGGTGATCCGCCGGTGAGGGTGATCCGCCGTGAGGGAGGGAAGCCGCGACGGGGAGCAGCGCTGGAGATCCGCCAGGACAGAGCCGCCGGG
The DNA here is from genome assembly GCA_963277665.1 of Viscum album. NCBI lineage: Eukaryota > Viridiplantae > Streptophyta > Magnoliopsida > Santalales > Viscaceae > Viscum > Viscum album. Next base: position 1,303,349,581 of record OY728161.1, read on the forward strand.
ATGGGAAATCTGCCGGGAAGGGATCGTCGGCAGGGGGGCGGCAGAGAATTCCTATGGCTCGTAGGCCATGGAGGCCGCCGCCCCCCATGGAAAAAAAAAGATAATCCCTAGAGCAGAATAAAAAAAAAAAGATGGGAGGGGGATCGGGATTAGCTTCCCTATGATACCATGTAGAATGGGAAAAAGGAGACTCGAACCCCCAAGATGTTCTCTCGAAAGGAGCCCTCGGGGTTAATTTATAATGAATATTAAAGACCACACCGGACCTCAAGTCCGATGTGGGATACAGACTCCAACAACCCACATAAAAGACATCCATCAAAATATGGGAAGGGAGTTGGTGATGAAGACATTGCCTAAGAAATTCCTGAAACCTATCTCATGCTTCCTAGAACCTCTTCTTGAGTAAAACTAGTGATTTAATTTCTCCATTCACCAGTCAACCTCTTTGGATAAAATTTCATTAAAAAGGCATTGTACACCTGTTCCCATGTATCAAAGATATTCTCATTAAGCTTAAGGATATATGTTCTAGTTTTTTTTCTCAAGACAAAATGGGAAAACTCTCGTTCTTAACTCATTTTCACTCAGCCCTGGAAACTACTGCACAACACTATAAAAGTCTCTAATGAAAGCTAAAGAGTCCTCATTAGTTAATTCATTAAAGGATCGAAGTATTGAAATATAGGATCGTTTCATCTCGTAATTCCTCACTCTTTAGGGAAAGCGAATACACGAGACGTTGCTATAAATTATGGGCAGTTTGAACCCTCTTAATATAGGTCTCAATGTTATTTCATTATGAACAAGGGGTTGTGGTTGATTATTTTCAGCCGCTCATTCTCCCATTGTTTCTTCCTAAAGGAAGTAAAGTGACTTTCAAATTTATAGAGGAAAGCCTCTAAAATTGCCCCAAGTGTCTTCCAAGCATGCCAACACTTTCAGTTAACAATTCCACAATCACAGCATAAAAATTGAGCGAGCAAGACAAGCAAGAGTTCCAAAACCAGTGATCTTAATCCCCAAAAACAACCCCAACTGAAGCAGATTTTCAAATGGATTTTAGAAGTATTAAGTAAAAACAATGTTTTCAATGTTTTTATAGCTTTTAAAAAAGATTTAAAGTTTCGTATTCCTAAGGTCATCATAAAACAGTTTGAAAATGATGTTCGGCTATTTTTTTAAATACACTATAAAAAAATGTGTTTTTTTAATAATAAATAAAAAACCGAAAAATTGGCCCTGCCCTTCCCCGGAATTGGTTCCAAATTCTGGCCGCCACCCATCATTGAGGCGCAGCCAGTAATGATTATTTATTTTACCTACACTAATCTAGAATAGCGGTGAAGGGTCGAACCTATAGAGAACGGCAGAATTTTTAATGGTTTCTTTTTCTAACCATAAACCAAATGGGACAGTGGTATGTGCATGTGTTTCAGTGGTGGTGTGAGGTGTTCATGCCTAGGAAGTTTGAAAAAAATGCAGGAAAGCGTCAACCCAAGCCCAGAAAAACAAGCAGTGACTGAAATTAAAGAAAATAGAAGGGGAATGGTAGGAAATGGTAAAGAATGGAAATAAAACAGCTAACAAACAAATGACACAAGCAAGGATGTCAAAGCCACTGGGCGAAGTGGTTAAGGGTATCGAGATTGATGTAGTTTATTTAACATTTTCGGCTCCTGTGCATTTTCATCATGACTGAATATTGATTATGAAAAAAAATGAGTTGAAATGGTCACATCATCGCTCAACCAAACAACTACCTGTTCTATTTCTTACACCAAATAATAATCCGTCAATCATCATCCGGCGTTATGGATAATTCCTTCATGGAAAATTGATGAACCTGTTGGTTCTTCAGCCAAGCCCTTGAAATGGAAAAAGAGTCCACCGTTCGTCACCTGTTGGTACTTACCCTATGTTTGGCCATCTATTAGTAAAAAAAATTTCATAATTCATAAAAGAAAAGAAAAGAAAAGAAAAAATTTGATTTCTCTTTGTTTTGTTTGGATGTGAAACTTAGTAAAAGAAAAGAAATGATTGTCATTTCTCTTCACCTTATTTGGTGACAGTTTTTAAAAGAAAAAAAAAGAAATTATTTTGGTGCAAATGACATAGATAACCTTTTGTTAAAAAATAACACATACACACAAGATTAAAGGGCACACTTGCCGAAGATAAAAAACAACCATAGATTAGATCCTCATAGATAGCACACCTAGCACCATGTCTATCCGACATCAACAATTTATGTTAAATGACACAAATAACCCTTTTAAAAAAATGTATTTTTATCGTCTTTTTTATTACAAATCAAAGTACAATAATTTTGATTTTAATCAATCATTATCTTTCATATCTTCAAAATTAGGTAAACATTAAACAACGAACATATATTAATATAAAATTTTAAATTTTAAAAAAATTAATTAAAGATAATCAAAATTATCAATTCAAGATGATCAAAATTATTTATAAATTATTTATATAATTTATTAATTCAAAATTATTAATTTAATATAATCAAAATTATTAATTCAAAATTATTATTAATTCAAAATTATTAATTCAAAACCGTTATTAATTTAAAATTATTCATAAATTATTTATATAAATTATTCATTCAAGATAATCAGAATTATTTATAATCAAAATTATCTATAATCAAAAATATTTATAAATTGTTTATGATTATTTATATACACGTAATTATTTGTAATTAAAATTATTTATATACACATAATCAAAATTATTTATATCTGATTGTTATTATTCATAAATTATGTTAAACTTAGAAAAAACATTATTTATAAATTACGTAAAACAATTTTGAGATTTAAACATGAATAAATAAACTCAACAGGTCCGTATAGCAATCAAAATGCAAACCTAAAATATTCATTATGTAACAACAACTCAACAGAGCTGTATACCATTCAAACCGCAAACCTAAAATATTACGCAACAAATTAAATGATGAAAAACATGAAGATGGATGACGCGAAGCTAAGGAATATCAGCAGAGGACATGTGCAGCAGAAGAACTAGATGACATCAAGTTGAAGGGAACGGTGCGACAATGAATGAAATATATGAAGCGATTGTTTATAGGGGTAATATGATAAATTTTAAAAACACTGCCAACGGTACACACTGTTTCCGCCCGAATCGTCCCAATATTGGGATGATTCGAAACCGTGGGTTGGGGAGAAATGTTTCTCCCCGTTTCCCCCCCTAAATCTCTTCCTCCGTCTCTTTGGTCTCACCAAACGAGGGAAATGATTCTCACCCGCTCAAATCGTTTTTTTCTCCCTCCCATATATCGGCTGCCAAATGAGCTTATTAGAGCAGTAGCAAAACTGTGTCTCATGAATGTTTTGAAATGTGAATAGAACAGCAATGAATCACTAGATTTATTGTTATTCCACTAGTGATCAACAAATCAATCCAACAATTTATTGCCGATGATAATTGATTCTTACATGATAAAAATATTGACAATTACCATCTCCCTGTGTACTTCAATTAAAGCCAAGAAGATTGTTTCAAGAAAATGGCCAAGTGGAACAATGTTTTAGTCTAAGGGAAAAATAAACAGGAGCAGTGAAATTTATTACTCAAGCTACATCAATTCCAACCCCCTGATCAATTTCATCCAAGTAGCATATACATGAGAAAAATAATTTTCAACAGACAAAAATTGTTCATGAAGACAAGAAGAATTAAAAAAGAGGGAAATAAAAGAAATAAGTAGAAAGCACCCCCTGGAAGAAGTCTGGACACCCCTGGAAGGAAGCTGGACAGCCCCCCATTTCAGAGTATTTCAGCCGAGGAATGTAGTAGTAGAGACCTCCTGTTCATGAAGACAAGAAGAATTAAAAAAGAGGGAAATAAAAGAAATAAGTAGAAAGCACCCCCTGGAAGAAGTCTGGACACCCCTGGAAGGAAGCTGGACAGCCCCCCATTTCAGAGTATTTCAGCCGAGGAATGTAGTAGTAGAGACCTCCTTTCAAAGCCCTCTTGATTCAATTTTAAAGGAACGAGAAAGGACGATAAATTAGAGACTGAACTTTTTTTGCCAGCCTGGATATTACCCTTCACATCACAGGCTTCTACCATATGTCGATTGGTTGCAACTGATCCCAGACTGGAGGCCCCCTTATATCTCCTTGAAAAACTTGTAGAATGATGGATGGAGGGTCGTGCTTCGCTGCTACGAACAAAGTGGAAGTATCTCCTGCTCGTTGCCCCTTTGGAGGCTGGGCCTAATACAGTTGGATTTTGAAATGAGAGTTAGGATCCCACGAAGGTTTGGCTTGTGTGGATGTGGACTGGGTCGGCACTTGGCCCAGGGAGATAATGGCTGATGCATCACGGCACCAAGATTAGGGCTGCCTCTTGAGTTTCTTCTGTGTGTGTTGATCTTGGACAAGCTGGTCTTAGACAAGCATTTGATCGAGCATCTCGAGGGCAGTGTCTGGTGGATTTATAAAGGTTTTAAAAATACTTAAAATGGTTTTATTTTGTTTTTTTCATGGGAAGTCTTTTGAATCCAATGGACCGAGATTGGGTCACCTTGCTAATGAGAAACACTTTAATCATTATTTAAAATGATATAATGGAGAGGAAAAAACTAGTAGGGGTGATGCACCGCACTATTCGCGCACGTGCGCAATCATTTTGTTGGTGACTACATTTTTCCAATGAATCGGTTGGTTACACTGGTTCAAGCACATACTCAAATGGGTATGTCCGGTGGGTTGACCCAATCCATCAAACATTTAAGATTTGGATCGTTGATCACATTAGGTGTAATCTAACAGACATGTTCATTCGCTAGTAGGTGTGATTTGAGATACTTATTCGATCTGGTGTGATCTGACGGACATGATTAATTCAGATAATATATATCTTTTCAGAATATGTGTCTACCCGATTCCAAGGGGTGGAATACCTTATCTAAAAGGGTACACCAATGAAACCTTACCTCACAATGAGGCATGATGATTTATTTATAGATTGGTTAAGGAGTACAAAAGATGACCCATACCGATGTAAGACAAGAAAATTACAAATATCTAAAAAACATTTAATACTGTAAAGACCCGTAAAATTCAAGGGAAATTTTTTCTTAATTTTCTTTAGAATTTTACAAGAACGCGGTTTCTGACGGCACCTGATTCTGAGGCCCGGTGTGCCCGGAATCAATTTCCGAAGTTTGGCTCGGGTACGTTCAGTGAACGAACGAGCGAAAATTTCTAACTTTTGAACCGGTGCTCGGAATCGAATTCTGAGGGCACCGATGAACTCGCAACGCCGGTAATCGCTTAAGGGAACCTTTACCGTAGTTGCGTTTGTGCGGGTGAAGAAGTTAATTAATGAGGTTTAATTAAAAAAGTAAATAAAATTGTTGAATCAATTTTATTTTCTTATCACGGTGGTTATTTTTCTCCCATGGGAAGTTGGTGGTGGGGCCCACATCCACCCAACTTCCCATGTGTGGTTAATTGAAAGGGTGGGGCCCACACGAGCCCCCCCCCCACCTTTTCAATTTCCATAACTCCCTAACTCCTCTTAACCCTTCACTTTCCTAACTCCCCATTAACTCACTTTCATTAATTTTTGACAACTTGTTATAATTAATAAAGTGAGTTACTTAATTTCAAACTCTTGAAATTCAAATGGTTAGGTTGTGTTAATAAATTAAGATTTGGTCTTATTTTATTATTGTTAGAGTTTTTGCCACCTTGAGAGGATTGGGAAGCGTGAAGTCTTTTTCTTCTTCTTAAAGCTCGACGAAGAACGTGAAGAACACCTCGGACTCCGACGAAGAACACCGTTCTTCAACGAGGAACATCTCCTTTGAAGAACGCGACGTCTTATTCCAACGACGTTTCCTCTTCGAACGCACCTCGACGACAACGGGATTGACGTTCGTTTTCCGCGACGCCCGACCTCCGCGACGCTCGTCTTCCGCGGCTCGATTGTCGTGCACCGTTCCTGAACCGAGGTAGGGGTTTTATTTATTTATTTGTTCGTAAATACCAACTTGATGATCTCGTGGATTAAAACCAATTGTTGTCGAATAACGCGAGGGGGGGCGGACCGCACAAACACGGCCGACCCTCCTCCTTATTTTTCGTGTTGGTTCCTTTGTGGTTGGTACGGAAAAGCATGGTGCCGTCGCACCACGCGAATTTTATGCGGAAGGAAATGCGCGGCGCCGTCGCGCCCCGCCATGGAAAGAAGTTTAAGAACGCGACGTCGTCGTGCCGCGTCGAAGAAAACCGAAGACGCCGCGGCCGGAGTGGGGCCGCGGCGGAGGGGCGCGGTGCCGTCACACCGCACCGGACGACAAGGGCCGCGGCCGGTTCCGGGCCGCGGCCGGTTCCGGGCCGCGGCGGAGCAAGGTGACCGGCGGCCGGACCGGGCCGCCGGTGTCGGAGCTGGAAGGGGACCGGCCACCGCCGGTCCCGTTGAGCAGGAACCGGCCGGCCAGGTCGGGCCGGCCGGACAGGGTGGAGCCGGGGGAAATAAATTCCCCTGGCCGACTTCAAACGACCCCCCCCCCCCTTAATTAGGGGGGGCCGCGGTTACACAGGGGGGCAAGCGCCCCCCCTTGCCGAAACGGCTCGGCCAAAGGCCGAGCCACACAGCGCGTTGTGCCCAGCCGGACCGGCGCCTGGTCGGTCTGCCAGGCCGGGCCGCGTCAGGCCGGGCCGACCCGGGCCCGGGGCGGGTCGACCCGGTTCGGGCCGACCGGGGGGGTCTTGGGCCGGGTCGGTCCGGGTCCGAAACCCCCGTTTTCGGACCGTTTGGGTTCAATTGCTCATAACTTGGGCTACGGAACTCCGATCGATGCGCCGTCAGCGGTGACGCGATCCTTGGAACGAGACGGTCGTTTCGGTATATCGCACTCAAGGTTTCGGAATACTTTGAGTTCGGCCGGGTTGGTTCGTACACGAAACCAACCGGGCCCTCGGAGCGGAAACGCTCATATCTTGAGCTTCGAACGTCTGATTGACGTTCCATCGACTTTGTTGAATTCCTCTAAGTGAGACGGATCTTTTGGCATACTCCGCCCGAGGTTTGGACGCATGTGGAGTACGGTCGGGTTGGTTTTGCCTTAAAAACCAACCGGACCCCTGGGACGAAAAAGCCAATATCTCTCAGACCGGGCGTCTGATTGACGCGCCGTCTGCGATGTTGAGTTCCTGTTGGCGATACAGAACTTTTGGATACATCAACTATGGACTATGTGTCAGTTGATGTATCAGCATCTCAGCTCGTGGAGCGGACCCTCCCGAACGAGCTTGCTGTGTGCGAGAACCCTAGAGCTGGCTGCGACTGCTACTGTGACTGCGACGACGACTGTGCAGAGATCCTCAGTGGATTCGACGACAACGACTACAACACTCAGCGATCCTGTGTGGATCAGTGCTATCGATCTTGTGTGGGTCCGATCCTGTGTGGGTCAGCGCTCAGCGGTTCTGTGTGAGCCAGCGCCTACAAATCCTGTGTGAGTCCGATCCTGTATGGGTCCTTGCGGGGGTTAGTACCTATCGATCCTTTGTGGGTCCGACGACTTAGATGGATCAGTGATCATCTCCATCGTCTTCGAAGAAGTATACTTGAGTGAGCTGAAATCTTGTTTGCTTTCCTGTGTGGATTGTGTTGTGTTATCCTGTGTGGATTACGTTTTGCTTTCCTGTGTGGAATACGTATACTTTCCTGTGTGGACTGGGTTGTACTTGGGCTCGGAGGTTGGAGCGTTTTGAGATTGATGACTTAGGTATATGTATGGGCATATACCTAAGCAGTGTCGGTTGTTACTTCGTGATTGTATCTTTCCTTTGTGGTTTATCCTTTGTGGATTTTGGGAGACCTTCGGGGGTCTCGGGGTCCCTACTGAGTAGCTTATACTCACCCCTGCACGGGCTATGCCCGCACTACGTTGTGTTGGTTGCAGACGACGGACAACGTTGATCGTGGTGGAGGCTTACGGAGCAGGACGGTACCTAGAGGTGGACCACTGGGCAGGACGTACTCGGAGCAGACGGTGGGACCCGAGGAGTAGTGGAGCTATCTGTACCCACCCTTCAGGTGGGATTTCCAGTGGACAGCTCGGCGTAGCGGCTTTTACTTTTCAGTTGTTGTTTTTCCTTTCGAGTTGTACTTTACTTTCAGTTTGGGTTTGTATACTGGCCCACTTACTTTCCGCACTTACAGCTGTACTCAGTTTTTACTTAGTGTTTACTTTTTCCGCTTGTTTACTCTGTGGTGCTTGTTTACTTTACAAAGGCAATGCCTTCCCTTTTTACTGGGATTTACGCCTTGGTGCTAGTCGCCAGCCCCTGGCCTATGGAAGGCGGGCTTGGTGTAGTCACGGCACGGGCCCCGAGGACGGGTCGTGACAAATTGGTATCAGAGCAGTTCTGTTCTACCGCGAACTCTGATCTTTTCTATGTGAAGCAATAGTGTTTAGCGTATTGTGTGTAGTTATCAGTCCAGGGAGTCCAGTGTTGGTGCGGCGACCGACGTATCCGTACACCAGGACCCTGACTTCTGATTTCCGACTTAATGCATGAAAACATTGATTGCATGTGTGTTTCAAGTTTTCTTTGTGATTACTTTGTATCAGCTCACCAGATATACTGTTCTGACCGTGGCACACCTGTTTCCTTTTCAGGATGGCCCCACGACGGCAGCCAGCTAGGGTTCCAAGAGTCGAGCGTGACGACAGCCCACCGAGCGACGAGACCTCGGTGCAGGGCCCTTTGTCAGCAGTGGCACCGGCGGTAGCTCTACTCGTCGAGCCACCGATGCTTCCAGCACCAGCCGCTGACGATGCACGTCACCTTAGTGCACTGCATGAGTTCCAGCGCCAGCGACCGCCCAGGTTCCGCGGGGAGACGGACCCCCAGGCAGCCGAGGACTGGCTGGAGGCAGTCGTATGAGTTTTCAGGCTAGTAAGGACACCAGCAGACCTCATGGTGATCCTCGCTGCGAGCCTACTGCACGCAGCAGCGGGCCGATGGTGGAGCTTGATGCTCCAGGTGCACGATGAGGCATCTCTACTCTGGACAGACTTTGAGAGCCTCTTCCGCTCAGAGTTTGTCCCAGCCACCCTCCGTGCGGTGCGCATTCAAGAGCTTCTTCAGCTGCGGCAGGGCAGCATGACGGTCGCTCAGTACTCGGCGAGATTTACTGATCTCTCGCGCTACTCGACCGACATGGTACGAGACCCATTCTTCCGGGCCCAGACCTTTGAGCAGGGATTGAGACACGAGATCAGGGCATCGCTGATCTCCCTCAGCATTCCGACTCAGACAGGAGTACTGGAGCAGGCTCTTTTGATCGAGAGCTTTCTTGCTGAGTCTACACCAGCACCGAGACCCACCGCAGGGCGGCACGTAGCAGAGTCTTCTGCAGCAGGCAGTCGACGGATGACTCTTGGGTCCAGGCAGACCAGACCCTCAGGCAGACGACCTCAGGACACTGGCTCAGCAGTGCGGGGCACACAGCGCAGAGTCAGTCTTTCGAGAGGCAGACAGTGCTACTCGTGCGGCGGGCAGGGCCACATGGCTCGTGACTGCCTGACCCGCCGTGCCGAGGAGCAGCAGACAGTTGAGGGACCACCGAGGCAGAGGCAGAGGGTCGACCGTGGCGGTTCGCATGGAGGAGGCAGACGAGGCAGAGAAGCTGGCCGAGTAGCAGGTGGTGGGCGACGCTTTGAGGCTCTACCACCACCACCACTAGGAGGTCCACCCCGACCACAGGGAGCTGGCGGGCAGAGACAGACACAACTCCAGGCAGCAGATGCCTACGACCACGGCGCGCCCGAGATGATTCGAGGTACTATCTGTGTCTATTCCACCCTTGATGCAGTACTTATAGACACAATAGCGAGTCACTCTTTCATAGCCGCTGCCCTTGTTCGGAGCTCGGAGATTCCGACAGAGCCGTTGGCTCGATCCTTACGGCTAGAGACTCCTACGGGAGCAGACTCGACGATTATGCACTGGTGCCGGCAGTGTGAGCTTACTCTAGGAGGCGAGAGCTTCGGCTGTGATCTTCTTGTAGCGGCGTCAATGCCTTACGACGTCATCTTGGGCATGGATTGGTTATCTACGGTCCATGCACAGATTTACTGTTTTAGGCGCAAGGTGCGATGTGTACGCACCGATGGGAGCAGGTTCACCTTCACCGGCGAGAAGGGAGCCTTTGCAGCACATGATGGACTTCCGCGGAGGAGAGGACAACCCATCACTCATCAGTTGGCTAGCCTCATCCTAGGAGCAGTTGACGTGCGGAGTCCTGGTTTTCCTGCAATGGTGGATCAGTTTGCAGACGTTTTCCCTGATGACGTTTCAGGGCTACCTCCTCATAGAGAGGTAGAATTTTATATCGATCTGTACCCCGGGACAACCCCGATATCGACTCCAGCATATCGGATGGCCCCCGCCGAGCTTCGAGAGCTGTGGGTACAGTTGGAGGACTTGCTGGGCAAGGGGTTCATCCGACCCAATGTTTCACCATGGGCTTCCCCGATATTGTTCGCCAAGAAGGCGTACGGGAGCTTGCGACTTTGTGTTGACTATCGTCGCCTGAACCAGGTGACAGTGAGGAACAAGTATCCACTACCGAGGATTGATGACCTCTTTTATCAGCTCAAGAGAGCACGGTGGTTCTCGAAGATAGACCTCAGGTCAGGATATCACCAGCTCAGAGTTCGAGACGAGGGCGTGCAGAAGATGACCTTCAGGTGTCGGTATGGCCACTATGAGTTCTTGGTTATGCCCTTCGGCGTAACCAATGCTCCAGCAGTGTTCATGGACCTCATGAACAGGATCTTTCAGCCATACCTCGATCGATTTTTCGTGGTTTTCATCGACGACATTTTGATTTACTCGACGACTGAGGAGGAGCACGCCTACCACTTACGGGTTGTACTAGACACACTCTGAGAGCACCAACTTTATGGAAATCTCTCGAAGTGTCATTTCTGGATATGTGAGGTCCACTTCTTGGGACACGTCATCTCTGAGGCGGGAGTTGCAGTGGATCCTGCGAAGATCGAGACAGTGCTAGCTTGGGAGCCACCCAGGAGCATGACGGAGGTGCAGAGTTTCTTGGGTCTAGCTGGATACTACTGGAGATTTGTACCAGACTTCTCCAGAGTTGCGGCACCACTCTCAGCTTTGACGAAGAAGGGGAAACCCTTCGTGTGGTCAGACATATGTCGGCAGAGCTTCCAGGAGCTGAGACAGAGATTGACCAGCGCACCTATCTTGAGGTTTCTTGAGGAGGGAGTAGGGTACGTAGTTTATTGCGATGCATCAGGGACCGGAATCGGATGTGTCCTGATGCAGGAGCAGGCAGTGATCGCCTATGGATCACGTCAGTTGAGGCCGCATGAGCAGAACTACGCTACCCATGACCTGGAGTTAGCAGCAGTGGTCTTCGCTCTGAAGACATGGCGACACTATCTGATGGGCGAGCGCTTTATAGTCTTTTATGACCATCAGAGTCTTAGATACATCTTCTCTCAGAAGGATCTGAATCTGAGACAGCGGCGATGGATCGAGTTCCTCTAGGACTATGACTTTGAGATAGTCTATACTCTTGGGAAGGGGAACGTGGTAGCCGATGCCCTCAGCAGGAGGACGGGCATCCAACTACTTGAGGAGGCGATAGAGCAGCTAGTCGCTTTGCAGATATCCTTTGTGGATAGAGTTGGAGCAGCCTTCCTTCAGTCTCTCACAGTCACTCCTCCACTACTACAGCGGGCCAGAGAGGCATAACATGGGGACGCTGACTGTGAGACGCGGCATGCACAGATATCCTCAGGACAAGCACCTGATGGCTTCTCCTTTGGAGCAGAGGACAACATCCTTTTCAGAGGACGTACCTTGGTACCAGTTTCTTTATGGGAGGAAGTGCTGAGAGAGTTTCACACTTCTCCCTTGGCGGTACATCCCGGAGTAGCGAAGATGTACCAGGATCTCAGACGATAACACTGGTGGCCGGGCATGAAGAAGGCTGTGGCAGAGTTCGTTTCTCGATGCCTCACCTGCCAGCAGGTGAAGGCTGAGCACCAGGTACCAGCAGGCTTGGTACAACCCTTGGAGGTTCCGGAGTGGAAGTGGGACGACATATCTATGGACTTCGTGACTGGAATTCCACGCACTTCCAGAGGTCACGACTCCATCTGGGTGATTTTCGACCGACTCACCAAGTCGGCTCACTTCTTACCCATCAGAGAGTAGGGCTCAGTGGAGAGCTTGGGACGACTTTACGTTCAGGAGATTGTACAGCTTCACGGTGTGCCATATTCTATCGTCTCCGATCGAGATGCTCGCTTTACTTCTCGGCTATGGAAGGGATTGCAGGAGACGTTCGGGACGCAACTACGTCTGAGCACAGCCTTTCAACATCAGACGGATGGTCAGACAGAGATGACCATTCAGACTCTCGAGGACATGCTCCGTGCATGCGTCCTAGACTTTAGTCGCAGTTAGGAGGACCACCTACCCTTGGTGGAGTTCGCATACAACAACAACTACCACTCCACCATCGGGATGGCACCGTACGAGGCGTTGTACGGCCGACCCTGCAGATCTCCTTTGTGCTGGACAGACCCTGGGGAGTCAGCACTTGTGGGACCGGAGATGGTCCAGGCCACGACGAAGAAGGTCCAGGTCATCCAGGAGCGGATGAGGACAACTCAGAGCTGGCAGAAGTCATACATTGACAGGAGGTGGAGGCCACTAGAGTTCGAGGATGGCGACCACGTCTTCTTGCATGTCTCACCTCGACGTGGTTTACGAAGATTTGGTCGAGGCAGCAAGTTATCTCCGCGCTTCATCGGACCCTTCCAAGTCCTCAACAGGATTGGCGAGGTAGCTTATCGCCTGGCTCTACCACCTCAGTTGCACCGGGTGCACGACGTCTTCCACGTGTCTCAGCTGAGGAGATACGTACACGACCCGACGCATATCATTGACCATGGGGAGCTTGATGTTGACGATGGGGCGACTTTTGCGGAGGTCTCAGTAGAGATTGAGGATCGACAGGAGCGGGTCCTACGTGGACGGTCGATTCCTCTGGTGCGCATCAGATGGCAGCACGGGAACCTCCAGGAGAGCACTTGGGAGCGGGAGGCTCAGATGCGTGCTCAGTACCCACATTTGTTTCCCTAGTTTTGATGTATCTTTACGGGGATGTAAAGCCCTGAGGTGGGAGTAATGTAAAGACCCATAAAATTCAAGGGAAATTTTTTCTTAATTTTCTTTGGAATTTTACAAGAACGCGGTTTTTGACGGCACCTGATTCCGAGGCCCGGTGTGCCCGGAATCAATTTCCGAAGTTTGGCTCGGGTACGTTCAGTGAACGAACGAGCGGAAATTTCTAGCTTTTGAACCGGTGCTCAGAATCGAATTCTGAGGGCACCGATGAACTCGCAACGTCGGTAATCGCTTAAGGGAACCTTTACCGTAGTTGCGTTTGTGCGGGTGAAGAAGTTAATTAATGGGGTTTAATTAAAAAAGTAAATAAAATTGTTGAATCGATTTTATTTCTTATCATGGTGGTTATTTTTCTCCCATGGGAATTTGGTGGTGGGGCCCACATCCACCCAACTTCCCATGTGTGGTTAATTGAAAGGGTGGGGCCCACATGAGCCCCCCACCTTTTCAATTTCCATAAATCCCTAACTCCTCTTAACCCTTCACTTTCCTAACTCCCCATTAACTCACTTTCATTAATTTTTGACAACTTGTTATAATTAATAAAGTGAGTTACTTAATTTCAAACTCTTGAAATTCAAATGGTTAGGTTGTGTTAATAAATTAAGACTTGGTCTTATTTTATTATTGTTAGAGTTTTTTCCACCTTGAGAGGATTGGGAAGCGTGAAGTCTTCTTCTTCTTCTTAAAGCTCGACGAAGAACGTGAAGAACACCTCGGACTCCGACGCAGAACACCGTTCTTCAACGAGGAACATCTCCGCCGAAGAACGCGACGTCTTCTTCCAACGACGTTTCCTCTTCGAACGCACCTCGACGACAACGGGATCGACGTTCGTTTTCCGCGACGCCCGACCTCCGCGACGCTCGTCTTCCGCGGATCGATTGTCGTGCACCGTTCCTGAACCGAGGTAGGGGTTTTATTTATTTATTTGTTCGTAAATACCAACTTGATGATCTTGTGGATTAAAACCAATTGTTGTCGAATAACGTGAGGGGGGTTGGACCGCACAAACACGACCGAACCTCCTCCTTATTTTTCATGTTGGTTCCTTTGTGGTTGGTACGGAAAAGCATGGTGTCGTCGCACCACGCGGATTTTATGCGGAAGGAAATGCGCGACGCCATCGCACCACGCCATGGAAAGAAGTTTAAGAACGCGACGCCGTCGCACTGCGTCGAAGAAAACCGAAGACGCCGCGGCTGGAGCGGGGCCGCGGCGGAGGGGCACGGTGCCGTCACACCGCGCCGGACGACAAGGGCTGCGACCGGTTCCAGGCCGCGGCGGATCAAGGTGACCAGCGGCCGGACCGGGCCGCCGGTGTCGGAGCTGGAAGGGGACCGGCCACCGCCGGTCCCGTTGAGCAGGAACCGGCCGGCCAGGTCGGGCCGGCCGGACAGGGTGGAGCCGGGGGAAATAAATTTCCCCGACCGGCTTCAAATGGCCCCCCTTAATTAGGGGGGGCCGCGGTTACACAGGGGGGCAGGCGCCCCCCCTTGCCGAAATGGCTTGGCCAAAGGCCGAGCCACACAGCGCGCTGGGCGCGCTGTGCCCGGCCGGACCGGCGCCTGGCCGGTCGGCCAGGCCGGGCTGCGCCCAGTCGGGTCGGGCCGGGCCGCGCCCAGCCGGGCCGACCCGGACCCGGGGCGGGTCGACCCGGTTCGGGCCGACCGGGGGGGTCTCGGGTCGGGTCGGTCCGGGCCCGAAACCCCCGTTTTCGGACCGTTTGGGTTCAATTGCCCATAACTCGGGATACGGAACTCTGATCGACGCGCCGTCAGCGGTGACACGATCCTTGGAACGAGACAGTCGTTTTGGTATATCGCACTCAAGGTTTCGGAATACTTTGTGTTCGGTCGGGTTGGTTCGTACACGAAACCAACCGGACCCTCGGAGCAGAAACACTCATATCTTGAGCTTCGGACGTCCGATTGACGTGCCGTCAACTTTGTTGAATTCCTCTAAGTGAGACCGATCTTTTGGCATACTCCGCCCGAGGTTTGGACGCAGGTGGAGTACAATCGGGTTGGTTTTTCCTTAAAAACCAACCGGGCCCCTGGGACGAAAAAGCCAATATCTCTCAGACCAGGCGTCCGATTGACGCGCCGTCTGCGATGTTGAGTTCCTGTTGGCGATACGGAACTTTTGGATACATCAACTCTGGACTATGTTTCAGTTGATGTATCAGCCTCTCGGCTCGTGGAGCGAACCCTCCCGAACGAGCTTGCTGTGTGCGGGAACCCTAGAGCTGGCTGCGACTGCTACTGTGACTGCGACGGCGACTGTGCAGAGATCATCAGTGGATTCGACGATGACGACTACAACACTCAGCGATCCTGTGTGGATCAGTGCTACCGATCCTGTGTGGGTCCAATCCTGTGTGGGTCAGCACTCAGCGGTTCTGTGTGAGTCAGCGCCTACAGATCCTGTGTGGGTCCGATCCTGTGTGGGTCTTTGCGGGGGTTAGTACCTATCGATCCTTTGTGGGTCCGACGACTTAGATGGATCAGTGATCATCTCTATCGTCTTCGAAGAAGTATACCTGTGTGAGCTGAAATCCTGTTTGCTTTCCTATGTGGATTGTGTTGTGCTATCCTGTGTGGATTACGTTTTGCTTTCCTGTGTGGAATACGTATACTTTCCTGTCACTACTGGTAAACTAACCTTTACCAACGGTTTGGAACCGTTGGTATAGGCCTCCAAACCGTTGGTATAGCCTATACCAACGGTTTGGAGAACCGTAGCCAAGTAAGCCGTTGGGATAGGTCTATACCAACGGTTTTCCAAAAACCGTTGGTATAAACCTATACCAACGGTTTTGGAAACCGTTGGTATAGGTAATATGAAATCTATACCAACGGTAATGGAACCGTTGGTATATAAATTCCAAAAATAAAACATCCGCTGGGAATCCCAGGACCCCTCGTTTATAATCGAACGACTTAACCACTAAGCTAACATAACTTTGTAAACATAATTTCATAAATATATATATGTATTATCATAATTATTTAAAGTTTTGATTCATATAATGTTCTCGGTTAGTAGATCGGGAAAAACATTAAAGAACCTATCCCAACGGTTTTCAAAACCATTGGGATAGCCCTTTCCCAATGGTTTTTAAAACCGTTGGGAAAGGTTTGGATGGGTTGAATGTTAAGTTGGCCGAAGGTTGAAATGTTCCCTGCTCTTTCCCAACGGTTTTGGTGAACCGTTGGGAAAGAGGATGAAAAGAAGACCTTTTCCCAACGGTTTTGGTGAACCGTTGGGAAAGAGGAGGGAAAGAAGACCCTTTCCCAACGGTTTTGGTGAACCGTTGGGAAAGAGGACTCTTTCCCAACGGTTTTGATGAACCGTTGTAAAAGAGGAGGGATATAGGACCCTTTCCCAACGGTTTTGGTGAACCGTTGGGAAATGGTAGCTATACCAACGGTTTTTACAAACCGTTGGTATAGAAGTGTTGGGAAAGATCATCTTTCCAGTAGTGTGTGTGGACTGGGTTGTACTTGGGCTTGGAGGTTGGAGCGTTTTGAGATTGATGACTTAGGTATATGTATGGGCATATACCTAAGCAGTGTCAGTTTTTACTTCGTGATTGTATCATTCCTTTGTGGTTCATCCTTTGTGGATTTTGGGAGACCTTCGGGGGTCTCAGGGTCCCTACTGAGTAGCTTATACTCACCCCTGCACGGGCTATGCCCGCACTACGTTGTGTTGGTTGCAGATGACGAACAACGTTGATCGTGGTGGAGGCTTACGGAGCAGGATGATACCTGGAGGTGGACCACTGGGTAGGACGTACTCGGAGCGGACGGTGGGACCCGAGGAGCAGTGGAGCTATCTGTACCCACCCTTCAGGTGGGATTTCCAGTGGACAGCTCGACGTAACAGCTTTTACTTTTCAGTTGTTGTTTTCCCTTTCGAGTTGTACTTTACTTTCAGTTTGGGTTTGTATACTGGCCCACTTACTTTCCGTACTTACAGTTGTGCTTAGTTTTTACTTAGTGTTTACTGTTTCCGCTTGTTTACTCTGTGATGCTTGTTTACTTTACAAAGGCAATGCCTTCCCTTTTTACCGGGATTTACGCCTTGGTGCTAGTCGCCAGCCCCTGGCCTATGGAAGGCGGGCTTGGGGTAGTCATGGCACGGGCCCCAAGGACGGGTCGTGACAAATACTCTTTAACACCCCCCCTCAAGCTGAGACATATATATTTATCATGCCCAGTTTGTTACATAAAAATTGGACACGCGATCAAGACACCCCTTTTGTGAGAACATCTACAAGTTGATCAGATGTGTGAACACGATTGAAGATGGTCTTCTTATTCTCAAAGTTTTCTCAAAATGAAATTACAATCAACTTCAATGTGTTTGATCCGCTCATGAAAAACTAGATTTGTGGAAATCTTGATAGTAGTTTGATTGTCACACCAAATATGTGTCGGTTTCTTGACAGGATACCCAAATATCCTATAGAATTTGTTGTGCTCAAGTAATCTCTGCAGTCACACATGTCATTGCACGATACTTTGACTCTACACTAGATCGAGAGATAATCGTCTTCTTATTACTTGCCATGAGATCAACTTTTCTCCATCAAATACTGCAAAACTAGACGCAGGTTTCCTAGAAGAGAGACATTCAACATAATTTGCATCACAAAATGCCTCAATATCTGTATTCCCATGATCAAGAACGTACTTTCTCTGAGATAGAAAAATTCTTTTATTACATCTGGAGACCTCAATTCCTAAGAAATATCATAGTGGACCCAAATCATTTGTTTGGAAATTCTGATAAAGAAAAGATTTGAGTCAACCAATGTCAGCACCATCACTACCAGTAATAACAATGTCATCCGCATAGACCACCAAAAGAATATTTCCTACTGCAGATTGATGATAGAAAACAGAAGAATCTTTTATATTTTGGCACATGCCAAAGTTAAGCATAACAGTGCAAAAACAGTCAAAACAAACACGCGATGACTACTTGAGTCCATACAACGATCAATGAAGAGGAAAAGCCTTGGAGGACTCCCCCTCAGCAACAAACCCAAGTGGTTGTTCCATATATACTTCTTCATTAAGAAAACTATGAAGAAAGATGTTTTTAACATCCAACTGATGGATATGCCAGTGAGATGAGGCAGTAAGAAAGATAAGTAGGCGAACTGAAACCATCTTTTCTACTGGAGAGAAGGTGTCAAAATAACAAACTCCATATGTTTGTGCATGACCTTTTGCAACAAGATGAGCCTTGAGACGATTAAGAGAGTCATCAGCGTTGATGCAAACTGTATATATCCATTTGTAACCGACCACCTGCTTACTCGAAGGAAGAGGGACAAGATGCAAAGTATGGTTGGCGTCCATAGCCTAAAGTTCATCCTACACAACATGTAATTAGTCGGGATGAGATATGGCCTCGACAACAGTGTGTGGTGTCGAGTGAGTAGTCAGTATCTCAATAACTCGTGAGGTAGCTACATATAATCCCTGATAAGACTGACAAGAGCGTGAACCTTTGCGAAGCGCAATAGGAAACTCTAGCGTTGAAGCATGTGAGTTGTCAGGTGTGGTAGCGACATCGGGTGGCATAGTGGTGGGTGTGCCAGGTCGGCGAGTATATACTTGGCCAAATCGCAATCCAACAACATCACTAGGAAGTGATAGGGGTGGTGGAGGATCATGAGAGGAGAGGTTGTCAGGTTGAGGCTCATCCCGCAGGGAGGGGCAGTGCACATAAAGGGCATCACATAAGAGAAGATCTGGATGAGAGGTGTTGTGTCGGACGAGAGGTGTCGCGCAGAGAAATGGGCCAGATGGGAAGAGAGGAACTAAACCGTGGTGGGAAGTGAGGGAACTTCCTCTGATACTACGTTGGAATGAAACCTTACCTGATAATGCGGTAGGATGGTTTATTTATAAATGAGATAAGGAGCACAAAAGATGACCCATATATATGTGGGGCAAGAATATTAAAAATATCTAAAAAATATCTAATACTCTTTAACACCTATAAAAGGGAGTCTTCATTGGATGGAAATACAATACAATTCAATACATTCCTAAGCACTTCAATCCCTCTCAAATTTTGATATTCCTCTCAAATCTTCTACATGGATCAAAGTCCCTTTAATGACGCGCAACAATAAAGACCTTTCATTACTCTCTTGATTCCAAATACTCTTTAAGGGATACTTTTCACTAAGTACAAGTGTAGGGTATCGATCCACTAGTGTATCCTAAAGAGGATTCACCAGAAATTCATTGTACTGTCAATTTGACGGAGATGAATATACTCTTAAGAATAGCAATATCATAACGTGTCTCGATAGACTCTATCTACTACCATCCAAGCAAAGGTCATGTAATTACCCACTGTGACACTCGCTGTGTCACTGGGTTTCATTTATTTATTGATTTAATTTAATTTTTGGGTCATTCCGAGTTTTGTGAGTTTTAGTAAAAAAAATCTTGAAATTTTAAAAAATTTAGAGGTTTAAAAGGCACACACGGTTATCCCACATGGTTAATTAAACTGTGCAGGTGCCCAAGAGTAATTGTGTGTGAGTTTTTGGTCTCTAGTGTAGGCGACATGGTTATCGTACAATTTAAATTGTGTGGGAAAACCGTGCACCAAACCCAGTTTTTTTTAAAGAAAAAATCATTTTTTCATTTTTTTTCTCCTTTTATTTTCTCCCCTGTATTTTCCCCCTATCCATGTCACACCTCTCCCCCTAGCCGACCCACGTCGCACACACCCCCTCCCTCTCTCGACCGCCTATTCCTCTTGCATTTTCTCTAGATTCTTCATAGTTCTTGGTTGATTCCTCCTATGTATGGACTTCCCTCCCCTCCTTCCTTATTCTTGTGCTTTCTTATCTCCCTTTGCATCTCTCCCGACCGAACCTTAGGGCACCGATTTGATCAAGTTTTTGTGGTTCCTTCAGTGATCAGGTTTCGTACAAATATCTTCTTCCCCGATTGGGTGTTCGTCATCGAAGATGACACATTTCATACCATCTCTCAACAATTTTATATAAGATTGCCCATGTCCTTTAATGTTGAAATAATTGATTACTTAGTGTTTTAATTGCTTGTTTTAATTTTTTTTAATAATGTTATGACATGTGTTTGTTGGTTTTAAAGGTTTAAATTTCATTCAAACTTTGTTTCCTTAGTGCAATGGTTTATCCCAATTTAAATTTTAGTTTTAAATTTTATTCAACAAGCCATACATACCATGTGTTTGAGAAAATGTATGTTTTAAAAACATAATTGATTTTTTAATGTCGCTTGGGGGCTTTTAAAGTGTTTTCCCTAAAGTATTACTTGCTTGCACTTTTAAGTGGCACTTGAAAGTCAAAGTATTGTTCAAAGGTTTCAAGTGTGATTTTGAATTAAAATGTGGTGCTTTAAAATGTTTTGACCTTGTTTGGGTCTTGGGTTAAACCAAAGGGGTGGTGTTCAAGTGATTTGACCTTATATGGACCTTGCATTAAATTGATGGGTGGTGCTTTAAACCCTTGTTATAACAACCCAAAATTATATAGTATGTATCTTTTTAAATAAATTTAATATCTTTGATAGCTTATGTTGCATACAACACCGAGCTAAAACAAACCCCAAAATATTATTATACGACCGTTATAACCTAGCCTGTTAAATTGGAGGGAATGAATAATATTAACCACATTATTAAATTTATATATTATATATTAAATAATTTTTTTTAGAATTCATCCAATAGATTTGATATTCATAAGATAAGAATAAATCCAATTTTATGCATAAAAAGCTATATTTTTCTAAAGACAGTTTTATCGCCTTTTAATTGCGCACTTATTTTAAAATTAATTTTTGACACTTTTATAAATTATATCTGAAAAATTAACTTCATTTTTGAAAATGAAATATAAAAATTATATTAGGGTGAATTTTTGGTTTTTTATAAAAAGATTGATTTTCCAGTGAATAGTGAAAAATACCAATTTTTATAAAACTGTCAATTTTTTTTATATTAAAATCCTCTTTATGATTTGAATTTATTCTCAATATAACTTAAGTAATAAATGCAATGACCCACAATTCTATCAATGAAATTTTCCCTTCTTAAAATTATGTCATATAGTATAAATGACATAAAATCACATAGAGAACATAATAAAAACTTTATAAATGAAGAATGAATGAAATAAGAGGCATTTTTAAGAAATTAAAGAACCTATACCAATGGAATAATAACTTGACCTTTGAAATAGTAATATAACCCTTATGAATATTAAATCGGATAATAGAATATTAACCTCACCCATGAAAGTATAAATAAAATTTACGTATCTTATAAATGAAAATATGATATAATTATATCATAGTATAAGTAAATAAATGTTTTGAAAATGATAAATTAAGTTTTGGTATTTTTGTGAAACACAAATATTTATTTACAATTTTATAATTAATATAATGATTTAAAATAAAATTTATTTTCATAAAATAGATTCATAAATTAATATTTTGTTTTCTTATGATTATAAGATAACTTTATGAGACCTTAATTAATTTTTCAAAGTGTTATAAAACAAGTTATAATTTTAAAATTGATATTTTTTGAATAAATGATGATTTTAATTAAAAATTAAATTTCTCATATTTAGAAAATTATTTTCATAAAATGGAGTTTAGTTTTTAATTATACACATCGAAAAATGGTTAGGGTGATTTTTTTGGGATTTTTTTAAAAATAGTTGATTTTTTGGGAAATAGTGAAATGTGGTAATTTACGGTATAAGCTAAATACATGAATTATTTAGTTATGAATTATGTTTGGATGATGTAAGAAACATTGATTCAAATTCACATGAACTAGTTACTATAATTATTCACAAGAATCCACATTTTTCATAGTCTTGAGCCAAAATAATAAATAAATGAATAAAATAATAAAAAACACATCTCTCCTCCATTATAAATATCACCCCTCACCACCTCTTCTCATCACACCACTTAAGCCTTGAATATTTTTCAATTTCTACCCAATAATCTTCAAAATTCTATTCCTCATGTTCATGAGGTTCTGGTCTCAACAAAAAACCAAAACCAATTTCCATAAGGAGGTTTTCAAGGAGAAGAATTCAAGAGGTAAAACCCTCTTTCACTTTATTTTTTATTTTAACTTTCTTTTCTTTTCTTATACTCTCCTCAACTCCTCTGTACAAACATGCATGACAACTCCAATTTCTTATATATAATGTAATTATATTATTTTAATATAAAATCCACTATCAAGTCTCTTTTCCTCTTCATTTTATTCTAAAAATGAAAATATCATCTACGGGGTGTTGATTTATTGCCTTCGAGGATGACAAGTTTTCATTTTCCTTTACCGCCTTCAAGGATGAACATAAAACAATTATAATGGTTGGTACGTATTGTATAATTCATTTTATAACCCTTTTTATGTTCTGAAACTAACTTTTATACACAATAATGACTAATGAAACAAAACTAGTTTGTGATGATCAAAAAACCGCCAAAATAATCTAAAAGATTATCACTAATGTATTATTTAATGATTCATCCTCACCCCAAATAACCAAGTGAATTATATAAACATTTAAATTTTTTTAAATTCATTAATAACATATAACTTCCATTATAGATATCTATTCATATTTTATATGTTCTTTCATACATTTGTACAAATGGACTAAATCATGGAAACCGAGGAAACAAACACACCTGAACAATAAAATTGTATCTTATAACTCATCAAAAAGGCAATAAATGAACTTAATATAATAAATAAAATACATATAGAAAATGTTCTTAATTAATTAATTAATTAATTAATTTTATTATCCCAGACATTAAGGTCAAGTGCAGAACACTTTCGGACATAAGGTAAGAGATTCTTTCCGAACCTCCATTTTTTCCTTTGGGTTGCGCTTTCTCTCTTTTTACCCCAATGTAATTATTTTTTAGTTTTATATAATTCTTTTGAATTATGTGTATATGATCCAAAATCATGTATCCATATCATTTCATCTTTATTTTATGGGTAAATACATGTTTTAAAAAGGTTTCCTTCTCAAATCTTCCCGATAAGCAAGCCCGATTAAAGGGAATTTCTCGATTTCTCACCCGTTTTTAAGTGCACTCTATAATCTATTTTAATCCACCATTATTTCTATAAAATCACTCATTTTATCATTAAAAACTATATGGTTTTATTTCTAGTTTTATACAAATAATTATTCATTTTCCATTTTAAAAGAATCATTAAAATTTTCCCTTAAACCGCACTGAAGTGACTCATTTATAAAGTTTCTTAAACACTATTTTTACACATTTTCACTTCATTTTGACATAAATTATCATGATTTATGCCTAATTTACCTTATTAATGTCCATTTATTATTTAAATCCATTATTTCATGGACACCTTTATGATATGTCCATTTTTTATGCCTTATGACATGGTTATGATACCCAATTACTTCCATGGGTAACCTGTATGCTTGACTCTTCATGTGGAACACATATGCATGAAAATGTTATGATGGGTGCACCCATATAGTGATATAATTAATTAGGTAATGTTTATTATCATGAGACTTCATATTGGGATAGAGAGTGAACCTGATTCCTTTACGGGACTTTGTCTGCCATGTGCAATGGTCTTGGTAGTTAGCCTTGAATCATGCTTATGTGATGTTGTGTGTTATTGTAACATTCCTATGATTCCATGATAACATGTCCCCATGATCTATATTCTACGCTTCCTTATGTTTATTCATGTTCCATGCCTTTTTATGTCATCATGTTATGCCTTCTAACCCCTGTACTTTCCTTTATTCCAATGTTTACACCCTTACTGGACTTTTTAGATCACCCCTTTTGTTCATGTATTCATTAGGCTATCCTATGCAGATTTAGGATATCAATGTAATTTAAGAGCACTTTATGGATGATTAAAATAAATACGTTTTATTCTATTTCCATGTTTTTAGTTTATGCACCTAATCACCAAAAGACATAACAATGTGAAACAGGTAGGGTGGGGTGGGGAAGGCCAAGCTTGAGTAGACTTGAGCCTATGCGGGCTAGACTTGCAAAAGACCGCATAAAAAATGGGTGGATTTATCAAGACCACCCCGCCCTTCAGTGGATATAGGCAAGACCACAGGCAACCCACATACATTAAAATTTTATGTGATACAAAATAAAAATATTAAAAATTAAAACTAAAAATTAAAATAATTTTATGAAATAACATGAATAAAAAAAATAAAAAAAATATCATGACTCCACCATTGTAGTACCAGAGGAGGAGGCGGGCGAGGACACCAAGGGGTGGCAGAGGAGGATGAGGTGGCAAAGGAGGTGGGGGTAGCGTGAGAGGGCTAGGGGGCAGGCGATGCTGGTGGCAGAGGTAGGGGTGGTGGAGGAGGTGGGGGGTCGCAGAGGAGGCGGTGAAGGTGTGGGTTGTGGCTGGGCATGGGTTGCAGAGAAAGCGGGGGGGGGGGGGGGCTCAGGGCTAGGCGGGGGTGGAAGATGAGGTAGGGGCTGGGCGAGGGTGCACTACCACAAAACTGGGCAAGGCCAGCGCCACCCTTTTATCAGTGCTAACGAAAAAGCGCTGATAAAGGGGAGTACCTTTATCAACGCTCAAAAAAGCGCTGATAAAGGGTGCCTTTATCAGCGCTAAAAAAAGCGTTGATAAAAGTACCCCTTTATCAGCACTTTTTTTTAGCGCTGATAAAGGCCCCCCCTTTATCAGCACTTTTTTTAGCACTGATAAAAGGACCCCCTTTATCAGCGCTTTTTTTAGTAGCACTGATAAGGGGGGGGGGGGGGTATTTATCAGTGCTTTTTTTAAAAGCGCTGATAAAGGGTTTGACTTCAAAAAAAAAAATAATGAAAAATATTATATTAATATATAAATATATCAATATAGTTATATTGATATAAATATAATATATAATTTTTAAATATATTTTAGATAAGTATAAATATACATTTACACTTATTATACTTAATATATAAGATATTTAGTGAAAATGACTTATAAAAAAATTAAAAAAATATTTTTAATTAATAATTTGATAATTATTATGGGTTAATAGTAATTTAATAACAATATGAATACTAAAAAAATTAAAAAATTAAAAAAAGATCCAAAATATGTTGAAAACGCAACTCAAACTTCAAACGACCATAACTTTTGATCCGGGTGTCCGTTTGAGATCTACCACATATCAAATCGAAGCCCGCGACAAGATCTACGTTTCTTTGACCTGAGGGGACCCTGATAAAGGTTTTTTAGAGGCCAAAAGTGGCCCAGAAGGCCTCTAAAACTGAGTTTTTAGTCGGGGTACCCATATTTTTTAACATTTTGTGGATTTTCAACCTCATTTAATGGGGTATTATTGGATTTTTTTTTGTGGGGACTGAATTTATTACAAGGTATTACATTCATATTGATATTATGTCTTTGAAATTTTATTGTTTTTTATAATTCACTGCTATTTATAATCAAATATATAACTATATGTACATATTTTTTATATATTCACACCTAAAAATTAAATTTTTTAAATAAATAATTAAACATATTTACATATAAAATATATTAGCTTTATCTAAATAATAACTAATATCCATTTTATTTAAAATACCAATACATGAATATATATATAAATACTATATATTAATATAACTATATATATATTAATATAACTATATATATATTAATATAACTATATATATATATTAATATAACTATAAATATATATATTAATATAACTATAAATATATTAATATAACTATATATATTAATATAAATATATATTACTATATGAATAAATATAACTAAATATATATATAAATAAATAGATATATCATAAATAAGAGAACAAATCAGTATAGGGGAGTGGCAAATGCTTTAGGTGCGCAGGTGGGAGGTCTCGAGATCAAATCTGGGTGGAGGCAGGGGCACGCGCATAAGGGTGATTTAGATGGCTAGCGCTGATAAAGGGTGTAGGTGGTGCGGGCGGGCACTGGAGTTGTGGGAAAGCGCTAATAAAGGGGGGCTCAAGCGCTGTAAAAAGCCCCCCCAAGATTGGCAGTATTTTTTTATTATTTTTTTTAAATTTTTATCAGCGCTTTTTTTAGCACTGATAAAATGGGTCTTTATCAGTGCTTTTTGGAGCACTGATAAAGGGGACCCCCCCTTTATCTTCATCGATATTAATATCACTTTTTATAGCGCTGTTAAAGGTCATTTTTAGCATTGATAAAAGCCATATTTGTAGTAGTGGTGACAAAGGTGGCAAAGGAGGCAAGAGTGGGCTGGGGGTTGGGCGAGGGTAGTGGGGGTGGCGGGGATGGTATAGGTGGTAGGGACAGCGAAGGAGGTGGAGGAGGCGGTAGAATGGTGGGGTGGGGGTGAGTGATGAGGAAGTCGGCTAGGGGCGGGGGACGTTGACTATGACCTGGAGTAGCAAGGAGATTTCAGTGAGCCTGTGTATACAAGTGCATGCATGAGTTGAAAAGGAGGAGATGTTGGGAATAGGAGGAGGTAGGCTTGGTTTGATGCATTCTTGGATTAAGAGATTTTTGGGAAAAAGAGGAGGCAATTTATTGGTTTGAGCATTCTTGTCTCGAATTGAATGAGTTCCGCATGTGGGTCTTTATCCTGGTAACATGATGCAATGAAATTTAAAAATTTAATGTTATGATAATTATTATAAAAAAATTAAAAGAACCTGTGGGCCATCCTATATCCGTGCAGGTAAACCCGCATTGGTTGGATGCCTGTGCGGGCTGTCCATATAAGCCCGCTTAAAATGTAAGTTATTTTTAATAAACCCACCCCACCCCAAACCCACCCTAAGCCTGCTTAGCCCAGAGGCCCGCAACCTGTTTTTCACTTCTATAAAGACACTATACTTTACGATCATAATTTGATGGTTAATTATGCTTAAAATCATATAATAATATGTGTAAAAGGCTAGGGCCTCTACAGTTTTCATCAGAGCATGGTCTAGTTACTTTTGGAGATTAGGACTAGTGCACTTTAGTAAGAACCTTAGGGATAATTCTATCACCATAGATAACCTAGATTGAAACTTAGGGTATCACAAGTTAGGATACACTTTTTATTTACAAGTTTATCCTTATATGTTCAATGTTTTATTTTTATATGATTATTAGCTAAGTATTAAATCTCCATAATTGTACTTTATTTTTCTTAGTTAATGGATGGAAATAGAAGAACCCATGCCAACAATCAATGTGATAGGAAATGTGATGATTTCCCTAATGATATGCAAAATATAATGGGAATGAGTGCTCAAAACTTCATAAAAATACTTGCTCAACCGATTCAAGTTATGAATAATAACTTGAATCGTATAGAACACCATCCTTCTCTTAAGAAAGAGAAAATTTCAGTTGAATCCTTCATGAGAAAAAGGCCTCCCATATTTAGTGGATCTTGTGATCCCATCATTCCAGAACAATGGAATAACTCCATGGAAAAGATATTCCCTATCCTCCAGTGATCAGAAGAAGAGAAAGTTGTGCTGGAAGTATATTATTTTGATGAGGAAGCTGATAAGTGGTGGACACTGATCAAGAACACAAAGTCCAAGTAGGAAATCAATTCCAAGGAATGAGATGATTTAAAGAAAATATTTTTAAATAAATATTTTACCTGAACCATCCATCTTAAGATAGAAAGGGAGTTCCTTGTACTGAAGAAAAAAAGGCAAGTCTATTGGAGCGTACGAGGAAAACTTCACAAGGCTTGGATGATATGCCTCAATTTTGTCATGAACACAAAAATCAAGTTAGACTATTTATTTAGTGGACTAAATCCAAGTTTATTAAAAGCGTTGGTGATTTGAGACTTCAATAATTATGAGGATATTGTTCGTTGTACCCTTAAGGTTAAAATGGAGATAAGAGACTCTAAGTGGTATCATGGGACTAGTGAAAAAAAGAGGAAAATGGAGTTTAATATGGGTGGACCAATAGATAAATCCCATGATGGAAAGAAGAACCAACATCCAACATGTCAAAAGTGTGGAAAAAAGCATCTTGGAAACAACTTAAAAGGAACCAAGTGATGATTCAAATGTAAAAGAGAGGGGTATATGGATAATAACTGCTAAAGGTATATGAATAATACCACTAATGTAGAAGAAAAAAGTAAGATTCAGATTGACACTCAGCCTGTAGTGTAGTGTTTCAACTGCAAGAAATATGAGCATTATGCAAGACATTACCCTAAACCAAGGGTTGTTGGAGGAAATAAACAATAACAACCTACAATTCTATAAGAAAGGACATATGTTATCACTACTTCTGAGGTGGAACTCGATAATGATGTAGTGAAAAGTTTGCTGGTTATTCATTCAAGAATAGTGAATATACTATTTGATTATGGTTCTATGCATTCTTTCATATATTTCAAGTTTTGTAGAACTATTCAAATACCACCTCAAAATATGGAGGGTGATTTATCTACAAGAATAAAAAATGGGGAAATTATTGCATCCAAAGTATATAACTCCTCCTCGGTTAATGTTTGTGGATTGAACCTCCCAAAAAATCTTGTCTTACTTCCTTTGGTGGAGTTTGATGCTATATTGGGCATGAATTGACTATATTTATACAAAGCCAATATCAATTGTCAATAAAGGGAGATCACTCTTCACATCCTGTGGTATCCTCTAATTCTGTAAAGGTGTAAGGAGGAGTATGAATCTCCATTAGAATCATTGTCTCAATTGTGGATATTATTGCCTTATGATCAAGCATATCCTGTTCAAATTATTGAAACAAATGAGCGGATCATGCTCGAAGACATGCCCATTATGAGGGACTACATTGATGTGTTCCTTGAAGAAATACCTGGTCTTCCTCCTATCTGCAAGGTTGATTTATCAATTGAACTTATTCTTGGATCTTTGCCTATATCAAAGACACATTATAGAATGACCACTATTGAGATGGAAGAACTAAAGAAGTAGTTACAAGAGAATCTATACAAGGGTTTTATACGCCTGAGTGCTTCACCATGGGGTGCACTAGTCCTCTTCATCAAAAAGAAGAATGGATCAATGCGCCTCTACATTGATTATCATGGGATTAATAATATCACGATAAAGAAAAAGTATCCCCTACCATAAATAGATAAATTTTCGATTAACTACGTGGGGCCAAGTATTTCTCTAAGGTAGAACTTCGGTCAGGATATCACCAATTAAAGGTGAGGACACTATAAGAAAATTGCAATTTAGTGGCGGTTTCTGAAAACCGTCGTTAAATTGCATGTCGGGAAACTATGAGTTCATAGTGACACCCTTCATATTAACTATTTCTCTAACAATTTTCATGAACTTAATGAATAAAGCCTTTAGAGATTTCCTCAACAAATTTTTGGTAGTCTTTATTGATGATATTATGATATAATCCAAGAGAAAGGAGGAACATGAGGAGCATTTGAATATTGTTTTTAAGACTTTAATAAGGGAGAAACTTTATGTAAAGTACAATAAATATGAGTTTTGGATGGAGGAAGTATCATTCTTGGGGCATTTTATCACCGGTAAAGGAATATTTTTGGACCCTTCCAAGACAAAGTCAATCGAAGTATGACACTAGCCAAAATTTGTAATAGAGATCCATAGTTTCCTTGGTTTAGTTGGGTATAACTAATGTTTGTGAAGATATTCTCATGATTTTAAAACACACTAACCAATCTAACTTAGAAGAGAGTAAATTTTACCTAGACCAGTGAATGTGAAGACTACTTCAAAGAGTTGAAAAAGAGGATTATCACTACACTAGTTCTCACACTACCGACAAGTGGGGAACTCATTGTAGTGTACAATGATGATTAAAAGAAGGGATTAGGATATATACCAGTGAAAAATGATAAATTGATAGGCTAAGACTTAAGGAATCAGAAAATTCATGAGCAAAACTATTGCTGGTAGCTGTGATCTTTGCATTGAAAATATGGCGGCATTATCTCTATGAGGAGAAGTGTGAGATATATACTGATCATAAGATCCTAAAATATATATTCATATGGAAGGATATTAATATGTGTTAGGGAATATGGTTATATATCATCAAGGATTATTATTTCTCAATCCACTACCATCTTAGTAAAGCAAATAAGGTGGCAGATGCTCTAAGTAGAAAGGATCTTGTATCTTTATCAATGATGAGAATTGATAAGGATCTAATATTCTTAAACCTATAAAGGATGGACAAGAGAATAATCAAGGAAGGAAAATCATCAATACTTTCTCAAATTATTTCTCAACCATACATTACGGATAAAATAAATAATGCTCAAATAAATGATGAGAAAATTCAGAAAAAAGTGGAAGCTATCAGAAATGGGAAATCCTCAAAGTTAAAAATGGATAAGGAAGGAGTCATGATATTTGGGTCACGACTATATGTGCCATCCAATCAAAAGATAAAGAAATATATTATGAATGACGCACATAACTCAAACTTTTTTATTCACCCAGGGAGAACAAAGATGTATCAAGATCTCTAAGAGAACTATCAGTAGGACAATATGAAGAGATAGCTGAATATATATCAAAGTGCCTAGTATGTCAACAAGTGAAGGTTGAAAGGAAAAATTCTAAGGGGATGATTCAACCATTACCCATACCAACATGGAAGTGGGAAAAAATCACCATGGACTTTATCATTGGACTTTCAAATACATCCAGAGGAAACAATACTATATGAGTTATTTTAGATCACCTTACAAAGACAACTCACTTTATCCCATTTCTCGAATAATTCTTACTGGAGAAACTTTTATAGATATACATTACAGAAGTGGTAAGGCTACATGGAGTATCACTATAAATTGTATCCAATCGGGATCCAAGATTCACCTCCAAGTTCTAGAAAAGTCTCCAACATGCTCTAAACACTGAGTTGAACTTCAGTAAAACCTATCATCCTCAAACTAATGGAAAATCTGAGTGAACTATTTATACACTCAAAGACATGTTGAGAGAATGTTATATGGACTTCAAGGGAGGATGAGACCAACATATGCCTTTATTCAAGTTCTCTTACAACAACAATTTCCACTTGAGTATCCAAATGGCTCTGTATGAAGCAATTTATGGGAAAAGATATAGAACACTGACATGTTGGGATGAAGTTAGTGAACGTAAACTACTAGGACCTGAAATGGTCGAAGAAATGGTGAAAAAGGTGAAAACCATTAAACAATACATCAAAGCATACCAAATTTGATATAAGATCTATGTAGATAATCATCAACAAGACCTTGAGTTTAATTTTGGAGACATGGTATTCCTCTGCATATCTCTATGGAATAGGGTCATGAGATTTGGGAAGAAAGGAAAGCTAAGTCTTAGGTATATCATCCCCTTCAATATTCTTGATCGCATAAAAAATGTGGCCTATCAAATAGTACTTCCACTAACCATGTATCAATTACACAATGTATTCCACATATCCCTTTTGAATAAGTACATACCAGACCCCTCACATGCACTAAATTTAGAGGTGGTACAATTGGAAAACGATCTCTCTTACGAGGAGTATCCATTGAAGATATTAGATTGTAGAGATAAAGTTCTATGCAACAAAACCACTCACTTGGTCAAAGTACTATGACAGAACCATAAGTATGAAGAAGCAACATGGTAACCATAGGAATCAATGAATGAGAAGTACTCTAACCTGTTTTCCCAATAATTTGTAAAAGAAAATTTTGAGGGAGAAATTTCATAAGGGGGAAGAATGTAACGACCTAGAATTATATCAATGAAATTTTCCATTCTTATAATTATGTCATATAGTATAAATAACATAAAATTACATAAATAACACAATAAAAACTTTATAAATGAATAATTAATAAAATAAGAGGTATTTCTAAGAAATTAAGGAACCTATACCAATGGAATAATAACTTGACCTTTGGAATAGTAATATGCCCCTCATGAATAGTAAACTGACCAATAGAATAGTAACTTCACCCATGAAAGTATAAATAAAATTTATGTATCTTATAAATGGAAATATGATATAATTTTTTTTATATTATAAGTAAATAAATTTTTTGAAAATGATAAATTAATTTTTGGTATTTTTGTGAAACACAAATGTTTATTTAAAATTTTATAATTAATATAATGATTTAAAAGAAAATTTATTTTCATAAAATAGATTCATAAATTAATATTTTGTTGTCTTATGATTATTAAATAATTTTATGAGACCTTACTTAAATTTTCAAAGTGTTATAAAATCGGTTATAATTTTAAAATTGGTATTTTTCAAATAAATGTTGATTTTAATTAAAAATTAAATTTCTCACATTTATAAAATTATTTTCATAAAATGGAGTTCATTTTTAAATTCTACACATCAAAAAATCATTAGGGTGAATTTTTGGGATTTTTCTAAAATAGTAGAATTTTTAGTGAATAGTGAAATACAGTAATTTACGGTATAATCTAAATACATGAATTATTGAGCCATGGATGATGTTTGTATGATTTAATCATCATTGGTTCGAAATAAAATGCACTATTTACTATACTTATTCATAATAATCCACACTATTCATATTCTTGATCCAAAATAATAATAAAATGAATAAAATAATAAAAAAACATCCATCTCTTCCACTGTAAATACCACCCCCTCACCACATATTCTCCTAAAACCACTTAATATTGTCCAGTTAATACCTAATACTATTAAAAATTATCTTCCCCACATTCAGGAGGTTCTGGTCTCAACAAAAGACCAAAACCAATTTCCCTAAGGAGGTTCTCAAGGAGAATAATTCAAGAGCAAAATCCTTTTTCACTTTATTTTTTTCTTTTCACTTTATTTTCTTTTTTATACTATTATCACCTAATCTATACAAAAATGAATGATAACTCTTGTATCTTATATATAATGGACTATTATTATGTTAATTTAAAATCCACCATCAAGTCTCTTCTCCTCTTCCCTTTATTCTAAAAATGGAAATATCATCCACGAGGTGTTGATTTATCACCTTCGAGGATGACATGTTTTTGTTTTTTTACCACATTAAAGGATGAAAAAACCCCTTATAATGGTTGGTAAAAATTTTAAAATTTATTTTACAACCCTTTTTTATGTTTTTAAAGTAACTTTTATACACAATAATGAATAATGAAACAAAACTAGTTTGGGATGATCAAAAAATCACCAAAATAATCTAAACGGTTATCACTAATGTCTTATTTAATAATTCATCCTCATCCCAAATAACCAAATGAATTATATAAAAATTTAATCTTTTAGATATTCATTAATAACATATAACTTTAATTTTGGATATCTATTCTCATTTTACATAATCTTTCAAACATTTATACAAGTGAACCAATCATAAAAACCAAGGAAACAAACACTCCCAAATGATGAAATTGAATCATATAGATCATCAAAAAGACTATAAATTAACTTAATAAAATTATAATAAATCAAATACATGTATAAAGGTTATTAATTAATTAATTAATTAATGGATTTAATTTGATTATCCTAGAAATTAAGATCAAGTGCATAACACTTTTAGACATAAGGTAAGAGATTCTTTCCGAACCTCCATTTTGTTCCTTCGAGTTATGCTTTATCTCTATTTACCCCAATGTAATTATTATTTATTTTTATATAATTCTTATAAATTCTGTTTATATGATCTAAAATCATGTATTCAGAGCATTTAAACCTTATTTTATGGGAAAATACATGTTTTGAAAAGATTCTCTTCTCAAATCTTTCCGATAAGCAAGCTCAATTAAAGAGAACTTCCTGATTTCTCACCCATTTTCAAGTGAAATATATAATATATTTTAAGCCACCATTATTTCTCTAAAATAAATCATTTTATCATTAAAAACTATCTTGGTTCAATTTTGGTTTTATACAAACAATTATGCCTTTTTCGTTTTAAAAGAATCATTAAAATTTTCCCTTAAACCACACTAAAGTGGCTCAAATATAAAGTTTCTTAAACACTGTTTTGATATGTTTTCACTTAATTTTGAAATAAACTATAATGTTTTATGCCTAATTTTCCTTATTAATGTCTATGTATTATTTAAATCTGTTCTTTCATAGACACCTTTATGATATGCCCATTTGTTATGCCTTATGACATGGTTATGATACCCAATTATTTTCATGGGTAACCCATATGATTGATTATTCGTGTGGTATACATATGAATTAAAATTTTATGATGAATTTTCCCAGATAGTGCTCTAATGAATTGGGTAATGTTTATTCTCATGATATGTCATGTTGGGATAGGGAGTGAACCTGATTCCTTTATGGGACTTTGTCCGCTATGTGCAATGGTCTTGGTAGTTAGCCTAGAATCATGATTATTTCATATTGTGTATTGTTTTCACATTCCTATGATGAAATTATTACATTTACCCATGCTCAACATGTTATTCTTCCTTATGTTTATTCATGTTCCATTCCTTTTTTATGTTATCATGTTATGCCTTCTAACCCATGCACTTTGCTTTATTCCTATGTTTACAACTTTACTGGATTTTTTAGCTCACCCATTTTGTTCATGTATTCACTAGGTTATCTTATATAGATGTAGGACCTCAATGGAAGTTAAAATCTCTTTATGTATGATTAAAATAAATATGTTTTATTCCGTTTATGTGTTTTTAGTGTATGTACCTGATCATCCAAAGACACTAGACTTTACGATCCTTAGCTTGTGATTTGATGGTTAATTGTGGATAAAATCATGTTATAATATGTGTAAAAGGATAAGTTCACTATAATAAATAATTTAATTAATTAAATTTTAATCATTTTTATACCTTATTTTAGTACAAGTACAATTTTGGGTTTAAAAATGCATTTTTTAAGAAAATTATTTTTTATTAACATTTTCCGGTTTGATTTTAAATTATATTATAAAACTTATATGTTTTTAATTTTAAAAAATGGATGCCATATTTTTATTAATAAGGTCCAAATTTAGTAAATATGTCCCTTTTTTTGGGCAAAATGAATAGTAACCATTGTAAAATTTATCACCTGAGTAAAGGGTAAATTATATTAATTTAGGTTAAATCTAGGTGATAAGTTCATAATTATTAATAATAATTCTTATTAGATGAATATTATTCGACTCTTATCACATAAGGATTTAATTTTAGTTATTTAATGGGCACTTGTCCATCAAAATGACTTATATACTATTTAAATCAATGATAGTTACAAAATGTCATTCTCTTTGTTTTTAATATATTTTATGTGCCCACATGGGACAAAAGTAAAATATAAATAAAAATAAAGGTTTATTTTGATATTAATAAAATTATTTTCATCATATAAAATTATTTTTAATTTTTAGAAATTATATAATTACCTTAAATGCTTCTGCAATGCTAATACAATATTTATTTAATTACCAGAAAAATAAAATAATTGATTTTAAAAATATTCATTTTGATATATTTTGGGTGATTTAATGTATATAATGAATTTTATAGATAGATAGGATATATTATAGATACTTTAAAGGATTATATTTTAATTCCCCCTTTTTTACTATTTTATTTAAAGTCAAATTAAATGAATAGTGACAAAATTGACATTAATGATAATTTATCAAAATAATATTTTATTAAATTATTTAAAATTTATAAAAATATTATCTTCAGACATGTGAATTGAATATAGTTTAAAAAATGATAAATGTTCCATTTAGGAGTCATTTTTAGTAACATTATTAACCATTTATAATTAAAATAACTATTACCATGGTTAAAGTAAAAAATAATTAAGGAGGGGGTTAATAAAAAAAATAAGGTTTAAAATGACACCTAAACTTGTTTAAATTATTTTGGATGATTATATTACAAACCTAAACTATATTATCTTAGAACCAATTTCTATTTGGATACATTTTTCATGATAAATGAATTTATTATAATTTAATATTTTGAGAAATTTCTAAAGTGCCCATCACTTCAATTATAAAAGAGAACCTCCTCTCCCAATTCTTCACACCACATTGGGCCTTCTAGATCAACCAAAACCTAATAATTTATATTATAAATATCCTTATCCAAGTTTTTTAGGTCTTATTATTCCAAAAATACCAACCCTAGATTCTTTAAGAAGAGATCTAAAGGAAGTCTGCCGAAGAAGAGGTGTAATCGTTTTTACCAACTCATCCAAGTTAATTTCTTCTTATACTTCCTATTTATGTGTTTTTCTATAATAAAATAATAAATTAAGTATCAAATATATGATGATATTTTATTATGATTATAGTACAACTATATTCCATCTTTTATCCATCCTACAAAAAATAAAAACACTACACGTGCATACATACAACTTACCGTCTCCACGCTATGGTGTAATTTTTTTTTCATAAATACTTTACATGGATTGATATAATGATGGAAATTATAAATATATATGATATATATTACATTATATTAGTTTTTTTATAATTAATATATCATCTAATTCCTTACCGTTTGACCCATTGATGTAATGATATCATCGCTCATGCATACGTACGACCTATCGTCTCCACAACGCGATGCGATTTATTTTTCATGTTCAACATTCAAGAATGATTATAAAAATGTATTAAATGATAAAATATTATATTTATAACATTAATATCACTCTTGATAAGATGAATCTATATTCTATGCAAAATATCTGGTACATTCCTAACAAAACAAGACAATTAACACCCAAAACAATGAAAATAATGGAATATTATTAATGAAAGGATGATAATATATTATAAAAGGGTAATATAAGATATTATAAATATTAATATGGTTATATAATAAATTAATAAAATTATTTAAACCATTATACATGAGGTTAAAGTACGTACAACTAAAGAGAAGTGTGAGGTAAGGGATTTCATCTCAATTTTACTTCATTGAGGCATATTTTAATATTATGCACAAAATTTATTTTCTATGGTGTATATACTGACCCTTTGATTTATTTATGATCATTATTCATTGAAAATTACATTTTCATTAAATATACATATTTATTGTATCATGGATATGATTATTGCCTAAGTTGTATACCATTTTTACATAATGTGATTACTTTGAAAGTTATTTAATTAACTGGGGAAATAATGTTAAATCCATATAATTTAATCAATATGGATATTTTTTGATAAAAAATATTTATTCATGAATTAAATCAATCATTTTTTATATATGAGGAATGCATTGGACATGCAAGACATGGGTGGGGCCTGATTATAGATAGCCCCTAGATGCATCGGTAGTCTCATGAGACGAAAAAATTGGGAAAAATAAATGGGGTTTACTTATAATTATTAAACTATCTTATGAAAGGTCTTAACAATAAAGACACCATGATTTATGAGATATGGGTGTCAAATAGTAATAATTTTCTTTATTAAGATTTCATTTATTATTTATCCATGTGATTTTCACTATGATATTATCGGTGGATTTAGATTGTGCACAAGTTATTGATTAAATAGAATTTTTTCTAATTATTTACATTGACATAATGTTTTTGCCTTATCCTCTTATGATAGAGAATTTATTTATTAAATGACATGCATATTTAGTTATTTACCTTTCCATATTGATTATACATTATTGATTAAAGATAGTTTATGCTGTATGAAACCCTTATTGAGTATCTGACCTCACCCTTTTATTTGTTCTCTTTTCCACAAGATATGAAGACAAAATGTTTGAATAATCTCAAGGATGAAAATTAATTTCTTTTGTCATGTTTTATTTTTAATTACCAATGAAATAAGGGTGTCATGTATGTATCTTGTTCTCCAAAACTACTAAACTATTCAACCCTTCAGGATGAGATTACCTGTATTTAATACCAATGTAATGAAGTAACCATCAAATTCTAGTTATTGGAGTTGGGGTTGTTACACTTGTGTTTTCATTTAAATGAAATTGGGTTGGGAAAATATTTTTATTTTCTCAGTTTTCTTTAAAAAAATTGGGTGTGTATTTTAAATGATTTCCAATGTGTTTTGGAAGGTTGGTTTTAAAGTAGAATTTGACATGAAATTTATAATGATTTTAAGAATGGGGAAAATGGTTCAACATTTAGAGCCTTGTATTTTAAATGTATGTTTGGAACTTTAATCATTTTTCAAAATGTGTGTGAGACCCTCATTTTTGCCTCATGTGATGCTTGTCACGACCCGTCCCCCGGAGCCCGTGCCGTGACTACCCCAAGCCCGCCTCTTAAAGGCCAGGGGCTGTCGACTAGCACCGAAGGCATCAACCTGCAAGTGGGATGCATTTTCTTGAGTACTTGTATGCACACACACGCTCAACCACATCCCAAAAACTAAAAAGGGAAAACAAGTATACTGAAAACAAGTGGTCTAGAATAAAAACCCAACAAAAAGAACTGCAAATAGCAAAGTAAAAAGGTACTCAGGTAGCCATCCATTGAAAACCCCACCGAATGGTAAGAGTAGTGTAGATACTAGAAGCTGAATTAGTGCGTCCTGTATGCCTGATCCTACTAGGCCTCTCCTAGTCCTAGGTCACTAAGTTCTCCATAGAAGCGTCGATCGTCTGCACCAGACACAACACGTGCGGGCGAAGCCCGTGTAGGGATGGGTAACAAAATACTCAGTAGGGGACATCAAAACAAAAAGGAAATACCACAAAGAAATCCTCAAAGTAAAGAATGAATTACAAGCATGAATCAAGAGAACAAGGCACAAGCATGAAGCACAAGACAACTCACACCAGATATATATCTGGGGTAGTGATAGAAGAATCATCAGTCACATCATTGAACACCTCAGCTACTGGAGAAATCCTCCACTATGAGTACAGTGGGCCTTCTGGGTTACATAGAAGCCACTTCCCACTAACATTGGACTACTGAGGTAAAAATCCCCATTACGTACTGTGGGTCTTCTGAGTCACATAATCTCGCTCCCACCGTGGGCCTACAAAGTCACACAGAGGTTCTTCCCACATTGGCCAACTGAGGTACTCCTCCCCATCGCGTACCGTAGGTATTCCGAGTCACATAGTCTCATTTCCACCTTGGGACTACAAATTCACATAGAGTTTCTTCCCACTAGGATATAGTCGAGTCACACAGAGTTGTTTATCAGCAGTCTTTAGGTCTCAACCAACCGTAGGGTTCCGTACGTAGCACACTTGGGAGAACCGCTCCTCAAGCCATACGTTGCATCTCAGATTCCATGAAAGTATTTTTAGAGCATACCAAAATACCTGCATTATTGAGAGGGTCCCAATGCCGTAAACTTCTTGTTAATCGGACACTCGGTTTGCAAGTTATTAGTGTTTTAGTAAACATGTGATGGTTGCGTTTGGGTCCGGTCCGACCCGATCGGATCGACCCGACCAACCCGGACCGGGGGTCCCACATACCCTGGTTTGATTCGACTGACCCAACCTAACCTGGTTTGGGTTAGGGTAGGTCCGTTCTGGTCTAGAAAGTGGGCCAAGCCCAATGGGACTCGTTGGACCTAGCCCAGTTTGGATGAGGGTCCAGCCCGCTGGGTCGCTCGGCGACCCGGTCTCGTTCGGCCTGACCCAAAGGGTGCGAGTTCAGCCCACTGGGCGTGGATACAACCCACTAAGTGCGGGTCCAGCCCGACCCACTGATTAGGGGGGGGACCTGCCAGCAGAAGCCCAATTTGCTAGGGGTGTACTAATTGTGTGCGCCCAGGACACGACAGCTACCGTCACATCCCCTCCTTGCCCCGCGACTCATCCATGGGGTCTTTGTCTGCTGTGGTGAAGCGACTGTGGCTTGACAGGGTGGCTCAGACGCGGGGCGCTACCTTTACCATGACACCGGATGGCGTCGCCTCTATCGCGACCGATGGGCCACAACCTCCTCCACCGTGGCACGCACAGGCGCTCCGCCTCCTCTAGCACGGACAGTGAGGGCTGTCTGCCTCATTAAGCACACAGCGCCCGGGGTGGAGCCACCTCCTCCACATGGCCACTTCCAATTGTCGGTGCTTCCATGCTGGCGGTACCTTCCGCGGTCCACCGGTTCTGCTCCAGTGGTCCGATCTCTGATTCGTCTGTGCCTTCGGGCCTCTCGGGTTGCCGCCGTCACTGCCTTGGCCCAGGGTTCCTCTTGCCACCACTTGAGGATACGTCCATGAAGAACACACATGCAGAGGGACACATGTCTTGTTCGTGTTGGCCTGCGCCCTCTGCGTTAGAGGTTTAAAACATGGGGAGGCTCAGGGATTATAGTTCAATCAACAAGTGATAGTTTAAACCCAAATAAAAAAATCCCAAAAATTCACCCTCCTGCAAGAACGCACAATCCACGGATCAACCTATTAGTGGGTTGATCCATGTTTTTCATTGAATTTAAGAATGGGAAAAAAAACTCAAACACAACCCTACCTAGATTGAGGATCTATCGCTAACGAGGGGTGAAGATTTGAGCCATCGTTGATCCTCAATCCGTCAGTGTTCGTCATCATTATTCAATGGCGTTTGTCACTATTCATCGACAACGTTCTTCATTCTTTGTTGGAGAGGAAATACGCTGGTGGTTTGTCAGAGAATCATATGCCAATTAATTTCTGTCTCTCTAACACATCAAACCAATAAAAAGAAAACACGTCGCAACGTTTTAGTTATGTTGTGACGCCGCGTCGTTATGTTGTTTCATTTATGAAACAACGTAGCTATTATGCACCATTTAATGCATCGTTACACTATGAGTTTTCAATACATTAATGTTTTCCATTAATGCGACTCTTAGTTAAATTACAACATCGTCGTGTCGCCACTCGTCAGTTGAGGAAAAGAAATAAAATATATTTTTAAAGTTATTATTTTTGAAAGGTCAAAAATCTAACTTTTCCGTTCGGCCCTTACCGGTCGAAGTTAAGTCATTTCTAAGCGATTCCTAGCATTCTGTGTTCAATGGTTCCCTCATATTTCCGATCTGAGCACTGGTTAAAAAGTTAGAAAAACCCACTCACACGTTTATAGAATGTACCTTAAAAAAGGTTCAAAATTCTGTTCCAGGCTCACTGGGCCTCAGAATCACGTACCATCAGAGCGTGTAGTCTCAAAATAATTCCATATATTTAAAAAAAATTACATAGAAATTATGAGACATTACATTATCCTCACCATAGAGTTTTACATCCCTGAAAGCCAAAACAAGGGCTAATCAAACAAATGGGGGTACTGAGCAAAAATCTGAGCCTCCCGCTCCCATGTGCTCTCCTGGAGATTCCTGTGTTGCCACTGAACGTGCACTAGAGGAATCAATCGCCCACCCATGACCTTCTCTTATCGATCCTCTATCTCCACCAGGAACTCTATAAACTCTACCCCGTCATCAATGTCCAACTCTCCACAGTCAACGACGTGCGATGGATCATGTACGTATCTCCTCAGCTGCAACACGTGGAAAAAATTGTGCACCCAGTGCATCTATGGGGGAATATCTAGGTGGTACACCACCTCACCACCTCTGACCAGGATCTGAAAAGGTCCGATGAACCTCAGAGATAGATTGTTACCCCATCCAAATCTCCACAATCCCCGTCAGGGTGAGACCAGAAGAAACACATAGTATCCCTCCTCAAACTCCAAGGGTCTCCACCTCCTATCAACATACAATTTCTGCCTATTATGTGCAGTCCTCATCCACTCCTGGATGATTTGAACCTTCTCAGTGGTAGCACATACTAACTATTGACCCATGAGTGCCGACTGCCCTGGGTTTGTCCAGCATAGGGGTGATCTGCAAGGATACTCGTATAAGGCCTCGAATAGTGTCATGCTAATGGTGGAGTGATAGCTATTGTTTTAGGAAAACTCTACCAGTGGAAAGTGGTCCTCCCAACTATGACCAAAGTCCATAATGCAAGCACGAAGCATGTCCTCCAGGGTCCGTATGGTCCACTCTATCTGACCATCCTTCTAGGGATGAAAGGTTGTGCTCAAGAGCAACTGTGTCCCGAATTCCTCCTACAATACCTTCCAAAACTGGGATATAAAGCACGCATCATGGTCTGAGATGATCATCGAAGGCACCCCATGAAGCCACACTATCTTCTGGATGTAGAGGCATCCTAATCCCTCTACCGGTCCCTACTATTGAATGGGTAGGAAGTGAGATGACTTGGTGAGTTGGTCAACGATCACCCAAATAGAATTATGGACTTTGTATGTATGTGGTAACCCCATCATGAAGTCCTTCGAGATATCATCCCATTTCTACTCCAGTACCTCAAGTGGCTGAGCCAAGTCTGTTGGAACTTGATGCTCAGCCTTCACTTGTTGACAAGTGGGGCATTGTGGGATGAACTCGACCACTACTTTCTTCATTCCTGGCCACCAGTACTAACATTAGAAGTCCTGGTACATCTTTTTCATTCCAGGATGTACCAAAAAATGGGATTTATGTAACTCCCTCAATACCTCCTCCCACAGCTCCACTAGTACTATGGTGTGCCCTCTGAAAAGGATGAAATGCTCCCCACCTATCAAAAATCCATCAGGAGCATGCCCTGAGGATAACTGAGCATGTCGGGCCTCGCAGTCAACATCCACCAGTTGTGCCTCCCTGAATCACTATAAGAGTGGGGGAGTAACATTCATCGACTGAAGGTAAGCTGCTTCATCACCATCCATGAAGGATATCTGCATCGCAGCTAGCTGCTCTGTCGCCTCACTCAGAAGCTGCAAACTAGTCCTCTTGCTAAGCGCGTCTACTACCATGTTCCCCTTCCTAGGAGTATAAACTATCTCAAATTCATAGTCCTAGAGGAACTCTATCAATATCCGCTATCTGAGGTTCAATTCCTTTTGGGAGAATATATACCTGAGACTCTTTTGGTCAGAGTAAACTGTAAACTATTCACCCATCAAGTAGTGTCGCTACGTCTTCAAGGAAAAGACCACTGCTGCTAACTATAGGTCATGGGTCACGTAGTTCTGCTCATGATGTCTCAACTGTCATGAGCCGTAAGCGATCACTGCTTGATCATGCATCAGGAAATAACCTAGTCTAGTCCCTGATGCATCAAATAAGACTATTTACTCAACACCCTCACTTGGTAGTCTCAAGATGGGGGCACTAGTCAGTCTTTGACTCAGATCCTGGAAACTCTTTTGGAATTTCTCCGTCCATATGAATGGTTGTCTCTTCCATTTCAAAGATGATAAGGGTGATTCCACTCTAGAAAAGTTGGGAAAAAACCTTCGATAGTAACCATCCAACCCCAAGAAGCTCCTCACCTCAGTCACGCTCTTGGGTGGCTCCTAAGCGAGCACTGCCTCTATCTTTGCCGGATCTACTGTAAGTCTAGATTCTGAGATGGTGTGTCCCAGAAAGTTGACCTCCTAAATCCAGAACTAACACTTAGAGAGATTATCATAATGCTGGTGCTCTCGAAGTGTATCTAGGACTATT
Source organism: Viscum album (assembly GCA_963277665.1). Lineage (NCBI taxonomy): Eukaryota > Viridiplantae > Streptophyta > Magnoliopsida > Santalales > Viscaceae > Viscum > Viscum album. The sequence goes on from OY728161.1 coordinate 1,303,393,382, forward strand.
CGTAGGTGTGCAATATGCTCCTCCACTGACGCTGAGTACACCAAGATGTATTCGATGAAGACCGCGACAAAACGGTCAAGGTAAGGCTGGAAAATCCTATTCATGAGGCCCATAAACATTTTTGGGGTGTTGGTCACACTGAAATTCATCACCAAGAACTCATTGTGGTCATACCATCACTTGAAGGCTATCTTCGGTATGTCCTCATCCCGTACCTGAAGCTAGTGATAGTCTGATATGAGGTCTTTCTTGGAGAACCATCTCGCTCCCTTCAGCTGGTCAAAGAGGTCATTGATTTTCAGTAGTGGATACTTGTTATTCACAGTCACCTAGTTCAGGCACTGAAAGTTCACACACAACCTCAAAATCCCATATTCCCTCTTGGAAAACAGTATCAGGGCTACCCATGGGGAAACACTGGGCCTTACGAACCCCTTCTCCTACAAGTCCTCCTGCTATACCCTCAGCTCACGAAGCTCCGTGGGAGCTATTTGATACGCTGGTGTGGATATCGATTCTTTCCCAGGGTACAGGTCGATGAAAAAGTATACCTCTCTATGAGGAGGTAGTCCCAAAAAATCATCAAGAAAAACATCCCCGTACTCATCCACCACTACAGGAAAGATTGGACTCCTCTCATCCACTGCATTGAGGGTGAGACTATCCAACTAGTGAGTGATCAGTTACACCCTCCTACGATAAAGTCTGTCTTGTGCTATAAGGGTTTCCTTCTTACCGGTGAAAGAAAAAATGGTCCCATATCCACAGACACACCACACTGTATGCCTAAAACAATCAATATAAGCATGGAATGTGGATAACTAGTCTATACCCAAGATGACATCGTAAGGCCTCGACGCCGCTACTATGAGATCCCAACCAAAGTTCTCACCTCCTAGAGTAACCTCACACTGCCAGAACCAATGTGTAATAATCAATTCCTCTTTTGTAGGACTCTCTATCTATAAGGATTGAGACAACAGCTCCATTGAAATCTCTGAGCTCTGAATGAGAGTTGTGGCAAAGAAAGAGTGACTAGAACCTATGTCTATAAGAACTGAAGCTAGGGTGGAGAAGACACAAATCATACCTCGAATCATCTCTAGAGAGCCGTGGTCATAAGCCTCCACTTCTTGAAGCTGAGATTTCCCCTGTCTTTCTTCTCCCTGTGGTCGGGGTGGACCACCTGGGGGTGGTTGCGGTAATACCTCAAACCGTCGCCCACTGCCTACTGCTCGGCCTGCTCCCCTGCCATGTCCACCGCCCTGCTGACCTCCTCACTCAAACCACTTCCTCTATCTCAGCGGTCCCTCAACCATCTGCTAGTAATCTTCATGGCGGATCCAGCAGTCATGTGCCATGTGTCTCTGCCTGCTGCAAATGAAGCAAATCCTGGATCCCAACTGACTCCATCTTGTCAGGGAGCCCCGTACTACCGACCCTAAGTCCGGGGGTCAGCCCCTGAAAGACATGGCCTGCTTGGGACCTCATGTTAGCTATCTGCTACCTGATAAAGACTCTATCACTTGGGGCCTATTGGTAGCTATGGCTATTGGTTCCTGCTCCGCCAAGAATCTCTCCACAAGAAGGGATAGCTCCAGTACTCCGACATGAGTAGGGATGCTGAGAGACACCATCCATGCCCTGATCACCCATCTAAGTCCCTGATAAAAGGTCCAGGCCCTGAAGAAAGGGTCCTGAACCATGTTTGTGGAGTATCAAGAGAGGTATGTAAACCTCGAAGAGTACTCAACCACTAACAGGCTACCCTATTGTAGGTGAATCAGCTCCTGAATGTGCATAGAACACAAGTTCGTAGGGAAAAATTATCTCAGAAAAGCAACTCGAAGTCATCCCAAGAGAGGGTCACCTCATCATGAGTATGAATTGCCATACTCCACCATCTCCCTACCGAGCCCTAAAGAAGGATCATAGCTAAGATCATCATCTGGTTAAGTAGTTTCCTCACTAAGCGGATTACCAACGTCACTGCCTCCATCCAGTCCTTAGAAACCTGAGGATCCATCTCTCCCATAAACCTAGGAGGTCTCTGTCTTTGGAACTCATGCAAGGCACTGAGTCTGCATACGTCCTCTAACGGTAACACTGACAGTAACTTCTGATCAACAGGTGATGGAAACACCGGTGCACCACCCGACAGGGCCATCTCTAGCACTGGTCCCTAAACCGACGCCTCATCACTAGGCAGACTATCCAAACGATCACGTATCAGGATCCTGGCTGGTCGACCATGTGGAGTCATCCTGATATAGATCAAGATGTACCATGGTCAAAAGGTTATACCTGGTGAGACAACTTTTATTCAAAAAGAACATAAGGCAACACTTATGCAAATAGTGTTTTCATGTTTAGAGTTGAAAAACAGAATTCAAGGTCCTAGTGTATAGATATGTTGGCCGCTACACTAACATTGGACACCCCGAATATGACAGTCAGACTCGAAACACTTAAAATTGTTTCCCTAAAAACAAAATAATAGACTCATAGTCTTAGAGGTGGAACCGACTGCCCTCTGATACCACTTTGTCACGACCCATCCCCCGGGGCCTGTGCCTTGACTACCCCAAGACCACCTCCTGAAGTCCAAGGGATGATGACTAGCACTGAAGGAATCAACCTGCAAGTGGGAGGCATTTTACTAAGTATCTGTACGCACACACACACCCAACCACATCCCACAAACTGAAAGGAGAAAACAAGTATACTGAAACAAGTGCTGAGTACAAGTAAAACTGAAAACAAGTGGGCCAGAATACAAACACAACAAAAAGAACTGAAAACAGAAAAGTACTAAGGGACCCAGGTAGCCATCCACTGAAAACCCCACTTGATGGTAAGAGTAGTGTAGCTATTGGAAGCCGAAGTAGTACGTCCCATTCGCCTAATCCTACTAGGCCTCTCCTGGTCCTAGGCCACCAATTCCTCCATCAAAGCGTTGATTGTCTGCACCATACACAACACGTGCGGGCGAAGCCCGTGTAGGGGTGAGTAACAAAATACTCAGTAGGGGACCCCAAAACACAAATGAAAGACCAAAAAGAAATCCTAAAAGCAAAGAACGAATCACAAGCACGAAGAAATAACACAAGGCACAAGAACAAAGCATGAGAAAACTCACACCAGGTATACATCTAGGGCAGTGATAGAAGAATCATCAGTCGCATCATCAAACACCTAGACTACTGGATAACTCCTCCACTATGAGTATAGTGGGCCTACCGGGTCACACAAAAGCCACTTCCCACTAACCTTGGACTGTATAGGTACACCTCCCCATCATGTACAATGGGTCTTCCGAGTCACACAGTCTCACTCCCATTGTGGGCCTACAAAGTCACACATAGGTTCTTCCTACCATATCCAACTGAGGTACTCCTCCCCATCGCGTACCATGGGTCTGCCGAGTCAAAAAGTCTCGCTCCCATCATGGTTCTACAAATTCACACAGAGGTGCTTCCCACTAGGCCATAGTCGATTCACACAGAGTCACTTATCAGCAGTCTTCAGGTCTCAGCCAACTGCAGGGTTCCGTACATAGCGCGCTTGGGGGAACTTCTCATCAAGACATTCATCGCATATCAACTTATTTAAAAGTATCCTTAGAGAATAAAAAATATCCTCCTCATCAATAGGGTCCCAATTTCAAAAATGGCTCGTCAATCAGACACCCAATTTTCAAGTTATTAGTGTTTTAGTAAACATGGGCTGGTTGCGTCTGGGCCCGGTCCGACCCAGTCAGACTGACCCGACTAACCCGGCTCGGGGGTCCCAAATACCCTGGTTTGATTTGACTGACCCAAACTGACCTAGTTCGGGTCAGGGTAGGTCTGATCCAGCTTGGCCAGTGGGCCAGTCCCAATGGGCCTAGCTGGACCCAACCCAGTTTGGCCGAGGTTCCAGCCCACCAGGTCGCCCAATGACCTAGTCTCATTCGGAACGATGGGCATAGGTCCCACCCACTTGGCACGGGTCCGGCCTAGCCCACTGGCTGGGGGCGTGATCCGTAAGAAGAAGCTCGTTCCACCAGGGGCAGACCGGTTGTGTGCACCCAGGACACGGCAGCTACCACCGCGTCCCCTCCCTACCCTGCAGCTCGTCTTCAGGGTCTCCATTTGCCACGGTCGAGTGACCGTGGTTCTCCAGGGTGGCCCATACATGGGCCTCCACCTCTTCCATGGCCAACGGGCCACAACCTCCTCCACCATGGCGCGCCCAGGCATGCCGCCTCCTCCAGCACGGCCGGCGAGGGCCGACCACCTTGTCTAGCACGCAGTGCCCAGGGTGGCGCCACCTCCTCCACATGGCCGGCGAGGGGTGGCCACCGCCTCCAGTCTCCGGAACTTCCGTTCCGGTGGTTCCATGCTGACATCACCTTCTTCGAGCCACCAAATCCGCTCCGGTGGTTCGATCTCCAATCTGTCTGCGCCTTTGGGCCTCTCAGGTTGTTGTCGTCACTACCATGGCCCTATATTTCTCTTGTCACCACTTGAGGATACGGGCACAAAGAAATCACATGAAAAGGGACCTGGTCCTTGTTTGTGTCATCCCATGCCCTCCGTGTTAGAGGTTTAAAACACGAGGAGGCTCGAGGATTGTAGTTCAATCAACACGTGATATTTTAAACCTAGATAAAGAAATCTCAAAAAAGTCACCCTCCTATGAGAACACACCATATATGGATCAACCTGTTCATGGGATAATCTGTATTCCTCGTTGAATTTAGGAACGAGTAAAAACAACTTAAACACAACTCCTACCTGGATTTAGGATTCGTCGCTAATGAGGGGTGAAGCTCCGAGGCGTCATCGATCCTTGATCCATTAGCATTAGTCACCATTCGTCGATGGCATTCATCGTCGTTCATAGATGGAGTTCATTGTTATTCATTGGAGAAAAAATCTTCTAGTGGTTCATCAGAGAATTATCTTCCAATTAATTTCCATCTCTCCAATGCGTCAAACCAATAAAAAGAAAACACGTCGCAGCGTTTTAGTTACACTGCAACGTCGCATCGTTACACATCATTTAATACGTAATTACACTGCCAGTTTTTGATCCATTAATGAGTTCCATTAATGCGCCTCATAATCACATTACAGTTTCACCATTTCACTACTCGTCGGTTGAGGAAAATAAATAAAATATCTTTTTAAAGTTATTTTATTTTTTTCGAAAGGTCCAAAATCTAACTTTTTTGTTCGACCCTTATCGGCTGAAGTTAAGTCCTTTCTAGGTGAATCCCGACATTCTAAGTTCAACAGTGCCCTCATATTTTTGATCCGATTACCAATTCAAAAGTTAGAAAAACCTTCTCGCACATTTACTAAATGTACCTTGAAAAAAGTTCAAAATTTCGTTCTAGGCTCACCGAGCCTCAGAATCACGTACCTTCAAAGCATGTAGTCTCGAAATAATTCTATATAATTAAAAAAAAAATACATGGAAATTTCAAGACATTACATGATTGTGCCCTTTGTGGCATGTAAACCCTTGGGGGATGTTTGGATTATGTTGTGTGATGTTTATCTATGGATATGTTTGGGGGTGCTTCTTATAAAGTTATGGGAGGTGAGGTATTTGTTGATTTTAAATGTTTTATTCCTTTTATGCATGATTATTGATTTGTCACCTCCACTTTACTTGTCATTGGATTCCCAATAGTATAGTAGGTGACTCGTGTGAGGGAAAACTATATTAGAGATAGTGGGTTGACTAGAGAATGTTTCTTGATTACTCCAAGATGGTTAGTCTAGAAGGGGTATTAGGCATGGGTTCCAGAATCGAGATCCTACCCTAGGATCAAAGTGGGGGATGGGGTCACAACTCATTGGATTGGATTGGAATCATAAGATTCAACTTTAAGTCACCACATATATGTTTTATATTCATATATAATGTGAAAATAATAAAACATACTAATATTATTACATAATTAGATTAAAAATGGCACAAGTCACAAAGCACAAAAAAATGGGTTATAAAAAAAAGAATAAATGAACAAAAAAACAAAACCAAAAAATAAACTAGAAAGAAAAAAAAACTGGAGTGAAATCATCCGTACAAACCACCCCCCCAAAAAAACAAAAAAAAGTTTTGGAAAAAATGAAAAAATAGTGAAACCAAAAAATGTTTCTAAAAAAATAAACAAAATGAAAAAAATGAAAAAAAAATGTTTCAAAATAAACCAAAAAATGGAACAAATCCAAGGAAGGGTCATGGGTTATGTAGGGGGGTCTGCATTGACAAAAAAACCTTTCTTATTCCTAACTATCGATCGAACTCAGAGAAGAATTGATGATTGTTGGCATCTAGAGACAATAGAACAATGAGTGGTTTACCATTTCAAGGATCATTTTTTTTGAAAAATTGGGCAATGGAATCGACAGATGAGCCTACCTTCTTCCTAGTATTTGATCGAACTCGAAGAAGCATTGATGGATGTTGGAATTGGTAGGTAGTAGTACAATGATCCATTTACCATTTTGATGGTTTTTTTTGAAAAAAACAAACTTTTTCGAATCTGACCTTCCATAACTACCTCAAATGACCCAACAATCCCACGATTCCACTAATTTGGAACGTATGACTCAGAGATCCTACTAGGAACCAATATTTAACACAAGGAAACACAAATGAGGAAACTAAAATCATTGGATTGTATGATCCTATGAGTTGGACCGCAGGTTTGAAAAACTTGGTAGCATGCTTTTATGCTAAAAATATTCTTTTATCCCATGGAAAAAGGAATTTTAGGGTTGTTTATTTCCAAATAGTTCAACATGACTTCCTAGGATGTGACAGGTTCAATAGTGTCAAACTAGGTCCCTTATTGTCAGTTCAGGTCTTTATTACTAGATCCTAGGGATGATGTCCATGACACTAGGTCCTTAGGACACTTTATGGGACTTTATTGTGGGGCTTGATTAAATTCCCTTGGTTTGTTTAATTCTTGGAATCGTGATCTATTAGCCATTTGACATGATTGTATTATATGAGTTCCTTATATGGTATGATTCATTTTAGTGGCTTATGTTTACTTTCAAAATTATTTTAAAGATGGTTTGGAAAGTGTGTTTTTAAAATGGAATGGGTTTTTTTTACTTCTTAATGGGTTTTAAGAAAGGGTTTCTAATGGATTTGGTTTTGAAAATAACATTTTCAAGGGATGTTTGGGAAGAAGGATAACCGATGGGTTTGGATTATTTTATTATGGTTTTAAAATAACTCTCTACATGGTTTGGGTGTTCATTTTAAATACTTAACCATACTTTTTGAAAAAGGGGTGGTTGATGATAAATGTGCGAGTGACATTTTGTTAGCTTTGTTTTATAAGCATGTGTAAAACTATTTATTCCAATTTATATTTCAAACTAGTTTGAAATGAGTTCATAATTAAAGGTAAGGCATGTGACAGGGTGGGTGGTGGCCTACTAAGTGATCATGTGTTCAAGCCTGTATTATCATCCCACTTTTAGGTTCCTGGTCACTCTTAGGAGCGTTGATTGACTCAGGGGATTAAGGTTAGTTGTTTATGTTATTTCATTTGGATTGTGGTTCACATTACTTGATTTGGTAGCACATGATTTTAATTTTATAGAATGTCTAGTGTGTGGACCTTTAAATGGTTTTCTTTGGAAAATTAGGTTTTTACTACTTCCTATGGATGGAGGATAGTGATATCTGCTGGTGGACAAAACAAAGGCATCTTGAGACAACTTTACATCTTTTCATATGCAAGGGAGGGAGACTGAGGGTGAGTAGAGGGGTTATTTGTTTACTTTTATTTACTTCTTTATAGTTTATTTCTACATATCTGATCTAGCATGGATGCCCGATATATGGATGGGTCATGCCAGTTTTTCATTAGTTTTATATTGCTATTTTTACTCTAATTATTGGAGGAAATCATTCCCAAGTGTGTTCTTATGATTCCTAGATACTGATGGTTCCAAGTGCAGCATAAACGTGCAGAGGCGGGAGATATATTAAAATTTCTTTTAATAATCATTACCTAAAACCAAGAGTGATGATCTTACATGTCAAATTTATAATTAATTTATTTAATATCTAAAGAAATAAATACCTGGGCTTAGGAACTTTCTTCATTGGTGAATTTTGATCATCCCAAAATACCCTTTTGGATTACCTTCATTTCCATGTGAGGATCCAAGGATAGAATCCCTCTAGCGGTGATCCACATACGCTCCTATAATCTCCGAGCAACACCATCCAATCTCCAGGTGCTGGAGTGGTGGGTAAAATGTCTTGTGTTGTTCATTCTTGATCGCTCATTCTTTGGTATTAAAGAAATATATCTTTCAGTTTTTGTTCTTAATAGAGAGAGAGAAGGAGAAGTTGATAAAGAATTCATTATGCGTAATAGTTCTCTATTCTCAATTTTTGGATGCTCTACATAATAAACACAACCATATATTTATAAAGTTAGGATTTAAGTTAAAAAATTATTCAATTACATACCATCCATTAAATAACATTTATTACCTTTAATAAATCCCATGTCACATAATAATAATTATATTATTATTATTTTTTGGAACGTGCCAACTTGTGTAATAAAAAATATTATGTAATGATCTTGTTAATTAATATTTTTCACCAGACTCAATCTTGATCCATTAAAACTCCTATAACATTTATTGAACAACTGAATAAATATTTTCTTTATAAATAAATATTTTATTCACAATCTAGTGAATAAATATTTATTAAAATATTAAATAAATAAAATAAATATTTTATTCACAAACCAAAAAATAAATATTTATTGAATTTATGTGATCAATATAACTTGAATGAAATTATTCCTCAGAATTGATAATAATATTTATTCCATTAATTAAACTCAAATAGAATTTAATCGAGATCAATGGAAACACTTAGTGTGTGAACCTCTAGGATTCTTTCTCGTTGAAATTAGGTGGGCTTGCCTAAAGTCCATGATTACCATATAGCAACGGGTCAAGGCACCCAAGAGAAAGAACTTAATGTCGCAATGTCGACAACCACATACGAATACTCACTGTCTAATATAATCTATTTATTATAATATCTCATTAAGAAGGTTGCACATCCATGTCACTAACCTATATTCTCAACATGTATTTCTTTGAATATATGAAATAAACACGTCATTACACCATGGCCATGAAATTTTAATGCAATGGTTCTATTCCAATCAAAGGTCTGGGATATCAGTTTCCATAAATATGTAAGGGGAAAATCCTTCATTTACTTATTCATTAATAACATGTCACTCGTGACACAACCAATATATCCATCTTCACCATGAACTGTTATCATCATGGTTTACGAAATACATCTAAGTACACGAGTTATAACATGCATTAATAAAGTCTAAGGACCATCATACATTCTCATAGTTAGGAATATCTGATGACACAAAAACATGCAGAATTCCTACTGGAAGGTCTATTATCATAATACCCTATCTTGGATATTACCAAGTGCGAACTTTATGAGAATAAGCCTCATCTGATTATAAGTACTCTCACCCAACAATCTATGTACTATGCGTCCCATCATAGTACGCTATCTAACCATAGAACATTATTTGAGAATATCATCATTGCACATCAAGGTTCTCATCATAGTGGGGAACTGCTATAACCATATTAATGCAATGTATACTCTAGTACATTATTACATTAGATTCATATAGAACAAAAAACAATATGTGATCAGAAGTTTTATTAATATTCAATACATAAAATATATATGTAATCAAAGTACAAAAAGTTAGTCCTAGGATACAAACTCCAACAAACTCCCACTTGGACTAAAGCCAACTGCCTACAACCTTTAGTCCACTAGAACTCACATGCTAGTAATGTTTATACTAAGTTAAGGCTTTATTCAATGGGTCCACCACATTGTTTTATGTGGAAATACTACTCATTGCAACTTCACCTCTTTGAGAAAAATCTCTCAAGAGATGATACTTCTGAAGTATGTGATTCATTCGTTGATGTGACCTTGTCTCTTTTGAAAGATACACCACTGTAGTATTAACACAATAGAGTGTGATAGGATATTTACTTCTAGTGTGACACACCAAACCTATTTCATGTGTAATAATAATATTTTATGGTTTTAATTTGTTTAATTTTTATGCTACCTAAACAATGATTTAAAAATAAAAACAAGGCATATTTTATTCAATTAAACACTAAAACGATTACATTGCAACAAGTCCAAAAGACCATAGCTAGACTAGGAAACTAATGTAAAATCTAAGGAGCGCCACTAGAAGACCTCCTAGAACCACGATGAGACCAAGAAGGTAGCCCTCATCCCTTGGACCGATTGTAGTGAAGAATGTAATCGCTAGGAGAAGGGAACATATACTAAGCATCAGAGGGATGTAGAGAACCATCTTTGTAATCCAAACCGACTTAGAGGTATAAAATACCATAAAACTGTATTTATAAGGGTCTTCTTGACCATTGGAAATACACATGACCGTTATTTTTTATAGTCTTTAGTGTCTTAAAATGACCGTTGTTTTCTTTTTGTGAGCGTTAGTGTATTATTAAATAGATATATTTATAATTTAAACATTTTTAAGACAATTTTCTTTAAAATAATAATTAAAAATTAATATTGTTTTATTATAAGAACAATTTTTAAAGTAAATATTATCTCACTTTGTTTATAGATTATTTAAAATAACTATTTTTATTAAAAAAAATTATTCTTATCGAATTAATTGAATATTTTAAATAATAATTATACTAATATATGAACATAGCTAATTTGTTGTTTGATTTCCAAAATATGATATATATATACATATGTATACTAGATTTGAATTCTATGAAATTATGATATACAACTAATACTATTATAAAATTATAATTTTATATTGAGGTTATACATGACATTGAAAATTATTATTTTAAAGTATTTCAATGGCATTATTTTGTAGAAGTGCACTAGTTTAATTTATTCGGGCAAATATGTAATCTATTATATGAATAATTACATGGGTTTTATATATTTTTGAAAATATAATATATTCACATATATATATAAATTAATAATTATTAGATTACAAATTTTGATTAGATTAAAGTTTTATAACATTATTAACATTTTTTTTTCAAAATTACAAATATTTTATACAAATTATGATAATTATTATTTTTATTTACAAGATAATACATTTTCAAATTATTAATTTAATTTATAAAATTTTAAGTTTATAATATGAAATATATATATATATATATATATATATGTTTTATAAATGAATTTAATAATAAAAACTTTTAATTTTTAAAAGTATTGATAAAATAATTGTAATAGATTATTATTTTTATTAAAATTTTGACTTTTTAAAATTATTAATAATATAATATATGATTAAATAAAAAATGATAAAGGTATAATAATAATAATATAGTTTTAAAATGATAAAAAAAGAGAAGTTCTGTGAAGGGGGGGGGGGGTGTCGCGTTGTGAGGTAGAGGAGGGAGGCACCGTAGGGTTTTGAGAAAACCCATGGGCATGGAGAAGGCTTCATTTGGGGTGAACGCGAAGGAAACCGATGCCAAGGGAGAAAGGGAGAGCTGTGTCACACAGGTCAATGTTGAGGTTCCACGTTTAGGGTTTCAGTAGTCCGTGGCTGGGGATTTGGCATTGAGTAGGGTCTAGCGTTGGGGATCTCGAGCGCGGTCGAGGTCGAGGGTTGGTGTTGTTCGAGAGTCACACGCCGCAACCATCATAGTCCAGTCATCTGGTCGTGTTCGAGGAGTGTGGATGCAGATTCGTCTAGAATGAAGACCAGCAGCTGGTGAGGTTGGTCTAAGTGGATCGAACTCGGTTGGATTTCATTTTCAGTTTTTCTTCTACCTATCGAGGTAAGTGTTTTATTTTATGTGTTTTAGGTGTTTGAACCTTTTTGAAATAGATTGTGTAGTCTTCTATCACACATTTTGTTCTACATCGATATGTTGTTAGTATCCTTTTCATATTTTTTAGACGAAGGATTTGAATATTTATTTGATTAACAATTTAAAATCTGTCTAGTTGTTGACTTTTGTGGTCTGATGTCGATTAAGACCCACCCATAATGATTTTATGTGTAATCTATAAATGTTCTTCTATTTGAAACGAATCTGTCTTTGATTATTAAATTTGTTTATTTTAGTTCTGTCAATTGTTTTATTTTGGTTTATCATAGGTTGGTCCTGTTAGAGTAATTATGATTTTTGTTCTGTTCTGTTTTTTTTAATTACAATGTCTTCCCGGGTAAGCCTCATTGAGTGTATATATATATACAACAGCGAACCCATTTTCCTCTGTCAATATATAGTTGATTTATGCATTTCCTACTTGTGTTTTATTTTTGGTTTTTCATCCTATGGGTTTCATTATACTTGTTTGTTGTACCTCTCGTACCCCTCGTGGTTTAATTTTCATGATCACAATCACTCTCTTTTTTATCTAATATTGTTTTAAGTGTTTTTGGATGATAGGCATGATTTCAAGTGGCCAAGGAATTGGGCCAAGAAAGCAAGAAGCCAAAGTGGACTGATTTTCAGTCCACCGGCCAACCGGTGGAGGACCACCGGCCAGCCGATAGAGGCCTGGACAGAAGGCATCCCTCTGTCCAGACCACCGGCCAACCGGTGTCCCACCACCGGCCGGCCGGTGGAGCCCAGACAGAAGAGGTTGCTACTGCCTCCTCACCGGCCAACCAGTGTCCTCATCACCGGCCAGCCGGTGGCACCCAGACAGAATAGTGTCAGCCACTGCCTCAGCACCGGCCAACCGGTGGCCTCTTCACCGGCCAGCCGGTGGTGCCTGAGCCCGAAGGCCTCTCCATTTTGCAAGCACCGGCCAACCGGTGGCCTAGCACCGGTCAGCCGGTGGAGCCAGTCAAACTAGCCGTTGGGCTTTGACCAGACTTGTCCACTTGCCTCCCAACGGCTCCGAAGACCTCTCCAACGGCTCTGAAGACTCCCAAAGGCCATTTGAGGGTTCCCCCTCTATAAATAAAGGACTAGGAAGCCCCAGAAACTCAAGGAAGCCCACAGACACATTTTTGATCAATTGGCGAACCTCTAGCGGATTGTTTCAAAGAACCCTCACTTGCTCCAACCGTCTTCCACATCCAAGGAGCACCACCATAGAAGCTTGGGAGCACCCTTCATCAACTCCAATCAATCCATTGGCGCCCAAGACTTCTCTCATTACGGTTTTTCAATATTTATCATTTTGAGCTTTATTTTGGGTTTGTGCCTACAAACCCCCCCATTTCTCTCATCCTCTTTTAATTTGGGTTTTCACACCACCTTCAAGGTGTGAAGAGGTTGGTCAAGCCTTTCCTTTAAAAGGCTTGAGACAAAGGTGAGCTAGCCTTCACCTGTAAGAAGGCTAGTGGGTTCTTGCTCAACCATTGAAAGCAAGTGGGTTCTTGCATAACCATTAAAAGCAAGCTGTAATAGGTTCTAGACTAACCTTAAAGTCTAGTGGGTTTCTTGCTAAAACCATTAAAAAGCAAGCGGTAGTAAATCTCTCAACGGTTGAGTTGGGAGCGGAGACGTAGGCTTGGGTTTAATCCGAACTCCGTTATCAAGTTGTGTGTTTTGCCTCTTTTATTTCCGCTGCACTTTGATAATTGTTTTTAATTGTTAATTATTTTTTTTAAAAGGCAATTCACCCCCCCTCTTGCCATAACTTCCTTTTCTTTTCCGCCCAACAATTGTTATCAGAGGCAAAGTTTGAGTAATACCCTAACCAGTTTCAAATTTAAGATCCATTGTGATGGCTTCAACTTCTTTCGCCCCCGAAGGCTATTCTTTGGGTCGTGCTCCATTTTTTGATGGAACCGACTATACTTATTGGAAAACCCGCATGACCACTTTTCTTAGAAGCATAGGTTATCCTATTTATAAAATTGTCATGCATGGTTACTCTGTTTCTTCTCCTGATGAATCCAAATGGACTCAAGCCGATATTAAAAATTTCGAGCTTGATGGAAAAGCCATGAACGCTCTTCATTGAGACCTTGATCGTAATGAATTCAATCGAGTTTCTACATGCACCTCATCTCACGAAATCTGGAAACTATTGGAGGTTACCCATGAGGGGACCAACAAAGTCAAGGATACTCGATTGGACATGTACCGTCAAGATTTTGAGTCTTTTTCCATGCATCCATCCGAATCTATTTCTGAAATGTCTACATGCTTTACTGACATTTGCAATGGTAGAAAATATCTTGGAGATAATATTTCTGCAGAAACAATGGTCAAGAAGATCCTTTGGATCCTACCAAGCTCATGGGCACCGAAAGTCACAGCAATCCAAGAAGCAAAAGATGTCAAGAACATGCCGGTCGAAGAACTCATCAGATCCCTCATGACTTATGAGATCACCATGAGGAGGCAAGCTGAAAAGGAAGGCAAACCGATCAAAGTTCCAAAGAACATCGCCTTCAAAGTCCAACAAGAAGAAAGCTCCTCCTCCTCATCTTCTTCCTCTTCAAGCGGCGATTCAGAAATGGAGAATCTTGCCCGCAAAATGCACAAGTTCATGAAGAAGAACAAAAATAAGAAATCCCGCAAGGCTCAAAAGGCTCAAACCAACGAAAAATCCGAGCCCGAGGTAACATGTTACGGGTGCGGCAAGAAAGGCCATTACAAGCCCGATTGTCCACTCAACAAGAAAAAGTCCAAGCAAAAGGAAAAGAAGAAGGATTTCAAGGCCACATGGAGTGATAGCTCCACATCCTCCTCCTCCTCCTCCTCAAGTGACAACGGTAAAAAATGCCTAATGGCATTTCACGAGGTAACCTCTTCCGACTCCTCTTCCTCTAGTTCTTCAAATTCAAATTCTTTCAATCATTTATCCTACGAGGATCTCCAATATTCAAGAGATCAATTGGAGGAAGGTTTTCATGAACTTTCTTCCAAATTTGTTGCTTTAAAAAAGAATTTCAAAAAACTTTCTTCCGAAAAGGAGAAACTTCTCAAAGAGAAGGAGGAGTTGTCCCTCAAAATCCAAAACCTTCCCGATGTTGATTCCATGGAATCAACAATCAAGGATTTAAGGGAATCCCTAGCCAAGTTCACCCAAGGTGAACAAAATTTGACCAAATTGTTAGGTTCCCAACGCGTATCTAGAACCACCCAAGGGCTTGGCTATTCCAAGCAAGCTTCCTCTTCCCATGCTCCAACTATTTTTGTAAGGGGGAGCTCTCAAAATAAATTTTGTAACTATTGCAAAAAACCCGGGCACATGATTTATGAATGTGATTGCAAAAATGCCCGGTATGGAAGGCCCAAAACCATTTTCTTTAATGATGACTTTTTTAGGAGAAGACCCGCCACTAGACAAGTGTGGATTGAAAAATCCCTTTTAGCGAGTCTCACCGGGCCAAAATTTGTCTCGGTTTCAAAAACCTCTCCCCGGTGATTTGTTGTTTTTATTTAGGGGGAGTTAGGAGTGTTTAAGCTTTTTTGCGTCTTTCAATTCAAAATTCTCAATTCAAAATTTTCGATTCAAAACTTTCAATTCAAAACTTTCAATTCAAAATTTACTTTCAAAACTTTCAATTAAAATTTCAAATATTTCAATTGGTTTAAAAAATATCTATCTTGTTTTTCAACCTTTCCCTCAATCAAGTTTTATGCCCCGTGCTATTTTGATAATCACAAAGGGGGAGAAATTCTTGGTTGATTGGGGGAGAAATCTTTCTCTCATGCTTTGATTTTCTTTTCAATTTATCCTTTAAAGCATGCCTTTCATTTCATTTTTACATTGTTTATTTTGGTGATTGTGATCATCAAAATAGGGGGAGATTGTTGTACCTCTCGTACCCCTCGTGGTTTAATTTTCATGATCACAATCACTCTCTTTTTTATCTAATATTGTTTTAAGTGTTTTTGGATGACAGGCATGATTTCAAGTGGCCAAGGAATTGGGCCAAGAAAGCAAGAAGCCAAAGTGGACTGATTTTCAGTCCACTGGCCAACCGGTGGAAGACCACCGGCCAGCCGATAGAGGCCTGGACAGAAGGCATCCCTCTGTCCAGACCACCGGCCAACCGGTGTCCCACCACTGGCCGGCCGGTGGAGCCCAGACAGAAGAGGTTGCTACTGCCTCCTCACCGGCCAACCGGTGGCCTCCTCACCGGCCAGCCGGTGGCACCCAGACAGAATAGTGTCAGCCACTGCCTCAGCACCGGCCAACTGGTGGCCTCTTCACCGGCCAGCCGGTGGTGCCTGAGCCCGAAGGCCTCTCCATTTTTCAAGCACCGGCCAACCGGTGGCCTAGCACCGGTCAGCCGGTGGAGCCAGTCAAACTAGCCGTTGGGCTTTGACCAAACTTGTCCACTTGCCTCCCAACGGCTCCGAAGACCTCTCCAACGGCTCTGAAGACTCCCAAAGGCCATTTGAGGGTTCCCCCTCTATAAATAAAGGACTAGGAAGCCCCAGAAACTCAAGGAAGCCCATGGACACATTTTTGATCAATTGGCGAACCTCCGACGGATTGTTTCAAAGAACCCTCACTTGCTCCAACCGTCTTCCACATCCAAGGAGAACCACTATAGAAGCTTGGGAGCGCCCTTCATCAACTCCAATCAATCCATTGGCGCCCAAGACTTCTCTCATTACGGTTTTTCAATATTTATCATTTTGAGCTTTATTTTGGGTTTGTGCCTACAAACCCCCCATTTCTCTCATCCTCTTTTAATTTGGGTTTTCACACCACCTTCAAGGTGTGAAGAGGTTGGTCAAGCCTTTCCTTTAAAAGGCTTGAGACAAAGGTGAGCTAGCCTTCACCTGTAAGAAGGCTAGTGGGTTCTTGCTCAACCATTGAAAGCAAGTGGGTTCTTGCATAACCATTAAAAGCAAGCTATAATAGGTTATAGACTAACCTTAAAGTCTAGTGGGTTTCTTGCTAAAACCATTAAAAAGCAAGCGGTAGTAAATCTCTCAACGGTTGAGTTGGGAGCGGAGACGTAGGCTTGGGTTTAAGCCGAACTCCATTATCAAGTTGTGTGTTTTGCCTCTTTTATTTCCGCTGCACTTTGATAATTGTTTTTAATTGTTAATTATTATTTTTAAAAGGCAATTCACCCCCCCTCTTGCCATCACTTCCTTTTCTTTTCCATCCAACATTGTTTGTTGAGGGTATTGCATACCCTACTTCTGCTTCCTTACTTAGTGTATCCAAGCATTGGAATCCAAGTAAGGGTTTTTATTTTTATGATTTGTCTTTCTTGTGCCAAAAAAATATATATACACACTTTTTATATATGGATATGTATATTTTCATACATAAATTTATATTTTTCCATCCTAAACCTATTTTGGATTTCTAAATGTTGTTTAACAGTGTTTGACTGATGGGAGCAGAACTTGTTTGGTTGTGAAATGCAAAACCCATTCACTTATTTATATGTATATATGTTTTACATATATATAATTATATATATCATCTCTAAGGTGAATCTAGGTTTTAAAAGGTTAAAAGTTTGTGTGTATTAATATTCCTAAGGTCTATAATGATATAAGGATTCACTTAACATGGTTTTTGATTATGCAAAACCGAATATACACATAGTGTATATTCTGATATATACATATAATTAAAATACAAATCTATTTTATGTTGTTAAAGATGATTTTAAATATTTAAATAAAGACTTGGATGTGAATAATATTTTGGGTTCAAAAGGATTTGTATTTATTATGAAAGACTTTACTTTTTATGTATGTATGTCCATACGATTATGTAATTTAAACCTAACATGAGTTTTGGATTTCAATCTGGTGATATTGGTGATTAAATAATATTATAAAGTATTCATTAATTGTAAGGGATCATTAAACCTTGTCTCAGTTATGTAAAAATCATACATATACTTTGTGGATATGGATATATATATATATAAGATTTCAAAACCCTAATTTCAAGTAATGGATAACAGGATTTAATGAATGTTTTGATACAATTAATACTTGTAAGATTTTAGTAAGTATTAATCTTGAGTTTTCTAACCAATACGTGTTTATAAGTATGTAATAATACATAAAAATACATTAAAGGATAAAATGATGTGTAGAATCATGTTATCATGTCATGCTCACTTAATGTTTTATTGTATGATGAACTTGCTGCAATAATTGCTGTTAGTTAATCAAAATTATGATTTAATCTATTTGCACGTTCACTGAAACATTTATGAGTGTATTAAATGGCATGTGTTTCTATTAAGTATCCATTTCCATGCATCAAGGATTTAAAATTAAGAAATTATCATTTTTTTGTGAAAAACCCCATCCATTAATTTCTTATGTGTTTTGATCATTATCACACGTGCAAATAATGTTTACTAGTTCATGCATGTCATTGAGAAAATTGTTATCTAAATGTTAACTAACATATTATGATAGTTCATAAATGAGAAATTTAATATTCAAAGTGGTATGGGACACTTTGAATATAATACCTTACTTGGGAATACGAGGAATGTATTGGAATCAATGTATAACGGGTTGGGGACCGGTTAATGAAAGACCCATGATGCATCAACAATTCCCATGAGATAAATCAGGTCATGGCACGGGGCCTTGACACAGTCTAGCATTATACATTCCATTATTATGTTTATAATATTTAATTAACCAAGTTTGTATTCAACTAGAGAATATGCTTGGTTATGATCTTGTACTTATGAGTATCATAAGAATTAAATGCACATGGAATGGTTTTTATTCAACACCCATCTCCTGAAACTTAGTATAAATGATGGCAGTTTACCATTTATTTTATGATGTGGATTTTATGTGATAAATTAAATGTGACTTTGTTTATGCGCAACTCTGATCATGTACTTTTTCCATGTGTAAATTCTGTATCTTCACCCTTGCATGATTCACTTAGCATTGTTTAATTAACTCCTGAATAATATGATGCACACCATGCATTTTTTATAAGCATGCTTATGATTGAAACATGTTTTATTGTATCCCTATTAATATTACTTAAAATTTTCACTGGTAATTCTTGGAAAACTATTATGTTATGCTTCATGTATTACATTTATCTTTAAGAAAATGTTTTATGAATATTTTTAAAGGTAATTTTTCAAAAGGTTTTATTTGAAACATTATCTATTTTAAAAAACCCCTTATTGGGAATTCTTATGATCACCCTATGTTTTCAATTTATTTTTACAGGTTTAGTAGATTTGAGTTACACTATGTGGTGGTTGCTTTGTGGAGTCTTTTCTGTTCAATATTGAAAGATTGTAATATTTGTATCTGGTTTTCCAGAACCTAAATCGTAAAGATCCTCTGTATGGAACATGATGTGTAATTTATCCGCATTTCATTTTATAAAAAAAAATTACACACCATGTTTATTAACGCACCGAATTCAGGGATTCTGGGGTTGAGGCGTGACATTTGGTATCAGAGGTTAGTATAGACAACCCTGGAAAATTAGAACAACATTAAAAACTTGATTATGTATTACTAAGTAGAATTATTCTTAAAATTTTCAGATGGAAACCGAAACAAGTATTATGTCTCTTCCAATAGAAATACTAGAGATTATAGTTTCCAAGTCATATTTAGAAGGCTATGAGACTTTTGAAAACCTTCATTTGTTATGTAAACACCTCTACCATGTATCTAACTCTCCTCGTGTACTTCAACTCCACTGAGGATCAGACTTCAACTATTTATTTATGATGCATGCTCAATTTCTGTTCTATGCACGTAAGGGAATGTACTTTGAGGGTTTATTTAAATGTTTTACCCTAGATGATAATTTTTCATCCCTAGTGGACTTCAAAGAGGCTGCACAAGAGGGTGACATCCGAGCAGCGTATCTTTTTCAAATGTTGACCTACGGTCTTTCTGGTCAATTTATGGACTTCAAAATTCTTGAGGACGAGTCTTCATGTCTATTTTATAGACATCAAGTTTATGCTGATGTCTCCCAACTTCATACACTTTATGCTTTTCTCTCTTGGAACTTTAGATGTCCACACCCGATTGATCCAAGTTGCATGCGCTTCATCTGGACCAAAGAGATCAAAGAGTTTGGAACCGCTTTAGGGATCCGCTTAACCGAGAACTGGGGGAATCCTCGATGCTAGTGGGACCTATGATGGGACATCACAATGGATGTCAGGAAGTCTGTAACAGTGAGTTTGTGAGAGGGAACAAATGAATATGTAACACTTTGAGTTTCATGAACTTTGTCTTAAATGCATAATGTTATATTTTTGTGTTTTGGTACTTTAATATGTATTTTTAAAATAAACATCTCGGTTTTAATATGGATATGCTTTAATGATAACTTTTTTTCTTAAAATTTTCAGATGTAAGACAAGAGGTTACCAACCAACCTTTTTTCTCTACCAACTGAGATACTGAAAATTATAATGATAAAGTCATGTTCAGAATCATACCGTCCCTTTGCGAAACTTTGTCTATCTTAAAAACGCCTCTATAAAGTGTCCCTTAGCCCAAATTTCCTCCAGACCTATCAAGGAGACAATTATGTTTATCACCGTATGGCTACTACACAATTTGCAGAGTATAGGTAGAGAGGTAAGCACCATGAAGGTCACTTCCTATGTTTCACTTTGTCCGAGAACTACCTAGCTTTGGAAAAGTTTTGAGAAGCTGAATTGTAGGGTGACCTTTAAGTAGCCTATCTATTCCAATTCCTAAGTTTTAGTATGTATAGGATGCTCTATGACATCAAAACTCTCAGGCATGATGTGGTCTGATGGATCTATAAAGAGTGAGTTCATTCAGAAATATCTAATCTCCACACCTCTCAAGTCTCCCTCTAGAAACCCGAATGATTTATGCATAGAGTTGATCCTAATTTCTCACGGTGTATATGGGAAAAAGATGTCGATGAACTAGAAACTAATCTGGGAATCTATCTGAGGACAATAGTGGATCGTCCACAATGGCAGACTTTGTGAAGGGACGTCGAGAGTAATGTCTGACTGATTTTTCTAGTGGAAGTGTACGAATGTTTTAGAATTACGAGGGCACAATTATTTGAAAGGGGGAAATGTGACACCCCAAACCTATTTCATGTGTAATAATAATATTTTATGGTTTTAATTTGTTTAATTTTCATTCTATACAAACAATGATTTCAAAATAAAAACAAGGCATGTTTCATTCAATTAAATACTAAAATGATTATATTTAAATAAGGCCAAAAGACCATAGCTAGCCTAGGAAACTAATGGAAAATCTGAGGAGTGCCACTAGGATACCTCCTAGCACCATGATGAGACCAAGCAGGTCGACCTCATCCCTTGGATGGACCATAGTGAAGAATGTAATCACTAGGAGAAGGACACATGTACTAAGAAATAGAGGGATGTAGAGAACCATCTTTGTAAGCCAAACAGACTTAGTGGTATGAAATACCATAAACATGTATTTATAAGGGTCTTCTTGACCATTGGAAATACATATAACCATTATTTTTTATAGTCGTTAGTGTATTAAAATGACCGTTGTTTTCTTTTTGTGACCGTTAGTTTTTTATTAAATAGATATATTTATAATTAAATTTTTTTTAAGACAGTTTTATTTAAAATATTAATTGAAAATTAATATCATTTTATTATAAGTACAGTTTTCAAAGTAAATATTATCTCACTTTGTTTACAGATTATTTAAAATAACTATTTTTGTTAAACAAAATTTATTCTTATCGAATTAATTGAATATTTTAAATAATAATTATACTAATATACGAATATAGCTAATTTGTTGTTTGATTTACAAAATATGATATATATATATATATAAACATATGTATACTAGATTTTAATTCTATTAAATTATGATATAAAACTAATACTATTATAAAATTATAATTTTATATTGAGGTTATACATGACATTGAAAATTATTATTTTAAAGTATTTTAAGGACATTATTTTGTAAAAGTGAACTATTTTAATTTATGAGGAAAAATATGTAATCTATTATATGAATAATTATATGGGTTTTATATATTTTTTAAATTATGATATACACACACACACACACACACACACACACACACATTGAGGTAGGTATTTTATTTTATGTTTTAGGTGTCTGAACCCTTTTTAAATCGATTGTGTAGCCTACTATCGTGCATCTTGTTCTTAATCGATATGTTGTTAGTCTCCTTTTTATCTTTTGTGGACGTAGGATTTGAATACAAATTTTCTTAATAGTGTAAAATCTGTCTAGTTGTTGACTTTTTTGGTCTGATGCCAATTAAGACCTACCTATAGTGTGTTTATATGTAATTTGTCAATGTTATTCTATTTGAAATGAATCTGTATTTGATTATTAAATTTTTTCATTTTAGTTCTGTCAATTATTTTGTTTTGGTTTATCATAGGTTTGTCCTATTAGAGTAATTAGGATTTTTTTTATATTCTGTTTTTTTATTAAAATGTCTTCCTGGGTAAGCTTCATTGAGTGTATATATATATACAACATCAAACTAATTTTCCTCTGTCAATCTATGGTTGAGTTATGCACTGCCTACTGGTGTTTTATTTTTGGTTTTTCATTCTCCAGGTTTCATTATACTTGTTGCTGAGGGTATTGCATACCCTGCTTCTGCTTCATTGCTTAGTGTATCCAAGCATCAGAACCCAAGTAAGGGTTTTTATTTTTATTCTTTGTCTTTATTGTGCCAAAAATATATATATAGAAAATTTGTATATATGAATATGTATATGGTCATACATAAATATATAATTTTCCATCCTAAACCTATTCTGGATTTCTAAATGTTGTTTAATAGTGTTTGACTGATGCGAGCAGTACTTGTTTGGTTGTGAAATGCAAAACCCATTCACTTATTTATATGTATATACAGTTTATATATATAGAAGTATATATATCATCTCTAAGGTGAATCCAGGTTTTAAAAGGTTAGAAATTTGTGTGTATTAATATTCCTAAGGTCGATAATGATATAAGGATTCACTTAACATGGTTTTTGATTATGCAAAACCGAATATACACTTAGTGTATATTTAGACATATACATATAATTAAAATCCAAATCTGTTTTATGCTGTTAAAGATGATTTTCAATATTTAAATAAATACTTTGATGAAAATAATGTTTTGGGTTCAAATGGATTTGTATTTATTATGAAAAACTTTAGTTTTTATATATGTATGTCCATACAGTTATGTACTTTAAACCTAACATGAGTTTTGGTTTTCAATCTGGTGATATTGGTGATTAAATAATATTATGAAGTATTCATTAATTGAAAGGGATCATTAAACATTGTCTTGGTTATGTAAAACTCATACATATACTTTTTGGATATGGATATATATATATATATATAAGATTTCAAAACCCTAATTTCAAGTGATGGATAACAGGATTTAATAAATGTTTTGATGCAATTAATACTTGTAAGATTTTAGTACGTATTAATCTTGAGTTTTCTAAACAATATGTGTTTATAAGTAGGCAATAATACATAAAAATATATTAAAGGATAAAAGGATGTGTAGAATCATGTTATCATGTTATGATCACTTAATGTTTTATTGCATGATGAACCCACTGCAATAATTGTTGTTAGTTAATCAAAATTATGATTTAATCTATTTGCATGTTCACTGACACATTTATCAGTGTATTAAATGACATGAATTTCTATTAAGTATCCATTTCCATGCATCAAGGATTTTAAAATTAATAAATTATCATTTTTTTGAAAAACCCCATCCATTCATTTCTTATGTGTTTTGATCATTATCACACATGAAAAGAATACTTACTACTTCATGCATGTCATTGAGAAATTTTTTATCTAAATGTTAATCAAAACATCATGATAATTCATAAACGAGAAATTAAATATTCAAAGTGGTATGGGAGGATTTGAATATACAACCTTACTTGGGCATATGAGGAATGTATTGGACTCAATGCATAACGGGTTGGGGACTGGTTAATGAAAGCCCTACGAGTTGGGGATCAGTTAATGCAAGCCCT